>CM060195.1:16663317-18122373 GCA_030549335.1 Pontederia crassipes | reverse complement strand
TCGATTTTTAACTTGACCCGAAATAGATTAGTCACCAATTCGTGATTGAACCGTCTAGTCTGATAATTTTACTAACATTGACCTATAACTATAATTTTCTCATTTGCTAAGCAGTCAACCAAACTTGATTTTTTAGTTTGTTATTTTACAAAGGCAAAAGATAAGCAAGATACTCCAAAAAAGAATATCAAAATTTAAAATAGATTAGATCATTACAATTTAATTTTATTTTTGGTCAACCAAACTTAAATTTTTTATATTTTACAAAGACAAAAGGAAACCAAAATATTCCAATATATATAAATATATATAATTAAAATATATTAGATTATCACATATCAATTTTATTTTTTGTCATTAGGAGCAAAGAAATAAGCTTGTGAAAGTTCCTTTTTATAATGTAAAACTTGTATAAGCCACTCTTCAAATTCTTAATGTCACTCTAAACTCGCCATTCTATCTTTCATTTCATTTTACTTTATTTATTATTCTATCTCTCAGACCCAACTTTTTTTCTTTACTCATCACACACACTTTATATATTCTCTCTCTTAATACTATTGGTTATTTAATTAATGATATAAATTAAATTATTGGCCAAATATATTAATTTAATTAATATGAAAATCACAATAAGATTAGACAAAAAATAGAAATATATTTATTTCTTACGATTATTAAGTTTATGAAGAGTGTCCTTTGCATTTTATTTTTTGTTAATAAACTAATAATGTATTTTTTAAAGTAATTTGTTCCATCAATTATTTGTAGTTAAATAAATATTTTTAAGACATGGTGACAAATTAGATTGGATCTAACATACTAATTAAATATGTTTGAATCAACTTGATAATTAGTATTTTCTTAACAAAAAAAACAATGGACTAATTATTTTGAGAAATGATTAAACTAAAAATATTTTTTCTCTTCCTATTTCCACTTTATTTTATATACTCATAAAATAATATTATATGTTTAATATTTTTGTAATTTATATATTAATTAAATTAATATGTTTGTACAATAATCTAGATTATACTATTAATAAAAAAAATTAGTTAATTGCATGAACCAATAGAGATGGTAGAGAGTTAATGAGTGTGAGATTATTTAATAAGCATGATTGAGTGAAAATTTAGGAGACTAAAAGAGAGAATAATAAATAAAGTAAAACAAAATGAATGGTAAAACGGTGAGTTTGGAGTGGCATTAAGGCATCCATATTTCAACTTATCATCTCACCTTCATCTTATAGATCTTTTCATAGAAACTTTTGGGCTTCCACTGGTTTCAAATTTTTGTTGCAACTACGCAATTGTAACTTGGACATGTCATCTCCGGGAGAATTTTAAGTTGGGGGGGGGGGGGGGGGGGGGGGGGATACATTGTTCTAGAGAGATTATAGAAGACAAAGGAGAGAAAATAAGGATATTTAAAGAGATAATATGATGATATCAGGGAAGAAAAATTAAAAGACATTTCTACTTGCATATTACTGTAGAAAAAAAAAGAGATGAAATTAGAAGGGAGAAAAATGAAAATATTTTATGTGAAATGGGTACCTAGCATAATTATGTCATGGCCACATTGGATTGGAAGACTAGTGGATTCTAATTTTCACGTTAGATTATTACATTAAAACGTCACCTTGGACTGCCATCTTATCTCGTGAACATGAATGACATCTTTATTTCACATTTAGGGTGATAATTATTTTAGTCTATTTCATTTTGTCTAAGTTGGGTCATTGGCCCATTAAACTTCAGTAAAATTTTAATTTCTTGTAAAAGAAGCTTAACATTATCCTATTAATAATAAGAACTACTACTCGTGAAAAGTGTATTGATTATTACCGACTGGTAGATAGGGATATCTTCTTTGTACCTTGTGAAATCTACTTTATTTAGAGTTTTAGTTTCTTGTATAAGGAGCTTAAACCGAGACGACGACTCCTAAAAAGTATATTAATTATTGAATAAATTTCATTAAATTTTCGACTTCTTTTATCAACTACCTTTTTCACTCGGTTTAAGGGGTTTACTAGTCATTTGCTGACGTGGCAAGCTACTAAAAAACAAATAAATGTAACGTAATAAAATAATAATATAATGAAAAAAAATAAAAAAGAGGAGGGGCACCACCCCTCCCTCAGATGGCTTCATATGATTTAATATTATTTTATTGCTTTAAATTTATTTTATTTTTTTATTAACTTGTCACATTTATTGGTAAATCACCTATACTCATTGAAAATGATAGTTGGTTAAAGAAGATAATAGTTGGAGGGTAATTTAGTTTAACCTAAAGTTTGATGATAGAGTTGAAAAAGTGGATAAAATTGGAGGACATTTAATAATTAATTATTCCTGATTGATAGAGAGGGATATATTCTTTGTTCTTTAATCATGGGTAATTATTATTTTATAATTCATTTAAATTTTGTCAATTTAGTATTGATAGTTAGAATAGGTTGCCTAAGGAAAAAAAAGAACATTGGAGAAAAAAAGAGGAGAAAGAAAACAAGGTAGGAGTATGAAAGTAAGGTATTCCAGAAGAAAAAAGGAAAATAAGGTATTAGCAAAGAAAAAAAGGAAAACGAAAGGACGAAAAAAAAGAGAGGAGGTAGAATGGCATACCGAAGAACAAAGAAAGTTGTAATGATACTAGAGGGAAAAGGTATAAAATATAGAAAATGAAATAATAAAGAACGGAGAGAATGCCGAAACGTTCAAAAAAACAGTGTGGAAAAGATACGGGGAGTGGTTAAAGAAGACGGAAGAAAGGACAATATGGAGGAAACTAGAAAAAAATAAAGAGAAAAGAAAATATAATTACAATAGATAGAATAAGAGAAAATGGGATGATAAAGAAAAGAAATATTCAGGTGTTGTGTTAACAGTTTCGTACGCCGGTCTAGATAAAAAAGAAGAAAACAAATGATAAAAGAAAGAAAAGAGAACTAATATTTTATATCCTTTTAAAGCTAAAAATTTCCACATGTTTTAGGAGTTCAATTTAAAAAGGTATGTGGATAAGTAAAGTGAATTCCTAAAGTGATCCAAATTTTGAAAGAAAAAAATATTACCTCCTTCAGGAGAAATAAGAACATTATTCTGATTGTCTGTCAATAAACAAAAGTTCATAGAATATTATAAAGAAAAAAATGATACATCCTCCTAAACTCTCACATTTTTTAAATAACCCTAAAAATTGATAAATTTAGAGAGACTGTTTGTTGAGCAGATCTCATTCGTCAAGCAGATGCATCCGCTGAGGCAGCGCGTTGTTGGCTAGGACGAAGAGGAAGACCGATGAGTAGTTGAGGTTGGATGGAATTAGAATGCCGTGTGGAGTTAAGAAAGTTCATGGAGGTGGCAGGAGGCAAGAGAAGTGGGCTGGAAGATGAGAGGAATGGGGTAATATAATTGAAGAATAGACACTGCTTATATATCACATCAAATCAGATTTTTTTTCTATTTTTCCGAAAAAAATGAATTGAAATTTGTTAAACCACTTATCATGTTCATTTTAAATAATAATGTTTCCCGACATTCCTATTTATTGTTGAATTAAAGCAATGGAAAAATAAACGAGACAAACCAAGTATAGGAGGATGCGTAATGCATCATCATACCAAGAAATAACCGCGAGATGTCTATTATTATTATTGAAAGGGAAAATAGGAAAGTGAACACTGATCAACAGTTTCGGTTGTGTGCTTAAAAAATAGGTGATATGTTTTCTAAACTGAGATCCATGATCTGCTTAGATTATTAGCGCCTACATTTCAAACCTCCAATAGAAGGATCAAGGTACAGGGCACGCCTTTATGCTCCATATTTCATTTGCATACTGAGAAATGGTACGATCACTGCTGAACTTACCGCTGCCTGCGGTGCTCAGAATCGACATCTTCAGCCATTTCTTACGATCTCTGTGACAGGACAAATGAAGAAGACAGCATAAGAAACTATGCATTATCGTGTTCTTTCTAACTAAACATAGAAATGGAGCTGTTCATCTTCATTAAGTGGGTGTCATAACTTGGAAAAGTAAAGATGCCAAAGGAAGGGCCAAAATCAAAGAATTTTCCATTAAAATGTGCTTACACAATTTGAGCATATATGTTAGGAACTCTGTTTTAAAGAAAATAACTCTTATATAAGTAATTTAGACAAGAAGTGTTAAGTTAGAACTGAAAGGAGTTACGAATGGGTTTCTTACTTGTAAGCTTCATCCACTCTGCACTGTGCATCTATATAGCTGGGGAAGTCATGACCAACAAGGAAATAGTCGCCACGTCCATAACCAGAATTTCCTTCAAGCGAATCTAGGAGAGGGCTATAATCATAGCTGCCAAATGCACCACCTCTGATGAATAGCTTGGCCTCTTCAAATCGTGGATCTGGTGTAAACTGCAGGCCATGACAAGATAAGTTTAGAGAGGTAACTCGGACAAACCTTCAACTGCAAATTTCAAACGTAGAAAGACTCTCCAAAAGTCATTTTGTTGGCAACATTTGGTAGAAATACAAGTTACACATTACACCAATTGTTTTTCATGTCATCTTGAAAGCTGAGTTTGATATCAATATCTTCCACATTCTAATATGCTGTTTTTCGTATATATAAGGATCTGTTTCTATTTAGTATCAAACAAACATTTACCAGACCGACTTCTCTTTCCTTCCGGAGCCTCGGAACTTCATCAGCCGTGGCACCGAAAAGGAAGAAATTTTCCTCCCCTATCTCTTCTCTGATCTCAACATTGGCACCATCCAAAGTCCCAATTATGACGCAACCATTTAGGGAAAACTTCATATTGCTAGTGCCACTAGCCTCCATGCCTGCTGTACTAATGTGCTGAGACAACTCACTACCAGGAATGAGTATCTCAGCCACAGAAACATTGTAGTTCGGAATGAAGACAACCTGGAAGTTATTGGAGAAAAGATAAACTTTTAGCCAGGCCACAGAATAACCAAATATTGAGAAAATTTCAGGCAAAATTTCTTGTGAAAATACACAAAACAAGTGAACTTTATCCAATACAGGACATGGGAGTTCACATTTATAAACAATATAGTAATTTCTTAATACAGCAGTAAAACCCAGGTGTTACGGATCGTTTTGGCCAGACATAGGATGACCATAATGGATAGAAGATGAACAGAGATTAGGAAATTGTGAAGTTATTAAAAATAAATCAGACTGGATTGATGATGGTTTGAAATTCTCATATTTAGAAAGTAACAGCCGTAACTGAGGAAGAAAAGATAACAATATTTGCAATCTTGGTTCTCAATAAGCATTAAAAGATTTGGATATCTAATTCTCAGGGCAGTTTGAACAATCATATAATTTCCCTCTAAAAAAAAAAATATAGTTTCATACCTAAAGCTGATACTTGCTAGTTTGAGCACGATAACCGTAAATTGCAGTTTCAGACAAATAGGAATTACAGCTCCTAGGAAAGAAAAAGACAAGCCATACCTTCAAAAAGTTGTTCACTTCCGTATCATTATTTACAACAGAGCCAACATCATTGACCAACTTAACTATTCTTTTGGCATTTGTATATGTTGCAAATGCTTTCCCTCCTAGTATGATTGTCCGAGGTGTCACTTTCTTTCTCTCTTCAGCTGACATTTCCTATAAAAAAAGGCTTCAACAGTAAGATTTAAGAAGAATCTGCAAGAAATTTGACACACGTCACCAATAAATCGCATTTCATCCTATAGAACCAACTAAACTAAAATATCACTCAGGTTTGCATGAACCTCAGTATTTGAGAACAGCTAGATATGGATAAGTTGACGTGCTGGTGTAAAGTCGGGGGTCTATCCATAGAACAGCGAAAATACATTTGATGGGTAAAGTATAACTTTTTTCCTTCTTTTGAGGGGTTCAAAGTAGAAATGCTTCTGCCAACTTAAAGTAATGAATACAATGACAACATGCAACAGATTTCCGAGTGCTTATTGGTGTCCAGACAAGGTGATGGAGATCTACTAAGTTAACCTACTCCTAAATCCTAATTAAGTTAGCCGCTTAGAAAATAAACAAAGGCAAATATTCACTAATCAATGTATATGTTCCAAAGGAACCATAGAGCTCTGTTTGGTTAAAGGTTAATTATTCAAGTAATATGAATAATAATCCTACTAGTTCACTTATTCTTTGAAATTTTAAGAATAGAAAGTAATTGGTCAAAAAGAAAATAACCAATTTAACTATTCTTGATGTTGAAAAACCTTTGCTCTTTCAGATTCCAAGTTAAACTTTTTCAAATTTCAAGAAGTTGCCTGAATAGTTAATCTATCTTATTTTTTAATGTTTGACTTTATCCATATGAATAAAAGGTTTATTCTACTCTTATTCATTTATCAAACAGGGCCTACAGGAGTATTTATAGAGTTCTAAACACCTTATGACAAATAATTATGGAACCAAATAAAAAAACTAATTAAGAGAATGTTTAATATAACGAAATCTTATAATGGGCTCCTAATGAAACTATAAGCCATTTAAAAAAACACTATAAACAGAAGGTCCATAATTAAAGACTAATAAATCCTAGGAAAAATGTCCATAATATGAATCTTGATGTACATCACAAGGGAAAATATGTGTCTCTCTACTTCAAGAATAACACCTATTGTTCAGACAGAGAAGACTCCATACCTTCAGTTTCTTGTACCTGTAGACCGCCCCCAGAATGTTCAGAAGCTGTCTCTTGTACTCATGGATACGCTTCACCTGTATGTCGAAGAGGCTATTGGGGTCAATTGATACACCTGTAACCTGCAATACATACTGTGCCAGACGTTGTTTGTTGTGCATCTTTGCTGAAGCCCACTCAGCTTGCAAGTCCTCATTATCAGCAAACTGTCAAGGATGGAACGAACACATGAAACTAAAGTAAAAACCAGAAAGTGCAATGCTGTCAATGAAAATGTGAGATTCTGAAATACACAAGCATACTTGACGAAGATCAGAAAGGAGGTCAAGGTTTGTGGTCCATCCATCTGTTTTCAACCACTTAGTGATTACTTTACTCAGTTCAGGGTTGCAAAATAGGAGCCATCTTCGAGGTGTTATTCCATTAGTCTTGTTCTGGAATTTTGTAGGCCATATGGAGACATAATCTTGAAATAGCTCTTCCTTGAGAATGTCACTGTGCAACTGGGCTACACCATTAACCTGCAAGATATTTTTTCAACAAGTTTCCTCATTACCTCATAAATATCAAATAGGTTCTTTGGAAATGAGCATGCAATATGTATTTGGACCCACATTTCATTCAGAAAAGATGAATTTTAGTTTCATGTCTTCCATATTTCTTCAAAATCCTAAGGACATTATAATTTAATGACCTCAGTGGCATGTCACCAAAGGAACTACATTACCGTGTGAGAAGACACTACGCACAGATTTGCCATGCGCACAACAGGCTTTACAGGATTGGAGCCATCTAGAATTTGCATACTAGGAAGCTTGCTGTCCAGCTTAGTATGTGAGCAGTGAACCATTTCCACAAACTGCAAGAAATAGCAATTTCAGGAGAAACTATTTAGAAGTTAGGATCTGGAACATCCAAGTGGAAGAAAAGAACTTGCCCGTTTATCAATCTCTTCAATGATTTCCATATGTCGTGGAAGAAGTTTCTTCATTATAGTTTGTGACCACTTCTCTAGTGCTTCAGGTAAAACAGTGTGATTGGTGTAGGCAAAGGTCCTGGCATAAAAAAATTTCAATCAGACATGATTATTTGCATTTCAGGAAATATTTTGGTGATGGATATTAGCTAGATAATGCTAAAATATTGAAACGAAAACACAGTACTAGCACTCATTAGAGTAGTAAATCAATGCTAGAATATAAGCAACAGGAATCTTGAAGGCCACTGAACGCACTTGGTTGTCACATCCCAAGCCTCATCCCATCCAAGTCCTTCGTCATCCATCAGTAATCGCATTAGTTCTGGTATTGCTAATGTTGGGTGTGTGTCATTCAATTGAACAGCAACCTTGCTTGGAAATTCAGACCAGCTAAATGCCACATTCTCATTTCTTCTTTCTTTAAATCTCACAATTATATCCTGTATGTTGTACTAATCAGTATCATATTACATTTTAAGTAACAAGAAGTATACTAGCTGCCAATTTTTTTACAAGGGAGCACATGTAAACTTCCAAACTGTTTGTCAATTCTAGCATTAATGCATATGGAATCAGTTGTGAATAATTATATACCTGCAAGGATGCGCTGCATAGGAAGAACTGCTGTTTAAGTCGCAATTTTTTTCCATTTTCTGCAACATCACCCGGATAGAGAACTGCACATATCTGCTTCCAGATTACTCTAATTAGTTCACAAAAATCCAGAAACACAACAAATTAATGGGCAACGGAAAGCAACAAAATAGCAATGAATGCATTGTTTAGAAAATGTTTCCTGCCTTCATTTTCCATTTTCATTTCAAATGCTATTTTCTTAGAAAACGGAGTTGTTTGTTCGTATTGGTAATTTTGCTTTCTATTTTCATTTCAAAGGCTTTGTTGTTGTTGTTGTTGTATTTATAAAGATATAAATAAACCATTCACATTTAACTGTCGAATCGCATGAACATGGATCAACGAATATGAATGGCGTCGTATGATCCATGTAACCGACCCCACCTAATGGGATAAGGCTTTGTTGTTGTTGTATTCAGATTTAACTGCATGAATGCACAAGCCCAGATGCATCCCAGTGCCGGGTGGTGTATGCCTTGCATTTTGTTACACTTGTGACCTTGCATGTGATTTGGCCAGCTCGCATGTTGGGAAGCCCAAATGAAGCCACCCTCGTGCATGGTACAGCTCCAGGGCCGGGCAACCACACACAGACCCAACACATCAGCACACCTCATTGGTGTAAAAAATGAAATGGTACCAAATCTTTTTGTTTAATTTTGTATTGATCAAACTGTTGTTAACCTTATATTACAATTACACATTTTCACTGCCATTTTTAATTGAGAAAAATGACAACAAGCTTTCCTATTTGTTAAACAGATTAGAACTTTTTTTCTGTAAACATTTTCTAAAGTTAAAACCAAACCAAACATACTGAGATCAATGTGATATTAGATATTCAATACTGAGAAAATATAAAATGTGAAAATTATAAATTTGTCAATTAGATTATTGGTGAAGATTTTAAGCATTCATGCAACCTGTATAGTGCCAAACTCCGTCTATGTTTTATAGCCGGTCCCAAACCCGGATAAAGGAGGAGGGTTGTGTTAGGCCCCGACAGCCAGCGTAAAATCCTGTCGAATCTCATGAACATGGATCAACGAATGGCGTCGTATGATCCATGTAGCGGACCCCACCTAATGGGATAAAGGCTTTGTTGTTGTTGTTGTTGAAAAAACTGCAGTAATATGCGACTTTGAATTATCTGTAGCCAGCAAAAGTTCATGCAGTGGGGAAAATGTTTCATTGGGAGTAAATTATTGCATGAAAATGAACAACTAATGCAGGGAACACAACAATAAGAAGCATATAACAACAATGGATAAATATCTATTCTTCATATCTTAATTTTTTGTGTAATATAAAGATTATGCAAAGCTCTGAAGTTCGTTACTATTCAACACATAGGAATTAACAAGTTGCTTTATATTCACACAGCACGTTCAGCATTATACCTGCTGAGCTTTAGAATGCAACTGAGCAGCCTCTTCGTAATGACCGTCATTAAATTGAAACAAATTAAAATCCTCTGCGCAAGCCTTTGCTTCCCAAAGCCTAAGGCTGATAGTATTTTTCGTCTTGTATCCAGGAATTGGTACATCATATGCCATTGCCTGAATAATTTCCCCTCCAACCCATTTCCGACTGCCAAATGCCAAATAAACAAATGAACTTATAAATGAATGCAAATACAGGTAATAGAAACATGCTGTAGGGTTTGGATTTCAGAATGTCATATACAAAGGAAAACATGATTACTCAACATGCAAACTTAACACCAAAATGCCATCAATCAGCAGCAGTATAATAACAATGCAGAATATGCCTTCAAGAAAAAATAATGCAGAATATAATGAATCCCAAACCAAAATATTACGTGGACTAATATGAATCGGGCATTTTCTACTAGGGAATGAAACAATAATGGTTGGGCAGTGGGAAGCTCTTTTTTTTCCTTTCTTCTTTAATGAAATGATTGAGAAGCTTAAACGATACAATCTGATGGTTTCTCAGAGAATCAAAACAAGAAATACAAACAAGAAATAGAAGTTGCAATTTTTAGGCACTTACGTTCCGGTGGGAGAAATATCAACATGACCAAAGAATCTGATGGGATATACAACATCATGCCTGACAACCTCCCATGGACTAAATTTCTGCCAAAAGAGACAAAAGCATAAACAAGCTCTTTTAATTATTAGAAAGAAGAACAATAAAAACAGGTCCCACATAGATACACCTAACCTCAAGCCAATCTTCAGCTACTTCATGTTGCCCATCCTTAGTGATTTGTTGCTTAAATAAGCCATATCTATAACGCAAGCCATAGCCCCAAGCAGGCAAATCCAGTGTTGCCATTGAATCCAAAAAGCAGGAGGCAAGTCTACCCAATCCTCCATTTCCAAGAGCTGCATCTTTCTCCTGCGACGTTATTACCAACTTCCAACTCAAACACTTAAAAAAGAAATAACATATAAAGGACAAAACTAAAACTCATAACTTCTAATAATGATGCATTCATAGCTGAATTATGAAAATAATTATTTCTAAGTTTCGAGTACATGTTGCGGTGTTGGATCTTGCATGACAAACTCTGACAAGTGTTTCGATAATTTTAATAGCATTTAGTCAATGGAGATTTAGTTTTATCTTAATAAGAATCTCATTTATGCCAACCCATAGGGCTGAATCCTCTTCCAGGCATTCTGAAAAAATAAAAAAAAGAAACAGCTGTACCTGTTGAACAATTTCTTCAAGTTCATGACCCAATTTATTCAATGCATCAGCATAGGCATCTGTAATTCCAAGATTCCCAACAGCATTGGTAAGTGCACGACCTTGAAGGTACTCCATGGAAAGGTAGTATGTCTGCTTAGGATCAACTTTGTGGTAATGGAGGTAAGTTTCATTCCATCTCTGCAGTTAAAAGCGTCTCATGGTGAGAATATCCTTTTGCACAGTATGCCTGACACCACTCAGTATTCACAATGCCCATCAAGTTATTCAAGTGACAAAATAAATTATTCATCCTCACCTGAATGAGGAGGTCCCGAACACTGTCTGCCGTGGCATAAAATGCTTGCTCAGGATCAAACTTCAGTGGAGAGAAATGAGGACTATACTGTGCGTGGTAAGCGATGTTTGATGCAATATCTGATGAATCCTCTGCCAAAGGATGTGCCACGGCTGGAACCTTACCACTTGTGAGGACAGTGGTGCCATTGGTTTCTTTGAGCGTCGCCATTGGATCCTGTGGACAAGACGAGGGTTTAACATCTATATAAAAAAGATATTTGTTTCAGAACAAACAAATAAGGATCTCATAGGCCACGCATTAAAACTTTCCTTCTGATCAAGCTCTAATTGAAAGGTCATGTAATAGATTCTTTCCTTTAATATAGAAACTCTTGAATCGGAGGCGAACTAGATGACCAGAATATATCAAGATATCAACTTTTTTTTTATTAAAACGAATTGAATACAAAAGTAAAATGCGAAAGAAGAATGTAACAGGATATGAATCTTCTTTACAAGTCAGAGCAACATAAAAAGATCAATGCTTCCGGAGAGTAAGAGCACGCGGTTACCTCGAGATCGAACGACACAGAACAACAAAAAAAAGGCAAAGATCTCAAACTAAATACAACAAAATGGGCGAACGCTCTCGCTTGCCTGCTCACTCAGACGGGCAAGTGGGGTAAAGGAATCCACGACCAGTCGTTTACCTCTCTTGGTTTGTTCCGAATTGGGAAAGATTCGATCTCCACCGCAGGACGAGAGGGGAAAGACCGGCGTCACGTGTGGAGCAGCGGGAGATCCAAAGCGAGCATTAACAAGTCGCAGGTGATACCAGAGGGACGAGCAGAAGAAGATATCATAAAATATATCTCCTCCCAGACCGAGCAGTAGACAGGGCCACAGAGGAGGAGGTGCAACCTGCAAAGCGATGGGCAAAAAATATCATTATCACCTTCGTATTTAATCATATCACCACCTCCGTGAGCTGCCGCGAGATGGCAGCACCCCACATGCTCGTCGAAAAGCCCGAGAGAGGAGGATACGTGGAGCGGAGTGGATGAGTTAGACATCGCATGAGTGAGGGTGCAAAATGTAGGAAAAAAACAAAGGAGCAACAGCGTGTGATTGGCGACGTATCCCAACTCCGTGTTTGTATATGTGGACGGTCACCGTTTAATCACAAACATATGGAGATGAAAAGTGACGTGACATTTCTTTTTTTTTCTTCTTCCTTTTTTTTTTCTTGGTGCACATTTTGTCAAACTTTTGCCGCCTAAGATAAGAGAAATTGGATATCTGAAGATAATACAATCGGAATTCAGCATTAAATATTTGATAAACATTCGATGATGCGTCATAAAAGAAAGTTAGTTCTAAATTAATATCAACTATCATTTTCTTTTATTGACTTTGGTTTTCAGAAAATTAATTAATAACGGAGAGCTACGAAAAGTTCTCAGTTATTGTTCATAACTTCTTTATGTTATATGTTATGTTTCTTCCGGTGATACTTTTTTTTATGCTAGGTTGATCTACAACATTTTAGTTATTGTTGATCTACAATATTTGAGTTCTTTTTTATTTTTTTTTTTTGTGTTGGTCAACTCTCAATGTCTGAAAAATAGTGTCCATGATTCAATCAGCCAATAAAAAAATTTTGAGTATTGTTATACGGATGCCAAGTTTTTAGGCAGAAATTTTGAATTTTTGAACTACCCATTAAGATGCTTTTGTCCTTTTTCGAGTATATCGTTGGAGATTTATCAATGGAAAGGGAAAGTAATGAAGAAAAAGAGAGAGTATAGAAAGGGAAAAAAGAATTATTTAATTGGAGTCTTGCACTTTGAATTAAACTAAAAAAAATGAAGTGTCGAAGGCGATTCTCCGGAGAAAGAAGGATAATGACACATTAACTTTTCATAAAGGTATTGAAATTTGATCTATTGATATTAAATTTTACATCTTCCTTCAGTCACTGACATTTAGACCAATCAATACCTCGCAAATAGACCGTAAACTCTGATGAAAATTATGACTCAAAATATTTTGGATCCGATATTATAATTACTCAGCTTCCGTAAATATTAAGACATAGACTAAGTTCCAATCTATTTTTGCTATTTTTTAAAAAGAAATTAGGTTATTTTGACCCATTAATTAAGCCAGCACGATCTCATGACTCGCGTGACCCCGCTCCATTTCATCGTAATCCGTGGTGAGAGAAAGGATTATTTTATTAGTTATAGCTTCCTTTTAATTTTTTTTAATAAATCACTTAATTGATAAATCGTGACCTATCTAACTAATATTCCACAAAATACATCAAGCTTGTATTTTAATATATTAAAGTTTCATATAATTGATATGAAATTGTATGTGAATAAGTATTCAAATTTTGTATAAGTCATAATAAAAATATTTAAAATATATAACAGTATGTCAACTTATAAATAGGATATCACGTATTAGTAACGTAAATATAAATTTTATAGAATAATGTGACCTATAAAAATCCGAAAAACCACAATTATTTATTTGGTTTAGCGAGCTAAAAAATATATAGTGTTGCATGCCAGTTTCATTCCTAAGCATGACTACACAAATATTAAACTATAAACAAAATATTAGTTTTCTTATTTAAAAGGCACGATAAATTATTACATTATATTAATACAAATAAACATATGATTAGATATTAATATAAGCTATTATAACATATTCATATGTGCATTATGGGAATTGTTATAATAAAATTTCGAATTGAACGCGACATAAAATTAATTGTTAACTGAAAAAGGTTTGAGATAAATGGTGGTGCAAACCGGTCCTGATTCATATTTTACTATTTGACTCTACTTTATTTGATGGATATATGGTAACACCCCCAAATTTTGAGCCTTTTGGACCAAAAGCCTAAGGTAACTCTATATAAAAATCTAACAATCTTATTAATCTCTCCACAAGGCTAGCCATCAACTCTTCCTCCTTTCTTTTCTTCTCCAGAGAAAACTCTAAAGTTGAGAGATTTAGTGAGGATGACTCCTTTTTAAGATCCACATGAAAAAGAAGATTAAAGATTCTAGGGAAATGACAAGAAGACCTAGAGGGTTCTAGATGGTGAAAAAGGATATAAAATGATTAGGAAAAAGAGATTTTAGATCTAAAAATTTAAAGATATGTAAAGACGATCCAAACCCCTCTCTCCACTCTCAATGATGTTTTGTTTGGATTGAGAGTTTTAAGAATACCATGTTCTTGATCGAGATTTTCATTGAAGGTTGCATGATTTGTGTTGCATAAATTTATTAAATTCGTAACTATTTTATAATAATTATTAGGATAGATTTTACTTATCCAAAAATTAAAATAATATATGGATGGAAAGCTCTTGAAGTCTAATTTCCACATAAATTAGTTTCAAATGATTTGGAGTAGTATACAAATAGTTATGATCCAAATATCGAATTGGTGTCATGTTATCTCGGGAATTCGTGACTGTTTTGTAATAATTGTTTGGATAAGTTTTTTCTTATCCAAAAATTATAAATGTATGGAAATCTCTCAAAATTTAGTTTCCACTGAAATTGGTTTCATATGATTTGAAATTGTATACAAATAGTTATGATCCAAATATCAAACTAGTGTCATGTTATTTCGGGCATTCGTAACTATTTTGTAATAATTGTTTGGATATGATTTTCTTATCCAAAAATTATAAATAATATATGGATTGAAAGATATATAAGTCTAGTTTCCACATAAATTAGTTTCATATTATTTTGAGTTGTATGCAAATAATTATGATTCAACATCAGGTTGGTGTCATGCTGTCTCAGGTAACAGCGAGACAAAATTGTAAAACGTATAGTAAATTGTAAATACTGAAATAGTGTTTGAATTTCATTTACAAGTTAAAGGTTCGTGCTACCTTTCTGTGAAAATTAGAATCACCTGAAAAGAACATGTATAAGTTAAGTTATTAATATTTTAATAATTGCTGTCAAAATACTGTGCAGAAAATAGATTATGTTACTTGTATGAATTTCTAGGAAAAAACCCCAACTCTTGTTAATGAATGAAAATTGCATGTTTAATGTGTTCCATGATGCATAGATGCTAAGAGATTATACCTGAAATATTTATGATATTTTAGATTACTTTTCTCGACATTTCAATATCAAAAATTAAGAATTTCAGGTGAAAGATCGGACTTCTAAGACGTTGTCCCGGAACGGCCGTGATAGAAGATGGGTGAAACCAGCACTCTGTCACGACCGTGACAACATTGTCGCGATCGTGATGGAGTGGGGCACAGCCGTGACCAATCAAGTCACGACCATGATGACGACTCGACACGACCGTGATAAAACATGTCACGACTATGATCGTATGTAGATGAATTATAGATCACTATCATGGGCGTGACACAACTATTAGGCCGTGACAGATCAGAAAAGTTATTTTAATCCTATTTATTTATGTATATAGGCATGTATGGATGTGTATTGATTGTATATGATACGTAGATACACGTAACACATGTTTAGCCGTAATTAGGCTAAAAGATGAAGAATGAGTGATATGAATGATTGTTGTATTGCAAAACATAAGGCACCTAAAGTTGAAGAAGAATGTCCTCATCACTTATCAATGGTGAGAAACAAAGTTATGCACATATGTATGTATTTCAAGGGGACCTAAGCCCGCGAAGTAAAATCCTGCATTTGTGTATGTGCTTCTTAAAGAACAAAGTCCCTCATCAGAAAGTGTGCGTATTTCTTGGAATAAAATCCCGCACTATTATAGTGTGTGTATTCTTCGGAACAAAGTTCTTCACTATTATAGTGTGCATATTTCTTGAAATAAAGTCCTTCACTATTGTGATGTGCGTGTTCCAAGGATGTGGTTTATGATGATGTGATATAATTATTTTAACTATGTTAAGATCAAAGATATTATAATATAAAGTAAGAATGAAAGTGAAGTGAAAGTATGAGAAAGAAAGAATATTAAGAAGATGATGAAGTAAAGATGGAAAGTAAAGTCCTGCACTTATGTATGAACTTCAAGGGGACTTAAGCCTCAAAAGTAAAGTCCTGCATCTGTATATGTACTTTCCAAGGAACAATGTCCATCATCATAAAGTGTGTGCATTCCTAAAGATGACTAGGAGTAAAGTCCCTCACTATTATGATAAATGTTCCTAAGTATGACTTATGATATAGAATGAAAGTAAAGATATTATTATGTGATAAAGATGAAAGATGCAGATGACACATGAAGAATAACATAATAATAAAAAAAAGAATGAAAAAAGATACATAGGATTATAAAGCAATCCCGAGGAGATGCAAAGTGTGAAAGAAGTCAAAAAGTAAAGATCAAGGAGTTATGAAGAAACTCCTAAAATGTACATGACAATGAATGTGAAATGAAATTATAGATTATGTATGTGATGAATGATATGAATATATATTTCTAGTGTATGTTACTTGCAGATGATGGATTCGACGTAAAGCATGTATGACATAATGTTTATGTTATATGAATATTGTATGATGAATGAATGTAAGCATAATGTATTGTCATATAAGGTTTATGATATAGTTCAAGGCATGCATGTTATATGTTAGTGTTATTATGATGATGATGCATCGCATGTAGTATCATGTGACAGGATAGCATGACATGCATGACCTTTACATACTCTAACTAAAATTAAGTGATGGATGACAGCTCAAGATCATGACGAAGTATTGCACATCCTTAGGATTAAATAAGTCCTAAAGTTCTAGATAAACAATGAAGCTAATGATGTAATGAAGAGTTTAAGAATTTAATGTCTTATCAAATATTAGTTTACTTGATTAATAGAAAATTTTTATTTATTATGATTTTTTCTAAATTGTTAAGTCTTCCGCTGTTAAATGATGTATGGTGTCCGAGCTAATGGCGCAAAATTACTCTAAATGTCCAATACTTTTAAGGTGGATTTTCGGATCATTACATATATCCATTTTATTATATTCATTAATTGAATTAATATATTTGTACTAATCAAATTAATCTACCTTCGTTATTGGATAATTTGATAGTCATTATAATGACCAAACTTTTTATGATTAATAAAATAAGTAAAATATTGAATTATCCGAATGGACAAATTAAAAACACTTGCATGGAAACGTTTGTAGTACATTGTTTTGCTCCCATGATGAATAAAGAAAAAATACGCTTATAAGATGCACACGAAAGTAGGGTATCTCCTAATTTAGGATAAATTTTATTAAATGCACTCCAACTTTACCCATTTTTTTAATTTTAATCTCTAATTTTATGAATCTTGTTTCACAAAATTGCCCTTTCGATTGGTTATAGCATGTTACCCAATCATTTGACTTATATAACACACTATTTAAAAATAAAATAATAAATTATTATTATTTAATCTTATTTTAAAAAAGGACTCAACCTCCTCTCCATCTCCTTACCATTGCCCGAGTGTCGACGTCACCCCCTCCTCTCCTCACCTACGCAGGAGAAGGGAGGGGAGAGGGGCTGTCGCCTCCCCTCCGACGACAGAGAAAAGAGGGGTAGGGGGACATTGCCCGTCCTCCTCATTGCTGATGGGCGAGGAAAAGGGTCTGGTGCCTCCACTGCACGTCATTAACGATGGATAGGGCATTGCCCACCCCACCCGCCTCCTTTGAGCGTCAAAAGATGGGCACGACCCCTGCTGCTCATCGTCAATGACCCTTTTCGCACCCCGACAATGGGTGCAAAACTGGGGGTTTCATCCCCTTTTCGCGTTGCCAACGACAAGCACGAAGTGGCATCCCCTCCACCTCTCCCTTCGACTGCCTGAGCACCACCGTTGCGATCGGTGGGAAAGGGGGTCGAGCCCTTTTTAATTTTTTTAAAAATTATTATATATAGTTTTATTGTTTTATATTTATTTTATTTATAAATGGTGTTCTACCTAAGCCAAATGACCGGTAACAAGATATACCCGATCAAAAGGGCATTTGTTGAAACAAGTAAATAATTAGAGGACAATCTAACTACAAACTAAGGTTGGAGGATACAATTGGGAAAGTGGGTAAAGTTTAAGTGTACTTAGTCATATTTACCCCTGAATTGTCACATCTAAGTTGTGAAAAGTTGGTTTCATACACGGGTTCAATATTCCTATTAGTGATTCATGCCAAAAATAGTAAGATTGAAATCATATTAAGTTTACTAAAACGTATAAGTAGTCTTATACTAGGAAAAAATACAAACATATTTTGTAATATCTTTGTAACACAAGCACACATCCAAAGGTCATCCACGAGATATTAGTGACTTTGATAAGTCAATTTTTCAATAATATAACAAAATATGTGAAAGAGTTAAAATAAAATATCAAATCTTCAATCCCCAAAATACATAATTTATGTGCGTGTGCAAAATTATCTATCATACAATGGAGAATCAAGTTATGGTTGGACTCAAAATGAGACAAACAATTAACAATGAATTTGTTGTATTTGTGGGAGGAGAAGAATCACAATGTAATGGAGGATCAAGTTATGGCAGGGCTCGAAATGAGACAAACAATTAACAATGAATTTGTTATATTGTGCGAGGAGAAGAATAGCATAAACAATCGTAGTTTATGTCATGTTACATCATCTATCTCACTCAATTCAATGACAATTATCCATCAATCTAACTAATATCTTTTAGTTTTTTTGTTGTTTACTTATTATGTCTATGTTCTTTATTTCTATTTAGGTGTAACAAGATCATAATAATAATCAATATCATGAAACAATCAATATGTATATATAAATTATAACAAATAGATCTAATAATAACTCAATTACAATAAAATATCATGATTAATAAAAATACTTATAATAATTAATAACAATTTTATGCCCACACTAGTATAATTATAAAATTCATATAATTAAAAATGATGATTCCCAATATGCGTTCCTCTCACTTCATCATGACTAACACACTTTCCATGTTGTGATAACACTAGTCCTTGTTGTAACTAGCATTAACTTGTTTGATCTTAGCTTAGGCCAACTCTCTCACTTTTTTTTTTTTTTTTGCTTGGTCGCAACTTGACGAACATGACCTCACTACTCTAGTCGTGAACCCTAATCATCACTTGACTAGGTCACGACTACCCACCCCCCCCCCCCCCCAAGTTTAGTCATGACGTCACCTATCGCAATAACCAAAGGTTTGATCATGACTGTCCATGTCGCAATCAACCGTCTGCTAGGTGAAAATTGTATCCGTTCCCATAGTTGTTGGAATACATGTGTAACGTTCCGAGATTGTCGCAACGATGCTACTCAATTTTATAATTTTTTTTAATTTTGACCAATCAACACACTGACTTATATTAGCGAAAGATTCAATTACATTAAACTTTACAATAGTGAAAGCATTCTATATAATATCCAATGACTTTTGGTTGAGCCTATAACTATACAATGTGTATGTCAATCTTCAAAGGAGGCAATAATCGTCTCATCGTTTTCATCATCTTATTATGTACGAACACAAGTATAAGCAAAAATTCATTAAGCATAATTCAATATGTAAAGCCACACATTAATAACAATATGAATAATATGTAATATCAACATCCTTAACAAAATATCAATTTTATGAATCATCAATCATTTATGAAAAATTGTATGATTAATACTAAATAATTTATATCATAGCAAGTAAAAGTTAATAATAAATAATTGATCAATTATAATATTTATTTGTATAATCAATTTAATGATGAACAATCAATATGAATCATTTTAATTATCATTAATCAATCATTATTTGACCATAAGTTAGTGAATGTCTCACTTAACAATTAATAATTTATTCATCAGTCACTGGGGCAATTTAATTATTCATCAACCATATAGGTTGTCATAAAATTGTCAATTTATAAATTATCTTTTACTTATTCTTAAATTACAAGTCAATATAATTGTCAATACTATAAAGATTATTATAATTGTTTAGTTATTCATTTAATCTTTGAAGTTATTCATACAATCATATGATTATATCGAAAGCTCTCATTTATTAAGGGTGTCACGTCACTACAACAAAATATGTTTATTGGGACAAAAAATTTTAGTTCCAAATTCATCAAATTTGGTCCCTATTTCTTTCTGGGACAAAAATCTTTTTGGCCCCCATTGGTTCCTAGAAGCTGGTCTTTAAAAGTTTTGGGAACAAAAAATTTGTGTTGGATCCTAAAAGTATCACTTTTAGACACTAATCTATTGGTCCCTATAAAATCATGCAAGGGTCTCTAATAGTTACTTTTGGTCCCAAATCAAAATGGTTATGGAAACAAAAAAATCAAGTAATTGACACCAAAAAATTGGTTCCTAATAATATACTTTTAGGAACCTAGAGGTTGGTCCCTAATAACATATTTATAAAGATCAACATGCTGGTCCTCGTATATATTTATCTCCAACAATGTACTAGTAGTCAATTTATGAATTTCTAGGTCCTCTTGGTTATTAAAAGAATAAAATACCTGATTTTCCTTCATTGGATTTTTCAGGAACTACGCCAAATCTAGATCCTGAACCTGGATCCTACCAAGGGAAAAGAAACTTGGCCAAGTTTGATAAGAAAAGAAAAGATCATAATCATAAATTCACATCTTACTAACAAGCACATAAGAAGGGCCATTTGTGACCTGTAACTGCTGATTCTTCAAAATGGTCCAATCAAATACATAATCAAACTGAAAATTTGTGGAATGCAAATGTCGAGACAGACTGTTAAGTTTCCAATTAAAATGGAAAATTTTACAACTACCATTGTGGTTGATTTAGATAGCAACATGAACACAATTCTTAAGTCATGAAACAAATATGAAAAGGGAAAAACCTTCACGGATAAATAGGTTTCGAAACAATCTCCTAAGATAGGAATAGTCCGGCTTTTCGTCAAACCTTAGCAACTGAAAATAACGAAAATAGGATGCAAATTCGGAAGGATATTCCCCGCACAAAACCTAGATACAGAACACGATATTACAAAAAATTAAAAAAGAAATGCACGGGAAAGACTCGCAAGATAAGATTTAGAAAGAGCTTATCTCAATTGATGTGGCTAGCTTCATTTCTCTAATTTTTTCATATGTCTGCTTCTTGGTTCCTGCTCTTATGCCCTGTCAAGGAAGACTGAATGCAAAGATCCAAAGAAATACAATTTGGAAGTTTGTAAGCAGCCTCAATTAAGTGAATCGCATCCCAGTTCACATATATTGCTGGATTACCGCAAATGCTTGATCCAGCTTTGGCGCATGATGTCCTGACACTGACATTGTAGTTACCAACTCCTTTTGCTCCAAACCAAGCTCTTAGAGCTCCACCTCTAAATCCTACAAAATATACAATGACTCATAGGCTCAAATGGCATGCACCACAAAAGAGATTAACTATTCGATTGACTATACTCAAAACTTTGATTCGTTGGATCATTACATGCATCGTAGAAATTTTCTATATGAGATGATTCTGATGGATCGTCTCATATGAGATGACTAAGAAACTCTTGAAGTATAATTTTTCTAAAACCAAATAAATCAAATTCTTGCAGTTAATGAAGTGACCATCTGTAACCATTAGGTCCATGACTATACATAAACTTTTCTTTGGTGCACTATTTAATATATATTGGACCACAAAAAAATAATATATCAAAGAGTATTCAAGCATACAAAATAATAGTTCTCAGATTTTACTTGATCATTAAACAGTACGGCAAAAACTTTTTAATTCATCCAAATAGCAAGTAGTCAGGTAAACTACATCACATTTACATTTAAGAAGGCTAAAAATGGCAAAACTAAGTATCATCTAGATGAGCTTTTACATGTTTAAACATTTTACTTTCATTCTCCAACGAAATTTTGGTAATCAGTTTCTCTCCTACACACACTACTACTGAATTTAATCAATCACTTGCAAGATGCACTAAAAGACAGAAAATTAAGGCAATAAAATAATCTCAAACACAAGCAAACATATAGCAATTTGTTTACCAGCACTAGTGCATTGGCCTTCAAAAAATATGATTTTGGTGAATCACTCCGAATAGATATCACTTTCTCTGCATGCTTTAGTGCAATCTGAAATTGTAGCCTAAAAATTTAGCTGTTGGAAAGCTCCAAACTGAGTTAACTGAGAGCTTGACTTCAAGAGAAAGATTGATCTTGAAAATGAACCTTACATTAAGCACAAAAAGCAGATAGAAATCCATACCTCAGCATAAGTTGTAGGATCTAGGCCATAGAGACATTCGTACTCAGAATCCACTGCCAGTCGTTCTCTAAGATGTTGACTAATCCTGTTTGTTTCAAAAAGTTATATTAGCAGGTACTTTGCACTGAATTACATTGAGCCAACAAGAAAAGTTAATCACAAATTCAAATGAGTATGTTGATGCCATAAACATAGGGTAACTAAAAAAACTAACCTGCAAAATGCAGCACTTCTATTAGACAGAATAACAACATCTCCTGGCTTCAAAAGCTGAGCTTTAGAGTAGCAGGAAATAGCCTGTCTGGAATTGTCTGGAATTGCGTATTTGCTTGACCCATATGTAAGAATCAGTGTCTTTCACTTTGAATAACTCACTTTTTACTTACATTTTGCCTGTCTGCCTAACAATCAAACCAGTAATATATTAAAAGCAAAATAAATCTAGAACATGAATCTATCACCTGTCTGCCTTCTCTTGTCTCTTTGACATGAATCTATCACCTGGTTTCCAATCCAGAAGCTCATCTTTGTAAATCTGATCAACCTTATGCTTTAATGGCTCTTGTGAATAATCAGTTACTGATTTTATTCCAGAATTCCTTTCAGAACCATGGTTCTTACAAGATACCATCCAAGGAGAATCCAAATGGCTTTCGTTCTTAGGATCAACATCAACAAACTCATCGAGTAATGTCCCACCATCATACTTGCAGGCGTTTTGGCAGGGGCCTGTACGCGCAGGCCGCCGCCGTGCTGTGGTCGCTGGCGTGCGCCTGCACGCGCAGGGACCTGAGACGAACCCTACCAGCGATGGCAGGGGTCGTTGGTTGGCCCTGCGCACGCAGGGAGCCGGGGCGCACGCCGGCACCACCGAAGGGGTCGCCGGCAGCGGCCTGAGCGTACAGGCCCTGCCAAAAAAATGTCTGCACCAGCTGCAAAAAGAAGGAAACGAAAAAATGTACAAAAACGAACGGAAAAAGTTAGGAAAAGAGGAAGAATGATGCACCTGATGAATGTTCGACGATGTTGGATGCTGATGAGTGGAATAGGAGCGAAAATCCTTCAAATTGTGAGTTTTTTTAGGGGGAAGAGGGAAATAGCAAGTGTTGATGGAACAAAACGAAACGAAGACATAGGAGCTAGCGATTATGGAACTCACCGGCGAGGGAGCGAAGCTGGATAGCGTCAGCCTCAAGGATCTTTCGCGGAAGGCCTCAACGGCAGACAGGAAGGCGCCGTCGACCTCGATATCGATGGAAATCCTCGACGGTGGAAAGGAGAGAGGCCGCGCATCGAAGCCCGCGGTGTATGCTTTTCGGGAGGGAACACAAGAGTTAGGGCAGGAGTTAGCCCAATCGTAGAAAACATATTAAAATCGTATTAACAAAAGAAAATTATATTTTTTGGGACCACTAAAATCTGTCCTTAGAATCTGTTTTTCGGAACCAAGATAGGCATTGGTCCTTAAATGGATCCTCATGCAGAATTATTAGACGTCAATATTTTAATTAGTTTCTATAGCATTTGTATTAGACACAAATTAATTTTTTGTCTCTAAAAATATAAAGAATTTGGGTCCACTTTTTCATTGGTCCCTAATAAATATTGTTTGGGGACTTAACTATGTTTGATCCCTAAATTATAGTTCCTAAATACTAATTTTATTGTAGTGCGTGTGTCCAATCAACTATAAAGATTTCAATACACAAAATATGATGAGTAATGATTTTCATTTTTTATCTTGTTTATCTATTACATCTATATTTATCAGTTATTCATTTGGATGTCTTTTTTATTTGAAGTACAATTAGGAGAACATATAGATCATTATATCATATCAATTATGTATCAATCAATCAAGCAATACGTGTATTAGCAATAATCAATTTTTCACTAATTAGAATTCTTCATTATCAATTATCAATAAATAATTTATGAGCATAATCATAACTCGATCTTAACAATAAGTCAATTAGCATACTAATATGATCAGAAATAATCAAAATAATCATTATACCATTAACTATAACCAATACCTTAGGAATAACTTTTTTATACTTCAAATATGGGTCGAGTAGGATTAAAACCACGTCCTATTCATTCTCAATCCACTTCCATATTTACATTAAAACTCTGTCTGCATTGGGTAGAACCCGAGGCGTGTTCTTCCATTAGGCCAAATATGGGTCGATTCTAGTGAAACTTGAATAGGAATGAAATATTTCAATTCCATCTATTCATCTCATCAACACCTGATTTGAGTGCAAGGCAAACTTGAACCGAATCAATTCTATCATTTTTTTGTCAATCTCTATTGTTGGAACCCAAGTCGGATTGCTCAAGTACCCAATTGAGTTTTTTGAACTCAGTTCGGAGTCGCATAAACCCTGGCCGAGTTCCTCTGCCCTCGGGCCAAGTTCCATAGTATGTCCGAAGTCAAATTTTCAACGCAGCTTTTAGTCCATTTTCAATACGATTAACAATGCAATTAAATCCACAATCAGTCCATATAATGCACCATATATAGGGAAAGAAATATACTGGGCCAAAATTATCAATATAAGGATCCCCTTATGTACCTCAAATTGATTGAAAAACTAACCATGAATCTTCTCTGAATTTTCTACACAATTGGTGAACTTTGAGTGGCTATTTCTTCACACTATCGCTTTGAAACCTGTGTGAATCACTTGAATATACTCTTATGTCAGAGCTTCTAAATGGATCATTGGTTGCTCTTAAGTATGCCTCAATTTGCATGGAAATAAGGAGAGAAAGAGAGGTTTTGTGAAGGCTCTTGTATGTGGAGAGAAATTCAACATCATTTAGATCATATTTATAACTTCTTTTAATAGACTTCGATTCCAATTGAATCTCTCTCCATCACTATTAAATTAATCTTCATCTTTTTGGCTTAATTAGCCTTGTATAATATTTTTCATTAATTAATTTTAAATTTAATCTTTAATCTCCATCGTAATCCAATTTCACTCAAATTCATTTTTTATCTTTGATCTTTAATCCATAATTTCTCTCAATCAAAGCATATATACTTTTGTCTTATTCTTTGATTTATTCATTTTCTCTAATTTTTGGGATTACTTAATATAATAATATTTATCATTTAATATTGAATTAAAATAATAAAAAAATTATTCTATTGATTGAAATATTTTTATGACTTAAAACTCTCATTCATATCCTAATTGGGAGTCCTTTATCCATTTGAGTTGTCTTTGAATTCTAATTCACATTGAATTTCTAGTTCCAATCTAATTATAATTCCTACTCACAATTTAAATTTCTTTCTTTTCCTTAATCCTTACTAATCATACTTTTAATACTTAAAATTTAAATTTAAATTCCTTTTTCAAATAGGATTAGTCTTTCTTTATCTTCATATTTCTTTTATAATTATATTCATATTCCTTCTTAAACTCAAATTCCTACTCTTAATCTAATAAAGATTTCTATCAAATCTCAATTCCTTTTTCAATTAAGATTTACTTTTTTCTTCTAATTCTTTATTTAATTATACTTATAATTCTTTTCATTCTAATTTATTTATTAATTAAATTACTTTATTGCCCTTAATAAATCTTGGATACAAAGGAGAATTTGACTATCCAATCAATAATCTCCTTAAAAGGAATGTTGATCCACTTCATTATCGATAGTTATTCATGCAACACTTGTTCCATGGTTGTGACTTTACTTTCGTTATCCATTCTCATATCGTATGCCTACCGTCTTGGCAACAATCTGGTGGGTCTTTCACTATCTTATTCATCTTTCGTTATTATCTTTAAACTTTCAACAATAATCCCTAAGAGATGAATTACTCATGCGATATGAGATTCAATATAACTTATGATTTATCTCCATACCATGTTCATTAATGCATAACAATATGCATCTTTGCTATCCTCTTAGGTAACATTCTCAACTAACCGAGAAATAAACTTTTCAACTTGAATTATTAACCTTTCCTAAACTTATGATTAGAAATTCATTGAAGTATCGCCTACCTCACTCCAATTTCACTTTATGATTTCATTAGGTAACATCTTTCAATGTATAATTATTCTTAACTTATACTAACGGGGATAACCTTCTTAGGACATGCGTTATTCTATCTTAGAACAATCTCCTTAAAACATAAGTTATTTGTTTTGAAATAATCTTCTTAGGCCGACTTATATCATTAATGAAATTATTCTATTTTTCTTTTAATATTTAACATCAATGACATATCTATAATCTTATTCATAACCTCGAAAGGTTCTATATTACATATTGCATTTAACTATATAAACTAACCAATGATTCAAAAAACTTATTTGATCCTTTTTTTATGGCACAATGGTTTCTTATGACATTGGTACATGAACTCAATTCTATTAGAGTAAGTTAAACACTTCCAAAGCTGCCAACGTGTAATGGCAAATGTAGTGCACCATATGAGATTGTTGTTGAATAGTATTGTGCATATAATGTTGACTCATATCCAATCTTTACATAGGGGTAGACATGAAGTGATTGATGAAGGGCCGTGGCAGTAGGTTAATCTTGGACTGCATCGGCTAGTGGTCAGCCACATAATATGTGTGTAACGTTTTAAGGAGTACCTGTGCAGCTTGGGCACTCATTGGATAGATAAGGATCGTCTGAGGTGTTGCTCATTAATTAGGAGTTTGTCATTAGCAACCACACAGAGAAAATGGCCAATTCATTGTGGTCCTTCCTAGTTCCAAATCCTTCTTCATAAGGGGTCTTTTTCGTTCCAAGAGTTGCTTACTAGTGTTTTATATTTGGAGCGGACAATGTATCTCATTGAAGCCTTAGGCAACTAAGGAAAGTATCAATGCAAATTTGGGGTTCAGGCATTCCACAGTGCAAGTTGTGTTATTGACGTTAATGGCATCCCAATCCTAGTAGGTGCTCCTATTGTCAGTCCAGAAGCTTGTGCTATTGCCTGAGTGTAAGGTCCAAGCCGCGATACTAAGATTTTTTTTCCAAGTTTTTGAAGGCCCTTCCACAACCATGAATCCCTTTGTCTCGATGATGGTTGAAAGTCAGGGTCAATGCATGTGTTATATTTACTTCTTAATACATGTGAACCAAGGCTATTATTCGAGGCAAAGATATTTCATCCAAATTTGACCAGCATGGTTATATTCAGGGTGTCCGTGTTATCCAAGCCTAAATCGTCATTGTCCTTTGGTTGAGTTATTGAGTTCCATGCAATGCAATTAAATGGATCTTCCTTCATATTGAATCATGTCCCCACAAAAAGGCCTTGCAAAGTTTCTCCATCTCTTGAGTGGTTTCTTTTGGAAGATGGATAGTGTGTATGATGTGTATGGGAATGGCTTGGGGGGAGGATTGGACGAGAGTTGCACGACCTATAGTAGAGAGTGTCCTTTCTGCCCACCTTATTATTCTCTTCCTCATGTTGCTGATGATCTACTGGAAATGTGATTTTTGTAGCCGGCCATGAACAAGTGGGAAACCTAGGCATTTTCCAAGATCTAACACTACTATGAATCTACATACATTTTATAAGTGTTCCTTATTTTTAGGAGGTCCAGAATGGGAGAAGATTAAAGTTTTTACTTGGTTGATGCATTGGCCCGAGGCTTTGGCGAAGGTGTTATAGGATGTAAATGATCATTTTCAATTAGCATTGCACTGACTCTGTGAATAGCTGTTGGAATAGTACCTTTTTGGGCACATGGGCCGCACATACACGCAGTTCATAAGGACGAGGCGCATGCCTGCGCAGACACATCATCATACGCGTGATGCGTTCTGCCTAACTTATCGCCCAAGTCTCCCTACCTTATAAAAGGAGACCCATAGCATATGTCCCAAATATACTTTCGCAGAGGTTCATCTAGAGTACTTGTATTGTGGCAAAGAGTTCCACTCCCCATAGGTTCGATTCCTGATCCCGAGGTGCAAGTGCATTCATCAAGAGTTCGTGGAAAGTCCCGACGGTGATCCGCTTCCGCTGCAAGAGGTATTCCGCAACCTGTAGAATTTATATTTGTTATAAAATTCAACATTGGTATCAAAGCTTTTTTAGATTTTTCTCGAACTCGTGATTGCGTCGAAAAAAATAATATTCGCTATTATCTGGGATCTGCGCATCTCGATTGTATGACCACAACCAAGGAGTTGCACATATGAGAAGTGACAAATTGGGCTGGCTGAGAGGCCCAATAAATAATTTTTCTTTTTCTTTTCTTTTCTGATTTTCCCCAGAATTTTAAAATAACCCAAAAATAGAAAATATCTATTATAAAATCTCGAAAATTAGGAAAATTTTGTCTTTTCCTTAAGAATTTTTTCTATAATATTGCATGCAATTTAATGCTATCAAAAGAAAATCATATTTTGATTTAAAGCATTAAATTAAATGATTAAATTTGCATGTCAATATCTAATATTGCCTAATAAATGTGTTATCATGCATGAAATAAATATCTTCATTTATGTATGTCATAATGATATTTATTTTTGTGATTAAAATTTTGACTATGTGTTAAAATCAAATTGGTATGTCCAATCTTGTTAAGCATGATAATTTGCCTAGAATTTCAAATTGATTTGAAATTTCTTTTGTGAGAATTAATTAAGATGACAGTATTAACTTTGGCTATGTGTTGAAATACATGTTTCATGCAAGACTATAATAAAATAATTAGTTGGTCTAATTATAGAAACTATAGGTAATCAAAGAATACATGAAACATAGATAGTTCTTTTATAAGACTAAGGCACCTTGAAATTCAAATATTGTCACAATAACCAATATCTTTTTGTTGAGTGGTGCGTCATGTATAGAAAGGTTCCAAGAAACTAGCCTGGTGCATATTCAACGCAGTCTCCAGAAATAGGGTTGATGTGTGATAGTGGGAGCACAATTTTTTCTAATATGATGTCGATGTGAAGGATAGTGCGCGGTTATTTAATTGGCACCCCTCGGGGAAGAGCTCCCATTGCATTAATCCTGATTGTCCTGACCATATTAGAAATAATTTAGTGCACCACATGAAATAAATTTCGGTGATTTTGAATTATAAGTTGATTCAAAATATATATAGTAGAAAATTTTGAAGTATGTGTTGATTCAAAATTCAAACATTTAGATAAATTTTGTCGCATTGTTAAAATAATGAATGATAATATTTTTTGGAGATAGTGGGAGATGAGTGGGAGTCTAACAACCTCTCGATGTCACTACTTCATGGATATTGTTATTTCATTTTTTACATTGTTTGCGGACAAAATTGCAACATGAATAACACTGATTTCTCCTATTTTGTGACCAAACTAGACCATGAGTTTCAAAACAATAATTGCTGGCCTGAACAAGAATGAGAAGCTCAATGGCGACAATTATAATATTTGGCACCGCAAAGTCCAATATTTTCTAGAAGAACAAGAGGTCTTGGAGACCATTAATCATATTGTCAATGAACCTGCATTTGGACATAATGTCCAATGCCAGAGGGACATGGAGGCCTATCAGGCTTGGACTAAAAAAAATCGCATTGCTCGCATTACGTTGCTGAGCACGATGAATAACTCCCTATTGTGCAAATTCGAAGTCTATAAGACAACATTCAAAATGTGGGTGGAGCCCCGCAATAAGTATGGGGTCACCACGACCACCAAGCGCCGGATGCTCACGGTCAAGTTTGACTCTTATCGGAAGTGACCAAATCATACAATGAGGGAGCATATTCAAGAGATGTCTAACATGATCCATGAACTCAAAAGTGCGGGACAAGTGCTTGATGACGAGGAACAGGTGCAAGAATTCGCTGTCTTCCAAAAAGTTGGGAACATATGCGTTGTAATTTGATGCACAACGAAGGTGTCAAAACTTTTGACCAACCTGCTCGTCACATTGAAATGGAGAATGAGGCCCTTCAAGCCATGAATCAAACCTCTGAAGCATTAGTTGCTAATAATGATGGACAAAGAGCTGGTTCCCAATCCAAGAGAAAAAGGTCGCAACCAAATAAAAAGAGCGGAAATGTTGGACAAAAGAAAGCCTAAGGTCACTTACGTAAATGTGGAAAACGTGGTGGTAAGGTAGACATGAATAAAGTAAAATGCTACAATTGTAGCAAACGTGGTCACTTTGCTCGTGATTGCACTGAGCCAAAGAAGGTTTGTCCTGATCACAATTATTTTTCTTATGTCTCTAGTTGTTCCTTAATTGCTGAAACTCATCGTTTGTGGATTGCAGATTTAGGAGCCACCGACCATGTAGCAAGAGATCGCGGGGTCTTCGTGAAATTTCTCCGAATAAGTGCGAGGAGCAAATGGATTTACGTTGGAATCAACGAAAGAGTTGAAGTTAAAAGCATTGGATCGTGCAAGTTAGAACTTCGCAATGACCAAATACTTTACCTTTACGATGTTCTATATGCTCTAGCTTTTAGACGAAATTTACTTTCTGTGTCAGTATTAGACAAACTTGTTATGTAATAAGTTTCTAGAGGAAACAAATGACAATATGTCATGACAATGTTCTTCTATGCAATGGTTTTCTCAATAATGGTTTCTATGTTTTAATATAGCATTTGTTGCTAATAATTATTCTTTTATATCATCTGTTGATGTGAATGATGGTGCCAACGTTTGGCATGCCAGACTAGGATACATTGGTCAAGATCGAATGAATAGACTTGCTAGAAAAGGCCACTTGGGATCTCTCGCAAAAGTTGATCTTCTAACATGTGAGGAATGTCTAGCCGGTAAGAAAACAAGAACACCATTTAGGATGGAAAAAAGTGTCGAGGACCCATTACAATTAATCCATTCGGACATATGTGGTCCGATGAATGTTCACGCAAGACAAGATTTTTCTTACTTGATCACATTTATTGATGATTAATCACGTTACGACGTTGTATACTTAATTTCTCATAAGTTTGAAGCCTTGGATTGTTTTGTACGATTCATGAATGGCTGAGAATCAAGTGGATCGCAAGATTAAAGGCTTGCGAACCGACCGTGGATGTGAATATCTCTCGAACTTATTCAAGAAATTATGTGATGAAAAGGGTATAGTTAAGCAACTAACAGTACCGAAAACTCTGCAACAAAATGGTATTGCGGAAAGACAAAATCATACATTATTTGATATGGTCCGATCCATGATGGCACAAGCAAATCTTCTAATTTCGTATTGGGGAGAAGCGCTATTGACTGCTGCCTATATTTTAAACCGTCTACCATCGAAATCCTTTTCTACCACGCCTTATGAACTTTGGACAGGCAAAAAATCTAACCTTAGTTATTTGCGCCCTTGGAGTTGCGCAGTCTATGTTCTAAATAACTCCTATAAGTATGGGAAGTTGGGTCCTAGAGGGCAGAAATGTATCTTTATAAGATATTGTGAAACCTCCAAGAACTATGTATTCATAGGAGAAAGAGAAGATGGTACGATAACATAAATCGAAAGTAGAAATGTGACATTCATAGAGAATGAGTTTCCTAAGCAAAGCAAGATTGACAAGGGACTTCTCCTAGATAAAGAAGAAGGTCCCGAGTTGACGGCACAAGCGGATCAACCCGTTGAGGAGTTAGTCTCCTCCATACCATAGCTTGATTCTAGTCGGAGAGATTTGCAACCGTCGACTGATGATCAACTTGAAAGTTCTCTTCGACGGACTACTAGAAAACATGTTCTGCGCCGACGATTTGAAATCGAAGGGCTGCATGAACATTGACAACATGAGAACAATATAGTAAGTCTGGAAGATGAATTTGAGCCAAAATCTATTAAAAGAGGCTCTCTCGTCCACTGCTAAGGAAGAATGGAGAATTAAGACAATGGAGGAAGAGTTAGGGTTCATGCAGAAAAATTAAGTCTGGGACTTGGTTGATCTCCCGCCACGCCGGAAGGCAATTGAAAACAAATGTGTTCTCAAAATTAAACATGGTGCAGATGGATTAATTGAGAGATATAAAGCCCGCATAATGGTGAAAGATTTCACCCAAACTGCGGGTGTTGACTATGAAGAAACCTTTGCACTTGTTGTAAGGTTTGCTTCAATTCATTTAATATTAACTATCGTCGCACAGATAGATTTAGAATTACATCAAATGGATGTAAAAATCACATTTCACAATGGAGAACTAGATGAGAAAATATACATGGAGCAACCTCAAGACTTCGTTGTAAAAGGAGAAGAACATAAAGTTTGCAAGCTGCACCGATCCATTTATGGACTCAAATAATCATCTAGACATCAGTCAATCATTTCGTATGGTTTTAATATGATTGATGAAGATCAGTGTATATGTTCATAAGTCCGAGGATAATTTTGTTATCCTGACGTTATATGTGGACGACATTCCAATAGTTGAAAATAATAGAGACTATGTCATAGTAATGGTTGTCCTTCATGTTTGAGATGAAGAACATGGATGAAGCAGCATACATATTGGGTGTGAAAATCCAGTGCGGCCGTTCCAAATGACTCCTTGCTTTTGTCGCAGGAATCATATATAAAGAAGGTTTTGGAACGATTCCGCATGGATGGTTGCAAACCCATTAACACTCCTATTATGAAAGGCGAGGTTTTAAGTTTGGACATGTGCCCTAAAACTCTAGAGGAACAAAAGAAAATGTCCAATGTTCTCTATGCGAGTGTGGTCGACAGCCTGATGTATGCTATGATGTGTATTCGGTCGGACATATGTTTTACCGTAGGTTTAGTTAGTCGATATTAGGCTAATCCGAGATGCTAATACTGGAAGGCGGTGAAGAAAATCATGAGATACCTCAAGGGTACTGTAGATCTTGCACTGTGCTATCATGGAGGAAGTCTACGACTTGCTGAATTCATCGATGCCGATTGGACTGGTGACGTTGATGAACGGAAATTCACCTTCAGATACACTTTCTTGCTCAACAATAGTGTTGTTACTTGGAGTAGCAAGAAAATTGTGTAGCACTATCAATTATGGAGGCATAATTCATAGCTTGCTCAATGGCAGTACAAGAGGCCTTATGACTTAGAAAATTTCTTTAAAACTTGAGGATTTCTGAGAATGCAATGAAGAAGATGATTATTCACTGTGACAATCAAGCAGCCATAACTTATGTGAAGGACGAGAAATACCATTGCAAAGGAAAGCATATCGATACTAAGTACAAATTTGTATGAAATCAAGAAGTCAAAGAGAAAATCTTGAGTACATATCAACACACAATATAGTTGCTGATCCGTTCACAAAACTATTGCCAAGAGAGGCATTATTAAGAACATGTAAATGCCTTAGGGCTGCGTAGATTATAAATGTAATGATGTACTCAAATTTTCAATGAATAAAAGATTATTTTTCTTTGATAAATTCATTGTTGTGTAGTCTTGTTATGCATGTGAGAAGTATGTCGATCAGGCCTAGATTTGTTCACTTACACGAACAAATATTTTCGGCGCTCACGAAGATAGCGAACGGAATGAACCATGTGAGTCATGGTGTGATTGTTAAAACATGAGTTTTAGTAACTCAATGTCTCCTGATTAAGAGAAAGAGACCAGATACGAGATTCAAATTTGACGCTATAGAATAGCGATCAATTTGAAAACTCGGGTCAGGCGTTAGAATGTAGCGACTGAACTTAAGTCTATGTTGTGTGTAATTAAATAGAGTTAGACATACGCAAAAGTCGTGTTAGACATACTCCTTCAGTGGGAGTCTCCACATCAGTACTTGTGTTTAGTATCAAGTATGCAAAAGTCGACCTAGAGAGACATGATGAATTGATTAGTTCGATGGTCATCATGGTGTGAGTCTCTGGCAGATGATTCATCTGCACATGTCCTTAGACTCTTGACTATGTTTTTAGGAAAAGAATTAGTGCTTACTATTTTAGTGAGGTACTCAAAGATGAAAAGTAACTTGTCGAGCCACGTTTAGAAAAACAGCTAATTCACTACTAAGAGACGTGAGGGCGAGAGAAAGAGATGTTATGAGCTGAAACTTTCATGTACAATTGGCCAACTATTTTTGAAAATAGTGTATGTGAAAGATAGTATCGCGGAGTAAGACATACGTTGTCTTGGCTATGCTGCAGGACAGATTTAGGGTATAACGAGTTATATTATTTGAGCATTCGTTGGCTCATGTTTGAACTGTTATGAATCCCTAACGGGCATGACATATGCTCTAGAGATAGTTGAGCGACTGAATCTTAATAGATATCTTTCTAGCTTCTATAAAGAAGCGTGCTTGTACTCGTGGGTCGCACGACACATTTACCAATTCTGGATAAATGAAACTACAATGTCCAATGCGGACAAGTAGGAGATTGTTAGAATAATGCCCTTTTGGGCACATGGGCCGCACATACGCGTTGCCCACAAGGGTGAGGCGCATGCCTGTGCAGACACATTATCGTACGCGTGATGGACAAGCGTGATGCGTTCTGCCTAACTTATCGCCCAAGTCTTCCTATCCTATAAAAGGGAACTCATAGCATATGTCCCAAATATACTTTCGCAGAGATTCATCTAGAGTACTTGTGCTGTGACAAAGAGTTCCGTTCTCCAGAGATTCGATTTCTGATTCCGAAGTGCAAGTGCGTTCGTCAATAGTTCGTGAAAAAGCCTCGACGACAATCCGCTTTCGCTGCAAGAGGTATTCCGCAACATCTAAAATTTATATCTGTTATAAAATCCAATGGTAGCAATATATCATCAACAACAAAAAAAATGCTAGATTAGGAGGCCATTGGTACCTCGTGTCATTGGTTTCCAAGAGGCCGAGGATACAACTTCTTAGATCAAGTGAGGTAACAGTTCAGCAAATAGAACCAATGGGGTTGGGCTAAGGAGAACTGTCTTAGCACAAGCCTCACCTCATACTTGAATTGTGCTGTGCAAAAGTTTTAAAAGTGTCGTTTCCAGTACAAAAGTTGAGAGAAAAAAATGAAAATTGGTGATTGTTTTTTCAAATAAAAAGTTTGGGCTATATATATGAAAGTCAATATTCTTCACAATTTACACATTCAAATCATAATCCTACCACTCACAAATTTAGAAATATAAAACATAAACAAACAAAAATGTTTTCAGGTAGCACAATTATACACAACGTAACGGTCGATGGCACAAAATAACGTTTTCCAAATTGAGATGAAAAGATCTGTAAATCGGTGTCCTCTGCAGACAATTTTTTTTTCTTTTTGTTGTTGTTGTTTATCACGTCTGTTTGATTTCTTCGCCACCGCCGGCGCTCCGCCTAGAAGAAGAAGCAGACGACGAAGGTGGACGACGCGGCGGCAGTGGCGCCTTCAACATCTCCTGGTGAACTCTGCGGATGTCCCAGAGCACTTCCGCGCACCTCCTCATCGCCGGCCGCGACCGCCTCGACGGCGCCATGCACTCCTCCGCCAGCCTCATCATCCCCTCCGCCGCCATCACCGATGCTGGGTTCCGTCGTAGCCTAGCGTCCATCGCCATCACCACGTTCCCTTCCTTGTACTTGTGCACCGCCTGCAGCAGAGAATCCCCCACCATCATAACGTGGTGACCACCTTAATCCGCCTATATCTGTTCGGCGCAATTGAGAGAAAGAGAAAGAGAGATGTATGCTTACCCATCTTGTGGTCACTCGTTCCCTCTGGTTGCGGTTTTGCTCGAGGGGACGCCTGCCGGTGATGAGCTCGACGAGGAGGACGCCGAAGGAGTAGACGTCACTCTTCTCGGTGAGCTGGTAGGTGTGGATGTACTCCGGGTCCAGGTAGCCGGAAGTGCCCTTGATCTGTGTGGAGATGTGCGTGGCGTCCGAGTTCTCCGGAACCAAGCAGGCGAACCCGAAGTCGGCCACCTTCGCTCGGAAGTTGTCTGTGAGGAGGATGTTGGATGCTTTTATATCTCTGTGGATGATGGGACGATCTGCGGAGCACAAGGAAGCCTCAAATTAGGTGTGCACATAACGATGCATTCGAAGGTGAGGTGTAGTTCTACTGGCTATTTTGTTCTATTCACTACTATTTAGTACTACAATGACAAACAAAACAATGATTTCTACATTGCTTAACCAGTTAACCAAAGAATTGTATCAGAAACCGTCACTAGATGAGCTATATGATTCTCAAATAATAACCGACTGTGGAAGAACTAATGGGATTCTCTCATAATCTTTGTCTTACAAACCTGGAAAGTGGAAGAACTCATGAGATCTGTTTTTAGAATTCAATAAGGATACATACAGTGACATGACAAAAAGGAAAATGAGGAAAAGTTAGTTTGACGATATGAATCAACCTTTGAAAAGGTTTTCTCTGTTGTATCAGTTCATATGTTCTGAGTTTGGTTGCAACACATAGACTTGAAGTAAAAGTCTGATAATACACCTTGGTCGCCATTCATCGTAGTATCTAGTGTATCAAAATTGTGCGCTATTGCATTATCTTCTTCCTCGAGCATTTTCATGATGTTCTTATTAGAGAATTGTACTTGATAATGTTCTCCAAGCAATCTTACTTAACAAAAAACTAGCAGCAATATTTTACATTGAAAGCTATCTAGATTGAGAATGTCACCTGCATACGAGTGCATGTAAGCAATGGCATGGGCAACATCAATGGCAATATTGAGCCTTTGCTCAAGATCTAATACAGTAGCTTGTCTGCCTGCATCACATAGTTTAGACATGGACTGTAAAGTTAGCCTGCTGAGTAAAGAAACCTCTTAATTTACTATTGGTCCCTTAAAGAAATTTTTGTATTTAAAAATTAGGATAATATTCTTATTTATTTGACCACCACAGTCACTTCACTCTTTCAACAATTATTTTTAGTCATCGGGAAATAGGTTACCTACCATCCAAATGCTCACGAAGATTGCCATTGCTGACATACTCAACCACGACTAAGCGTTCATCATCATGTTCTATGTACCCAAGAAGCTTGACTAAGTTCAAATGGTCCACCTTGGACAGAGTTTCAATTTCATTCTTGAACTCTGAGCTTAAATGCGTTTCATGCATGTTCTGTTAGAGAATTTGGATCAGCTTATGCAGTGAAAACAATTTGTCATGAGTCAAATGGAAAGTTATGAAATGACGGTTTAATGAAAAGGAGAACTTCTTCGACCTTTTTTGCACGCTTCACAGCTACAAGAGACCCATCTTTGAGTTTCCCCTTGTATACTGTACCAAAACCTCCTTGTCCAATTACGTTTTCCTCGGCAAAATTTGAAGTGGCCTTATAAATTGTTGCCATAGACAACACTGTAGTTCCCTGTTGCTGCTCACGAAGATCACCACTGTGAAACTTATACTTACCACTACTGCTTGCTGTTGATTTATTTGAGGCTGCATGAAGATGTTTAATTAGTATCTCATACACTTGTGTTGCAGAGTGATGCCATGAAGACAAATGTTGGCTATGGTGTGCCATTTGAAATGATAACATCTCCTTTATTGATTCAGAGAGCATGCAGCAATGCAGATAAACTTTAGTAATTGAATTTTTGTTTGGAATAATTTGAATGCTAAGAAAGACAGGTAAGAGATGAATTCATCACACTTTAGTAATTGTATTTTTGTTTGGGTTAACAAAATAGGATAACAGTAATTTTATCATTATAGCCACTGAAAAAGTTTCAGCAGCTTGATGAATCTTTTGGTTTTATCCTTTCTCTTTCCATGCATGCTCTTCTCATTACTTTATTAGGATCTTTTTATTGGTGAATACTCAATAATTGAATTCTTAAAGATCATGTGAACTATGTAAATATCTCAGTTTCTAAAACCCCCAATATGTCAATCGCAGCAATTAGATAAGAACAGTCCACCGGAAAAGAGGGAAAAAGTTGAAGAGTTGGAAGGTGAACATACTGGAGACAATTGAAACATCCCTGCTTGTGTTCTTGGCATCTTCTTCATCAATAACTTCACCTCTTCTATTCCGGTGTGGAACGAAGCAAGTCGTGAAGACAGCAGCTACCTTCTGCGCTCTTTTGCTGAGAGATTTGTCTCTTTGCAGCTTCTTCTGATTGAATTGAGCAGAGCGCTCGCTTTTTCTTGATGTGATGGAGTAATCGCTGTAGTTTGTTGTCCGCGAGAAATCAGTATCATCTGGTCGAAGCCAGCGGTCGATCTCTGCCGCCGGGATCTCCCTTGACATGGTTATTTTACTTGTCCAGCTACGAGGCTTATTAGCAGGAAGTCTCCAAGGTCAACGTGGAAGCAAGCCTTGGGCGGATCATGGATATGAATCAGATGGTGGACGTGGTATTTGCAGGAAACTTTTTTGCTGAAGACCGACTCAATGTTGCAGAGATCAAGGTACCATCAGGGAAAGCACGCAGAGATGGTTAGTTAAGGATCGATCCTAAGTCAAAAAGAATAAACAATCTTTATTATGGAATGTTTCAACCCAATTTCTTGTCTATTTGATTACTTCTTGCTTTCAATTTACTGGTACCAACTCTAAATCTGAGTTTCGAATGGCACGCCTGAAATTTCGGCAAAGTAGGGGCCACTAATGAATTTTAGTGGCGGAGCTCTATTACTTTTCATTGAATATCTTATCTAACATTTTGTCTGAACCTGAAGGTGGAAGTGCAAGCATTTCCTCGTTGCTTTTGCTGGGGCTGAGGTGGCATCCTGGCATGGTCCCGCTGATTATTGAAAAGTGAAAACAACACTAATTAAATGCTTGAGAAGTTAATACTTTGGAAAATAGAGTTTTAAAATAAATTGAATGTTCTCTTTTCAGGGGTAAGAGTGGTTTAAGTCGGGTTGTTTTTTGGTCGAAAAATAATTATTCAATGTGAAAGATTGAAAAACTATTCAAGAATTAGGCCATGGCTAAGTTTATAAGCAACTTATAAGTCATTTTAAAAAAATATCAGCGTTTGATAACATTATAATATGATTTATAAGGAGATATTAAATCTATTTATAAGTCAAGAAAATAAGCAGGAAGAGGGGTGCTTAATTTTTTTTAAGAAAATAAGTCACTTAGTTGTATCATAACTAACTAATTTGAAAATATAAGTAGTTTGGTCCAATTTGAAAATATAACTAATTTGAAAAGTAACTAATTATTATTAATATAAGTAGCTTTATCCAAATGTGCAACTGTTTATTTTTAAAAATAAATTTTAGTCAATAAAATACTTATCGATATTTCAACTTATTAGTTATTTTATATCAGTTAAGACAAACGACCCCTTAGTTAAATAATAAAAAAATCACCTTCTACGAGTCATTTGTTTTACCTTTAACTTTAATACCATTGTAATAACTCGAAATTTTGTGCCAAGGGTATTTGGACCTTTTGATTAAAATTCTAATGCAAATCCCATATAAAGAATCAACAATCATATTATTTCTCCAAAAACCTAGTCGCCAACTTCTCTTCTCTTTTTTTCTTCTCCCCTAAGAAAAACTTAAGGTTAGGAGATCTATAGCCCTATTTTTCATGGTGGACTATGTTTTAATATCAAGAAAGAAAATATCAAGGTTTCTAGGAAAATGACAAGAATATCTAGAGGCTTCTAGATGATGAAGAATGATTAGAAAAATGGATTTTAAATTAAAACATAAGGATACCTAAAGGGGATCCAAACTCCTCTTTCCCCTATCAATGATATTTTAGTTTGGATTAAGAGTTTCAAGAACACCTTATAGGAATTTTGATTGAAATTGCATAAATGAGGGTTGCATGAATGAGAGTTTTATGAGTTTCGACGACGACGCAGAGGGTGGGCGACGACCCCCCCGATAAAAACAAGGGGAGGGGGGCGTTGACACTTGTTTTTTCTTTTATTTATTATTTTTATATCTATTATTATATATTATTTTATGTAAAAGTGGACTAACATAGGGGTATAATAGATTTTTCATAAATGTAAAAAATAAAAAAATAACGGAGAAGTCGACGGAATTGGATGGAAGGATCAAATTGGAAAAATCACGATAATTTAGGTACCCAAACAACAAAGTTCATAGTTTGGGATTAGATGTGGAAAATCACGATAATTTAGAGGTGGTTAGAGGAAATAACCTTTTATGTAGCATAATCTATTAAATTCATGACTGTACTGTATTAATTATTTGAGTAGGTTTTACTTATCCACAAATTACAAATAATATATGGATGGAAAGCCCTCATAGTCTAGTTTTCATAGAAATTTGTTTCATACAATTTGAAGATGTATAAAAGTAGTTATGATCCAAAAATCAGATTACTATCATGCTATCTCGGGTAACAGTGAGATGAATTTGTAAAATTCTATTTTAATTTATAAATATTGAATTAGGATTTGAAATTTATGCACAAGTTAAGAGTTTGTATTATTGTTCTGTGACAATTGAAATCATTTGGAAAGAACAAGTATAGATTACATTATAAATATTTTAGTGTCTACTGCCAAAATAGCATAGAAAGAATAGATATCGATAGTTGTATGAATTTCTGGGATTAAATGCCAAAAAGATAAAATTCATGAATTTTATATGTGATTCCTATGAAAATATAGTTTGCAGAAAAATTAGAATTAATCAAAATGAATGTCTATTTATTCAACTATATTTTTTTATTGATGATGTGTCAGAATTGTCAAATAAGAAATGGTGACATATTATAATTTATGTCAACAATTGTTATGTTAGTATTATGCATTTTTCTTAAATGTTTATATACATCCCAAATACATTTAGTTTTTTTATGTGTTTTATGATGTTTTATACATTTTATATATGATGCTATTCATGAAAATTGATATATTGAGTTAGACACACATTTAGACATGCTCAATCGTAATTAGGCTAAATGATGAAGAATAATTTATGCATTGTAAAGTTGAAGAACGCCCTTTATCACTCATCAATGTTGAGAAGCAAAGTCCTACACATATGTATGTACTTCAAGGGGACGTAAGTCCGTGAAGTAAAGTCCTGCATTTGTGTATGTACTTCTCAAGAGAATAAAGTCTCTCATAAGAAAGTGCATATATCTCTTGGAATAAAGACCCTCAATATCATGGTGTGCATATTCCTTAGAATAAAGTCTCTTACTATTATGATGTGCGTGTTCAGATGATATTATAAAATAAAGTAAGAATGAAAGTGAAGTCTAACTTCAAGTATCTTATAATAAAGAAATGATGAAGTAAATATGGAAAGTAAAGTCCTATACTTATGTATGTACTTCAAAGGGACTTAAGCCTAAGAAGTAAAATTCTGCATCTGTGTATGTACTTTCTAAGGAACTCCTTCATTATAAAGTGTGTGCATTCCTAAAGATGGCTAAAAATAAAGTATATCGTTTCTAAATATATGACTTATGATATGCAATGAAAGTCAATATGGTATTATATGATAAAGATGAAGGATTAAACACGTGAAGGATCACATAATAAAGAAAAAAGAAGATCCAAAGTGTTATAAAGCAACTCTGAGAAAATGTAAAGTATAAAAGAAGTCAAGAAGTAAGTATGTATCAAGGAGTTATAAAAGAACTCGTAGGTTGTACATGACATTGAAAGTGAAATGAAATGATATGTCATGATTATGTATGAATGATATGAATGCATGTTTCTATTGTATAATACTTGCAGATGTTGAATATGAAGTAAGAAGGTATGACATGATGTTTATATTTCATGAATGTTATATGAAGAATGAGTGTAAATATGATGTAATGTTCATATGTTATTGTTATTATTATGATAATGCATCACATATAGTATCATGTGATAGGATATCATGACATGCATAATCTTTACATATTCTAATTGGAAAACTCTACACACTAGATCCGTACAGGTAATCAAGATTAATTGATGAATGACAGCTCAAGCTCATGACGAAGTGTTGCACATGCTTAAGTATAATAAGTTCTAATTGAACATTAATATTATGTAGTGAAGTCTTTAGTTATTTGAGGTCCCATGGCTTACTAGTTGAAAAATATTTTATATGATGAAAGTAAAGTTTTATTTATTATGAATTTCAGTAAAATGTTAAAGTCTTCTACTGTTAAATGATGACGAACGGGCTAACATGCGAAATTATTCTAAATGACGAAAATTTTTAGGGTGATTTCAGGTCGTTACAATCATAATGTTTAAAATTTCAAAAAATAAAGATATTTAATGCTTCAAATGAAAATAAAAAACTTAATATTAAACTTTGAAATTTATCAAACAATAGTAAAAACATGATAGATGAATATTAAATCATTCGAAATTATTATACTGATGTCTCATACATTAATAATATATATAATATAAATAAGAAATAAATCCTTCGCTCTTTTGTAGTTTTTTTCAATGATGTCCTAATTTGAATGGATCGCTTTTAGCTTTAGAAAATCATCTAAAAACTTGATCAAGCTAATCATTTTTTGTTGGAGATTTTTCTTGGGTTGGTCTCTTTTTGGCATTTTAAAATGGTATTTATGATATCCCAAAATTAGTTATTCATGATTAAGAGTATGAATGTTATGATGTTAATGATAAGTATTATGAATATCATGTGAAGACATAAGCTTTAATCATTGACATGCGAAAGTGACATGAATTTGCTTAAGGCATGGAAAATGTGATTTTTGGAAAAGTGAAAGTTCGAAAAAACAAAGTTCAGTAATTGTTCTTATATGTCAAAAAAATTAAAAGTGATTTTTAATAATTTTTAGGAGGTGTTTTAGTTAGGTAAAATGTAGACACAAAATCGAAAAATATGTAAAACTACAATTTCTTTCGAAAAAAAATAAATTTTGATATTTTCATTATTTTTTTAAAATATTTTATTTGAATCAAAATAGGAAGTAATTTCTTATCTAGATGTAATGCCTTAAATAAATAAGCAAATGAAGAAATACAAAATCATTTACTTAAATGCTTTACACATGAATAAGTGATAGTTCAAGGGCATTTTGAGAAGGAACTTACGACAAGTTAAGTTGGTTATATCTTAGCCTCTTATCCTTATTCTACTATCTTTTACCACCCGTTCTGTCCTTTTCACCACCCTTGCCTGAACATCAAAGGAACTAGAGCATTAGTTTGTGGTAAGTTCATACTTAATTGCTCTTTTGATTTAAATTACATAATCTCTTAATTAGGATTTAGGGTTTAGGATTCATTTTCGGATCTTGGCTAATCATGGGGTAAAACCCATATTGTTCATGAGCAAGAGTAACTTAGACATGTCCAATTTGTTCTTGAAATTTTAGCTTCATATGTTCGAGTGCTCCAAAAATTATGAAATTTACTTAGTTCGATATCCTCTTGAGTCTACTTTCATTGAGATTTAGAATGAAGTTAATTAGATGTCTGTAGAGAAAGTTTTGTTCACTTCTTTAAAGTGCTATCATTCTGTCCACCATAATTGTTAACCGATTTTGTAAATTATGTATTAAATTCAATATGTCATAAATTTATTTTATAATTTAGGGTTATAAATATATATATGTTAGGTTTCATTTAAAATTGGAATGACACGAAAATGATATGTTTAGTGAAAGTTATAAATGTTTTATCGAATCTCATTTAGTCTACCAAAATGAAACCTAGAGCAGATTATGTTCGTATTTGTTAAGTTTATTGTGCTCATTCAATATATATAAATTCAATATTTTTTTTTATGCAAAGAACCCTAATATGTTTACTTTATGAGAAAATTGAAAGTAGCATACTGTGAGTTGATTACTATTTCATATAAATACTAAAGGTAAGGTGATACGATGCTCAAGAACAATACCTTGAGTGACCGGAACAATATATGATAATCAAGAGAAATGAAATCAAACGAATTTTCAAGGCAGCGGAATATCAACCTCAAGATTACAATGAACCAAGCAATCGATATTATAAATAGATGGACTTAATCACAAGATATCCAACCTTGTAATTAACGACAGAAATTTCCAAAGAACGAGTTGTAGGAGTTCCTTCATAGCAAAAGCAATTAAGCCAAAATATTTATAGATTCAAAGATGTCTGAAATAACAATAAGCATCAATATTTATAGGCCCTAGAAGCCTGGATTTGGGGTGGAAGAAAATGTCCTAACTTAGCCTACAAGCATGGTAACTAGTCCTAAAATAACTAAAGGAATTCCTATTGCATCTCTCAGTAAAATTTCCATATATAATTAATTCCAAAATGTTCAAATAAATATGGTTAAACCATAATTTATTTGGCCCATATTATGCTGACTCTTCATGCGATCCAATTTGTAATACATTGAGAGTTTAGATTTGATGCAACTTGATCTTGTACTTTGATCAATTGTCAATCGCAAATATTCTTGATTATTTTCAATTGCCTTATGTCTGAGATCCACAACATTATCTTGAACATCCAACTTTACTAGAAGATTCTTCTATCGCCGACTGCAATTGTAAGCATTTCCTAGTTCATATCATAAGGCTACTAAGTCTGCCAGAACATAGAAACGTCGTGAAAGTTAGGTTGAATGTTGATTTTCATGAGAACAAATCATAATAGAATAAAAACTAAAACTTTTATGAGTAATTTTCAATGATGGTCACCCAACTTATAAAGTGTTCCCAATAAGGCCACTCAACTTTGATTTGTAACTCTAAGATCATCCAAATTTAAAAACCTTTATCATGACCTCCTGTAGCCCGTTTATCGATCGATCGCATAAGTGGATGTCATGCTGTCCGAGATGCCACGTGGCAAGTTTGACTTGTAAGACACTAAAGGGCAAAAGAAAAAAAAAGGAAGCTTATGTCAAGAGTAAGCACCAAAGCTAATGGCTTTCAGAGAGCTCTTGACGTCGACAAGGATAAATTCCCTTTTGAATTCCTCAAGTGTAGAAGAATCTGGTGGCTCCAGATGAAGCGGAGATCCTACGATGCTCACAGCTAGTGAATTTGGCTTCAGATGAAGCGATAGAGATCCTATGGCATTCTCTGCCGACAAACATGGCTCCAGATGAAGTGACAAAGATCCTACAGTGACAACCTCGACGACACGTTTGTCTGTGGCGAGCGACCAAGTGGCAGCTCTTGGCATCGACAACTTTTGTTAAATGCCGATCGATCTGCTATGGTACCGCCGACACGATCACACCACCGATGACCTTCATCTTCGTACTCCAAGGAGATCTCACGCAAGGGCTCTTCTGTTGCTCCGTTATCGACAATGACCATGATGGCATGCGTCGAAGGCGATTCAACCACGATGCAGACGTGGGGGATTTGATCGTCAGAAGGGTGTTAACAATATCAAGGTCGTCATCTATTCCATGTTTTGATATAACAAATCAAATTGGACATAAAAGTTATTAATATATGCTCAAGTGATGATATACAAGTGTAGAATTAATATGATCTCATTTGTAGAAGAAATCGTCAATTAAAATGATAAAAATGAAAATTTAGTATAGATTGGTCGACCCATCGGTCGATTGATATCAAGCGTCGAGACTATACCGGTCGATGATCCGATCGCTACATCTGTCGACCGAACAGCACATGCACGAACTCAAGAAATGTCGAGATTGTACCGATCGATGATCCGATCGCTACACCGGTCAATCGAACAACACAGGGATGAATTTCAAGTAATGCCGAGACTATACCGGTCAATATTTTGGTCGAAGGATCGGTCGATCAGACAGCTCAAAAAAGTCACAAATATGCCGCAACGGTCATATTGACCGGTCGACCGGTCCATTAATGCGATCGACCGGTCACAGTGCTAGATGAACAGTAACGGTTATTTTTCAAGGAGAATATTATGGAAGAATTTCTGGACGAGATTCTCACCTGTAGAAGCCTATAAAAGGAGTGCCAAAGCCTGAGGAAAAATCATCCAAGCAAGCAAGATCATTCAAAAGTTTCTTTCAAGCTCTTGAGCCCAAATTTGCAAGTTCTTTCCTTTTCTCTTCTAAGCTTTGAGTGTGAGAAAATTTTGTAAAAGAAGAGAGTTAGAGGGAATCTTTATTATCTGATCTAGTGAGATTGAGAGCTCGCTGTAATATAGGCGTGCCTGGCCTCTTGAGTGGAGAAGAATGCATGTGATGTAAAGAGACTTGTTCTCTCCCTACAATAAAAGAGAAAGATAGTGGATCTCCGACGGTCTCGAGGTCGAGAAGTCGGAGCAGGGACTTAGGCCAAAGAGTTGAGGCCAAACCTCGTCAACATATCGTGTCTCTTTGCGTTTGCTCTCTTACTCACTTTTTATTATTATTTGCTTGTTATCATTTTTATTGATTTTCGAACGTGATTTTGCAAAAAAAATTTTATAGACCAATTCACTCCCTCTCGGTGCTTTCGATCCTACATCTTCATCATCATCGAGCTTGTTGTGTCAACAAGTTGAGAACCAGAAGCTCCCGTTAGTCTTCCTCCCTAAAGCAATGTTATTATCTTGTGATACCAGTTTAATCCATTTAATTTCTTTCATATCAGTTTTTAGCTAGAATAAAAATAGTGTAAGCGATTGTAATTGAAGGTTCTACTGGTTGTAATTCATGTTCTTTATTAACAGAATTAGTTCTTAGCCTTCTTCTCTCCTTGCATTTTCTATTCTTCATCTTCTGCTTCTTCTTCTCCTCCAATCTACCTCCGACAGCACATTTGAGCTTGATTTCTGACATGTTATTAAAGCCTTGGCTTCAGTGATCGGCTTGAGCTCCTCATCACCATGCTTTGCCATCTGCCTCGTCATCACGAATCTCGGAAGTCCACCGTTCTTCTTCGCGAATGTCATCGTCATGTGACCATCAACTTACATGGCATCCCTGAGTCCTTACAATGCGATTTGGTCAAAGTCGGACGTCACCTAGTTGATGGCGATGAGCTGGAAACGCAAATGAAATCCAATCGTGCACCTCATTGTCGGGCACCAAGATCGGTGGCGTCATCCAACACAAGAGCACTAGAGATCCTACGGAGATGACCTCGATGGCGTATTCGTTAGTGGCGAGTGACCAGGTGGTGGCTCTCGGCATCGATGAGATCTGTTGCATGTCGATCGATCTGCTGTGGCGCCACCGTCACCGTCGCACCACCAACAGAAGGGGAAGACGAGGGCTAGAGATTTTTCCTATGGAGAGCAACATTCATTGAAAATGATAAAACCTAAGCAGAAGAGCATGGAGAGTAGCCATGAGGAGGACAAAAGGCAAAAACAGATGGAACAAGTAGAACTTGAGCACCACACTGTCTGTTTTCCATGTGGCACCTAAAAAGTCGTACTTCAATGTATGTGATTGACCAGTAAATGGGCTACAGACGATCGCGATGATCGCAACTGAAAGGTTTTTAAAGTTGGATGACCTTAGAGTTATAAATAAAATTTAGATAACCATATTGGAACACCTATAAGTTGGGTGACCATGTGAAATCAACTCAAAATTTTATAGATTAATAGTTTTGTAATCTTGAAGTAAAAGAAATTGGATTGATGTCATTTGATTATGTATACTAGAAGACATAGGTTTTTCTTTACTATATATGCAATATGTCATCATTTAGGTCAAACCTTGTGATATATAATTACTTAGGTTATAAGAGTTAATGTATGAGTACCATGCAATCTTTGTAATTATTTATGTATTATGTATGATATGCTAGTGTTCAAACCATAGTAGTAATTTGTTCTTACTATGATTGTTATAGGACTAGAAGAGTAAAGTAAGGAAAAAGAAAAGGAAATTTTTTGTAGCACTTACAGATAAATTAGTTTTTCGTACTCTATGTATTCACCTCTTTTTAGTTTGGTTTGACATTGATTGTGATATTTATTTAATATATCTTTGCAAAAGTTCTTATGAGAAGTATATTTAAAATGATTCACCAATTGATTGCACATTGAAAAGCATGTGCGAGATGTTATGAATTGCTATTGTAAAGTGCAGTCATATTCTGCTTAACTAAATTATCGATATGATTTATATTATGATAATCAAGATATAATCCTTATATGTCCGCATCTGCATGTGTGATGGTTAGAGTTAAGTGCTACATCGCTAATCACGATGGGAGCCACATGTAAAATCCAATCTATCATTTTGTTCCGCGGAAATGGGATGAGATATGTTAGAGTTAGGTGTCATACAGAACTAAGTGCTACATCATGGGAAGTCGTGATAGGAGCCACCTATTCCACCTTTGTTATATGATCTGTGATCCGAAAGGGACGAGATAGAATGGAGTTAAATGCTATGTAATCACGAAGGAAGCCACCTTTAGAATCCATCTATCGATTATTGGTCAGTTGGTGATTCGTTCATTTATATGAGAATGCTGCATTTTGCATTCGTGTATTCGTCAATTTGAGATTTGTTAAGTGATTGTACATGTGAAGCGAATGTTATTTACCTTTTGTATGATTATAAAAGTTATTGATACGTATGTTATTAAATATTTTTACTCTTCATTGTCTCTTCGAATTGATTAGATGGTAACGTATAGATTATGGGTTATTGAGCTATTATTTACTCACATTGTTATTGTACATTTTTTTTCAAATGAGTAGGACTTTTGCTGCTAAGGTACAAAAAAGTATAAAAGGCTTCTAGCTTCATATCCTTCTATTGGAATGCCGAAAGAGTTTGATATGTATTATCTACCAAAGTAATTTTGCATCTTGTAAAATTTTTTTTTATAACCATGTGATTGTGTAAATCCTAAAATTTGTTACATGCTATAAATGATTACATTGTTTAATTATATCATATTCATGTGTTATTAAGAGGAATTATATACAATTTTTATAATTTTATTTGATCATCTACGATGAGTCGGAAACTTTGATTTAAATCATGATTTAAATAGATATTGTGACAGTGTTAATCCAAGATTGATGAATATTGTAACACCTCAAAATTTCATAACCAAGGACAATAGGGTCATTCGGTTGTGTTAACTCGTTCAGCCTATCACATAATTATAATAAAATATGATTATCTATTAATTCAGCAGAAGCATAAAATCATTAAATAAGGTAAAAGAATCTTTTGATTGAATACGGAAAGCTTCGTGAAAATATCTATTTGATCACTTCTTGCTTTCAAGCTATTGGAACTCTAAAGATGAGGAGGAATGGCACGCCTGAAATTTCGACAAAATAGGGGGCACGAACGAATTTTATGGCTGGAGCTCTATTACTTTTCATTGAATATCTTATATAACATTTTGTCTGAACCCTGAATGCTTTCTTTCTAGGGGTAAGAGTGGTTTAATTCGGGTTATTTTTTGGTTTAAAAAATGTATTCAGTGTGAAAAATTGAGAAACCATTCCAAAATTAGTTAAACAATAAAAAAATCACCTTGTACGAGACATTTCTTTTACCTTTATCTTTAATACCATGATGTTTTAAAATTTCGAAAAATAAAATCAAAGGTAATAAAAAATATTTAATGTTGCAAATAAAGACAAATAAGCTTAATATTACACTTTGAAATTTATCAAACAATAGTGAATATGATAGATGAATATTAAATCATTCAAAATTATTATACTGATGACTCGTAAATTAATAATATAAATAATATATAAAATATAAATAAGAAATAAACCCTTCGCTCTTTTGTAGTTTTTTCAATGATGTCCTAATTTGAATGGATCGCTTTTAGCTTTAGAAAATCATTTAAAAACTTGATCAAACTCATAATTTTTGGTTGGAGATTTTTCTGAGGTTGGCCTCTTTTTGGCATTTTCAACTAGTGTTTGTGGTATCCCTAAATTAGTTATGCAGGTGTATAAAATGTTATACTATGTTATCGATAAGTATTATAAAGGTCATGTGAAGATATAAGTTTCAATGTTAATCATTGGCGAGCGAAAAGGGACACAAATTTGTTTAAGACATGGAAAATGTGATTTAAGAAAAAAGTACGAATTTTAAAAAATAAAGTCCCGATAATTTTTCATATATGCCAAAAAATTTTAGAAGCGATTTTAAATAATTTTTAGGAGTTGTTTTAGTTAGGAAAAAATGTATACACAAAATTGGAAAATCTAAAAAATCATGACTTTATTTTTCGGATTTAGATTTGGATTATTTGGTATTTGTTTTTCTAAATATTTTATTTGAATCCAAATAGGAATAATTTCGTACTTACATTAATATCTTAAGTAAATGAATGGATAAATAAATAAATAGAAAAATACAAAATCTGAACATAGAAACAACATGAAAGTTATGCTGAATATTGATTCTCCTAAGAATAAACCATAATAAAATAAAATCTAAAACTTTTATATATTAATGGTTCTTCAATATGGAAGTAAGAAAAAATTGGAATGACGTCGTTTGATTATGTATACTAGAAGATATGATTTTTTCTTTATTATATATGAAATATGTCATAATATTAGGGCAACCCTTGTGATAAATAATTACTTAAGTTATAAGAGTTAATGCATAAGTATCATGTAACCTTTGTAATTATTTATGTATTATGTATAATATGCTAGTGTTCAGATCACAATTGATTTCTCTTACTCTATGTATTCATCTCTTTTTAATTCTGTGTGATATTGATTATGATATGTATTTAATATATCATTGAAAAAGTTCTTATGAGAAGTATATTGGAATGATTTACTAATTGATTGTACCTTGAAAAGTATTTGTGAAATGTTATGAATTACTATCGTAAAGTGCAATCCTATTTCGCTTAAATGAATGATCGATATGGTTTATATTCTGATAATCAATATATAATTATTACATGATGAATCATGCAAGAATTAAGTGCTACATCACGGATCATGATGGGAGCCACCCCTAAAATCTAATCCATCATTTTGTTCATTACTCTTTAGAAATGGAATGAGATAGTCTAGAGCTAAGTGTCATGTAGAGCTAAGTGCTATTGTCACAGACGTGCTCCACAAATATCATTTTAACATAATCTTACTTTTAATTAGCATTTTAAGTAAGTTTAGATGCTTATATAGTCATGATTGCGTGTAGCAATTAACTTTTGGATTGAAGCATAATCAAAATTAAATTATCGATAAGCATTATAAAGAAATTATATAAGATTATTAGGAATTAATTCCAATATTTATAAATATTATAATAAACATGTTTAATTATAATTAACTAATGTTAATTAGAAGTTTAACACTAACTTTTAACCAAATAATATGATTGGACCTCCATTTCAACTAATAGAGTTTCAAGCAGCTGAAGTAGGCAACTCACCAACTACTTAGAAAATGATTATCAAAATTCTGTAAAAAATATATAAGTTATTTATTCATATTATCTACAAGCCGAAAAATTTTCAAGATCAGATCCATTGCCGAACAGCCTGAGGTAATTCGACAAGTTTTTTGGGTTAGTGTGAATCTGCGGATCTGAAATCGACCTTCAATTTCATATGATCATATCTTCGTAAGTAGTTCTTCATAAATTCTAGAAATTTTCTTGGTTCCTCCTCTCGATGTTAGCTTTCCATGACTACAAGAGTCATTAAAAAGGACTTCTGTAGAGAAAGTTATGAACCAAGCACCGTAGGTTGCTCACTCTATCCCGAGTCTGATACATGTTCAACTTGTGAATTAGGGCACGGTTCGAATATAACGAATTAGAGTTTGAAATTTGGATATGATTGATTAGACATTCTAAGAGTTCGGTGAGAAGTAGAATCATCCTATTTGGACTTGTATTTTGGGAGAAATGAATTTTTCATTTCATAATGAGGCTTTTGTGAGATTTTAGGACATGGATAGATTACGACCCTAATTAACTATTTTTGTTATAAGGTCATACAAGGAGTTAAATTCTACAATTTTTATGCCTAAATGCTACTGACGTCTAGATTCTAGGAAAATTAGGATCTTGTCAAATGAATAAATATTGTTAAAGATATAAATTAATCATTCAGTGACACACAATCTATCAGGACATAAACCCTAGGTCAGATTTCATGGGATGTTTTGAATTACTCACTTGGACTTAGTCAATGATATTTAGGGGATGAAAACCTTAGTGTAGTTTTTAATTTATCCATAATCATGATATTTGTCTTTGTGGTTAAGAAGTTATGAATTATTTATTGACACACACTTAATCTGGAATCCTGAGACAACACCTAGTTAAGTTATGGAAGATTGAGGTGTTCCAAGTGTGAAATAGTCTATGAATATAAATATTTGAAGTTATATTTTAGTACCAGAGGGGATTATATGCATTTTAAGGTGAACAAGGATTCATGTATGAGCATGCATTGCATATTATTATTATTAGTAATTGGAAAGTGAAATAGCATCCTTGCTTGTAGGAAAGCAATAAGCTACAAGTGAAAGGAGAAAAATCTAGTAAACCTCTTTAAAAACATAAAGTACAAGGTGAGTGGGTAAATTTACAACATAGCAAAATGTTATATGTTAATTCTTTTATTTATGATATTATCTCAAGCAAAGCTTATTATTGTCATTATTGAAACATATCTTTAGCTATGAAAAGTATTTATGATATGTTTCAAAGATTTCATATGAGATTGAGTAATATCTTATACAAAAATATTTTCAAGGAACAATGCTTGTGAAGTAAAAATAAGTTTTACTTGATAATGATATGAGATTATGACATGTGTATTTTAATATTCTTAAACTCCATGTGTTCATTAGCCATGCTATTTGAAAAAGGTTTTTGGGCCGCATTCGATATACATGAAGCCTTTGTGACGTATATCAGGTGTCTTTGCCCTTTGGGGACTGCTCTGCGTGCACGTATTGACCCATGATCGCTCTGCGTATCTGATAATCATGATTGAGTGACACACAATCATGGTTGGGATACATATTAACCCATGATTTACTCTGCGTATCTAAGAATCATGATTGTGTAGCACACAATCATGATTGAGATACGTATTGACCCATGATTTGCTCTGTATATCTGAGACTCTTGATTGTAAAGCCCTTCTTAACTGTATGACACACAATCATAGAGGGATACGTATTGACCCATGATTTGCTCTGCGTATCTGATACTCTTGATTATGAAGCTCTGCTTAACTGTATGACACACAATTATAGAGGGATACGTATTGACCCATGATTTATTCTGCGTATCTGATACTCTTGATTATGAAGCTCTGCTTAACTGTATGGCACATGATCATAAAGGGATACGTATTGACCCATGATGAGTATGTGCAATGACACATGTGTGGAGTTTGATTATGAATATGATGATATCTTGAATATTTTGTATTTATGTAAAAGTTCATATGATTTGGAAAGTTATGTGATAGTAGTTATGCTTTAAATATTTTCTCATATGAAAGAAATATGATTATTTAAATGTTATATGCACTCGTATTGTTCTTCTATGTTGTATTTTTATTCCACTCACTGAGCAAATGATTGTTGCTCACAGTACCCATTTTAAATTTTTCAGATACTCGTAAGTTCTCGAGTTTAGTTGACTCGAAGCTTGGTTTGAGGCATATAGAAGAAGTCGAACCGTCGGAGCATTGCTATTTTTCTTTCACTTTTATTTTCCCCTTCACTTTTATTTTTGAAACATGCATGTAATAGGTAGTCTTAGATGTTGTAATTAAGTTTGTGAGAAAACTTTTTGTAAGGTTGTATAAAACTTGATCCTGTGGGGTGTTGTATGTGTGGTGGTTAGTGGAAAAAAAATTATAATGATAATATGTGAATGATATATCTTATAAATGTTTATTTAAACTTTGATGAATATATATATGCATCCTTTGTATGTATTGGCAAATAACACAAAATAAGGGAGGAAGTTTTGTTGATTTTATTTATAAAATTACTAAACTTAATTAAGGAAGGTAATAGTTGGAATTGAAACTTAGTCACAGAGTGGGGTGTGACAGCTATATCGTGAGAAGTCACGATGAGAGCCACCTCTAAAATTTGTATGGGCCACATTTAGAATTCACCTATCGCTATGCTGATATAATATGTTCTCCGCAAGGAACGAGGTAGAATGAAGCAAAATGTTATATCGTTGATCACAATGGAAGCAACCTCTAGATTTCACCTACCGACTACTGACTAGTTGGCAATCCGTACATTCAATGTTGCATTTTGCATTCATCGGTTTGAGATTTGTTAAGTGATTATAAATGTAAATTGAATATTATCTACCTTTTGTATGATTATAAACATTATTGTTACGTATGTCACTAAATATTTCTTACTCTTCACTGTCTCTCTGAATTGATTAGATGGTAACACATATAAGTTTATTGAGCTATTACTTCCTCACATCATTGTTGTCCATTTTCTTTCATATTAATAGGACTTTTGAGATGGTCGAGTGGCCATCTTTAGCAGGGTGTGGATACATTTTGCTACCAAGGTACAAAGAAGTCATGTGTTATGCTTTGTGTAATAGATAGAAGCTTGTAGCAATCGTATCATTCTATTGGGATGTCGAGAGAGTTTGATATATGCTATTTACAAAAAAAAATTTGTATCTTCTAAACAAAAAATATTTATGACTATGTAATTGTTTGAACCTTAGGGTTTATTACATGCTCTGCATATAAAATACATAATTTAATTATATAATTTTCATGTGTTATCTAAAGAAATTATATATAATTTTATTTGAACGTACATAATGAGTCGTGAGTTCTAATTTAAATCATTATTTAAATCAGGATGGTGATAGTGTTAGTCCAAGATTGATGAATATTTTGGGAGATGTATAACCTTGATAATTTCTCGGGAAAAAAAACAGCATTCAATTTTCTTTGTCGGCATTGCATCGCTGGCGGGTGGCTGAGGTTATCGGTTGATGGGAATTTGCATGTGTTTGTTTTATCCTTTGGATAGTTATGGAACCTTTTTGTTTCTCAGACCACAGCCAGATTTTTAGCTTAAAAAGGTTCCAAAATCATCACAGGATGCTTAAGAAAGAATTGCCAGCTTATTGATCACGGATCACATCATATTTCAACAAGCCAATCAATGGAAAATGATTAGCAGCATGCCTACACGAGATCACTTTGCAAAACCTTACTCAGATGATGTCGCATTCCTCACTGACTCACTGTAAATCACGCAAGTTCCCGATACAATACAAATCCAATAAATGGTAAAAACATCGCAAATCCTTGTGCTACTCGAGCAAAATGGTAAAATCATCGCAAGTCCTTGGGTTGCAGTGAAGAAACGCCTAGCTTTCTTACAAGGACTTCTTGCTTATTGTGTTTCTAGGTCCTTAGAACTTTCCCTGAAATCCGTGGAAACTAAGAATACACAAAGTACGGAACTCAGAAGAAAACTTGTTCTGCAGTGGCAAAAGAATTGTAGAATATGGAGACAATGAAGTAGAGAGTTGCTGTGACCGTGAGGAAAGCTTGGAATGACCCCAACCACTGCACAAAGTAACCTGCCCCAATAGTGCTAATTATAGCTGCCAATGTGCCTATTGAGTTCGTTATCCCTGTTGAACAATTAAATTGCATGAAATGATTCATTAGATTCAACAATTATCAGGAGTTCACAGAAATGCTGGATTCATAGTCCATAAACTCACCATGCAAAAATCCTGAATATTTGGGAGCAATGTCCTGAAAAAGGCCAGAATGCGATGTATTGATCAGAATCAGATGTAATGTTTAGTAGCTATGTCAGGGAAACCAAAGGATAGCTCAACTACTGGGTTGAGTGAGTTGCTGGACTTAGAACTAGCAGTACATGCTTGACGAAGACAAATTGATATGTGAGAAGCTAGTCGTCTTGATTTTGATTCTCATCTCCATTTTATTGACAATGCACTTCTGTTTGTATGTATGGTAGGACTTGAAGGTTACCTGGATGTTAATAAAATATCCAGCTTGACTAAAAGAACTCAAGCTCAGGGCTGTAGTTAGGAGGATTGCAGCAGTAGTTGGCGTCCGAGCGTATCTCAACGATAGCAGCGCGAGTCCTGGCCCGATAAAGCCAATAGACTGCAGCACACAGTCAACAAACAGAATATTTAACTGCTGCATTCCAATTCATAGTAATAGATGAAGGCAAAACTTGCATGTTTGACTTAGCTACAAAGATTAAAACTTGCATGTTTGAATATTAAAACTTTTTTTTTTTTTATTTTGGATGTTCTAGCAGTTACACCAATCATTAAGTACCTGCATGATCTTTCTGGTTTTTGCCACAGAATGCCCTGATTTGATCATCAAGTCTGAAGAAGCTCCTGCAACGTAACCTGACAACGCCATTATTCCCCAAGGACCGGCACTGAACCATGCTGCTTGTTTAAGATTCACATTATATACCTACATCGCCAAGCATATGAAACATACAAAAGCTGGTGCATTCTATGTCGAATGAATGAGGCAGGAGCTCTGATACTTACAGTCTTGAAATAAACGGGCATCCATGACAGAAGAACAAAGTATCCCTGCAAGATGCGGAGAGCATCATCCAAAGAAGAACTCGGACGTGACAGTATCTTGGAGGTTTTGCAGATCAAGTCATGTCTCTTACCCAATTGTTGGCGAAATTGGCAAGGATGCAAGCCCATGCAGGCAGCTTGGATAGCAAGTGGCGCAAAGTCGGGCGCTTGCCGTCCTCAGTTTTTAAATCTGTCTTCCCAGCTCGAATCAGCTTCAACTCTGCCTGGCTGATGAACCGGTTGTCGCGAGGGTCATTCGTCGTCCCGGGCATCCACACCGAAAGCCAGAGGAAGCCGATGGCCGCGAACAAAGCGAAGGAGCCGCTGATCCCCAAGTTCGATAGTAAGATCGGGGATGCAAGAAAACTCAGCACGTTCCCCAGATGAAAGCCGGCCATGGAGATGCCCACGGCACTGGCTCGTTCATGGTTAGGGAACCACCTGCAGAGAAAAGAAACGTGTCCACGTTAAGCTTCAAGTAGAGTTGTGAACAGAACAAGGTGGAAGGTCAACAGGTACGAATGAGTGCGGAATTTTGGAAACAGCAGCTCCGATTACTACCTGAATAGAAGTGTGCTCATGGAAGGGAAGGCGACGCCTTCCGCAAGACCAAAGAGGGCGCGGACAGCGAGCAGCATTGCTGTGGAGTGGTTGGCGGCCCATGGAGTGAGGAAGGTGGCCAGGGACCAGATGGCCGCGCCGCAAGCCAGGACTCGCTTCCCGCCGTACCTGTCCGCAAGGGCTCCTCCGGCCACTGACGAGATGATGTATCCCCATAGAAACGACGACTGCAAAGTATTTAAAAGTTTCCGGGAACGCCATGTTAGATCTTCTTTGCTGGATCTCGAAATCCAATGAGACAGGTGTGACGTGAGCAGAGATATTGTTTATGTCGGATTCTTCTATAATATTTATTTTTCCACAAGAGAAAAGTAAGACGAGCGGAGGGCTTGGCTTCATGCATGTCTTGTAAGTTGAAACACTGAGGCTGTGGTTGTCATCAGTTCGATCGTTCCAAGCTCTGTTCTTTCCCTCTCTCTTTCCATGTTCATTCGGGCCTGTCATTGTCTTTGTCTGATGTGGGAATGGTTTGGGCAAAAGATCTATAAAGTGGAAAGAGTTGGGTAGAGATGGCGATGGATACCCCCCACCATAAACAAAATTTAATCTCAATCATGGCCGAAGAAAAAAACTACAGTCGTATTGGATTCGTATCAACTCGATCAATTTTAAATTCCAAAAGGAAAGAAAAGGCCATCTTCTGCAACTTGACACAGAAGAATGGTGCAGTTATAAAATCGTATTCATATCCATTGCTAAAAACAATATTGTAATGATCATCGAGTATAGTAATTTTTCAAAGTTATCACCAAGCTGTCTGTAATTAATATGCTGACTGAGAGAGAGAGAGAGAGAGAGAGAGAGAGAGAGAGAGAGAGAGAGAGAGAGAGAGAGAGAGAGAGAGAGAGAGAGAGATGAGAGAGAGAGAGAGAGAGAGAGAGAGAGAGAGTCGAAGAGGTGTGAACCTGGACAATGCCCAAGAAGGCGGAGGACCAACCGTACTCAGCGGCGAGGGGCACGACGGCCACTGACATTACCACACGATCCGCGTTGCAGAGGCACATGGCCAGAGCCACCAGCGCCACCATCTTCGCCCTCTCGGGAACCAAGGCCGCCGTCTTCTCCTCCTCGCGCGCCAACCCGCTGCTACACATGACCGCCCCGCCGCCGCCGGCTTTCCTCCTCCTCGTGCCGCTTCCATCTCCCACCATCCACCACCACCCCACCTCCTCCTTCTCAATGCTGCTGCTACTTACGCCTCCGGCGGCGCCGTTCAACGAAAAGCTGTCGCCTTTGGGATCCCATGACGTCAGCCCGTTTCCGAGGGAGGCGATCCTCAGCGTAGATCTGCGGCCGGCGTTCGAGATCCTGATCGAACTCGAGATGGAAGGAGATGCAGAGGGATGCTTCTTATGGCATATAGAGCTCGACGGAGGCGCCGCTGCCGCCATCTCTGAGGGCCTCGCCCTTGCAGGCCGATGTAGGCGTTGGAAAGGAGCAGGAGCTAACAATAATTATGGAGAGGGAAGTGGCGAAAGCTCGAGATGTTGTAGACTTTTCATGGAATGGTGGAAGTGATGCTGGTGAGGGGGTTGGTGGAGTAGAGAAATAGAGAGAGGAAGGTTAAGAAGGATAAGACGAAGAGGAGTAATTTGTTAACGGAGCATTTCGGATTAAGGGGAAACAAACATGATTTGTCGACATCATTGGCCATTAATTTATGGAGAGATGACACTAACTTAACACCCATACCTACCTCCAATAAGGGAGAACCTTGGAATATAACTCTCTCTCTAGTTATTTTCATAATCAATCTTAAACTATTGTGATTTTTCACATCTATTATCAAACTACGAACTTATTTTTCAGATCTCTAAACTATCATGATTTTTTTAATTTAATTTCGACTTCTGTCAACTTTTCTGTTAACTTTATTTTTTCTCATTTATGAAAAGTCAAAATTACTCCTTCAACTTCAAATAAAAAAAAGCTCGGACGAAACTCATTGAGAATCTGCAAAGAAGGTGACAAGCTCCGGAGGGCTTCTGAGGGATCGGCCCCCGCTCTCGATCTTGATTGGAAGATCACAAAGTGCTCTTTCCCTATGCCAACGTGCGCAAGGAAATAGGGAAAGAGAGGGGAGGGGGGGGGGGGACTGCACACGTCGACGAAAAGAAAAAGCGGGTGGGTCGCCCCCTCCCCCTCCCTCTTCCGAAAGGTCGTAAAGGGAGAGGGGAGAGACCCCCCTCTTTTTCCCTCTTTTCTTACGCACGTCGGTGTAGGGCGCGGGGGGCCCCTCTGCGAGGTCGGCGAAAGTCACAGAGGGGGACTCTCTTTTTCCCTCTTCCCTTGTGCACGCTAGCTTAGGGAAAGAGTCCTTTGCGACCTTCCGGCGAAGGTGCCCCCCCAAACTCACCGGAGTTCGTCATCTTCTCCGTCGTCGTTGGACGCGGAAACTTCTTCGTCGATGAGCTCAATCCGAACGAAGTTAACGAAAAAGCTAGCAGAAGATGGAAAGATTAAATTAAAAAAATCACGATAATTTAGGAGTTATTTATGAAAATAACCTTTATTTTAATTATTCAAGTCTAAACCAAACAATGCCTATAATATGGTTTCGTGAAAAAAAAATGTATGTGTGTTGAATACATACTTAAAGAACAAGAAGTTAGTAAGATGTCATGCTATTAATTAAAATGTCTATCTCTCTCTCTATATATAAATTTAATTTAAAGTACTTTAAAATATTTAACATTGTCATTTGAAACTATTTATTCTTTAAATTACACCAATTAAAATGTCTATCTCTTTATATAATTCTAAGGATCAATGATAATATTGTAAATAGTCTACATTGCTTCTTTACTCAAAGTTCATATTTATCTTTTTTTCTCATTTTTTTAAAATTTTCTGATATTTAGAAAACTAATATATTCTATATGATAATTAATTATTCCATCCACACCACTATCTCATTAATTTCGTTGAAATATATATATATATATATATATATATATCATACATTGAATGTATAAAGTGATAATATTATAAATATATAATCATGGATACTCAAGAGTTAGTTATTAGAAAATATATTATTTTATTTATTTATACTTTTAAATTCTAAATTAGTTAGTACAAATAGAGGACTTTCAAATTCATTTGCATACTCCATACTTTCTTTGAAGTTAAAGAATACGTGCAGATCTACAAATATAGATATGTGCATTATACAAAAATATTTTTTTCTCCATCTATATGATTTTATTTATTTATAATTTTAAATTTATATTTGTAATTATAAATAGAGGAACTTTTAATTTCATTTGCATACTTCACACCTTCTTTGAAGGCAAAGAATGTATGCAGATCTAATAATATAGATCTGCGCGCGATAAAAAAATATTTATATATATTTTCATCTAATAAAAATATTAAATGTTATCAAAAAAATACTTATATATAACAATATTAAATGTTATAAGAAAAATATAATACTTATTTAATATATTATTATGATACTATGCATCTTATATATGTGTGCATTTATATAAACTACTATAAATGAAAAAAATGTAACCAATAATATGATAAAAAATAACACTATGGAAGAAATGATATATTTTTGTAATATTTTAGTCACTTATTGTTTATACTAATAATCATTAGTTGTATATAGCTATTTTTTAGTGTTATGTTGTTGTTATTTTATTAGGATATAGAAGATTTATACATATAAATTATTTTAGAATATAAAAAAATAATTATTTTATTATTATTGAATAGTTAATTATAAACCGATATAAGATACGTAATCACCTATAACAAAAGTTAGTTATATAATTATGGATACTTAAAAATTAGTTATTATTTAAATTATTTAATTATATTATTTATGATACAATTTTATATTGTAAATAAGATATAGTATAAAATATCTATAAAAGTTTGTTATCAAGTGGTTTCTAACTTAGTTATTATTGTTTTATATTCTCTACACTAGTTATAAATATCGCGATGTAGAGGATGAATGATGCATATTGCAAAAGTGCGTTATACATTCTATTCGAAATAAAAGAGTGTGTGCATGCTTTCTCTCAAGAATAAAAAATATTTTTTATAAATTATATATACAAATTGTGTATTATACACCATGTTATGTACAAATAGAGAGGCTTTTAATTTTTATTTGCATACTCGACTCCCTCTTTAAAAATAAAAAGTACATGTGGACATACGTATAAACACATGTGCGATAAAAAAATATTTTACTTATATTCAAAAGTTCATTATGATATATATATATATATATATATATATATATATATATTCATGTTTTTAAATTTAATATTTGCAGCTATGAATAGAGGATGATTCCAAAATAATAGTATACTTGAGTAAATATCTATAATCCTTATATAATATAATTTATAATTTTAAAATTGTATTTCCTTTATAATAAAAGCATAAAATATTTATAAAATACTATACTTATATAGTATATTCACACGTATCTATGTATGTATAATACATATAAACATATGTTGAGGTAGAAGTTGCAGATGAAAAACTCTTATAATGCCACATATGAAATAAAATTATATTAAATAATTATAAATATTTTAAAAAACTATTATGAATTAAAATTGATCATGTACAATAAAATAAATATTTTTTGTATCTATGTATCAAGTATGCTTTTAGTCTCACATTCAAAAGTTGCCAAATATAAATGAAATAAGATAAAATGAAAATGGAAGCATATTCAACTATCTAATTTAATCCCACATTTGAAGTTTATAATATGAAATAGATAAGATAAACTATAAAATAGAAAGAGTCAATCAATATCAAGAAGTCTTTCAGAATACGGGTAGATCTATAAACACAGGTTTGCATGTGATAATAAATTATTTACGTATAATTTATTTTTTACTAATAATAATAAATGCTACAGGAAAAAATATTTATATATAATTTATTTCTATAGAAGAAAAAATATTAAATTATACGAGGGACTTTCAATTTTCATTTGCATACTCAACATCTATATCTATATCCATATAAAATCAGAGGTTGAGAGTGCCACGTGTCGAGTTCTCATAAATTGAATGTATAAACTAATAATATTACAAAGAAGTATACAAAGAAGTTTTTCAAAATTTATCTTAAGAATTGTAATAATTTATTCTACATTTATTGTGCTTTATTTTTTTTATAGTTGCATGATTCTTTATACAATTAATATAAGTTTTAAATTTATTATATGTTCAATTTTTATGCCCCCGTGCATCGCACGGGTTCTTACACTAGTTACAATTATATAATCATGATACTCAAGAGTTAGTTATTAGTTAATATATGATTTTATTTATTTATATTTTAAATTATATATTTGTAATTATAAATAGAGGAGCTTTCAATGTTCATTTGCATACTCAATGTAGCAAAGAATACATGTGGACCTATAAACACAAGTCTGTGCGTGATAAAAAAATTTACGTATAATTTATTTTTTACTACTAATAATAAATGTTACAGGAAAAATTATTTATATATAATTCTAAGAAAAAAATATTAAATTTTACGAGGGACTTTCAATTTTCATTTGCATACTCAAGATCTATATCTATACAAAAGCAGAGGTTGAGAGTGCCATGTATCGAGCTCTCATAAATTGAATGTATAAAGTGTTAATAATACAATTATATAATCATAATACTCAAGAGTTAGTTATTAGAAAATATATGATTTTATTTATTTATACTTTTAAATTCTATATTTGTAACTATAAATAGAGGAGATTTCAATGTTCATTTACATACTAATGATTAGTATATATATCATAATAATATTTTTAAGTGTAATTTACAATATTATATATTTATATAAAGAATTTGTCAAACGACAAGTCTCACAAATTCACCTATTTTTTAAATGAGAAAAGTTAAATTATATTATTTATCATGAGTAACAATAAATATCATATATATATATATATATATATATATATAAGCAAGCTCTTATGAATTTAAGTATAAATGATAATTTAAATATATAATCATCAATACTCAAAGTATGTAATTATTTTTTTTATTGTTATCAAGTTATTATAGTGTCAAGGAGTTGGAAGATTTACAATCCATATAGATTATATAATTACTTAATAACAAAATAGTCAATCAAACTTAATAATTTTGTTATTATTATTATTAATAGTTTGCAAATTTTTTTATTATATGTATATCTATATGTTTATTTTTATATATAGATATATTTTGTGTTAATAATATTTATAACAATAAATTATTCCTACTAATGAGTTTTAGTTGTATATAGTTATTTTTTTGTTATTAGGTTGTTATCCTATCAAAGAAATAAAAGACTTACATATTAATAACTAGGCATAGTAACAAAATATTCAACCAAAGTTAATTATTTTGTTATTATTAATAGTTTATTAATTGATTAATAGTTTATTAATAGTTTATTATTTTGTTATTATTCTAATAAACTAATGAGAAATTAATCAAACGCTATCATATATAAATTTTTTGAGTGAAAAGCTTGCATATGATAATATATATATTAATAATTAATAAAAAATCATCAAAATTTTAATTATAATATTATGATAATAATTATAAATAATTAATATTCATAAACATAACAATATAGTAAATTTAATAATTCTAATACGTAAAACATGATTTAATGCTAATAATTTTTTTGTTAAAGTCAACACGTATATAATTCATTTATATCCATATTTATATATCTATATAAAAGAAAATGTAGCATATGCCAAGTATCATTCTCTCATTAAGCTGTGTGTCATTAAAATTATTTTTCCAAGGAAAATTTTAGAGTATGTTAGTTATGATAGATTATAATAAATAAACTAATTTATACTGATGATTAGTTTATATCATAATAATATTTTAAGTGTAATTAATAATATTATATGTTTATATAAAGAATTTGTTAAATGACAAGTCTCACAAATTCACCTATTTTAAAATGAGAAAAGTTAAATTATATTATTTATAATGAGTAACAATAAATATCATATTATATATATATATATATATATATATATATATATATATATAAGCAAGCTCTCATGAATTTAAGTATAAATGATAATTTAAATATATAATCATCAATACTCAAAAGTTAATTATTAATAGCATATATTTTTATTTATCCAATATTTTAAAATAACATATTTGTAACTAAAAATAGAGGTAGTCCCCATTGATATACTCGATGCCTTCTTCGACGGGAAGGGTATGCACAAACTTATGAATATAGTTTTGTGCATGATAAAAGAAAACACTCACATATATATAACTTATCTCTGTTTAAGAAAAATATCAAATGATGTGTAACTGATTAGGTTGAATCATGATCAAAATATTTCATTGATGATTATTAATATTTTGTCTATAGTTAATAATATTATATATATTATTAAAAGAAAGGATAGATGATGATACATGTCATGCCCTCATGATTTTTTTTAAAAAAATAGACAAATTATGATAAATATAAATATATATCACGATGATATTGATTAATATTGAGTAAATATCTATGTTCTCTATATAATATAATTTATAATTTGAAAATTGTATTTCCATTATAATAAAAAATAGAATATTGACAAAATAGAATTATATATTTATATTCACACATATCTATGTATATATATATATATATATATATATATTTATTTATATATATATAAGGAATGAGCGTGTGAAGTGTCTTCTGTGTGAAAAGACTTTAGATATACTTTTATTTATTTTTTTCGACATATTTCTTCATTGATAGTTTATAGGGTCTTTGAGGATAACAAATATATGCTTCAAATCATTAATAATAATTGTATAGAGAGAGAGAGAGGTAGAAGTTGCCAAATAAAAAATTCTTATGATGTCACATATGAAATAAAATTATATTAAATAATTATAAATATTTTAAAAAATTATTATGAATGAGAATTGATCAATAAAATTAATACTTTTTGTATCTCTTTATCAAATATGCTTTTAGTCCCACATTCAAAGATTTTCAAATATAAATGAAATGAGATAAAATGAAAATGGAAACATATTCAACTATCTAATTTAATCCCACATTTGAAGTTTATAATATGAAATAGATAAGATGAACTATAAAATAGGAACAATTCACAAACTTTGTAGTTATCTTTTCAAATTAAATCAATCAATATAAATAAGTTTTAAGACTTAAAGGTAGAAGCATGTGACACAAAATCAAATAAAAACATTGTAATAAATTCTAATGCTAAGTTATGTAGAAGTTAAATATAACAATCATATTTCATATCTATATTGTATTATAAAGAATAAAATATATTCTATTGTTCCATTGAGAGCAACCCAAATGATGAATAAAAAATGATAAATTTATGTATTAATAATAATTTACATTCTATGTGAGAGAGGGAAGGGATAAATGCTACCTCGCATACACTAAATAATCTTTTTAAAATTACTATTATATATTATATTATGTATATCTATAATGACAACATGAATAAACTAAATATTAATTTATATAAATATATCATATATTCTTTTAGTATTTACTTAATTCTAAGATATGTTATTGTTAAAAAAATATAGATATCAATTACTTTATATCTATATTATATCAAAATTAGAAAGATATATAGTATAAAAGGAGAAGTCACGATATTTCTATATTGTCATATGTAAATTAACATCAATAAAATAAAAAAATTGAAGTGATAGACGTTAACAAAGTAACAAAGTTAAGGGGGGCAAGATAGAGTAAAAACTAATTATAAATGAAAGTGAATGTAATAGATTTTAAAAATAATTCAAAATAAATTTAATTTATTATAACATATTTACATATATACATCTCTAAGATGAGAAAATGATTACATAGTCAATAAAATTTATATCAAAATAAAATTTTTTCTTTTATAATAAATTTTTTTGTTTAGTTCTTTGTCCTCCGCGCATCACGTAGGTCATCATACTAGTATTATATAAAAAGTATAATCAAGGCGAGGATTTGCATGGAATTAATTATGACCAGCTTACAAATTTTCCACTCATACTCAAATAATAATATTAAAAATAATATTACTTATATTTCTTATTAAAATAAATGCTATCAACATCAAATATATACTTTTAGTTATATTAGATAAAATATTTAACTTCAATCATTTTTTATATTTAATACATACATAACATGCATATATACACACACATTAAAGAGAGTTAAAAGTTGGATGTAACCCTTCATGAAGCCATGTAATATGATCTAGATAATTGATTTTTTAAAGTTAGATCATGTATGATAAAAAATAATATTTATTAATTTTTAAGAATGAAAAAATATAATTGTTTATATAGATTATTGAAAGAAAATTATAACTATTAAGTATATATTATAACTAAATTATTATATAAATATACTTAATTAACAAGTGAATTCATTGTGGTGGACATTTTTTAACAAATAGACAATAAAATATAATTAACTACAAATTATAAAAACATATAAGTAGTAAAAGAATTTACATATATTATCATCTTTGTCATTTCATCATCAATCTCTCCATATAAATATAACATATATAATTAAATGGAAAGGTAGAAGTTTTTTTTAAGAAAAATTAAATTTCATTACGATGAACTTAAGAAGTCATTACATAAAAACTAGGCGATTCCCGGAGGAGGATGATCACCCCAAAAATACTCGCCATGTTGGTGGACAAAATTTGTAAGAAAATCCGCAGTTGCATTATCAGTGTGGGGGCGAAAAACAATCTTTGTCAGGGCCAGAATACGCAGGCAGGTCCTGATGTCGACAATGACGCCACGAAGGCGCCATGGACAGAAATGGTAATGATGCAGACAAGGAGTTGCGAGTCCTTTCTAATGCAGATGCGCGAAAAACCGCAAAACTGACACTACCTAAGACCCAAAAGGAGAGCCCAAGCCTCATAGTGTAAAGCTGACTAGGAATTACAACGCCCAACCCCTGCAAAATAGAAAGAGCCAGTGTTAGAATGCAGTAAGTATCACGACCCCAATTTAAACTGGAGTTCGTGACTTATTACGGACAATCAAATAAAATTGAAAAAGATTGTGGAAACTTGATGTACATTTTTTTATAACATACATAAGAATGGAGATATCATAAAATAAACTACACAATTTATGATGATCCTTCGTAGCAAACCAATAATCCTTAAGTTTTACATTTCATAAAATAATTTTTTACTTCTTACAACATATATAATATTACATATGCATTACGCATAATCAAACCTCTCAAAATTCTAATAGAAGGATACGAGGAACTCAAATCTTCTCATCTTACGACGAACCCTTAATTACTATCATCTCGCATGATTCTCAAGAATTATTTGAAAAATGTTGGAAACAACAAAGTGAGCTAAAATAGCTCAGTAAGTTGATAACTCAGCCTATGTGTTACCAACTAATCAATTTTGAGTGACATGGAAAAGTATGCAATAATCATAATAGAAAAATAGATATTTTCATATATTTGATAATTACATATATAACATACTAATCAAAAGCATCACACTCAACTTACAATCAATATTATATAAATCATATCAAACATATGCATGCAAATGCAACACTCTCATATGAATGCACAGATCACCAATTGGTTGGTAGGTGGACTCTAGAGGTGGCTCCCATCGTGACCACCGATGTAGCACTTAGCTTCATTCTATCTCATCCCTTTCAGGTAAGAAATCATATAGCGATAGGTGGACTCTAGAGGTGACCCCTACGAATTCTAGAGGTGGCCTCCATCGCGACTCCTCACGATGTGGCACTTAGTTCCAGCCTATCTCATCCCATTATTGGGGAACAAAATGATGGATTGGACTGTAGAGGTGACTCCTATCGTGATTAGTGATATAACACTTAGTTTCAACCATCATACAATACAATGCAGATGCATGATTCATCATATAACAATTATATCTCAATAAACAGAAGATGAATCATATCAAATATGATTTCAAACCGAACAAGATTGCACTTCTCGTAACCCATTGATATAATATCACACATGCTTTTCAAATGTGCAATCATACAATCATTCAGATATACGTTTCATAATTGTATTTCTCGAAATCAATTCATGACATATCCAAAACATATTCAATAATATCATAGTCAATGCCACACCGAATTCAAAAGAGGTGAATACATAGAGTAGGAGAAACCAACTTACCTTATATGAATGCAACAAAATATTATCCCCCTTTTTTCATATATTAGCCTTCTTTCCTATAACAATAATATACATTCATATTATATAAAATAAATACCAACATGTCGTACATAGAACATAAAACACATATTATTCATGTATTTAATCTTATTATTTTACTCATCAAAGGTCTATTATGACAACCCGTACACTTGGTAAACGAAATTTCATATCTTTCAATTTAAATGATCAATTCCCTTGATTCCAATTTTCCTTGACTATGAACCACACTAATATTAAGTGGTCGAAATTTTAGATTGCATCTCACTACGATTGGTTTCGAAAAAAAATCATATTCTATGCCCGATTCTATGTTGTGGTAGACTGACTAACATAGATTGTAAAATTTATAACTTTCAATACAGAGGTCCAAATAATTGAAAACTAATTTTCTTTGACAACAAACTTTCTAAAATAGGACATATCTAAGTTTCAAATTTTTGTTCATTATAACAAGTTTACAGAATTTTTATTTTTTTCTGCGATCGGGGACATGTCATTAATTTGTTCATCCTTATAAAAATTGAGAGGTATCAATCATTCTAGTCATAATTTCCTCTGCACATATTATTTTGTGGTGATTCAAATTGGATTTGAACATACATTTATATAAGTCCCCTGCATATAAAATTCCTAATTTATCTCTGTGCACACAATTTATAACATAATAACTAATTAGACTCACTTATTCTGTTAGAACATTAAGGCATATGCTAATTAAATTAGCTCTTAACTTTTTAAATAGATGTGATTTCCGAAATAATGCTTCCTCCCCTAATAACCAGATTGGTAAAGGATCATTCCTACAAATTTCATAATTTTATACTCATCATAAGATATTTTAATGACACGCTAAACCTTTAGCTTAGACTTAGAGCAACAAATTGTTTTCCTAATGTTCGTATATTTTCTTTTCTATATCTCTAAACCAATAGTCTAATTTTATTATCGATTCATGCAATTATACGAGCCTGACTTTGAGTATAATTTTTACAAGTTTAAAATAACATAAAATCAACGAAAACAATAATTCAATTCCAATTGCGACATACCTATTTATTCCTTTCCATTTCTTGTTCTTACCATTTGTTTCTTGGATATAATGGGTGTCCCCCCATCTGAAATGGGGAGACACTCCCCCCATTTCAAGGTGCCCGTCCGATCCGAATCGGACGGGCGCCGATAAAAATGGAGTTTTTCAAGATGAACTGGACGTGGGCACTCGGTTCATGAAAAAAAAACCAGTTTTTTGTGGCACCCGGTTCAGCTGATGGAGAGCGAGTACAAAAACCCGGGGTAAAAAAAATTTACCCCTTTTGCGACGCTCTCGTTCTCTCTCTCACCTCTCTCCCTCTCTCTATTGCTCTCCTGATCGGCAGCACGCCCGAGATCCGCCGCGGCCGGCGTCATCTCCACCGCATGCCCGAGATCTGCCGCGGCCGGCATCATCCGCACGCCGCACACCCGAGATAGATCCGCCGCGTCCGTCGGAGCCCAATTTTGGGTGAGAGCGACCGTCAGCCACATCGTCCGACCAGATCTGACACCTCGCCGACATTGTCCGACCAGATCCACACGGAGCCGATGAGATCTGAGCCTCGGCGACCGCCACCGACCAAATCTGTGCCTTGGCGACATCATCGCCCAGATCCACACGGAGCCGATGAGACCGCGTCCGTCCAGATCCATCCACATCTGCGTCCGCCGTCGATGACACTGTTCTCTCCCTCCGCTTGCGATGAACGACTGTGGAGACGGCTGTTCTCTCGCATGACGCAGCGGATAGTTGCCCCTGCACAGTGGATCCGCCCTTCGCTGACCGCTGACCAGATCTATGCGTGAAGAGGGTCCGATCCAACTGTGACAACCTCCCGTGACCCCACTGCACGAAGCACGCCGAGTTCGACCACGCCGCCGTTGCCGTCGAGCCGGCCCGCCTACCATTGTCGAGCTCGCCTGCCCACTGCCACCGAGCTCGCGCACCGCGATGACCTCCTGCGACCCCACACCACCGAGCGCCGCCGCACGCCGCGAGCACGATGAGCACCACTGTACGAAGCATGCCGAGCGTCGCCGAGTTCGACCGCGCGGCCATTGCCATCGAGCCTGCCCGCCCACTGTCGAGCTCGCCCGCCCGCCGCCGCCGAGCTTGCACACCGCGACGACGTCCCGTGACCCCACACTACCATCGACCCCGCACACCGAGCGTCGCTGCACGCCGCCACTCCCTCATGCCGCGAGCACGCCGAGTGCCGCTGCACAATGCACACCGTCGATCTCTTGGTTAATCCATGTTAATTCATCATGCTGTAAATTTTTTGTGGTAATCCATGTTGTAAATTAGTTAAACTTTTGTTAACTTGTATTTGTCACACTGTAAAATTATTTTTCTTGCTTGTATGTGATTGTCATCAATTGTACAATGTCTCGGAACATAGCTCATCACATATTGTCTTTACATTCTCGTCTCCATCCCTATCTCTCTTCGGACATACTTCCCTAACTCGCTTTCGCTTCGAACATACTTTCCTATCTCGTTTTTGGACATTCTCTACCTTGCTTTCCGCCGACATTCTTTATCGTTTGATTCTTTGAACTTAGGCATATTACACGATAAATCTGACTATATCACGTTCTGGAAAAACAACCTCATGCATATTTATGAGAAACACGGTAACAACATTTTGATAAATCACACTAATTTACAACATGAATTATAAACAAAATATTTAAAAAAATTTACAAAAGTGTAACAAATCACACTATCACAGAATGGCGCTGACGGCGTAGTCTGCGAACTCAGCGGCGTGCGGCAGGGTCACGGCGTGTGGGGTCAGCGGCGGGGCAGTCGAATTCGGCGGCGTGCGTCGTGCAATGGCGCTTGGCGTGCTCGCAGCGTGAAGGGGTGGCGTCGTGTGGCGGCGCTCGGTGTGCGGGGTCGGCGGTAGTGCGGGGTCATGGGAGGTCGTCGCGGTGGCGGTGCGTGAGCTCGGTGGCGACGGGCGGGCAAGCACGATGGCGGCGGGCGGGCGGGCGGGCGAGCTGGACAGCGATGGGTGGGTGGGCGAGCTGGACAGCGACGGGCGGGTGGGCGAGCTCAACAGCGGCGGGCGGGCAGGCTCGACGACAATCGAGTTGGACGCGGGAGGTCGATAGCACCATGGCGGAAGTGATAGGAGGTCGGCGGCGCTCGGCGGGGTGCTCGACATCAGGACCGCGCAGATCTGCTCGCCGACGGTTGGATCGGACCCTCTTCACGCATTGATCTGGTCAGCGGTCGGCGAAGGGCGAGATCCAGTGCAGAGAGAGAGAGCGGGGTCGGCGGCGGGCAGATCTTCAGCGCGGGCAGATCTGCGATGACGGGCAGATCTGCGGCATGGGCGTTGGAGGAGGTTGCCACGCGGAAGCGCTGAAGAGGAAGAGAGAGGAGTTGGAGGCTCGTCGGCGTCAGGCAACCGCGCGGAGAGGGGAGAGAGAGAGAGGAGAGGGAAAAAATGAGACCGGCCGAGGGTTTGTAGGTTTTTATAACTGATCGATTCGTCGGCCGCGTGCGAACCGTGTTGAAATGCTCGTCGAACCGGCTCCGAACTACCCTAGATCTCACACAAACTTCTAAAATCTGCGCTCATCGTTGGATGCGAATCCGACGATTGAAGTTGAATGGGGGGAGAGTCCCCCATTTAAGTTGGGGGGGAACCCATTATACCCTTGTTTCTTTCCTTTTCGTTGGTTTGGCTTGCTTCATAGAGTAAGAGATTTTTCATTTAACTTTTTTTTTCATTTCCTACTTCTCCTCCTGTCCGATCATAAGGAGGTAAAACCTTACTTTTATTATTTTTTTTCCTTCAGTCAAGGTAAGTCGGTATCCTCTGCTATTTGTGTTTGCATGATTCTGGTGATGTGGCAGCTCACCGTTTAATTCATATTATTGTGAGGTGAGCTATCATACCAGCTGAGTGTTTGTTTATTTTTTTTCTTTTTAAGGTAATTCGGTACAAGCACACAACTGCCATCCAAAAGCCTAATTAATTAATTTAGATGATTAATTATACTAATTAATGAAACCTACCATGTGTGGATGAGAAAAATCGGTAACTATTATGGATACTAGCCAATTAATTAATTGGCATAATTAGGAAATGATTAGCTAAAGTCAATTCAAACTTATTGAATAATAATATTTTAGTATGACTATCTTAATAAATTCACTTGCTGCATAGATGGTTGTAATTAAATTTAAAATAGTCACAATTTTAAGTCATTTCTATAAGTCCTTAGTACAAGAAGATAAGAGTAACACAATATATATTCTGTGAGTAATTCAATTATGAAAATCAATTGCTAACTTCATATAAATCCATAATATTAAATCAAAATTAATAATATTTCATTGAATTGCTCATCGGAGCACATTAGTAATTTACTTATCGTATGGAAATTAATGAAAAATAATCATCAATCGAATTAGTTAAAGAAACATTTAGCTTAGGATATCACATTATCCCCCTATTAAATAAAATTCGTCCTCGAATTTTGAGTAGATCCATTTATTAAAGATTCATTCGAAAAGTTGTTCATTTACCTTGAGATTCCTAAGTAACTCATGTCCATGTTATTTCGCTATTATTATTTTTCTATATATTTTTTTGTGCATAGCTAACATTCCACCGAAACATTAATTCTTTCATCTAATGTTACGTCACAAACTTAATTTTATGTGAAGTTCAAATAAAGATAAGTACGGATGAAATTTTAAAAAAAAATCTAACAGGACTTATGCACAATAGTGATAATGGAGGAATTTCCAATAACTATATGAGTCACTGATGAGAATTGAAAGAGAATGCACCGTGGATAAAAGAGTAACCACCAAGGTAACAAATTCGAAGGTTTAGCACCATTCTCTAAATCACTCTTTGAACTTTCAAGGTCGGTTGATATACTAAAGTCACTAATGACAAATCATTTATCACCCATAAAAGAGTGGCAATGGTGTGATTTAATCAATTATGCTGAGTGAGATGAAACAAGCAAAGACAAGCTAAGGATCAACTATGAAATGATGCTCAAAGATAATAACTTCGAATGGATAATGATTATATTCAATCACTCCGATAATGTGAGATGTGACAAACATAGGTAAGCTAAAAATTCATATTAAAATATTGAATTGCAGTCGGCAATGATCAATCGAGGATCATTAGAGATTCCAAAATCTATAATGATGAGTAGGAAGTTAACAATGATTGTAATATCAAAGATTCACAATACTTTGAAAATTATTAATAATGATTCATATCTACTAATGATAGTTTACTGCACATCAAATGATTTGGACCCTAAGTATTACTTTTCAACATTAAACAAATTTGAAAGTTGATTTTTCAACATTTTATACTTATCTTACTAGTTTTTTTTCATAAATGTTTATAATTCTCTAAAATATAGACACCAAATATTATCACAATAAAATTATAATATATTTCCCTTAGGAATTGTTCCCACCAAATTTTCATTATGACATATAATCTTATTCCTCTTTAATGTTCTCCAAGTTGGAGATGACAACTCACAATTCCTCTACACACACATCTAATTCAAATAGTCCAAACATGTATTAAAATAGTATTTATATATCTATAAGATTTTCATTAAAAACCATACTGAAGTTTTTCTTGCATTACCTTACACTTTTCGTACTTTGATTTTTAGACTATTTAGAATAACATAACTATAACCATATTTTCTTTCTATCTTCTTATTTATACATATGGTTTGAATGCATCTCAACCTAGTAGAATATGGACTCCAAGGTCTATCCATGTGGAGGTCATTCAAAATTTTGGATAGCCAAAATTTCTTTAAAAGTGTTAAGATCGATGTTTACAAATACATGTAGTTTGTCTTTTTCGTTTTCAATTAGAATATCATTGATATAAGACAAACTCACACTTTGACTCTCACACATGGATGTTCTATTTCATTTGGGTGGATTATAGATATTCCTTCATCTTATTGTTTAAACGTACTTTCCCCACAATATAATGTCTTATAACACTAAAGGTTTTGTGACTTGATATTTTAGGGCACAAACTTTTCTTACTTTATCTAGGTCTCTTGTAATACAAAATATGAACTAGTTATTATTATTTTTACATGATATATTTCGTTCAAATTGATAAGTTTGGACATACTCGATCATATATAAATGATTTGATTTAGAGGTCCTTAAATATGTATCAGACACACATCGGATCCATTTGGGACTAAATGATAATTATTTGATCTGAATCACTCAAGTATCTCAAATGGTTTTGTGTATGCATGATTCATCTTTCTCATGATCATCATGACCATCACTATATGATTAGGCCAAAATGCACCCTAATTTTGACACCCGCCTTTGTTCTATAAGGGTTTTGCAAAATAGGATTCCAGACTTACATGACTCTATGAACGAATTATGGTGACATCAATAAAATTATTTCAATCAAAGAATGATTTGAAAATTTGATTCGATCCATAATCCAATGACATTACCAAGGACTCATAATGATCATGTCATGTTCCAAGTATACTCTTTGAAGTATACAACTTTCTTTTTTGTCAATGTTATTAAGATCTTAAGTCATGCTTCGAAAATACAAGGGTGCATTATAGTTAACCAAACAAATAACTTACTTCCCGCAAGGTATCCCTTGTAGTTAGTTGATTCATATGCCTACCATCAAACTTGGGGATTCATCTTTTCTTGATGAATAACATTGAAGCTCATAATGTGATCAAATAGAATCCTCATACAAAGGCTTACACAATTCTATGAAGGATGAGGAGTATTAAAAAAAGGAATATTTCTACGAAGAAGGTCAATAAAGAATTCCTCTATCAGGGGTAGATCAATTCACTTATATAAAATGGATTCTAGAACTTTTTAAACATAAGAACATGGTTTGAAAATAAATTCACTGCTTGCTCACGAAGTTGTACACCTCCCTAGCGGATGGGAGCCCATTTTCATCGGTCGCACAAACCCACACATCATCACAGGCAGAGCGTGAAATGTAAATGCCACAAATTATATCACAAAGAGTTTGATAAAAAAAATGAGGATAGAAAGGGGGCATTCCACCTGAAATAAGTAATTAGGTCAGACACATTGAGCGAGCTCGATGTCAATGTTAAGATATGTTGGAAAGCGAGATAATGGGATAGGGAAGATCCATGGGCCATACAAAATAGAAGTGGTGGCTCCTGAGCCAATCGATTTCATTAGACCTGAACGAAGGTCAAGGACAATGTCAAGGATCAATATCCACGACTAGGCAGTACTAGAGTGGATTTGGGGGTTCCATAAACTCAAGGGGGGATATTTGGCATAGATAAGGTTATTCCAAGGTGAATTATCATCGTTTAATAGGCTGAGGATACAACGAGTAATTAGCGAACAACGGATCACTTTAAAGCTACGTATCGTCGAATCGCCCTGATCCCGAGGTAGGAGGATGGTTGACCATCGAATGAGGTGGGAGCTTCTTCGATTACTAGACGTATCCCACATGAATGATCGAGATAGCTTTTCAAGAGACTTAAGAGTACGAGCAAAAAGATAAGTTGTGCTAAGGTAGTGTGTAGGCATGGATGCTAGGGTGGATTTGATAAGGGTAGTTCGCCCGCCTGATTAAGTAGTAGGCACCTCCAGCTAGAGAGGTGCGGGGCGATGCGATTTACATCGAACCTCTAATCCTTGGAGGTAATGAACTTATAGGATATTGGGGCCCCCAGGTATTGGAAAGGGTAGGAATCGATGGAGATGTCTAGACATATAGAGAGTTGTTGTTTGCGACGAGAGGACATACACTCCGGAAGGTAAATGGCTCATTTTAGAGGGTTGATTCTTTAATTTATAAGGTACTTATAAATATGGAGGACCTGCCTAAGGCTCTAACGATTTGATTTAGTGACCCGGAGGCAAATATCAGCATAGAGTAAGTGACTTATTGAGAAAGCATTTAATTGGAAGGGAGTAAGATTTCTGCTAGAAACAACTTGATTCATTAGAGTACAGAATACTTGTGATGTTATGATAAATAGGTATGCCGAGAGGGGGTCACCCTGATGAATGCCCCGGTGGGCTTGGAAGTACTGGGAAGGCTACCCATTTATAACGCAGGAGAAACACAGGGTGCAGATACAGAGATCAATCCGGCTGATAAAGATTGACGGATAGTTCATAAGCTCAAGAATATGAGTCACCGCTAACCAGGAGACCCGGTCGAAGGCCTTATCCATGTCCGCCTTAATGAGCATGAATTTACGTCATCTAGAATCAAGGGAGTGCGAGAACTCCTGAGCTACAAGGGTATTGTCCTAAATGTTCCTCCCTAGTATGAAGGCAGATTGTACTTGGTCGATGATTCCATCAAGAGAAGGCCAGAAATGATTGACGATTATTTTAGAGACAATTCTGTATAAGATATTGCATAGGGAGATAGGTTGGTAGTCTTTAACAGAAGAGGGTGACTTAGTTTTGGGGATGAAAATGACGGAGGTTTGTTTCCACTCTGGTGGCATACTAAGATGATTGAAAAAATCAAGAACAGAGGAGGTGATCTTTGGCCCGACAATGTCCCAGTATTCTCTATAAAATTCCGAAGTGAAACCATCCGGCCTGAGGGCTTTCCCCAGGTGGCATGTTCCAAACGACCTCCTTGATCTCCTCAAGAATGAAGGAATGATGGGGCAGACAAGTGAAGAAGCATGTGTTGCATCAAGAGTCGGAAGGGCAGGCCAATAGTCGGCTGAGATGTCCATATGAGGAGGAGGTTCCCATAAGGTCTTGTACTGGTTGATGAACTGCTGGATGATGGTGTGGTTGTTCGTGAAATTTCCAGGGTCAAGTTGGATAAGTTGGATGCGGTTTTGTTTGCGGCGGATGGTGGTTTGTAGATGAAATAATTTGGTATTTTTATCGCCGTGGTGAAGCTAGAAGATCCTAGATTTGCTCCACCACTTAATACTGATTTGCCATAGCAGGGCAGCGTGTAGGTGGTAAGCAAATCGCAAATATGCAAGGCCGTCCACAGTGAGCAAGGAACGAGAATCCAAGAGTTCAAGATGCGCAATACGGGCAAGTGCCTCATCAGCGTGAACCTCAAGCCGGCCCAAGATATCTCGATTCCATCGTTGGGTCACCTTGCGGATGGATTTAAGGGCATCAAGAATTGGGGACTGTGGGGAGGGAAAGGTCCAGTGCTTGCACACAATCTCACGGGCCTCAAGGTAATGGAACCAAAAATGTTACTTGAAGCTGCGGTGCCGTGGGGGTTTACAGTCAGATATGAATAGTATGGGCACATGGTCGGATGCACATTTAGGTAGGGATGATAGATCAAGAGCGGGAAAGCCATCTAAGCAAAAATGGTTTACTAACATACGGTCAAGGCGACAATGACCCTGACCGTGCGATTATTGCACCATGTATGGGTTTCCAGAAAGTTTAATGACAATCAAACCTTGATTATCGATCAAATTTTGAAGAGTCCTAACAGATCTAGTAACAATGGAAGGTGTTCCTCCCTTCTTATCCTCAGCAGTAAGAAAATAGTTAAAATCACCAATGAGAGCCCACGAGAAATCAATCAATCTAATGTTATTAAGCATGCTCCATAAAAGGTTCCTATCATCGGCAATATTGCTAGCATAAACACAAGAGACTATGAAATGAAAACCCTCGAAAGAAATAGCAACGTGCAAAATATGATCAGAGGTAAGGATAGGAGTAACCTGAATATCTTGGTCACACCAGGCCAACATAATACCTTTGGAAGCACCCAATCCCTCACATGAGACCCCCTTCCAGGAGGGACCGAGTAGGGGGATGATATGTTTAGATTTTATAGAACCAACATGGCTTTCTAATAAATTACAAAGTCTGGGGCGTGAACTGTAATTAAATTCCAAGCTATCTCTAATTTTGGAGCGGAAAGCTCCCCTACAGTTCCAAGCTAATATCTTCACACTACAAAAAAAATCGATATTTGCGACCAACAAATTGTCGTTGCAATACTGCAACGATATTGTGACCACTCAGTATCGTAAATAATTCCTATTTTTCTAAGAAAATAATTTGTAATTCTTGCGACGTGTTTGAGACATTTATGTTTCACTGGTCGCAATATTTTTTTTAAAAAATTATAATTATATTTTTAAATACCATGACCATTTATTGTGGTCGCAATTCTTTTGTTATTAAAAAATAAATAAAAAGGTTAAGTCTTTTTCTAACACCATCCCGCTTCTTTTTCATTCTCTTTTCTCTTTCTTTTTTGCCCTAGCGTTTCCTGCTCGGAGCACCTGGGCAGCCGCTGACATTCTTGGATCAACCTGTGACTATATGCATCTTCAACTTTTCACCTTCCTTGGATACTTAAAAGGTGAACATTGTTTGCATTGAATGGATTATTCTACCTTTTACCTTCTTATACTCTTTCTTACTTCTTCCAAGTAAAAACAAGAGCAACCGTAAAAAAAATTTTGATTCGTAGATTTATAACATTTTTTGAGAGGTCACATGGAAATAAATTGATTTTCTAACTATTTTTTTGTCCACATGCTTTTTGGCTGGTGAACAATCAAAGCCATTGTTTGATGGTATTGTTTATTTTTTTGGGTAGTGGTCATCCTTGTTTGATTCCACTGTCCGTATGTTGCTGTTGCTACGCATGACACTTGACTATTTTTTTCACATGTATGAAGACATCTGGCCATATGTTGCCATTTGCACCTCTATGAAATTTTAGTGGCATATATAATTGTCTCTCAATTATATCTGGCACCATTTAAATTTTTTATGTGCATTCTCTAGTTTAAATTTTTTTTATCAATATCATGAATCATTGGCATTTTTTTACTGAAGGCACAAATAAAAGAGGGGAAGTGGATTAATTATATACTAATATTTATATGAAGTAAAATTAGTTCTAAAGAAATCTCAAAACTAGTTTTTGAATTTTGTTATTGTCCTCGTACTTCCCTATAAAAAATTGATTTGTACAAGAGAAATATTAAATGGGATTTAAACTTTGGTTCCCTTATTTTCATAGTACTAATATTTGATTTAACCATAACTCTTCTACTTGTGTATGGAATCTTGACTTAATCTTCAATGAGATGGTTAATCTTTTTACTTTTATGTTAGAATGCATTGATTAATCTTTTTATTATTTCTGTTAGAATTTTAGTTTGTCTTCACACTCTGGTTTTTTGTTATCTTTGGCAATGTTAGATGAAGATTTATTATGTATTCAACAATATATTAGACAATGTACTTATTGATATTTGAACATTATGCATGCAACGAGGTGGACACAAAATTGACCATGAGAGTTCTTGTCACACCTAACTCCGTGACTATGTTCTAATCCCAATTATTATAATCTTAGTTATGTTTAGCAAATCCAAAAATAAAATCGGCAAAATATCCCTCCCTTACTTATCTTGTGTTATTTGCCAATACATACGAGAGATGCATATATATATTCATCAAAATTTAAATAAAAATTATAAGACATGACATTCACATATTATCATCATCGTTTCACAAACCATCTCACACGTAACACCCTACATGATCAAGTTTTATACAACCTTACAAAAAGTTTCTCACAAACTTAATTACAACATCTAATACTATCTATTACATATGCATGCTTCAAAAACAGAAGTGAAGAGGGATTAAAATGCTCCAGCGGCTCGACCTCTTCTATATGCAACAAAACAAGCTCCGAGTCGACTCAACTCGAGAACTTACGAGTATCTGAAAAATTTAAAATGGGTACTGTGAGCAACAATCATTTGCTCAGTGAGTGAAATAAAAGTACAACATAGGAGAACAATACGAGTGTATATAACATTTAAATAAACCATATTTCTTTCATATATGAAACATTTACAGCATAGCACATATAACATAACTTGAAAAATCATATGAACTTTCACATAAGTAAAAGTAACTCAAGATATCATTATTTTCATAATTAAACTTCACACATGTGTCATTGCACATATTCATCATGGGTCAATACATATCCCTCTATGATCATGTGTCATACAGTTAAGTAGAGCTTCATAATCAAGAGTCATTGATACACATAGCAAATCATGGATCAATACGTATCCCTCTATGATTGTGTGTTATATAATTAAGCAAAGCTTCACAATCAAGAGTCTCAGATACGTAGAGCAAATCATAGGTCAATACGTATACCAATCATGATTGTGTGTCACTCAATCATGATTCTCAGATACGTAGAGTAAATCATGGGTCAATACGTGCACGCAAAGCAGCCCCCAAAGGATAAAGACACCCGATATACGCCCCAAAGGCTTCATGCATATCGAATGTGGTCCCAAAGACCTTTTTCAAACAGCATGGCTAATGAACATATGGAGTTTAATAATATCAAAATAGACATGTCATAATCACATATCATTATCAAGTAAAACTTATTTTCACTTCACAAGCATTGTTTCCTGAAAATATTTTTGTATAAGATGTTACTCCATCTCATATGAAATCCTTGAAATATATCATAAATACTTTTCATAGCTCAAGATATGTTTCAATAATAATAATAATAAGTTTTGCTCGAGGTAATACCATAAATAAGACAACTAACATATAACATTTTGCTATGTTCAAAATTTACCCACTCACCTTGTACTTTATCACTTCAAGGAGGTTTATTAGATTTCCTCCCTTTCACTTGCAACTTGATGTTTTCCTACAAGCAATAATGCCTTTTTACTTTTCAATCACTAATAAGGTAATATGCAACTCATGATGCATGAATGATTATGCACACTAAAATGCATATAATCCTCTCTAATACCAATTTATAATTTCAGGTATTTATATTCATAAGCTATTTCTCACTTGGGACTTTTCAATTCTCCAAAGCTTAACTAGGTGTTGTTTCAGTATTTCAGACTGAGTGTCTGTCAATAAATAATTCATAACTTCTTAACCACATGGGAAAATATTATGATTCTGGATTACTTACAAACTAGACATACTAAAGTTTCCAACCCCCAAATATCATTATCAAATTCCAAGTGAGTAAGTCAGGACATCCCAGAAAATCTGACCTAGGATTTGTGCCCTGACAGACTGTGTGTCACTGAAATATTGATTTATATTTTTCTTCATACTTGTCCATTTAACTAGTACATAATTTTTCTGAAAACTATACTTCATTAATATTTATTCATCAAAATTATAGAATTTAACTCGTTGTATAGCCTTATAACAAAAATAGTTCATTCGCGTCATCATCTGTCCATGTCCTAGAATCTGACAGAAGAATAACTATGAAATGAAAGATTCATTTCTCTCTAGATACATATCCAAATAAGATGATTCCACTTCTCACCGAACCCTTGAAATGCTTAATTAAGCATATCCAAATTTCAAACCCTAATTCACTCTATTCCAATCGGGCCCTAATTTAGAAATTGAACCTATATCAGACTCGGGACAGGATGAGTGACTTGTGAAGCTAAGTTCATAACTTCCTCTATAAAATTTTGTTTTAAGTGATTCCAGGGGCCATGGAAAGATAACTTCGAATGAATTAACCATACACAATTTAATAATTTATGGTTCATTAATCACGGAGGAATGATCCTCTCAATCAGAAGAACAATTTCTGGATCAAAACTCACCTAGAACAGCCGATTTTCCCGATTTTCCCCAGGTCGTTTCGCTCTACTACCTCCTCTAATAATTTTTCTACATTTAAAGGATAATGTTAAGTGTGTTATATATTGTTTTCAGAATATTCTGAAGTCGTATGGCAGTTTGGAAAAATATCTCTTTGAGAAGTTCTTACCTGTCTACTTCAGCTGCTTGGAACTTAAGTGATGACCAATCACATTTATTTATCATAACTAAATATTTTAACCCTAATTAAGCTTACTTAATCATATTTAAATATATATATTATAATATTTAGAAAATTTACAATTTATTCCTAATAACCTTATGCAATAACTTTGTAAAGTTATCAATAATTAAGTAATCATTATGCTCTAATCAAAATATTAATTATTATATACAAATATCACTAAATGGACATCCAAACTCACTTAGTATGTTAATTAAATGTATGATTATGCACAAATGATGTTTCTAGGACACGTCCATGATAGTTCTTTCTCTCTCTCTCACACATATGTGTCGAAGGAAGTAGCTAACATATTATAAAAATACAACTAGTATGCTATTCTTTTTCTTTTTCGTAAGACATCTTTTCTCAATGGTAATGTTTTTTTATTGTCATTTTGATGTTATGATGATGTCAATTATAACTTTTGTGGTAGTTGACTCAATGAAAAGTAATAATCAAAGTAAACTATATTTTACACTTTTTTAATCAATTTTGTGCAAGCATATATGCATTAGAAGCTCAAGAATGAATACATCTAATAGGACATGGATGTATTTTAGACGTAATTCATGAGGATTGATTAATAGACAATTTATCGAGGGTTTAGAAACTTTTATAAGCTTTGCATGTTCTCAAACCCGATTTAAGGATGGAAAAAAGATTTGTTGTCCATGTTCTCATATGCCAGATGATGTTCGTTACCATCTAGTAAGCAAAGGATTCGTTGAAAACTATTATGTTTGGAATTGTCATGTAGAAGAAAACAAAAGAATTGAACCTCATTCTTCTCATGGGGATATGGAAAGTGAATCTTCTAATCCATTTCATCAAATGATTTTAGATGCGGCTGGTCTAGACTTTAACACTAATCACACCTTTGACATCAATGAAATAGAGACACCAATAGACTTAAACAATAATGCTGAAGGTCCATCTTATTTTGATCCTGAAATCGAAGAGCTACCTAATCCGGAGGCTCAACAATTTTATGATATGCTTATGGCAGCAGATTCTGAATTGTATAAAGGGTGTACTAACCATTCTCAAATGTCTATGGTTGCCCGTTTATTAAACATTAAAGCAGAAAATAATTTATCAGAGAAATGCTTTGACAACATGGTACAACTTATTAGGGAGGCTCTACCAAATGATAACATCATGGTTGATAGCTTTCATGAAACGAAGAAACTTGTCAAGGGATTGGTGCCTGTTGAAAAGATAGATTGTTGTAAATTTGGTTGCATGATATATTGGAAAGAAGACAAGGAGTTGACGAGTTGCAACTTCTGTAGTTGTCTTAGATATAAAAGAAGTGGTGGCACATGCAAGAATAAGAATGTGCCTTATAAACAAATGTATTACTTTCCTCTTATTCCGAGATTGAAACGTTTGTATGCATCATGAGTTACTGCTAAAGATATGCGTTGGCATGCTGAGCATACACAAGAAGAAGGAGTTATGTGTCATCCATCTGATTCTATGGCATGGAAGCATTTCAATGAAATACACCCCAAATTTGCCGCTGAAAGTCGAAATATTAGACTTGGTTTATGTACAGAGGGCTTTCAACCATTCAGACAATCTGGTAAACAATATTCATCTTGGCCAGTAATCGTCACTTCTTATAATTTACCTCTGTGGATGTGTATGAAAGATGAATACATGTTCTTGACTATTATTGTGCTAGGGCCTGATAATCCAAAACAAAAACTAGATGTTTACTTGCAACCTTTAATAAATGATTTGATGATTTTGTGGAAAATCGGCACTAAAACTTATGATATTTAAAAAAAACAAAATTTTATTTTACATGCAACACTTATGTGGACAATAAGTGACTTTCCAGCGTATTCTATGTTGTCGGGTTGGACTACTGCTGGTAATCAAGCATGCCCTTATTGTATGAATGAGTCACAAGCATTTAGGCTGAAACATTGTAGAAAGACAACGTGGTTTGTTTGCCATAGAAAATTTCTTCCTAAAGAGCATTCTTTTAGGAGGAATAAAACAAATTTCCAATGTAATAGACAAGAGTCAAGGGAAGCTCGTTTAATTAGGAATGGAGAACAAATCTTGTATGAGATAAACCGTTTGCACTTAAAGAAAGTAATTGAACTTGGTTTTAAAGAGGCAAATGATGATATTGTGAAGAATCATGTCTGTGGGTGGAAGAAAAAAAGTATCTTTTGGGATTTGCCATATTGGAATTCACACTTAATTCGTCATAATCTTGATGTCATGCACATTGAGAAAAATATCTTTGAAAATGTTTTCAACACCGTGTTAAATATTGAAGGAAAAACCAAAGATAATGCCACAGCAAGACAGGATGTAGCTTGGTATTGCAATCGCAAGGAGCTTGGAAAGGATCCACAAACAGGAAAATATAAGAAAGCATGCTATACCTTAGACAAAAAGCAAAAACTTCTCTTATTTGAATGGGTAAAAAGTCTCAAATTTCCTGATGGCTATGCTTCCAATTTGGGAAAATGTGTGGACATGAAGAAACACAAGATGTTTGGCATGAAAAGTCATGATTGCCACGTGTTCATGCAACGATTGATTCCTGTTGCTTATCGTGAGCTACTACCATATCATGTTTGGAAAGCATTGACAGAGTTGAGCTTATCTTTTAGAGATCTTACTACAACTTGTCTTCGTGTAGAAGACATGAAAATGCTTGAGGTTGAGATGCATTAATATTGTGTAAGTTAGAGTGTATTTTTCCACCTAGATTTTTTGACTCTATGGAACATCTTCCTGTACACTTACCTTATGAAGCAAGGATAGCTGGACCGTACAATACCGATGGAAGTATCCATTTGAAAGGTAATGAGTAGACAATAAAATACATTTGCTAATCTTTTTTATGTTAATTTCTTGTAATAAAGAAAAATTTTAAATTTGTAGATACCTTCACCGCTTGAAAAGAAATATTGGAAACAAAGCTTGTGTCGAGGCTTCAATGTGCAATGCTTACTTACTTGAGGAATCTTTCAAATTTTTTTCTCATTATTTTGAACCTCATGTCGTAACACGAAATCGAACTATTCCACGTAACAATGATAGGGGTGGAATGGACATGATACTTTGAATATTTATGATTTTGAAATGGATGTTATGAATGTTACTTCTATCTTTGCATGGCTTAAGTATTACTATTACTTACTTTGAACATTGTTAAGTTCAAATGTAATTGTAAACATTAAATTGTTGAACCAAAATGAATTTTTAGTTTTTTCTTTGAAAATTTGTGACCAAAATGCAACCCAATGGAGGTCATAGTATTTTATCAAATATTTACTAAATTTAATATTTTACATACTAATGGTCACATCATTAATATGTTGGAAAATAATATTATAAAATTGCGACCACTTCTTGCGACTATAGTTCGGTCCCAAACATTTTATAATTTACTTTTGATATTTAATAGAAGAAAAATATTGCGACCACTAATGGTCACATCATTAATATGTTGGAAAATAATATTATAAAATTGCGACCACTTCTTGCGACTATAGTTCGGTCCCAAATATTTTATAATTTACTTTTGATATTTAATAGAAGAAAAATGTTGCGACCAAAACAAATATTTTTTGCAACCAACCAGATGGTCGCAAATTGGCAACCACACATATTGTGGTCTCAAAACTTTTGCGACGAGCCAAAATGCGACCATAATTGCGACCATGATTTGTGGTTGCAAATATTAATTTGCGACGAAAAAAAGATTTGTTTGCAACCAAATTCTTGGTCGCAAATTGCCTATTCTTTTGTAATGATGTTGATGAGTCGCCATCAAGCATTCCTGCAAAGGCAAAACAGTCGATGAGTTGTTAGTAGAGGGACACATATGGCACTATTTCATTAAGCCACATATAAGGATTAAAATATTTAAATAATTTTAATAGTCATTTTAGTATGATATCTATTAATTTAATTTATTTATGATATATATATTTATATACATATACTCATATAGCATGCCAAATATGACATTTTTATGTTGTCACATAGAAAATGAAATAGATAAAATAAAAATATTAAAATAATAGACATTGTTAAAAATATTAAAACAAATAGTATTTACTTAATTCTAAGATATGATATTGTTAAAATAATATAGATATCAATTGCTATTTATATCTATATTATATTGTAATTAGAAAGATATATAGTTTGAAAGGAGAAGTCGCGATGTTTCTATATTGTCATATGTAAATTAACATCAATAAAATAAAATATTTAAGTAATAGATATTAACAAAGTAACAAAGTTACGGGGTAAAGGATAGAGTAAAACATAATTAAAAATGAAAGAGAATATAATAAATTTTAAAATAATTTCAAATAAATTTAATTTATTATAACATATTTACATATAAAAGCTTCTAAGATGAGAAAATTATTAGATAGTTTATAAAATTTATATCAAAATAAAATTTATAATTTTATAATTAAAATTTGTGTTTAATTCTGTGTCCTTCGCGCATCGCGGGGTCATCATACTAGTCTATATATACAAAATTATGAGGCTTCCACGACCGTTTCAAACTTATGTGATGTAGCCATTACCATTTTTCTTTATTGCTGTTTTTATAACTTTCTGTGCATTTCTTCTCATATTCTCTCTCCTCTAAATAACCATCTCTAATCAAAGAGGTTTCAAAATTCTAATCATGACATCAGTTTTTTTTTCCCTAACGACACCAATTTTTTTTGGAAGAGGAAAAGAATGGTCTCTTTGCTTTGTTCAGATAATGCTTGTAACCCAAATGATCTCATTTTATACTTTCCGTTACATCGGTTGTTCATATGTTTGATCGGGTGGTTTGCTGTATTCCATGATTGGAACAACTTGCAGTATGTCTCCACTGCAACGTTTCTGATGGCTGCCTACTCCGACTACCCGATGATGTCCCATGACAACCTGAACTGCCTAGACTGTCAGATCCATGCTGCAGATTGCTGAACTTTGCAAAATCCCAGGTAAAATTTAGAACAAAACATTGAATCACTTCGTTTGTACCTTAATTTGATTCTGTAGTGACGATTCTATTTCTGAAACAAAACGTCATTAAAGGAGAGCCTGGTGGTTTAGGAGTGCTCCACCTCTGACTACATCTTTTCATCCTTCTTTGTCGTCCCGCCTAGCCACGACAAGCTCCTCCCTTTCTATCTCCTCAAGCTCATGTCCTTCAGCACCTCTGTGTGGCCTCTCTCAATCACTACCTCCTCTCCCCCAAACTTATCTTAGGAACTTGTCCACGCCATCCTACGAGATCACTGCCCGCGCCGGCCTTTGTCATTAAAGGATTTGTTAGAATTTCTGCACGAGAGAAATTATGCACCACAAGAAAACTCGAGAAATTTAAGGCGACGTAGAGTTTTATTAGATGAAAAAAACAGAAGAGGATTACAAGACAGATTACTTTTACTACAAGAAAAATTGCTCTTTCCCATAGTTACAGTCATGGAAAAATATGGAGAAACCTTCGGAAACTGAGAGAAATTATGCACCGCAAGAAAACCTGAGAAATTTAAGGCGACGCAGAGTTTTATTAGATGAAAAAAATAGAAGATGATTACAAGACAGATTACTTTCACTACAAGAAAAATCACTCTTTCCCATAGTTACAGTCGTGGAAAAATATGGAGAAATAGTCGGAAACATCAGTTTCCAACTGTTATTCCATCGGGAGGCAACCGTCGGAAATATGCTCATCGCAAAAAGTCTTCCCACGGTTCAAGCCGTGGGAACTTCCATGGCTAGAGCCGTGGGAAATGCTTCTCATGGCTGCGACCGTGGGACGGTTCCCACGACTTAGGCCGCGAGAAAAGCGTTCCCACGGCTGAAGCTGTGGGAACATTCCCGCGACACTAGCCGCAGGAAAGGCGTTCCCACGACTAGAGCCGTGGGAACGTTCCCACAGTGGTAGCCGTGGGAACTACTTCCCACGGTTGGAGCCGTGGGAATTGCTTCCCACGATTGTAGCAGTAGGAAAATGTTCCTACGGCTCCAACCGTGGGTAGATTCCGACGGCTTAGGCCACAGGAAGCAGTTTCCTTTCCACGGCTTGAGCCGTCAGAATGATTATTTTAATTTTTTAAAAACAAAATCTTGCATGTGGCCGGAACGTCTGGCCGCGCGCCCGGCCATTCATGATTTCGCGGCGAGGGGACGCCCGATCGCTCAGCGGGCAGACGCCCGCTGGTCTTCTCTGATCAACAAGGTGGCTAGATCGGTCGTCGTTCGGCCGAGGGAGGCCAGATGAGTCCGTCGATGGCCAGATCCTTCCACCCACAGTCGGATCGGCCGCCCGCAGTCGGATCTACCATCGAGCGGACAGATCCGACTGCCCACAGTCGGATGGCCAAATCTAGCCACAGGAGGCCAGAACCAGCCGCCCGCAGTCAGATCCGACAGCCGCAGTCGGGTCATCCCGTCGGGTGGCAGTTCAGACCGATGACCTGCCGATGACGAGAGTGAGAGGGTGAGAGGGAGCCGCTGCCGGAGGAAGAAAGCTAGAGCCGGAGGAAGAATGCCATGCCGCCATAGAGGAACAAAGCCGGAGGAAGAAAGCGCATCCGGCGCTAGAGCCGGAGCCTACGCGAGGGGAAGTGCCAGATGGAAGCGAGCGAGAGAGAGATTGCCGGATGAAAGCGAGAGGGAGATTGCCGAATGGAAGCGACAGGGAGAGGTCGCGCGGGAACTGAAAATGGAATTTCCCACGACTGGAGCCGTGGGAAACTTTCTCACGACTTCAGCCGTTAGTCGGCTTCAGCCATGGGAACTTCCCACGACGCGAGCCGTGGGAAAATTTCATACGGCTCGAATAATGGGAAATGGTAGTTTTCTAAAAAAAAAGAATTGGAAAATGGAAATAGATACAAATTCAGTTTCCAATCGGTTTTCAAATGAAAAGCAACAATCCATCGAAGGGTGCATTAGTTTTCAATCCGAATAAAGAAAGGTACCACTTTATTAATTCAAGTATGATAACAGTCATACAAATAAAATGAAACACAACAACTAATGTTCCTCTTCATCTTCATCATCATCATCTTGTTGTTAGCCACGAATCAATCTCCTCATCTCTTTTCGTTGTCACGCTTCAAAAACTTGTTGTTGCGCTTCAAATTCTTAGCGCACCTCTTGACGGACCTCTTCACGGTCCTTCTGTTGAACTTTCGTTAATCATTGCTCCCACATGTCATTAGATAATCATCGGACGTCTTCATTGATAACACCAGATATTGATTTTCGCCCATAACCAATATCCGTATTTCTAACGGATGACCCAAAACCATAGATCCGACCCCTATTCACTCCAACAAGTCAATGGTGTCGCCGACCCCTACGTGACCTATGAGCGATAGAAATATTATTATTATTATAGATAGAAATTTCTATTTGGACCCATAGAGAGTTTATATAGGCACTCCTTTTTACAGACCGATTGAGACTCTGAATTAATCCTCCAAAAATAGGACATCTATCTCGTCATAAGGAAATAAATCAATTTCAAATCACTTACTCTGAATTTATTATTATTATTATTATTATTATTATTATTATTATTATTAATCTTTCATTTTTTCTCAACCTATAACAATATAAATTATTTTTTAACTCATATTTATATTTTTGTTCTCAAGTTTAACCATCAAAATTTATGACATGTTTTGCAAAAATAATAATTGATTATTTTATCATCGCTCAATTATATATACAAAACTATGGCTTTCATTATCATTTTTATTACAAGTATTATTATTACAAATGATAAGTATTCTAAAAAGTTATAATTGCGCGGAGTGCGAGTTTGTTCCCTAGTTTATAAACTATAAACTAGGAAACTTTGTACATATTAATGTTGATAGAGCATGTGCATGTTATGTAACAGCCCCGAGTTTAAGAATAAAATGTGTCAACTTAGTCCAACATTATTTGTACAATATTCGAAATATTTATTTTTGAAATTAAAAAATTAAATGTTTCTTTTTATTTTTAACATCTTTATAATACAGAAAAATAAATCTGAATTTGCGTCTAGCAAATAATGCAATATATATTGACTCGTATAAAGTGTGTATATAGATGATATCGCACGAAAGGGGAGACAAAGACCTCTATAACACAGATCTACCCAATACTCTAGCGTGTTACCCTTGAATACGGAGGAATATGACGAATGAAGTATTAAAATTTATAATATCTGTACACTATCGAAATGCGATCCGCAAGCATACGATTCATCATTGTAGTGCTTGAGGTTCGATCCACAGGGAAGCGATGTCTGCGACATCTTTGAATAATCCTTCAGAGCAAACTCGGTAAGAAAAAGTAAATGCTGAAAATGAGAGAAAAGGGATGGTGATGTAATATAAAAGGAGACTAAATGTTTTATTTTGTATTTTTCAGAATGTATGAGAATAAGTATTGCAAATGCAAATATTAAAGTAGAGTGCGAGACAATAAATCAAGAACACGTGCTGAGGACTTATGGGAGGTGTTTCTACTATAGGATTCAATGTACTTTAGTTTGATATGATATGAGTGAAGTAACCGAATTCCCTTTTCACGTGTGCGTTTAGTCGATCTTGATAATAAAGACTCTCAACTCTGCGCCTACATGTTCGTTTTGGTGGAAAGCCTATGTTTACATGCATGAAAAGAGTTCATAAAAAGAGTGCATGTTAACGTCGAAGTATGAATTGAGCTTTCCTTAGGATTTGCGTTTAAGTCCCGTGTCCACTGAGTATCGACCATTCAATAGAAATACGCCTAAGGCAAGGAGACTACGGTCGGCTCATGCTTTCCTTAGTAAAATAAGGACCACCCTCCCGGGTAGAATTCAAGATATCCTTGTCTTTGAGATGGCTTAGACGCTTTTAAAGGAGAAGGAAGAAAATTCGATTAAGGAAATACGAATTAGGATTTACTGGAAGTCCTTCATAAGTAATTCATCTCTTGCCTACCCTACTTAAGTCACTGACTTGAGTGAGGATCGAAGGGTATCCCGCTTCGGGTCAAACTTCCTAGAAAATTCAGAAAGAATTGAACGCAGCAATGGTGAAATAGAAATATGCGAACATCCTTTAAAACCGTTTAAAGTCATACCAAATCTCTGATTCAATTCGATCGTTTATTGCTAGAAATTCAAAGTGTGCATAACATTTTCAGGTCGTGGATCAAAAGGGCGAACGACGTCTAAACCACACCATGAAGAGCTCCATTGATGATTCTACGAAAACTAACTCCATGAACCACCGCTTGCCTTGGGCTTGATTTCTCCACGTTCGGTCGCGATGGAGCCTATAACGTCCCTACGGTCAGGGTTGCAAGGCAGAAAAATTCTCCCAGGCTTGATTTCCCCATGTTCGATCGCGATGGAGCCTATAACGTCCCTATGATCGGGGGTGCAGGGTGAAGATAGTTCATGAACTCAAATTCATGTAAAGATTCAAAAGATAGAGAATCAAACAATAAAATAGGGACTTGACCGATATCATCAAAATACAAGAAAGCTCAGCACTCGGTATTGATCATGAAAAATAACAAAATAAAATGCAGCTAAAGAACATGAATTCAAGTCACATAAACACCTTTCGGCCTCAGCTGGGCCAGTTAGTTACAAGTCATGTGGAGAATACACACTTCTCTACAAATTGCCAAAGGCATTATTTTTAGACTCTCAATTCTCTCCTTCCTCTCATCTCCAATTTTCTCTCTAGAAAAACCTCCTCTTTCCCTTATAGCTTCTCCTCCTTTTTATATTCACCTCCTTTTCCTCTGCCTCTCGACCTCTATTTTCTGTCGGTTCTTCTTCTCTCCTTCTTTGTCTGTCCCCTTGTCACCACCTGCAGCTCGACAGCTTTTTCCTGTGGTCCTCTTGCCTCTTGGGAAGCTTTCTTGCACTAAGGATATGAAGGAGTTGGTTGGTCCCCAAATTATAGATGGTGTTTGCTATTTTGTTATTTGGCCTCTTCCTTAGCCCGATAGCAATCTACCAATCCTTAGTGCAGAAAATAGTGGGTTCAACCGCTTCTACTTCATCTCCTTGGGCTCATCAGCCTCCTGCAAAAGAAAAGGGCATTTATCCAAGTGAATTGTTAGGCTAGCGGAGATTCTTACTTGTAATATTGCGAATTCATGTGGAGAATATTTGAAATGCGTTGAATTAGTGCCATGCATATGTCTACATGAGAAAATAATCATAAAATAAATACTACATGCATGCAAAATAGTGGTGACAATATAATCCATAAATCTCCGCATCATATATTAACTATTTAATAAGACATAATAGAACATACGATTAGAAAACAATAAGGTCTAACATTTGAGAAAAAAGTTAATTATAGATATAACTACCATAACGTCTCAACACTTACGTGATCAAAACATGCATTTAGAGTTGTTCCAAAAATGTTATCAATTTTTTATAAAATAAAATAATAAATGCAAAATATTTTTAATAATAATTTAATAATTAACATTCATAATATTAAAAACAATATTTAAAATGTACATTAATTTTCAATATATAAAACTAAACAATTCTATCAAATATTCAATCATATGTCATTTGTATTAATCATCAGTCCCTGCCACTGAGCTCATTCTCATGCAGGATCATTCTTTATTGTTCTTCCTTTTATGCACGGATTCAAGTGCATAAAAATAATCATGAACACAAAAAATTAGTACGTAGAGTTAAAAAATAATCAATATGCTCAATTAAAAATGTGATAGTTTGATAAAATGCTAATTTAGCAATCAATAAAACAAACAATTGTCAATATAATAATTTATCAATATAAACATTAATTTGCCAATTAATAATTCTCAATTATCAATAGTCTGAACAATAAATACTTATTAATTAATATTTCTCAATCAATGCTCATTGCTCCATATCAATTATCAAGTAGAGAACACAAACGTGCTTTGTGCGATTGATTATTATTTTCATAATAACTAAAAAAATATTTTTGTTATTCACAAGTGTAAAATATAATTTTGAAATAAACATATTAAGTCGGACTATCGAGGTTATTAGACATTTATGATAATGCAGATAATGTTAAAAATGTTTAGATCCTTTGTGTAATCCCACTTCATATTAATATTGGTATATATATATAATATATATATATGTGTGTGTGTAGCATTAAATGATATTGATTTAGTTCATTTCTATGCATCATACTTTTATACTATAATTTCAAATAACTTTTGGTAATACTTATATTATTTATATTTTTTTCATCTGAGGAATCCCTCCCCCCACGTGAGGGTGTGAATGAAAATCTCATTGGGGAAAAATCCTTTCCTAGTAGAAGAGGATAAAAAAACATATTAGACGTTGGGGAAAAATCCTTTCCCAGTCGAATTATTCATCTTCAATAAACTAAATTACAACATCAACTATATTTAAAATTAAGGAAAATATGCATAGGAGTATGTTCCAAATTATTTGCTAATAAATCCATTGACTGACCAGCAACTTCAAGATGTGGATTTGCATTTTGATAGCCCATTTCAACAATGCACATGCCTAGCAAATATTCATAACAAAGAAATGGTTACCATGTGTGGTTGTGGTTGTAATTGGAAATGTTCGTAATATCTTGGAGCTCATAGAATAAAATATGTAAAATATTTGAAACATTGATTGTAAAATATTATTAATAATATAATGTATAAAAAAACATCAACAATAGAGTTATACGCACTAATAACATGATAAAAGTTACTTTGCTCGTAGAAATAGGTCATGTATGTCATTATACATGTGAAAAACCATTGAACACACTTAAATCTTATATAAAACAAAATTAGATACATACAGCATGTGGTAAAACTTATATTATTTAATAAATAAAATAAACATAAGATTTTACTTACTATGTTATTAATTAGACGAATAATCTCATGCATTAATGATTATTTAATGCATGCATAATTTTTTATTTCATATATTCAAAATATATAATTATAGACATTCAATATTGGGAAAATAATAGACAACTTATGGGAGAATTAATCTTAAGATTTACGAATTAGTGTCCTGATTATAATTTGTCATGGAAAAATATTAATAACATACATAGTGGACTAATTATAATGACCAAAAGTTGTTGAGAAGGTACAAATAAGACAAAAAAAATATGTGATAATGTCAATAATAACTCCCTCATCAATTAGAATTTCATTTATTATATTTTAATTTTAGTCGACACTAAAATGATAATGGTATAAAAATAAGAAATGAAATTCAGAAAATTTAAATATCTCATCATTTCTAAGAAAAAGGAAATTAAAGATAGTACATTTTCCTTATTTTTTTTAAAAAAATTTACTATTAGAATTTTTTATAATATAATAATATCTAAAGGGTTTAATAACATATATAATAAGAAAGAATAAAAAATTGAAAATTTAACGGTACATAATATATTAGAGCATTTACAAAATATAATATATTTTAATTTTGATCATCTATATGTAATAAAAAAATCGACCATTAATGATTCGTTATAATAATAATAATAATAATAATAATAATAATAATAATAATAATAATAATAATAATAATAATAATAATAATAATAATAATAATAATAATAATAATAATAATAATAATAATAATAATAATAATAATAATAATATGAAGAGTTTAAAATAAATAAAATAAGAATGAATAAAAAAGTGAATATTTTAATGGTAAATAATGTATTAGGGATTTCACCAAAATGAAAAATAAAATCATAAAAGGTAATATCTTTTATTTGTATTAAATAGGATGTTATTAATGAATGCCTTCATTATGCCATTAAGACAAATTAAATAGAGAGTGTCACCAAAAATATTGAATTTAATTAAATTGAACAAAATCTTAACAATTAAAAAACCAGAATAAAGATAGAATCGAACATGAAGTGATAAAAAATGAATAATATATTAATAATAAATAATAAATTAGGGATTTCACAAAAATGAAAATAAAATCATAAAAAATGTAATATATTTAAATGGTGAATAATCCATAAAATTTAATATATATATATGTATATATAAAGCGTAATTTAGAAAGATAAGTTAAAATAAAATATTAAGTTTAATATATATGTTGCACCACAAATATCTTATTTAATTAAATTGAAAAAATCTAATAATAAAAAAGGTAGATCGAATAGTGGAACGCTCTAAAACTAACTACAAAAATGTCACTTATATTATGAATAAAACTAAGTAACATACTCGCGCTTCGTGCAAATTAAATATAGGTACTATTTTTGTAACATATAATAAAATCATAAATATCTTACAATTTTGAATTAAGATAATTTGTTAATTAAGTTTATATTTAAAAGTATTTAAATTGACCGTAAAAAATGTATTTTGATGATGGCTTCATTGAACCTGAAGTCTGGAGCATGGTGGAACTTGAGGAGGACCATGTAACACTATTTAGGTGTGAGCACCTCCTGTACCTCCTTTTCAGAGGTTGATTTCTTCTCTATCACAAGACCTTGTCGTTAGTGTGTCAGTAGCAATGATAGCCAATGAATCGGTTATGGAATTACGGTTTCCTTGCCTCAACATCTTAGCAGCCCTTCTTCGTTGTGTTGGATCCAAGGTTCCAAGAGGGAAGGTTTGAATTGATGTTTAAAATAAAAAAATATCAATTTCACAAAACACGTCATGGAAGTTAAAAATTAATTATTTAAATATTTTAAATCAATGAAATTTCATCACAAACATAATATTGAAAGGAAAGATGGAGAGAGAAATCAAACATAATGAACACGGTAGTTGTTGACGAGATTCAGCCACACCTTGTTTTACGTCCCCATTCCAACTTCTCGATCTTAAGACTGTCGAAGATTTCACTAAATCTCTTCCTTTGCTCCAAAATGGGACAAGGAAGAAAATCATTTTACATCAACTGCATTTTCTTCACTTTGAGAGGCAGCAACCTCTCCTCCTGCAAAGTTAATCTTTTCTCTCACTCAATAGGTAAGATATTCAATATCTTTCACACAAGAGCTCTCTCAATTTTTCTGAACAATTGTTTCTCTCTTTTAAAATGAAAAGCTCACAAAAATAGAAGATAGAAAGAAGAGAAAAATTAAAATGATAACTTCAAGAAAAGAATCTTCTTTTGATAACTTAAAGTTTTTCTTCAATGCATGAATGTATGCCTTTGCTTCTGACTTTGACACTCTTCTTATAGGCTTCAGCATGTGAAAAATTTGTCCAGAATTTGTTCCATAATTTTCTCCTTCAAAAGTAGTCATTACTATTCATTTGACCCGGAGGTCGGTCGACTACACATCTAGAACGATCGACTGCACATCCAAAATGGTTGACTGATCTATATGATTGTTGCGCGATTTCTTCAGCTTCTACACTTGATCGATCGACCGGTACATCGACCGATATAGTCTCGACATCGATCGGATAGTCTCGACGTTGACTAGTACATCGACCGATATAGTCTCGACATCGACCAATAGAACTGGGCCGCTCATGTATTGATCGGTCGATCGGTATCTCCAATCGGTCGACCGGTATAGTCTCGACCAATTTTCATTGTGTCGATCGACAAGTTGACCTATTTTGAATATAACTTTTTGTACAGTTATCCAAATTAGATAATCTTGAATTTTATGGATAGGTAACAAGATTCTCTATAATTTTGATATTCATCATTCATCTAGAATCTAATAAGACCATAGTCAATTATTTAATCAAAGTTTAGTGCATAAAGTTGTCTATTTTTCTTTAAACTTTTTTAGCATTTAACTTTAATCTTTCGAGGTTTGTATCATCAAAATATAATTTTATATGACATTACGGCTTTGCTCCAACAATCTCTCCCTTTTTTTATGAAGACAAACCGAAAAATATATAAGTTGCAAAAAGTTGTAAAATCTTATAAAATCAATTTTACTTTCCCTAAAATTTAGCTTTCCTTACAATGATAGATATTCACATAAGTACTAACGGTAAGGTACTCTTCATATACAGTTATATTCATATCATATTTCTCTTATATTTCTCTCCCTTTTGTTTCATAAAAAAGTAGCTTGTACATGAAGGACATAAGAAACCATATGTACTTCCCCCTTTAATCAAGTTGTTTTTTTTAAAATTTATTCTCCCCCCTTTTTGTTATAAATATGTAAAGATTACATCATAAAGATTTAAAATATGAAAATATAACTCTCCATAAATTTATGACTATTTTATAATGGTGAAATGAGATCAAATTGATCTAGAGGTTATGAAAGCCACGAGTCTTAATAAAATTGTATTAAAAATCAAAATTATATTAAAACTTTGATACAACAATGATATTAATGATATGTCAAAAATAGAGGTAGAAGATTTACATGCTGACTATCACTATGACCAATATTTTTTTTGTTTTATATGTTTCTCTTTTCTTTCAAAGAAATAGTAATTTTGAAAATTTTGAGTGAAATAAAAAAATAAATGATACCATAACCTTCATGCCTTCACATTTTCAATTCCACTTGTCTTTCGCTTTACATGTGAGGCACACCTGAAAACTAATTATTTAACCTTTGGTATTCAAACTTTTTTTGGTCCTATTTTGTTAGATAATATTCCTTTTGGAACCCAAATCATGCCATGTTGTGGTGATTTTTTTTATTTTGCATTGATATGCGTAATGACCATAAAATCCACATGTAAAATATTTAAAATTTGATTTCTATATGATTAGATTTCCAATAAGATTTTTCATGTCTAAAGTATTTTCTAAAATTATTTTTCGTTATATGGGAATAATCTTATCCTTTCCCGTTTTACTTTTTCAAAAAAAAATATCATTTTTTGTTATATTTTTCTAAGATCATATACAAAAAAAATATTTTCATGTTTTACTTTTTCTAAATAACGTGCTAGTTTTACAATTTCACATGAATGTGCAATTTCCAAAGTATCAATTTCATTTTTCAGGTTTTCATTTTTCATAAAAGTATCCTTTCCTTCTTTTAATTTTTCAAATTCATGTAGTAATTTTCCATTTTCCTCTTTAAGTGAAAAATACCTTTTTATAAGAGAGGAAAGTTCTTTATTCACATTTAAAGAAAGATTTTCTTCGGAAGAGCTTGATGAGTCATTATTTGAGATTGAAGAGTTAGAAATTATCTTGTGAACCATTAAGCATAGGTGAGTAACTTGTTTCGCTCGACTCTTCATGTTTTTTCTTTTTACTTTTTTGAGATTTCTCTTCTTTGTAGTGTTTGTATGGTCTTCTGGTTGGCTTCTCATGCTTTTCTTCGGATTTTACTAACTTGTGATATTTCTCAAGCTTTCTTGTATTGCGTGCAAGTTTCTTTTCGTCTACTTTTTCTTCACTTGAATCTTCTTCAATTTCGTTTGCTTCCAATGCCAATGTTTTCTTCTTGGGGGCTTTTTTTTTCTTCTTGATCTTTTTGGATTGAGATCTCATAAGTTAGAGGTGAACCAATAAAATCATCAAAATCCAATTTTTTGAAATTTTTTTCTTCAATCACGATCCTCTTCGTATGCTATTTGGAGGAGAGAGACTTAAGAAACTTTTTCACTTTTTGGGGGTTAGTTCTTGGCTCGCCCTAGGAGGCTAAGCCATTTAAAATATCGTTAAATCATGCAACCACATCATTTATGGATTCATTATCATGCATTTTGAAAGAATCATATTGATGATTTAAAATATTTAGTCAAGATTCTTTAACTTTATCTGTTCCTTCATAAGTAACAATGAGCAACAACTAGAAATCCGATTAAATTCGTTTGAATCCAAAGCACAATAAAAAATTATTTTGGCTTTCCAATCAAGTTTTGTAAAAAAAATTTCTCTTTCGGTAGAATCTGTAGGTAATTTTTCATGTAAGTAATAACATTTTTCAACAATGTCTCACATGTCAATGTTAATGGAACATATGTATGCTTGAATCCTAATTTTTCAATAAGCAAAAATTGATGCATTAAAAAGTTGGGGGACAACTAATTGATTGTCCTTCGAAAAAATAGAATCCACTTGATGGCATGGCTCTAAAGATGGTTAATTTTTAAAATAAGATGATTAAATCTTTGAAAAGGATGATTAAAAATTAAAACAAGAGCAACCCACTCTGATATCAATTGTTGGATTCCAAAGGGCGCCAAGAGGGGGAGGGTGAATTGGTGTTTTAAAATAAAAAGTATTAATTTCACAAAACATGTCACGGAAGCTAAAATTTGATTCTTTAAACCTTTTAAATCAATGCAATTCATATCTCATCACAAGCACAATATAGGAAGGAGAGAGAGAATTCAAACACGATGAACACGGTGATTGTTGACGAGGTTCGGCCACACCTTGACCTATGTCCCCGCTCTGACTTTTCGACCTTGAGGCTGACATCCCACTAAATCTCTTCCTTTGTTTCAAATGGGGCAAGGAAGAAAAGTCCTTTACATCAACCACCTATTCTTCGCTTCGAGAGGCAAGGCACAACCCCTCATCCTAGGAAGCTAATCTTTTCTCTCGCTCAAGAGGTGAGATATCAAACCTCTTTTATATAGGAGCTCTCTCAATTTTTTTGAACAATTGTTTCTCTCTTTTACAATGGGAAGCTCACAAAGATAGAAGAGAGAAAGAAGAGAAAAACTAAAATGATAATTTTAAGGAAAGGATTTTTTTTTGATAACTTGAAGTTTTTCTTCAATGCATGAATGGGTGCTTTTGCTTCGGTCTTTGACACTCCTCTTATAGGCTTCAGCGTGTGAAAAATTTGTCCAGAATTTGTTTCACAATTTTCTCCTTCAAAAGTAGTCGTTATTGTTCATTTGACCCAGAGGCCAGTCGACAGCACATCTAGATCGGTCGATCGGTCTATGTGACCGTTGCACGATTTCTTCAGCTTCTACAATTGATCGGTCGACCGAACCATCGGTCCGTATATTCTCATCGTCGATCGGTACATCGACCGGTATAGTTTCGATGTCGACCGGTAGAACTGGACAGCTCATGTATTGATTGGTCGACTGGTATCTCCAACCGGTATAGTCTCGATCGGTAGGTTGACCGCCCTGCACTATTTTGAGCATAACATTTTACACAATTATCCAAATTAGATAATATTAAATTATATGGATAGATAACAGGATTCTCTACAACTTTGATATTCATCATTCATCCAGAATCTAATAAGACCATAGTCAATTATTTAATCAACATTTAGTGCATAAATCGGTCTTTTTTTCTTTAAACGCTTTCAGTATTTAACTTTAATCTTTCGATATTTTCATCATCATAATATAATTTTGCATGGCATTAAGACTTTGCTCCAACACGTCTATCACCATGTGCAATGGCGATGACGAAGCCTCCTCCGCCTCATTGGCCAGTGGTGTAAGTTTTGCCTCCATGGCCTTGGTGTAGCTTGCCTATCTGATGATGTCAATGTCTCACTTTCGAAGTTTGCCTCCTTGAAGAAGACTACCGTCAAGGCCTTTCGGTCTTTGGCTCATCGATGGGAGTACCCAACATTGAGGTAGCTGACAATATTGGAGGGAAAAGGAGGGAATTCGTTGTTATTGTTTTGTATGCTTCCATTCCGCCAATATTGATATAAAATTATTAATTGAAAAATTATTAAAAATTGGAAGAATGGTTATATACGTATATAATATGAGGAAAAAATATAATGGAATATAAAGAGTTGACATATAATTTATATATGAACAACTAATGATGCATATATTTTAAAATTTATAGATGATGTTAAAACTTTAATACACAAATTAACAATGAGAATATCAAGAGAAGAACTATATAATATAAAAAATTAATGAAATATTCATACAATGATTGAAAAAAAATTATAAATACAAGTTTGTGCAGGTCTGTCTTCAGTTCTTCATAAGTTATTGTGCCACTATTGTCAATATCCATGTTTTGAAACATTTGCTTAAACCCTTGATTTCCTCCTCGGAAAGGTTCTCCACTATCATCAAAATCATCACCAAAGAGATGTTAGGTCGTAATAGTACAAACAAAATGTATTTTTTCTAAAGTTTCTAAAAAGGAAAACCTTCAGAGCAAGCTTCTTTATCTTGTTCATTGCTTTGAATTGCTTCATTCTGATTAGGGCAAGCATTGTCAATAGGCTTGTAGATGCTAAATCTCCTTCCCTAAGACATGAATGTTCTGTCATTTGATTGAGAGTTTTTAACAAAAAAAAAAGCTAATAGATCAAGTAATTTCACAAACAAAAACAATGTTCGGATTGGATGATTAACATGAGCTAGAAGCACTTACACACTGACCATGAACCTTTGCGGCAGTAATCCATTGTCAACATCCTTGTGATTAGATCCTTTGCGCTTGAAGATATTGAAGGCCATGGAGGACTTCTAATATGTACCCCTTTTATACGGACTCAAAATTTCTCTTTATGTCATTATATTTAGAAGCTACTAAAAATTAATCCAATAATTAATTACCGACATATCCATAAAATTCAGAAGTGAAGAACACATCTAGAGTTGTTGAAAAAAACATAGACCGTTCATGCTAATTTTATACCTCCCCAGAAGGACGACACTCCTGACAGAAGGATGTACACACATCAATCTTTTTCCCATAGGTTCGCTGTGAGAACTCTGGCACAACACAATATATGCTTCCTACATAATCATGGTAGACCTTCCCTGGACATACAACAATGTCATGGAAAGGCTCACAGTTTACTGCAATATTCTTGGCAAGTGATTGGCTGCAAAGAATCAAGAGCCAATCGCTCCTATGTCTTTGTTTCGTTTTGTTCCATCATCACTTCCTACTTCTGCCGCAAATTTGCTCTCGCTGCCCTGCATCTAGATTTAGATCAAATTATCAAAGTCCTCCCTCTTGCTCTCCCTGCTCATACACAATCGTGTCTCTCCCTGCTCCTGCTAATCGTGCCTTTGCGCCCTGCATCTAGATCGAGACTTCCACTGCTGCTTGTCCTGCTGCTTCTACTCACTTCCTACTTTTGTCGATCTGCTCTCGCTGCCCTAGGATCCTAGGTTAGGATCCGAGGAGATGCCTTGGCTTCTCTCTAGAAATTCAGGAGTGGTTTGATTCGAGGGAGGTAATTAGGGTATTTTTTCCCCTTCAAGCAGGTTTTTTTCTCTAATTTTTGAGTAGTTCCTAATTTTTTTCTCTAATTAGGGTATTTATTTTGAAGGAGTGTCGGTGGCTGGTGCATATCTGTGCAGACTCTGCAGCATTTTACAAGTGAATAATTACAAGACCAGCACTAATCCTTGACTGCTACGGCTACTTGGTACTTGCAACAAACTTCATTCATTCATTTTTTTAGCATGTCTTGAGTGATTCTCGTGATTTTATTTGTTCACAAATATATCAAAATACCATGCTTGAGTATTTATCACAAAAGCATCATGTTCAAGTATCATGTTGAAGTATCATGTTAATATCAAAAGTATCACAAAATACAAATATCAAAAGTATGTTGAAGTATCATGTTCAAAAGAATATCATTTATTTTATTTGGTATTTGCAAGATATTCTCAAAAGCATGTTCAAAAGCACTCATAATCCATATTTTTTCAAAAGCATCCGCCTCATGATTCTCCCCTGTCAGTTTTTATCTTAGCAGATCCAGCAGGAACTATCCCTGTTAATTGTTATCCTTTTATTCAATATTTTTTTGTTGCTTGCCTCTGTTCCTTTTCCCTTCTCTGAAGCATAACTTATATTATTGGGAAATATAGTTTATTGATGTTATGCTTTGTCATTTTAGTAATAAGTAATTTTTAATACTATATAGGTGGGGTCAGATGGATAACAATTTTAATGATCTTGATAAGAGTTGGATGAATATACATGATAGATTTTCAGTAGATTATCTTCTTGGTGTTGGCTCATTTATGAAACTTGTCGAATTTCACTTGGGAACAGACTCTAATATTCGTTGTCCATGTCGATATTGTCTGAATGTGTACTTCCAACCGAAAAATGTGGTAAGAGATCATCTAATTATCAAAGGGATAGATACCACCTATACTCGATGGGTATTTCATGGAGGAGGATCTGAAGTCAATGACAATATTGAAGATGAGAACATTTTGAGTAATGAACCTGAAGTGAATATTGATGATGTGAATCAAATATTGGAAGATGCCCAAGTGGCACATTTTGTAAATGTGGACTTTGAAGGACCTTCTAGATTTGAAGGCACATCTTCGTCCCATAATGAGGAGGTGAACATATTTGATGGATTGTTAAAGGATGCACGACGTCAACTTTATCCTGGTTGTGCAAAGCATTCATTGTTGTCAGTGGTTGTACGATTGCTTCACATGAAAGTTATAAATCATTGAAGCATTAAATCATTTAACTTGCTCCTTGAGTTTATTAAGGAAATTTTGCCAGTGGGTGAGGTACTTCCCTCATCTTATTACGAGACAAGAAAGGTGCTGCGAGACCTAGGATTAGGATATGAATGTATTCATGTTTGCAAGAATGATTGCGCTCTATTTTGGAAGGAATTAGGAGACTTTGAAAATTGTCCTAAATGTGGAGAGTCAAGATGGAAAATAAATGATGATAAGGGTGGTATGAATTGTGTGTAGTGATAACTTGCTGAATTATGGGTCAAGATTGGGAAAAAGTGAAATTTTCAAAAATGTGATCAAATTCCTCAACTCACTCTACCTGCAAGTGCATAGATCATATGTAGTAGACTCAAGTGTCGTATCCTCATTGATTTGAAGGCTGAAGACTCACTAATCTAATCTAGACTAATCCTAGACTAAGTGACTAAAATAGTGAAATAGAAGAGGTGAAAACAGAATTGGATTAAAGTAACTATTTTTGATATTTTGGGTAATAAGTATGGATTGAAATCTACTAATTACTGAGCTGAGTACTTAAAGAGATTAACAATCAATAGAAGATTTTCCTAGGAATGGGATTCATCTAATTCAACTATGGATGGACTAGACCAATTCAGCAATACAAAGTCAAATCTGATTCAAACCTGAAATATGACTGCTCTCACAGTATAATTAACTCAGAACTAATCATTATATTCTCATATAAATTTTAGCTAAGTTGAATTAGAAAAGGATTCCTCACTGATATCAAGTTATCATTAAGCAAAAGATTGAGCACCTTACTGATATTGCCAAAATCCACTCAGATTTGGCAATTCAGTAGGTCTGAAATTAACACCATAACAAGCAACATTCATAATGATGAATCAATTGATTTAATTATCCCAACAAAATTTTAATCAATCCGATACTAGTGTTAGTGCTTCTTGGTTTATCTCTAAACATCAAGGGGGCTTAAAATCAGTTTCTCGACTGCAAATGCATTTGAAGTCCACACCAACAGTAATTAATTGGATGCATTGAGCACATAATTACATATTGGAATCTAACAATTATCACTGCATCTTGATTCATTTCTAACCATCAAGAAAATCACAAAATCAACATTTCAGTTGCTAATGAAAAAAGGGATTGCATTGACAAAACAGATTCCAAAGGAAATAAGAAAATCAGTAAAAATCAGAATCATAATTAATTCAGAATCAATATCAGAGAAGGAAATCAACTTGTTCATCATCCATCCATGGCATGTATTAGATTACTACCCTATCCTAGGAGAGGTAGAATTTAGCTCATCATAGTTACAAGATTTGATGCAAAACAGAAGAGGAAACTGATACAAAGCATTCTGAAATCAGAAATGGTCGACACGAGATCAAATTGCAGCTCCCCCTCTTCAGCTCTTTCCTTAGCTTCCTGGTCCAACAACCCTCCTCTCTTCTCTAGGTCTCTCAGCTTTTATATGGTCTTCCTCACCTTAGGATGCAAATCAGAAACTTCTATTCTCCTGATTCAAGCCACCTCTCCAATGGTCCTAAATTTCCAGCAGATTCCTTTCATTTTTTGGACAGCAAATCAGTGGTCCCCCTTGCTTTTCCAGCCTGTTGCAGCTTTATATTACCTGCTAGAGGGACAAGAACACCAAGCATCAAAGTCATTAAATAGAAATTAAACAAGTATGGATTAGGACAACATATATATCAACTCAATTATTAACTATGGATAATGTTGTACAGAAATGATAACTTTATGCCTCGGAATGATAATACTGCACAGAAATGATTACTTTGTGCAGATTAAATCATGATTATCCAAATGTGATTAATTCAGAACAGCAAGGGATTAGGATAGAAATTAAACAATTGCCCAATGCTGTTATGCAGAAATAATAACCTTGCACATTGAAATGATAACTTTGCCCCAGAAATGATAACTTGACACAGAAATGATAATTTTGCAGATGTGAGCAAATTCAGAACTTCTGTGCACATGAAATTAGATATAAAATGTATAAAATCATAGCCTGGTTAGTTGTGATCACAAATACATGCACTCTAGGCATAATTAACCAAATGTGGGCAAATTGAGGGGCTCGATACATATAAAACTAAGTGTAAATGGAGTAAAAACATAATAAGATCAGCTAGTGATCAAAGGGGAAGAAAATCCCTTACAAGGTGTAGGTGTTAAGATACTTTCCTTTGAAAAGTAGGCTGCAACGCTTGTTTATGTCTAGAAAAACTACCTTAGATATGCGATGGCACAAAGAAAGCAGGGTTGAAGAAGAAAGAGTTATGAGGCATCCCGCTGATTCAGAGGCATGGAAAGATTTTGACAAACAACATCCCTGGTTTGCACAAGATCCTAGAAATGTGAGACACGGATTAGCAGCCGATGGATTCAATCCTTTTGGTCACATGAATAACTCATACAATATGTGGCCAGTGATTCTTATGCCCTACAACTTACCTCCGTGGAAATGTATGAAAGAACCATTTTCTATGATGTCTTTACTTATCCCTGGTCCTCATGATCCTGGAAAGGACATTGATGTCTATTTAAGGCCCTTAATTGAGGAACTTAAAGAATTATGGTTAGCTGGACTTCAAACTTACGATGCTACTGTGAAATTAAATTTTACTATGCATGCAGCAATGTTATGGACTATAAATGATTTTCCAGCCTATGGTGACTTATCCGGATGGAGTACTAAAGGTTACCTTGCATGTCCTTAATGAAAAGATGAGACTAGCTCTGAGCGTTTAAGAAGTAAGATTGCCTATACTGGTCATCGATGTTTCTTGCCACTCGGACACCCTTGGAGGAGAAGTAAAAAGTTTAATGGGAAATTAGAAACACGAATGGAACCAAAAGAATTAACAACGGATGAACTCTTAGAACAATTGGAATATGTGAAGAATGTGAAACTAGGAAAGCATCCAAATAATAGGAAAAGAAAATGACCAGCTGACCAAAGAAACTGGACTAAAAAGAGTATCTTTTTTGAATTACCATATTGGGAAAAACTGAAACTTCGCCACAATCTTGACGTTATGCACATAGAAAGAATATATGTGATAACATCGTGGGCACTTTATTGAATATTGAGCATAAGAACAAAGATACAGATAAAGCTCGTCTTGATTTAAGTAATATGAAAATAAGAAAGGAATTGCATTTACAACAGCTTGGAGATAAAATCATTAAACCACCAGCATGTTACAATTTATCACTAATGGAAAAGCAAGGATTTTGTGAGTTCATCAAGTCAGTGAAATTTCCTGATGGATATGCGACAAATATCTCAAGATGTGTGAGCATTAAAGATGGAAGACTATTAGGTCTGAAAAGCCATGACTGTCATGTTCTTCTTCAACGTCTTCTTCACATTGGCATGCGTGGGTATTTGAACAAAAATTTATGCACAACATTAGGGGAACTAGCAGGATTCTTTTGAAGCTTGTGCTCTAAAACTTTAAGATTAGATATCTTACAGGAACTTCAAAAAAAATTGTTGTCATTTTATGCAAACTTGAAATGATATTCCCACCAGTGTTTTTTGATGTGATGGTGCATTTGGCGCTTCACCTACCACATGAAGCCATACTTGGAGGCCCTGTGCAGTATAGATGGATGTATTTCCCTGAAAGGTTAACAAAGTTAATAATTTTATATTATAGTACTTGGAAGTTTTATTGGCTTTCTAAATTTTTCTTCATGCACAGGGATCTTGGTAACCTTAAAAGTTTAGTCAGTAATTGAGCACGACCCGAGGGTCCCATTGCTAAGGCATATATTGCAAATGAATATTTGAACTTTTGTTCAATGTATCTTACGGGCATCGAAACTAAATTCAATCGAGATGTCCGCAACTATGATGATGAAGAGCATTCTAATGATAGAATTTCTGTCTTCTCAAGTAAAATATGCTCATTCTGACACACAAAATATCGGATAATGACTGACGATGAGTCCAAATTGCTCCATTGGTATGTACTAAGCAATTGTAAGGAGTTGCAGCCATATTTAGTGTGAGTCATTAGCTTTTTCTTTTTGTACTTGACTTACTTTAATATATATAAAAAATAAAATCATATCTCATTTTTTATGAATGCGTGGTAGATAACATGAAATTGCGCTAAGGCATACGGACTTGATAATATAACATAAATGCAAAAAGATCAATTCCCAACGTGGTTCCAAAATAGAGTAAGGTTCAAATTGCAGAATTTTTAATGAAATATTACTTGCTTAAGTTGATATTGATATTACTCTAAATATGACATTTTTGTAGATGAAATGTCTGCACAAGGAAAGACCAGAGCAAACGAACGAAGAATTGTATTCACTAGCATTAGGTCCTGACAAGCGCGTTAATATCTATTCAAGATGCATAGTCAATAGAGTGAGGTTTTTACTAAATATTGTGAAGAATGCCGAATAACTCAAGATAGTGGAGTATGTGTTAAAGGAGAACACAAGGGCAAAGAAATTGAATTTTATGGTGTATTGACTGAAGTGATTGAGTTAAGTTATGTTAAGGATTGCCGAGCAACTTTGTTTAAATGTCACTGGTATGATCTAGAACTTAATAAACCTGTTCAAATTGATGAAGATTTTATAAGCATCAATATAAGTAAGCACTGGTATGAGAGCGACCCATATATACTTGCTGTCCAGGCGAGCAAAGTTTTCTATGTTTGTGATACAAAATTAAAAGGGAATTGGAGGTTCGTGCAGAAAACAAATACTCGACATTTATATGATCTTGCATTCTTTCATTTGTTTCGTGATGATGATGGAAACCAATTGGAAAATGAACCTTATCAAGAGGAGGAGTGCAGAAATGTAAGAGTACAAGGAGATAATTCAAAGATTGGGCTTTTGAGTCGTCAGGATATTGATCCTGAGGTGCTTGAAAAAATAAATGATATGCAAACTCATGATTTTATTTGTGATTCTGAAGAGGATTCATCTCAGGATGATGATGAATTTAAAATGAATATGGATTTATCAGATGATGAGAATGGTATGTAATTTATTTTCCAATAAATACAGGTAATGGAAAATATTTAATGGATTTTAATTTTTCTTCATATATTTTAATTTAATGTCTTTTATTTTATGTGATGGTGATTATATTTTACATTATTGTGATTGTCTACAGGGATGGCTCCGGGAAGATCTCGTACCAATTACCCTCTAGCCAATGTTGATTCTAATGTTGCATCCACATCCGTGCCTATGGCCATTGCTCCTAGCGTCTCCACTGAAGTTTCATGTAAGAATCTTTTCATTTTCCATTTTTCATTACATTCATATGAAAAATATTTTGTTAACTTTGTTTAATTCTAACTACCTGTGCTTTTTAATTATTTCATAAACTTTTTGCAAACTCCGATTTCATTCTTAAACCAGCTTGGCTTGAAAATGTGGTGCCAGTTAAAAGAAAAATGCTAAGTAGAATGCTTCAATCTTTATCCCTTCTATTACGAAAAAAATTCATATCATTGTCATAGAAGGTTTAATGATCAACCATCGAACCATGAGAGGAAAAAATGAAGTACAAAGTTCACTGTGCCTATACTTTTTTTCCTTTTTTTACTTCTCTCAAGAAAGTGTTCAACTGCTACCACCTTTCTATTTTCTTTGTCAGCAATACAAGGTCAGAAAGATTTTGGAGTTGTTAGGAGGTATCCCCAAATTTCCTGATTCATTGTTCCTTGCATGGTAACTTTGGTTCTGCTGATAAATCTCAGAGTTGATGCCTGCATCATTGACTCATAATAAACTTTCTCACCTTGGAACCCACTGTTTGTGATGAGGCATTCATTCCATGAAATATGAATCCAAGTTAAATCAATGTTTGTTCAAGTTTGGGCATAAACCAAGCCTTTGCTCTGTATTCCTTATGACCATACATTTTAGTTCAAGTTAAATCACTGTTTGGTTTTTATATGGTCATCTTTTTGTACTTATATATTGAAAGTTTAATACATTGAACAAAAGTTTAATACATTTCTTTTGTCAAATTTAAAGCATGTAAAGTAATTTGTATTTTGATTTTTAAAACAATCTAATTAGTCTCAAACTTGTAGCATGTACAATTCAAAAAAATGTTCGAGGAAAAAGTCGTGGAATTGCACTAAACAAGTATTATCGTAAAGCTGGCAAGGTAAAAATCAATATACCATAAGGGAAGAACAGACTAGTAGATATTAATTGTGAAAAGCTAGCGAGAGAAATTGGTAACATCGTAAGGCAATGTGCACCTCTAAAGGTAAAAGGGTGGAGTGAAATCAGCAATGATGATAAAATTATGATATTTGATCGGGTGAAGGTATATTTATTACTTTATTTATTTAATTATTCCTTCAGAGTATGCTGAAAAAATTATCTCACATAAAACTACTTGTAGGAAAAATTCAATTTGCAATGGAATTTACTTTATGTTGTGAAAAGTGTCGATGAAATTGCACAAGAACGCTACAAGAGATTTCGATATGATCTACATCAAGCATTTAAAGAAGCTGGAGGTGGCGAAGCAGCAAGAGCAGCCATACCAGAAGATCTCAAAAATAAAATTGCAGATTGGAATTGGTTGTGTGGTTATTTTGAAAGTGAAAAGTTTCGAGTAAATTCTCTTCATCTTCATATTTTTTTTTCATTTCAGCCATGCAGATTATTTTTTGATAATTCTATGCTTGCTAGATCACAAGCTGGAAATGAAAAATGTGGTTTTTCTAAATTTGTTTGACATCTATGTTGTCAATAGTTGTCTGACAGGGTATTGACTGATAGGATATTGATTGGGTATTTCAAATATTCAATGACAGGGTATTGACTGAAGTGAGTTGTTGTAGTATGGATCATTTCTCTATATCCCTAACTGTTGTGCCATTCTTGTATTGCTTATAGTGGTGTAGATCACCAAAGATGGCTACAAATGACTTATAGCATTCATCTTCTTGTATGTTGAAATTTTATTTTGAATATATGCTGGTTTTATTGTTAAGTCCATCTTGGCAAAGCTAGAGTGTCTTCTGAACGGCTCTGCCCTTCTTGTATTGCTTTTAGTAATGCTTTGTTCTATGATTTTTTTTTTGTATACCACACTATTGATTTTATTTTTAATATTTGTTTGTTGGTTCTAGTGCTTAGTCCATCTTGGCAAATCTGAGGTGCCTTGGATGCTATGTTCTCTGTCAATGCTAATGAAATTATATGAATTCTCTCAAAGTGACCTTGTACTTTGATTTACTGAATTCTTTGATAATGCAGCATATGTTACTTCTGTTATAGCTAATACTTGTTTTATTCTTGGAGCATATTATGATTATTGTTTGCCATATTTCCCTTGTAAATGATTAGTTCTGGTTCCTTTCTTATCTTCATGAAGCAACTGTTTAGGGTTTATTATTATTGATAAATTGAGAAGTATCTTGTATTAAGTAATATTGACTATTTTTACTAAGTTTATCTTTGTTATGCACACTTTCTCCTTGTAAAAAAAGGTTATGCGCATTCCTGTATATTATTGTTCTCACAAATCCGTTCTTTTCCATTCCCTGCAACAACTGTTCAGATGTGCAAAACTCAGCAAGAATGCCAAGTTTCTGATGTGCAAAACTTGAGGATAAAACAATCTAATGCTCAAAGTCTTGACAGTATGAAGACTATAGGATATGGATTAAAAATTTTTATTACCTATTTATCGTATCTCCCTTGTCAATTAGTGGAAGGAATGATGATAACTTCCCATTTACACTAATTATTGTTTTATAATTTCAGGTACGTACGAGAGCAGGTACTGAAAATAGGAAAAAATTAAAATTTGTTCACACGAGAGGGAGTCAAACATTTGTTGCTGCACAAGAGCAATTGGTAACTTTGTAAATATGATTTATATTCACAACTTTTCTATATTCATAGAAAATTTATTTTAACATAAATTCATATTTTTTCATTATTATAGAATTGTTATCGTATCGAACTTTACAAACATTATGGAGAGAGTGGATGGGTACATGAGGATGCTAAAGCAAATTATGTGAGTACAAAGTTTAATACATTATATTGCCCTATCGTCATCTACTTCCCTTCAGTGTCTACGAAAATGCAAGAAAGGTCCATGGTATTTTCAAACTGTGCACTTATGAATTACAATGGTCTTAGTGCACAGAGTTTGAGAATCCGAGATGGTGCAAAATGTCTGATTTTTATTTCTCCCTTCCTTTGTGCTTTGTGCATGCCCCCACACACCCTGTGTTCTTATCAGAGTCCTGGAATCCTTTTGAATTGCAGAAGTTGCATGATCAGTTCTGCATGTTTCTACATGTTCTTATCTCCTGGAACCCTGTGTTCTACATGTTTCTCCATTTGGCTTGGTATGATATGTATATGATTTCTTGTTGCATGGTGACTCCTTGATGTTCGAATCAGATGAGATTTGATGCCCTGATCATGGGCATTACGCAGTTTCTGTATCATCGGAGGCTGCGCCACTGATTCGTTGATTCCTTAATGCAAAGCCTTGATGTCAAGAGGGTGAATGTAATGGCAGAGGAAGGTCTCTTTGATTTCTGGTATTGTCAGGTTGATTTTAGTATAGGAAGTCTTAAGCATTTATTTCAGTATTGTCAAGTTGATTTCAGTACAGGTTGATTCCTTGATAATCCATTTGAAATATTTTTATGGCAGAAGAAGTAGTCATGCTCATTTATATATGAGCTCAAATGAATGGCTCCGTGGAGGAGAATGGATATGAGAGAGATGTTATCAAGGAATGTAGATTGATAGATCATGTAGATTCCTGAAATTATTATTGCAGTTTACATGCTCCATTATGGACAAACGTAATTGAGTTCTTCATTATGTGATGTACTTCAGTAGTTGATTGATCATCAATACAAGAACTATAAGCGCATTTCAGAATATCTTTGATTGATCATGTATAATAAAACAAGCTATTTGGCATGCATATATCATATATGTACATTGGATGATGTCATTTGGTTTTATGTTTACAAAATATTTTTTTATTCACATTATTTATGTTTTCAAGTGGGTTAATTATTTTTATTATTGTAAGAAAAAATGATAGCTCTTCAAATTGAAATGGAACTTGAGGGAGAATCTTCAATTAATGATAATCAAATATGTACTCAAGTTCTTGGCACAAGATCCGGGTACGTGCGTAGATATGGGTGAGGTCCTAAACCCCCTAGACGTGAAGGAGGGATTGTCACGGAGCAAAAATATAATCGCTTGGAGGAGGAATTAGTCACAACAAAGGAATAATTGATTAATACAAAGAATGAGTTAGCTAGCACTAAGGATTTAGTTTCCATTCAAGATAAGAAGCTAGCTCTTCAAGATAAGAAAACTGAGTGGCTCATTCAAAATCTAATGGGTGGACAACAACCTCCGGATGACATAGAAGAAAGTGTTTCTTAATATGAACATTTATCCTTTTTCTTTGTAGTAGATATTTTAGTTAAAGATGTTGAATGGTCATATTTTTTATGCATTACTTTTCAAGTTTATGTTGTGTTGATTGGAATCTTTTATTTCTTAATATGATGTTTTGTGGTTGGAATCTTTCGTTCATCTTAAGTTTATTGGCTAATGCTTATGCATTTGGAAATTTATATATTAGCAACTAGTACATTGTTGGGGCCGAATATGTAATGGGGATTATAGGTTCCTAAAAGTATGTTATTAGGAACCATTTTTTTGGTGTCAATTGTTTTCTTTTTGGCTGTCAAAACCATTTTGATTTGGGACCAAAAATGACTATTAGGGACTATTGTATGATTTTATGGGGACCAATAGATTAGTATCTAAAAGTGATACTTTTGGGATCCAATAAAAAAATTTTGTTCCTAAAACTTTTAAAGACCAGCTTCTAGGAACTAAGAGGGGCCAAAAAAATTTTGTCCCGAGAAGAATTAGAGTCCAAAATTGATGATTTTGGAACCAAAATTTTTTGTCCCTATAAACACTTTATGTTGTGGTGATATAAATCTGAATATTTAAGAGATGATAATTAATTATGGATGGTTATGATTGATGAAGAAATAGCCCAAGGCCTAGGAGTCAAAAACCTTAGTTGAAAGCTATAAATGGAGCCAAAAAGGTGGCTAGAGATTATTATTTGCCTCCACAGAATTTCTGCACGAGAGCTCCTCTTTCTCCTTCTTCTTCTCACAAACCGATGCACCTGAGAGTTCGGGCAATATACCATTTCGAAGCCCCGACAGAAGAGAATAAGATCCAAGTGGTAGCCAAAGGTTTCTGAACATCAATAGGAAGAAGTTGTCTGACAAAGTCATGACGTCCATGCAATCCAGTTGTTTTTTCAACCAACTTAAGGTACGTAAGGGGATCCCCATGTCATCGGTTTTCCATGACATGGACCCCAACACTCTTTTTCATTATATATAGATTATATATTATTTGCATCGATTGAATATCAAATAATATAAATAGGATTACCGAAAAGTATGTCGGAAACATAATTCCTGATGGTGACAGAATCCGGCCCGGGTTTTGTCTGACACGGCTCGGGTTCCATTTAACATGACTTGGGTAATGATCGATGTGGATTGGATTTTGTAATAGAAACCATATTTTTATAAATTGATTTATAGTTTATTGGATAGTTAAGATTGTTAATCATTGTCGATCATTTGATTAACATCTCTGATTTTAATATGATCACACCTGATCAGATTGTCATCATATTGATTATCATAATCATTACACCCAATCATGATATTAATTATGGTATTGATCCATTGGCCTTATTATTGATTGATCCTTATCAAATTGTTATCGTATCCGATTGATCGTCATCATATCTGATCATACCATTAATACATTAATATAGTGATTTTCTGATTGGATCATGTTTAATCTAAGATAATTGTTAAATATAGACATCTTAGGTAATTGAGATAAAATTTGAAATTTATTGCCCTTATGTCTATTGATTGCCACTAGGACTAACTATGCCTTCGGGCTGATAGGGCCTTTGGTCTAATATTGCGTCTTTGGGTTGATAGGGACTTCGGGCTAACTACACATTCGGGCTGATAGGGCATTCGGACTAATATTGCACCTTCAGGTTGATAGGGCCTTCGAGCTAATATTGCACCTTCGGGTTGATAGGGCCTTCGGGCTAATTGCGCCTTCGGGCTGATGGATAATTGAATTGAATTGGGAAAATACGTAAAAACTTTGTCTGTTCTAGGTGTGGCCCTTTGTCCCCCAGCATACCTGAACTTATAGAGAGCTCTGGTGTTATGCCCGAAAGGATTGATTGTAACTCACAAGATTGAATTGATCATTGAATTGAATCGAATTGAATTGATAATTGAATTGCACCCTAGTGGCTGATGGGCAATTGATTTCGCCCTAGTGGTTGATAGACTATTGATTTCACCCTTGTGACTAAAGGATAATCGAATTGCACCTTTAAGGTTGATGGATAATAAACTACGACATTTGTGTTTGATAGATGAATTGATGAATTATTAATAGAATTGATTTCATAATTGTTATTATGGCCTTCATTGACCTTTGGCCAATTGGGAATTGATCAATTGTTAATTGTTAATTAATTGAATTGTTAATTGTTGAATTGTGGCCTTCATTGACCTCTGGCCAACTGGTGATTGATTAAAGGTAATTGATATTGAATTGATAATTATTATTGAATAGAATTGAGATAATCGAACTGAATTGAATTGTTAATCGAATTGCGCCATAGTGGTGGATAGATAATTAATTTGGTCCTAGTGGCTGATTTGTGATTGAATTTATCCCTAATGGCTGATGGATCATTGTTTCTGCCCTAGTGGATGATGGATAATTGAATTGATAAATTGTTAATAGAATTGATAATTCTTTATTGTGACCTTCACCATCTATGGCCAATTGATAATTGATTTAAGATATTGAATCAAATTGAATGGATATTGGTCATCAGTAATTGATGATATGGACAATCACTATGATTGATCAAATTATTTATAGATTATTGATTATTACTAAATGTTACCTATCCTGATCAATCATGTATTGTTATAGATAATTGTTTATTGATAGTATTGATATTGATATTGAGTATGGTTCATATTATTTATCGTATTGGGTGACCCTATGTATTGAGTTATCTCATTGGGCTTTGCTCCTGTACTTGGATCCGTATAGGTGATCGTGATGGCAATGGTGAGACAGTTGGTGGCTCCTATGATGGATGACATGCACATATATATGGGTCATTATTATATAGACGTGGGCCCTAACCCACAGGTTATTGAATATGGTATAAATAGCTTCTGCTTATGTAAGCAGTTTGTTGACTGGTCAAAATCAATGTATAGAATTGAGTGACGTCGCCAAGATAGCCTTCGAGGCTGGAAAAAGAAAAAAAAATCTCGAACCTCAGAGCCTGTCTAACGAGAGACATTTCATTGCCGTCTCTAATAGAATAGAGTCTATGTGCACATGTGATGAACAACCACCGCGCCATCAAGAAAGGGTCAAATAAGTTTTCTGAATCATGATTAGCTTATGTAGCTAAATTGCACTATAGAATACAATACCTTCAAGGCTATGGATAAAGTAAGGGATGATGTAGATCCTTAGATGATGGAAATAGAATAGTTACATTCATGGTATAAGGAAACGTCTAAGGAGGTTATTTCGAAAGGAATAACCAAAGTTATAAGGAGGTTATTCGAGATAGAATAACCCAAATCCTAAGGAGGTTATCCCCACATAGTATAAGAATAAAAGAATTGTACATTGATGAATGTTATCCTTAAAGCATCATAGATTGAGATAAAAGTGAGGTCAACACAACAAGTAAAGCATGACGTTTATTATCAAATAGAGAATTAAGGAAAACCTTAATGGGTTCCTAATTATAACGTTAGGAAAGATGATTGATACAAATTGAAAAGTTGATCTCTAGATTGATTGGGAATGCTACATATGAAAATAGTAAAGAGGTAAAATATTATGCATGATCATGATATAGAGGTGATCCAAAAGTCATGTTGTACTCGTGGCTCATGAAGAATTTATTGAATAGGAAAGAATATTGTCATGGGATAAACAACAAATAGTTATGTTAGAAATTGAGATGAAAAAGAATTATTGTACGAATAAGTATGGATAGTTCTTTTAAGAATGTTATCGACGGGATTGGCCAAATTCACCTCCGTAAACTCGAGGATGAATTTCTTTTTAAGGAGGTTATTATGTAACACTCCACAATTTCATCAAAGGTAATATAGTAATTTTATAATTCAATTGGAGTATTTGATGGAAAAAAAGAGAGATTAAATCCGATTGAGAGTAGGAATTATGATTAGATTCAGATTAGGAATTTCAATTTGATTTGAGATCCAAAAGAATGTTTAATGAATATAGGACTCCCAAATAGGATAAGATTGAGAGTTTTATGGCTTAAAAATATTTCAGCCATTAAAATAATATTTATTATTATTTTAATCCGAAAATTAAGTGATAAATTATAGTGGAATTAAATAATTCCGAAAATTAGACGATAAATCATATCATATTAAATAATTATGAAAATTAAAGAAAAGAAATAAATAAAAAGATAAAAATAAAGGTATAATTTGGTTAACATAAGTTATTGATAAAAGATGGAGATAGAGTTTGATTGAGAGAAGTTATGGAGGAGATAAAAAGAAATTTGAGTAGAGATGAATTTTTGATAAGTATGGTTATGAAATAATTAGTAAAATTCGAATTTAATTAAATATGAATATTTAAGAGATGATAATTAATGATGGATGGTTATGATTGATGGAGAAATAGCCCAAGGCCCTATAGAAGTCAAAAAACTTAGTTGAAAGCTATAAATAGAGCCTAAAGGGTAGCTAGAGATTATTATTTGCCTCCACAAAATTTTTGCACGAGAGCTCCTCTTTCTCCGTCTTCTCACAAAATTTCTGCACGAGAACTCCTCTTTCTCCTCTTTCAAAGTGCGGGCGATATACCATTTCGAAGGCCCGACAGAGGAGGATAAGATCCAAGTGGTAGCCAAAGGTTTCTGAACGTCAATAGTGAGAAGTTGTCAGCCAAAGTCATGATGTCCGTGCAGTCCAATTATTTTTTCAACCAACTTAAGGTACGTAGGGGATCCCCATGTCATCATTTTTTTATGACATGGACCTCAAGTCTCTTTTCCATTATATAGAGATTATATATTATTTGCATCGATTGAATATCAAATAATATAGATAGGATTACCAAAAATTATGTCGGAAACATAATTCCTGACGGTGACAGAATCCGGCCCGGGTTCTGTCTGACACGGTCCGGGTTCCATTAAACATGTCTTGGGTAATGATTGATGTGGATCAGATTCTATAATAGAAACCATATTTTTATAAATTGATTTATAGTTTATTGGATAGTTAAGATTATTAATCAGTGTCGATCATTTGATTAACAACTCTGATTTTAATATGATCACACCTGATCAGATTGTCATCACATTGATTATCATTGTCATTACACCCAATCATGATATTGATTATGGTATTTATCCATTGACCTTGTTATTGATTGATCCTTATCAAATTATTATCGTAACCGATTGATCGTCATCATATCTGAACATACTATTAATATATTAATATAGTGATTTTCTGATTGGGTCATGTTTAATCTAAGATAATTGTTAAATATAAACATCTTAGGTAATTGAGATAAAAGTTGAAATGTATTTGGCACATGTCTACTGATTGCCACTGGAACTGATAGGGCCTTCAGACTAATATTGCGCCTATGGGCTGATAGGGCCTTCGGGCTAATATTGCACCTACGGGTTGATAAGGCCTTCGAGCTAACTACGCCTTCGGGCTGATAGGGCCTTTGGGATAATATTGCGCCTTCGAGTTAATATGGCCTTCGAGCTAACTACATCTCTAGGATGATAGGGCCTTTGAACTAATATTGCACCTTCGGATTGATAGGGTCTTCGGGCTAATTGCATCTTCGGGCTGATGGATAATTGAATTGAATTGGGAAAATAGCGTAAAAACTATGATTGTCCTAGTTGCGTTCCACATCATATCCGAACTTATTGATTGAAGTAACATGATGTCTCCTAATAATAGAGAACTCTCGTGTTACGCCCGAAAGGGTTGATTGTAACTTTCAAGATTGAATTGATCATTGAATTAAATAGAATTGAATTGTAAATTGAATTGCACCCTAGTGGCTAATGGGCAATTGATTTCGCCCTAGTGGTTGATAGACTATTGATTTCGCCCTTGTGTCTAAAGGATAATCGAATTGCGACTTTATGGATGATGGATAATCAAATTGCATCTTTAAGGTTGATGGCTAATAAACTACGGCATTTATGCCTGATAGATGAATTGATGAATTATTAATAGAATTGATTTGATAATTGTTATTATGACCTTCATTGTTCTTTGGCCAATTGGGAATTGATCAATTGTTAATTGAATTGTTAATTGTTGAATTGTGGCCTTCATTGACCTCTGACCAATTGGTGATTGATTTAAAGTATTCGATATTGAATTGATAATTATTATTTAATAGAATTGAGATAATCGAACTTAATTGAATTGTTAATCGAATTGCGCCATAGTGGCGGATAGATAATTAATTTCGCCCTAGCGGTTGATTGGTAGTTGAATTGTTATCTAGTGGCTGATGGATCATTGTTTATGCCCTAGTGGATGATGGATAATTGAATTGATAATTCTTTATTGTAACCTTCACCATCTATGGCCAATTGATAATTGATTTAAGATATTGAATCAAATTGAATGGATATTGGTCATCAGTAATTGATGATATGGATAATCACTATGATTGATCGAATTATTTATGGATTATTGATTATTACTAAATGTTACCTATCCTGATCAATCTTGTATTGTTATGGATAATTGTTTATTGATATTGATATCGATATTGACTATGGTTCATATTATTTATTATAATGGGTGACCCTATGTACTGAGTTATCTCATTGGACTTTGTCCTTGTACTTCAATCCGTATAGATATCTTCCTCAATGAAGACAGAGAGTCCGAAATGAGTGATCTTGAGCTCCACATCCTCGTCCTTGCTCGTGAGGAGGAAGTTCTCGGGCTTTAGGTACTGTGCATGACGCTCAAGAAATGACAGATGTTCATGACGATCACGATGTCCCTGCATAGAGTAGCTCCCCTTGTCATATGAGCCTCTTTGTCTTTATATTACAAGTCTTCATATTTCTTGCAATTACCATTATTAATTATTTCTTGCAATTATCAAGATACTGTTCACTTTGGGCTTCCGACCCGCACGAATTTAAAACGCATCTTGATAGGTAAATGGGGATGCCACTTATAAGCCCATGACCACCTCCATGTTTTGTCCATGTGAAATTATCTTTTCCCCTTTGGTCCTTTCACCTTGGGGCCTTACAATCACCCCCTCTAAAGGACTCAACGTCCTCGTTGAGTAGTCCGTGGGTTGGATTTGTTCTCACATGGTTCAATTGAGCACGCGAGGTTGGCTCTGATACCATTCTGTAACACCCCCACCCAATCAAGATATTGTTCATTTTAGGCTTTCGGTCCGCACGAATTTAAAATTTAAAATGCATCTTACTAGGCTAAGGCCATGTTCCCATATATACTAAGCATGAGACATGCCTTGGACTAGTCCCACCTGCATAAGTCACGGGAGATATGCTGGGCATATATGGGAACATGGTCTTGGCCTAGTAAGACATGTTTTAAATTTGTGCGAGCCAATGGTTCAAAGCGAACAATATCTTGACTGGGTCGGAGGTGTTACAGAATGGTATTAGAGCCAACCTTGCGTGCTCACTTGAACCATGTGGGAACGAAACTGGCCCACGGGCCACTCAACGAGGACGTTGAGTTCTTTAGGGGGGCTGATTGTAAGGCCCCATGATGAAAGGACCAAAGGGGAAAATATACTTCCACATGGACAAAACACGGAGGTGGTCATGGGTTTATAAGTGGCATCTCCTTTACCTATTAAAACACGTTTTAAATTTGTGGGGGCCGAGAGCCCAAAGTGAACATTATCTTGACGGAGCTAAGAGGGTGTTACAAAATGGTATCACAACCACTCCGTGTGGACCTCTATGCATGGTGGGGTGTGATCACTCAACGAGGACGTTGAGTCCCCTAAGGAGGGAAGGGTGCATGAAACATGTCTTGAATTTGTCCCACATGCATAAGTCACAGGAGAGATGCTGTGTATATATGGGAACATGGCTTTGGCCTATAAGACGGGTTTTAAATTCCTGCGGACCGAAAGTCCAAAATGAATAATATCTTGATTGGGCCGGGGGGTGTTACACTTTAACTAAGATCTGCTTAGACGTCGTGGAGGTGATGGTGGCATTGATGATCTTGAAGGAAGGAAGACAAAAGGCCACGACAAATTGGTGAGTTGTTTACATAAGCATTTATTTGATATATTAATTAATATCCTAATGTAATGCCTCAAATCGATCCCCGTCACGTAGTGAAGACCAACTTGGAGATGCTACGAATGCTACGACTATGACCGTACATTTGACCAAGACTCGATCAATAAATATGACACATCAGCAAAAAGGAAAAATAAAAATGAAAGAAGCGGAAGACATTAATGAATTGCGAAAGTACAAAGGTCTTTACATAATATCAAGATAAAAATGTTATAATAACTACATCAAAGTTCATAATGCGAAAAATAAATTTGACTAAATAACTCGGCCTTCTTATTCATGTGCTATTTTATCGCCTGAGCATCATCACGGCACACCGACTCAACACCATCACTGACTTGATCATGTGAAAATCAAACACAGGGGAGACAATTCTCCCGTAAGTTTTATAGCCTAGTGAAGAGCCAATAAATCGGAAAATGCATAATTCAATTAGAATAAATTGAAAAATTCTTTGATTGTACCTTTGCTAGAGAGATAATCATGAGTCATCATAAAGATATCATGAGCAAAGGAGAATCAATAGATAACATGAAATGATATAATCTCATGAAACATGATGAATTTGAAAGTTAATAATTTGCTTAATAATCATGACATTTCGATATGAGTAACATGCTTAATAATCGCGATAACATGTTATATCGGTAAATTTGGTTCGATATCCATACTTTTTTGTTTGACAATGCTTCATTATCTTATAACTTGTTTAACAATCAGGTAACTTTGAGGTGACTTTAAATCCCCCATCCTTTACTTATCATAAGATGGGTCCTTGTTCACTTATGGGGTGTGCGCCGAGCGAAATGATACAACCACATGTAGGTTGATTAAGCCATGATCAAGGAAGCGACCCTTGTCATACACTTAGCATAGGCTAGCGACTCAGTGCTTATCTTTCATCTTGTCTTATTAGTCACTTTAACATCTTGTGTTTCATTGTTGTTCATACTCAAGGAGTCAATAGATCAATGATAGGAACAAATCAAACATAAAAGTTCTTATAGCATAATAATAATCAAACATAAAAGTTCTTGTCTTAAATCAACATGAAATCATATATCGATAATCCGGTAAATTCATGATAGGCATGAGCATGAACAGGTAAGGATTTGATCAGATTCAAAAATCAACAAACATGCATGAAAAATGGGTCTCGAATGCCATAACCCGAGCCGATTACCGAAAAACTCAGGTCGGGTTGATAGCTGGAACCCGACCGAGTGTGAAAATCCCCCGGACAAGATTCGTGGAGTGCATCACATGATGTTGAGGTTGACATGAGACAAACCCAAGTCGGGTTCAATGGAATCCAGGTCGGGTGGAAAAAATGTCGAGAGGTCGGCCGCTTCTTCGTTCGCTAACCCGGGTCAAGTTCGGGGTGAACCCAGGCTGGGTTCAGCAAACACAGACTGGGTCAGTAACTTACCCGGTCGGATTGAGAATGAACCTAGGCCGGGTTCATAGCAACCCAGGCCGAGTTCTTATATTTTCCAAACTATCAAAAGTTTGTCATTTCTCTCCTAACATGAAAGTAGTGAGCATCAAACATGATATGGGAGCATCCATACATGGCATGATTAATGATGATAATACATGGAGAGTAATCTACGACATAATAATCAACAGAATTATCACAATAGAGTAGATAAGACATACAATGAATACAAGATGATAGCTAACATGGTAAAGTAGAGGAAATCAATCAATCATACAAAGCAACGGATTCAATCAATCAATCTTAGAATGCATGGATCGTCCTATATCTTAAACATGAATCAATCTTGTGTAGATTGGAGTATAGCTTTAAATCTAATATAAAGAAATATGCAAGGTGATTTCTGGATCACCCACCTGATTCATGTTTGTCCTTTGTAGATCCGTCCAACTCAGATGTAGGCATGTCCCTCTCTTTGTCCCCACGCTTGTTGCCCTTCTCTACAGCGTCCTTGCTGGTCGCTCTCCCCCTTGCTTGAAGTGTTGTCGCCATGTTCTTGTTCTTCCAAAATGTGTGTGAGTGGGGAAAGAAAAGATGGGATCTTCTTCAGGTTGTTATGGTTGATTTGGGTTCGTTATTATCTTTTACTCTTATTAATTACTATTGATTTCCTTTCCTAATAATTTTGCTGCCATCATCTTTTTCTGTTGCAATTTAAATTTCCCACAATATCTGGGATCTTGCAGTTATTCTCTCCCCTCATTGCTGACTGCTACGATTCTATTCCTATTTTTATTATTTTATTTTATTTCTTTCCTTTTCTGGTTGTTACATTTATAATCTCCTTAAAGAAAATCCATCTTCGAATTTTTGTACGAGGTAAGGGCTTACTGAGAGATTCGAAAACTCTTGATGCCTCTCCGACTCGAGTTCCCATGTTAGTTCATTGTCATAGTGGATGTTGAGCCTTAAGTTCCAATACGTGAGTTGGGTAATAGAGTTTTCAAATGGAAAATGTCACGGCTTACATTTTTGTGAAGAATATATAACTGTTGTAATTAAAAAATAAAAAGCAAAAAAAAAACATATAAAGAATAGAAGCAATGCTCAAAGGAGAAGCCTCATGTGTACATAGCTATATATATATATATAGATTATATAGACATTTTAATAAATGTAGTTTAAATAAGAAATAACTTCAAATGATAATATTAAATAATTTAGTTACCTTAAATTAAATTTGATAATAAATTAAATAGGAGGTTATTAATGATGACATTGTGAAAGTTAATGTCTTCATAATATCATTAAAATAAATTAAAGTGGGAGTTACACCACAAATAATGAATTAAAAATTTTTATAATTAAAAAAAGAAAAAAGATAGAAAGAATGGTGGAAGGAGAGAGCTCCAAAATTAATTACAAAAGTGACATGATGCATGGCTTTATATTATATATACATGAGCATACAAAGCGGGCATTGCTTTGTACCATGTCTCAAGGTCATTCATCTGTGAATCAATGACTTTGTGTTGACGGATGTTTTGCTAGCAAGAAGTAGGACCTCTCATTTAACCTCCTCTACCTCTGCAGAGTACGAGCGTCTTCCTCCTCCCTCCTCCCTCTCTCTCTCTCTCTATATGTGTGTTGAGTGCGAGCATCTACTTCCTCCTCTCTCTCTATCTCTATAGAGTATGAGCATCTGCTCCCTCCTCCTCTACAACACCCTCCTTACCTCCCCCTCCTTGGTGATTACAGGAAACAGAGCATTTAAGACATTCCAGACTAACATCCATGTCCATGGTCATCGTCACCACCAAAGAATTCCAAATTAAGAAACAATGAATAATCAAATAAGAAAAAGTAAAAACGTCACATTTGAATTGTGAGAAGAGATAAGTGAATCACCTCTTATTGTGGCGGATGCCAAGGGAAGGGTTGACAGATGTGCTCCTCCAAGAAGAGCGGGAGGCACCTCTAGAAGGCAGTGTCGAGTGAAGGGAAGGGAAGCATGAAGGTTGGCATTGGGGCCGCAAGAGGGGTTGGAGGAGAAGTCGGATAAGTAACCAAAATTGAGCTCGACGACGTCATGAGGGGAAAGAGGTCGCAGATGAGGTTGTGTCATCATCTTCTCACGAGATGAACATTAGCCAATCAATCCCATCTTGATGGCTCTGATAGCCACTAATACCTATTGTCGTAGATTTAACGGCCCTCTTCGCCCGTGATACATTGTCAAGCATTGTCCGCTTCGCACAATCATTCTACCTTTATATTATAGATAGATCATTAAATAATATAATATATTTTAATTTTTTTATTATAATTTAAATGGTGAATGTGTAACACCTTGAAATTTCATCGCCAAATGCCTAGAGCAATTAGGTCATTCAATTGTATTAGCCTGTTCGTCACCACATCATCATAATAAAATATGATTGTCCATCAATGCAGCGGAAACTTAAATCAATTAAATAAGATAAGTTAGCTCTTTAAAACATAGCAGAAGACTTCATAAAAAATATCAAAGTAGTGTTATAGAATTGAGAAAACAAATCTAATAGTCATCATTGAAACATCTTTTTGAAAACATAATAAAAGACTCCATGACATCATGACTCTCAAAACCTAGACCATTGTGCAATCTGTCTCGTCATGATGTGAGACCATGCATCAAATCATTGGGAACTTGCACGGATCCAAGGTGCAAGGATTTCCCCGATTAGAATTATGTAAAGGTCATGCAATGCGATGTCATGATCCTAAACAAGATACTACATAATATGCATTATCATCTTCGTATACGCGTGTCATGTACTTAACATATGATCTACATGTCAATTATTAACATCAATCTATCATCATGCATTTCTAGACAATAGCATGGAAGGCATGTAATCATATTATCGTACAAGAGAGTATGAAAACTTTCATAACAATTAAACAATTCAATCCATTCATTTCATAGGCACATAAGCAATGTACACTTATCATAATCATTGCCTTAATATCTTTTCCTCAGGGTTTCTTCATAACCCTTTCGAACTTCCACTTTCGTGGGACATTATTCCATTCGATTGATCATTGGCCCTTCTTAATGTTATATCTTATGATAGTTAGAATTTATGTCGTTGCCCTCTCAATAGGCCATCTTAGCCTTAAAGACAATGCTTCACTCTTGCATGAAGGCGACATCGAAATCCACACACCGTTGTCAATGTGTGTAATGATTATTTTGGAAAACTCTCGCCTAAGGGTGACATCAAAATGACACATCGTTGTCGATGTGTGTAACGATCATTCTAGGAAAAATCCGATAAAGGGCCATAGATGGTCGACATGTAATATCATCCTCAACTTGATTCATTATGCTTTTCGATCAACAATCATTAATGTCGCACAATCTTCATGTTTTAACCTTGTTACGTGGGAAAACATGCGTATACATGTATCTAGGTTCTTATACAATAAGTAAACATCAATACATACTATGAATACCTTGAAAGTAACATTTAAAATATCATATAAGATTTCTGTTGTTGGTCATAATCGTGAAAGGTGTCATCAAAACCGTGACAGAACCTTGAAAAAACACCCTTCTGTCACGGTCGTGTCTGAATTTATCACGGTCGTGCCCGACTTTGTCACTATCGGGACATTATCTGTCATGAGCATGACAGAAGTCTAATTTTGGACGAATTCTTAACCTTGCGTCACGGCCGTGACAGAGCTCTGGATCTCCGCAGTTCAACCCAATTTTACATGATTTTCCATCCAAAATTTAGGGAAAACAATATACAACATTAAGAATCAAAACATGTGCATTTCCTAGGAATTCTAGGATCAAAAGAACATTTGAAAATAGAGAAATTCATGAAATTTTTAGTATATAAGGTTTATCCTTAAATCATGAACAATATGAAGAACATGAACCCTAATAATAGATCTAATCATAATACTTGTGCATGGCATAGATCTAATGCTTTCAATGAAAAACATTCTCATCACAACCCAATCTGAGGACATGGTGTCATCATACTCTCAATCCATTACAGAAAGAACATTGAGAGAGGAGAGAGGTTTTGGATCCTCTTTACATACAAACTTTCTCCTCTTTCCTCCTCTTCTTCCACCTCCTTGTTCTCCTTCCTCAAGCCCTAGCCGCAAATAGATGTGAGAAAAAAGGAAAACAAAGAGAATAAGGGTCTTTATATAAGTGAGATCATGAGGGTTTGATCAAAAGACCAAATTATCCTTTGATGAAAATTTGAGGTATTACAGAATGATCCATAAAACTAATTACGAAAATACCTTTTAACCTTGATTACTTATATGTAATAAAAAAATTAGCCATTAATGATTTTTATAGAATAATAATAATCGAGAGTTTTAACATATATAAAATAAGAATTAATATATAATAAATAATTTAATGATAAATAACGCATTAGAAATTTCAAATAAATGAAAATAAAATCATAAAAATTAATATCCAAATAATTTATAAAATTAATTATGAAAATGCCGTGATGCATGGCTTTATGTTATATATATAGTGTAGTTTAAAAAGGAGATAAATTCAAATGAAATATTAAATATTTTAAAATGTCTTTATATGTATCTAATAAGTGTACTTTAAAAAGAAATTAAATTCCAATGAAATATTAAATAGTTTAAAATGTCTATAATTGTGGTTCAAAAAATTTTGAATGCCTTAATATATCTATACATATATATGATAATTAAATAGGACATTGTTAATGAAGAATTGTGAAATTTAATGTATGTCATTAAGACAAATTAAGTAGAGAGTTACACCATAAATATTTAATTTAATTAAGTTGAAAAAAATTAATAATTGAAAAAAAAACAAAAAAATATAGACCTAATGGCGGAATGAGAGAGTTCCAAAACTAGTTACAAAAATTTCATGATGCATGGTTTTATATTATATATAAATATAGCTCCTACTCAATAACAATTGTAAATTCAATATAAATTTTATTCAATGATCATGACCACTTCAATAAAATTCAATTTTCAATTTTATTCAGTGATCATCAATTTTCATCTCGACCAAGTGAAACACTGGCCAAGTATGTTTTGGAACCTAGGCGGATTGGCTCGGTTCAATTTTTCTTATCTTCAATCGTCAAAACTTGGGTCACGTGGTTCGGAACACAATTCAGATTATAATGTTCCATCTTTGCAGAGATCGAGTTGATATGACCCCAGCCGAGTTCGTACAACTCAATCCAGATCAATCCAACTTGGACCTGAATTCGAGGAAACATGAGTTGGACAACATAGAACCTCTGGGTTTGGCTCTGTCGCCAATGGAAATTGCTTTTTTGACATGACTTTTGCTCGATTTTTATGCACTAAACTTTGCAATTTGATTTAAAAACATACCAAACTATTCTTTATATCAAGGACAAGAGTTTAGAATTCTATATTAACGAAAATAATTAATATAAACATATCCTAGGGACAAGTTGGCTGAAAAATCAACTATAATCTCACTACTCTATCTACTATGTAAATGATGAACTTTCATAGGTGATTTCTAAGCGATGTGACCTTGCAACCCTATGGATCACTTTGGCATGAACTCTAATGTCGATGCTTCAAAATAGTTTGCCGATTGCTCGAACAAGTGCCTTGGTTCACACGTAAATGAGAGTAAAAGAGGAGTCTCATATGTAGGAATTTTATTTCAGATAATAGAAAATTCAAACACCCCTTTAGAGTCCAAAAGACTTTGATTCCAATTGGTCCATCAACTAATTATGATAACAATCTTAATCTTTTCCACCTAATTAACTTCAAATAATTACTTGTGCATAAAATATCACCACGAAAGGGGAGGAGTGGATTGTTGTATACAAATCACAACCGAAGAATTTAATTTTTTTTTAAAAAAATCAAGCGAAAGTAAGTGCACAATAATAATAGACAAATGAGAAATGCAAACTCAAGAAAATAAACATATTGACAAGGTTTGACTCAACTCCACCTCCTACCAGGCAAACTCATAGAGCCTGAGTCGATCCAGCATGGATGACTACTCCACTTCCTATCTGGAAATATATTAGGGAGATAAGAACACTTATGAGGTTTCCTTCTCAAAATTTCATGATAAAACTTGCTTGATGACAAAATTGCTTAAAGGTAAAAGGGAATTGCACAACAAGTGGTTGTCCAAGATAAGGAGGAGATTGATGATGACAAGAGGCACAAAGCAAGACTAATTGTTAAAAACTTTGAGCAAAAGGAAGGTGTACACTATATTGAGATTTTTGCACCTCTTGTGAAATTAGATTTTTGAGTATGGTTGCAGTTGAGGATTTACATCTTGAGTAATTAGATGCAAAGACAATATTTCTTTATGGTAATTTGGAAGAGGATATCTTCATCGGTGTATAAAGTTCGATAACTTCATGACTAGCAATGAATTTGCTAAGTATTTTTCTAATCACTATTGTTACATTAAATACTTTGGTAATGTTATATTATGTTGTTGTATCACATTAAATAGTTTGGTAGTTGTTATATTATATTATCGTTGTATGTGGATGATATGCTCGTCAGAAGTTTGGATATGATAGAAATCAAAAGACTGAAAAGAATAATTATTAAATGTGTTTGAGATGAAGGAAATGAGAGCTATTAATAAGATACTTGGGATGAAGATTCTATGCAACATCAGTTGTTGAGAAGGAATGATGGTGCATGAAAAAATTCAAGGTTCAAAAAAATCTAGCTGACATGTTGCTAAGGTAGTGGTCATAGAAAAAGTGAGGTCATAAAAAAGAATTTGAGATATTATAACTTTAAGAATCATAATGAAGAAAGATTGATGGATTCATAACTATCTTATATTGTAAATATGAGTTATGATGATATCACGATATATATTCGATTTTCTAGATTCTTGTCCAAGATGGTTTATGCACATATTTGAGGAGAAGGCAATGTATGTAACAATGTAGAGACACACTACAAGAAAATTCACATTTAGTGACACAAGAAGCCTCCTAAACAAACCTTATCGACAAGTTAGCATCGCAACAATGCCACAAACATGCGACGTCAACGTCCTAGCGATATTAGTGTCGCTCTAGCGCCAACAACAAAGAGGATGCTAGTGAGAGTCTAAAGTGACAGTGGCTATCACATGAACGAAAAAGGCATTTAGTGTCATAGTTGTATATGCCAAGGCAGCGCTAAATTAGGAGATGTGGTTTTGACACCAACGTGGCGCTACATTGTGACGTTATGTTGATGCCATTGTGACGCCAAAGCTATTCGTACCTACGCCATTTTGTGTTGTTTGTTGCATTGTTATGTTGACTCCAAGGCGGTGCTATCTCGAGACGTTATTGTGGAAACTAGATTGTGATGCTATGGCGACGTGATTGTAGCATCGAACTCATATCGTAACATGCCATTGTTGCACTGCTAATGTGGCTCTAAATATGATATCAAAGTGCGTCGTTGATATGTCACTAATTTGACGCTAATTATGGTATATTTTGCCTCCATTACATTTGTATTCTTTCCCTCCCTCCCTATAGAATTTAAAATGCATCCATACTGCATTTTGCACTTTTATAATAATAGAAAATAAAGAAGTTACACGACATAAAAATTTAATGACATCACAAAAATTTAATAACATAACAAACTATTATCATTACAATATCATCGACATTATAAAACTTTAATCACGTCCAATGTTACAAAAACTTATATCCTACATCATTAACGTCATCGATGTCATTCCTTGCATTCGAAATGCGTCAGCTATTGAGAAATTTGCTTAGTAATGATTCCCCTGATGCTGTCTAATGTCATCTTAGATTCTGTAGATGAATTCCAAGTAGATGAACCATTTATGTATCCTCTGCTCTTCTTAGAAACTTGAGCGACTATTCTTGAGACACTCAAATATCCATCTCATGTCATGCCGACCAAATTCTCCCAAACAGTAGCATCTTATGCAGAATATATAAGTTTTATAATTATATCAAATATTATATAACACTATAAATATGAATTGTATTCGAGATACATGTTTTGGTGGTTGAGTACTAGGATCATCCCTGTACTTCTCGACCATCTTCTCATTATATGCATCCTAAACTATTTAAATGTTGCAAACTTGAGAAATAATTTTAGATCAATTGAAACAACCAAGTAAACATATCATGAGACTTATCAATAATATAGGAGCATTAGGAGTGACCAAGTCGGTCTACCTACTCTTATGTGAATCCTCGTATACCGCATGAAAAACAACAAGACCCCTTCTTTCTCCTCCTACAATAATATTTTAAATTTTGCAAAATAAGTAAATATCTTATAAAAGTTTAAGTTTTTTTAAGTGAATTACCATGTGTCGATGATACTCATCGAATTGGATGGGCTCTCAGTATGTATATGGACTTTCAGCTTGAAAAGTCTATTAATTTTTGCTAGTTTAGACTTTTTTATCAATCCTTATTCATCCTTCATCAATATCAAATATTTGGACTTTGTAAAATTATAAATTAAGTAAAAATAATTCAAATGTAAACTTAACATTTTCTACAAAGAGACTCCAAATTGGACTCCTAATATGCTTTGGGCATCTTTATATGACTTGATCAATACTGATAATGGCGAATGTGACGGTCTTGCAAAACTTGTACAAATGATTTTGAAGATGTTTCATAGCCACATCCTGTAGGATCCCAAAGGGCACCAAGAGGGGGGGAGGGTGAATTGGTGTTCAATCAAAAATATCGATTTCACAAAAATACATTGTGGAAGCACAAAACTATTCTTTAAAACTTTTAAAACAAAACAATTCAGATCATATCAAACTCAATGTGAGAGGGGGGAGAGAGAGAATCAAACACAAAGGCACGATGATTGTTGATGAGGTTCGGCCACACCTTAGCCTACGTCCCCGCTCCGACTTCTCGACTTCGAGATCATCGGAGATTCCACTAATCCCTTCCTTTGTTCCAAATGGGGCAAGGAAGAAAGCCCTTTACATCACCGCCTTTTCTCCGCTTCGAGAGGTAAGGCACACCTCTCCTTCAATGAAGCTAATCTATTTCTCTCGATCAAAAGGTAAGATTTTGAACCTCTTTTACACAGGAGCTCTCTCAATTTTTTTGAACAAAAGTGTTTCTCTCTTTTACAATTCTATGATCATAAGAAGAGAAGAGAGAAAGAAGAGAAAGCTACGAAATGAAAACTTCAAACAATAATATTTCTTTGATAACTTGAAGTTTTTCTTCAATGAATGAATGTGTACATTTGCCTCTATTTTGACACTCATTTTATAGCCTTCAGTGTGCGAAAAATTCATCGAAAAATTTCTTCACAAATTCCTCCTTCAAATTTGACCATTCCTGTTCATTTGACCGGGAGGCCGATCAATTGCACATCTGCACTGTTTTGATCATAACTTTCTGCACAGTTATCCAAATTAGATGATCTTGGAGTCTATGGAAAGCTAACGGAATTCTCTACAACTTTGATTTGTATAATTCATCAAAATATAATTATATCATAGTCAATTATGTAATCAAAGTTCATTCATAAAGTTATCTCTTTTTCTTAACTTTTTCAGCATTTTAATTTTAATCTTTTGAGGTTTGTTTCATCAAAATATAATTTTATATGTCATTGAACTTGACCCAACAATCTCCCCCTTTTTTATGAAGATAAACCGAGAAATATGAAAAAATATATAAGTTGGCGAAAAGAAGTTTTCTTTATATGCAAAGAAGCTTGACAAATATCTCAAGTCTACTAAACAAAAGAAGAAGAAAGATTTCTCCAAGAGAAGATCATCATTAAGCAAAAGTCAAATAACTTGCTTTAAATGCAAAAAAAATTGGACACTACAAAAATGAATGTCCAAATTTGGTCAAAAAGGAGAAAGATGGAGAAAGCTCAAGAAGGAAGAAGAAGGCTCTTCAAGCCACTTGGGATGGAAGTGAAGATGAAGATAATGACTCCAACACTTCCTCTAATGATGACGAAGAATCCTACATATGTCTAATGGCTAATAGCCATGAGGTATCATCTAACTCTTCTAACTCTAGTAATAGTGAATTCTTCAATGTGCATAAGGAATTTAGAGCTCTTATTAATAAATATGGATGCTTAAGAAAGAAGTATGATGAAATAAAAATAGAGCTGGAAAATGTGCAAAAGAAAAATAAGAATGTTAAATCATGTGAAAAGTGTGATATATTGAATAAAGAAAACTCTAGCTTGGAACTCTCAATTGAAGAATTGAAAATGAAAAATAATGCACTAAAATCAAATGTAAAAGACAAATTGTAGAAAGTGCATGTTTGAACAAAGAAATTAATCAATTGAAACTTGAACTTGAAAAATTCTCAAATGGAAGTAAAATGTTAGACGCCATGCTTAATGGATCTAGAATATCTTCAAACAAAAAGGGACTTGGTTTCACCTCTTTTGAAAAGAAAAATGACAAAAAAAATTTTATTTGTTAAAACATCGCATGATTACACAAAATCACAAATTGTTTGTTTTCATTGTGGATATGAAGGGCATTATTCTTATGATTGCAGAATTAGGAAAGAAATAAGTAAAGGAATGAAGAAAATTTGGGTCCCGAAAAGGACCATGACTAACCAAGATGGACCCAAGCAAGTTTGGGTACCAAAAACATGAAACTCCTAACTTATTTCTTGTAGGAAGTTTCTATGTACAATGAAGGTAAATGATATTTGGATAGTGGATGCTCGAGACATATGACCGGCGATGCCTCAAATTTCATCAATTTGAAAAAGTTGTAAAATCTTATAAAAAATAATTTTACTCCCCCTAACTCTTAACTTTCCTTACATTGGGATATATTCATATAAATATTAATTGTAAGGTAATCTTCATATAAAGTATATTCAGGTCATATTTCTCATATATTTCTCCCCCTTAATCGATTTTTAAAAAAATATTCTTCCCCCTTTTTTTGTCATATAATAAATATGTAGAGTAGTTGCAAGTTTTGAAATATAACTCCCCGTAAATTTATGGTTATTTTATAATAAAAACCAATTTATGAAAGTCAAAACAATGATATATTAAAAATATGACATAAAAACTTTGATAAAACAATGTGATATCCATGATATGTGAAAATAATATTTAATCTCCTCCTATCAGTGTGACAAATCATTTATATATTTCTCTTTTCTGTTAAAGAAATAGTAGTTTTGAAATTTTTGGATGAAATAAAAAAGTAAGTGATACTATAACCTTTGTGGCTTCACCACTTGTCCTTTGCTTTGCATGTGAGGCACACCTGAAAAGTAATTATGTAATCTTTGGTACCCAAATTTCTTTGGGTCCTGTTTTGTTAGATAATGTTCCTTTCGGAACCCAAATTTTGCCATGTTGTGTTGATTTTCTCATTTTGCATTGATATGCATAATGTCCATAAAATTCACATGTAAAACATTTTATATGTGATTTTCTACCATGTAGATGATTGGATTTCCAATATGATTTTTCATGTCCAAAATGATTCTTAAGTTTACTTATCGTTACATGAGAAATAGTCTTATTTTGTGACAAAAGGTCATTTTCATTCTTTACATTTTCTAAAGAACATGCTAATTTTACAATTTCACATGCATGCGTGATTTCCAAAGTATCAATTTCATTTTTTAGTTTTTCATTTTCCAAAAAATATGCATTATTTTCCTCTTTTTAATTTTTCAATTTCATATATTAATGTTTCATTTTCCTCTTTAATTGAAAAATATCTTTTTATAAGAGAGGAGAGTTCTTTATTCACATCTAAAGAAAGAATTTCTTCGGAAGAGTTTGATGAGTCATAATTTAAGTTTGAAGGGTTAGAGATTACCTCATTGTCGTGTGCCATCAAGCATATGTATGCTTCATCACTAGAAGAGCTTGATGAACTATTTGTTTCACTTGACTCTTCCTATTTCTTCTTTTTACTTTTCCGAGATTTTTCTTCTTTGTGGTGGTTATATGATTTTCTAGTTGGCTTGTCATTCTTGTCTTTCTTTTTAACCAACTTGAGATACTTATCTAATTTTCTTGAGTAGAGTGCGAGTTTCTTTTCATCCACTTCCTCATCACTTGAATCTTCTTCTATTGTATTTGCCTTCAATGCCAATGTTTTCTTCTTGGGGGCATTTTCTTCTTGATCTTCTTGGATTGAGATCTCATAGGTTAAAAGTGAGCCAATGAGATCATTAAACACCAATTTGTTCAAATCTTTTTATTTGATCACGGTCCTCTTCGTATGCCATTTGGAGGAGAAAGACCTGAGAATCTTTTTCACTTTTTGGGGGTTAGATCTTGGCTCGTCCAAGGAGGCTAAGCCATTCAAAATATCATTAAATTGAGCAATATTTATGGATTCATTTTCATGCATCTTCAAGGAATCATATTGATGATTCAAAATATTTAATCTAGATTCTTTGACATTATCCGTTTCTTCATAATTAGTAATGAGTTTCTTCCAAATTTCGGTTGCATTTTTGCAATTAGAAATCCGATTGAAATCCGTTGAATCCAAAGAACAATAAAATATATTTTTGGCTTTCCAATCAAGTTTTGAAAAAATCTTTTCTTTTTCTATAGTATCAGTAGGTAACTTTTCATTGACGTAATAACCTTTTTCAACTATGTCCCACATGTCGATATCAATAGAACAAATATATGCTTGAATTCTAATTTTCCAATATGCAAAATGTGATGCATCCAAAAGGGGAGGACGACTAATTGATTGCCCTTTAGCAAAACTAATTTCACTTGATGCCATGGCTCTTGAAGATTGTTAAATCTTAAAACACGATGATTGAATCTTAAAACGATTAGATCTATAAAAAATTAGATCTAAAAACAAGATGATTCAAAAATCCAAAACAAGAGCAACCCGCTCTGAAACCAATTGTAGGATCCCAAAGGGCACCAAGAGAGGGGGGTGAATTGGTGTTCAATCGAAAATGTCGATTTCACAAAAATACATTACGGAAGCACAAAACTAATTCTTTAAAACTTTTAAAACAAAGCAATTCAGATCATATCAAACTCAATGTGAGAGGTGGAGAGAGAGAGAATCAAACGCAAAGGCACGGTGGTTATTGACGAGGTTCGGCCACACCTTGGCCTACGTCCCCGCTCCGACTTCTCGACCTCGAGACCGTCGGAGATTTCACTAATTCCTTCCTTTGTTCCAAATGGGGAAAGGAAGAAAATCCTTTACATCACCGCCTTTTCTCCGCTTCGAGAGGTAAGGCACACATCTCCTTCAATGAAACTAATCTATTTCTCTCGCTCAAGAGGTAAGATTTTGAACCTCTTTTACATAGGAGCTCTCTTAATTTTTTTGAACAAAAGTGTTTCTCTCTTTTACAATTCTATGATCATAAGAAGAGAAGAGAGAAAGAAGAGAAAGCTATGAAATGAAAACTTCAAGAAATAATCTTTCTTTGATAACTTGAAGTTTTTATTCAATGAGTGAATGTGTACATTTGCCTCTATCTTTGACACTCCTTTTGTGAAAAATTCATCCAAAAATTTCTTCACAAATTCCTCCTTCAAATTTGACCATTCCTGTTCATTTGACTGTGAGGTCGGTCAATCGCACATCTGCACTATTTTGATCATAACTTTCTGCACAATTATCCAAATTAGATGATCTTGGAGTCTGTGAAAAGCTAACAGAATTCTCTACAACTTTGATGTGTATAATTAATCAAAATATAATTATATCATAGTCAATTATGTAATCAAAGTTCATGCATAAAGTTATCTCTTTTTCTTAACTTTTTCAACATTTTAACATTAATCTTTTGAGGTTTGTTTCATGAAAATATAATTTTATATGTCATTGAACTTTGACCCAACACATCCTTGAAACATTTCTATATCGTCCTCAAACTGTGTTCTGGACGAAACTATTTTGATTCCTAAAAAATTATGAAAATTAGTAATTAAAAATAATATAAAATAAATTGTATACCCAAAAAATATAATCATACGTTAAATGCACGAAAGATACCCTTATTTGATTGGGACATCTTTTGACGATCTTACCCCTTTTAGCAAGTGGAAGAAGACAAGAACACCAATATCCTGCACAGTAGAAGTAGGTGTGAAAGTAGTCCTGCAATTTAAAAAGATTATTTTTTTAATTATAAAGTGAACTATACTAAAATTTGTAAAATTTATTTCACTTACAACTGAGCAATATTATTGATAGTGACCACCCCATTGCAGCGTCTAGATGTGCGTATCATCTAAACAAGCTTTTTTTAGTTGCATCTTGCCAAATCTTTCTTTGCGACTTGCCAAATCCATGATTTGTATGGTCTTGTCCTGAACAAAGGCTTCAACGAAGATTAGCAGAACACTCGACTCATATGTTCTATTGTGTTGGTTGTCACGCCACGCTTGAGGCTTGATGCTCACTTTACAAAAATTTTGAAATCTTTATTGAGAATAGAATGCTTGATTACAAAAGCTTTAGAATAAGACTAGCTACTCTCCCTTAATACATCACAAATATGGATGGTAGATCGATGATATGTGATGTGGAGGATAAACTATGGAGACACTTTTATAGTGCAAAATTATAAGACTAACACTACAAGAAAAATGCCTTTTTTTCGATTGTCCAAGCCGTCGAAAAATGAGAAAAAACCATTGGAAAATACACTTTGCGACGGATTTCTCCGATGTGAATGATCTGTCATAAAAACACTCGTCGCAAAAATTTCCCATGGCTCCATTTGTGGGAAAAACATTTCAACGGCCGGAGTCGTGGGAACGTTTCCCGTGGTCCAAGCCGTGGGAAGCTCCCACAGCTCCAACCGTGGGAAGAGTTCCCTGGCCTGAGCCGTAGGAACTACCTACAGACCCAACCGTGGGAAATATTCCCACGGCCTGAGCTATGGGAACTTCCCATGGTTGGAGCCGTGGAGACATTTTCCCCCAGCCGGAGCCGCAAGAATTTTTCACGCCTCCGACCGTCGCAAGTTCATTTTCTAAAATAAAAAAAATTTGGTCGTGTACGACCGAAAATGGCCCATGCGGCCGTGTGCGAGTGGAACTAGCCCACTTGTCACTGGCCCATGTGGCCATGTGTGGGCGGAACTGGCCTCGTGCGGCTGGATCGGCCGGCGCGCAGATCCGGTAGTGTGAAGGCCGGATCCGACCCTGTGCAGGCCGATCCGGCCGCGCGTAAGCCAATCCGAATGCGTGCAGGCGAATCAAGCCGCGCACGTCGCCTGTGAGAGAAAGAGGGAGGGAGGTCGCCGCGCCGATCACCTGGAAGGAGCGTACCGATGAGGGAGAGAGAGGAGAGAGGGAGGAGGTGAATAAAAAAGAAAGAAAAAAGAGAATAGGGAATAAAAAGAGAAGCGGGAAAAGAAAAAAACGTCGAAGAATTTGGCTGGATTTTTAACTTTTCGACGTTTTTAGCCATTTTTAGCCGTGGAAAATATTTTCCACAGTTGAAACCATAGGAAATTTCCATGGTGGAAGCCGTGCAAAAAGTTTCCCATGGCTCAAACCGTGGGAAATTCCCATGGTCAACGCTGTGGGAAATATTTCCCACGGTTTGGGTTTGAGCCGTGGGAAATATTTCCCACGGCCCGAACCATGGGAAACTTTTCTCACGAAAAATAATCCATCAGAAAATCCGTCACAAATTGTGAAGGTTTTCTGACCATGGGAAACTTTCATCAAATAAAGCGTTTTTTCTTGTAGTGTAAGACTAACTTGCAAAAGTGGGTTGGATTTTATGGGAAAATGCAAGAAAAAAATAAGATAACATTGTGGTCACAGGGCACATTGCAAGGTGTTCGTGACATTTTCCCCAGTTAGTTGGCGATATCTTTGGTGCTACGAACTCTTCAATCTTCTACTTTGAATTACCACAATGCTTCTGCAGACTCCCAACTTATGTTTACGTTCGGTTTTTTGCTTCATTGAATAAGGTACTCCTTCTACTTCAATGCTTAGATGACGAGAACTTTTTTTACTTTGATCAATGAATTATTGATAGATGACTGACGGAGCGTACACTCGATGCTCGGGATCTTAGGGGTCTTCTAGGTATGTCTTGAGTAGGCTAACATGGAAGACATGATGTTGCTACATTTGAGGCGGATGCTCCAACTTGTAAGCTACTTTACCTATCTTCTTTAGAATCTTGAACAGGACTTTGTAACACCTAATGAGGCTATTGTTTTTCTGCTCAGTTGAAGATGTTGAACCTACTTTATAAAGACCAGATCTCTGAGATAAAAGTTGATGTTCTGTTGAATAGTGTTAGCCCAATTCTTCATGTGTTTTCATTGCCTTGTACAAAGTTGATCGAGCCATTTCCTCACCATGCAAGAGCAGCAAGGAGATTGACACCATAGGAAGTGGCGATGACATGTTGAGTAAGGGGAGGCCAACCCGTCAGTATCTCAAAGAAACTTTGATTGGTCGACTCGCTATTGGTTAGTAGCTCTGCATAGTCCTTTTGATTAGCATTGACATAGTTCCGCATGTAGATATCTAGAATACAACTCACCCATTTTGTCTGGCCATCAATCTGATGGTGAAGTGTCATGGAGAAATACAAGTTCGAGTTCATCATCTTGAATAGCTTCTTGTAGAAGTTGCCAATGAATCATCAATCTCGATCTCCAATGATGCTTTGGGTAAGGCCCCAATAGTTAGGCAACTCGTGGAGTTAGCGCCAAATATGGCATGCTTGGAGAACTAATCCACGACCACCATGATGATATCCGCCCCTTGAAACTTGGGCAGACCAATGATGAAGTTCAAGGAAACATCTTTCCATGTCGCTTTGAAATAAGGAGTTCCAAAAGTCCATCGGGTTCTTCATATATTTCTTTATCTTATCTTTACAAATGCTTCAACATCATACTCCATTCTTGTCTAAAAGTAATTGTCCTCGATGAGTGTCGATGCTCGGATGTGCCGTCCACTTAGAGTCATGGCACTCCTTCATAATTGCACACCATAAGTTGTCGAACAATGGAACGTAGATGTCACGTTCCTTGCTGAAGATTAGCACATTTCCATCCAAAATTGTCACATCTTGCACTCCTTTGCTTGCTTTAGAAAATTCTTTATCATACCGACCACTTCTTAATCCTCTTGACCAAGTCAACCTGAGAAAATCTCATGACTATCAATTCCGTGTGTCGGATGAGGGCATCGATAACAACATTTTTCTTGCCGAGATTGTACTACAAGATGCAATTGAACTCCGCCATAAAGTCTTCTCACCGTGCCTACTTTGACAAGAGTTTCGTCTGCCATCTTGAAATAGTTGGTCGCAACATTGTCTATCTTGATATGGAATCATGAATTGAGAAGGTAGTGCCATCATGTCTGTAAGTAGTGGATCAACATGGTCATCTCCTTCTCCTCCTGAATGACATATTGCTGCTCTGTGTCATTGATTTTGCGACTCTCGAACATCACGAGATGCCCCTCCTATATAAGAACTCCTCCGATAGCATACTTAGAAGCATATGTCAAAAGGTTTGTGTAGTTTGGTAGGATGAGCATTGATTCCTCTATCATGACCTGCTTCAAGGTGTCGAATGCCTCCTAGCATGTAGGCATCCACTTCCACTTCACATTCTTTCAAAGAATGTTCATCAAAGGAATCATCACATAGGAATACCCCTTGATGAACTATATAAATTGGGAACTATATAATAGTTCATCATACTAAGGAATGAACATAAATTGGGAACCCGCTTGGGCGATTCCCACTCCTTGATGGCTCAAATCTTCGTGTCATCCATCTTGAGTTTCCCACTTCCGACAACATATCCTAACCAGTGCACTTTCTCTTAGGAAAAGGCACACTTGGAGCTGCTTCACATATAGCTAGTTTTGTCGCAACACTTCAAACACATACCGGATGTGCTCCTCCAATGTACAATTGTAGATCATAATGTCATTGAGGTAAACAACCACGAATCTATCAAGAAAGGGTTGCAACGTATTGTTCATGATGTGCATAAGGTGATGTCGAAAGACATCATGAGAAATTGAAATGAGCCATATCTTATGACACACACCATCTTCTGAACATCTTCATCAACAATTTAGACCTATCAGTAGTTCGAACTAATATCCAACTTGGTAAACCATCTCGCTTCGCCAAGTTAATCAAACAAGTCCACCATGATAGAGATGTGGTACTTGTTTTTCATCGTAAGCTCTTGTTCAACGATCGATAATCAGTGCACATCTACAGGGATCCGTCGTCCTTCCTCTGAAAGAGAACTGTGGTGTCATATGAAGACTTTGATGATCGAACATATCCTGCAATCAATAATGCTATAATTTTCTTACGTAGTTCAGCGAGTTTCAGATGGGCTAATCGCTAAGAAACACCATGTGGTGGTCCACTTCACGCTTCCAAGGCAACCTCTTTGGAAGCTTCGTGGGCATGATATCTGCAAAGCTCTCAAAGGTCTTAAGAAATTTGGGAGGCATTGGAGTGGAGGACTCCGGATGTTTGAAGACGGTAGTCAGTAGGAAAGTGTACTCTTATCGTTGCATGGCTGAAAGGGTCTTCTATTTTATATCCCCACATGACCTTACAAGAACGTCGTAAGGTCCCTTAAGGCTAGACATGACCAACAAGTTGGTGAACATACATGCTACAATGTGTCATAAAAAAAAGATTCCTGCCACCACCTCGTAATCATCCAAAGGTGCCACCGTCGCGTCCCGGCCATTTTCCCATGCGGACCCTCACTATAGGAGAAATTATCATGATCGAGACAAAATTTACATTGACCATTTTGAACGTGGTTGAAAAATTCTTTAGTGACAGCTACAACTTTTTAGTGGTCACTTCTTAAATGAATAGCTTCAATGCCCCCGTGTTGATAAGAGCGCTAAAAACTTGATCATTCAACTCAATTTCTGCATAGAGTCGAGTGGTCGATGTTGATCCCAAGACACTAAGGACATGCATCAAGATGAAACATGTATCATCCTTCTCTGTCTCATTGGTGCAATACATAACATTGATTGTCGTCTTATGTGGGCAATTGCTTTTCCAATGAGATCCCTACAAATGTAGCAATGCTTTGGTGACTTACCGTCTCTCTTGAATTTTTCACTATCTGATCTTTTTTACGGCCCTTGCTATTGTCTTTCTATTGATAATTTGGCTTGACGCCTTATGACTTGGACTTTTCTCCCCCACCATGGCCCTCACCTGAGGGCTTTGGTGGTGTGGCACTCATATTGGAATACTCCACGAGTGATTCTGCAATAGTGTCTAGTGAGCAGAGGTTGGGATAATCAGCTTGTCGCTCCAACTCTGTCCTAACAAGACTTCACGCATTTGACAAAAACTGTCAACAGTGTGTCTTCACCTACCTGAATATTTTTTAGGCGAAGCTCGTGAACTCATTCATGTATTCCTTCAATGTGCTTTTCTGGCTCATATTGAACAAGGTGATCTTGGCCTCCGACCCCAACTTGATTGCGTAAAAATATTTGATAAGTTGTCATTTGACTAGTCTTGTTCTCAACTACAATTTCATCCATAGGCTTTTATGATGTTGTTGATATTGAATTGATTCTAGTTGAATTGTCTTCAACAGGCTTCATTGGTTCTTTAATAACTCTACCACTTCTAAGTTGAACAGTTTGCACTTGCTCTTTAGGTTTGATTTCTAGTTGTCCTGGAAAAATACTTGGAGCTCTAGTTGAGGTACTAGCATGCTGAGCTATCTGATTTTCAAGCTTCTTGTTGTGAGCACTTAAAGTTTCGAATTCAGAAGTTAGTTTCAGCATTGCTTCTTCATGCTTCTTTAAGATTGTTTCCAGCAGCTCTTCCATCTTAGATATCTGTGGAATTTGAACTTGTTGCTCATATGGTTGCCTTTGCAGTTGGACATTTGGTTGATTATTTGGAGGTGGTTGATTCTTGGGCACAATCTTAGGTTGCCAATTGGAATTCTGAATTGGTGGAGCTTGATAGTGATTTGTCTTATAAGATTTTTAAACTCTCATTAAGTAATCATGATAGAATATACACAACGGCCGATATTTAGACCAATTTTAAGTGAAAAGACAACATCACTTGAAATGGGTCTAAGAGTGACTATTGTGATAATGCTATCTTAACTATTTAATGAGAGAAGAGGTGATTGAGAGGAGAACGTGGGAGGAGAGGAGATTGAGAGAGAAAGGGAGGGATGTGGCCATGTGGGGGAAGGAAAGGAGGAAGTGTGAAGAAAGGGAGGGGTTCGACGTTGTCCTCCTTTTAACACGGTCCATGTTGTCCTCCTTCAACGGCGCGTCCGTGAATCTGCTCGTGTACGTGTTGCCAAATCAAAATAACACGGGCCGTGTCGTGTCCATAGTGTGGATGGCCGGCCTAACACAAAATGGCACGACATGGCCCATTTTCTCATGCGCGGGTCGGGCTGACACGACTTTTTGGTGGGCCGGCGGAGTCTTGGGCCGTGCGGTCCGCTCAAAGTTCCATCTTTAGTATCCACTTTGCTACTTTCCACATTGTCAGAATGGCATCACCACCATAAACTTGGCCCATCATGTAAATAGAAAGACAGTCTTCATCATTCTTGCTTCTAAGGTCACGTCCAAGGCTTTCATGTACCATCATATGTTTCATAGAAATTCATTGACCTTCTTTGCCAACCTCTCACATTTTGTAAGGTCGTGGCTAGCTGATCATATTATGTTTTTACCCCATTTTCAATCAAGTTCATATGTATCGAGCCCTTATTTTGCCCCACATTTGGTCAATTATGCATGAAATGCAACAGATTGTGATAACTAGTTGGCCATCCTCATTTTGTATTCAATTTCATGTGCATAGAGGATCTGAATGGTTAAAATCTATAAGATTATCAATTTTGTGCCAAGTTATCATTTTTGGGCAAGTTATCATTCCAATATGCAAAGTTATCATTCTACAGGACGGATGTTTCTTGATGTCGCTCGTTCCCTTGGCGTCATTTGAGCTCTTCTCAAAAGGCTTTAAGCTCTCTCATGTCCATGATTGTCGCATTCGACTTGAGTCACACACACAATGGTGTGATCTCATCCTGCACAATTGTGATGTACATCGAACTCATGCGTCACGAGCTAGTTTTACATCTCATCAACGTTGGTTTTACATCTCATCAATGTCCAATTGGAAGGGATCGACGTTGGAGAAAAGTTTTAATGACATATTAAATTAATTTTAATGACACAAACCTCGAAAGATTAAAATTAAATGCTGAAAAAGTTTAAAAAAAAGAGACAACTTTATGCACTACACTTTGATTACTGTGATCTTATTAGATTCTGGATGAATCAAAAATATCAAAGTTGTAGAGAATCATGTTAACTATTCATAGAATCCAAGATTATCTAATTTCGATAACTGTGCAAAAAGTTATGCTCAAAATAGTGCAGGTCGGTCAATCTGTCGGTCGACGGAATGAAAGCTGGTCGAGACAACTCCGGTCGACCGATCCAGTATACCAGTCGACCGATCAATGAATGTACTGCCCAGGTGACGAGACTATATTGGTCGATGCCAAGATGATACCAGTCAATGTACCGATCGGCCAGGTGTAATCAGTGAAAAAAATAAGTGCAATGATCATATAGACCGGTCGACCGGTCCAATGCGGTCTACCAATCCTCTAGTCAAATGAAAAGTAACGATTAATTTTGAAGGAGAAATTTGTAGAACAATTTCTGGACAAAATTTCACATACTAGAGCCTATAAAAGGAGTGCCTAAGTCAGAAGCAAAGGCATCCATCCAAGCCTTGAAGAAAAACTTTAAGTTATCAAAAGAATATCATTCCTTGAAGTTTTCATTTTAAGTTTTCTCTTCTTTCTCTCTTCTCCTCTTGTGAGCTTAGCATTGTAAAAGAGAGAAACATTTTATTTAAAAAATACTAAGAGAGCTCTTGTGTAAAAGAAGTTCAAAATCTTACCTCTTGAGCGAGAGAAAAGATTAGCTTCATTGGAGGAGAGGTGTGCCTTACCTCTCGAAGTGGAGAAAAGGCAGTGGTGTAAAAGGCTTTCTTTCTTGCCCCATTTGGAACAAAGGAAGTGCTTAGTGGAATTTCCGACGATCTCAAGGTCGAGAAGTCGAAGCACGAATGTACGCCAAGGTGTGACCGAACCTCGTTAACAACCACCTGTGTTCATTGTGTTTGAAACTCTCTCTTTCTCCCTCTCATATTATGTTTATGATCTGAATTACTTTTATTTAAAGGATTAACAAATCAATTTTAAGCTTTCGCGAAGAATTTCATGAAATTGATACTTTTATTTTAAACACCAATTCACACCCTCTCTTGGTGCCCTCTGGGATCCTACAATTGGTATCTAATCATTTTTAGATCTAATTGTTTTAATATTTAATCATATTGTTTTAAGATTTAACCATAGCTGTGGCATCAAGTGAACTTAATTTTGTCGAATGACAATCAATTATTAGTTGTCCTCCCCTTTTAAATGCATCAAATTTTACATATTGGAAAATTAGAATTCAAGCATATATTTATTCTATTGATATCGACATGTGGGACATAGTTGAAAAAGGTTATTATCTTCATGAAAAAATACCTAGAGATTCTACGAAAGAGAAAAGATTTTTGCAAAACTTGATTGGAAAGCCAAAAATATATTTTATTGTGCTTTGGATTCAACGGAGTTTAATCAAATTTCAGTTGTGAAACTGCAACTGATATTTGGGAGAGACTCGTCACTACTTATGAAGGAACCGACAAAGTTAAAGAATCTAGATTGAATAGTTTAAATCATCAATATGATTCTTTCAAAATCCATAAATGATATGGTTGTTCAGTTTGATATTGTGAATGATTTAACCTCCTTGGACGAGCCAAAAATTAACTTCCAAAAAGTGAAAAAGATTCTTAGGTCTCTTCTCTAAATGGCATATAAAGAGGACCATGATCGAAGAAAAATATTTGAACAAATTGAATTTTGATGATCTAATTAGTTCACTTCTAACCTATGAGATCTTAATTCAAGAAGATCAAGAGCAAAAGGCCCCCAAGAAGAAAACATTGGCACTGAAAGCAAATCCAAAAGAAGAAGACTCAAGTAAAGAGGAAGTGGACGAAAAGAAACTCGCACGCTACACAAGAAAATTAGATAAGTATCTCAACTTGGTAAAGAAGAATGAGAAGTCATACAAACAACTCAAAGAAGAGACATCTCAGAAAGTGTAAAAGAAAAAAATATGAAGAGTCAAGTGACTTATCAAGTTTTTCTAATGATGAAGCATGCCTACTGGCACACAACGATGAGTAAGTTCTTGTCCGTCAAACTCAAATAATGACTCATCGAGTTTTTTCGAAGAAAACATTTCTTTAGATGTAAATAAAGAACTCTCTTCTTTTATAAGAAGATATTTTTCAATTAAAGAGGAAAATGAAAAATTAATCCATGAGATTGAAAAATTAAAAAAAAAAGAAAAGGATGTATATTTTGTGGAAAATGAAAACCTGAAAAATGAAATTGATACTTTAAAAATTACACATGCTTGTGAAATAGTAAAACTACCATGTTCCTTAGAAAAGGTAAAGTAAGAAAATACTTTTTTGAAAATTACACAAAATAATAAGGCCAATTCTCATGTAATGAAAAATACTCTTAGGAAATATTTTGAATATGAAAATTATTGGATATCCAATCATTCATATGGTAGAAGATCACATCTCAAATGTTTTACATGTGGACTTTATGGTCATTATGCATATCAATGTAGAATAAAAAAATCATCACAACATGGCATGATTTGAGTTCCGAAAGGAACATTGTTTAACAAAATAGGACCCAAAGAAGTTTGGATACCAAAAATTACTTAATCATTTTTCAGGTGTGCCTCACATGTAAAGCAAAGAACGAATGGAAATGTGAAGGCACAAAGGTTATGGTAAAAGTATCACCTACTTTTTTATTCTTCTCAAAAGCTCAAAATTATTATTTTTTAAAGAAAAATGGAACACATCAAATATAAAAAGAAAATTAGTCATAATGAAAGGGGTAGCATAGTTTTCAACCTTATATTAACATATTTGTACCAAAGTTTTTATGTAATATTTTGATGCCTAATATAATTTTTGACTTATGGATTTCATAACCTCTAAAACAATTAATTTCATTTTAAAATAGCCATAAATTTAGGGGGAGTTATTTTTTCATATTTTATGACATTTTATGATACTTTACAAAAAGGGGAGAATAATTTTTTTTCAAAGGGGAATTACATATATTTTGCCCTTTATATGCAAACTATTTTTTTATGAAACAAAAAGAGGAGAAATATAGGAGAAATAAGATATGAATATATGAAGAGTACCTTACAATTAGTACTTATGTAAATATCTATCATTGTAAGGAAATCTAAGTTTTAGGGGGGAGTAAAATTGATTTTATAATATTTTACAACTTTTTCGCAAATTATAATTTTTTCATATTTCTCGGTTTGTCTTCATAAAAAAGGAAAAGATTGTTGGAGCAAAGTTTTAAAGACATATTAAATTAATTTTGACGATACAAACCTCGAAAGATTAAAGTTAAATGTTGAAAAAATTTAAAGAAAAAGAGACAACTTTATGCACTACACTTTGATTAAATAATTGACTATGATCTTATTAGATTATGGATGAATCATAAATATCAACATTGTAGACAATCCTGTCAGCTATCCATAGAATTCAAAATTATCTAATTTGGATAAGTTTGCAAAAAATTATGCTCAAAATAGTGCAGGTCGATCAACCTGCAGGTCGACAGAATGAAAGTCGATCGAGACAACTCTGGTCGACCGATCTAGTATACTAGTCAACCGATGAATGCATTGCCCAGGTTCAATGACGAGACTATACTAGTCGACGCTGAGATGATATCGGTCAATGTATCGGTCGACCGACTAGTTGCGATCAGTGAAGAAAATAAGTGCAATGGTCATATAGATCGTTCGATCGGTCCATTAATGCGGTCGACCGATCCCTGATCAAATGAACAGTAACGGTCAATTTTGAAAGAGAAATTTGTGAAATAATTTTGGACAAAATTTTCACATACTAGAACTTATAAAAGGAGTGTCAAAGCAAGAAACAAAAGCATTCATACAAACCTTAAAGAAAAACTTCAAGTTATCAAAAGAAGATCATTTCTTAAAGTTTTCATTTTAGGTTTTCTCTTCTTTCTCTCTTCTCCTCTTGTGAGCTTAGCATTATAAAATAGAGAAACATTTTATTTAAAAAAATACTGAGAGAGCTCTTGTGTAAAAGATGTTCAAAATCTTACCTCTTGAGCGAGAGAAAAGATTAACTTTATTGGAGGAGAAGTGTGCCTTACCTCTCAAAGTGGAGAAAAGATGGTGGTATAAAAGGCTTTCTTCCTTGTCTCATTTGGAACGAAGAAGTGCTTAGTGGAATCTCTAACGGTCTTGAGGTCAAGAAGCTGGAGTGGCGACGTAGGTCAAGTTGTGGACGAATCTCGTCAACAACCACCCGTATTCATTATATTTAAAATTCTCTTTCTCTCTCTCCCTCTCATATTATGTTTATGATCTGAATTACTTTGATTTAAAAGATTAACAAATCGATTTTAAGCTTCCATGATGATTTTCATGAAATCGATTCTTTTATTTTAAACACCAATTCACCCCCCCCCCCCCTCTTGGTGTCCTTTGAGAACCTACAATCGAAACGTTGCTTAAAGACGGTCATGATGTACTTGGATCTATAATGACGTCAACCCTTCTGTTACGGAAAGAGGAAGAGAGATCGCACGAACACAAAGATTTATGAGGTTCACTCTCAATCGGGTTACATCCTTGGGCGGCGGCTCTTTGTTATGGAATAATGATTATTACAATGATATGAGACTCCATAGGGGAAATCTGCTAAAGCGCCTAATTACATAAGGGGATCACAAAGGATTACAACTAGGTTCATATTGAAGGCATTATCAACAAATCATCACCTTGACTTGAATCATCTTCGGAGCACAAAAAACATCAATACCATGCCACGGCGCCGCCAGCCCCACCTCGGGCTATTATCAAGTATTGATGTTAAGCAAGTCAGTAATGCTGGAACTTCTTATGAGAAAGAGATTTGGTGAATATATCAGTTGGATTGTCTTTAGTGTCAATCTTCTTTACCTTGATCCTCTTCTCAGTGCGGATAAAGTGATATCTGACATCAATGTGTTTGGTTCTTTCATGATACACTTGATCCTTGGCTAAACATATTGTACTGACTGTCACAGTGCACTATAGTCTGCTCCTGATGTAATCCGAAATCTCCAACTAGACCTTTTAATCAGATGCCTTCCTTGGAAGCTTCTATCAGTGTCATGTATTCAGTCTTTGTGATAAATAATGTAACTGATGGCTGAAATGTTGCCTTCTAACTAATAACCAAACTGCCCAAAGTGAAGATATAGCCTGTCATAAATCATCTTCCATCAACATCTCCAACATAGTCTGAATCTAAGTACTTTGTAACCAAAAACTCTTTATAACTTCTGTAGATGAGATCAATATCAAATGTTCCTCTCAAATACCAAAAAATTTGCTTCACTACTTGCCAGTGCTCTTTTCCTAGATCGTTCATGAATCTGTTGACAACATTGACTGCATGAGCAATGTCTAGCCGTGTGCAAACCATGGGATACATCAGACTTCCAACTACACTAGTATATGGAACCCGAGATATGTACTCATTTCCTGCTTCTGATTTTGGTGCAAAAGTAATAAAGAGATGAACATTTATAGTTGATGGAGTTTTCAAAGGCTTCGCTCCAAATATTCCAAACTTGGATAAAATCTTCTAAATATAAATTTTCTGGGATAAGAAGAGTGTGCGCAATCCCTTAGAATTTCCATCCCCAAAATTTTTTGTGCTGCACTAAGATCCTTCATGTCGAATTCTGCAGATTCTGAACGTTTGACATATCCCTGGTAGCAATGAGTATGTCATCAACATACAAGAGCAGATAAATGTGGAGCCATCCTTCACCTTCTTATAATAAACACAGCAATCATAGGGACTTCGGATGAATCCCTTACTGATCATGAAGCTATCGAACCTCTTGTACCATTGCTTGGGAAATTGCTTCAGCTCATACAAAGATTTTTTTCAGTCTGCAAACTTGATCCTCCTTTTCTGAAATGGATAATCCCTTTAGCTGACTGATACGAATGTTTTCTTCAAGTTCTCCATGGAGGAAAGCGATATTCACATCTAGTTGCTCAAGCTCTAAATTCTGATGTGCTACAAGAGCTAGCAACACCCTGATAGAAATATGTCTGACAATAGGTGAGAATATCTCATTGTAGTCCACACATTTTTTCTGACTATAACCTTTAGCAACCAGCCTTTCTTTATATCTTGTGCCTTCAACTTCTAGAATTCCAATTTTCTTCTTAAAGATTCATTCACAGCCAACAATCTTTCTGTCTTTAGGCAACTTGACCAGCTCCCAAGTCTGATATTTGTGAAGAGATTCAATCTCCTCACCCATAACAGTGATCCACTGTTCAGTTTCAACACACGTGATGGCATTCCTATAAGAGAACAGCTTTAGGAACTCCACCTCTTCAGCTACCTGCAATGCATAAGCAACCATGTTTTCGAAGTCATATCGCTTATGAGGACCCACTTCTCTACGAGGACGTCTAGTAGCAATTGATTCTTCTTCAAGTTGCTTATCATATTTTCATGTTCTGATTCTGCTTCTTGATGTGATCCTTCAGCATCATCCTCGGCTAGTGATTCAACCTCCACATGTTTGTTGACACTCTCTTCAGCCTCCACGTGATGTTTCATCAAAGTTCACGCTTCTGCTGTGGATGACTTTGTGTTCTGAAGAGACGAGATTTTGCAGTCCTTCACTCCTGCACCATATCCCATGAATATCCCCTCTTTGGCTCTTGGCTTCAACTTTCCTTTACTGACATGATAGTATGTTGGACAACAAAAAACTTTTATATTAGTGTAATCAACAAGATTTCCTGACCATACCTTAATTGGAGTCTTTAGATCAATTGTAGTCTTAGGGCTCCGATTCACCAAATAACAAGCTGTATTAATAGCTTCAGCCCATAACGTCCTGTTCAGGCCAGCATTAGAGAGCATGCACTTTGCTCTCTCCAGAAGTGTTATGTTCATTCGTTCTGCTCCATTCTGCTGTGGAGTATCCTTGACTGTACGATGCTTGACAATGTCTTTATCTTTGCAGAACTGATCGAATTCGGCAGAATAGAACTCCAAATCATTGTCAGTGCGAACACACTTCACTTTCTTCGATGTCTGATTTTCTTTCCACTGCTTGAAGGCCTTGAAGCACTCACTCTTATGCTTCAATAAGAATATCCAAGTCATCATCGAGTAGTTCAATCATGGACAGGAAGTACTTAATGCCTCCAAATGATGGAACATGAGAGGGACCCCAACAATTAGCATGGATGTTGTCAAGTGTCACCTTCGTCCTGTGCACTGACTTGCCAAATTGAAGCCTTCTTATTTGCCGAATATGCAGTGCTTGCAGAAATCAATTTCAAATATCTTCTGACCTCCCTGAAGACCTTATTTGTTGAGAATATTCATCCCGTTCTGACTCATATGTCCAAGCCGCATGTGCCACAACTTGAACACATCTGATTTGGATGAACTAGCCACTACAACAATGTTAGAGACTGTCTTGCCTTGTAGTATATATAAGAAATTTTGTTTGACTCCCTTCAGAACTATAGCATCACCCTTCATGACCGTGAAGATACCTCCAGCAGTATTGATCTGACACCTTTTAGAAACCAAGACTCCAAGTGATATCAAATTCTTCTTCAGTTGCGTAACATGACGGATATCTGTCAGCGTCCTCACAAGGTTGTCACGAGTTTTGATCTGCACATAACCAATCCCAATTATATGACATGACGCGTTATCACCCATAATAACATTTTCACCGTCGATCTTCTGATAATATGATAATCATTCTTTATTCGGAGTCATATGATAGGAGCATCCCTAATCAAGAACCCAACCATCCTTCAGACATCAGTGTTCAGTAGTAGCCAGAACCAAATCATTTTCAGAATTTTAAGTTTCATATGTCACCACATTGACAGGGGCCTTCTTTTTTCTTCGGGAAATCGTTCTTCCAATAACTTGGTTCCTTGCAGTAATTGCAGATGTCTTTCGCAGTGTTTTTTCTTCTTGGACTTGGATTTCTTCGAATTTGAGAAATGTCCCTTCTCCGCAGTCGATATCAATCACATGATTTGAGTCTCTATAGAATTTTCAGATGCCTTTCACGAGTATGGATCTCGATCTTACTTCTTCCAGACTTATAGTTTCCTTTTCGATAATCATTGACTGAACAAAATTCTCATATGATGGAGGAAGCGAAAAATAGAATTAGGACAGCATCTTCATCCTCGATGTTAATATCGATATTTCTCAGTTCCATCAACAAAGAATTTAACTGATCAAGATGTTCCTTCAGAATGATACCTTCTTGCATGCGGAGGGAGAATGTACATTGCTTCAACAACAACTTGTTGGTGAGAGACTTCGTCAAATACAGACTCTTGAGTCTCAACCACAAATCGGATGTCTTTTTCTTCATCTGCGACCTCGATTATCACCTCATCCGCCAGACACAATAGAATCATCGAGTGCGTCTTCTCCTCCTGTGCCGCCAAAGTAGCGAGGTCGATCTCTTTTTCTTTGCCCTTCGAGTCTTCCTCCTTTGGTTTGTTCTTTGACATGTTCGCGAGTGGCGTCCAGACTCCTTGTTGCTTCAAAAGCGCTCGCATCTTGATCTGTCATAATACGAAACTATTTCTGTTGGTGAACTTCTCCACATTTACGTTGTGCGACATCATATCCTTGCTTGATCAAGAATCAGTGACAAACTCTAAGACTCTGATATCGATTTTTTACGAAAAGAGGGAGAGAAATCGCAAGAACACAGAGATTTATAAGGTTCACCCTAAATCGAGTTACGTCTTCGGACGGCGAGTCTTTGTTATGAAATAATGATGATTACAAGGATACGAAATAATTCAGCCATCATGGAGTTTATATAGACACTTTCTTTTACAAATGATAGGAATTATAAACCGATTGAGACTCTAAATTAATCTTCAAAATAGGACACCTATCTCATGATAAAGAAATAAATCAATTTCGAATCACATATAAAATACTCCTAAAATTTTCGCGAGGAGAGCCACAAAGAGTTACAACTAAGTTCGAAGGCATTATCAACACCTTCTTTGGTGCAACATGCTATTGAGTCATATATGAGTTCGATGACATTTTCTTTTGATCGTCGAAGGTGCCAAATGAGTATTTCTAAAAAAGTTGCTCTAATATCAAGTTGTTAAGGGATCATTTTTACTCGTGATTGATCGTGCTATTGTGTGGATTGTACAAAGTGGATCAAAGTCTACTATTTTATTGTTTCAAATTATACATTTGGTTAAATTTACTCCATTCGATCGATTATCCGGCTACTTCGATTTGGACAGTCTAATCCGAAAGTCCCTTTGGATTTTGGCTCTGGCAACTTCGCCTGCACCAATGTGCGGTGCCTTTGGTTGTATCGGTACCCAGTCCACCCTGCAGCCCTGCTCTCTGCAGCATCACGCAGTTGTCAAATGGCCCGCACGAGCTCCCCGCGATCGCCACGAGATGAGAGTGTGTTTCTGCGTGGCAAACGCGTGGGGAAGCAAAAGCCTGCTGCGGTTGCAAAAGGGCTGAGAACTCTGCATGTTCCGTTCGTAATTGTGATCATAAATTAAGGTTGTCTTTTCTCCTTTATGACAATATATATAATAAATATATCCACATTAAGCTCTATTTTTATCTCATAACTAGAAAAGAAACAGATATTTACAGTCTGGGTGAAAGGATCAATTTGGTCAGCACAAGCAATGTCGACACAGTGACAACACGAAGGCACCGTAGTTAATGGTTACCTTTCCTTTCTTACCGGCGCCATTGTTACAGCTCTCATCTCATACATCAGAGAATGATGAGTAACTACTCCGAGAGAGTCGCCAATCCAGCAGAGCACAGCATGAAAATTGTTCTTGAACGACTCATGAACGACGAGCCGCTGGATCTCCGATATGTCCACCTAAAGAAAGAAATCTCCAAGGACCGACGCCTGGTGTCCGCCGCCGATCACGTCTTCAACCAAATCATCCTCGGCCACGTCAGGGTCCTCCAACGCCTCCGCTGCTGCTGGGAGAACGCCGACGCCGGCCTTGCCGCCTTCGACAAACTCCTCAATCACTGTGCCAAGAAATGGGGCATTAATAGTAAGAAGAAGAAGAAGAAGGCATACGACCAAGCTCTAGCCAGCATGAATGCACTGAAAACAGCGTGCGAACCGTTCGCGATTCAGATGGAGGCCCTTCACCACGACGAGCTCAAACGACTTTGTGAGGATATGATGGCACGGGGACGGGGCCGCAGCTCAGAATCCAAATGGCGTAGGAGGGCGAACAACGCTTTCGTCAAGCTCGCTTCCGCGATCGTCCTCCTGGGCACCGTGGCCCTCGCCACGATCGTTGCGCCGGCTATCGCAGCTCTGGGAGCCACTTCCGTGTTGGCCGGCCTCAAGGATCTTGAGACCTGGATCGATTCACGTTGGGAGAGGAAGGAGAAGAAAAGGGGACAGAAGGAGGCGGCGTTGCGGGCAATCCTCGACGTGGGCTTGTCTGTGGTTCAGGAACTAGAAGGTGTCGGAAGAAGTGTTCGTGAGCTCTGGACTTGCATGGAATCCATTGACAGGGAGCTGCTGGCTTGCAGTCGCTACAGATCGAAGGGCGAAGAATCGGCGGCCAGCGCAGAGGGGGTTCGGAGGATGATGGTGGGTGCAAGAGCTCAAGTCATGCTGCTGAAGGAGAAGGCGGACACATTCAACGCTGCTAGAAAGAAAGCGGCCAAAGACCTCCTCCTCGTCATTTTAGATAAGTAACAAGTCCTCTCGTTGACCGAATAGATATACCTTAAAATAAGTGTTCATATATCTCCAACCAGAGTATATTGGTTTGCTATGGTTCTACTTCTATTATATGTTTAATTTCCACGCACAAAATTATTTGTTAATTATTTCATTTGTAAATTATTAACACTTTTTGTAAAGGAATAAATAAATAAATCTGTGTTGAATTTGAACTTGATTTCTTTCATGTTTACAATTTGACCAGTCTTTGAGTATCTAAAATTAAAATCTAAATCTTTTCTACTTTCGCAATCCGAAGTAGTTTTAAAAGTTAAATAAAAATAAAATTATGTTTTTTTTATTTTATTAATATTTAAAACTTAAATTGACGTACCGATTGAATAACTGATTCAATCGACTTTTCAAAATGACATTATTCACAATAACTTTAACAACAATAACTTTTCCTAAAATTATTTGACGGTGAGTCTGATCGATTGAAGAAAATTTTTAGGGTCGATATTTTTTAAGGAGAAAATAAAATCGGCAGGTTCTCAATCGGAAATAAAACCGGAGTTTCATAATACAAAAATATCTTGCTGAACCATGCCTGGATCCGGCCATTGAAAATCAGTCGCAGCACCCCCCTTAAATCCTAATAGTATTAGTATGCAGATTTTTTTCTTCCTTTTGTCTTTCTGTTCTGATTTTTACTCACCCATGTTATTTTTCTTTCTTTTGTCTATTTTCTTCCTTTTTTATTTTTTCCTCTGCCCTTTTCTGCGTTCCTCTTCTCCATCTTAAATTTTGTTTTTGGGTTATTTCTTTTAACCTCCTCCTCAATTATAACTTTTCCCTCATCTAAAATTTTAATTACCAAACTTTTCCAAAATTGAGAATTAAGTCTTTACATTAATTTTCATTCAAAATTTTGTTAATTTATTCTTTTAATGATTTATGAAGTATCATTTTTTATCTTTACCTCTTTATTAAAATAAAAATAATAAATATTGATAAATTTATTGTTTAATAATCATATTTTATATAGTATTATGCTCATGATACTATTTTTAGTTTTATAAGTTTTCTTATATTAAAAGAATAAAGGTGAAAATGACATTTCATAAATATCAAAGAATAACTAAACAAAAATTTTGAATGAAATTTACTGGAGGGACTTCATTGTTAAATTCTGAAAAGTTTAGAAACTAAAATTCATAAATTTATTGTTTAGAGTTAGATATGAAAAAAATTTATAATTGAGAAGTGTTAAAGAAAATAATTCTTTCTGTTTTCTCATCTACCATATTCGTACATCTATATTCATTTTTTTATTTCCATCCTATTCTAGTCTTCTTCGTTCAACTTTATTTTACTTTTCTTAAAAGACGTCTTTTAAAAGTATTTTTAATCATTCCTTTTCATGGGTATACAAATGGAATTATTTGTCTATTTTTGTCCTTTTTTGTTTATTTTCCGTCTTCAATAAATAACCTTTCTTTCCTTCCTTCCTTCCTTCCTTCTTATTATTCCCCTTTTAATTAACTAACCTTTGCAATTCTCTCAGTACGGCTAACTGGTCCAGCAGATGTTTATTGGAACAAATGTGATATAAGCAAAACCAGAATAAGACATCTTATTCAATTCCTACGTACAACATTTACAACGGCAAATGCGCAATCTTGGACACGGAACCTTATTACATACACATCTCAGACTAAGGAACAACATAATACAGGTTTTCTCTCTGACCAACCATTGAGGATAATCACATCATTTCTGAAAAAAAAAAGATAAATTAGTTTGCTACATTTTTTGACCAAAAATCAAATGGAACTTCTCATTTATAGTTCCAAATGTACATTAGCTATATTCGCCTCCTATTGGTGCCGTTGCTTCTGTTGGGATGCATGATGGCCAAGAGCTCTCAACTTTCTGTGATATGTTAACCAATGTTTCAGCATTACTGCAAAGGTTAATGAACCTCCCTATTGACATGAATCTGGTTTCCAGTGGCAAAAATATTCCAAAAGACAGCACTCGCAAAATATAAAACGGATGTGAGCATGAGAAATCCATTAAATAAACCCATGCGTTCAACAAAGAAGCCGGCTCCAATAGTTCCAACTATAGCAGCTGTTGTTCCAGCAGTATTGGACATCCCTGTCACCATTAACAGAAGTAATTCAAGATGACACAATTTTCATATGCTTTGCAAGTTGAAATGCACTTTAGCTTAAATCAGTATTACCATGTAGAACACCAGTATATTTTGGGGCTATCTCCTGGACAAAAAAAACAAATAATAAAAATTAAAATTAAAAACGTGGTCAAAGAACAACAAACTAGTACGTAATCAGATGAAATTGGCAATGGCGTCTCGAAGATACTCAACCTGTATGTTGACCAGAAAACCAGAATGGCTGAAAGAACTCAAACCAACAGCTACCGTTAGCCAAGCAGAAGCCAAAGAAGGAGTTTTTGCTGAATTTAAGCCAAGAAGAGCAATGCCAGGACCAATAAAACCAACAGACTGCAAAGACGACGATAACACTTTAAAAATAAAAGGAAGAAAATTGGTGTTGCAACATTCAACAAAATATCAGTAGAAATGACATCATCCACAAAAAAGCATATTTTCCACAATTTTTTCTTTGGCAGAACCATGCGGTGATTTCCATATTTCTCCTAACTCAGCCATTTTAACTCTTACATTATTCTTATCCTTAATTCTCTTTGGTCATGAATTGCTCTAAGTGCTTTGCATAGCACCCCTCATCGCTGAAAAATGTCCTTAGCTGCACTTCATGATTTGACGCCTTTGACCTACGACAAATTGATAATCTTCACTTATCAACAAGTCAATCCTCCTCTTCATCACCTAGAAACTTGGACTTTTGGACTTCTGCAATGACAAAATGTTTTATTAGTTTGACTATTTATTTGATTTTTTTTTCTAACATTGGTTGAATTTATGTTTGTTTGAAATATCTTATTCGGTTTACTCTAATGATTTAGTCATGCACTATTTAATATCTTATTTGGGAACTTTTATGGTTTATGCATGGATCTAATTGGAACTTTGAAGTGAAGAATTATGAACGATGTACGCAACAAATAAATTCTCTTGATATACGACTTATATATGTTCAATTAAGTATGCACCTAATTTAAGTTCATTGTTAAAGTTATAAGATACCAGTATTTTGTTTTGTATTGAAACTTTTATTGTCTTCATTATCATTGGAATTACATTCAATGATTATGTCATTACTTAACAAAAATAATAGGAATTGTTCTCTACTAATGATACAACAACAACAACAACAAAGCCTTATCCCACTAGGTGGGGTCAGCTACATGGATCATACGACGTCATTCCGCTCTATTAATAACCAAATCTTTCGGTATATTATTCACCAATAGATCTTGCTCTATTAGTTCGCCAAGTGTCCGCCTTGGCCTCCCTCTCCCTCTTTTAATTGGACTCCAGATTATTTGATCTACTCTTCTTACTGGCGCATCTAATGGTCTTCTCTGAACATGTCCAAACCATCTCAAACGATTCTCTACCATTTTCTCACTAATAGGAGCCACTCCGACTCGTTCACTAATGATATAATAAATATTTTGTTGATTCAACGGAGGTACTGCATCCATTTTATGCAGCACCGTCCGGATTTCAAATGGGATTGTATTAATCCTCAATGATTTTTTTTCACTTGTCCACTCGCATCACGCCCTCTCTTCCTTCCCAGTTTCTCTCGCCAGTATCCTTTCTCACCTCCGACAGCAAACAACTATACATGCATCCCAGTAATCATCCACACAACAACCTAGTGATTAATCTTCTTCCTGTAAATGTTCCATCTCTGTATCACACATTTGCAGCAACGTCTCTCTCTCTCTCTCTCTCTCTCTCTAGCTCTCCACGTGCTTCCACCATCGCAGCTCTCCCTAATCTTCTTCCTGTAAATGTTCCATCTCTGCATCACCGACTTGTAGCAATCTCTCTCTCTCACCGTGCCGCCACCATGGCAGCTCTCTCTCTCTTTCACTCACTCACTCAATGTTCCGGGAACCATCGTAGCAGTTGCCTCCCTTTGTCCCCTTTCTAAAATACCTCCATCACTATTCCACATGAACCCTTCCTCCCATTCGATCCCTCCATCACCATTCCATATGACTGGGTAAGATTTGGAAAGAAAAATTAAGGAGAGAACTGTGAGGGAAGGCGCTACAGATGGGTAAGGTGGTGGTTGGGTAGAGACGCAGATGGGAGTTAAAAAAATTATGATAAAGAAAAAGAATCTCAGCCTTTACTTCAAATTTAACGACTGAGATTCAAAGTCCAGACAGTGCTGCATCAAATGGAGGCAGCACCTCCATTAAGCCCATATTTTGTAGTTAAATTCAATAGACTTTAGTCAACAGAATTTCATTCCATATGCAGAACTTTTTGAATTTAGAGTTAGTAAGAAGACGATAGCTTCCGTCGAGTCAGTTCCAAGATCATCTCTTGGTCGACTATTGTTTATTCTTTTTTTCACGTCAAATTATTTCTACAATTTCATTTCAAATTTATTTTGTCATTTGCTCTGTTGCATCATAAGTAGATGCAAAGAAGATGAGTATGAACAATGAGAGTAGCTAGACTTTTCCATATACACACTATTTTTTTAAAGTTTAGCACACTCTAATTATTGCAAAATAATATTCCTTTAAATAGTCTGTTATTATCATCAAATTATTTTATTATTTTAAAACAAATCATCACCACTTTATAATTCCTAAATATGATGGAGGACTCAACTTATCACTGATTTATGCAAGATGGTCACATACACACTCCAAAAGTTCTGTTGTAAATCAAGTAGCTAGTGCTTAATGTTTATCATAGAAGCCTATACTACCCATTGCAAACTAATCTAACTTCTAAAGGTTACAAATCCATTTATCAAACGGTATTACTTTAGGCAAATGTTGTTTAAAATCTACTCTTGAAAAAGATTTTGAGATAGACTCCGAAAATGTGGAAAAAAGCTAAAGGGATTCTCTTGCGAGGCGGATCACTCTGGAAGTCTTTAGCATAACAGCATTGCCCCCACAAACGTACAATGCATCAATCAAGCTACTGTGTAGTACCACAGACGAAGAGAATCTTTGTCAAGGTTTAGGCCCAACCTAGTGAGTGCAGCAAAATTTATTTGCTTAATCGGAGTTCAACCACAAAGCCATACTGGAGTACTGGGGATCAAAAGGTTACAGGACCTTAATGATGCTTTCTTAGCTAAAGTTTGCTAGAGCCTCATTTATCATAGAGAGAAGCTCTTTTTTTTTCTTGAGAAAAAGGATGACCACCAGAAGTGTGGGTGTCATCCAAATATATATAACTGTGGAATGGAATTAACCAGTACAAGTGTAGGCTCTCAAGGAAGAGCAGCAACAAAAGGAAAATATCCCATCAAGCCAAGGCCCCGATCCCAAAAAGAAGATGCTAAGTACAAAAACGATCAACCAAGCATCTCTCCCCACCCAAAAGTAAATCAGCATCTCTCCCCACCCAAAAGTAAGTCGGCATAGAGAGCAGCTCTGGATTCAGGTAATTAATTCATCACAAATATGAGGACTCATGGCTACCATTTCGTCCTTCAAAAAGAAACAAGGTGCTTCAGCCCTCTCGAATAACTTGTGCCATATTTGGCTGAAAGTTGAAAAGGGTGTAAGCTGGATGATCGGAAATGGTAGATCTGCAAAGTTCTGGAAAGAACTATGGTTCTTGACTTAGATCCAATGATACCTATTGTTGCTCCAGACCCCACAAAGAGGCAAAATAATGGTGGATTAAGTAGATGCTAGTGGTGCATGTGAGTGGAGAACATTCTACCACAGAACGTGATGAGGGGGGCAGCAACAGCAAAGCAGAGGATTAATCCCTGTGGATCACCGTAGCAACCTGATACGACTAGCATATCAAAATTGGCACGGAAAAAAAACTGGCACAAAAAGAAAATAACACAGCATCAAACCAATCTGCACTGCAACTTGGAGAACGTCAAGAGAGAAAGAAGGAATTGGTTTCTGAATAGTCTGAATAATAATAATCCACCAAATAACTCAGATGTCCCCTTTTATAGGATTCAGCAATACAAGTTTTACCCTAACTACGACTTCCAATAAACTAGATAAGGAAATAGTGACTCAACAGAAATTAAATACTAGCAACAACTAAATACCATAAACCAAATACTAACAGCAACTACAACAACAACAACAAAGCCTTATCCCACTAGGTGGGGTCGGCTACATGGATCATACGACGCCATTCCTGCTCTATTAGTAATATATTCGTTGATCCATGTTCATAAGATTCGACAAGATTTTATGCTGGCTGTCGGGGCCTAACACAACCCTCCTCCTTTATCCGGGCTTGGGACCGGCTATAAAATATAGGCGGAGTTAAATACTAACAGCAACTAAATGCCTAAAATAACCCAGACTCAACTCTTTAATCTCATATCTTGTAGCCATGTCTTACATCAGTCCCCCCCCCCATCTTGAAAAGAGCTCGACCTCGAGTGAGTAACATCGGCATCATATGAAACATACTCGAATAAATCTAAAACGTTGAAAGAAGAGGAAATTCCAAAACTATCGGGCAAGTCCACAACATAGTTAATGGCGGTACTATATCGATTCGGTGTTGAATGTCTCTTAATGGTGGTAACTGACATCTTTAAATTCGTCTAATAGATGCTGCAGCGAGTTGAGGACGTCGAAAGAGCTAAAGTTGTCAGAAGAGTTAGAACTTTTTTTAGCTTCACCAGAACAGCAAACATTTTTTTAGCAGATCGAACTTCTACATGAAATTCTTTAGGTTCAACTATCATACATGTGCAGTCGTTGGGTTTAGGTTTCGACTTAATTCCTTCGGTGAGAGGAGATAATGTGATATGGTGTCCATCCTTCTAAAAATAATAGGAATTAGTACGACCATTGTAAGTAACATTGCAGTCAAATTGCCAAGGTCGCCCAAGAATCAATTTTCTTTTCCTTCTCAAAAAAAAAAGAATCAATTTTCTTTTTTTTTTTTGAGAGCAGAAAGGATGACTACCATTTCGGTAGACATCCAAATTATTAATAACGTGTTCATAGCCACTATGTCACAAACAAGTTCATCTTTGTATCTTTTACCAATAGAAATGCTACTTTGCACGTAGTGAAAACTCCAATTTCAATATTCTTTCGAATCCACCCAATTGTGATGAGCTTCCGCTGTCAATAATTATAACACAGTTTCTCATTGACAGTACCTCATGCCTGAAAGATATTGACTTTGTATGCCATCCTCTTTCTTTGGTGTGAGCATGAGATGTCGAATTACATAGGCCACGTGTTCACTTTCCTCGTCTGCATACTCAATATCATTTACATTCTCATCTTCATCTTCTTCACCATCTACCGCTACTCGTCCTTGTGTTAGATCCACATTAGGACGTTGGGGAGATTCATTAGACCAATGTCCAGATGACGACATCTAGAAGATGTGATGGTACTTTACTAAGTATAAGGGTTGCTTGCTCTTCTTGCCGTTGAAGTGTTGGCTGCCATGTTGATCATTTGTGGTTACAGAAGTTTCACCTTTCAATGCAGTTTTAGTTGGTGTAGTATCAGCTCTAGTAGAATTTCGTTGTAGCGGAAGTCTGCTGGATAAGGATGCAGCACGTGATCCTCGTTCGATTTGGTGCTCCATTCTTTCGGCAAGGAGATGGTATCTGTTAATGTATAGGTGATTTGCCCTTCGACACGATCACAAACATTAAAATGCAAGACATTGACAAATCAAGCAATTTGTTGCTGGTCACTTTCCATCAAGTCATTACGAGCAGTTAGGCGAAAAAATTCAATTGTGTAATCAGTCACGGTTCGAGATCCTTGGCGGCAATTGCAGAGTTGTATGAAATTAGTTGACAATCAGGTAGAAGAAATCGTGTTCATCTTGTCCCAAGATTGATCAAGTTGCTTCTGTTGCCGAAGACGCATTATTTGCACTTGATCCCACCATGCTGAGACTCCAACTTTTAGTTTGAAGGCTACCATCTTGGATCTTGGCCTATTTATGTTCTGAAATATAAACATTGTCAAAGGATCTATCAACTTCTGAGAGTCAATCAAGGAAATCCTCCATATGAAATTGTCCATTGAAGGTGGGTATTTCCATCTTCGTATGGTAACTTTGTCTCTTCTGCACAAACTGCCCATCGACTTCGTCTTCTTGTTCAGCACCACAAACAGGTTGGAAACGACGATTTCGATGTGGCTGTCTCGGTTGTTGTTGAGGAGGAACAAGTTGTACATGGGGAGGCAATCAATCCTGAAGCAACGCCATCACCTCATTAAATCATTCATTGAGTTGATGGAGCTCATCCTTCACTTCTCAAATTCAGCACGAGTAGGAGCATCGCCCATGGTGTAGATGATGAAGAACAATGGTTGCGAAGAGCGGCGGCTGTTGATACCAATGGACATGTTGCAAAATTAGGGTTACTGTAGCGGCGCGGTATTATAGCACGATTATTGTAGATGGCTAACTAATGGAAAATTAGAGTTTGGGATGAGGATGGATCTTGATTGGCTCCGATACCACTGTAGCAACCTGATACAACTAGCGTATCAAAACTGGCACGAAAAGAAAATAACACAACACCACTGCAACTTGGAGAACGCCAAGAGAGAAAGAAACAATTGGTTTCTGAATAGTCTGAATAATAATAATAATCCACCAAATAATTCAGCTGTCCCCTTTTATAGGATTCAGCAATACAAGTTTTACCCTATCTAAAACTCTCAATAAAGTAGATAAGGAAATTTTTTTTTTTTTTGAGGAGGAAAAGGATGACCAACCATCTGGTTGTCATCCAAGTATGTATATAACTATGTAAAGAGAAACATGTACAAAAGTGAGCTCCAACTAGGGAGCGGCAAAAAGTGGAAAAGTATCCCTCCTAACCAAAACCCCACTCCCGAAGAAGAAAGGAAGTGTGGTGTACAATCCGCTCAATGAGACATCGCTCCCCACAAAAAATCACTCGGTTGCGCTAGAGCCAGATAGCCCAAGAGCCGGCCAAAAAAGATGCCAAAGGTGCTCTCCACGAAGATCTCCAACGGGCCAAACCCCGAAACGACTGCCACAAGGTCTCTGAATCGGGGGGAGAAGACCCCCAAAAGTCGTCCGCCGCCAGATGTCACGAGTTGTCGAGCATGCAAAAAATAGGTGGGCGATATCCTCCTCAGCGTCGCCGCACAGAACACAAGACGTGTCGGTGTGAGGCGCCCATCTCGCCCTGTACCTCCTATTGAGAAGTCTGGCATACCGCATGAGCCAAGCAAAGATCTTGACTTTCAACGGTGAAATATTGACTCAACAAAAATTAAATACTACCAGCAACTAAATACCAGAAACCAAATACTAACAACAACTAAATACCTAAAATAACTAACTCAACTTCTAAAATAACTCAAACTTGGACTCCAAGTAATCTCATATCTTGTAGTATGCAACTCCATCTCCTACGTCAGAATGTGTGCCTGCGCAGACGTCCATCCTCTGACTGTCAATGGTCCAAGAACAGAATTATTCGGAACTGCTCCTCGAACAGCCACTTCAGAACAAACTCAGTATATGATCAATCTCTTGGTTCCTGATATCACTCAAGCATATGATGGAACATTCTCTTTGTAAAAGGTTGCTGATTATTATCAAAATGGTAATGCCTATTGAGGTTTCTTCGAAACTTCAAATGCTCATCAAGTGAACACTTTACCATTATTAGATGTTTTGTCCAGCTCGAAGAGGCATGACATAAGATTACACATTTACACAAGTTGTTACTCAGGTCTCACCTAGCACTTGGCTGAAACCACCTACAGTATGAACGAAGCCAAATACAAATGCTTCTGCAAGAGGAGACCCTAGACTCACTGCTGCAGGGGACCTCCTAAGAGACAATAATGTTAATGATTAATAGGTTTCTTATTCAATATTGCTATTTCTAATCCATTATTAGCTGAGTTGTGGGTAGTGCAAATGGATCCAGCTATAGCATGGGAGTGAGGCACCAGAAACCTAACACTGTAAGTGGACTTCATGGAAGTAACATCAATTTTAAATGACACTGATCAGAATCAACAGGGACAAAGCTGGCATTGCAATGTCATAAGAGGGATATCTGACCTGCTGGACCAGCCATGGAACATTCATTTACAGTATGTACAGTGAGAAGGCAACCAAAGCATAAATTGGCTTTCACGAAGAGCACATCTACATCTATCAAGTTGGACTAAACTTCACTTCCGCTCCCCTGATTTTATGGAAAATCTTAGAAGAGGAAGCTGGTAGCTTCAAAGGAGCAAGTTAACCTAGTGGGGGTACGGTCCCTGTTCTCAAACCCCACAGAAAAAACAACAAAAGATCTCATACTAAGTACGGCAAGTGTAATAGGTTTAGTATTAACAAAGATCTGATAAGGTAGTAAATATATCTTGCTGAACGCACCTGCATAAGTTTTCGAGTAGAAGTTACACTGAGACCATTTTGGATCAGCATGTCTGACCAGGCACCAGCAGCATAACCTAGAACTGCCATCATGACCCATGGAAGTGCACTGTACCATGCAGCCTGCCTTAGGTCAACATGAAATACCTGTTATAGTTGTACCCAAAATTAAAGATGTTCATATTAAGAAAAGAAATCAACATCAAAACTTAGTGTGAGCTGAGTCTTGAGTGCGTACTGTATTGAAATATACTGGCATCCATGAAAGAATAACAAAGTAACCCTGAGAAAGAAAGGTTGTCTAGTAAAGTTGGGAATATCAATTTACTACTTTTTTTCACAAATCAAAGGGTTAAGTATCTACCCAGCTGTGCATGGCATTTGCAGATATCACAGCCCACGTTGGCAATTTTGAAAGAAGTTCTCGGAAAGGAGGGATAATCTTTGACCTCTCGGTAATCTTATTATGAATTGACAATATCTTGCCCTTGTTAATATAATCTAACTCAAATTTTAATATCTGGGGATGCCTATCCGGGGTGCTGGATGTTGCAGACACCCATGCTAGTACCCAAAGAAACCCAAATAATCCAAAAATTATAAAAGGGCCAAAAACACCAGCTCGGGACATGATTATAGGTGAAATTAATAGCCCAACTGCACTTCCAAGTTGAAAACCAGCCATGGCAATCCCTACTGCTCTTGATCTTTCTGTTAGTGGGAACCATCTGCGAAAAAAAAAATCAAATTGACAATGTCTCAAACAGATTAGAGAAACTTGAACCTTTAAGAAAAAGATAGGATGTTTTGGAAGCCAAGATTGCCAAAATTCAGATGTGGCCGAAGCATGATTTAAAGGAAAGTGCCTATCCAAGAATAAATTATGCAAAAAATCAACTCAGCCAAACATATTGAGGAAATTAGCAAACACCTTGATACCATATTGTTCATGCTTGGAAGAGCCACACCTTCTGCAGCTCCCAGCAAAGCTCTCACAACAAGTAAGCACCACAAAGAAGTTTCAGGAGTTGCCATAGACCACAACGCCACACCCCATGCCATGACTAACTTACCACCGTAGTAGTCGACCAAAGCTCCTCCAACTATGGGTGATATGAGGTAACCCCACAAAAAAGACGACTGCACTTACCAAATGTTCGAAAATTTTAGAATGTAGGAGAAAATTAAAAAAAACATTAGTAGAAAAGAAATAAAAAACGAGAGAGATAAGATTTTGAAAGTTGTAGAATAGAAAGATCATGCAGGAGGTCGAAAATCAATGGTCTTGCTTCCTGCTCGGTGAAAGCAAATTTTACCAGGTTAAATGTTCAACCAACAGTTATTTCCCACAATAGCACGCTCAATTCGATTTGCTTCCATATGTCGTATCATTGTAAACACATCTTTAGATCCCAAAACATTAGAACAATACGAGAAGCCGAAAATGCTACCTGAACAATGCCGGAGAAAGACTGGCTCCATCCGTGAGTTTTGGAGAGCGGGATAATGGCGACAGACATCACCACGCGGTCGGCGTTGCAGAGTGCCAAGGCCAGTCCGAGCATGCAAACTACCTTAACCCTCTCCGACGTCGGAAACTCCAAGAAGCTCGTGGTCTGCAGCTCATTCTCCGAGGAGAAGTCGGAAGAACCGCCGGAAGAAACACGGGGCGCCAGGGCGCGACGCAGAGGGGCGTTGTCCTGGGGGAGGCGAGTGCTTCGGAACAGCCATGGAGGTAGACCGCAGGAGGCCTCGCGAGAGGAGTTGGAATCGAGGGGACGCAGCCTCAAGCGTCGAAAGGAGAGGTGGAGAGGGCTCCGTCGAGGTTGGGGAAAGGGTGAGGCGGAGGAAGGTGAAAGCGCGGCCGGACTAAACGGAAGCCGCAGGTTCATACTGTTCGACGGAATGTCTGAAAGAAGTCCGAGATCGAAAAAGGAAACCGCAACCAATGTTGGTCTGGGAGAAAACGGAGACGTCAGGCTCGGCCCATTGTTGAGCCCAATTAGATTGAAACATATATGAACCTGGGCCTAAGCTTTTCTATTAAAACCCTCCACCTTAATTGTTATGGGCATTCTTTTTTTCCCATATTACTATTCATTTTCTACTATATTTTTAAAAAAAAATGCTTAATTATCTTTATTCCAGAATAGTCCATGTAACAACCTCAAATTTTAAATAAATATATTTAAATAATTTGTAGGAAAACTAAGGCTAAACTTTATAAAAAGCATCAAATCTTCCATCTCTTCTCTTTTCTTATTTCTTCCACGCGACGACTACAACCATAGCGGAGAAAAAAAAATAGAATAACAAGAGAACATTGACAAGGGAAGGGGATCAACATTAAATAAGAACAATATCATATGTATGTGAAGGGAATCTAACCCCTCTCTCCACTCTATATTTGCATTGGATTGAGTCTCAAGAATACCCCGTTCTTAATTGGGATTTTGATTGAGAGATTGCATTAATAGGATCATTAAATCTAAATGATGTTTATGTCTAGATCTATGTGCTTGGATCCATATTAGATCGTCATGATTAGATCTATGCATTATTTTATGCACTAAATCTCCATTTAGATGAATTTGAGAAAAAGTCATAAATCTTGATAATGAATCGTAATTGCATATTTTAATGTGTTCTATTATGCATAGATGATAAGTGATCATACATGCAATCTTTATAATGTTTTAGATTCTTTTTATTCAAGTTTTGATCTCAAAAATCAAAATTTTCTAGTTGGAAATCGGGATTTCGAGACGTCGACACGGTCGTGCCAACCTTAAGAACGGTCATGATCAAGCATACGAAATCGAGGCGTTAAAAAGGCTCTCGGTCATGCTCACACCTCCGTCACAACCATGATAAGGCCAAGAACGATCATGACATGATTGGTTACGACCGTGAGCGAGAGCGACGAAGCTAAAATTTGGCCAAGGGTGGAAATGGCTGTGAAAAGGCTGAGTACGGTCATGACAACTTCGTGCACGACTGTGACAATAGAAGGCTCGGGCATGACTGGGATGGGCATGGCCATAACTAGGATGGGCATAGCCGTGATTGTGACGTTGAAAAATGTCTTATAAGATATATTGAGCCTATTTTCTAATGTATATAGGTTATGTATGGATGTGTATTGATGGTATGTGACACGTAATGCATGCTCAACGTAATTATGCTAAAAGATGAAATATTGACGTGACTGTTTGATGTATTGATGATTAATGAAGTATGAAATTGAAGTAAATGCCCAGCACACGTTATGTTAAAGAAGTAAATGCCATTCATCTTATGGTGATTGAGACTTCTCAAAAAATACATCACTTGTTTGATATTTCTTATGGTCCATTAGTTTAGTTGTAATGATGTTGTCTGAGCCTTCAATTAAGCTAAGATGAAAGATGATGGCAAGAAGTAAATATTTTTCACTTCACGATAATTGAGATTTTTCTTTAAAATAATGCCATCACTCAACGGGGGTTTGAAATTTCCTAATGCCCTATGAAATAATGTAATGGCGTGGTAAAAATGAACGAAGGGTAAGAATTAAATGCCTTTCACTTTATGGTGATTGAGACTTCTTTGAGAAATAAAGTTATCACCCAAAAGGTGTTTGAGATTTCTTAGAAGTAAATGCCTCCATGTTATATGATGAACATAATAAAAGTAAACAATGAATATAAATATGAGAAGTAAATATCTTTCACCTTATAGTGATTGAGACTTCTCGAAAAATAATGCCATCACTTAAGAGATGTTTGAGATTTCCCAATATAAAGATGAAAGATATTATAGGATAAGGTAAGAAGGTAAGTAAAGTTTAACTTCAAAGTATTTTATAACTAAGAAAGTTAAGATGATAATGAAATAAAGTTCTACACTTATGTATGTACTTCAAGGGGACCTAAGTTTGAGAAGTAAAATCCTACATCTGTGTATGTACTTTCTACGAAATAATGTCCCTCATTATAAAGTGTGTGTATTCCTAAAAATAACTAGGAATAAAGTCTCTCACTATTATGATGTATGTGTTCCTAAACTCATGATATGAAATGAAAGTCAAGATGATATTATGTGATAAAAATAAAGGATGAAGATGACATATGAAGGATCACATAATAAAGAAAGAATGAAAGGAGATTCAAAGGGTTATATTTGAGGAAATGCAAAGTATGAAAGAAGTTAAGTAAGGATCAAGAAGTTATAAAGAAACTCCTAGGATGTTCATGACCATGGAAGTGAAATGAAATAATATATCATGATTATATGTGAATGATATAAATGTATGTTTCTATTATATGATACTTACATATGATGAATCTGAAGTAAGCAGGTATGATGTGTTTATATTTCATGAAAGTTATATGAGAATGAATGTAAGTATGATGTAATGTCATGTAAGGTTCGTGATATAGTTCATCATGCACTCTGGATTCGTGTAGGTAACAAAAATCAATTGATGGATGACAGCTCAAGCTCAAAACAAAGTATTACACATGCTTAGGTCTAATAAGTTCTAAAATATTAAAGTCTTTGTTGTTAAATGATGTATGGTGAGCAAACTAATGACGCAAAATTGTCTTAAATGACCAAAATTCCAAGATTTCCTTAGGCATGCTCTAAAGGTGTCATGGACACTAGGTTTCCTTGTTGATGATCTTTATCGATATTTGTGCATTAGAGTCAAGCTAGACAATTGAAAAGTCCACCCATCTACATTTGCGGAGTCATGCAAATGTATTTCATGCTTCAACAATAACTACTGAGTAAATATCATGAATAAAGAGTCCCTATTACGCAATGTAAATATCATTAATTTGAAAAGTCCCTATTACGCAATGAAATAATAAACCCTACACCCTCGACTCAATAGACTCGATGAATGATTTGTCCAAGTTTATCATTACTTAGCTAGAGGAGGGGACTCCCATCAAATTCATATATAGGATTGATCTTAAGAGGGTGGGTGAGGGTATGGCTCCAAGTAGAGTGGTGTTTTTGCACACACCATGGATTATCAACATGTGATAATATTTTTCATATTGATCATTTAAGAAAGTTTGTAGTAAGGACAATAGTGCAATAGGGATTCATATGGTACTCCATTAATATCATTATATTTTGAAGAGCTTAAAGTAGTTTTTTCTACCCTTAGATACAGAGGGAGCAAGATCTTGTGTTCCCATAATGTTATCATAGACAACGCTCCAAAATTCCACCCTCTTGTCACGTGATATTTGGGTTTATTTTGGAGCGCGTTAAGGAAATCTAAGTTTTAGGGGGGAGTAAAATTGATTTTATAATATTTTACAACTTTTTCGCAAATTATAATTTTTTCATATTTCTCGGTTTGTCTTCATAAAAAAGGAAAAGATTGTTGGAGCAAAGTTTTAAAGACATATTAAATTAATTTTGACGATACAAACCTCGAAAGATTAAAGTTAAATGTTGAAAAAATTTAAAGAAAAAGAGACAACTTTATGCACTACACTTTGATTAAATAATTGACTATGATCTTATTAGATTATGGATGAATCATAAATATCAACATTGTAGACAATCCTGTCAGCTATCCATAGAATTCAAAATTATCTAATTTGGATAAGTTTGCAAAAAATTATGCTCAAAATAGTGCAGGTCGATCAACCTGCAGGTCGACAGAATGAAAGTCGATCGAGACAACTCTGGTCGACCGATCTAGTATACTAGTCAACCGATGAATGCATTGCCCAGGTTCAATGACGAGACTATATTAGTCGACGCTGAGATGATATCGGTCAATGTATCGGTCGACCGACTAGTTGCGATCAGTGAAGAAAATAAGTGCAATGGTCATATAGATCGTTCGATCGGTCCATTAATGCGGTCGACCGATCCCTGATCAAATGAACAGTAACGGTCAATTTTGAAAGAGAAATTTGTGAAATAATTTTGGACAAAATTTTCACATACTAGAACTTATAAAAGGAGTGTCAAAGCAAGAAACAAAAGCATTCATACAAACCTTAAAGAAAAACTTCAAGTTATCAAAAGAAGATCATTTCTTAAAGTTTTCATTTTAGGTTTTCTCTTCTTTCTCTCTTCTCCTCTTGTGAGCTTAGCATTATAAAATAGAGAAACATTTTATTTAAAAAAATACTGAGAGAGCTCTTGTGTAAAAGATGTTCAAAATCTTACCTCTTGAGCGAGAGAAAAGATTAACTTTATTGGAGGAGAAGTGTGCCTTACCTCTCAAAGTGGAGAAAAGATGGTGGTATAAAAGGCTTTCTTCCTTGTCTCATTTGGAACGAAGAAGTGCTTAGTGGAATCTCTAACGGTCTTGAGGTCAAGAAGCTGGAGTGGCGACGTAGGTCAAGTTGTGGACGAATCTCGTCAACAACCACCCGTATTCATTATATTTAAAATTCTCTTTCTCTCTCTCCCTCTCATATTATGTTTATGATCTGAATTACTTTGATTTAAAAGATTAACAAATCGATTTTAAGCTTCCATGATGATTTTCATGAAATCGATTCTTTTATTTTAAACACCAATTCACCCCCCCCCCCCCTCTTGGTGTCCTTTGAGAACCTACAATCGAAACGTTGCTTAAAGACGGTCATGATGTACTTGGATCTATAATGACGTCAACCCTTCTGTTACGGAAAGAGGAAGAGAGATCGCACGAACACAAAGATTTATGAGGTTCACTCTCAATCGGGTTACATCCTTGGGCGGCGGCTCTTTGTTATGGAATAATGATTATTACAATGATATGAGACTCCATAGGGGAAATCTGCTAAAGCGCCTAATTACATAAGGGGATCACAAAGGATTACAACTAGGTTCATATTGAAGGCATTATCAACAAATCATCACCTTGACTTGAATCATCTTCGGAGCACAAAAAACATCAATACCATGCCACGGCGCCGCCAGCCCCACCTCGGGCTATTATCAAGTATTGATGTTAAGCAAGTCAGTAATGCTGGAACTTCTTATGAGAAAGAGATTTGGTGAATATATCAGTTGGATTGTCTTTAGTGTCAATCTTCTTTACCTTGATCCTCTTCTCAGTGCGGATAAAGTGATATCTGACATCAATGTGTTTGGTTCTTTCATGATACACTTGATCCTTGGCTAAACATATTGTACTGACTGTCACAGTGCACTATAGTCTGCTCCTGATGTAATCCGAAATCTCCAACTAGACCTTTTAATCAGATGCCTTCCTTGGAAGCTTCTATCAGTGTCATGTATTCAGTCTTTGTGATAAATAATGTAACTGATGGCTGAAATGTTGCCTTCTAACTAATAACCAAACTGCCCAAAGTGAAGATATAGCCTGTCATAAATCATCTTCCATCAACATCTCCAACATAGTCTGAATCTAAGTACTTTGTAACCAAAAACTCTTTATAACTTCTGTAGATGAGATCAATATCAAATGTTCCTCTCAAATACCAAAAAATTTGCTTCACTACTTGCCAGTGCTCTTTTCCTAGATCGTTCATGAATCTGTTGACAACATTGACTGCATGAGCAATGTCTAGCCGTGTGCAAACCATGGGATACATCAGACTTCCAACTACACTAGTATATGGAACCCGAGATATGTACTCATTTCCTGCTTCTGATTTTGGTGCAAAAGTAATAAAGAGATGAACATTTATAGTTGATGGAGTTTTCAAAGGCTTCGCTCCAAATATTCCAAACTTGGATAAAATCTTCTAAATATAAATTTTCTGGGATAAGAAGAGTGTGCGCAATCCCTTAGAATTTCCATCCCCAAAATTTTTTGTGCTGCACTAAGATCCTTCATGTCGAATTCTGCAGATTCTGAACGTTTGACATATCCCTGGTAGCAATGAGTATGTCATCAACATACAAGAGCAGATAAATGTGGAGCCATCCTTCACCTTCTTATAATAAACACAGCAATCATAGGGACTTCGGATGAATCCCTTACTGATCATGAAGCTATCGAACCTCTTGTACCATTGCTTGGGAAATTGCTTCAGCTCATACAAAGATTTTTTTCAGTCTGCAAACTTGATCCTCCTTTTCTGAAATGGATAATCCCTTTAGCTGACTGATACGAATGTTTTCTTCAAGTTCTCCATGGAGGAAAGCGATATTCACATCTAGTTGCTCAAGCTCTAAATTCTGATGTGCTACAAGAGCTAGCAACACCCTGATAGAAATATGTCTGACAATAGGTGAGAATATCTCATTGTAGTCCACACATTTTTTCTGACTATAACCTTTAGCAACCAGCCTTTCTTTATATCTTGTGCCTTCAACTTCTAGAATTCCAATTTTCTTCTTAAAGATTCATTCACAGCCAACAATCTTTCTGTCTTTAGGCAACTTGACCAGCTCCCAAGTCTGATATTTGTGAAGAGATTCAATCTCCTCACCCATAACAGTGATCCACTGTTCAGTTTCAACACACGTGATGGCATTCCTATAAGAGAACAGCTTTAGGAACTCCACCTCTTCAGCTACCTGCAATGCATAAGCAACCATGTTTTCGAAGTCATATCGCTTATGAGGACCCACTTCTCTACGAGGACGTCTAGTAGCAATTGATTCTTCTTCAAGTTGCTTATCATATTTTCATGTTCTGATTCTGCTTCTTGATGTGATCCTTCAGCATCATCCTCGGCTAGTGATTCAACCTCCACATGTTTGTTGACACTCTCTTCAGCCTCCACGTGATGTTTCATCAAAGTTCACGCTTCTGCTGTGGATGACTTTGTGTTCTGAAGAGACGAGATTTTGCAGTCCTTCACTCCTGCACCATATCCCATGAATATCCCCTCTTTGGCTCTTGGCTTCAACTTTCCTTTACTGACATGATAGTATGTTGGACAACAAAAAACTTTTATATTAGTGTAATCAACAAGATTTCCTGACCATACCTTAATTGGAGTCTTTAGATCAATTGTAGTCTTAGGGCTCCGATTCACCAAATAACAAGCTGTATTAATAGCTTCAGCCCATAACGTCCTGTTCAGGCCAGCATTAGAGAGCATGCACTTTGCTCTCTCCAGAAGTGTTATGTTCATTCGTTCTGCTCCATTCTGCTGTGGAGTATCCTTGACTGTACGATGCTTGACAATGTCTTTATCTTTGCAGAACTGATCGAATTCGGCAGAATAGAACTCCAAATCATTGTCAGTGCGAACACACTTCACTTTCTTCGATGTCTGATTTTCTTTCCACTGCTTGAAGGCCTTGAAGCACTCACTCTTATGCTTCAATAAGAATATCCAAGTCATCATCGAGTAGTTCAATCATGGACAGGAAGTACTTAATGCCTCCAAATGATGGAACATGAGAGGGACCCCAACAATTAGCATGGATGTTGTCAAGTGTCACCTTCGTCCTGTGCACTGACTTGCCAAATTGAAGCCTTCTTATTTGCCGAATATGCAGTGCTTGCAGAAATCAATTTCAAATATCTTCTGACCTCCCTGAAGACCTTATTTGTTGAGAATATTCATCCCGTTCTGACTCATATGTCCAAGCCGCATGTGCCACAACTTGAACACATCTGATTTGGATGAACTAGCCACTACAACAATGTTAGAGACTGTCTTGCCTTGTAGTATATATAAGAAATTTTGTTTGACTCCCTTCAGAACTATAGCATCACCCTTCATGACCGTGAAGATACCTCCAGCAGTATTGATCTGACACCTTTTAGAAACCAAGACTCCAAGTGATATCAAATTCTTCTTCAGTTGCGTAACATGACGGATATCTGTCAGCGTCCTCACAAGGTTGTCACGAGTTTTGATCTGCACATAACCAATCCCAATTATATGACATGACGCGTTATCACCCATAATAACATTTTCACCGTCGATCTTCTGATAATATGATAATCATTCTTTATTCGGAGTCATATGATAGGAGCATCCCTAATCAAGAACCCAACCATCCTTCAGACATCAGTGTTCAGTAGTAGCCAGAACCAAATCATTTTCAGAATTTTAAGTTTCATATGTCACCACATTGACAGGGGCCTTCTTTTTTCTTCGGGAAATCGTTCTTCCAATAACTTGGTTCCTTGCAGTAATTGCAGATGTCTTTCGCAGTGTTTTTTCTTCTTGGACTTGGATTTCTTCGAATTTGAGAAATGTCCCTTCTCCGCAGTCGATATCAATCACATGATTTGAGTCTCTATAGAATTTTCAGATGCCTTTCACGAGTATGGATCTCGATCTTACTTCTTCCAGACTTATAGTTTCCTTTTCGATAATCATTGACTGAACAAAATTCTCATATGATGGAGGAAGCGAAAAATAGAATTAGGACAGCATCTTCATCCTCGATGTTAATATCGATATTTCTCAGTTCCATCAACAAAGAATTTAACTGATCAAGATGTTCCTTCAGAATGATACCTTCTTGCATGCGGAGGGAGAATGTACATTGCTTCAACAACAACTTGTTGGTGAGAGACTTCGTCAAATACAGACTCTTGAGTCTCAACCACAAATCGGATGTCTTTTTCTTCATCTGCGACCTCGATTATCACCTCATCCGCCAGACACAATAGAATCATCGAGTGCGTCTTCTCCTCCTGTGCCGCCAAAGTAGCGAGGTCGATCTCTTTTTCTTTGCCCTTCGAGTCTTCCTCCTTTGGTTTGTTCTTTGACATGTTCGCGAGTGGCGTCCAGACTCCTTGTTGCTTCAAAAGCGCTCGCATCTTGATCTGTCATAATACGAAACTATTTCTGTTGGTGAACTTCTCCACATTTACGTTGTGCGACATCATATCCTTGCTTGATCAAGAATCAGTGACAAACTCTAAGACTCTGATATCGATTTTTTACGAAAAGAGGGAGAGAAATCGCAAGAACACAGAGATTTATAAGGTTCACCCTAAATCGAGTTACGTCTTCGGACGGCGAGTCTTTGTTATGAAATAATGATGATTACAAGGATACGAAATAATTCAGCCATCATGGAGTTTATATAGACACTTTCTTTTACAAATGATAGGAATTATAAACCGATTGAGACTCTAAATTAATCTTCAAAATAGGACACCTATCTCATGATAAAGAAATAAATCAATTTCGAATCACATATAAAATACTCCTAAAATTTTCGCGAGGAGAGCCACAAAGAGTTACAACTAAGTTCGAAGGCATTATCAACACCTTCTTTGGTGCAACATGCTATTGAGTCATATATGAGTTCGATGACATTTTCTTTTGATCGTCGAAGGTGCCAAATGAGTATTTCTAAAAAAGTTGCTCTAATATCAAGTTGTTAAGGGATCATTTTTACTCGTGATTGATCGTGCTATTGTGTGGATTGTACAAAGTGGATCAAAGTCTACTATTTTATTGTTTCAAATTATACATTTGGTTAAATTTACTCCATTCGATCGATTATCCGGCTACTTCGATTTGGACAGTCTAATCCGAAAGTCCCTTTGGATTTTGGCTCTGGCAACTTCGCCTGCACCAATGTGCGGTGCCTTTGGTTGTATCGGTACCCAGTCCACCCTGCAGCCCTGCTCTCTGCAGCATCACGCAGTTGTCAAATGGCCCGCACGAGCTCCCCGCGATCGCCACGAGATGAGAGTGTGTTTCTGCGTGGCAAACGCGTGGGGAAGCAAAAGCCTGCTGCGGTTGCAAAAGGGCTGAGAACTCTGCATGTTCCGTTCGTAATTGTGATCATAAATTAAGGTTGTCTTTTCTCCTTTATGACAATATATATAATAAATATATCCACATTAAGCTCTATTTTTATCTCATAACTAGAAAAGAAACAGATATTTACAGTCTGGGTGAAAGGATCAATTTGGTCAGCACAAGCAATGTCGACACAGTGACAACACGAAGGCACCGTAGTTAATGGTTACCTTTCCTTTCTTACCGGCGCCATTGTTACAGCTCTCATCTCATACATCAGAGAATGATGAGTAACTACTCCGAGAGAGTCGCCAATCCAGCAGAGCACAGCATGAAAATTGTTCTTGAACGACTCATGAACGACGAGCCGCTGGATCTCCGATATGTCCACCTAAAGAAAGAAATCTCCAAGGACCGACGCCTGGTGTCCGCCGCCGATCACGTCTTCAACCAAATCATCCTCGGCCACGTCAGGGTCCTCCAACGCCTCCGCTGCTGCTGGGAGAACGCCGACGCCGGCCTTGCCGCCTTCGACAAACTCCTCAATCACTGTGCCAAGAAATGGGGCATTAATAGTAAGAAGAAGAAGAAGAAGGCATACGACCAAGCTCTAGCCAGCATGAATGCACTGAAAACAGCGTGCGAACCGTTCGCGATTCAGATGGAGGCCCTTCACCACGACGAGCTCAAACGACTTTGTGAGGATATGATGGCACGGGGACGGGGCCGCAGCTCAGAATCCAAATGGCGTAGGAGGGCGAACAACGCTTTCGTCAAGCTCGCTTCCGCGATCGTCCTCCTGGGCACCGTGGCCCTCGCCACGATCGTTGCGCCGGCTATCGCAGCTCTGGGAGCCACTTCCGTGTTGGCCGGCCTCAAGGATCTTGAGACCTGGATCGATTCACGTTGGGAGAGGAAGGAGAAGAAAAGGGGACAGAAGGAGGCGGCGTTGCGGGCAATCCTCGACGTGGGCTTGTCTGTGGTTCAGGAACTAGAAGGTGTCGGAAGAAGTGTTCGTGAGCTCTGGACTTGCATGGAATCCATTGACAGGGAGCTGCTGGCTTGCAGTCGCTACAGATCGAAGGGCGAAGAATCGGCGGCCAGCGCAGAGGGGGTTCGGAGGATGATGGTGGGTGCAAGAGCTCAAGTCATGCTGCTGAAGGAGAAGGCGGACACATTCAACGCTGCTAGAAAGAAAGCGGCCAAAGACCTCCTCCTCGTCATTTTAGATAAGTAACAAGTCCTCTCGTTGACCGAATAGATATACCTTAAAATAAGTGTTCATATATCTCCAACCAGAGTATATTGGTTTGCTATGGTTCTACTTCTATTATATGTTTAATTTCCACGCACAAAATTATTTGTTAATTATTTCATTTGTAAATTATTAACACTTTTTGTAAAGGAATAAATAAATAAATCTGTGTTGAATTTGAACTTGATTTCTTTCATGTTTACAATTTGACCAGTCTTTGAGTATCTAAAATTAAAATCTAAATCTTTTCTACTTTCGCAATCCGAAGTAGTTTTAAAAGTTAAATAAAAATAAAATTATGTTTTTTTTATTTTATTAATATTTAAAACTTAAATTGACGTACCGATTGAATAACTGATTCAATCGACTTTTCAAAATGACATTATTCACAATAACTTTAACAACAATAACTTTTCCTAAAATTATTTGACGGTGAGTCTGATCGATTGAAGAAAATTTTTAGGGTCGATATTTTTTAAGGAGAAAATAAAATCGGCAGGTTCTCAATCGGAAATAAAACCGGAGTTTCATAATACAAAAATATCTTGCTGAACCATGCCTGGATCCGGCCATTGAAAATCAGTCGCAGCACCCCCCTTAAATCCTAATAGTATTAGTATGCAGATTTTTTTCTTCCTTTTGTCTTTCTGTTCTGATTTTTACTCACCCATGTTATTTTTCTTTCTTTTGTCTATTTTCTTCCTTTTTTATTTTTTCCTCTGCCCTTTTCTGCGTTCCTCTTCTCCATCTTAAATTTTGTTTTTGGGTTATTTCTTTTAACCTCCTCCTCAATTATAACTTTTCCCTCATCTAAAATTTTAATTACCAAACTTTTCCAAAATTGAGAATTAAGTCTTTACATTAATTTTCATTCAAAATTTTGTTAATTTATTCTTTTAATGATTTATGAAGTATCATTTTTTATCTTTACCTCTTTATTAAAATAAAAATAATAAATATTGATAAATTTATTGTTTAATAATCATATTTTATATAGTATTATGCTCATGATACTATTTTTAGTTTTATAAGTTTTCTTATATTAAAAGAATAAAGGTGAAAATGACATTTCATAAATATCAAAGAATAACTAAACAAAAATTTTGAATGAAATTTACTGGAGGGACTTCATTGTTAAATTCTGAAAAGTTTAGAAACTAAAATTCATAAATTTATTGTTTAGAGTTAGATATGAAAAAAATTTATAATTGAGAAGTGTTAAAGAAAATAATTCTTTCTGTTTTCTCATCTACCATATTCGTACATCTATATTCATTTTTTTATTTCCATCCTATTCTAGTCTTCTTCGTTCAACTTTATTTTACTTTTCTTAAAAGACGTCTTTTAAAAGTATTTTTAATCATTCCTTTTCATGGGTATACAAATGGAATTATTTGTCTATTTTTGTCCTTTTTTGTTTATTTTCCGTCTTCAATAAATAACCTTTCTTTCCTTCCTTCCTTCCTTCCTTCTTATTATTCCCCTTTTAATTAACTAACCTTTGCAATTCTCTCAGTACGGCTAACTGGTCCAGCAGATGTTTATTGGAACAAATGTGATATAAGCAAAACCAGAATAAGACATCTTATTCAATTCCTACGTACAACATTTACAACGGCAAATGCGCAATCTTGGACACGGAACCTTATTACATACACATCTCAGACTAAGGAACAACATAATACAGGTTTTCTCTCTGACCAACCATTGAGGATAATCACATCATTTCTGAAAAAAAAAAGATAAATTAGTTTGCTACATTTTTTGACCAAAAATCAAATGGAACTTCTCATTTATAGTTCCAAATGTACATTAGCTATATTCGCCTCCTATTGGTGCCGTTGCTTCTGTTGGGATGCATGATGGCCAAGAGCTCTCAACTTTCTGTGATATGTTAACCAATGTTTCAGCATTACTGCAAAGGTTAATGAACCTCCCTATTGACATGAATCTGGTTTCCAGTGGCAAAAATATTCCAAAAGACAGCACTCGCAAAATATAAAACGGATGTGAGCATGAGAAATCCATTAAATAAACCCATGCGTTCAACAAAGAAGCCGGCTCCAATAGTTCCAACTATAGCAGCTGTTGTTCCAGCAGTATTGGACATCCCTGTCACCATTAACAGAAGTAATTCAAGATGACACAATTTTCATATGCTTTGCAAGTTGAAATGCACTTTAGCTTAAATCAGTATTACCATGTAGAACACCAGTATATTTTGGGGCTATCTCCTGGACAAAAAAAACAAATAATAAAAATTAAAATTAAAAACGTGGTCAAAGAACAACAAACTAGTACGTAATCAGATGAAATTGGCAATGGCGTCTCGAAGATACTCAACCTGTATGTTGACCAGAAAACCAGAATGGCTGAAAGAACTCAAACCAACAGCTACCGTTAGCCAAGCAGAAGCCAAAGAAGGAGTTTTTGCTGAATTTAAGCCAAGAAGAGCAATGCCAGGACCAATAAAACCAACAGACTGCAAAGACGACGATAACACTTTAAAAATAAAAGGAAGAAAATTGGTGTTGCAACATTCAACAAAATATCAGTAGAAATGACATCATCCACAAAAAAGCATATTTTCCACAATTTTTTCTTTGGCAGAACCATGCGGTGATTTCCATATTTCTCCTAACTCAGCCATTTTAACTCTTACATTATTCTTATCCTTAATTCTCTTTGGTCATGAATTGCTCTAAGTGCTTTGCATAGCACCCCTCATCGCTGAAAAATGTCCTTAGCTGCACTTCATGATTTGACGCCTTTGACCTACGACAAATTGATAATCTTCACTTATCAACAAGTCAATCCTCCTCTTCATCACCTAGAAACTTGGACTTTTGGACTTCTGCAATGACAAAATGTTTTATTAGTTTGACTATTTATTTGATTTTTTTTTCTAACATTGGTTGAATTTATGTTTGTTTGAAATATCTTATTCGGTTTACTCTAATGATTTAGTCATGCACTATTTAATATCTTATTTGGGAACTTTTATGGTTTATGCATGGATCTAATTGGAACTTTGAAGTGAAGAATTATGAACGATGTACGCAACAAATAAATTCTCTTGATATACGACTTATATATGTTCAATTAAGTATGCACCTAATTTAAGTTCATTGTTAAAGTTATAAGATACCAGTATTTTGTTTTGTATTGAAACTTTTATTGTCTTCATTATCATTGGAATTACATTCAATGATTATGTCATTACTTAACAAAAATAATAGGAATTGTTCTCTACTAATGATACAACAACAACAACAACAAAGCCTTATCCCACTAGGTGGGGTCAGCTACATGGATCATACGACGTCATTCCGCTCTATTAATAACCAAATCTTTCGGTATATTATTCACCAATAGATCTTGCTCTATTAGTTCGCCAAGTGTCCGCCTTGGCCTCCCTCTCCCTCTTTTAATTGGACTCCAGATTATTTGATCTACTCTTCTTACTGGCGCATCTAATGGTCTTCTCTGAACATGTCCAAACCATCTCAAACGATTCTCTACCATTTTCTCACTAATAGGAGCCACTCCGACTCGTTCACTAATGATATAATAAATATTTTGTTGATTCAACGGAGGTACTGCATCCATTTTATGCAGCACCGTCCGGATTTCAAATGGGATTGTATTAATCCTCAATGATTTTTTTTCACTTGTCCACTCGCATCACGCCCTCTCTTCCTTCCCAGTTTCTCTCGCCAGTATCCTTTCTCACCTCCGACAGCAAACAACTATACATGCATCCCAGTAATCATCCACACAACAACCTAGTGATTAATCTTCTTCCTGTAAATGTTCCATCTCTGTATCACACATTTGCAGCAACGTCTCTCTCTCTCTCTCTCTCTCTCTCTCTAGCTCTCCACGTGCTTCCACCATCGCAGCTCTCCCTAATCTTCTTCCTGTAAATGTTCCATCTCTGCATCACCGACTTGTAGCAATCTCTCTCTCTCACCGTGCCGCCACCATGGCAGCTCTCTCTCTCTTTCACTCACTCACTCAATGTTCCGGGAACCATCGTAGCAGTTGCCTCCCTTTGTCCCCTTTCTAAAATACCTCCATCACTATTCCACATGAACCCTTCCTCCCATTCGATCCCTCCATCACCATTCCATATGACTGGGTAAGATTTGGAAAGAAAAATTAAGGAGAGAACTGTGAGGGAAGGCGCTACAGATGGGTAAGGTGGTGGTTGGGTAGAGACGCAGATGGGAGTTAAAAAAATTATGATAAAGAAAAAGAATCTCAGCCTTTACTTCAAATTTAACGACTGAGATTCAAAGTCCAGACAGTGCTGCATCAAATGGAGGCAGCACCTCCATTAAGCCCATATTTTGTAGTTAAATTCAATAGACTTTAGTCAACAGAATTTCATTCCATATGCAGAACTTTTTGAATTTAGAGTTAGTAAGAAGACGATAGCTTCCGTCGAGTCAGTTCCAAGATCATCTCTTGGTCGACTATTGTTTATTCTTTTTTTCACGTCAAATTATTTCTACAATTTCATTTCAAATTTATTTTGTCATTTGCTCTGTTGCATCATAAGTAGATGCAAAGAAGATGAGTATGAACAATGAGAGTAGCTAGACTTTTCCATATACACACTATTTTTTTAAAGTTTAGCACACTCTAATTATTGCAAAATAATATTCCTTTAAATAGTCTGTTATTATCATCAAATTATTTTATTATTTTAAAACAAATCATCACCACTTTATAATTCCTAAATATGATGGAGGACTCAACTTATCACTGATTTATGCAAGATGGTCACATACACACTCCAAAAGTTCTGTTGTAAATCAAGTAGCTAGTGCTTAATGTTTATCATAGAAGCCTATACTACCCATTGCAAACTAATCTAACTTCTAAAGGTTACAAATCCATTTATCAAACGGTATTACTTTAGGCAAATGTTGTTTAAAATCTACTCTTGAAAAAGATTTTGAGATAGACTCCGAAAATGTGGAAAAAAGCTAAAGGGATTCTCTTGCGAGGCGGATCACTCTGGAAGTCTTTAGCATAACAGCATTGCCCCCACAAACGTACAATGCATCAATCAAGCTACTGTGTAGTACCACAGACGAAGAGAATCTTTGTCAAGGTTTAGGCCCAACCTAGTGAGTGCAGCAAAATTTATTTGCTTAATCGGAGTTCAACCACAAAGCCATACTGGAGTACTGGGGATCAAAAGGTTACAGGACCTTAATGATGCTTTCTTAGCTAAAGTTTGCTAGAGCCTCATTTATCATAGAGAGAAGCTCTTTTTTTTTCTTGAGAAAAAGGATGACCACCAGAAGTGTGGGTGTCATCCAAATATATATAACTGTGGAATGGAATTAACCAGTACAAGTGTAGGCTCTCAAGGAAGAGCAGCAACAAAAGGAAAATATCCCATCAAGCCAAGGCCCCGATCCCAAAAAGAAGATGCTAAGTACAAAAACGATCAACCAAGCATCTCTCCCCACCCAAAAGTAAATCAGCATCTCTCCCCACCCAAAAGTAAGTCGGCATAGAGAGCAGCTCTGGATTCAGGTAATTAATTCATCACAAATATGAGGACTCATGGCTACCATTTCGTCCTTCAAAAAGAAACAAGGTGCTTCAGCCCTCTCGAATAACTTGTGCCATATTTGGCTGAAAGTTGAAAAGGGTGTAAGCTGGATGATCGGAAATGGTAGATCTGCAAAGTTCTGGAAAGAACTATGGTTCTTGACTTAGATCCAATGATACCTATTGTTGCTCCAGACCCCACAAAGAGGCAAAATAATGGTGGATTAAGTAGATGCTAGTGGTGCATGTGAGTGGAGAACATTCTACCACAGAACGTGATGAGGGGGGCAGCAACAGCAAAGCAGAGGATTAATCCCTGTGGATCACCGTAGCAACCTGATACGACTAGCATATCAAAATTGGCACGGAAAAAAAACTGGCACAAAAAGAAAATAACACAGCATCAAACCAATCTGCACTGCAACTTGGAGAACGTCAAGAGAGAAAGAAGGAATTGGTTTCTGAATAGTCTGAATAATAATAATCCACCAAATAACTCAGATGTCCCCTTTTATAGGATTCAGCAATACAAGTTTTACCCTAACTACGACTTCCAATAAACTAGATAAGGAAATAGTGACTCAACAGAAATTAAATACTAGCAACAACTAAATACCATAAACCAAATACTAACAGCAACTACAACAACAACAACAAAGCCTTATCCCACTAGGTGGGGTCGGCTACATGGATCATACGACGCCATTCCTGCTCTATTAGTAATATATTCGTTGATCCATGTTCATAAGATTCGACAAGATTTTATGCTGGCTGTCGGGGCCTAACACAACCCTCCTCCTTTATCCGGGCTTGGGACCGGCTATAAAATATAGGCGGAGTTAAATACTAACAGCAACTAAATGCCTAAAATAACCCAGACTCAACTCTTTAATCTCATATCTTGTAGCCATGTCTTACATCAGTCCCCCCCCCATCTTGAAAAGAGCTCGACCTCGAGTGAGTAACATCGGCATCATATGAAACATACTCGAATAAATCTAAAACGTTGAAAGAAGAGGAAATTCCAAAACTATCGGGCAAGTCCACAACATAGTTAATGGCGGTACTATATCGATTCGGTGTTGAATGTCTCTTAATGGTGGTAACTGACATCTTTAAATTCGTCTAATAGATGCTGCAGCGAGTTGAGGACGTCGAAAGAGCTAAAGTTGTCAGAAGAGTTAGAACTTTTTTTAGCTTCACCAGAACAGCAAACATTTTTTTAGCAGATCGAACTTCTACATGAAATTCTTTAGGTTCAACTATCATACATGTGCAGTCGTTGGGTTTAGGTTTCGACTTAATTCCTTCGGTGAGAGGAGATAATGTGATATGGTGTCCATCCTTCTAAAAATAATAGGAATTAGTACGACCATTGTAAGTAACATTGCAGTCAAATTGCCAAGGTCGCCCAAGAATCAATTTTCTTTTCCTTCTCAAAAAAAAAAGAATCAATTTTCTTTTTTTTTTTGAGAGCAGAAAGGATGACTACCATTTCGGTAGACATCCAAATTATTAATAACGTGTTCATAGCCACTATGTCACAAACAAGTTCATCTTTGTATCTTTTACCAATAGAAATGCTACTTTGCACGTAGTGAAAACTCCAATTTCAATATTCTTTCGAATCCACCCAATTGTGATGAGCTTCCGCTGTCAATAATTATAACACAGTTTCTCATTGACAGTACCTCATGCCTGAAAGATATTGACTTTGTATGCCATCCTCTTTCTTTGGTGTGAGCATGAGATGTCGAATTACATAGGCCACGTGTTCACTTTCCTCGTCTGCATACTCAATATCATTTACATTCTCATCTTCATCTTCTTCACCATCTACCGCTACTCGTCCTTGTGTTAGATCCACATTAGGACGTTGGGGAGATTCATTAGACCAATGTCCAGATGACGACATCTAGAAGATGTGATGGTACTTTACTAAGTATAAGGGTTGCTTGCTCTTCTTGCCGTTGAAGTGTTGGCTGCCATGTTGATCATTTGTGGTTACAGAAGTTTCACCTTTCAATGCAGTTTTAGTTGGTGTAGTATCAGCTCTAGTAGAATTTCGTTGTAGCGGAAGTCTGCTGGATAAGGATGCAGCACGTGATCCTCGTTCGATTTGGTGCTCCATTCTTTCGGCAAGGAGATGGTATCTGTTAATGTATAGGTGATTTGCCCTTCGACACGATCACAAACATTAAAATGCAAGACATTGACAAATCAAGCAATTTGTTGCTGGTCACTTTCCATCAAGTCATTACGAGCAGTTAGGCGAAAAAATTCAATTGTGTAATCAGTCACGGTTCGAGATCCTTGGCGGCAATTGCAGAGTTGTATGAAATTAGTTGACAATCAGGTAGAAGAAATCGTGTTCATCTTGTCCCAAGATTGATCAAGTTGCTTCTGTTGCCGAAGACGCATTATTTGCACTTGATCCCACCATGCTGAGACTCCAACTTTTAGTTTGAAGGCTACCATCTTGGATCTTGGCCTATTTATGTTCTGAAATATAAACATTGTCAAAGGATCTATCAACTTCTGAGAGTCAATCAAGGAAATCCTCCATATGAAATTGTCCATTGAAGGTGGGTATTTCCATCTTCGTATGGTAACTTTGTCTCTTCTGCACAAACTGCCCATCGACTTCGTCTTCTTGTTCAGCACCACAAACAGGTTGGAAACGACGATTTCGATGTGGCTGTCTCGGTTGTTGTTGAGGAGGAACAAGTTGTACATGGGGAGGCAATCAATCTTGAAGCAACGCCATCACCTCATTAAATCATTCATTGAGTTGATGGAGCTCATCCTTCACTTCTCAAATTCAGCACGAGTAGGAGCATCGCCCATGGTGTAGATGATGAAGAACAATGGTTGCGAAGAGCGGCGGCTGTTGATACCAATGGACATGTTGCAAAATTAGGGTTACTGTAGCGGCGCGGTATTATAGCACGATTATTGTAGATGGCTAACTAATGGAAAATTAGAGTTTGGGATGAGGATGGATCTTGATTGGCTCCGATACCACTGTAGCAACCTGATACAACTAGCGTATCAAAACTGGCACGAAAAGAAAATAACACAACACCACTGCAACTTGGAGAACGCCAAGAGAGAAAGAAACAATTGGTTTCTGAATAGTCTGAATAATAATAATAATCCACCAAATAATTCAGCTGTCCCCTTTTATAGGATTCAGCAATACAAGTTTTACCCTATCTAAAACTCTCAATAAAGTAGATAAGGAAATTTTTTTTTTTTTTGAGGAGGAAAAGGATGACCAACCATCTGGTTGTCATCCAAGTATGTATATAACTATGTAAAGAGAAACATGTACAAAAGTGAGCTCCAACTAGGGAGCGGCAAAAAGTGGAAAAGTATCCCTCCTAACCAAAACCCCACTCCCGAAGAAGAAAGGAAGTGTGGTGTACAATCCGCTCAATGAGACATCGCTCCCCACAAAAAATCACTCGGTTGCGCTAGAGCCAGATAGCCCAAGAGCCGGCCAAAAAAGATGCCAAAGGTGCTCTCCACGAAGATCTCCAACGGGCCAAACCCCGAAACGACTGCCACAAGGTCTCTGAATCGGGGGGAGAAGACCCCCAAAAGTCGTCCGCCGCCAGATGTCACGAGTTGTCGAGCATGCAAAAAATAGGTGGGCGATATCCTCCTCAGCGTCGCCGCACAGAACACAAGACGTGTCGGTGTGAGGCGCCCATCTCGCCCTGTACCTCCTATTGAGAAGTCTGGCATACCGCATGAGCCAAGCAAAGATCTTGACTTTCAACGGTGAAATATTGACTCAACAAAAATTAAATACTACCAGCAACTAAATACCAGAAACCAAATACTAACAACAACTAAATACCTAAAATAACTAACTCAACTTCTAAAATAACTCAAACTTGGACTCCAAGTAATCTCATATCTTGTAGTATGCAACTCCATCTCCTACGTCAGAATGTGTGCCTGCGCAGACGTCCATCCTCTGACTGTCAATGGTCCAAGAACAGAATTATTCGGAACTGCTCCTCGAACAGCCACTTCAGAACAAACTCAGTATATGATCAATCTCTTGGTTCCTGATATCACTCAAGCATATGATGGAACATTCTCTTTGTAAAAGGTTGCTGATTATTATCAAAATGGTAATGCCTATTGAGGTTTCTTCGAAACTTCAAATGCTCATCAAGTGAACACTTTACCATTATTAGATGTTTTGTCCAGCTCGAAGAGGCATGACATAAGATTACACATTTACACAAGTTGTTACTCAGGTCTCACCTAGCACTTGGCTGAAACCACCTACAGTATGAACGAAGCCAAATACAAATGCTTCTGCAAGAGGAGACCCTAGACTCACTGCTGCAGGGGACCTCCTAAGAGACAATAATGTTAATGATTAATAGGTTTCTTATTCAATATTGCTATTTCTAATCCATTATTAGCTGAGTTGTGGGTAGTGCAAATGGATCCAGCTATAGCATGGGAGTGAGGCACCAGAAACCTAACACTGTAAGTGGACTTCATGGAAGTAACATCAATTTTAAATGACACTGATCAGAATCAACAGGGACAAAGCTGGCATTGCAATGTCATAAGAGGGATATCTGACCTGCTGGACCAGCCATGGAACATTCATTTACAGTATGTACAGTGAGAAGGCAACCAAAGCATAAATTGGCTTTCACGAAGAGCACATCTACATCTATCAAGTTGGACTAAACTTCACTTCCGCTCCCCTGATTTTATGGAAAATCTTAGAAGAGGAAGCTGGTAGCTTCAAAGGAGCAAGTTAACCTAGTGGGGGTACGGTCCCTGTTCTCAAACCCCACAGAAAAAACAACAAAAGATCTCATACTAAGTACGGCAAGTGTAATAGGTTTAGTATTAACAAAGATCTGATAAGGTAGTAAATATATCTTGCTGAACGCACCTGCATAAGTTTTCGAGTAGAAGTTACACTGAGACCATTTTGGATCAGCATGTCTGACCAGGCACCAGCAGCATAACCTAGAACTGCCATCATGACCCATGGAAGTGCACTGTACCATGCAGCCTGCCTTAGGTCAACATGAAATACCTGTTATAGTTGTACCCAAAATTAAAGATGTTCATATTAAGAAAAGAAATCAACATCAAAACTTAGTGTGAGCTGAGTCTTGAGTGCGTACTGTATTGAAATATACTGGCATCCATGAAAGAATAACAAAGTAACCCTGAGAAAGAAAGGTTGTCTAGTAAAGTTGGGAATATCAATTTACTACTTTTTTTCACAAATCAAAGGGTTAAGTATCTACCCAGCTGTGCATGGCATTTGCAGATATCACAGCCCACGTTGGCAATTTTGAAAGAAGTTCTCGGAAAGGAGGGATAATCTTTGACCTCTCGGTAATCTTATTATGAATTGACAATATCTTGCCCTTGTTAATATAATCTAACTCAAATTTTAATATCTGGGGATGCCTATCCGGGGTGCTGGATGTTGCAGACACCCATGCTAGTACCCAAAGAAACCCAAATAATCCAAAAATTATAAAAGGGCCAAAAACACCAGCTCGGGACATGATTATAGGTGAAATTAATAGCCCAACTGCACTTCCAAGTTGAAAACCAGCCATGGCAATCCCTACTGCTCTTGATCTTTCTGTTAGTGGGAACCATCTGCGAAAAAAAAAATCAAATTGACAATGTCTCAAACAGATTAGAGAAACTTGAACCTTTAAGAAAAAGATAGGATGTTTTGGAAGCCAAGATTGCCAAAATTCAGATGTGGCCGAAGCATGATTTAAAGGAAAGTGCCTATCCAAGAATAAATTATGCAAAAAATCAACTCAGCCAAACATATTGAGGAAATTAGCAAACACCTTGATACCATATTGTTCATGCTTGGAAGAGCCACACCTTCTGCAGCTCCCAGCAAAGCTCTCACAACAAGTAAGCACCACAAAGAAGTTTCAGGAGTTGCCATAGACCACAACGCCACACCCCATGCCATGACTAACTTACCACCGTAGTAGTCGACCAAAGCTCCTCCAACTATGGGTGATATGAGGTAACCCCACAAAAAAGACGACTGCACTTACCAAATGTTCGAAAATTTTAGAATGTAGGAGAAAATTAAAAAAAACATTAGTAGAAAAGAAATAAAAAACGAGAGAGATAAGATTTTGAAAGTTGTAGAATAGAAAGATCATGCAGGAGGTCGAAAATCAATGGTCTTGCTTCCTGCTCGGTGAAAGCAAATTTTACCAGGTTAAATGTTCAACCAACAGTTATTTCCCACAATAGCACGCTCAATTCGATTTGCTTCCATATGTCGTATCATTGTAAACACATCTTTAGATCCCAAAACATTAGAACAATACGAGAAGCCGAAAATGCTACCTGAACAATGCCGGAGAAAGACTGGCTCCATCCGTGAGTTTTGGAGAGCGGGATAATGGCGACAGACATCACCACGCGGTCGGCGTTGCAGAGTGCCAAGGCCAGTCCGAGCATGCAAACTACCTTAACCCTCTCCGACGTCGGAAACTCCAAGAAGCTCGTGGTCTGCAGCTCATTCTCCGAGGAGAAGTCGGAAGAACCGCCGGAAGAAACACGGGGCGCCAGGGCGCGACGCAGAGGGGCGTTGTCCTGGGGGAGGCGAGTGCTTCGGAACAGCCATGGAGGTAGACCGCAGGAGGCCTCGCGAGAGGAGTTGGAATCGAGGGGACGCAGCCTCAAGCGTCGAAAGGAGAGGTGGAGAGGGCTCCGTCGAGGTTGGGGAAAGGGTGAGGCGGAGGAAGGTGAAAGCGCGGCCGGACTAAACGGAAGCCGCAGGTTCATACTGTTCGACGGAATGTCTGAAAGAAGTCCGAGATCGAAAAAGGAAACCGCAACCAATGTTGGTCTGGGAGAAAACGGAGACGTCAGGCTCGGCCCATTGTTGAGCCCAATTAGATTGAAACATATATGAACCTGGGCCTAAGCTTTTCTATTAAAACCCTCCACCTTAATTGTTATGGGCATTCTTTTTTTCCCATATTACTATTCATTTTCTACTATATTTTTAAAAAAAAATGCTTAATTATCTTTATTCCAGAATAGTCCATGTAACAACCTCAAATTTTAAATAAATATATTTAAATAATTTGTAGGAAAACTAAGGCTAAACTTTATAAAAAGCATCAAATCTTCCATCTCTTCTCTTTTCTTATTTCTTCCACGCGACGACTACAACCATAGCGGAGAAAAAAAAATAGAATAACAAGAGAACATTGACAAGGGAAGGGGATCAACATTAAATAAGAACAATATCATATGTATGTGAAGGGAATCTAACCCCTCTCTCCACTCTATATTTGCATTGGATTGAGTCTCAAGAATACCCCGTTCTTAATTGGGATTTTGATTGAGAGATTGCATTAATAGGATCATTAAATCTAAATGATGTTTATGTCTAGATCTATGTGCTTGGATCCATATTAGATCGTCATGATTAGATCTATGCATTATTTTATGCACTAAATCTCCATTTAGATGAATTTGAGAAAAAGTCATAAATCTTGATAATGAATCGTAATTGCATATTTTAATGTGTTCTATTATGCATAGATGATAAGTGATCATACATGCAATCTTTATAATGTTTTAGATTCTTTTTATTCAAGTTTTGATCTCAAAAATCAAAATTTTCTAGTTGGAAATCGGGATTTCGAGACGTCGACACGGTCGTGCCAACCTTAAGAACGGTCATGATCAAGCATACGAAATCGAGGCGTTAAAAAGGCTCTCGGTCATGCTCACACCTCCGTCACAACCATGATAAGGCCAAGAACGATCATGACATGATTGGTTACGACCGTGAGCGAGAGCGACGAAGCTAAAATTTGGCCAAGGGTGGAAATGGCTGTGAAAAGGCTGAGTACGGTCATGACAACTTCGTGCACGACTGTGACAATAGAAGGCTCGGGCATGACTGGGATGGGCATGGCCATAACTAGGATGGGCATAGCCGTGATTGTGACGTTGAAAAATGTCTTATAAGATATATTGAGCCTATTTTCTAATGTATATAGGTTATGTATGGATGTGTATTGATGGTATGTGACACGTAATGCATGCTCAACGTAATTATGCTAAAAGATGAAATATTGACGTGACTGTTTGATGTATTGATGATTAATGAAGTATGAAATTGAAGTAAATGCCCAGCACACGTTATGTTAAAGAAGTAAATGCCATTCATCTTATGGTGATTGAGACTTCTCAAAAAATACATCACTTGTTTGATATTTCTTATGGTCCATTAGTTTAGTTGTAATGATGTTGTCTGAGCCTTCAATTAAGCTAAGATGAAAGATGATGGCAAGAAGTAAATATTTTTCACTTCACGATAATTGAGATTTTTCTTTAAAATAATGCCATCACTCAACGGGGGTTTGAAATTTCCTAATGCCCTATGAAATAATGTAATGGCGTGGTAAAAATGAACGAAGGGTAAGAATTAAATGCCTTTCACTTTATGGTGATTGAGACTTCTTTGAGAAATAAAGTTATCACCCAAAAGGTGTTTGAGATTTCTTAGAAGTAAATGCCTCCATGTTATATGATGAACATAATAAAAGTAAACAATGAATATAAATATGAGAAGTAAATATCTTTCACCTTATAGTGATTGAGACTTCTCGAAAAATAATGCCATCACTTAAGAGATGTTTGAGATTTCCCAATATAAAGATGAAAGATATTATAGGATAAGGTAAGAAGGTAAGTAAAGTTTAACTTCAAAGTATTTTATAACTAAGAAAGTTAAGATGATAATGAAATAAAGTTCTACACTTATGTATGTACTTCAAGGGGACCTAAGTTTGAGAAGTAAAATCCTACATCTGTGTATGTACTTTCTACGAAATAATGTCCCTCATTATAAAGTGTGTGTATTCCTAAAAATAACTAGGAATAAAGTCTCTCACTATTATGATGTATGTGTTCCTAAACTCATGATATGAAATGAAAGTCAAGATGATATTATGTGATAAAAATAAAGGATGAAGATGACATATGAAGGATCACATAATAAAGAAAGAATGAAAGGAGATTCAAAGGGTTATATTTGAGGAAATGCAAAGTATGAAAGAAGTTAAGTAAGGATCAAGAAGTTATAAAGAAACTCCTAGGATGTTCATGACCATGGAAGTGAAATGAAATAATATATCATGATTATATGTGAATGATATAAATGTATGTTTCTATTATATGATACTTACATATGATGAATCTGAAGTAAGCAGGTATGATGTGTTTATATTTCATGAAAGTTATATGAGAATGAATGTAAGTATGATGTAATGTCATGTAAGGTTCGTGATATAGTTCATCATGCACTCTGGATTCGTGTAGGTAACAAAAATCAATTGATGGATGACAGCTCAAGCTCAAAACAAAGTATTACACATGCTTAGGTCTAATAAGTTCTAAAATATTAAAGTCTTTGTTGTTAAATGATGTATGGTGAGCAAACTAATGACGCAAAATTGTCTTAAATGACCAAAATTCCAAGATTTCCTTAGGCATGCTCTAAAGGTGTCATGGACACTAGGTTTCCTTGTTGATGATCTTTATCGATATTTGTGCATTAGAGTCAAGCTAGACAATTGAAAAGTCCACCCATCTACATTTGCGGAGTCATGCAAATGTATTTCATGCTTCAACAATAACTACTGAGTAAATATCATGAATAAAGAGTCCCTATTACGCAATGTAAATATCATTAATTTGAAAAGTCCCTATTACGCAATGAAATAATAAACCCTACACCCTCGACTCAATAGACTCGATGAATGATTTGTCCAAGTTTATCATTACTTAGCTAGAGGAGGGGACTCCCATCAAATTCATATATAGGATTGATCTTAAGAGGGTGGGTGAGGGTATGGCTCCAAGTAGAGTGGTGTTTTTGCACACACCATGGATTATCAACATGTGATAATATTTTTCATATTGATCATTTAAGAAAGTTTGTAGTAAGGACAATAGTGCAATAGGGATTCATATGGTACTCCATTAATATCATTATATTTTGAAGAGCTTAAAGTAGTTTTTTCTACCCTTAGATACAGAGGGAGCAAGATCTTGTGTTCCCATAATGTTATCATAGACAACGCTCCAAAATTCCACCCTCTTGTCACGTGATATTTGGGTTTATTTTGGAGCGCGTTAAGTACATTTCTTTCTTCTTGGCCTTTATTTACATGGAATGTGGAAGCAAAACCATTCTTTCTTTAATAGACTACAGAAGTTATCTTTACTCTCTAACTATTCTTTCCTACTAGTCCTCCAAATGCTAACTAACTTTCAAATTAATTTATATCAATTAGTAATAAAGAGTTCTAATGACTCAATACTCATGTGCATTTTACGTTATCATGAATATTTGTTGCCCACGCTTTCATCCTTACTTATCAATTCATATACTTGTGGAATTCAGATATAGGAAAATATAATTTTCATGAGTAATAAATACTTAGTATGTGAGTTAATAAAAAAGGATATAAAACTTAGTTATGAAATAAAGTCATTGGTCAATAAGCATGCACTTTAATAAATGTTCTCTTTACTTTTTCTATTCTTATTCTTATTCATGTTCATGTTCAACATATTCATATTTATGTTCATGCTTGATGTTCATATTCATGTTCATACTTCTTATTCATGTTCTTGTTCATATTCTTGTCTATATTCATGTCCATGTTTTATTCCATGCTCATAGTTCTTATACTTGTTCATGTTCACAAACATGCTCTTATTCATATCCATGTTCATATTTTATTTCCATGTTCATGGTCCTTCTACTTGTTCATATTCTTATATGAACCTATATATGAAAATTTCACACAAGGTTGTAAACTCCAAATATAGTAAGAGAAGTGCCTCACAGAAGGTTGAAAGATTTTTGAAAAAGTTCCTCACACAAGGTTGTAGACTTTCAATATTTTTTTTAGTTTTTATCTTATTACTTAATTACTATTTTTTCAGTTCAATTCATCACGCATCAATGCAAAGGTAAAAAGGCCCTTCAATACATGAATAAATGAAATAATCCAATCATACAATTAGTTGCAATCTGGACTAGGATAATGCAAATTCAAGCCGAGTTTAACATCTCAAATCGGGTTCTATCAAAAATAAACTTTAACTTATTTCCAACGGGAACCTGGGCCAGGTCGAGGTGGCTCAGGCTGGGTTCAATCAATTCAATACTTCCTACTTTTTGATTGTTGTAACTCGAGGCGGGTATGATCTAAACCCGAGCCAAGTTTAGTCGGCCGAAAATCGAAAGTCAATTTTCATCGGGGGGAAGAACTTGGGTCGGGCTCCCCCGAGCTCGAGCTAGGTTTAGTGCAAATCTAGGTTGGATTTTGCACAACCGTGCGTTGGATTTCCTATTCGCTGAAGAACTCGGGTTGGGTTCTTCCAGCCCGGTCCGGGTTTCTATATAGAGAAATTCCAATGCCGAAATAATAAAACTTTGTCCTAATTTTTATATCAATCCATGCAAGCTTTCGACATGAAATAAAAGGAAAACTACTCTTAACTTGATCAGAACTATTAAGAAATTATATCAAAAAGTGAATCCAACATCAACACTTACATGTCCAAGTAGAACTACCCGAAACTTGAAACTTTAGACAATCTTCTTGGTGACCACGCTTGTTCCCGGCGATGACTCCGGCGTCCTTTGACAGAGGGATGTGCAGAAAGAGATGGCCGAAGTTTCAACCACACACATGCAACGAGGAGGGAGAAAATATATCCCAAAGATGGAGGAAAAATCAAGTGAGAAAGGAGAGAGATAATTTGAAAGAGATCTTTGGTTCCTATTTATAAGAAAAAAATCCCCCAAGTTCTAATTTAATTAGAACTCCTACTCATACTTCATATTCATAATTTATCTCTTATTTTCCACCAATTTTCAAATTTAAATAATTACTTATATCAGCATTTCTTTATTTTCGAATTTAAAATAATATTTTTTTTATTATTTTATTCTATAAATATTTTTATCCTTAAAACTCTTCATTTCAACCCCTTAAGAGTTCTGATTCAATCATTCAGCAAACTTTATCCATAATCCTCTTCTATCTTTTCTTTATTCTATCTCTCATAAACATGATTATTCCTAAATTTTAGGAATTAAATAAGTTAATATTATTTCCATCCATTAATTTCAAAATAAACTAATAATATGATATTATTTTATCTTCTAGATATTTTAGGGCATAAAACTTTTATTTTGACTCTAGTTACGAGTCTTATATCCTAATGTTTTAGTTAGATTCAAATTCAATTTTGACTTCCTAATTTTATTATTATTTCAACTCCTAATCTAATTAGGAATTATCTTTTTCTATCTCTTATCTATTAACACTTTTATTCTCATTGAAACTTTTCTTATCTAATAAATCATCTTCTATTATCCTTGCTCTAACTATACTTTTTATTTCTTTTCAAACTTTATCTTTCTCTAACAAATCCTAAATTTTAGATTTATTTTAATTACAAAAAATAATTTGAAAATTTGAAAAATTTTGGGGTGTTACATAGATGTACCAACAATAAATTCTTATTACACAGGATCAATTATATAAGGCAAGGTTGGTTTGATCCATGAAACTAAAAGTTTGGCCACAATTCTATAAATTATATTGCATAAAGTTATAGTAAACGTAACTCATGCGCATTGACTCCTCCGCTATTGTCGCGACACGTGAACAAAGTGTTAGAGAGAATTTGATAAGCATATTTGAGAACGGGATTGTGGATATAAGTGGAGTTGGCTCTCTTATAGTCCAAGTCTTCTTCTCCCATTGCATTGAATTCTATCGGGATGTGTAAGTGGCCTACAATTCAGAAACTGAAAGATAGTATTGAATTCATCTAGGGAGATATCAAACTCTCTATTATTGAGCTGGAAGGAGATGGAAGTCCGCCGACGTCTTGTGGTTATGAGGTGTTCCACCTTAAGAGAACATAGAAACTCCATGATGAGCTCATCATAAGTGGGCCACCACTGCCGTACAAAATAGCCCAAGCCAATGTTAGAGAATAAAACAATGATAAAGGTTTTGAGATTTCATGATATCATGGTAGTAGGGTCCACGAAGCGAGTGGGCATGGCGTAAGAAATCCAAGGTTGTGCGCATGTGGGCAGTCATTCCCTTTGGGGGCGAAGAATTTGAGAGGAAGAACTTTCTAGTGTTTTATGCGGGGTAGCATTTTGAAAAATTGCTAGTCACGGCCGTGAAAAGAGAGTAACGACCCATGAAATTGAGTGTCATAGGTCATGATACAAAAGTAACGTCCTTGACAAAATGAAAAATAAAAAAAACTAACAGTTCATGATTATTTGTTCACGACCTTTGCAGAAGTGGAGCAATAAAAATACAAATGTAATGGCTCGTAATGTGATCATGGCTCATGAATTGTCATCTTCTTCCTTTATAAACACTAGTGAATGCAAAAAAAAATGATCCTCGTGTGGAATCTATAGGGCATTCGCTGGGAGATCGTGCCTGGATGTCGTCAGAGAAGAGACTGATCGCTGGAGAGATCGGACAAACGGCAAGTTCTCTAGTTGGATCTAAAGATCGTCGGATTTGAAGGATTGTCATCGAATATGAAGGTTTCCAAAAAGGGAGAGAAGTTCACTGGCGTGAAGTGATGTCGTAGTGGTGGGGCTCGTCAGTATTGTAGAAGAAGGTCGAGGTGACCCTTCTAAGGCTGCCAACCGTCATTGAAGAGGGTGATGCATGGTGGTCGCCGAAGGTTGGAGAGGATAGACGAAGCACTATCGTTGTGTAGGTCGAAGAGGCGTGAAGAAAGGGTTTCATAGTTCTGCGATTAAATAGAGAATTAGAGAGGGGTCGCTACATTATAGTCATGAGGCGTGATGCCTGATTTGACATTTCACGAGCCTAATTGATCAGTTCACAAGGATGTGACATTAATTGTGTTGGTTGAATGGCCTAGTGATGTGGATGTCTACAAATTGAAAGCATTTGGATTGTTGTGTAGCTAATGCGACACATGGACCGTGATATAGAGGTGTGAGGCTCGCTACGACCCATGATGATGTCTTAATGGTCTTGATAGTAGCGTCACATTTCGTGACATTTCGGTTGGGACTTGAACCAAGTAGAATGCAACTCTCAATGGCAAAGAAATTCATTTATAGGATGTGACACTAATGTAACGGTTCGTGAAACCTATACTGAGATAGCCTAAAGCCATCTATAGAACCCGTGAGGCGGGGGTGTAACAACTCATGAAACTATTGTGTTACCCGTTATCTTCCATATACCATTTGTGAAAATCAAGTGTTAATGTATGTACTCTGTGTAAGAACCGTGAAAAGCCGATAACGGCCAGTGATGTTCATGCTAGTGGATTGTAGGCCTATTGTGACACCCGTGAAAGACCAAGAATGACCCGTGAAGGTTATATGAAAGAACATTCATCATGACTCGGATTGAAATCACGATTTAATCCGGAGTTCGCGACTCATCTTGAGTGACCAAATAATGTCGCGGAAGTGGGCCATAATTTTATCTTTTATATAACATAAGAAACAATATGTCATTAAAACAAATCATAAATTGCATAAGTGGGCTATAAATTTTTTTTAATATAACATAAGGAATAAAAATATTATTGAACAACTATACCATGGTGACTGTTCGAAGTAGACCAACCTCCTTAAGTTTTTACATTCCAAAGTATCCATCATTCTCTATAAGGTATAAAATACACATCACTAATTCTCCCGACATTCTAACAAAAGAATACGAGAGGCACAATTTTCTCAATGTCTTACCATAAGGGTGTTAGAACCCTTTTAGACTATCATCTTGCAAGATCCCCGAACATCTATATTAATCTAAAAAATGTTAAGAACAATAGGGTGAGTTAAAATAGCTTAGTAAGTTGTTAACTCATAAACTATATCATTTAACAATACAAAGAAACATAAAAATAGATGCAATAAATATAATATCAAAATAAGTATTTTCATGCTTTTGACAATTACATATACCACATTCAAATCAAAAGCATTACGTTTAATTCGTATCAAACATATGTATGCATACGCAACACTGTCATATGAATGTACGGATCATCAACTTGCCAATTTGTATAGTCCGTAAGTGAATTCTAGAGGTGACACCCATCATGATCAACGATGTAGCACTTAATTCCATTCAACTCCATCCCTTTCGGAGAATAGATCATATAGTGATAGGTGGATTATAGAGTTGGCTCCTACGGATTCTAGAAGTGGCCTCTATCATGATTTCTCACGATGTAGCACTTAGCTCCGCATGACACTTACCTTCAGCCTTTCTCATTCCATTTCTGAATAACAAAATGATGAATAGGATTCTAGAGGTGGCTCCCATCGTGATATGTACCACTTAACACCAACCATCATACATATACATATATATATATATATGCAAACAGATGCATATGCAAGATTCATCACATACAACTATATCTTGAATATCATAAGATGAATCACATTAAATACTTGTTCAAACGGAATATGATTGCATTCTATAAAATCAATCTATAACATATCACATATGTTTTTCATATTACATAACCCTTAATCTGTAAAATTTTTATGTTGGTTATGTGTCCTGACAGACTAAGGTGATCTTAATCTTATTATTTATAACATCACAATTCCTATTATGGTACTTCAACTTTTTCAGGTATAAGTCCTAAAATTCTTAGAATTTCTATCATTTTGGATTAAGCACAATAAATTTAACAAGTACTAACATGATATGTCTTAAATTTCATTTTGACGGACTAAATAGGATTCGGTAAACATTTATTATTTTCATTAAACACAACCTTTTTCATGAGATTCCAATTGGATATGAAGGCTGATATTGTATACTATTGGACCTAAATTATCAAACTAACATATAACATTAACTAATTTACAAAATCAGGTAACCATTTCACCAAACAAAATGAAAGTACCTTAAAGATGAGATTATATTTTTTTACAGACATCTAATTAATATGATTCCTAGGCTCAGTGAAATTGGACTCATAAGGCATTCACCATAATTAATTTCACAATTTTTAAGCAATTTGAAGGCATGTAAATGTTTAGATAGTTTCTTAGCTTCGGGTTTACTTTAAACTAGGGCCTATTCTTTCCCATAAAAGTTTAGGGTTTGATTCTTCCCCAATTAACAGAAGTTATGGAATGGGAAGGGTAAATGAGACTTAGTAAAACCCTATTTACAATTACATGTAGTTAAAATCAAAGGAATAATGGTAGAAAAACTTACCCCAAATTGAAACCCAAGTTTTTTCTTGTTTCTTCCCTTTTCTCCTTAGTTGTTCTTCAACCCTCCATGCTTGTTGTGGGTCAGATGGATTGCGATGGGAAAAGAATAAAGGTATTAAAAGATAAGGGACAAGAGTTATAAACCAACCTAAGGTCGCTTATAGATGGGGTCCCAAATTCGACCCTCGTATTGGCATTATTTACATTTAAGTAAATGGTTTGCCTTTTCGATTATTTTATTTATTCATTTACTTAAAAATATTACATGTAAATAAGAAATCATCCCCCATTTGAATTCAAATAAAATATTTATAAAAATAAATAATCATCGTATTGAGTTTTTGTTTCAAGAATGAAAATCATAATTTTACAAATTTTTTATTTTGCGACTTCTTTTTATCTAATTAAAACTCAACCTAAATTTTATTAAAAATAACTTTTAGCATGCCTTTACATATAGGAACAATTATCAAAACTTTATTTTTCAAAACTTTTACATTTTTTGAAGATAATGTTTTCATTCCTTAGATGAATTTTCACCAATTTTTGCGATAAAATACTATGAGTTACAACTAATGCCTTAACACATATATCACTTTGCTTATAAATCATATGATATAATACTAACTCATGTGATTATTGATGCATTAGATTTGTAACAAATAAATTTATTAGCAAGTGCACTAATCGTATCAAGTAATAAAGTGAAAGAAAAGTATCGACTCCATGAGAAAATATTTAAATCTATCTTCACTACAAGAAATTTGAAAAATAGCGATGCGAATTAGTGACTCCATTCACGGGTGCTAATTCGATGCTAATAGTGTCTCAATAGGGACTCTGTTGGGTCGACAAAAGGAGATGCTTATTGCCTCTCAATTGACTCTATTTAGTCTCCCATTGGTGTTATGAATTGTCAGCCTAAAAGTGGCATCGTCTCGACGCTATAACGCCACTAATATCACATGCCAAAACTAGAAAATACACAGTAGATTATAGAGTTGAATTGGCGTCGACAGCATGCAATGCTACATTAACATCACAATGATGCGATATTAAGTTGACGCTAAATCACAGCGCGATATTGATGTCAGCTGGCGACACTATTGTGAGGCCTAGGAGACGCTATTGAAATGCGTCACTATTGCATGATAGATGTGGCGCAAATGTGATTTGTATATATTTAAATAGAATAACATAATTTGTGTAACTATATATGTTACCTATATGTATATTATAGTTTAATGAATAAATAGATTAAATATTAGACTATGTGTATTCCTAAATATACATTAATACAAATACTATAGCGCCTCCAAAATTCGGCTCAAATTTAGTTGTCGGACCCGAGGCGGTGTTACTTTTGCCTAATTCTTCATAACCTAATTTCATAAAATATTACAGCATAAATATAATAAAATAACATAAAACAGCAGAAGACTTCTAAGCATATAAATCTCAAGACAACATACTAGCCCATAGGACATAAGACCCAACATAGGGTTCATAATATATAAATGAGATCATATAAAAGTCTATGCCACAAAGGCCCATATGTCATACATACTTGACTTGCTAAAGAGTCCATCATCATAATGTAAAATATCATAATATAACTTGGACCATAGTTCGACCGTCACATGTGCAATCTCATTGTCGTGAGGTCCTCGCCGCTGAGCCTGTGCTTCGTCCATACCTGTATGGATCCATGGGATGCAAGCAATTTCTCATATTAGAGTATGTTGAGGTTCATACATGCTATGATATTATAACATGATCTCTACGTGTTATGACATATGCATTGCATCATAATAAAACATAGAACATATGCTATGAGTTACATTTGCATTTTACATAGCATGTGAACAAATCATCATGCCAAGATAAGATGAGCATATAACATCATTAACATGATGTTAAGGCATATCATAACTTATCATTATGCTAAAGCATATCATAACTTATTTTGTTTTACTTTAACATCTTCATTCATAACATCATATGACATGTGGACATACATTAACGTCAGTTTATGTGTTTTCATTATCATCATCTTCATCTTTATGTCCAATGTCATTCATCTTAGTCATTTTAAGTGATTTTCATCTTCTATCTTTATTTAAATAGTTTATCTTGGTAATTAGGAAGACCATGGTGATTCATAGATCCTTGGCTAGCTAGGTCGGGATCCTCGTAGGTCCCACTTTTGAAAATCCCACCTTGTAGGTGTAGTAGTTTCCCCAAGAACACATCACATAAGCTAGCAAGTGAAGACTTTGTTCCCCTCCATGATTACAACAAGACACCTTCATATCAATCCATCTTTTAATTACATTCATCGATACATATAGTCATTCAATACATATTGTATGTTTTAATCCTATTTAAGGTCATACATACTTCTAATCATTTTAAGTGTAAAACAATCAGCAAAACATCTCTAGGCACTAGGCATGGCCATGCCAGTAAACATTATGGTTGTGCCGATGGGCCCTTCGGTTCATATGGGTCACGACCGTGCCACCCTTATGATATGGTCGTGCCCTTAGTCTGGTCGACTGACTTGACCGATCAAATTGAATAGTGATGTTTTATCTTCGGAGCAGTCAAACCCCGATCGATCGATTCATCATCTGAAATAAACAAAATAGCGTTGCCACATTGCAAACAAGTATTGATCTTGAAATGACATTCACCGGGGTGACGTCTTCCACAATGATGCATGTGTCATTGGCTTTTTGCATCTTCTTTGGAGAATTGTAAGGTGATTTCCTTGAGCCCTTTCCTTTTACTCGCTTGGCCATCTTCTTTGATGTGTTTCCATTGGAGTCCACAACTCCATCTTTGAGCTTCCGTTCTAGTTCTACAACTAGTTCAATAGTTGCGCTTATTGTCTTAGGGCTTCACACATCATCCTAGCTTTCAACTTGGACTTAAGTCCCTTCACAAGGCGATTTACTCTCATCCTTTTCGTCTTCACCAAGGTGCAATACTTTTCATGTTGGAAGTACTTGATCAAGTAGTCATCCACAGAAATGTCACCTTGTTAGAGGTTAAGGAACTCCTCTTGTTTATGCTTCCTCATACTTTGTGGAAAATATCCTTAAAGTCCATCACGAATTTCCACCATGATAGATCTCTTTCGTTGTCATACTTAGATGTAAGGATAGAATTCCACCATTGCTTCTCTTTGCCCGTCAAGCTATAAGTGACATGCTCCACTTTGCTTTTATTTGGACATTTCATCACCTTAAAGATATCCACCATGCTATCCAACCATGCTTCGGCTTCCTCCGGATAATCAATGCCATTGAACATAAGAGAATTGAGGCTTAAAAACATCATCAAAGGTTCTCGGCATGAACCTTCATCACATTACATAGCTTGAGTTGTGCCTTTGTTTGTTGGGCAACTCACATCCATCTACAATCATGCAATAGCTATATATCAATGCCTAACATTAGCTAATTAAGATAATAGACATACCTTTAGGTTCGATGACACTTCATGACGATTGCACATGTACTTTACACTTAGACATTTTACATATGAGCCAACATTATGACTCTAATACCAACCGATGGCTTAAACATCATAAGACTTAATACATATGAGCCAACACGGCTCTAATATCAACTGTAACGCTCCCAAAATTTGATTCCAATTTAGTTGTTGAACCCTAGGCGGTATTACTTTTGTCAAATTCTTCATAACCTAATTTCATAAAATATTACAGTAGAAACATAATAATATAACATAAAACAGTGAATGCCTTCTAAGCATATAAATCCTAAGATAACATACTAGCCCATGGCTCACATAGATCCTAACACAAGACCCAACGTAGGGTTCATAATACATAAATGAGTTCATGTAAAACTCTATGACACAAAGGCCCATGCGTCACACATACTTGACTCGCTAAAGAATCCATCATCATAATATAACTTGGGTTATAGCCCGACTGTCACATGTGCAATCTCATTTTTATGAGGCCCCCTGTGCCTCGCCTATATCTGCATAAATCCATGAGGTGCAGGGGATTTCTCCCATTAGATTATGTTGATGTTCATGGATCTCTACATGTCATAGAATATGCATTGCATCATAATGAAACGTAGAATATATGCATTTTATGAGCTACATATGCACTCTACATGGCATGAACATAGATAAATATATATATATATATATATAGTAACTATAAATGTATTGATGTGTATAAACACAAATATATATATATATATATATATATATATATATATATATATACACACACACATGTGTGTCCATATAAATAGAAATCCATATTTCACTATAGTTTATATATATGTATATAGATATACATGTATGTGTATATATGCATATGTTAATTTGTATAACTATATATGTTACCTATAATCTAATTATCTATAAATTATATTTTTATTTCCTTAGTTATAAAATTATATAATCGAATTAAGGGTTATATTTTTTCTACATATTTTAATTAAGAAAAATAAAAAAAATATTATGGCATCACTGCAGCCTCGACTTAGCGTCGCATACACGACAGCACGTTTTAGCATCACCGCTCTAGATGATTTCTTTCAAGTATTATTTGGGGCATTTTAGTGATGTAGTAGCGTCGCACATTTTCGAGGCGCTAAAAACTTCTCCTCTTGAAATTTTTATTTTTTCGATTCGATTTTTTTTGTCCATGAATTTGTCGGGTTGGTTGGATTTTTCGTATTAATAACACTCGGAAGTATCCCTATTGATGCTTTGCGTTGGACTGGATCAAAAACGAAAATGTTGCGCAATGAGCTTGCATCACAGCAATAACAGAGATTTTTGTTCACGTGTAATGAAAACTCAAACCGAACGAAAGAAAGGAACTGAAGATCTGACTAAGCATGCAGCAGGTTGCACTCTACATCACAAACCTAGGAAGAGTCATCTCCCTCTTCCTCCTCTTGATTTGTACACAAGAACATGACGGAGGATATATTCGTATGTGATCATGGGACACCGCCGCGGTTGATGGCGTCCGTGGCGCGAACTTGGCTCTCAGAGAGGCCGCTACTGGAGAGAGTCGGCGCGTCGGTGCCCATGCCGCTGTGGGGCAGGTCAACAGGAGTCTGATGGCCTCGAGTGTCGTAAGTTCGCATCTTGTAGTCTTCCGTATTCTTGTACTGCATGTAGGGGCTGCTCTCCGACGGCAGCTCCACCTCCTCTTCCGGCCGCCGGTGCTGCGGCTGCTGCCCTTGTTTCGTGGATGGCTTCAAATCCATTGTCTCTATCCAAACGTCACAGGCCTCTTCCCATAGGGAGGCTGCAGCGGCGAAGCATCAAATTGAGCACTCGAGCATCAAGTGTAACGCTCCCAAAATGCATCCCGCCACATGGCCGAATACACTCTGGGGACGTTACAAGACATGACTGACGTGTACAATAATTTGATCAAAATATATCTTTGACTGGTCAATATAATAGAGGCATAATTACGGAAGGAAAAAATAGTAATTATTTGATTGGAAAGTGATATAATAGAAAATGAGTGCGCAAGTCTTAATAAAATAACATAATGAGTCCCAAAAAACATAAGCATGAGAGTTTGGATAAGATAAATACAACTCGATGACAATAAAAGAACAACTGAAGAGACTCGACATCATGTGCAAAGATCACCACGAGCTCGATGTGTCGCCTACACCATCATCTTTTTACTGGGATAGGTTGTTACATGTGATATTGAATACACAGGGGAGATGAATCTCCTTGTGAGCTTTGACGCCCAGTACATAATAATCATATGACATACAAATAATAATAACATCATAAAGATAATCAAATAAACATAATCATAAATTATAGAGTCATGGCAATATAATTGATACAATAATAAAAGGCATGAAATAGAGTGGCATGACTGATGATAATATGATAAGTGTAACAAGAATTACATAATCATCATTAAAAGATCATAATATCATTGGGAATTGCCCATCATCATAATCATCATCATTTTTTTCATTTTCATTATGTTACACTTATTTTGGAGTTTCTTTCAACTCCCTTTAATATGGGCCGGTGGAGTATCTTTCGACTCTCTTTTGGCCAAGGCGGAGTATCTCAACGCCAAACATGGGGCCGGTGGAGTATTTTTCGACTCCCTTTTGGCCAAGTTGACCGTCGTCAACATAACATAAGAAGAGCTCTTCATTTACGTTTTTTCGTCTTTCATCTTGCTTATTATTTAATAGTTCAAGAATCGCGGGTCACATATGGCATATTCAAGAATATTTGAGTTGAAATAAAAATCATGATATGATAAGGTTCTGAGATGTAACATATAAATAATTTGAGTAAAATAGCGATCTCGTGCAATCGTGAGAGAGATAAATAACTAAGAGGTCAGATAATTAAAATTCTGAATAGATAATTTCAAGATTATATAAATTTTTGAGTTGAATCCACAAAGCTGTATGTGCATGGTAAAGTTGTTGTTACAGTAATACGTGGATAGCAGTAGTCAAATGCACTTGGAGATCACGCATGTAGTACACCTACTGAGTATGTGTACATGTGTTCATTGCCAATTGTGACATGTAAATAGGATTGATGCATGTAATCCACCTGCCACATCATAGCATTTTTACCTCCTTGACATGTGATAAATGATTCATTTAAGACGTAAAACATGTCTTAGGTAGGCAATAGGTGCTAAATGAAGATAGGCTTCACCCTAAACTATATCATAAAAACCATAATAAATGTAGAAAGAGGATCTTGTGTTGCTCGTAATTAGAGTAGAGCCCCAATGGAAATCAACGTGTATAAATTGATGGGATTTAATAATAGGTCAATAATATAATCTATCCTGGGATTAGTAGATCATGTAATCAAATGTGAAATGAGAGAGTTAACATAAAATCTCAAATTAGATATTACATGGTCCGGCACTAAAAGAAAATATGGCGCAAAAGATAACTAATGCCATCCTTAATCCCATAATTAAATCTTGCCGCCTCTGATTGATGCGCATCTATCCATGGAAAATCACACAAGCATGTACATATAGATCGGATTTAGATGAGATAGATCCTTTCATATGGTAGCGATGAGATAAAATATTCTCGTACCTTTCCTTTCCAATGTCTGCGCTCACATCCTCACCGTTCGACGCTCTCGCGCTATTAGGTGTTTCTCTCTCTCCTTCAACGTCTCATGCGATTCACCTCTTCTTCTCCTAACGCCGATGCACGAATGAACAGAACCTCTTCAGTATAGATTTTCGAGATATAAAGACGTAGTGGGTTTCGTGAGACAGTTAGAGAATGGGTCAAATAACTTTATTTTTTTATGTTTATTTTTATTTTTTTTTAACGCCATGACTTAAGTCATGGTCTCCTCTTCAGTATATATTTATTTCGAGCAGATTAATGAGAGAGTTAACATGAAATCTCAAGTCGGCAACTTCCATCTCATGTTCCTATTTATTTATTTTTGGTTGGTCTACGGATGGCGAAACCACCAGAGCCGCAGCTCTCCCTCTCCCCTCCTCCTCCTTCTTCCACCCGTTGCTCCTCTTCTCCTCCCCCGCCTCCCCCTTGTCATCCTTGTTTCGTGATCGTGTTGCTATGCCACCTCACCCTTTGGATGATCCGCAATAGTTAGTACCAAACTTGCTTCCTGTTGATGCCCCTGGCCCTGGTGCTGGCTCTGACGGTGGGCGCAAACCATCATGGGCGAATGTCATCCGGAGGAACTCTCGCGGTCGAGCGCCGCTGTCGATGTCGCCAAACCAAATGCGTTCTATTAGGAAAACCATAACGGAGGAGGTGGAAATCCCGATTGATGATGTCCGTAGCCAATCGGAGGATTTGCAACTCTGCCTCATCGCCAGATTCGTCAGATTCGCCGGCGATGGCCAGTCGGTGGATAATTTACGCCGCGAACTCCCCAACCTTTGGCAGCTCTCAGCCCCGCTGCGCATTATTCAAGTCGGCAACTTCCATCTCATGTTCTGATTTGCTTCTAATGAAGATCGTATGCAGGTCCTAACTGGCGGGCCGTGGTCAGCGGCCAGCCACATCATCAATGTCTCCATCCCGCGGCCATTTTTTCGACCGGAGGAGGAGCTCATATCGTTCGCTCCCTGTTGGATTCGGCTGTCGGGGCTCCCTTTCGAGTTGCGAAGCACGAGCATCGTGATCCATATCGCCAAGCAGTTTGGCAATCCGCTACGCATTGATGAGCTCAAGGATGAATGTGACTACATGCGCATCTGTATCGACCTGGACCGTTCAGCTCCGATGAAGCAGGGTGTTTGGGTTCGGAACCCTGATGGTAAGCATTTTTTTCAGAGAATTATGTATGAGGGTTTACCTGTCTTATGTTTCAGGTGTGGTATTCCCGGCCATCAGCTGGAGGAGTGTCAGTCTTCCGGCGCCCACGCTCCATCGCAGGCCAGGGCGATGCTTCTATTTGGGCCTTAGTTGCAGGTTTCGGCCCTACCACGACGTGGCTCGGCTGTTGCTCCGCGGGCAAAATCTCAGGTCACCGACGCCGGAGCGGAGGTGACGCAACACGCCAACTCGACCTCCAGAGGTTCTCCCCAAGAGGGCGGTGACTAGGAAGCCTCCTAAAGGTAAGAAAGCCGCTACTTCTTCGTCTACGGACTCACTTATTTCTCTGCCATCGCAGATGGCTGCTCCGTCTTCCCCGGTGGGGGCCAAATGAGAGTCATCAGCTGGAATTGTCGAGGGGCGGGGCGAAGTAAGGTCAGGGACCGCCTCTCGGAAATGATCAAGAAGCACAATCCTAATGTTTTGGTTCTTTTGGAAACACATACTAATCAACAAGACTCCGAGCGTGTCATCCGGCATTTGTCTGGTCATTCGCTGGCCGGCACTAGCGCTTCGGGCGGCATCATTATTGCCTGGCGTGGTTCTATTATCCAAGTGACATCGTTCCTCATCTTACCTCAAGTAATGCATGTCCTAGTAACTCTTAATAGAACCTCTGTTATTCTATCGTGCATCTATGCTAGTACGCTTCCTCTTATTCGTATGAATCTCTGGTTGCAACTATGTAATTTGAATGTCTCTCATTTTCCTTAGGCCATCATTGGGGATTTAAACTCTTTATTAGATTAGGATGACAAAAGGGGAGGATCTCCTTTCAAGCTTACTAAATCTATTCAGGCTCTTAGAGACCTCATTGACCGGCAGGGTCTCATTGATATTAAACCCCAAGGAAATAGGTTTTCTTGGTGTAATAATCGTAAGGGTAATGCTAGAATCCTCTGTACATTGGATCGTCTTCTTGTTAATAATAGCTGGTTGATGTCATTTCCGGATACCAATATGCTAAATTGTTCTCGTACGGCTTTTGATCATTCACCTTTGTTTATGACTACTGATAACCTTCCTCGTAAACCAAAATCTTTTAAGTATGAGGTTTTCTGGTTTTCTAGGGAAATTCTTAAGAATGCTTGGGCCACCCACACACCTCAGGATAACCTAAGCGACACCTTAGCTAGGATCAGGCAAAAGACCTCCCATTGGAATAGACATGATCTAGGTAGGCTTGAAGACAAGGCCTTGGAGGTCTAGGAAATTATTTCTTTCCTGGAACACAAGGATGAGTCTTCAGGCCTTACTGACACTGAGTTGATTACTCTTAGAGCTTCCTACAACAAGCATCTAGCGTACCTCAGACAGATTAGCCTTAAGTGGTAGACTAAGTCCATAGTCAATTGGTTAAATCATAGGGATAAGAACACCAAGTTCTTTCACATGTCTACCATCATTAGATCCAAATCCAACCATATAAATTCTATCATATCTAGTGAGGGTACTACTCTTGGGGAGGACTCTCATATTTCTAATTGTTTTGTGAAGCACTATCAGGATCTCTGGATGCCTGAACCCCTCAATACTTGCCCTTCTACTTGGCCTGATCTTCCTAAGCTTGGTCACCACTGGTGGCATACTTTGACCACACCTATTACTGACTGTGAGATTAGGGACTATCTTTGGAGTATGGGCTCTGGAAAGGCTCCTGGCTCTGATGATTTTACTGTTGAATTCTATATGCACTATTGGAATATTGTGGGCCCGGACATATGCATACACATTAGAAAGACCCTTTCTTCTTTCTCCCTCCCCTCTGATTGGACTCACACCTCTCTCATCTTCATTCCTAAGAAGGAATTCCCTGTCAGGGTTTTTGATTTTAGGCCAATCTCTCTTTGCAATGTACTATATAGGATCACTTTCAAAGTTCTGGCTCTGAAACTAAGACCTACTCTGGACTCCTTGATTGACCAATGCCAATCTGCTTTCATATCTCATAGGTCAATCCAGGACAACATTATTGTTGCTCAGGAGGTCACTCACTCTATTGCTAAGGGTAGAAAAAAGTTCCTTATGCTTAAGGTGGATATGGAAAAAGCTTTCGACAGAGTCTCTTGGCATGCTGTGGAAAATATCCTCATAAAGATGAATTTCCCTCCTCTCTTTATTTCTTGGATTCTCACCTGTATTAAATCTCCCACTTTTTCCTGCAATATCAATGGATCTGTCTCTACCTCTTTTATCAGTCATAGGGGGATTAGGCAGGGTGACCCCCTGTCCCCTTATTTATTTATCCTGGTTTCACAGGTGCTGACTTCCCTGATTAATCATCAAGTCCATATGGGTGCTCTAATTCCTTACTCCATTAATTCCTTCAAGCTGAGTCACCTTATGTATGCTGATGACCTTCTCATTTGTATTGTTGCAACTAAATCAAATTGTATTGTCTTGAAGAAATTATTCCAAGTTTATGAGCATCACACTAACCAGAGGGTGAATCACAATAAACTAAAATATTTTACTCCCCTAAGTTAGCTGCCACCAGGAAAAGTGTAATTCAGAATATCCTTAATTTCCGTGTGGGCTCTTTCCCTTTTTATTACCTGGGTATCCATATCTCCTTCAAATATATCTCCATTAATACTCAGCGAACTATTATTGATAAGATTACTAAACGATTGACTGGCTGGAAGCAAATCCTTCTTAATCAGGCTGGTAAAGCTGTTCCTATTAATTTTGTCATTAATTCCATCCCTGTGTATGCCTCTTGTTCCTCTTATATTGCTAATGGAATCATTACAGCCATTGAAAAACACAACAGATCTTTCTTTTGGAGCTCGGATAGTGAGAAAAGGGGTATCCATTTGATCAATTGGGAAACTATTCAGCAGCCCAAGATCTGTGGTGGACTGGGTATCAAAAGTCTTAAACACATCCGCACCTCTTTATTGGCAAAAAGAGTTCTTGACCTTCTAAAGAACAAAAATGTTCCTTGGGTCCAACTTGTCAAGTATAAATATGGTATTACTCATCCGTGGATGCATTCTATTCCTCCCAGATTTTCCTCTTGGTGTTGGAGAGCCATTATGAATACTATGAACTGTACCAAGCTTGGTTTTATGAAAATGATTGGTAATGGGAATGATACATCTGTGTTAAAATGATCCTTGGATTTTTAGTATACCTCTTGCTTGGAAACCTTCATATATAATTGTCAACTACATTTCTCAAGATTTATTTGTTAAAGATCTTATCCACGATCACTGCTGGAATCATATGCTACTCTCTGAGATGGTTGGTCCTGAATTAATTAACTGCATTCTTTCTATGTATTTGCCTATTGCTGCCAATGATGATTCCTGGCACTGGGTGATGGATACCTAGGGTGTGGCTAAAGCGAATTCTATTTACAGGTTCATGATGGACAACTCTTTACCACCTACTCTGCCTGGACGGCCACCTGAAATGAATAATCTGCCTAATTTGCCTTCTTGGAACCTTCTCTGAAAACTTTGTGTCTTGCCTAAAATTAAAACCTTTCTTTGAAAGTTGTTGCACAAAAGGATCCCCGCTGCTGATATTCTTTTACGTTTTATTCCTTCCCTAAATCCTTTTTGTAAATTGCGTGGTACAAATATTGAAACTGTTGATCATGTTTTCTTTGCTTGCCCTTTTTCTGTTCGGTTCTGGTCCTTTGCTCATGTTCAGCTTAATTTTAATTTTGAACTATTTCCTCATTGGTCTGATGGCTCTTGGTTGCTGGAGGGGGTCTTCCTTGAATCCTAGTTCAAAGATAAATTTGAGATCTTTCATTGGTGTCTGTCTGTGGGGACTGTGGCATGCTAGAAATGAGGTAGTTTTTAATCCAGGTTGGCAACCGTGAAGTCGGTCTGGCAGAGGGTTTTGTCTATTTATGATGAGTGTCTTACTTGCCAGGTTCCTGAGGCACTCGTCCCCCATGGCCGTCCCCTGGCCTGATGGGAGCCCCCGGCGAGGGGGTGGACTAAACTTAACATTGACGACTCTTTCATTATTTCTAGTGAGCATGGTGGTATTGGCTTCATATGTCGCTCTCATGATTTCTCGTTTTTGGTCGCAGGTGCGCTAGTTAGAAGGTGCAGGGGTGCACTGAAAGCTGAAGCTTGGGCTATGCTTGAGGGGATCAAATGTTGTCTTAGAATGGACATTACTTTCCTTCACATTGAAACAGATTCGCTTATCCTGGTCAATACTATTGGAGGCACCAATTCTGCGCCTTGGTCTATCAAGCAAATCTTCAGGGATATTACAAGTTTACTTCCATTTTTTGCGCATTACAAGATCTCACATTATAATAGGAATGCTAACTCCGTAGCGCATTTTTTTGCTCAATATGCTCGTTGTTTGTCGCACGACATTTTTTGGGAGGACCATTCAACTTCGGAGGCACTCCAATTTTTGTACTTTGATAATTTGCGCTGCTATATCAATGATTAAATGATCTTTCCTTTTTTTTAAAAAACAAGATATATTTGTGTTCACATGCACTTATCCTCCGCTCGAAGCAAGCTAGAACTGGACAGAGGTAAGGTGCCCATCATAGCTCCATCACCAACTCTGTCCACGAACTCGTTTAGTTCTCACCATTGTGGAAGGACGGGTTCCATGCAATGATCAGTCGTCTCAAAATATCCCTCTTGCTCTTTGGAGATTTGGTGGTGATGGAAGATCCGAGACAGCATGCATGGCACATGTGATAGGCTCGTAGATGGGCTCCAGCTGCATTTGATGAGTTGCTATCACAATCTACGCTTCACAAGTTGGCCATCACAATCTACACTTCAGAGAGAGAGAGAGAGAGAGAGAGAGAGAGAGAGAGAGAGAGAGAGAGAGAGAGAGAGAGGAATAACTGATACCCACACCAGGACATTACAAAATGGCAAAGACAAATGATAAATATTTTGCTGCAACATCGATACGTTGCTTTCGCCAACATTCGGACGTACTGAATCATGACACAAACACCACTTAAAAAGCAGTGCAACTGTCTAAAGATTAAAGCTACCTGCTTGACACCAGTAGCGTAGACCATTCAGAACTGGAGCTGACATCAAAGGGGGGAATCAAGCATCTTGTCTTGGCGTTTCTCTTCAGACATTGCATCGAATTTTTCTTGCGACCTGCCGCAACATCTCAACTAATACACACCAAAGAGATGAGAAAGAACAAGGCATAACTCAGTTGCTTTGTCCCCTGTCACGCTTTAGCAAGCATGAGACCTGTCACCAGTTCGTCATCAAGACTGGAAGCCTGCAGAACTCTGATTGCACTTCCGCGGGATCCAATGCTAGTAGCAGCATTCTACTCAATTAATTAATGTGCGATAGACGAGTAATCCGATGGCAAAAGAGTCCAAATCAATAAACTCAGGGCAAACGTTTTCTTGAATTCTAGCTCGTGAGGAAGTACCGAGAAACCAGTGCCCAAATTCATGTTGTTGTTCTTAATAATCAGCAACACCTTTGAGATTTTCTTGCAAATTCGTAATTATCATATCATCAAACGGAAGGGTTCTCGTTACAGCAGAGATCCATTTCATTCAGCTCAGACAAAGAGTACATCATTAGTACATAATAAATGCTCCAAACATGGGCGTTCCGAATTTGAGGTTGCATCCACAATCTATTTGCTGATTGAATATGAAAACTCCGAACCTGGAAACTAACTGTAATGTGGAAGTTGAGTTCAGGAGTGAAATGCCCTAAGTCCTAGTATATTTATGAACTCCCACCCTCTATCCCAGCCACATCCTTAAACTTTGATCAGCTTCTTGTCAATCCTGCAAATGGCTGTAGTAAAACTTGTTACTTGAAAATCAGTCAGGCTATGAGATTGCCCAACAGTGTCCTGGACTGACAGAATTCTGGCTCCAGCTTCCCCATTATGAACGTTAAGTTCTCAGAAAGGATCGGCGGACTCATGAAAAAGAATCTACCCAATCATGACCCATGTATGTCCTCAATAATACCTGCCAAAAATTATAGAAAAATCAGCATCGAGTTCACATCATTTTAATCCAGTGTGATTCAATCTGTGACTAAACATAAAATTACACTTACCAACTAACTGGAAATAATTTTTGTAGTTGATCTTGGGGATTGAGCAGAAAGGACATCAAGTGTCAATACAATGTTGAAGTTTGACTATAGAACCTCAAAGGGACACCAACACTATCACATGTTTTCTTACTGCTTTTCAGTCAACAGAGATGCCAATCCTACAGTTACATAGTTTGAGCAGTATAAGGTGATTCAAAAAGTTCGGGATGAGTTGCTGAGCTCCAAAATAAAGATCAGACATCTTAGACCATCACGTGTTATCCTTCAGTTCCTCATATTACTTCATATGTTCGTCAAGGCTACACAAGTGAACTGACAAGAAGATGTGGCCAATATTGGCAGTCATTAGAAGTAAGATGCTTGTTCACATCCAAAACAGCCTGATCATGCTTGAAATGATGACACGCCATTTCTCTGAAACACACAAGACAACAAGCTAACCTGTCAAAAAAAATATAAGTGCACAAACATAATGTAGCATAGCACTAAATCTATAAGGAGTAACAATGATAAAAGAAATCACAGTTCATTGGAGAGGTTTTGCGAGTTGAGGTTCTATCTTAGTATTCAGCAATCCATCTGTTAAATTTCAGACAAATTTTAAAGAATCCAGAAGCGTTTCATAGAGTTGTGGCAGGCAACCCATCTAAACATTTTAAATGAAGCTAGCCCTAAACCTATACCCCAAGTAGATTACAGTGAGAACGTGCAAAAGACTCACTAGCATTATTCCAAGAACCAAACAAAAATTGCATGGCGGTAACTCAACTTATCACGCGTGACATATCCAAATTTAATAATGTAAGTATATCCACATGGAGCACATAAGAAACAAAGGTTTTCGAGTTTTGATTTAAGGTTGTGTATACAAATATTTCAAGAAAATCTTGATCATCGAAAAATATTTCACTTGACCAAGCAGTTATCTGCAATCCTAAGCATAGGAAAAATGCTTTCTTCTTTCAAAGGAAATAATCCCTCTAACACCCCTCTTATTCTTGATGCATAGAAATCTTTGTAATTTTATTATTTTATGCAACAGAACTAAACACAAGAAAATAAAATGTTTTCCCTGATTTTTTTCCCTATATTCACTATCATTTGCAATTAATTTACTTTCCAGATAGGCTAAACATGGATACAAAAGGATCATAAGAAATGGTGATTTCTCAAAAAAAGCACCATATCGTAGCCATTATGGTTTTGCCATCCATGGAAAAGACAAGTCTCATTTTGCATTTTGTAGTCATAAATATTATCCTAGTTTAACAGGTTTGTCGCTTTCGGAATAAGTTCTAGTGCCTATAGTGAGCTTCAAACATCGCAAATTTGTCGGTAGTTAGCATATCGGTGAACTGAGTTATCACTGATGCGACTACAGTTAAATAACTGTATCCTTCACTTTGCAATTAATTCCTTGTAACAGAGGAACTAGGGGTATGATTTCTAAGGAGAAGGCACCAACAAAATTCCTACACAGGCTACGCTACAGATTATCATGATCTTCATCATGAAAATAACAGATGGATGTGCTAGAAGTAAAGGAACCTGATAGAGCGCGGCAAGCTATGACTCAATACAAGCCTAGCATGCTCCTAGTGAAGTACTGTGAGCTGATATGCCTTCCATTAATTGAACTACCCTTCCTTCTGCTGTTCCGCATTGGTGTCAAATAAAACCGCAGCATACCGTTATCGACATGATTTGGTGAATACCTTGTGCTTCTATTTCTCTCCAACACAAATTCCCCCTTCTTCTTATTACCATTTCCCTTCATCTCCAAGCCCGTCCTCCTCATGCTTCCATACCCTCCGTTGGTACTAAACGAGCTCCTCGAACTTGCATTGCTGTTGCTCCGCACAAACTTGCCACTATATGACCGAGTCCGGAGTTCAGACCAGGACTCTGACAAGGATCTCTCAACCACATTAGCTCCTCTATTGTTGTGTCTCCGGTATATGAAACCCCAAATGTTCCACGCCCTCCCCCACCGTTTGGGCTTCTTCGTCTCAGGACCTTTCCCAGGGTCTCTGAAGACGGACTCAAAGCTCCCAGAGTAATCATCTCTCAGAGAGTTGGAGCTCCAGTTTTTCAAATCCCTGTCCAATGAGTTCCTCCCATTTTGGAAGTGGAACAACTCTGTGCTGCCTGCAGGTGTTACCCTGGTATTGAAGACTGACTTGGGCTCATGCATTTCAAGTGGCTGCTCCCTGACGGAGATCGACCTGTCCAAGCTTCGCCTGCGACGGCTAGATGAATCCAAGTAGTAATCACGAGTTTGCAAAGACCCTCCCGGGGCAAAGGTATCCTCCTCAACAGGAATTAGACCATCAGATCGCTGGACGACTGTCGTAGGGGCATCCTCCACTACAGAGAGCATGGGAGGAAGCCGGGAGAACACTGAGCGACCTCCAATTAGGTACCCGTCCCAAGAGGCCCTCGGCTCGTCCAAAGAGTACCTCGGATCATCAAAGGACATCCTCGCAGCGTCCAAAGAGAACCGAGGATCTGTGTCGCAGGATCTCCGGAAGGCGTCGAATGCCATCTCAGACTGGGTGTCCCGGAACCTATCGGAAAATTTGGCCGGTTTCTGGGTTGGCATCGCGGCCGCCGCAGCTTTGCTGCCTTGCCTCTTTAGCTTCTGTTTTCTGCGCCATTTCTGCAGCTTCTTGCTGAACACGGAGGCAGCGAGCCAGAAGCTTCCGGCGATCTCCTTGAGGTCCGGCTTCTTGGCCTGCTGCTGCTGTTGCTGCTGCGAGTCGAGATCTATGTGATCCTTCATGGGCTTCAGATCCTTCTCCACCGCTGCCTGCCTGCTTCCCTCTTCTTCCTCATTGATCTCTCCCGAGGTTCCAACAACGAGAACAGGATCCACCGGCCTGATCTCGTCGCCAGTCTCTTCATCTTCGTAGGCTTCCACAACGGGAAGCCCGAAGGAGGATGCACCCGCCGGAAACCCTAAGTTGCGTTGTTCGGCTTCGGTCTCCCGGTCGGCAGCGGCCATCGCCCCCGTCGAGGAAGAAGGGGCACAAGGGTCGCGCATTCTATTCTGATCGTCTTTGTGGAAAAGGGACCAAAGGGTGCTGCGGCCGCGGACGTCGCAGGATCTTCGCTGCGGATCGAAAGCGGCGGCGATAGAGGACGTCGAGGCCCGAGGGCCGGTGAAGGCGTCGGTTCGCGCCAAAGAGAAGGACTTGCAACGGCGGAGCTCCGGGCGGCGAAAGGAAGTCGAGCCGGAAGGTGGCTGTGCTCCGGCTCCGCCGGCGCCGGAAACTTTGAGGAAGATGGACCTGAGCGCAGATGTGGACTTGCGGCCGGGGGCATTGGTGGCGTTGGCGGAGGCCTCGAGGCCCGCAAGGCGCTCGCGGAGGCAGGAGGCGCAGAAGCCGGTGACGGCCTCGTTCGGGTGGAGGTCACAGGTGGAAGGCGGAGGGCGGTGCGGAGGAGGTGCAGGCGGCGGATGAAAGTCGAGAGGGTGAGTCTCCACCCCGGGACCGCTCGCCATGCCAAGGCGCCTGCTCGCACCAGTAATACGCCTTCGCTATCTCTTAGCGAACCGCTTCTGCTGTTGCGGTGCTATCTCTACCGTCCCCAAGTTCCTTCCTTTATGATGCTCCCAAGAAATCTACAACTAGAAAATGGAAATTTTTTGCGCGATACTGGAAACGTTGCTTGCTGTCACTGCGACTAGTGGGAGTGAACGACTAACTCAGTTATCGTTGCTTCAGCTTCGGCTCATGAAGAAGGGCAAGGGGAAAAGGAGAGGAAAGAGAGAGAGAGAGAGGTGGCGGAGATGGACTGCGAACAGGCAATCCTATTTTGTTCAGCAGAGGAGGGAGGGAGATGACAGCATTAAATTTGGAAGAAGAAAAGAGAGATGGAAAAAAAACAAAAGAAAACAAAAAGAATGGAAAATTTGGATTGGGAAAAGAGAAAAAGCAAAAGGAGGAGGAAAGAAATAAAGCAATCACGCTCCCCTCATATCTCTATATATCTCTCTCTCGCCCTCTCTCTCTCTCTCTGCCCCCTGCTGCAGAGCTGCTCCTGCTACTACTTTGATTTAATTCCTGGTCACTTTCTTCTTCTTTTTGTTTCATTTATAATTTTACTGTTGCTACAACTTATCACAAAATCTATATCTGTAATAAGCTGTGACTTTAAAAGGGACCCACGTGTGTAGTGTCTGAGTAAAATGCTTGTTTTTTTTATTATTGTTGTTGTTGGTGGAAGAAATGGGATATGCTTCTTCTTTTTAGCAAAACAGCGAAATTTGGAAGTTGGGAATGAGTGCATTCAATTCAATAATCACAATCAATTTATGCGATAGATTTTTTATATAAATTTAATGATATGGATGCAACACAAGGTTCCAATGATAAATGACTTAGTTACTTAATAATTGTCTATTTATTGCAATAATAGAGATTTAAGTAGCATATATTCACGTGCTCTCATTTTAACTCGTACATGTATAATTGTTATGTGAAATGTGACGTATATATATATATATATATCTTTATAGCACTTTTTTTCTGAAAAAATGTTAAGCTCATTTCAATCATAACCATTGAAATAATTAATATTTTTAAATAATAATATTTAATTATTTCTGATCATATTCATCAATGCTCGATATTTCTTCAGAGCGGAAGATGATTTGAATATGCTATGAAAATAAATTAATCCGTATATATATATATTGTAATTTCATACAAAAAATATTGATATATTTGTTTAAAAAATTAAAGGGTTAAATGCTTTAGGACCGCACCTAAAAAGAGAAGAAATAAGATTTTGTGTGCACTTTTGTTTTTTTTTTATGTGTTGGGGGTTGAGGGGGAATGGGCCCGGGATGATGATGAGCCGAGACAAAGCTTCAAGGATACCAAAGTTGAAGAACATAAAAGACACGACACGACCAACCAAATGTAGCAGTGCCAAGTGCAAACTCAAACAAATCTATATACTCAAAAACTTTTTTTGCAAATCTAAATTTTCACCCAATTTTTCTTTGCGAGTCGGGAGAAAATATTATCCTTTTGATATATAAACTAGATTTATTAATGTTAGATAATACCAAAGTCTTATAAAATAAATATAAAATATTGCTTTTTATATTTCCTTAGAATTTTTATTAGTTTGTGTCATCTTGGCATTTGCTGAAATAATATTCAATTTTTTTTTCAACAAAACTATAATATTATATTTTTCTTGAGTAGAAAAAGTTTTAGAATCGGTATGCAAATTTTGTAAATGAGTAGATTGAGTATAATGCATCTTATGAGTTGCTTGATGTTGCGCGATCCATTGTATAAATAAAGTTTTTATTATATGATAAAACTATCAAGTTACGGCGTGCTATTGCCCTAAATTGAGTTAATAACAAAATAATTCTTCACTTTGTCATTCAATTAACTTTATTATATAAGTTTCAAACAATAAAAGAAAAAAACATGAAATGCCACATCCTTTCAGTTTCCTTTGAACTATTGGGAGGGATCCCCCACCTGTAGTACACAAGTCACATGAAGGGAGTGCAATGTTCGGCCATACATCAACTCGTCAATTGGATCCCGACGAAGATGCAGTTAAAACTTGAATTGCGCCTTAAAAATTCCAACTTCCAAATTGGTATCAAACATAGGCAAAACCATGACTCCTCTCCCTTCTCCCTTCTCTCCCTTCTCCTATTTCATCATTTTCCGGATGCCGCTGCAAGCCAAACCCAACAGCATCAAACTTGTAGGATCCCAAGGCATCAAGAGGAAAATGAATTAGTCACAAAAATCATCACAGAAGTTTAAAATATATTCAACAATCTTTAAATCAAAACAAATTATATCATATCACAAACATAATATGATAAGGAGAGGATGAGAAAATGCAAACACAAGAACGGTGGTTGGTGACGAGATTCGGCCACACCTTGACCTCCAATCCCACTCCGACTTATCGACTTCGAGACCATCGGAGATTCTACTAAAATCTTTCTTTGTTCCAAATGGAGTAAGGAAAAAAGTCTTTTATATCAATCACATTTTCTCTGCTTCGAGAGCTAAAGCATTTTTTTTTTCTCGCTCAATATATACAATATGGAACTTCTTTTACATATGAGCTCTCCTAATTTTTTTTGAATAATTTGTATCTCTTTTACAATATCATGCTCACAAGAAGAGAATAGAAAAAAAAAGAGAAACTAAAATGATAACTTCAAAAAAGGATCTTCTTTTGATAAGTTAAAGTTTTTCTTCAATGCTTGGATGGATCCTTTTGTTTCAGGCTTTGACACTTCTTTTATAGGCTTTAATTCGTCAATTTTTTTTCACAAATTTCTCCTTGAAAAAAGAACGAATTGATCTTGTAGGATTACCAAGAAATTCTTCAAAATTAGATATTACTGTTCATATCAGGTCGAACGATCTATATGATCGTTACGCTGATTTGCTCAATTATCGTAGCTGGTCGGTCGATCGGACTATCAATCGATATAGTCTCGATATTTTGATTTTCGCCCGTTGAGTTGATCGGTCGGCCGGTGCATCGATCGGTCCGTCAACCTGTATAGTCTCGTCGTGGATTTGGGCAGCTCATGCATTGACTGATCGATCGGTATCTCCAATAGGTCGATCGGTATAGTCTCATCCGGCCTTCTTTGTTTCGATCGGCTTATTGACCGACTTGCACTATTTTGAGCATAATTTTTTGTACAGTTATCCGAATGAGATAACCTTGGATTCTATGTATAGCTAAATGATTCTCTACAACTTGGATATTCATCATTCATGTAAAATCTAATAAGAGCATAGTCAATTATTTAATCAAAGTTTAGCGCATAAAGTTATCCATTTTTATTTAAACTCTTTCAACATATAACTTTAATCTTTCAAAATTTGTATCATCAAAATATAATTTTATAGGACATTAAAACTTTGCTCCAACAATCTCTTTCTTTTTTTATGAAGACAATCGAGAAATATGAAAATATATAGTTTGCGAAAAGTTGTAAAATCTTATAAAATTAATTTTACTCTCCCTCAACTTAATTTTTCTTACAATGATAGATATTCACATAAATACTAATTGTAAAGTACTCTTTATATAAAAAATTATATTCATATCATATTCCTCTCCCTTTTGTTTCATCAAAAAGTAGTTTGCACACGAAGGACATAAGAAATCATATGTAACCATTTAATTATGCTCTCTTAAAAAAAACTTATTCTTTCCTTTTGTCATAAACATGTAACGTGTTAGATCATAAAGAGTTATAAAATATGCAAAAATAACTCCCCCTCAATTTATGGCTATTTTATAATGGTAAAATGAAATCAAATTGATCTTAGAGGTTATGAAAGCCACAAGTAAAAAATGTATTAAAAATTAAAATATTGTATAAAACTTTGATATAACAATGATATGTCAAATAAAGTTGAAATATTTTAACATGCTCCTCCTATTATTATGATCAATTTTCTTTTTCTATTTTATATGTTCCTCTTTTCTTTTGAAGAAATAATAATTTTAAAATTTTGAGTGAAATAAAAAAATAAATGATAATTTTACCATAACTTTCATGTCTTCATATTTTCAATTCCACTTGTCATTTGATTTGCATGTGAGGCACACTTGAAAAATAATTATATAACCTTTGATATCCAAACTTCTTTGTGTCATATTTTGTTAGTCAATGTTCCTTTTGGAATGATGGTTTTCTTCTTTTGCATTGATATACGTAATGACCATAAAATTCACATGTAAAACATGTAATATGTGATTTTTTATCATAGGAATGATTAGATTTTCAATAAGTTTTTTCGTGTCCAAAGTATTTCCTAAGATTATTTTTCGTACATGAGAAATAGCATTATTATTTTTGTGAATTTTTTTAAAAAGTATTTTCCTTCTTTACTTTTTTTTAAAGAACATATTAGTTTTAATATTTCACATGCATGCGTAATTTTCAAAGAATTAATTTCATTTTTCAAGTTTTCATTTTTCACAAATATATATCATTTTCTTCTTTTAATTTCTTAAACTCATGTAGTAATTTTTTGTTTTCCTCTTTAAGTGTAAAATACCTTTTTATAAGAGAAGAAAGTTCTTTGTGCACATCAATTGAGATATCTTCTTTAGAAAAGTTTGATGAGTCATTATATGAATTTGAGGAGTTAGAAGTTACCTCATCATTGTGTACCATTAGACACAAGGTATGCATCCTCACTAGAAGAGCTTGATGAGCCATTTGATTCATCTTCACTTGACTCTTCATGGTTTTTCTTCTTCCCATTCTGAATTGTCTCTTCTTTGTCCTTCTTTATGAGACTTGAGTTTCTTTCTCGGGGATGTTTATGTAATCTTCTCTTTGACTTCTCATTCTTCTCTTTATTTTTCACCAACTTGAGATATTTGTAAAATTTTCTTTTATAGCGTGTGAATATCCTTTTATCCACTTCTTCTTCACTCGAATCTTCTTCCCTTTTATTTTTCTTCAATGCCAATGTCCTCTTTTTGGGAGTGCTTCTTCTTATTCTTGGATTTCGATATCATAGGTTAAGAGTGAACCAATTAAATCATCTAAATCTAACTTGTTCAAGTCTTTTTCTTCAATCACGGTCCTCTTTGTATGTCATTTGAGGGAGAGAGACCTGTGAAACTTTTTAACTTTTTGGGGATTAATTCTTGGCTCACCCAAGGAGGCTAAGCCATTCACAATATCGTTAAATCGTATAACCATATCATTACTAGATTCATTATCATGCATTTTGAAGGAATCATATTGATGATTTAAAATATTTCATTTAGATTTTTTAACTTTATTCGTTCCTTCATAGGTAGTAATGAGTTTCTTCCAAATATCATTTTCACTTTCACAATTAGAAATCCGATTAAATTTTGTTCATTCCAAAGCACAATTAAAAATATTTTTAACTTTACAATCAAATTTTGAAAAAAAACTTTTGTCTTTCGGAATATTCTAAAGGTAATTTTTCATGCAAATAATAATCTTTTTCAACGATATCCCACATGTCAATATCAATAGAACATTTGTATGCTTATATCTTAATTTTTCAATAAGCAAAATTTGACGCATGGAGAAGCGGAGGACGACTAATTGATTGTCGTTCGAAAAAACTAAATCCACTTAATGTCATAGCTTTAAAGACGATTAAATCTTAAAAACAAGAGCACCCTTACTCCGATACCAATTGTAGGATCCCAAGGCACCAAGAGGGGAGGAGGGGGGTGAATTGATGTTAAACTGAAAATATCAATTTCACAAAAATCATCGCGGAAGCTTAAATTCGATTCAAAAATTTTTAAACAAAAACAAATAAGATCATATCATAAACATAATATGAAAAGGAGAGGGAGAGAAAATGCAAACACAAGAAAACGGTGGTTGTTGACGAGATTCGGCCACACCTTGACCTACGTTCCTGCTCCGACTTCTCGACCTCGAGCATGTCGAAGATTCCACTAAAATCTTCCTTTGTTTCAAATAAGGTAAGGAAGAAAGCCCTTTACATCAACAACCTTTTTTTCTATTTTGAGATGTAAAGCACACATCTCCTCCTATGAAGCTTATCTTTTCTCTCGCTCAGGAGGTAAGATATGGAACCTCTTTTACATATGAGCTCTCTCAATTTTTCTGAACAATTTATTTCTCTTTTTTACAATATCATGCTCACAAAAAGAGAAAAGAAACTAAAATGATAACTTCAAGAAAGGATTTTCTTTTGATAACTTAAAGTTTTTCTTTAATGCTTAGAAGCATCCTTTTGCTTCAGGCTTTGACACTCCTTTTTTTATAAACCTCATTGTGCGAAAAATTTGTCAGAAAATTATCCACAATTTTCTCCTTCAAAATTAGTCGTTACTATTCAGGTGGAACCGTTCGACCACATTAATGAACCGGTCGACCGGTCTATATAACCGTTGAGTTGATTTACTCAGTTACTACAGCGGTCGGTCAACCGGACTATAGTCCGGTCAATCGATCGATATGGTCTCAACAGTTGGATTTCCGCCCGTTGAGTTGATCAGTCGGTCGGTGCATCGACCGGTCTGTCGATAGGTATAGTCTCATTGTGGATTTGGGCAGCTCATACATTGACCGGTCGACCGGTATAGTCTCATCTGACCTTCTTTGCTTCGATCGACTTGTTGACCGACCTATACTATTTTGAGCATAACGTTTTACACAGTTATCCAAATGAGATAATCTTGGATTCTATAGATAGATAATAGAATTCTCTACAACTTTGATATTCATCATTCATCCAAAATCTAATAAGACCAGAGTCAATTATTTAGTCAAAGTTTAGTACATAAAATTATCCATTTTTATTTAAACTTTTTCAGCATATAACTTTAATCTTTTGAGGTTTGTATCATCAAAATATAATTTTATAGAGCATTAAAATTTTGCTCCAATAAAACTATTGGCGACCATTTCGCGGCCGGATTTAGTTGGGAGAGGTCGCAGAGGGGGGCGAACCCCCCCCCCCCTCCCCCTTCTTCTCTATGCGCGCCGGTGTCGGTGATGCACTTGTTGTCCCCTACTGAACCCATCGACGCACGGTTAGAGATCTCCTCCCACCACTTGTACTATAGGATCATAAGGCATCAAGAGAAGGGGGGATGAATTGGTGCTTAACCGAAAATATCGATTTTACGAAAATCATTGCGGAAGCTTAAAATCGATTCGTTAATATTTAAACCAACATAAAAGTGATTATATCACATGCATAATAAGACATGAAGGAGAGAGAAAGGCAAACACAAGGTGCACGGTGGTTTGTTGACGAGGTTCGACCACACCTTGGCCTACGTCCCTGCTCCGACTTCTCGATCTCAAGACCGTCAGAGATTTCACTAACTCTCTTCCTTCGTTTCAAATGGAGCAAGAAGAAACCCTTTACAACTCTTGTCTTTTCTCCTTTTCAAGAGGTAAGGCACACCTCTTTCACTTGTAGGCTTTCACTCGTTTTTTCTTCGCTCAAGAGGTAAGACACAACCTCTTTTCACTCAGGAGCTAAACAACTATTACAATATCACAAGAACACTTAACAATCTCTCTTTTACAATTTGGAACCTCACACAAGAGTAAGAGAGAAAGAATTGAAAGATTGGCAACTTGTAGCTCAAATGAACTTCTCAAATGTTCTTCCCACTTTTCCTTAGAAGTCTTGATCATTCCTACAGCTTTGAGTCCTCTTTTATTGCCTTCTTAACTCCATTTAGCCGTTGGGGCTTGTTTCCTAATTTTGAGGTCAAAATATGACCGTTATAGTGCATTCTGCACGCTGACTGGTCGATCATCCTGCACTATTTAAAGCATAATTGTTTGTACAGTTATCCAAATGATATGATCTTTGATTTTATGAAAAGTTAACAGAATTGTCTACAATTTTGATAATCATCGTTCATCCAGAATCTAATAATATCATAGTCAAATATTGATTCAAAGTTCAGTATATAAAATTGTCTAATTCAAATAAAAACATTTTATATCTTTACTCTTTTATACATAACTTTTCATTCGTATCACTGCTTGTCTCCCATCATATACGAACCTATTGCTTCTGTGACACTAATCCACAACGAACTTATTGTGACACTGATTTACCATTGGTTTGCATGAAATTAGCAGTGTTTTTACTTAATTGATTGAGATATCTCCTATTGAATTAGATGAGATCAAACATGGATGCGGATTGTTTTTTAATTCATAATGATCATTGAATAGAATTAATATTGAGTTGAGAATTGCTATCGAATGGAGCTGAAATTAATATTGAGCAATGATCATTTATCATACAATTGATATTTGTTAATTTGTAATTAGCTATTGATCAATAGTTAAATTATTATATTGATAATTGCTTATTATATTAACTGCTCGATTGATTTCTCATTGGATTATCTTATTTTAGATTAAACATTTAGATTATCTTTTAAACCCTATATTAAGTATTTTCTACTAATAATTTTTTTATAATTGGACCCGTGCATGGGGACCCCGAACCCCTGCTGCCATCGTCTCCACCTCCACCTTCTTCTTTTCCTTCCATTAACGTATGAACAACCAAAGACTTCCTCCATGCTTTCCTCGCACCTCACAGCCCTCTGCACTGAGGATCGTCCTCGAGATGCCCTCCCCCTCGGCCCCTCCTCTCTCTCCCCCTCCACTCCGATGTCGTCTCCCTCGTCCTGCAATCCTATGCCTCCACCGCCTCGTCCTCCTCTCCCCCTCACCGGCTTCCTTGCGGATCTTGTCCTCTCCACCAAGCTGCTCACCATGTACGCAGCATGTGGCGCTCACGTTGATACCCGCCGCATGTTCAAACCCCTACCCGTTGGTGGAACGTTCTGATCAAGCTGCGCCCAAACAAGCTCTTCGGAGTCACTCTCAAGCTCTTCCTGTACTTCCCCTCCTACAGCGACTGTCGCTGCCGCCTCCTAGAGCGACCGTCGTTGCGGCCCTCCTGGAGCGATCGTCACTGCTGTCCTCCTACAGTGACCGTCGCCTCTACCTTCCACGATGTCAATGTCCTCACCGCCTTCCACGACCATCGCCATCATCCTCCTATAGAGGTCGCTTAGGAGCTGATCGGCTGTGGCATGATTGAAGAAAGAGAGGCCGCCTGATGTTAGGATTAGGGAGAAAGAAATATATCTGAAAAAATGGACATTTATGATTTATGTGTAATATGATGGTTGGTTGATGATTTATAATAATATGTGTTTGGGGATTCGGGACTCGACGGGATGGGGGCAATCCACCCGCCCCGATCCCCAAAGGAGGGGGTGGGGCACTTTGCCCCCATCCCGTCCCCGCAGGGAAAAAATCCTTGAATTCGGGGCCTGCAGGAATTGGTGGATAGTGCCATCCCTAGTTGGGATGGGGCAGATCTGGTCGCGACCATGGGCCATTTTTTTATTTTTTTAAATTAAGTTTCTGAGGGCCATACCCATCAGAAGTTCTGACAAACAATTTGCTTGTCAGAACTTTCGACGGATAGTGTCGTTAGAAGTTTTGATGGATTGGTGTCGTCCGTTGGAAATCTTTGTGCTAGAATGATTTTCGAGCGGTTCTTTTTTGTTGGAAAAGCCATCGAAAAGTTTATTTTCCGATGGATTTTCAAGAATTTTTTACGAATTCGTCCATCAAAAATGTGAATTTTTCTTGTAGTGTTTCCTATTGCAAATGGTGACGCAATAAAAATGAATGAGGGTGTGAAACCCCATATACTATTAATACATTGTCATTGTACATCCGCTTAAACCCATGATTTAATTTGTAATATTTCTCGCTAGCCAAGATTAAACACTATCTATCTATCTATCTATCTATCTATCTATCTATCTATCTATCAATCTATCTATCTATCTATTTATCCATATATATATATATATATATATATATATATATATATATATAACACATACATACATATGGTCAAAACTTTACTACCTCAATATATATCCAATTCATGATAGAGAGATATATAATCAGAAACCATGTTGAGTTTTTTCGATTTTGCAATGAAAATGATGTTTATATGATCCATTAATATATACAATTTATAACACATATTTAGTATTGCATGTTGTGGTGTGTGGACTAGAATTATTAGTATCTAAATATAATGATTACTATTTTTATTTTTGTATATTAATTTTAAAATTAAGATTATTAATAATTTTTTATAAGCACACAAGATAAATATATTTACATACATTAAAATCCAGATATTCCTACATCTATGCATACACAAATAGAATACAAGAAATGAAATAAAAACAACTAAAATAATAATTGATTGGTTTAAATAGTTAATTTTTTAAATATAAATTAACCAATTCAACTTGAAAGATGGAATTTAAAGAATCTTAAGTGACACTAGTATTTAAAAAAAAAGAAAGTTAACCATCTATTAAGATAAATTTCATAGATGTATGTTACAGATATGAGGATGCTTGGAGTTGGGTCTTACTGCCAAAGAATATCACTATCTAAAGAGCAACCTGATGCAGACTTTAGAGATCATGAATCTTAAAGTGAAAACTTAGTCAATCAGTTATAAATTTAAATTTACCATATGGTCCACACTTTACTGCAAGTATACAGGCCGAGTAAGAACCTACGTGTATCGTATCCACGATGATCTAGAAATTCCTTTATATTAAATTTAAGGTAAGAAGAAATAAGTAACACAACCAAAAAGTTGTAAAATAAATTTTACGGAGTTGGGATGATTACTTGAAATTTATAAAACACATTCTTTTCAAGACGGACAACTTGACATGTTGGCAATATTCTCCTTGGAAGGGCATTAATCTTCCTATCAATCTTAGTTCAATAAATGATCTACTCTCCTCAAGAATCCTTTGATATCTCTTAGAGTCCATGATGAGATGGCTGAACTCAAATGAGGAGAAAGAGCCAATCACTTTGATTTCTCAAAAATAATTATGCAATGCAGTAGATCTCTCGATCTTTACGAATGTTAACTAATTTTTTTTCCTAATCAAATATCGATCAATGCTCTTTCAATGTTCATTTAGCAATCATCAATTCTCATCACATGACTAAATTGAACATTGGACCTTTTGGTCTTTAAGAAAATATGATAATAACACTCGATAAAATGCATATCAGCGGGTTCTATCTTTTCTCTCGAATAAGATAGAAAGCATTCAAGAAGATTTTTAGTTCATTAAAAAATCTTGTCAACAACTTAACATGTATAAAATTCAAAGTTAACTAAATTAAGATAAACATTAAAAGAGTTCAATAGTTAGGGAGATCAAACCAAACAATGTCAATTGCCTTCACCCTTCAAAAGAAATATATAGGTTAGCCATACATTAGCTTGCCCAGATTCATCTGTATCGAGAAATAGAATTGTTCGTGTCCTCCAAGATAAGGTCTCTAATCTTCCTCTTCTTTTTTTTGTAGACTCCCACTTTCTCCTCTTCTTTCTCTCCTTTTCATCCTCTTCTTTTCCTTCTTTTTTCTCCTATTTTCAAAATTCAAAAAATTGTTATCAGCCTAATAAGAAAGTTTCAAACTAAGATGAGAACCATTAGTTTCCAATATCAAGAATGATGAAATAACAGTAAAATAATAGGCAGAAAGTATGGAAATTGAGGTGTGATCACAACCAAAATTGGACGCTTGGTTTGTTTCCCTATAGCAATGTTGAATGTATCAAGAATGATGAAATAACAATTGGACGCTTGGTTTGTTTCCCTATAGCAATGTTGAATGTATCACTGCTCAAAAGAAGAAAGACATAAGCATATATCGTGAATGTTCACTCACCAAGGTCTACAAGATCTCTTTTGAATTAGTTTTTTCCAAAACAAACGAGTTAGTATCAATGTGCAAATACGAATGCCCCAAGTGTCTACAGTGCAATGATACTCACCAAGAGGCCCCATGCTTTGAACTCCAAATTGGTTTATACAACTCGCTTGAGGGCACCCACAACCACAAAATTTACCACTAGTCGATCTAATATTAAATCTTGCACCCCTATCTTTTATGTACCTGTAAAGGATTTGTCTAAATTTATTTTGATTCATCCTAGAGGAGGGACTCCCGCCATACCAACAATTGGTCTTGGTAAGTGAATGCCTTAAATAGGTTGTGTCTAGCAAATTCTTCCAAGCCAAGGAGAGCTTTTTTCCCATATTATTTGAATGGTTGCCCTTTTTAGAGTGGAAATGTGTCGTTCCATGCATTTCATGGGCCCTCATAGATAAAAAATTAAAGTCAAATGTAATTTTATTTTTTATCTTGACCCTCTTGAATATTGCCAAAGACCAAGAGGACATTATATCAAACCTAAAATTAAGTCTACGTTAAACTAGGTTCTTGAGGTGCATGGCTATTTGACAAGAGAAGAATAAATGCTTGTAGGATTAAGCTTTTTGACCACATAGAGAACACAATGGATTAATAATAGGATTTAAACAAAAAATTACATCCAAAGTCATTAGCCAATTATGAGCTGATTTTCATATGAAAAATATCTTTAGGGTCAGAATGTGCCATATTTTGTTCCAAAAGGGCTGCCTAAGTTATGAAAATGGAAAAAGTCGGTGGCTAAGAAAACAATAGACATATTTGGCATTAGCCTTGTATGGGTACCCATTACTCAAATCAAATAATCATCACAAGCACTTACAGTAGATAAAAGTATAAAATACAAGTAATCAAAGCATCACCAAACAAATTTGATAGCAAATCTACATTCAAGCCATTTCAAAAAAGGAGATCACAAACCAAAAAGGAATTTAAAACCACATTAACATTAACATAAGTGGGCATTCACACCAACAAAACATAGAATAGTCAAGGATAATAAAACAAATTTGTAAAGAAACCATTTCCATTTAGTTTTTTTTTCCATTCAAATTTTGTTTCCTCTAAAATTAGTTTTCAGCTCCATGCCAAGATTATGCTTCTCCCGAGAAAGTAGGATACCATACTTGATGCTAATTATTTATATATACCCTCACCCTCCCCCCACCCCCTCCCCCACCCTTCGGCCTTAGAGACCTTTACTCTTTTCCAATTGTTCAAGTGGATTCCCTTTTTGCCTCCCACCAAAATTCCAAAGAGAGAGTTTCTTAATTGATTTTAAGTCACTACCATATAAATAGATCGGACTCATGGAATAAATAAAAAAAGAGTTTAGAACAAAGTTAATGAGTGTAGATTTACCTACTTGATTTAACAAACATCGTTTCCACCTATGTATTATGTTGGAGACTTTTTGGATTAGCCCTTCCTAATTTTTAAGGTGATGTAGTTAAGGATATTAAGGCACCTAGGCATGGAAAAGGAAATGCCCCTACTTTGATTCCCAAGATCTCCTTAATGAAAAATCTCATGTGTTTATTGAACTTAGGGGCAAAATAGATTTTATATTTGATAGTATTGATCTTTAGGTTTTTAAAGGTCTCATACAGTTGAAGGACATTTTTCAAATTTCTATAGTTGAATTTTGTTGCTGCCATAAAAATGAGCAAACCATCCACATATAACATGTGACTTGTGGAGATGAAGCCCAAAGTTAAAGGAACTATTTTTTTCTCTTAAGTTATCTGTTGGTTCATTATGGGTGATAGTATTTGATATATGATGATAAATAAATAGGGGGATAAGGGATACCCTTGTCTTATTCTTAAACTACTTTTGAAGGGTTGGGAAATTTCTCCATTTATAACACATGAAAACTAGGTAAATTTCAGCAAATTCCCTCCAATTTTATCATTTTTTTCAGCTTTATCCTCCAATATTTACTTTGTAACAAGATTGCCCTTCAACTATTGACTTATTTCATCAACTACCCTTTTACCTACAATAGACCATTTTTTGATGGTCATGTGTACGTCAACACCATGCGTCACATTTCTCTCACCTCCATGTGCGTCGCTCTCTAACATGGAAAAACACCTCATTCCTAACATCCTAATATAATAAATAATAAATATTAAATATTAAAATAATAATAGAATAATTATACTCCTCTCTCCCTCTGTTGTTGTGGGATCTAGTTGCTGGCTCGCCTGCAAATCGAGCACGCCAATCCCAAGCATCATGCCATGGACAAGCTTCTCGAAGCAATGAGGGAGGATGAGAAGAGCATGCTTGGTGCACTCGGTAGGAGCAACGTATCTGCTATCGTCCAGCTGCTCAATATGACATCCTAAAAAAAATGAAGGAAACAACAACCACCATGATTTTCTTGCTAACCGAGTTTGACGATTGTGACAATCTACTGATATAAGAAGGCGGCATGCTCCCTCTTGTCATCTAGGTCATGGAATTTGGCAACTTGGTGAGTAGAGAGAAAGCAGTTGTGTCGCCTCAGAGGTTTTCCATGTCGGCAGACACGCCCGTTTGATAGTAGCACATGGCTAGAATATTGAGCATTTGAAAATTTTCCCTAGCGTCTTCTGCTTATCTTTTCTGAACAAATGCGAAAGAGATTAGTGATGTTGCCGGCTATATATACTACCTTAGTGAGATCTTTAAACATAAGTTTTCTTCCATTGAATCCTACCAGGTTATATGCTATAAAATAGAATTCTCGTGAATTAGGAGGGCGTCAATGATATAAGAGTTGAAGACCTTAACATGGGCAAGTTTTTTTATGCTTTCGAAAGGCATCACTAAATTGTTTCAATTGGGAAATATTGATGGAGGAATCTGTTCCAATCAGTCCAAGGTTGGTGGATGAACTCACATGATTTTGGCACCCCAAGGTTGAAGAGAAGTTGATGATGCGGCCTTCGCATTTAGCACTTTGGTTGGGCATAATGGGATTAAAGAGAGGAAGAGTTAATGGTGGTCTCTTGTCCTACCTTGACGTGCCACCACCACAAGAGTTGGCTGCCGATGAGAGAGAGGATGTGCCACCCCCTCCCTCTCTCCCTCCGGCCGCTAGCAAGGCTACCTGAGGTAGAGGAGGAGGGGGCAGGTGTCCCCCTCTTTTTATTTATTTATTTATTATTTTAATATTTAATGCTGCTGCTGCTGCACCACATGTGAACAAGGTGCCTCCGAGAAGATGCTCCTGCGGCAGGGCATCAGCACTCAGCAGCGTTATAAATTAAATGACCCAGCCACAGCCAGGCGTGGGGGTGCGGCCTCACAAAGCCAAAGCTCAAATTACTGACAGATGGCTTTCCTCAAAAGCGTAACCCTGATGCAGTGTGCTTCCTTAGGATACAAATGCCAGTCTGGGAGAATCCCGAGAGGGAGAAGAGTTCATGGATTTGGCGTTGATACTAGCAGACAAGTAATATGATACAGAGAGAGAGAGTGTAAAAGACGACGCATGAGACCCCTAGCAAGCCATTAAAAACATTCTTGGATTTACGAATCATAAGATTCCAAAGGAAAACTCCGGCCGGGCACTACCATTCGCTGCTGCAGCTCAGCTGCTATTGCTGCATTATTTCTGGTTGGCTGCCTGGCGGGGCTCCCCTCCCCTCCCCCCTCCTCAGAGTTAACAAAAGGAGAGGAGAGAAGAGGGTGGTGGTGGTGGCCATGGGTTTCCTACGACTAAGGTGAGAGAACATTATTATTTATCATAAAATAAAAGTTCGATTGAATTGCATGGGAATCATCACCGCCACCCATGGGTCCAAAGGTGGTGTGAACATAGCAAAAAAGCAACCAAGATGTTTACCCCAGTAGACAGGAGAAAGTAGCAGTACCAGTACCCCCTCCCTCTTGCCTCATATGCTACCTTTCTTGTATCCTTTTATTATATGAGACTATGAGTTCGTGATGTAACATATCGGACTTTAATTAAAAAAAAGGGAGATATGAAACTATCGGTCGGCAGGCCCTGGCCTTCCGACCGTTCGCCTCTGGTCCGCCGGGGCGTATAAGAAGGGGGGGAGGCCGCAATTGCGCCACTTGGAACCTCGACCACCGCCACTCTCCCTCTCTCTTTGTTTCGTCCGACGACCGGCGACGACGCGGACGCACGCGCAGAACAGAGGGCAACATCGACGACGAATCACCGGCGACTCTCGACGTCCAAAGACCCTCCCTCGACACGCACGCAGGCCGGGCGAATCCCTTTAGACGTCAGCGAACCGCCGGCGACCACGGACAACGAACAGCGACCAGCGACCGAAGAACGTTCGATAGTTCGCCGAAAAAGGTACCCTTAGCGTTTTAATCTCATAGACGAAGAATTAAGGATCTATTGATGCCTAAAGTTAGTTCATTATAATCCTAACGTTATTTCCTACCTTTTTCGTATTGATGTCGGCGTCAATCGACGGCCGGAAGACCGCCGGAATCCATGAAGAAATTCGGCGGCTCTATTTTACCGCAGAGATCGGTCGACCGATTTAGTTAAACGGTCGACCGATCTGCGCAGTTATCCATACATATTCTCTCTGATCGATCGACCGGCCTCACCACGGCGGTCGACCGACCCACGTGTTGACGAACAAACCCTGCCTTACAATCAGTCGACCGATTCCAGAGAACGGTCGACCGATCCGATGCGCATCGCGCATCTGTATAGCCTAACGAACGGTCGACTGACACCTTGGACGATCGACCGATTCGTAGGCGTCAAATCAGATATCTCGGTCGACCGGTACCAGAGGACCGGTCGGCCGGTACCAGAGAACGGTCGACCGATCCATCAGAGACGGTCGACCGGTCCGACAGAGACCCATTGATCGAAACTTAACCGGACTGATCCACACCTAATCTTAATTTCGACTCTGACCAGTTCACCTACACTGGCTGAGTCTTATTGTACAAAGAACGATTCTCAGTGGACCCCAAATCATAGATTTTATAGTAACTAAAGATGATTAAAGTAAAGGCAAAGATGTGAGATTGCAATGTGCCGCCTCTAAAGTTAAAGCAAAGTTCAGAGATAAAGCAATGGGGAAATAGGTAGTTAGCTGAGGGGACAACGAAGCTACTGACTTAGATGCCCACTATTCCTGAGATTTCAGATGTTCTCCCACCGATATCTCGAATTGAAGGGTGATGCTATGGTCACACCTCTACCTTTAAAGATTAAAGTATTATGTCAGAGGGACATGTAGCTAAGCTGAGGAGACAGTAAACCTACAGATCTAGTAACCTACCACTGTTCTTGGATTGCAAGAATTCTTCCCCTACCTTCCGAACTAGGTGAGGCAGTAACACTCACCTTTCTTTCCGTTTACGAACTTACTGGCATCAGTGAATCAGAGAGGCACCCCTTGCATCCCAACCTAATAAAGTCGAGCTCGCATAGGACAACCAACTCTAAGGATATTTTAGTAATGTAAAAGACGTAGCACAACTCACAGCAGAGTAATGTAAAGTAAACTAAAGCAGAGTATGGAAAAGCAGAACAATGCAAAGTAAAGTAAAGCGGAGTATTGAAAAGTAAAGCAATGTAAAGTAAACAGAGTAATGCAAAGCAAAGATATTGTAAAGTAAAGCAGAGTAATGTAATGATAAAGTATTATCACAGCAAGGAACAAAGTATTGATATGACTAGAGACTTATATGGATATTGTTTTTTTTTCATGATCATTCTTGATCCTTATTTCACGTCTATTGTTATTGTACTGGGCATCTTTGCTCATGGGTATTTCATTTCCCTACATTGAGATTTTGCAGGTGAGCATGCCAATTGATGAGGAGTTGGAGGGCGTAGAGCTTGGAGAACGCTGCACATGACTGAAGATTTTGCTCCGAGCTTTCTTACTGCATATTCGTTTAAACTATCTTTATTGTTCAGAGACATCATCTTCCTTCCGCTCATAGAACTTTTCCATCGGTATTATTATTGTTATGTTTCCGCATACTTTCTATATCGAGAGACACCATGAACTTCCGCATAACTCTATAATATGAGACATCATGAACTTCCGCATTAAAGTCCTTCATTGTAGCATTTCGACTATTAAATTTCTACATTTTTAGATTCTCTATTTTATTACTATTATTTTATTAGTGCCACGTCAGCCGTTTTGTTGAATGGTTATGGTCAATAGAGCAGTAGATAGTGTAGCGCCCCCGGGGTTAAGCCGACCGCCTACGTGGCGGGAGGTGCAATTTTGGGGGCGTTACAGTTTGGTATCAGAGGTAAGTTCTTAGCTCCTTCATTAATCATAGTAGAGTATAGGTTCATGCATAGCATCCATTGTTCATATTGTTACACAGCTCAAAGTAAAGTCATGTGCAAGCTTCTCAAGTATTTGCGGCTCCACTCCTCAAGTAAGTAATAAGTACATTCCTATGTAAATCATACTTATATTATTGAATTAATTTATGTTATAGATGCCTCCATGCCGCATGGTAACCAGGATTGTTCGAAGGGGTAGGGGCCATATAGTTGGTATACGTATGTGGCCACTAGACCCTCCAACACCACCACAGCCTGCTCTAGAGAGATCGGAGCCTTCAGATTCAGATTTAGAGAGCGTGGGGAGTAACGATCCGGAGTTACCTTCCCCACGCCACTTCTTCCCCACAGAGACACATGAAGAGATGAATCAGAGGTGACACTTGCAGACGAGAGGAGGACGTATCGACAATTTTATTTACGTATCCTCTGATGATGAGGAAGAAGCCCCTGAACTTGCAGGAGAAGTTCAGAGTCGGGAGACCAGCCCGATAAGCCAGTTTGATCCAGAGCCATACTGTAGTCTCTGTGATCAAGAGGAACATTTTGAAGAGTGCCCTAATCCACCGAAGAATCTCGGAAATGGACCAGAGGGACCCTCTCGACGTAGTGATTAGTACCATGCTATTGCTATTTTTTTCTTTTCTTTGTGGGAGGCTTTAGTGTGCCTCAGACATATGTTTACTTTTGAAAAGCTTAATGATAAATGAATATTTTACTTTAGCAAATGATGAGCAGCATGGTCCCCATTTTTTTAAATCTAAGATTTCTATCCTTATTAAAAATCCTTGGGTATACACCCTTCTCAACATTGCCATGATCTCTTTATAGATGGCCGACCAGAGAAGAGGATCAGCGTCCAGCAAATATGAAGTGTACAACGAAGAGGAGGCCCATTTTATTCCTCCACCTCCATTGAATCCTTCTCCACCTACCCCACCTAGGCCCAATTCACCACCACAGCAAGGACGCCGGGCCCCATCCCTTGTACTCTGCAAGAGTTTTGAAGGTCGAAGCTTTCGACGTTTAATGGAGAAGGTGGAATCGACATTGCAGAGTAGTGGATCGAAATTTTAGAAGAAAAATTCGACATCCTCGACGTCCCTGAGCACAAGAAGGTCCTATTCACTGGAGATACTCTCCAGAGGGATGTCAAGGAATGGTGGAAGGCAAAAAAGGCCACCAGCTTTACGGGAGTTAGAACTGTGGAATGGGGAGACTTTCGTCGAGCATTTGAGACGCGCTACCTCCCGTCCTTCCAGAAAGACTTGAAGCAGAAGGAATTTCTGCATCTGGAGTAAGGAACTATGACTGTGGACTAATATGTGACCATGTTCGTCCGGTTGAAGAAGTACTCCAAACTGATCATGGACGAAACGAAGCTGGCGAAACGTTTTGTGGACGGACTGAGGCCCTCAGTGAGATCACAAACCATGCCAGGGAATTGCAAGACCCTGGACGAAGCAGTCAGTCTAGCAAACTTGACCGAGAAGGACCACCAGGATCTCCAGAGGGAGAAGAAGACTCAGCAGAATGTGGGGCAGAGTTCCCACCAACAGCAGTAGTTCCGTGAGAACAATCGACAACACCAACGACGGGATAACCGGTACCACCCGTATTTTGCGCATCAACAGAACTACCGTCATCCACAACAACAACAACCATACCGTCCTCCACAATAAGCTCCTCCCCCATCGCAATAGCAACAACCGCAACAGCAGCGACCCCCTCAGCAAGGCCAAAGACGCCCAGCCCAGCAACAGAGGCAACAACCTCCTAGAGCCCCTCAGGCACCACCCGCACAAGGTGAGTGGGTTTTATGCAACACATGTGGTATGACTCATGCTAGAGAGTGTTGAATGAAGTTTGGGGCATGCTATTACTGTGGAGGAATGGGGCACATGTCAGCGAGTTGTCCAAGACGTGGACAACAACAGTTGGTACAAGGAAGGCTCTTCAATCTGGAAGAGGATGCTCCCCAGAATGACGCTGATGTCATTCGAGGTACGCTATTCATAGCCGATTTACCTACAAAAGTATTATTCGATCCGGTGCCTCGCATTCCTTTATCTCAGAAGAGTGTGCCAACACATTAGGATTTAAAGCAGTGAACTTAGAGCAAAAGATGAATATATTGACCCCACAAGGCACCCTCATTACCACAAAGTATCTTCCCAATATACCCATAGAGATAGAGAAAATGAACCATCATGTCAATCTCATCATCATCCCCATGAGAGATTATGATATAATTTTAGGCATGGATTGGTTAACCTCACATGATGCTTCCATCCTGTGCAAACAAAAGAAAGTAATCATAGGCACACAGAGTAAAGATAAAGTTATAGTCAGGGGAATTGCATAAAAAGAACCAAAAATCATAGTATCCGCCATGAAGGCACATAAACTATTACAAAAGGGATGTAGAGGTTACCTGGCCAGTATAACCAAGACAGAGGAACCAAAGAAGACTCCTCAGGACATAAAAGTTGTGAGGGAATTTCCTAATATTTTTTCTTGAGGATGTTAGCGGTTTATCGCCCAGAAGGGAGATAGACTTTCGTATCGAGGTGACACCCAGAACTGCACCAATCTCTAAAGCCTCATACCGCATGGCCCCAGCAGAGATGGAGGAATTAAAGAAACAGATTCAAGAGCTATTGGACAAAGGTTTCATCCGGCCCAGTGTTTCGCCGTGGGGTGCACCAGTCCTTTTTGTCAAGAAGAAGGATGGATCATTGAGACTTTGTATCGACTACAGAATATTGAACAAAGTCACAATAAAGAACAGGTACTCGCTACTGCGTATTGATGATCTATTCGATGTAGAGATGGAGGAATTAAAGAAACAGATTCAAGAGCTATTGGACAAAGGTTTCATCCGGCCCAGTGTTTCGCCGTGGGGTGCACCAGTCCTTTTTGTCAAGAAGAAGGATGGATCATTGAGACTTTGTATCGACTACAGAATATTGAACAAAGTCACAATAAAGAACAGGTACCCGCTACCGCGTATTGATGATCTATTCGATCGATTATCTAAAGCAAAGGTGTTCTCCAAAATTGATCTGAGGAGCGGATATCATCAGTTAAGAGTGGCAGAAGAAGACATCCCGAAGATAACATTCCGGTCAAGATATGGGCACTACGAGTTCATGATGATGCCGTTTGGATTAACGAATGCCCCAACCGCATTCATGAATCTCATGAATCGAACCTTCCACGAACATCTGGATAAGTTCGTAATCATCTTCGTGGATGACATCCTCATCTATTCGTCAAGTATGGAACATCATAGAGAATATTTGAGGATTGTATTGGAAACTTTGCGGGCAAAGAAGCTGCATGCGCAGTTCTCCAAATGTGAATTTTGGTTAGAACAGATGATGTTCCTTGGCCACATTGTCTCTAAAGATGGAGTTGCAGTGGATCCGGCAAAAATAGAAGCAGTGTCCAACTGGACCCAACCGAAGATGTCTCCGAGATTAGGAGTTTTCTTGATTTAGCCGGTGATGCGTATTATTTGTAACAATAAAATTTGCTAGCAAGTGCACTATTCGCTCAAGTAATATAGTAATAGGAGTAAGAGTGTCGAACCCACGAGGAATATTATTAATTCAATATCTGGATTTATAAATTAATAAGAGAGGAAAAACATGGATTTTTGGAAAGAGGTTTTATGAAATAAAATAAAGAAAATAAGATAATGATAAGATAGTGGTGTTGAAGTTAGGCCTTAGGATGAAAATAGATCAGGATAAATATTTGAACCATAAAAGATAAATTTAATCTTTAAAGATGGATTAGAGTCTCCCTAAAGTAATCTAACATGATTAACTTAAGGTCTCCACGATTGGCATCCCTCAGTCTAATCATATAGAACTATCTTAATTTAATAAGAATTGAAGTCTCCACGACTGGTACCCCAAAATCATATTAAAATTAAGATGCATTAAATTGAATTCTCTAGACTATTAATCACTCCACAAACTGGTATAGATTAATAGATCACACAAGTTTTATTCTCCACACACTAGTTATCAAATTTATGTCAATTATTAATTCCAAATAAAATCAATTATAATTAGTATAATGAATTCTGAAATTAAACACTCCACAAACTGGTATAGCCTAATTCAGAAATTTAATTAACTAACATAAAAGCATTAAGCACAATTAAGAATTGATCAGAAAAGATTAAAGCAAATAAAATAGGGTTCAAACATTTTTCTTCAATTAATAATCTCCTAAAATAATAATCCTAAAAACATGGAGTTCAACCTAGAAATTTCGGAGAGATAATAAAATACAAATTATAAAAATTGAAAGAATTACACCCAAAATAGAGATATCGAATCTGGCAAACAGTCGGGCAGCCTCTCGGACTTGATCAGGGTCGCAATCAACCTCCAACCGTCGCACCTCTCTCCTCTTGGTCGTAGCCTATAGAGCTCACGACTCGCCGTGGAAGAAATCTGAACTTCAGAGCACCAATTGAAACGACGGATTCTTCACGTATTTATAGGGTGCGGACGACCTTCAATTTGATCTCGGCCGTAACATCGTACGATTGACTTTAAAATTATGAGATAAACTCGGCCAACACGATAAATCCTTTTTATCATTACGCCCAAAGATAAATCCTTCTTATCTTTACTCCCTTTGAATCTCGGCCAAAACAAAATTCTTTTATCTTTACTCCCTTCAATTCTCGGTCGTAATAAAGAATTTAATCTTGTTACGCCCAAAAGATAAAATCATTTAATTGTTACCCCTTTGTAATCTCGCCCAAAATGATGATTTCATTGCTATTACCCCCTCCAAATCTCGGCCAAAACGAAAAGTCTTCATGCCATTACCCCCCAAAAAGATAAACATCTTTTTATTTTTACCCCTTCATATCTCGGCCAAAACAATAATCTTTTATCCTAATCTCGGCTTTTCTTGCAAAATAATTATCAAAATTTAGTTAATCCATCCACAATTAAAATATTCAAAGAATTAATAATTAAAATTGATAAATCCGGAATTACGATTAAAAGTGACTAAAAATGATGCATGCCATGATCAAATTACAAAAAAATTAATTAAAATAATAATCTAAAATATGTTGTATTTTGCATGCATCAGCCGGCTACTACAGATGTTTTATCAAGGACTTCTCCAGAATAGCACTGCCGCTGACCAAGCTCACAAGGAAAGGAGAAAAGTTCATCTGGTCACCCAAGTGCGAGGAAAGCTTCCAAGAGTTAAAGAAACGGCTAACTTCAGCACCAATTCTGACGTTACCATCAGGCAACGATGGTTACGTGGTGTACAGTGATGCTAGTGGTATAGGATTGGGGTGCGTATTGATGCAACACGGAAAAGTAGTGGCGTACGCATCCAGACAGCTGAAGAAACATGAAGTCTGCTCAAGATCGTCAGAAGGCCTGCGCAGACAAGAAGCGCCGAGAACATAAGTTCAAGGCGGGTGACCAAGTCTTGCTCAAGGTCTCCCTCACCAAAGGAGTAATGCGTTTCAGCAAACGGGAAAAATTGTGCCCCAGGTATGTAGGCCCGTTTGAAATACTAGACATGGTTGGAGATTCAGCATGCAGGTTGGCCCTGCCTCTAGCCTACTCAAGAGTACACAACGTCTTTCATGTCTCCCTACTTTGAATGTACAAGCACGACTACGCCAACGTGATTCAAATTGAGGAACCAAACCTCAAGGAGGATCTGACGTATGAAGAACAACCCACGAAAATATTGAAGTACTAAGAACATCAACAAGGGAGGAAGAGAATAGCACTGGTCAAAGTGGCATTGAAGCACCACCAAGGAAAAGAGGCAACATGGGAAGTGGAATCAGAAATGCGAGAGAAATTTTCTGAGCTTTTCGGTAAGCCTTAACCCTTATCCAAATTCGAGGACAAATTTTCTTTTTAGAGGGTAATAATGTAACATATCAGACTTTAATAAAAAAATGGGGAGATATGAAACGATCGGTCGGCAGCCCTGGCCTTCCGATCGTTCGCCTCTGGCTGACCAAGGGTCGGCCGGGACGTATAAGAAGGGGGGGAGGCCGCAATTGCGCCGCTTGGAACCCCGACCACCGCCACTCTCCCTCTCTTTATGTTTTGTCCGACGACCGGCGACGACGTGAACGCATGCGCAGAACAGAGGGCAACATCGACGATGAATCACCGGAGACTCTCGACGTCCAGAGACCTTCCCTCGACACGCACGTAGGCCGGGCGAATCCCTCTAGGCGTCAGCGAACCGCCGGCGACCACGGACGACGAACAGCGACCGGAGAACGTTCGATAGTTCATCGAAAAAGGTACCCTTAGTGTTTTAATCTCATAGACGAAGAATTAAGGATCTATTGATGCGTAAAGTTAGTTCATTATAATCCTGAAGTTATTTCCTACCTTTTTCATATTGATGTCGGCGTCAATCGACGGCCCGAAGACCGCCGGAATCCATGGAGAAATCCGGCGGTTCTATTTTATCGTAGAGACCAATCGACCGATTTAGTTAAACGGTCGATCGGTCTGCGCAGTTATGCATATATATTCTTCCTGATCGGTCGATCGGTCTCACCACGACGGTCGACCGACCCACGTGTTGACGAACAAACCCTACTTTACAATCGGTCGACCGGTTCCTGATAATGGTTGACTAATCCGATGCGCATCGCGCATCTGTATAGCCTAACGAACAGTCGATCGACACCCTGGATGGTCGACCGATTCGTAGGCATCAAATTAGAGACCTCGGTTGACCGATCCCAGAGGATCGATCGACCGGTACTAGAGAACGGTCGATCGGTCCATCAGGGGCGATCGACCGGTCCGATAGAGACCCATTGATCGAAACTTAACCGGACTGATCCACACCTAATCTTAATTTCGACTCTGATCAGTTCACCTACACTGACTGAGTCTTATTGTACAAAGAGCGATTCCCAGTGGACCCCAAATCATAGATTTCATAGTAACTAAAGATGATTAAAGTAAATGCAAAGATGTGGGATTACAATGTGCCGCCCCTAAAGTTAAAGCAAAATTCAGAGTTAAAGCAATGGGGGGATAGTTAGCTGAGAGGACAGCGAAGCTACTGCTTAGATGTCCACTATTCCTAAAATTTCAGGTGTTCTCCCACCGATATCTCGAATTAAAGGGTGATGCTATGGTCACACCTCTTCCTTTAAAGATTAAAGTATTATGTCAGAGGGAAATGTAGCTAAGCTGAGGAGACAGTTAACCTATAGATCTAATAACCTACCACTGTTTCTGGATTATAGGAATTCTTCCCCCTACCTTCCGAACTGGGTGAGACAGTAACACCCACCATTCTTTCCATTTACGGGCTTACTGGCATCAGTGAATTAGAGAGGCACCCCTTGCATCCCAACCTAATAAAGTCGAGCTCGCATAGGACAACCAACTCTAAGGATATTTTAGTAATGTAAAAGACGTAGGACAACTCACAACAGAGTAATGTAAAGTAAAATAAAGCAAAGTATGAAAAAGCAGAACAATGCAAAGTAAAGTAAAGCAGAGTATTGAAAAGCAAAGCAATGTAAAGTAAACAGAGTAATGCAAAGCAAAGATATTGTAAAGTAAAGCAGAGTAATGTAAAGATAAAATATTATCACAGTAAGGAACAAAGTATTGATATGACTAGAGACTTATATGGATATTGTTTTTTTTTCTGATCATCATTGATTCTTATTTCACGTCTATTGCTATTGTACTGGACATCTTTGCTCATGGGTATTCCATTCCCCTGCATTGGGATTTTGCAGGTGAGCATGCCAATTGATGAGGAGTTGGAGGGCGTAGAGCTTGGAGAACGCTGCACATGACTGAAGATTTTGCTCCGAGCTTTCTTACTGCATATTCGTTTAAACTATCTTTATTGTTCAGAGACATCATGTTCCTTCCGCTCATAGAACTTTTTCATCGGTATTATTATTGTTATGTTTCCGCATACTTTCTATATCGAGAGACACCATGAACTTTCGCATAACTCTATAATATGAGACATCATGAACTTTCACATTAAAGTCCATTGTAGCATTTCGACTATTAAATTTTCGTATTTTTAGGTTACCTATTTTATTACTATTATTTTATTAGTGTCGCGTCAGTTGTTTTGTTGAATGGTTATGATCAATAGAGCAGTAGATAGTGTAGCGCCCCCACGGGAGGTGCGATTTTGGGGGCGTTACACGTGATGCATGGATAGATGGATGGATGGATACTGGATACGTATGCTGCCAACCACAAGAGGAAAAGAGAACTTTTTTCCACTGCCAGATTATTGTTTATCTTGCACATTTACATACATCACAAAGAAAAAAACGTGAAAATGCAAAACTTAATCAAGTTCTATGATTAGCAGCTATCAGATATATCATCAATTAATTATTATTTGTCGATGCCTCTTCTCTGTGCGACATGCATCGATCATCTCCCTTACAACACGCTTTTCCTTTATCCCGTATGCTATCTTACAATGCCTTCAAAGAAATAGCTGATCCTACTCAGCCTAAAGCACATTTGTCGGGGAAGTATGACGGATTAATTAATCTAAAAGTTTAAAATATTTCTTTATTACAAAACTTACACGAATTCTATCATTAAGAAGGCGCGATCCATGGAGAAATGATATGACCCTTCAATGGAAGCATGGCTCGCCATCCAGAATCAATCAGAATTGGTTCATCAAACCCGAAAGGAAAACGAAAGAACTATACATGTAAGAGGCCCATTTGACATAATTTTGGAGTGGAGTTATGATTATGAATGGTGGTGATGAAAACACTCTATAAATCCGGAATCAATACGAAGGAATGATGATGATGATAATAATAATAATAATAATATCAGTAAAAGCCATACATATGTATATAATAATTTTGGAGTGGAGTTATGATTATGAATGGTGGTGATGAAAACACTCTATCCGGAATCAATACGAAGGAATGATGATGATGATAATAATAATAATAATAATATCAGTAAAAGCCATACATATGTATATAATAATTTTGGAGTGGAGTTATGATTATGAATGGTGGTGATGAAAACACTCTATAAATCCGGAATCAATACGAAGGAATGATGATGATGATAATAATAATAATAATAATATCAGTAAAAGCCATACATATGTATATAATAATTTTGGAGTGGAGTTATGATTATGAATGGTGGTGATGAAAACACTCTATAAATCTCAGCACGACACAAACAAGTTTCTGGACATCAGTGATGTTAATTGTTAACCATCGAATGGGAAGTACGAGGTTGTTTCTGACATCAGTAAAAGCCCTTGAGCTATAGAAAAAAATTCTGCTCGTATCCTAAGTAAGATATACATCATCTACATACCACATGAAAAAAAGTTTGATCAAGATTCATACATGATGAGCCGGCTTTCTTTTTTTTTTTTTTTTTTTTGAGGAGAATGAGCCGGCTTTCATGATCACCACTACAAAAAAAACGCAGAGAAAAACGAAATCAGTAAATGAAACTAGACAGTTTTAGGTCGGCTTTTCAGACCAACTAAATTTAGCATGATCACCACTACAAAATCTCCCATATAGCATGTAAAGGGACCATTTCAATGAACATGATGAGCCGATAAGTACCAAGTATGTCGAAGTATAGAAGACAGTAAATGGGTAAATAGCAATTTTACAGACAAAATTATGCTATTACCATAATCGACAAACTTTCCTAAACACCACCAGATGTCAAGAAGTATCCAAAATGGGATGCCAAGGGCAGTACCCCTCTCGACTTGCTTCCCACAATTAGTTCTTAATTCCACATGTTGCTGCATCTGTACAAATCTGACACTTCATGTAAACTACCCTGTGAGCAATGTTCCTTCACTTGTAACAAAATCTGTGAAAAATTAAACTTTGTTGACATTTCTCCCTAAATTGTCATACTACATGTAAGGCCAGCACTGTTTGAGCAGATTTAGAAACAATATGATTATATGAATGCCATACATACCATGAAACTAATATTAGCAGAACCAGCCCTTCAAAACATATTAGCAGAACCAATCTTAAATTTTCTTCTGTCTATTCCCAGACCTGAAATAGCATATAATAAAGATAAATTGTGATCATCAATATTAACATTGCTGTTATTCCGACACTTTCAGGCACATAAACAATCTTTTTCAAAATAGAGATAACCGGTTTATTAGAGACATCAAACATAAACTGAGTAACTAAAAATATCTTTTTCAATATAGTTTGGAGCTAAGGTTTCAAAATGCATCAGGAAGATGGAAAAGCAATATCTGAAAGAGATTCATTCCTTTGATTACCTTGGGGAAGATGTGGAGCTTGACACCACATGAGCTTTGACATTTTCTTTAAGATAAGCATGCTCTACCTCTTCTTCTTCATCATCATATTCACCCTCTTCATCAGTATTGACATCTTCAAGTGCTTGTCTGCTCTGATTGGCAATCTTTCGAAGAAGGAAAACATTGAAGTAATAGTTCACAGATTCTTGTGTGGTTAACGACTTTAACTTCTTTGAAACCATTTTCCAGAAGCTTTTATCACTCGATTCAGTTTCCAATGCAGCAAAACTCTTTTCTTCTCCCCATGTCTCCAAGATTCCTTCACCCATAGTATCAAAGCCCCAGTGAGCGAAAAACTCGCCCAGGTCAGACCTAAGTTGAAGACTTGCTGTATGGACATGAAAGCTGATGCAAGACTTAGATCCCGGAGACAAGCAGGTACAGTTACTGGGCCTTCCTTTACCAACCACTGATTCACTGGTCACAGTTTCATCCACATCAGCTGGTCGGATTTGGGTACCCAACCATTTCACAACATTCATATCCATTGTATTATCAGAAATATCACTATAAGTAATGGGGCCTGTCCAATCTGGTACATCAGCTTGGAAAGAAGGACCAACTCCAATGCGGTTCCTGTAAGCGCAAAGATGTTTTATCTTTAAGTATGCATTGTTAGCTATTCTTTCAGACCTCCGTATTGGCTGATCCATGAATTTTCTGCCACGTCTCTGCATGCGCAAAACCATGGTATCCAGTGAGTGTCAATTTTGTCATGAATAAGTATTACATGCAGTAGAAAGAGTACTGAATCGATGAAGCAAGAAATGAAAATCAACAAGAAGTCTTCTAGATGCAAGACATGATCTTGTGACATCCGCCACGTCTTTAATTGAAGGAAATCCAAAGATGCAAAAGGGCACATTTGTTATCAATGAACATATCAAAAGATGTCCAAAAGTTCTCAAACAGAGTATACTTCTCTAACCAAATTCTAAACAAAAAACTTGGTGCCATTGATAAGAAATGATAATATAAGCTTGACAGCTGACAAAAATATCATCATTTATAGCACATCATCACTGAATTGACCTCACTCATATGGTCATATACCTAAAGATCAATAGAAAATATCATTTGTGGGCTTGCCAAAAGTCTAGTCCTATATAAGATGCAAATTGATATCCTCAACCATTTCAGTTCAGTCAATCAAAAAGCCATGACTTTTGGAAATGTTTGCATTGACTTCCTCTTTTACAACCTGCTGCATACATAAGCTTTCTTTAGAAGTTGATAACCTTAGTAATAGAGCACAGCAACCTGAATTTCATAACAATCTTATATAACTGGGATTGATTTGGTTAATCAACTTGTTACCTAGCGTGTAAAGTAATAGTAAGATCAAACAAAGACCCGTCTTTCATCCTAGACAATAGGATGCAAATGGACACGATTTCATTGAAGATCAATAAAACACATACTAGTAAATTAGGGCATGAGTGTGTTATTCAATCAATTGGTCACATCATGGTAACACATGGGATTTAAATGAAGTGCCTTTGATTTAGCCTTCTCAAATTGGGTCTGAAATTTCTAGTACACAATATGGTTATTGGTGAGGCGGAAGGGACAATGCACATTTCCATATATATAACAATGCAAGGACTAATTTGTAACATACGAACAACCACATGAGTTATTCTCTTTGATGAAGAAAATATTATCCCTTAGACCATATTCCACAGCACTACTGCAGTGAATTGCTGGTACATCAATGAATGGAGAGTGTACCATCCTACATGTTTTTCTTCTAATAATTAGTGTTACATTCTTCACTGTACTTTTCCTTACTGTTGGTAATGCATTAAAGTCAACCCAAAATTCATATGATAAAACCTGTTGCTGTAGTGAACTGGGCAGGCAATCGAAGGTACAACTTGTAGCAGGATTCTAGAACGGCATTCTATCTTTTTAGGTCATGATCCTACATGTAAAACGCTATGGAAACTCAAAATGCAAAGACAATAATACCATTTGCAATGACCCATGGTTAAACGAACATAATTGGGATAATACCAAGATAGGAAGTAAAATGTTGATGCTGAGTGATAATTAATACTTGAAATAAATGCCAGCCCAAAATGGCATTAGGATGATTTGGCTTCAAGCTTACAAGAAATAGGAATAACAAGACCTAAAGCACAGAAATGTATAACAGAAACAAGACACTTGCCGAAAAAATAAAAAAATAATAATAAACAAGCTAAAGTAGGGAAATGCGGCTAGGAAAAAATTATACAAGAAACAATTCTGAAGATGCAACGGGGTCCTACAACAATTCTAACTTGTCAAAATTGAAGCAAATTCACAAATCATTCCATTTGATTTGGATGAAGAGCGAACCAAAAGCATTCCTAGATTTGCATTGCTCCGAAACTCATAGCACAAATAAGCATAACGGGAGAAGAAAGATGAGGAGAAATTTAGTGGGAAAAAAATGAGAAAATGATGCATCAAGCAAAGATTACCTTGGAAGAAAAAGGGAACTCCCTCGCTCGGACCTCCTCATCCAACTTCTCGAACATGACCATCCGCGCATCTAAGATCGGCTTCCTCCATCGTCGCGCCTCAAAGAACAGCTCGACGGGATCCTTGGCGGCGTCCCTGAGCCACTCTAGCAACCCGCGGACGTCCCTCTTCCTCTTTCTCGAGTCCGAAGACGGAGAGCTCGACGTCGCCAACCCAAGCTTCATCCTCGAGACACCGCCGACGGAATCAGACGCCGTTCTCTCCTTCAGCAGCTTGCCGACGAGTGCGTGGACGCACCTTTTGAGACCCGGGCAGAAGAGGCGCGGAGGGGCGGCGGCGCCGTCGTCGTCGTAGCCCACGAACCGGCGGACCAGCTCGTGGGAGAGATCAGATTGCGGAGAGGAGAGGAGAGGGGAGGGGATGCGATCGAGGAGCCGCCGGAGGTTGTTCTCGGAGGGGAGAGGCGGGTGGGAGAACGGTGAGGAGCCGCAGGAGCAACAAGAAGGAGGAGGGGTGGGGTTTAAGAGGAGGGGAGGAGCGCAGAGGGATAGGTCAGCCATCGGCTTGAATCGGGTGCTCCGCCGGGGGCGAGGTGTGGCAGCAGAGCGGCGTGAGCCCTCCTTCATTGTGGCGGTCCGGTTACCGCCCGTTCAAGAAGAGGATGGTCGAAGGGGTTCTTGTTTTGGCGCCCATTTCTTCTATTTTTTTTTCCTCCCGAGAACAAAAACAAAAAAGAAAAAAAAAAGAAAGAAAGAAAATTAGTCGAAATACTAGTTACGAATTTAGCTGTCGCCGATTGGCTATTTCATCGCACTTATAAACGATGATAAGATAGGTTGCAGTGAATAAATGATTCAAGCTTACACAACTTTTTAGAAAATAAAAATTATATTTTTCAATATTCTAAATACATTTGCTCACATTTTTTTAATCTTGAAGCCAAACGAAAAAAATGATTCAAGATAACAAATGTATTTAGAATATTGAAATAAATAAAAAAATTCTAAAAAGTTAAGTCTACTGTTGTTAAGAATGTAGATTAGATGGAAAAAAATGAAATCGTGCGAATTAGAACATCAGTAAATTTATATATTATTTTTGGTATGAACGATTTTATTTATAATCCGTTCCTAAACGTATTCTACAAGGAATGGATCGCCAAAAACATCAAATCACCAGTGCGTTTTGGATTTGATTCTCATCAGTAATAAATCAAGAAATATTTATCAATGTCCAAAAATTATTTTTAAAATAACAAATAGTTCAGACGTGTTAAAAGAATTAACCCTATAAAAACCATGGAAGATAATAATAATGAATAGAGAAAAGACCTTGCCCTTATGCAGTCTGAGGAATCCATTTAAGCCATCGGATGCCATTTGACGACCTTTTTTTTTTCTTTTCCGTGTCTACCGATTGCCTCCGCTCTCTCCTGCTCTTTCACATTTGATTCTTCCTCCCCACCCACCTACTCGTCTATCGCCGTGATTCTCTTCGACTTGGGCTCGTCGGCCTCTGATTGGGCGGTCATCACCGCTTCTTCGGCCTCCTCAAAGTCCTCATCGCCGTTACACGATCACCTCCTCCTTCATTTCGCCCTCGTGACGCCTCCAACATCGTCGTTGTTGGACCGTTCGCTGTGCCGCCTCCTCCTTCGCTTCTGTAACATCTCGAATTTCACTCCCAAATTGCTAAGACAATTTTGTCATTCGGCTGTGTAAGCTCATTCGTCATCACATAATCATAATAAAATATGATTTTTTATAAACTTTGCAGAAGTATAAATTCATTAAATAAGATAAAATAATTCCTTTGAAAACATAGCGGAAGACTCCGATAAAACATCAAAAGTAATGTGATAAAATTAAATAGATCACTAATAGCAATTAAAACATCTAAAAAATCATAGTAAAAACATCTCTTTAAAATATAGTCAAAAGACTTTAAGATAGTTAATTCTTAACATCCTAAACTATTGTGCAATCTTATTCGTCAAGAGCTGAGCCGCCATCCATCCAAATCACTATGCACCTGCACGAATCCAAGGTGCAAAGGTTCCCCTATTAGAGTAAGTAAAGGTCATGCATGCAATGATATGATCCTAAACAGGATACTACATGATATGCATCATCTTTATGTAAAAAGAAGTAACAATATGCATGCTATGTCTTAATATATGATCCACATGTCAATCATTAACATCATGCATATAAGTAGTTGTGTGGAAGACATATAATCATCATCATACGTATAGTATGAACATTTATAACAATCATTCATTCAATCCATAGGCATATAAGTGAGATACACTTACCATAACTATTGCCTTCATAACTTTCCACAGAGTTGCTTTATAACTCTTTGGACTTTTACTTTCGTAGGACATCATTCCATAACTTTCATCGGGATTACTTTATAACCCTTTGGGCTTCCATTTTCGTGGGACATTATTCCATTCGATCGATCATTGGCTTTTTTCTATTAATGTAATATCTTCTGATAGTTGGGACTTATGTCGTTGTCCTCTTAATAGGCTAGCTAGGCCTAGGAGCTAATGCTCTCATCCGAAGGTGACATTAGAATGCACACACCGTTGCCGATGCATGTAACGATCATTCTGAATTCTCACCCGATGGTGACATCGGAATGACACACCGTTGTCGATCGTGCGATCATTCCGGACAATTATTCGATAAAGGGCCATAGAGGGTCGACATGCAACATCATCCACAATTGGTTCATTATGCTTTGGAATTAACAAATAATTTATGTCGCTCAGTCTTCAAATTTTAACCTAATTACGACTGTCCATGCATGTTGTGTATCTAAGTTCATATATCAATCAATAATACATAATAGTAATACCTTAAAAATAACATTAATATAACATATATTAGTTTTTTGTTCTATCATTAAAATATTAATGACTTAAATTATACTTGTTCTTTTCATATGATTCATTTTTTTACAAAAATATAACATGAACTTTTAACTTGGGAATAAATTTCAATTCCTAATTCAATATCTCCAATTTACTATACGTTTTACAATTTAGTTTCATTGTTACCCGAGACACAGCATGTTACCAGTCCGATATTTGGCTCATAACGATTTGTCTACAACTCCAAATCATATGAAACAATTTTTTATGGAAACTAGACTTCTAGAACTTTCCATTCATATATATTTGTAATTTCTCGATAAGTAAAACATATCCAAATAATTATTGCAAATATAGTCATGAATTTCTGAGACAACATGATACCGGTCCGATGTTTGGATAATAACTATTTGTATTCAATTCCAAACCATATGAAATTAATTTTTGCGAAACTAGACTTCGAGACGTTTCCATCCATATAACATTTGTAATTTTTTAATAAGTAAAGCCTATCTGAATAATTGTTATAAAATAGTCACAAATTTAACGGATTATGCAATATAATCATGAAACTTTTAATAATGCAAATCCTTATTTATGCAACCCTCAATTAAAATTCCTATAAGAACATGGTGTCTTTGAATCTCTCAATACAAACAAAACATCATTGAGATAAGAGAGAGGGTTTTGGATCCCCTTTACAAGCTTGATCTTATATCTTCCTCCTCTTTCTTCCTTTTCTTCTTCCTCTTCTTCCTTCTCCCTAATCTCCTTTTTCGTCTTCCTCAAGCTCTAACCACCAATGTGGGAAAAATTTGTGAGAGAGAGAAAGAGGTCTTATATAGGGAGAAACCTTGGGGATTTGGGCAAAAATCCAAATTACCCTTTTAGGAAAAATTAGGATATTACATCCCCTTAAAAGAAATTCGTTCTTGTATTTTAAACTATAATAAAGAACACTCACCAAATAGTTTTGGAAATTGTTCTTTCATTTTTTCTTCCAATTTCCATGTCGCTTCGGTTTCATTGTGGTGCAATTTTCACCATCTTTACTACTTTGTTTCTCAATCGACATTCACCATACTCTAATACCATGGTAGGATACTCCTTATAGGTGAGGTCTTCTTTGATAGTTTGTTCTTCAGTCACCACCACATGTGAACTGTCATATGTGTACTTGCGAAGCATTGACACATGAAAAACATTATGGATTCTGGCATATGAAGGGGTAATGCTAACCTGTATGCTCCTTTACCCACCTTTTCTAGAATCTCAAAGGGGCCGATGTACCTGGGAGTCAACTTGCCCTTCCTGCTGAATCACATGACTTCTTTGGTAGGAGATACCTTCAGCAATACACGATCTCCAACTTGATAGATTTGTTCTCTTCTTTTCCTATCTACATAACTCTTTTGACGGCTCTGAGTTGCCATCATTCCTTCCTTGATCAAATCTAACTTTTTAGCATACTTTTCTACTAGCTAAGGTCCTAATAGTCTTCCTTCACCAACTGCACTTCAACATGTGTGAGACCTACAAGGTCTTTCGTACAGTGCTTCAAATGGAACCATTTATGGTAGAGTGATAACTATTGTTGTAGGCAAACTCTAGAGTGAGATGATCATCCCAGCTACATTGTCAATCAATTGCACATGCTCTGAGTATGTCTTTCAAGGTCTGGATCGTTCTTTCACTTAGACCATCACTATGAGGATGAAATGCAATGCAGTAGTGTAACCTTGTATCAAACGCGTGCTGCAACCCTCTCTAGAACCTTGCTGTGAATATGGAGTCTCTATATGATATTATGGAAATAGGAATCCCATATAGCCGGATGATTTCGTCAACATACAGTTTCACCATACTTGCAACTACCTATCTTACATTGTATAATAAGAAGCGAGCTGTCTTAATTAATCTGTCAACGATAACCAGATGGCATCGTGGCTCTTCTATGTCTTTCGAAGACCCACAATGAAATTCATTATAATCTCCTCCCATTTCCACTGAGGTATGGATAATGGATTCAGTAGTCATGATGATTTCTGATGCTCAATCTTGACCTGTTGACAGACCAAGCACTTGGAAATAAATTCAACTACTTCTCTTCTCATATCTCTCCACCAAAATGTCCTTCGCAAGTCCTTGAACATTTTAGTGGTTTCAGGATATATAGCAAACTCTGACTTGTGACACTCAGTCAGAATTTCTTCATTGAGCTCCTTATCTTCACATAGCCTGTCTTCAAACTTGATAGTTCCATCTTCATTAATCCTATAGTCCCGGTGCCCTTTTTCATATAGAGCCTTCATGTCCTTGTACTATGAATCTTCTTTTTGTCCTTGTACTATGTCCTTGACTGGTCCTTCGATCGATACAACGACCGGTAATGTCTCGACGTCAATCGGCCTATATTGCTGTCGACCGGTCTATTGATCGGTATAGTCTCGACGTCGATCGACATCTTGTCGTCTTTTCTTCCATCGAATATCAGTCGACCGGTGCTCATAATTGGTCGACCAGTCGGTCGACCGGTCGTGTCTGAAACTTTTCTTCCAACTTTTAATTTGCCGAATTCTTCTGCGAATCTGTTCATATCAATCCTACACCTATATTATCATCACTTGAGAGTAGATTAGTAACTTTTAGGTCTATTTAATTTGTTATCATCAAAATATGGGATTCAACAATCTTCCCCTTTTTGATGATGACAAATTAATTGGACGATAGGGAGAAGAAAGAAAGGAATGAAATGTAAGTTTTACATAGAAAGTAATAAACAAGCTCCCCCTGTATTTATGCATATTTTACTTTTTCTCCCCCTAAATAAGTGGTATTTATATTCTCATAATGAACATATGGCAAAAATTAAATATGATATCAAAGGTGAAATCAAAAAGTCATCACATTAGAAAAAATCAAAAGTCATCACATAATAAAAATCATTCAATTACATAGTTAATAATACATCATACCCTAACAAATGTGACTGAAGTCACTACAAAATAGTGCACGATATGCACGATACAAGTGTAACATATTAAGACACATATAATATCGTCTTAAACTTCTCCCACTTTTGACATCATCAAAGAGGGAGACAACTCAACTACTCCTCATCGGGACTATCATCCTCACGAGCTACGGGCGGAACAAATTCTTGCAATGCATAATAGGCCTATAGCGATCCAACAAGGTAGCGGGAGTCACGCTCCATCCGTCAAACACGTCGATTTATTTGGGTCACACGATGGTCCATCTATGTCAGACGATGATCTATGGCGACCACCTGCTGTGAAAGAGCCGTGAAGTCGTAGGTGCCATGAAAGTCTGAAGCACTGTGCTGAGAAGGCCCAATATGCTCAGTGGGTGTCGATGGTGGAGGGAACATAGGGCCAGTCTCCTGAGTGTCCATGGGTGCAGGCTCACCATCTGTGGTACCATATCTATCATCAAAATCTAGTGTTGTCTGCTCACTAAATCTAAGACCCATCCGGTGTAAAGTCCCGGAACTAATGACGTCAGTGGGACGAGGTCGAATGTACTCCTCGTCAGCAGGGATGTCAACACCAAAATAGAGTAAAATCTTCGTGATCCAATCACCAAAATAAAAGTGGTGCTGTCCACGAGCAGTAGAAGAGATCTTCTGAAAGGTGTAGTCCATGTGATAGAACACATAATGATCGAAATGTAGAAAGGATGCATCACGGATACAGAGACAGTGAAGAAAGAAAAGATCAAAGTGAGTGACCTCTGTATAGTGCCCAGCTCGAGGAGTGATCATTCGGCTAAGGAGATGATGGGCCATTTTCATTAGTGGATGAAGATGTCGATAGGCCATTTTGACAGTATTGGATGTCTTGTCCAGAAAAGACAGTATGAATGCCATCTGAGATGGAAAGATAGTCGGAAGGCCAACTATGAGTGACAAATGAATAAAGACCAGGTAATGAGCACGCAACCCCCAAAAATGCGACAAAGATGGTCTGGATCAAAATGAATGGGCATGCCAAGGACATAGGTAATGATGGACTCTCTAGTGATTGTCATATTCGCATAAAAATGACGAACAAGACGAGGGTACACACGCTCTATGAGGGAGAGAAGTGGCAACCAACCGATGGTTGCGAACATCTGGAATGTTCAGAGCGTCCCAATTAATTGTATAGGCACGCCGGACGTCGCGAGAGGCGTACAAGGTTTCAAACCTGACAGAGATGTCCCTAGTGACAAACAGATGACTATCAAAATCAGTAGACTTGGGAGAGGATGGTTGACAGGTACGTCCACGGGATCGTCCTCGTCCACGTTGGACAGGCGCGGGTTCGAGTTCTGATTCAGGTTCTGGTGGGAAGATATGAATGGTACCACCGGAATCGGGGAAGCGACGACTACGCTAAAAGATCATCTGAACATGAGAATGTCCATTGTCGTCGGTCATGGGATTCAACAATGGTGGTCTGAAGTGAACAAAAGGTTGGAAAGAGTAGAAGGTCAGCTGCGGGTGTCAGTCACCGGAATTTGGACTGGAGAAAGAGAGAGAGGGGTCGGTCGGAGAGTTGGTCGGAGAGAGAGAAAGAGGAGTCGGTCGGAGAGTTGGCCGGAGAGAGAGAAAGCGAGAGAGCGACTGAAGAGGGAGAGTTGGCCGGAGGGAGAGAAAGCGAGAGTGCGGCTGGAGAGCGGCCGGAGATACGGCCGAAGAGAGCGGCGGACGCGGTCGGTCAGAGGGCGATTGGCCGGAGATAGAAAGGAGAGGAAGAGACGGCGGCCGGCAGATGAGTTGACCTAGGAGGCGGCGGCCGACGGATGTAGTTGACCTAGGAGGCGGCGGCTGGCGCTAGAGTTGCCGAAGGGCGGCTATCGAAGGAGGGCAGGAGCGGCGGTCGCACGAGGAGAGAGGTTTTTTTATTTTTGGTCGACCGGTTTGAATGGTCGATTGCTTATATCGCTTGATTTTGGCATATACCGGTCGACCGGTCATGCTCCGCGGTCGACCGGACACTTCATTTCATATGGCACAACCGGTCGCAATAATATACCGGTCGACCGGTTGTATCATATCGGTCGATCGATCGTTTGTCTGCGTATAGCGTTCGACCGGTCCTTCCAGTCGGTCGACCGATCTATTCTGTAGATCGACCGATCCCTGTATTTTTTAAATTTTGAACCATTTAAACTCATTAAAAATTATAAAAATCATATTCCAAAAAAGATCATACAAATGTAAGTGTTGTGCAACACTTTTAATGTTCAATTCATGTCAAAAGTGATATTGTATAACCAAGTCACTTTTTAGTTTGAATTGATATGCAATCAAGAGTTAATCATTCCTAATTCCCTTCTAAGCATGCAAAATCGTTCTTCACTTAAGGGTTTTGTAAATATGTTTGCAAGTTGAACTTCAGTGGACACATGTTCAATGGCAATGTTTTTAAGGGACACATGTTCTCTAATGAAATGATACCGTAGATCAATGTGTTTAGTCCTAGAGTGTTGAATTAGATTTTTGGTCATTTCTATAGCACTTGTGTTATCGCACTTCATGGGTACATTTGAACAATTTACACCATAATCAAGTAATTATTGTATTACCCATAGTATTTGTGCACAACAACTACCGACGGCTATATATTCGACCTCGGCGGTAAAAAGTGCGATGGAGTTTTATTTCTTGCTAGCCCATGAAATGAGAGAACTACCAAGAAAATAACACATCCCACTAGTGCTTTTTCTATTAACTTTACACTCGGCAAAATCCGCATCGGTGTAAACATGCAATTCAAATGGAGAATTTCTATCATACCAAATGCCTAAGTCACTTGTATGCTTTAAATAATGCAATATTCTTTTTATAGCAATTAAGTGTGATTCTTTGTGAGCAGATTGAAACCTAGCACACAAACACACACTAAATATTATATCCGGCCTAGATGCCGTCAAGTAGAGCAAACTATCAATCATACCTCTGTACCTTTTTTGATCAATGGACTTGCATTTTTCATCTTTATCTAATTTTGTAGTAGTGCTCATAGGAGTTGTGCTCGGCTTGCATTCGTTCATCCCGAATATTTTGAGTAGTTCTATTGTATATTTTTCTTGACTAAGAAAAATATCTTCCTTGGATTGTTTTACATGTAGGCCTAGAAAGAATGTGAGTTCTCCTACAAGACTCATTTCAAATTCTTATTGCATAAGAGTTTCAAACTCTTTGCATAGGCATTCATTAGTAGCACCATAAATAATATCATCAACATAAATGTGAACTATTAAAATATCATTTTTAAAATGTTTTAAGAACAATGTGGTGTCAACTTTCCCTTTTTGAAAATCATTTTCAACTAAAAATGAACTCAATCTTTCATATCAAGTTTGAGGGGCTTATTTCAATCCATAAAGAGCTTTTGAGAGTTTGAAAACATGATGAAAAAAATCTGAATTTTCAAAACCTTGAGGTTGTTCGACATAAACTTCCTCATTTATAAAACCATTCAAGAAAACCGATTTAACATCCATTTGAAAAAGTTTAAAACTTTTATAGCATGCAAAAGCCAAAAACATTCGAATTGCCTCAAGTCTAGCAACAGTAGCAAAAGTTTCATCAAAATCAATCCCTTCAATTTGTGAGTAATCCTTGGCCACTAATCTAGCCTTGTTTCTCACATGACACCATTTTCATCTAACTTGTTTCGAAAGATCCATTTGGTTCTAATAATGTGATGATCATTGGGTCTTTCCATAAGTTTCCACACTTGATTTCTTTCAAAGTTATTTAAATCCTCATGCATTGCATTTATCCAATTTGGATCTTCAAGTGCTTCATCTATATTGTTGGGCTCATAATTTGCATGAAAAGTAAAAAAAGCACATAGATTTTTTAAAGAATTTCTACTTTTTATGCCTTCATTTAACTTACCTATAACTTAATCAAGTGGGTGTGATGAGGCATGTCTCCAATTTCTTGGGATGATTTAATTCTCTTCTCTTTGATGTACTTTCATTTCTTCCACCTTTGGAGTGTTATCTTTTACTTCTTTTAGGTCCACAACTTCAAGTTTTCTTTGTACTTCAACTACTTTTTCATCATCATCCTGTGCTTGTTTGCTCAAAGAATCCTTAGTTTCATTGAATTTAACATTAATAGACTCTTCAACCACTAATGTTCTTTTGTTGTATACTCTATAGGCTTTACTTGTATTAGAATAACCAAGAAAAATACCATCATCACATTTATCGTCAAATTTGTCTAGTTTATCTTTAATGTTCAAGATATAACATTTACATCCAAAATCTTTAAAATAGGAGATGTTTGGTTTCTTACCAAATAGCATTTCAAAATATGTTTTCTTTTCAAGAGGTCTAAGTAGAATTCTATTGAGAACATAGCAAGATATATTTACGGCTTCCGCCCAAAAATATTTTGGTAATTTAATTTCATTTAAGATTGTTCTAGCCATTTCTTATATAATTCTATTTTTCTTTCTACTACTCCATTTTGTTGAGGTGTTGTAGAAGTGGAAAAATTATGAGTAATTCCATTTTTTTCGCAAAATAATTCAAATTTATGATTTTCAAATTCTCCTCAATGGTCACTTCTAATTTTTTAAATCTTTTGTTTAAATTCATTTTGAACTCTTTTTGCAAATTTGGAAAACATGTTTAGCGTCTCACCTTTACTAGCGAGAAAAATTGTCCAAGTGAAACAAGAGAAATCATCAACAATTACAAATATATATCTTTTTCCTCCTAAACTAGTCACATCAATAGGCCTAAACAAATCAAGATGTAAAAGTTCTAAGGCCCTATGCGTACTAATAATTCCTTTTAATTTAAAAGAACTTTTGGTTTGTTTACCTTTTAAACATGAATCACAATCATTATTTTTCTCAAACTTGATCTTAAGTAAGCCTCTAACCAATTCATGATTTGAGAGTTTATTTAGCAATTTGTAATTTGCATGTTCTAATCTCCTATGCCACAAGTTTATGTCATCATGTATGACACTAAGACATTTTTCATTTTTCAAGTTATCAAAATCAAATTTGTATACATTATTGTACCTAAATCTCATGTGTAAAACTTTGTTATTTTCATCTAGTATCAAACATTTGTCCTTATCAAATTTAACTAAATAATTTTTATCACAAAGTTGACTTATGCTAATTAGATTATGTTTTAGATTTTCAACAAGCCAAACATTTTCTAAATACACTTTGTCATTCTTACCAATATTACCTATACCAATTACTCTTCATTTGCTATTGTCTCCAAATGTGACTTTACCTTCATTTTTCTTTTCCAAATTGATGAAATTTGAGGCATCACCGGTCATATGTCTTGATAATCCACTATCCAAATACCATTTACCTTCATTGTACAAAGAAATTTCCTACAAGAAAGAAGTTAGGAGTTTTATATTTTTGATACCCAAACTTGCTTGGGTCTATTTTGATTAGTCATGGTCCTTTTCGGGACCCAAATTTTCTTATTCCTTTATTTATTCCTTTCCTAATTCTGCAATCATAAGAATAATGCCCTTCATATCCACAATGAAAATAAACAATTTGTGATCTTGTATAATCATGCGATGCTTTAACAAATATAATCTTTTGTCATTGTTCTTTTCAAAAGAGGTGAAACCAAGTCCCTTTTTATTTGAAAATATTCTATATCCACTAAGCATTGCGTCTAACATTTTACTTTCATTTGAGAATTTTTCAAGTTCAAGTTTCAATTGATTAATTTCTTTGTTCAAACATGCATTTTCTACATTTTGTCTTTTACATATTGATTTTAGTGCACTATTTTCCATTTTCAATTCTTCAATTGAGAGTTCTAAGCTAGAGTTTTCTTTATTCAATATATCACACTTTTCACATGCTTTAACATTCTTATTTTTCTTTTGTAAATTTTCAAACTCTATTGTTATCTCATTGTATTTCTTTTTTAGACATCCATATTTATTAATTAAACCTCTAAACTCCTTATGCACATTGAAAGATTCACTATCACTATAGTTAGAGGAGTTAGATGATATCTCATGGCTATTAGTCATTAGACATATGTAGACTTCCTCGTCATCACTGGAAGAGGTGTTGGAGTCATTCTCTTTATCTTCACTTTCATCCCAAGTGACTTGGAAAGTCTTTTTCTTCCTTCTTGAGCTTTCTCCATCTTTCTTCTTTTTGACCAAATTTGGACATTCATTTTTGTAGTGTCCAATGTTTTTGCATTCAAAGCAAGTTATTTGGCTTTTGCTTAATGATCTTCTCTTGGAATAGTCTTTCTTCTTCTTAGCGAATCTGAGATATTTGTCAAGCTTTTTTGCATATAGAGAAAACTTCTTTTCATCATTATCCTCATCTTCTTCACTTGTATCTTCCTCATCTTTGTTTGCTTTCAATACAAGTGTTTTTCTTTTTGGAGTGTTTGCTTCTTCATCCTCCTTGATCCTGATCTCATAGGTCAAGAGTGAACCTATAAGATCATCAAAGTCCAACTTGTTTAAGTCCTTTTCTTCAATCACCGTCCTCTTTGTATACCACTTGGAGGAGAGACCTGAGAAACTTTTTCACTTTTTGAGGATTAGTTCTTGGCTCATACAAAGAGGCTAAGCCATTTATAATATCATTGAAGCGAACAACCATCTCATTAATAGATTCATTTTCAAACATTTTAAAAGAATCACATTGATGATTTAAGATATTTAATCTAGACTCCTTAACTTTATCCGTTCCTTCATGAGTAATAATGAGTTTTTTCAAATATTATTAGCACTTTCACAACTAGAAATATGATTAAACTCCGTTGGATCCAAAGCACAATAAAAAATATTTTTACCTTTCCAATATAGTTTTACTAAAAGTTTTTCTCCTTCGGTATATTCTGAAGGCTTTTTCTTACTTAAATGAAAACCATTTTGAATAATATCCCACATATCAACATCAATAGAACAAACGTATGCTTGCATCCTAATTTTCCAATAAGCAAAATTTGAGGCATTGAAAAGTGGAGTACAATTAATACATTGACCTTCGGAAAAATCGAAACCACTTGATGCCATAGCTCTAAAGATATTTCAAATCTTAAAGCTAGAGCAACTTGGCTCTGATATTAATTGTAGGATCGAAAGCACCAAGAGGGGGGGGGGGTGAATTGGTGAAATTAAATTTTTCAAAAATTCACCTTCGAAGAAAAATGATAAAACTGATCACAAGCAAATAAAGATAATGCGTAGATGAAGAATAAAGAACAAACACAAGAAGACACGATATGTTGACGAGGTTCGGCCCTAACGCTTTGGCCTACGTCTCTGCTCCGACTTCTCGACCTCGAGACCGTTGGATATTCACTATTTTTTTCTTTTCTTGTAGGGAGAGAACAAACCTCTTAATACAATCACGCCTTCTTCTTCGCTCAAGAGGCAAGGCACACCTCTCTTACAAGGAGCTCTCAATTTCACTATATTTCAGAAAATGAATATTTCCCTCTAACTCTTTTCTTTTACAAAACCTTTTTTTTTCACACTCAAGGCTAAGAAAAGAAAAGGGAAGAAATTGCAATTCTATGCTTAAAAACTTGAGAGGAGCTCTAGGATGTTCCTTCTTGCTTGGATGAGTTTTCTTCAAGTTTTGACACTCCTTTTATAGGCTCCTAGGGGTGAGAATCTGTTCAAAAAGTCTCCCCCATTTTTCTCCTCAATATTCTAACCATTACTGTTCATTTGACTGAAGGGTCGGTCGACCGCTGGGATGGGCCGGTCGACCGGTCTTATTTCTGCGCTTGGACTCTGTCTGGTCGACCGGTCCTTCGACTGATACAATGACCGGTAATGTCTCGACGTCGACCGATCTATATTGTTGTCGACCGGTCTATCAACTCGGTATAGTCTCGACGTCGACCAACATCTTGTCGTCTTTTCTTCCACCGAATATCAGTCGATCGGTGCTCATAATCGGTCGATCGATCGTGTCTGAAACTTTTTCTTCCAACTTTTAATTTGCCGAATTCTTCTGCGAATCTGTTCATATCAATCCTACACCTGTATTATCATCACTTGAGAGTAGATTAGTAACTTTTAGGTCCATTTAATTTATTATCATCAAAACATGGAATTCAACAAGTGACACATCTTTCCTCTTCACAAATAGGACAGGTGCACCCCATGGGAAAAGTTGGCCTGATAAATCCTTTGTCATCTGTTCCTATAGTTGGGTCTTCAACTCTTTCATCTTTGCTGGTGCCATTCTATAGGGAGGTTTTGACATGGAAACCGTTCCTGACATGAGATCAATGTGGAAATCGATCTCCCTTTCCGAAAGCAATCCCGGGAGCTCATAAAAAAATACAGTAGGAAAGTCCTTAACCATTTCAAGTTCTTATAGTGGCTTGGATTCAAAGTCACACTTAACGATGCTTGTTAAGATATAGCATCCCTTATTTAACATCTTCGCTTCCTTAACTGAGGAAATCATCATTTTCTTCTTTTTCGATAGTATCCCATGAAAGGTCGCAAGAGTACCATCTTTTCTATCAATCTTAACGTTCTTCTCTTCACAGAGTATAGGCATCATGGTATGATAATTGATCCATGTCCAATATAACATCATAGTCTACCATGGGTAGTACTATGAGGTCAAGTGAGTAATTCACTCCTAACATCACTTGGTCTCTAGGAGATACTGCCTATTGGAGATTCTCCTAACATCTCATTAGAATAGATCAAATAGGAGATACTGCCTATTGTTGATGTCACGATTCTCCTTAGGCAGTGCCACCTTTGGATAATATACTTAGCATAGGTCCTAAGCATGCTTTGATACCAAACTGTATCACCCCGAATTTCACCCCCAAATTGCTAAGGACAATTTGGCCATTCGACTGTGTAACCCATTTCCCATCACATAATCATAATAAAATATGATTTCCTATAAACTTAGCGGAAGCATAAATTCATTAAATAAGATAAAATAATTCCTTTGAAAACATAGCGGAAGACTTCGATAAAACATCAAAAGTAATGTGATAAAATTAAAGAGATTACTAATAGCAATTAAAACATCTGGGAAACCATAGTAAAAATATCTCTTTAAAATATAGTAAAAAAAACTTTAAGACAGTTAACTCTTAATATCCTAGACCGTTGTGCAATCTTATTCGTCATGAGCTGAGCCGCCATTCATCCAAATCACTATGCACCTGCACGAATCCAGGGTGCAGAGGTTTCCATATTAGAGTATGTAAAGGTCATGCATGCAATGATATGATCCTATTTACAATGATATGATCCTAAATATAATACTACATGATATGCATCATCTTTATATAAAAGAAGTAATAATATGCATGCCATGTCTTAATATATGATCTACATGTCAATCATTAACATCATTCTATCATCATGCATATAATTAAGTAGTTGTGCGGAAGACATGTAATCATCATCATACGTATAGTATGAACATTCATAATAATCATTCATTCAATCCATAGGCATATAAGTGAGATACAATTACCATAACTATTGCCTCCATAACTCTCCTCAGTGTTGCTTTATAACCCTTTGGACTTCCACTTTCGTGGGACATCATTCCATAACTTTCCTCAGGGCTGCTTTATAACCCTTTGGACTTCCATTTTCGTGGAACATCATTCCATTCGATCGATCATTGGCCCTTTTGTATTAATGTTATATCTTCTGATACTTGGGACTTATGTCATTGCCCTCTCAATAGACTAGCTAGGCCTAGGAGCTAATGCTCCCCTCTCACTCGAAGGTGACATCAGAATGCACACACTGTTGCCGATGTGTGTAACGATTATTCCAGATAATTATCTGATAAAGGGCCATAGAGGGTCGATATGCAACATCATCCACAATTGGTTCATTATGCTTTAGAATTAACAAATAATTTATGTCGCCCAGTCTTCAAATTTTAACCTAATTATGACTGTCCATGCATGTCATGTATCTAGGTTCATATACAATCATCAATCAATAATACATAATAGTAATACCTTAAAAATAACATTAATATAACATATATTAGTTTTATGGTCTGTCACTAAAACATTAATAACTTAACCTATATGCATATGATTCAAATTTTCTTTGGCTCATAAAGATTTGTCTACAACTCCAAATAATATGAAACAAATTTTTATGAAACTAGACTTCTAGAGCTTTTCAGCCATATATCCTTTGTAATTTTTGGATAAGTAAAACATATCCAAATAATTATTGCAAATACAATCATGAATTTTTGAGACAGCATGACCCCAGTCCGATGTTTGGATAATAACTATTTGTATACAACTCTAAACCATATGAAATTAATTTCTGTGAAAACTAGACTTCGAGACCTTTCCATTCATATATCATTTGTAATTTTGGAATAAGTAAAACCTATTCGAATAATTATTATAATATAGTCACAAATTTAACAGATTATGCAATATAAATCATGAAACTTTTAATCATGCAAATCCTTATTTATGCAACTCTCAATTAAAATCCTTACAAGAACAGGGTGTCCTTGAATCTCTCAATTCAAACAAAACATCATTGAGAGGGGAGAGAGGGGTTTGGATCCCCTTTACATACCTTGATCTTAAATCTTCCTCCTCTTTCTTCTTTCTCTTCTTCCTTCTCCCTGATCTCCTCTTTCTTCTTCCTCAAGCCCTAACCGCCAATGTGGGAAAAATGAGAGAGAGAGAGAGAAAAGAGGCCTTATATAGGGAGAAACCTTGAGGGTTTGGGCAAAAAGCCCAAATTACCCTTTTAGGAAAAATTAGGATATTACAGCTTCGCCCTCACCCTCCTCGACTTCTCCAAAGTCGTCGCCACCTCCGTTACATAACTGTTGCCTCCACTAAGCAGCCGCCACTATCTCCGCTCTGCTTCACCACCATAATCGTTGCTTCGATCTCGACCGTCCAAGTTGCTACGAATGATGGAGATAAAAGAAATGTTAAAAAATGTGCACCATCGGATGAGATCCGACATGCGCGATGGTGCTCAGCAGCCTCCTTAGCTAAGAAGGCCCTCTTTTTTCTAATGAATATGTAAGTGGTTTTTTATTACCCTACTAAGAATTATATTGGTTATATAAAATACTAGGAGTTATAGGAGTCTGATATCTGAAAGGGAGAAAAATTAGAGAAAAACAAGTTGACTAATAATTGTCGTAGAACATTCGCGTCACTAATTATGTTTTGAACATCAACATCAGGAGTTGACCGTGGTCAACAGGATCCAACAAAATAAACTGAGGAACTTCTCCTTCTACCAATTCACTAACAAAATTCAACTTAAAAACTAGTAATAATTAAAGAAATTTAGATGTGTTAGTTTATTCTTCATTATATAATCATAATAAATAACTTAACATCATTGCAATTGAAATTTGAGTCAATAACCTAGAATAAAAATAATTTTTTAGTGAAAGTATTTATAAAAAATTTTAAAACATAATGCCATAAAGTATACAATAATAATCATTATTCAAATCATCTATAATATCAAATAGTCTACTAGACACAACAATGACAACATTCTTATGTCATGTGCAATCATGTCTTCATGAGCTGATCCTTCGTCATTCATCCATTATCTGCACAAATTTCGAGTGCAAGATTTTCAATTAGAGTATGTAAAGATTATGTAATGAATGATCTTATGCATATTACTATATGAGATGCATATTCGATTTCATATAATAGAAAAAGAAAGATATACATACTAGCATATAAATAATATGATTTATATGTCAATCAATCATAATAAAATCATCATGCATTATCAAAAATATCATGGCATGACATGTAAATCACCGTCATCATAAAAAAAGGTATGGAAACAACCATCATTAATCAACAATCAAATTCTTATTATATGTGCAAGAATGAAATTTAATTTTGATGAACGACAATATATGATTACATTCATGGCATAATATTGAATTATTAAAGGATATTAGAGTTCATGAAAGTGAGAATAATATGAAATTGTTAAATCAAAATTTCTCAAGGTCTTTAGTTTACTTTTAATTATTTATTTGAATAAACAAATTTATGTCAATATCGTAGGGCTGATCTTAAGACTCAACTGTAGATCCGATATATATTTTTTATTTCAAATTATGATTCAAATTTAAAATATAGAAAAAAAATTGATGATATAAATATTTTTAAATAACTATAATTGATTTCGCATTGATTCTGTATGCTAATATAGAACTTCTGAAGGTTTTGGGCCTTTTCAAATGTTAATTTTTCAAACATTTGGTTTAGAAAACTTGATGGAGTTATTCCTCTTTTAAACTAGGGATATCATGTCTTTGATTTCTTTCTTTATCCAATGAATTTTATAGAAATATTAATGAAATGGGTCATACTATAACATTCCCTTATGTCATCTAAATATTATTCAATTAGTCCTTCGACGCTTGATTTTACAAGTGGCCGGCCGTCACATGGCTCAAGTGAGCATGTGAGGATAATTCTAATACCTTTTGTAACACCCTCTTAGTCTGTTGAGATATTATTCAGTTTGAACCTTGGGTTCACACAAATTTAAAACGCATCTTGAAAAGTGAAAGAGATGTTTATTTTGCTCACATGGAACTATTATTCTTAGGGGCCGTTTGACGCATTACCGATTTAATTAATCGATAATTTAGATAGATTACCACTATTTAAATTACCGGTAATATTACATTATAGTGTTTGGTAAGTACTAGTATAGTATTTGGTAAGTATGGATAATACAAATAATAGTCAAAACGAATAGTGACAAAATTACCAAAATACTCCTAAAATTATTTTAGATTTTAATAACATGTTATTGTAAATAAACAAAAAAAGTATAAAAGTAAATTTATATAAAAAAAAGTTGAGACAAAAATCAAGAGTTATTTGTAAAAGATTTCAAATAATAAAAAAGATTAAGTTAAATGATATTTATTTATTAATAAAATATTTAAAATAATTTTTTTATTGAATGAATATTTTCGTCAAAATGCATTTTTATTAGCTGGTAATTTGGAAAGATACCTCCCTTGTCTACTATCTAGATTATCGATGAGATAGTAATCAATATTACTAGAGCTATTAAAATTATCGGTAATCAATCACAACCAAACAAGGTAATGTGGTGGACCTTGTGAATTTTAAATAAAATAACCGGTAATCTATTTAGATTACCTCATACCAAACGGACAGTCTTTTGCAATCTTTGGATCCTTAGACATACATCAATAGTAAGTTTTTGATCCAATGGCTAAAAAAATGAAAAATATGTTGCACTATTTTCTTCCTTTTTAAAATTATTTCTTAACATAAATTTTAATTAGTCTATAATATTTTATTAAATTCATTATTATCTCAAGATTTAACCATATTTAATGACCTTATGCATACAGACACCCCATTAAGTCTTTTCCATCCTCAGATAACCACCTAATTCAACTCATCTATAACACCCCCTTAATTTGTCAAATTATTATTCGCTTTGGACTTTCGGTCCATACAAATTTAAAAGTGCATCTTGAAAGATAAAAGGAGGATGCTACTTTTCTTATTCATTACTGTATTCGAGTAAAGTTTTGAAACAAGGAGAAACATTCTTTTTATTTTTTAAGTTTCGCAAAATGATCAATTAAACAATTGATACAATTCGATTATTCAATTAAATTAGTAGTACCCCTAGCCTGTTATAGTATTAGAATTTTCTGAAAGGTAACTATCCCGATTTCATATATGAAATTCATATAGAATTCTTGAAAAAGACTTTCCTCTATAAGAAAAAAGAACTAACTATCTTTGGGATCTGATGCTACACCGCTACTCAATACTTTAGTGGATCGACTAAATTACATATTATAAGTCTATTATTTTATCCATGTGAGACTATCACCCTTGATCTTTTTCAATCTTAGGACCTTACATCATGTCTTGTTTGAACACACTACGAGGTGTAAATGTGGATAACAATTGAATATCTCACAACTCACTACATTGGAGAACAATGCAGATGAGGTTCACACTTAGTTCTAAGTGGCAAGATGTGATGGCTACCGAAGAAAAATCATAGTTTGTATTAATGGAGAGCCACATATGGATTTCATCAACTTAAAATATATTAAGAGATACTTATATGGACAATTTAAGCACATTGACCCCTACACTCTTATCTTAAAAATATATAATATAAAGTAGGGATGAATTGTACATACAATTTTATAATTTATCTCGAAAATAGAACCATAAGTCCCTCTAGAAAATAAATCCATGGATGATTTGTGGCACTCACCTGGGTTCATGTTTTTCTAGCCTTAGTTCTCTAGAATTCAGTTTGGGTTAAGAAAAAACAGCTCAAGTTATGAGAAACTAGGCTGAGGTTGAGTCATGTGATTCAAGTTTTGGGAACTCATGCCCAACAACTTCAAACGTTGACAAATTCGGCTTGGATGGATAGGAGAGGGAACTAGCAACGATCCAACCTGAGTTTTGAAAGACCTGCCCAGACTTCTTGCGAAGCCCCAGGATTCCACAAAAAGGCAATCTAGTAATTTGATAAAATAATCAAACTTTTAATAAATAAAGGAGATTGAAAAGATAATTTGAGAAGATAAATGAAAAAAATCAAAGAATAATCCTATCAGGAGTGGAACTATGATTATATTAGAATTAAGAATTCAAATTTAAATAGATTCAGAAAATAAATTTAATGATACATGTACAATATTAAGGTAAAAATCTACATTCATATTTAGTCACAAATAAAATAGTTTGGTAATAACATTAACTACTTATCACATTGAGTTGTTTTCTTTAACAACACTTGAACTAAAACCTTTTTACATATTTAATTATAAATTATAAATTTATAATTTATAATTGATGAGATACTTGATTTGACTTAATAATGACGAAATCTTCATTTTTAACCTTATTCCCTTATTACAATAGAAAATATATTTTAAAAGTAGCCATCTTTTAGAGATTAAAAATAGTTTAACAAACATAGTTATTCGGGTAAATATATCTTTTGAACAAGCATAGTTTAATAATTACACATGTTCTAGTAATGCTGATATTTTTGAAATTTTAATGTTTTTTCTGTATAATTGACTTTCGATAGTTATTTATAAAATAGTTAATAAAAAATTTTGAATGAAACTTAACCAAAGAATTTAAATATCAAATATATATATATATTAAAGAACAACAACTGATATATTTATATTTTAGGATTAGATGTAAAAAATATTAGAATTTAGGAAGTCTCGAATGAGATAAATTGTCCGAATCCGAATCTGACAAGGATTAGGCCCACAACAACTCGTCATCGTTATTAGCCAGCATCACGTCCACAACAACTCATCATCGTTAGTTGCATCCGCAGATATCCGAAGCGCCGCTTGCTCGCCCTCTACGATTTCGAGCTCTCCTCTCTTCCTCTTCTTCTTTCTTCGGCCCGCGCAGCTCCCATGGAATCTCAGCGCCAAAATTCGCCGCCTCTCTGCGCCAACGGCTGCGGCTTCTACGGCAGCGCCGCCACCAACGACCTCTGCTCCAAGTGCTACGCCCAATACCTCAAGGACCATCAACCCGAAACGGCGTCTCCCGCTCGCTACGACGAGGGCAGCCAACGTGAGAAGGCCTCTGGGCATACGGCTTCTGCCGCGCTTTCTTCTCCTTCTCCTTCTCCGTCGTCTTCGTCTCCGGCCGTCGTCGACGTCGCCCAGCGAATGCCGAGGTGCGGAAAGTGCAACAAGAAGACGGGACCAGTCGGGGGGTTCACCTGCCGCTGCGGGTTGACGTTCTGCGGTGTCCACAGGTACCCGGAGAAGCACTGCTGCCGGTTCGACTACAAGGCCGCCGGCAAGGCCGAGGTCGCAATGAACAACCCTCTGGTGAAGGCGGACAAGATGGCGGACAGGATATGAGAGAGAGATGATGCACGCTCTGGCTCTTGTGTTTTGAGACGGTGCGTTTCGAGATGGACTACTTCTGATTTCTTTTATTTGACAAAGATCGATTTCTTGATTCGTGACTGAATTCAACTATTAACGGAATTGATGATAAGAGCTTGCTGCTTCATCCTTGTGTTACTTTCAAGGCAAAGTTATGGAAGGGGGGCTGCCCTTTGGCTCCTTTTACTGACTACTTGTCTGCTTTCTTTTCTTCCTCCATGGAACAAGTTGTCCTTTCGACGCTGGAAGCAGAATTCCCATGAGTATTTGGCTGGGTGCTATGATGCACGGGTACTCCAATTTTCTCGACGTATTCATACCAGGTACGTATTCGGTATCGGTATTTTATGGGTACTCGTGAGTATTCGTACCCATCCGTACTTAATAAAAAAATAATTTTTAAAAAATGAGTACTTCAATGGGTACTCGTACTTATGCTATTGGGTACTCCATATCAAAATTTTGTCAGATAAAATTCTAAAAAAGATAATAAATGATTGATTATCACGGAAGCACTAATACTAGAAAATATGATAAACATATATTTTGCTATGTTTTTGTCAAATGTGAATAAATAAAACATATAGATGGTAAAGATGAGAAGTCACAAGGAGAAAGAAAACTATTTATAGCTCCTCTTTAGACATAATCAGTAAAGTGAATAACTAATTACTTATTTTGAAAACTTAAACAATATGACGATATTAGAAATTTTATAAAAAATTATTTTTATGTATATAGTATATATTTAATATATTGGCGTACCCGTACCCTAATTTTTTAGAATTTGACGTATTCCGTACCCGTACTCGTACCCGGTACCGGTACCGTATCCATACCCTTGCAACATAGGCTGGGTGAGATGGAAAGAAAATGTAAAATTTGTAATAAAGGAAAATAATATAAAATTTTCCTTTTATACAAAATCAATAGTAAAATATCTAATAATACTTTCTAACTACATAGTTGTTTGTAATTTAAAATTAATTTATTTTTATATCACAAGATATGTGTCTTATTTTAATGAATTAATGTAAAATTTTTAATCTCTATCATTAAGAGTTCGAATAGAAAAAAATCTAATTTATAATCTTTTTTTTCGTCTAATAAAATATTTTGTGTCGTCTTAAATTCTCTCTTTACATAAATCCTAGCACAAAGTAAAATAACACAATAAGCACAATGAATTGAACAATATAATGATAGCATTTATGTTATAAAGCACAAATATGAAAAATATAATGGAGAAACTCAAAACTTTCTTGACTATTAAATAATCATATATATAAAAGTGAATAAAGTTTATTTAATTCCACCGTTACCTTTTGCAGTCAAAGTTTGATCTGCCGTGCACATCATAGACACAATATTAATTGAAAAAAAAGGCTTAAATGAATCACTCAAGAAATCGGCACATACAAACTTTAAAATTCAATCAACTAATTAAAACATTAAACACAATATTGATTGATCAAAATGGAGTAAATTATTAAATTATAAGGTTGACAGTATTGTTTCTTCAAATAAAAATAAAAAAAATAGAAGATGATTATCTCATAAAAGTAGAACTAAAATGTGTTTAGATGAAATTTCGTTCTCCTCTCTCGATCATGCTCAATAGAAAATCCATGATTCCAACAATGCATAATAGCTTTGAACGCACCCGTTGTTTCCAAACTATTTTCGTCCCTTATTTATAAGTATGATGAAAGGGAACTCTAACATCCTGCATAAAAAATAAGCAAACAAATAAATAAAAGGAAAAAAAGAAAATGTCAAAAGATAAAACAATATGTTTTATGATAAAAATGCCAGAATTATAAATGAAAATTATGGATAAAACGCCAACATGGTATTATGCGTCGTAGATCGGCCAGATGAAGTTATAGTATTGATAAGATAAAACACTCATATTTTAGAAATTGATAAAAGTTATTAGTTTTCAAATCAATATTTGCAAAATGATGTATGTAGACAGAGTTATAGTTATAATAAGTCTAATTTATTAAATCATCACACTACACATGTGTGTATTCCCTCCACTCAGCCCGCCGTGCACAACCGATGAGCATCCATGAAATGAGATGATAACAAATGGTCAGCTTTCGATCGGCTCACCTGCGCTTACCGATACCCTAACACGTGTCAACTCTCATAGATCTGACGATTGTAACCTCTCCCCATGTGCTAGGATATCATCCATGAGCCCTCAATCCATTACGACACTTAGACAAGATACCACATGCAAGTGTAGGGTTTCGTTTAGCACTCCCCTTCCTCCCCCCATTGATCAGAAGTGGATTCCACTAGATCAACACCCAACTATGTCTCTGGCCCTTACCTCGACCAGCCCCAAGGATGCACACCTCTCCTTCTCCAACCTAGTGTTGCAGGATTTGAAGGAAAGCCAAAGGGCAGCGAAAAAGATCCAAAAGAGTTCTTAGAGGACGATCTATAGGATGAAGACCTCATCCTGGGAATTCTTACTAAAAGGAAGTCAACCCTAAAGAAGAAAGGAAGTGTCGCTGCATCGATGGCTCCCACTTTATGTGGCCGGCGGCCCTTGACAAAAAACCAAAACAAAGGTAAATAGGTTCATACTAGTACTTCCAAAGTCTCACTTGTATTTGTTAATGTGCAGGTTCTACCACCTCCACGAGGGCGTGGAGAACCTCAAGCCAACAAGTAATATGAAGATTCTCAGCTGGAATTGCTGAGGGATATTCCAGAGTAAAGTTAGGGACCGTATTAGGCATTTAATAAAAACCCATAAAACCAGATATTTTCGTGGAATCTCATGCCACCATCCACAACTCGAAGAAGGTGCTTCGACAACTGGGGAGTGAGTGGCAGTGGCATTTTAGTGTGGGAATAGAGCTTTTAGGGAATATGACACTACAACCTAATTCAGGTGACACCGATCCTCACTACTGATTCTCTGATCCATGGTACAAATTATGGTTGGAATTATCTGTATAAACCTAAACGATAAACCTTGGACAATAATTTGTGACTTTAACTCCCTTATGACCAATCGGATAAGAAGGGAGGTCGACCTTTTCAAGCTACCAAATCTATTCTGGCCTTTCAGAACGTCATCTAACAATAGGGCTTCGTGGATTTGCCTCCTTCTAACGATGCATACACTTGGTGCAATAATATGAGGGGGACTGCTCGCATATTACGTAGATTAGATAGAATATTAGTTACACATCACTAGATAACTAAGTTTTCTAATTACTCCTTATCCATCTTATTCTCTATATATGTGAAACCCAAAAAATCCAGATCTTTTAAATATGAGCATTTCTATGTTGGTTATCAGGAGACAAGAGAGATAATGAGAAAGCGAGTGGAATATCTGTCACGATAGAGATATCTAGCAAGCTCTTCGAGCAATTAAAATAAAAACTCTGGAATGGAACAAGTGTTGTCTAGGGAGACTTGAAACCCTGGCATATGATATCCTGGACATTATAAATACCTTAGAAAGTAAAGATGAAAATGGTAACCTATGTGAACAAGAATTGGGTATGCTTATGCCTACCATAGGCATGCTACCATGTTTGGAAAAATCTCTATTAAATGGTCGACTAAGGCTAGGACACATTGGTTAAAATAGGGGATAAAAATACTAAGTTTTTCAGTTGTTCACAAAAATCAGACAACAAAGTAACCAAATATCTAACATAAAAGACCTAGCTGGAAATATCATCTCATGATGAGGACCAAATTATACAACTTTTCTTGGAACAATATACCAACCTTTGGGCCCCTATAAACCAAACTGCCTTTAATCCACTTGATTGGCCTAGGCTTCCTCAACTTGATCAATTGGACACAAAAGTCTTATAACTCTCGTTACACCTAAGGAAGTTAAAAATTGCCTATGGTCCCTAGGCCTTGGTAAGGCCCCTTGGTATGATGGATTTATAGATGAATTCTAAAAAAATTATTAGGATATTATGAGAAAGGATATTTTTGAAAAAGTTCTCAGCTTCTTCCAGAACCTTACTATTCCATCAACATGGGCTCATACCTTCTGATTTTGATTACAAAGAAAATCAACCAATTCTAGTAACTGATTATAAACCTATTTCTCTTTACAGTGTAATCTATAGGGTAATTGCCAAAAGATTAGCACAAAGACTCAAGCCCGCCTTGACTAATCTAATTGAACATTCCCAATCTACATTCATAGCGAATAGAACCATCCAGGACGATATCTTAATTGCACACTCCATAACAAAGGGTAGAAAGAAGTTCTTAATATTGAAAGATGATCTTGAGAAGACTTTTGACCGTGTCTCTTGGGAGGCTATCTTTCATGCCATCACTCTTATGCATTTTCCCCATAAATTTATTCTATGGATAGATGCATGCATTAGATCTCACACTTTCACATATGTAATAAATGGTACTAGTACTCATTTAAAAGAAATTGTGGCATTAGGCAAGGAGATCCACCATCTCCCTACCTCTTCATCATTATATCTCAAGTATTCTCCTTACTAATGAATAACTACATTACCTCTAGTTTTATCAAGCCCTTCATCTCTAACACAATTTCTATGAGTCATTGATCGTATGTTGAAGAATTTCTCATTGCAATTGTTGCTACAAAATCTAATTGTCAGAATGAAACTACTCAATGCGCTAAAAACCTATGAAGGCCTTACTAACCAAAAAGTCAACCTTGCTAAATCTGAGATCCCCCTCCCTATGAAACTCAACAGTCATAGGAAGAGTATCATAAAAAAACATATTAGGAATCAAGGAGGGTACTTTCCCATTCTCATACCTAGGAGCCATAATATCATATAAATATATAATTATGAAAGACCGGAGAAGACTCATTGATAAAGTAACAACTACAATGCAAGGCTAGAAACATAAGCTTTTGAATCAAGCCGGTAAAGCCACTCTTTTTAATTCTATCATATCTTCCATCCCAATATACATAATGAGCTCTACATACATATCTAGTGGCATCCTAGAGGCAATTGAGAAACTATAAAGGGGTTTTTTGTGTCATGAGGGAAAGGAAAGAAAAAGGGCACACCTGAATCTGAAGAGGGGGGGGGGGGGGGGATATTGGTGTTAAGAACCTTAAACTAATGAGAACTTCTTTATTGGATAAAGAATCATGACATCCTTAACGGTCAGGACTCCTAATGGGTAAATCTAATAGTCAATAAATATGAAATTTTGCATCCTTGGAGATCTGTTGTTTTATTGCTTGGTCCTAGAAATTAATACTCTCTACTATGCCAGAACTAGCATGAAGAAATTTATTGGAAATTATCATTCTACTAATATTTTTTTACCCTTAGATTTATTGTGTGGCTTTTTGCAATGATGCCTACCTATGTTAATGTATATGTATCAATGGAAACTATGAAAGTATTTGAACTTATTGTCAACCATGCCTGGAAGGAAACTTTATTATATAACATGCTTGGCAGTGACCTTGTCCATTCAATTTTATTACGTCATCTGTCTGTCGCTGACTGTGAGGATAGCTAGATTTGGGTAAATGATACCTAAGGCAATGCAAATGCCAAATCCGTGTATAAGTTCATTAACCTCCTGGCTTTGCCCTGCCATGCACTAGACGACCCAATTGGACCAATATGTGGAACATTACAATCCCCCCTAAAATACATTTCTTCTTGTGGAAGTTAGCTCATAACCAATTACCTACTTCTAAATCCATTTACACTTTTGTCCTAATATAAATGCTTCCTGCTCCTTATTTGGTTTAACATTTGAGTCGGCTAGCCACATGTTCTTTTCTTGCCAATTTGCTATGAGCCTTTGGACAATTTTGCCTTTGCGGGATTTGAAATGCATGACCCGATGCATATTTTGGCTCCAAACAGGCAACCATGGAGTCATGTTGGAGTAGAGTTATCACTTTTTAATGAGTATGCTAAAGCTAACATATCTAAGGCAACTTCCCTCCACGATCGACACTCGGTCCGGTGGGAGCCCTCTCCTCTTGGGTGGACCAAATTGAACGGTGATGGTTCATTCTTAGGGCCACTAAAGGTGGGGGTGGGAGGGGCGGGGGGCTGGGGGTAGGCTATATCCTTAGATCGACTAATGGATCCTTCATATTTGCAAGTGCTTTACAAAGGCAAAATTAAGACATTTTGGATCTAAAGATTTGGGGTTTACTTATGGGGGTAAAACATTACATGTAAAACATTACATCGGTAGAGGATACAAGTAAGTGGAATTGAATTCAGACTCTCAGATCCTCATCGAGCTCATTCAGAATCGGACAGTTGGACCTTGGCACATTAGAACTTACCTTAGCGATCTTTACTTTCATTTTTCATTTTTTGATTGCTAGAAGCTTCAGTATGAGTATCGTGAAGCCAATCATGTCGCCGACTAACTAGAAAACCATGGCCTTTCTCTTCCAAACGATGTCTGTGTAACGGCCCCGTCACATGGCAAAATATCCTTCCTTGCTCTATTTTTTTGGGTACTTCTTTGACTCTTTACTCAAATGGTCAAGAAGAGTGACACGTAAGGGAAGACTTAATAATAAACTATTACAACAAATGAATATAAGAAATGCAAAAGCTGAAATAGATAAAATAAAGAGTACATCATAAGTGATATATAAAAGTTCATGTCCATGATCCAGATACAATTCGATTAATAGAAAGAAAAGACTCCATTTAAAACTCTATGATAACCATGTGCACGCACTTCTTGAGATGTAATCACCGCACACACATTAACTAGGCATGCATCCATATCATGTACATGTGGAGATCACACAGAGCAGCAAGCTCAACCGTTAGCGTAAAACTAAGTGTGAATTCGTATAGGTCATAAGAAAATTCCATTATAATATGCATCGAGAAATGATAAAGATGGAGTATAATAGTAAATCAAGAAGTCATCATGATTTCATGTTGTTTCATTTCATTTCATTTCCATGTTCATAATCATATTTATGTTCATGGTTCACGTTCATGTTCATACTCATAGTTCATGTTCATAGCTCATAAGGACAAGATCCTTCCATTCATCTTTAGCCATTCATAGTCTTTCATATTATCCATGGATTGAAATAGCTCTCCACTTCTAGGGAGTACCATTGCAAACACATAAGTGTGTAGTTACCTAAATCATGATGGGCCATAGATCAGACGATGAAAAGGTTGAGTGGTCGTCCATTTGGTGTGCATTCAGCAGTCGTCCGAAAGAGGAGAGCGCGCCCATTTTGTCTATATTCATCGGTCAATCGAAAAGTGTGTGATTAACCGTTCTAAGTTCATCTATCGGCCGTTCCAAGACCATATACGATTAGTCGACCGAGAGAGGTTTGGTCATCCATTACAACATGGGAAGGTTCTCGAACTTATCGGTCGAGAGTTTCGATTGGCCAAAACTTGGCCGGTCGTCCGCTGGAACTTGTTCTATCTTCCTCCGTCGATCGGAGATCTTTGTCAACCATTGAAAGTTTTTTCGATGTGATAATCCAGTTTGGTCACCCGAAAAGATTTCGATCGACCAACTAACTATCGTCGCCATTTCCAAGTCTCGACATTTTCTACATCGGTCATTCGTTTGTGTTTTCGATGTCCGATATAGATGTCAGTATACTCGTGTCAAACTGAATCAGACATCCTAAAGAGGTTTCGGTCGCCAGTTTCATATCGACACAGCCACAGGTCATTGCGAAGTCCTTAAGTTTTCAATTAATTTTCGATACAAACAAGATCTAACACTAAATAACATTTTCACTAACATATGGCATGATCCACAAGCATATCGTAGCATCAATTTCATCATGTATAACTCATTCTCATCATATGCAATATTCGAACCGCTCACTAACAAAATACGAACATTCATTTATTTCATCTAACTTAACATGTATCGATAATCTTCTAAAGTGTTAACATGCATCATATGAAATCATACATATACATCATTTGACTGAACTTAAAATGTGAGTAACATAAGATCATGATTTCATAATGCATGCATACTACACAATCTAGCATGTCTTAAGCCTATCAAGGTCCTTAAACATGCGACATTCGTCTGGAAACAACCCCATGATCCAAATTCTGAAAACACAACTTTTTCGGACATTCTTCGATCTTTGCTTCATGAGTTCAAGCTTTAGTTCCTCCCCTATGGCTCTCCCACTTCACCTGCGCCGGATGGACCTGCCGGTGTTGCTCAAAACACAAGGAAAATGGAGAACTCGGATGAGAGAGGAGAGGAAAAGAAAGTGGGTGACTTCAATGGGTCTTTATGGGCATTAGAGTGGATGTTTCATCGTTTTGAAAGGCCAAAATTTATGAAGGAGTTACATATCTTTGAGTTGAATGGGAGGAGAAAGAGGATAGAAACTCATATTCTTCGGCTTCTGATCGTTGCACTTTCGGAATTTCGAAATAGTTTCGCTCGTTCAGTAGTGCGTCGGTTGAGCTGTCAACTTATCGCAACATCGGACGTCTGTTATGAGTTTCGGACATTTGAAAGTCCGATGTCAGATAATTAAAAAAAATTAAATTTTTTTATGAAATTCCGTGAGTTACTGACCCTCCCCGAGTCTACTCCATAGGACCGCTATCTTTTGAATAGTTAATACATATTTCCTTTTAAAAAAACTTTGTTCCGACGAGCCCTCAAAATTCAATGTAAAGGAGGCCCTTGGTTATCTACTCAATACTGTGGTTTATGCTCAACATTTGTTCGACAAAAGTACATCAAATTTTTTTTTAAGTACATCAAATTTGCTTCTTCAAAACCTTCTGGCATATTCTTATTTTAACTTTTCCTGTATATATGTCCATGCAGACTGAGTCAAATAGTCAACAGATTCAATGGGGACCTTCTAAGCTGGAGGAATAGTAACGGTATGGACAATTAAGTCCTTGTGGCACTAATTCCGATGAGTTTGCGCTAACCTCACCAGAGTTGGGGAACAAAGTTCTTCATCGTTAGAGCAAATTTGGTTTTGAAGAATGAGATAGTCTCTCTCTCTCTCTCTCCATCAGCAGTGAGTATATATAACAGAACATGCACACATTTTATTGAAATGCCGCAAGAGGGTTCAAGAACCAGAATCTAGCGGCTTAACCACCTATTCTTTTTTTTAAAAACAAATTTACAAGTGACATATACTTAAAATCCAAAAGGAAGCACTAAATGACAATGTAGCAGGGAACAGTGACCCCGTCTACACTTTGCTGTCTGCTAAAGCAATATAATTTACCATAAATTAAATCACGCTCGTTATTTCTCGATGTCACTGTATGCTGCCTTCTTATAGGTGTACCATTTTGCGATCAGGAGATAAACCAAAAAGTTGACAAGGCTCAGGATGGCCAGGAGCCAAAAGAAGTAATCGAGGTGTCCTCGATTGAGGTTATCTGGAATCCACCCAAGCTTTCCATCCCTGACAGTAATGTCGGTGACAATGGTAACGAGCAAGGTGCTCAGATAGTTACCAAGAGCAACAGTTGTAAGGGAGAGTGCAGAGCATAAACTTCTCATGGCATCAGGGGCCTGATCATAGAAGAACTCCAGCTGACCAATGAAGGTGAACACTTCTGCTGCTCCAATTATGAAGTACTGAGGAATCTGCCAGAATACAGAGATCGGTAGGTAGCCATCAGAGTCATATAAATTATGCCTTGCCACAGTGCGGAGCCTCACAACTTCAACAATGCCAGCAGCTACCATGGAGAAGATGGAGATGACCAGACCAATACCCATACGCGTTAACTGGGTGAAGCCCCGATCATTGCCCGTGATCTTGCGTGCCACCGGCACAATGATGCGGTCGTAGATGGGAACCCAGACGATGACGCTGATGATGTCAAAGATGGAGAGTGAAGCTGGCGGAATCTTGAAGTTAGGACCCATGTGGGGGTCAAGAGTGTTCCCTTGAAGAACAAACATGGTGCCCATCTGGCTGTAGACTGTGGCAATTATTATGCCACTCGCCCATATCGGAAGAAGTCGGACGACACTCTTGAGCTCCTCAACTTGGGTGACGCTGCAGAGCCTCCAGGGATCCACCTGAGTGCCCGTCATGTCGTTTGGGGTCTCCACAGCAGCCTTGTCAAGGAACCTGGGAGAAATTACAGGTAGATATAATGCTAATTTAACTTGCTCCCAGTATCAGGGTGAATTGAAATAATGCTGACAGAATTAAAGCAAGATTTTGAAGTCTTACTTAAATTGATCCGTGTGTTCAAGTTTGCGACTGCCTTGTATCACAGATTCCTTCTCTGTCACTTCATATAGCAGAGATGTGTCTGTTGGTACCTTCAACTCATATTTCCTTATAGATGCAATAATAACTTGGGCAACACGCGTCAGAGGGCTTCCTCCAGGTTTCTGGTGCCTGTACAATGGCGTGCCAAGAAGGAAGCTCACCACGGCAATAGCCATCACAACAGCTGGTATTCCGAACCCCCAACCCCATCCCACGTTCGTTTGTATCCAGACCAGCACAGAAGCTGCAACCAGCGCCCCGATGTTGATGGAGAAATAAAACCAGTTAAAGAAGGAGCTCTTCCTTTTCTTCTCTGATTCGTCGTTATCGTCGAATTGGTCAGCCCCAAAGGAAGAGACGCATGGTTTGATTCCTCCAGTGCCCAGTGCGATGAGATACAAAGCCACAAAGACAGCTGCAGTCTGTGCTCCTGTGGGGTTGCAGACACTGTTATGGCATGGAGGTTCAAGGCCTCTGACCGATGCCGTCATGGTTAGAAGCGTCAAGCCCTGCAATCAAACTGTAAGACTGATCGCAAGCTCCAACTTAATTAAAAGAGAGCACCCCCATGGAAGTCCAGTTCAGCAGCAATCTTACAAAGATGTAGATGACCATGAAGATGGCGATGGTTCGATACCGTCCCCAGTAGGCGTCGGCGAGGAAAGCCCCAAGTAGCGTGATGATGTAGCATGTACCCGACCAATTAGTGACATTGTTGGCTGCCTGGGCATTCCCTTGGTTGAGGCGGCCTTTCATGTAGTTCACCAAATTTGTGCTCATCCCATAGTACGCCAACCTCTCACAGCATTCATTTCCTGTTGACAGGAGGAGCAAGATCAGGAAACGCACAAGCACCAAAAGTTTCATATAGATCTACAGGAACTACCATTGTTACCTAGAATATAGGGACAAGCCCTCCAGTTTCCAGTTTTGCTCTTATCAGCTGGATTTCCATGCCTGTCTGTCGTCCCATCTTTTGTGTACTTGTCATCCATTTGATTCCCCCCCATCAGCTGGAAGTCTGAGGTATTACTGGAAGCTTACAAGTAGCCCTTCTTCCCGGTACCTCCTCCTACACTATGTTGCAAGGGTACGGGTACGGTACCGGTACCGGGTACGAGTACGGGTACGAGATACGTCAAATTCTAAAAAATTAGGGTACGGGTACGGTAATATATTAAATATATAATATATATATAAAATAAATTTTTATAAGATTTCTAGTATCTTCATATTGTTTAAGTTTTCAAAATAAGTAATTAGTTATTCATTTTACAGATTATGTCTAAATGAGGAGTTATTAATAGTTTTCTTTCTCCTTATGACTTCTTATCTTTAACATTTATAAGTTTTATTGTTCACATTTGATAAAAATGTAGCAAAATATATGTGTATCATGTTCTCTAGTATTAGTGCTTATATGATCATCAATCATTTATTTTTTTTTAGAATTTTATCTGACAAAATTTTGATATGGAGTACCCAATTGCATAGGTACGAGTACCCATTGAAGTACCCATTTTTTAAAAATTATTTTATTATTGGGTACGTATGGGTACGAGTACCCACGAGTACCCATGAAGTACCGGTACCGGATACGTATCCGGTACGGATACGTCGAGAAAATTGAAGTACCCGTGCATCATAGCTCCTACAGATGAAACCACGTCTCAGCCAGGAAGCATAAGAAAGGGATGAAGCAACTGTGGACAGGAATTAAGTTCCCAAGTCGTATAATAGCAGCATTCATTGACTAAAATGAGAACACGGGTCAACTCTGGTATTCTCAGAAAGTTGCTGACGAAGAGAAGATAACTGTTGACAGATCACAGCACGTCAGAGCAAAATGGATGGAAGTGCTTGTCGAAAAAAAAAATGGATGCAAGTGCATGGAGAATTGGCACTTGGTCAATTGATCTGACACAAAAGGGCATGGGGCTTCTGCGTTCGTCTATCCGTCGTTCTAGTTTTAGCAGCTTCCACCTTCGTCTTTTTCCCCTTTGCTCTTCCCTCGTGTTCTCTCTGTCTCCTTTTACATTTATCTAGTCTAGTAGTAAGTCTGGTATTTGTTTTTTAGTGGAAGATGAGTATATTTAATTTGCTGTTCAAGCTGAAAAAAGTAATGTATCTATTAATCTCTATTATATTATATATTGGTTCAAAACTCAAATATACCTTCTAACCTATTCGCAAGACAGGAGTTGCAAAAGCTCTCCCTTCTCTGTTTATTTCAGGGAAAAAATTTCCTACACTACTACTTTAGCTCTTGTGAGAAGGATGCAAGTCACCATAGAGTGAGACTTTTTGCTATATTTCTAGTTTTCTACCAAGACTCAAAAGATTGTGGGAAAAATTACAAGAGGATTTGAAGCTAGTCAGAGTGGAGAAGAGTACACAGTGTGAAAAGATTGTGAAACAACTAAATTAAAGAAAGGAAGAAAGAGAGGTCCGCATCTCATCTTGCATCATAAAATAACAATAGAAAAAGAGTATTTACGGCTCGATAAAACCCACAAGATTCCACAAAGAAAGCATGGATCGCACCTGTCCCTCCCCTTCCGGATGAAAGAAGAACCTCACGACCTTTGCATCAGGCACGGTGTGTGCTGCTTTCCTTCGTTGATACTCCGCCCACAATTCAAAACTAGAGAAAGAACTCGAACAGAATCATATCAGGAGTTCAGATTCCATCCTCGAGCCTTTGTTCTGGCTTTATATACCCGTATCAAGCAGGCAGGCACAGAGCGAGAGAGAGCGAGCCTTTGTTCTGGCTTTATATACCCGTCTCAAGCAGGCAGGCACAGAGAGAGAGAGAGAGAGAGAGAGAGAGAGAGAGAGAGAGAGAGAGAGAGAGAGAGAGAGAGAGAGAGAGAGAGAGAGAGAGAGAGAGAGAGAGAGAGAGAGAGAGAGAGAGTCCAGTGGGAAAATGGGACCAACCGGAGGACTTGATGGCTGTCGACCTGTCGTCTTCTTTAAGGAAGACGCCTCGAATAGTCAAAAGCAGCAAGTGGGACTTCCGCAGCCAACTAGGAACCACAGAATCAGAACGCTTGATAATTTGCTTCGACCAATCATTTTGATTAAGTTTAGTCTGATTAGATTTACATCGAGTACTATTGGCAGTGTTAGGTCCAAGATTCCTCCAGATCAGGCGCACCAAAGAAAAGTATCACTTATATGGTTTGAGACTCAAAAGAAGGGATTAACAACTGATATCAGACCAGTAAGTACTAAGTAGCGCCAACCAACTGTTGTTGTTGCTGTAGGGAAGGGAAGGGAAGGGAAGGGAAGGGAAGTAATGCTATCGTGGACGGAAAAGAATCACGTGATTTTTTCTACATCTCAGGCTCGGAGGTGATGTCAGAATTCAGATCAGATCGGATCAGAATATTATACGAGGTTAATTCCTTAAATTTTCTTCATTATATTAACTTTTATATTTTTCAATATTTTTGTATTTATGAAAAAGTTAAATAAATGAAAAAAAAATTAGAAATCAGACGTAAAGAATAAGTAAAAATCTTGATATAATTTAAGGATATTATGTGATAAATTCATATATTAGAGTTATATGCGATTTAGTGAGATTTAAAAAAAAAATATCCTTATTATATATAAAAGTCATCTCAAAAGTATCAGAGACCTAAACCAAAGTATAATATAAGTTCAGAAATGTAATATTAGATTGTTGTATTCTAATAGAATTTTTCTAACCACTTACTTTATGCATGCAGTCAATAAATGAAGAATAAAAATTTATATATGTGACATTATTTATGAGGAAAATTAGTTTCAGATTTTTTAATTAATGAAAGAAAAAATAGAATGTGAGAAGAATATAGATAAGATGCATAATTAATGAGAATATATTTGATTTAGAAATAAAAAAAGTTAATTATTACTAGCTCAATAACATTCGTAAATAAAGCAATGGCTTGAGCACCCGGCACTGAAATATATATAATTATTGTTATATATAGAGAGAGATAGAAGAAAGATATTAATTTTGAATTTCACTTTCACCGAATAGAAAAATACCCCCTCTCTCTCTCTCTTCCCCCTAGATTAGAATCTAGGATTATTTTTTCAAATCACCCATAAATTATCACGATTTTTTAAATCTAATTTCAAATTACGAACTTTATTTTTTGGATCCCTAAACTATAATGATATTTTTAATTTGATCCTTTCGATCAATTCCGTCGACTTCTCGATTATCTTTAATTTTTTGTATTTATAAAAAGTCCATTATACCCATGTCTTAAGTGTTAATCTATTTTTATATAAAATAATATATAATAAATAAATAAAAAAATAAAAAAATAGGGAGGAAGATGCCCCGGAAGCAGGTGGCACGCCGCCCCCCAGCCATCTTTAATTTTCTGCTTTTTTTTTCTTTTTTAATTATTTTTTATTTTATGCAAAAATATATTAAGACTTTTCATAAATGTGAAAAATCAAAGATAATCGAGAAGTCGACGGAATTGGACGGAAGAATTAAATTAAAAAAATCGTGATAATTTAAGGACCTAAAAAATAAAATTCGTAATTTGATATTAGATCTGTAAAATCATCATAGTTTAGAGATGATTTGAGAAAATAACTCTAGAATTTATGGCAACTTCAAAATTAAAACTTAAGTCAAAATAATTCTAAAAACAAGTTTTTAGTTGCGATTGTGTATTCTTAAGAATTATGCCAGAGGCGATGACGATATGTTCCCCCTTGTATGAGTTCTTTATAACCCGAATAAATAAATGGGAGGTTTGAAATCCGAATAATCGCAACTTCTGATTATTTTATTATACGTAAAATGAAATTAAAAAGGAAAAAAAAACAAAGCTGGCCAGCATCATGATACATGTCATGGCCCTGGTAGTTCAAAATTTCAAAACTGAGCCGATCGACATGGACGAGACGAGACGAGAGGCATAGCCTTTACTTTATTTGGCATTTGATGAAAAAATGCCATCATTGAGGCTAATTGGACGATTAAAAATCATCAAAAGTAGTTGAGTGCAAGCGTGATCAGAGGCAATCATTGCTCGCTCGGAAACAAAACAAAAAAGAAAAAAAAGCAATCAAAATTTGGCATTTTGGAATCTTATGATATATAGACGAATTCAATATAATAAGAAGAGATTCTTCGTTGCTTAATTTGTATCAGTTTGAACAGTGCACTCGCAGTCCTTAACGAACGAGATACATCATCTGACCATATCTTTACGTAAACAAGGCATCATTGCGTACCACATATGTAATACTGTTTCTTATGCGTTTCTCCTTCTTTTTTAATGCCATCTGGACGAGCTCTTGTCATCTTGTGTCATATCATATATTATAAACAGTAGAACCAAACTTTGGGACAAAAAAGAAATGAGGAGGTTAGCTTTAGTTGTAAATGGTTTCCAATTGAGTAATATAACCAGGTTGATTTTTGTGCTGCAGACAATTTTTTAATGGAGATCTCACCCTGTCATCCGGCCGAAACTTGGACTGCTGATATGATGTGGTTGTTTTTTTTTCTTTTTTTGCTAAATTCGTACTTATATCTCAATCTTAATAAATTGTTGTTAAATTTGTACTTATCACCACTTTTCAAAATATTAAATCTGAAATATTTCTGCACAGTAAAAAATTAGAATGCAATTTTAGGAGAAGTGCATAAATATGAAATCTTAATTTTGAGATTTGAAGTTAGAAATCAGAATTTTGAAATCTGAAATTTGAAACTTGAAAATTGAAATATGGCATAAATGTTCAAGATCGAAACAAGGCATGTCTAACAATGTTTTTGCACCATAGGACCTTAGGATTATATACTAAGTGCAAAAATTTTGAATTTTAAAAATAAAAAAAATCAGAAATCAGAATTTTAAAATTTAAAATTGGAAATAAAACAATAATCCAAAATAACATTCAAGAATTAAGAAACAAGTATGTTTAGCAATGTTCGGAATACATGTTAACACAAGAATCCGTGATCAATAATATTTTTGCACCATAGGAGTTTAAGATACATTATAGAATAAGTGCAGGAATATAAAATTTGAAATTTAAGATATGAAACTGACGTGCATTTAGCAATATTTATGCACTATAAAAACTTAAGGTTACATTGTAGCATGTGTATAGTATGAAGTTAGATAAATAAAAATTAGAAATGTTGAAAACAAAAGATTGAAAATGATAACTATAGGATATAAGTGAAAATTACAATAAACAATTAGAGGAAAGAAAAATGCATAAAGTTAAAATGAACTTTAAGCACGGATGAGAAATCATTTGTACTATAAGTAAATATTCATAGCATGATAAGAAATAATGTAACGACCCGATGTCTAAGTAACAAGGTGGTTTGATTGGATAGTCCAATATGAGTAAAACACAAAAGTGGTCATGAGATGTACCTATCCCTTCACATATCAAGACATATTTTAAATTCGTACGGGCCGAAAGCCCAAAGAGAATAATATCTTGATTGAAGAGCCAACCTCACGTGCTCACTTCAGCCATGTGAGAACCATGATCTATGTGCCAACATGGATCGCTCAACGAGAACGTTGAGCCCCCTCAAGGGGGAAGATTGTATCGACCTAAGGTCTAAGAACCAAGATAGTTTGATTGGATAGTTTCACGTGGCAAAATACGGAGGTGTTTATAGACATACATGTAGCTATCCCCTTTACCTATCAAGACGTGTTTTAAATTCATGCGGACCGAAAGTCGAAAGCGAAAAATATCTTAATTATCAAGTGTGCAAATCAAATCTCATTGTCCTCAGTAATGATGCCAAAAATCTGATTCGTGATGTGATGTGTACGACTTGAGTGGAATGGCATTCTTCAGCATAATCACGCACTGGGTGAAAAAAATGATGACTAAGGGATGGACGCCCCTACACGTCTAAGTACTCCACTTCACATAAAAATCTTGAATAAGTGTTAATATTTATAAATCCTTAGCACACATGACAAGACTGCAAGCGCACAACAATCAATGCAGTATTTAAGGGTCGATCCACAGGGATAAAGTTGAAAATTTTGCACTTGATTGAAACCATTTAAAATGAAAAGTTTAAGTCAAAGGAAGTTGTTTGGAATGAGAAAGTGAAACATTACTAAACTAGAAATTGCAACAAATGAAATTATAATAATTTTATGAATTTTTAATGTAAGTGTGGGCTAAAATTAGACTAAATAAATCCTAAGGCTTAGGAGGTTGTTTCAAGAGTTTTATTTCTTAAACTGACGTAAACCAATAAAGTAGCAACAAATGCCCCAGTCTCCAGACTTTGAACAATCATGCGATGTAAGTCAGGATTCAGCCAGCCTCTCGGCATGTACTGAATGCCGATAAATGATAATCCCTCTCGGGTGAATCCTTTAAGTCCAATTCGAGAGAGAAGATAAAGAAAAGTTTGGGCAAACCTCCCGGCTCTACCTTACTGCCCCCACCTTTCAACATGCGAGAATTGAAGGATAGATTGCTCTCTAGGGTGGGAGTCATCAACACTATAAGACCAAAGACAATTCAAATGAAGAAAGATATCTTCAGGAAGCAAATTACTTTGGGGTACTTCGGATCCACCTCTCAGCCTCATCGTAGATTGACCATGGACGTCCCCTAGATACCACCCAATCATTGTCCCACCTTTGGGCATGTATATAATGACTAGGGAATAGAGTACCCTTTTGAGTGGAAGGTATAGGTATCGAGATGTATGGTCGAAGTTAAAATAGGGGATCATCTCTCGAAAATAAAAAAAAAGAGGAAGCTCAAGAGTTTCTCCTTAGCTGAACCGTGACAATGATGATTCCTCTACATATCCTAGCACCTACCCAACATCTCAGGTGGCATGCCTTAGCTAGGGACCGTGAACATCCTCTCGTGCGGGAATCACCTTCATGAAGACTTTCCAAACTGAACCCAAGGGGTTAGATGGAAACAAGAAATAGATTGACGAAATGCTATATGACATTATGCCTTGTTGAAGGAATCCAACTTCAAGTTCCTCACCTCTCGGCCTTGACGCTTAAGCTAGAAAAGATAAGCACGCTCTTGGACCAAGGCACAATGTGTGGACAATCAATATATTTGATAGTCAAAACTTCATCATGAAAATGACAACAATAATGAAATAGTAAACAAGAAACAATAGAACAAAAAACTCAAGACACGAAGTAACTGGCTACTGCTACTTAAACATAAACTTAGAAAAATAATGTTAAGAAACATAAACATCTATCACAAAATTTCCAACCTCAGTTGGCTAGTTTAGTTACACACTAGAAACAAGAAAATAAGAAAAGGAAAAAAAGGAGGAGGGAGGTTGCTGTTGCAATCTCCTTCTTCGTACTACAGTGGGTTGGAGATTCTCGTATTCCCCATTGTTGGAAAGATCCCTTTCTTTGACAGCCTCATTATCCTTTTAGCTTGTGTTTGGATTGGCAATGCTCTCAGAACCAAGTGACAACATAACAAAGTTTGCTTCAATGTTTGGATGAAGTTCTATCGTCGATGAGAACTTTCGACAAGAAGGAGATGTCTCTTCTTCCTTTCTTTTACCATCCACCTCCTCCCCAAACCCAATTCCACCATGGCCTACTCCGTTGTTGCCTGATCTCCGACTCCAAGTTCCCCAGTCTACCCCCTTACTCGCATCCCTCGGCACTACAGTCTACCAGCCGTTCCGCCCTCCCCCGTCCCCGCTTCCATTCTAGTACAAGTCCATCGGCCCCATCGAACGCCCTGACATCCTCCCCGATCGCGTTGGCCTCTAGCACGAGTATGCGCCGCTCATCACAGCCCTCTTCATTGATGGCTTCACGGCCCCCACCATCGAGGAGGTAATCAACATCTCTGGCATCGACTAGAACCACCTCTTCGTCGGCACCCAAGTCTGTGATTCCCTCGTGTCCTCACCGTTCGACTCAGATCTCCTCGCCTTCTTTGACAATGGTGATGGTGTCAAACTACTCTACAAGCTCTGCCTCCTCAAGGCGACTCAGCGAGAGAAAATGCGATAGGGAAGTGCAGAGGGAAGAGGGAGAGAGAGAGAAAGCGTGAGAGAAAGGGAAAGTTCTAGCACGTTGCGAAGTTCTCGCGAGAGCGGAGAACTTTTTCTCAAGAACTTTTGTGAAAAAAGTTTGCCTCATCATCACATGACCGTGAACTTGAAAAGTTCCCATTCTAAATGTTGTTTGGCAGAACTTTGCCTAGTTCTGGGCAAAAGTTCATTGCCAAACATAGACTTATAGTCTTAAGGTTCGATGTCACTTGTCTATATCTTCACGTGCTCCCTTGTCTTCTTCTTTCCACTTTGAATCTGGCATATGCTTTATCTAGAACCTCCTTTTCTTAGCTATTTTTGTCTTTACTTTAGGTTAGGATTCAAGCTTGTCAAGTGTCTAGCTTTTGTCTTGTTCTACTCACTTTTTCAGCAAAAAAAATATGTTTGTGGTCCCTCCTTAGTTGTTTTCCTCTTAGGTTACTAGATATCCAGTTTTTCTAACTACTTCCTTATTCTCATATGTCCATGAAGTGTATAAAAAGTTTCGTTCCTCTAATACAAAAAAATGTTAGACTAATGTGAAAATGTGTCTTCCTATTTGCTACTTTGGACACATTGTCTTCCTGAACCGAGCTATCTTCTCTCAAATTCGCATAAGTGTTCGTGTGGGGGCATACAAGTAGATGCTTCCATGTGTTACTATGTAGGTGAGGGTACCTATATGCATAACCCTATCTTCTAGCATTCGGATTATTACATGAAAATGATTAAAAGAAACAATAATGTAGTTCCAGAAATATGAAAAGTCATTAGTGGATGTGGAGAAGTCATGCATTTTGGAGATATGACGTGTTCGAACGTAAGAACATAGCAAGATATGAAATGAATGTATGTTAAAATGTATACATAATCTTTTCACATCTATAATTGTTTAAGTAATTTCCAATTCTAACCTCCATGATCGTTTGCTAATCCCATTGATTTTACAATATTCCATCCTTTCTTCAGTCCCATATACATGCCTCCTGTCCAATCCAATATGTTTGTTGTTCCTCCCTTTCTTCAATCGTGTATATGTTTCTTGAGTCCCATATGCACACCTATTATCCAATGCCATATATCATTCCTTTCTTCAGTCCCATATGTGTAACATCCAAAGAGTTATAAAAAAAGGGAAAGAACCTCACCAGCGTCCAAATCCCAACCCACCTACTTAACCAACTTAAAGTAATGCCCTAAAAGAAGTCTCACCTAACCCCTTGCCACCTCATTCTTTTTCCTCTCCCATATGCATCCTGTCGGCAGCACCCCATTTGAGCTACATTAACCCTCCCTCACTCATCTCACTCTCTCTCCACTCGGCCAGCAACAACAAGAGTTCCAATAAACACCAAGGAAGGAGAAGAGGTTGGTTCAGCTAGGACAGGAAGAAGGGGAAAGAGGGGAAGAAGCTAAAGTTTAAGGTTCACTAAACAAGGTATGTTTAATCACATATAATTAGCCATGCATTTAATCACATTTCGATTCCTTTTCATATAGCATGCATCATTTTCTGGCCTTATTTGCTTTAATTTTATAAAAATGGAAACCTACCCAAATTATATGTTTTATTACAGAAAAAGTAAGGGAATTGAGTTAGGAATCCATAGAAACAAACGACACTCGAATCAGAGTTAAAACGGGGTGGCTGAATTGAATATAATGGATCATTATATGACCGTAATGACCGTAATAGCAAGGGCGTGAATAGCCCGTTACAGCCCATTAAAATGTTCAGTTTCAGTCCTACTTCGCTTTGGACACTGTAAGAGCCGTTAAATCCATGTTATGGGCCGTTACAAAGTCTGTTTTCGAGATTTCTTCGACTTTTCTTGGGAATTTCAAGTCCAGATCGAACCCAAACTTTATCCTAAGCCTCAGGGGTGATTAGAAAACATATTTATTCATATTTGAAGGAGTTTTGGATAGTTTCAAAGACCTATCAAAGTCTATTCCAAATTTACTTATTTTAACACAAAAAGACTTCGAATCAAATCGAAACTCTACGAAAACTCTTAGGACTAGTGGAGGCTATAAATAAAGGCCCTAGAAGATAGAAAAATGGGTGCTTAGTCGTGCTTGGAGGTGCTTGAGACCTTGGGAGTCATGCTTATTGCAGAAGAGACATATTCAAGTTGAAGAATATTGCTGGAGAAGAACGAGGAGCAACTCAGCGTCAGGGCTCCGAGATCGTTCCAGAGATCGTCTAAAGCAAGAATTCTTATTCTCTTCCTATTGTTTGATGCTCTTTACCCATACTTTTTATGCTTAATTAATTCTGTAATAGAGATATTTAATCTTTATGAGAAAACTACATGAGCTATTTGTTAGATTTGAATTAATATAGTTATGTCAGATTCTTTTATTATGATTGTTATGCTTAATGCTTTTTACTAAGATTATTATATTCTGAGATAAGACTACAAACTAGATCTGGGTGGTTAGTTTTATGATTCAATAATTCTCAACGAATCGATTCTTAACTTAAAGTTGAAACAATCATAACACGAAACTAGTAACTCATTGTTTGTTTGTGCTAGATTTTGTGTGGTCTATCGGTTTTTACCCAACGAGGATAACTGTTAGTTTAGGACTTACAACTTAATGCGTCTTAATGTCTTTCTTAACTGAAGGTTAACTCAGCATTTTTTATCCTAAGTTTTACAAGACTTAAGATAGTTTGATTTACTCAGCGTAGAGGTCAATAATTCAAGTAATCCTAATCCGTCTCAAGAACTAAATCTATTTATCATTGTTATAATTCAATCTTCATAGTTGTTCATGTTAGTTAATCATCATCGTTAATCATCCCTAATTCTTAGGCTCAACACCAATTTATTTTATTTTTTATTATTAAATTTTCTACCTCTTTATTTTCTATTTTAATATCACAACACCCTTTTCTTTTCCTAGTAGATTATTGAGATAGATTAGATTTAACTAGTTCCTCGTGGGTTCGACACTCTACTCTCTACTTTATTACTTGATACGACTAGTGTACTTGCTAGAAAATTTATTTATTACAAATTCAACACATCAGCGCACCCCCATTTGAGCTACATTAACCCTCCCTCCCTCACTCATCTCACTCTCTCTCCACTCGGCCAGCAACAACAACAACCCCATTGGAACTCTTGGATAGCAACACCAAGGAAGGAGAGGAGGTTGGTTCAGCTGGGAGAGGAAGAAGGGAAAAGAGGGGAAGAAGCTAAAGTTTAAGGTTCACTAAGCAAGGTGAGGGGATAGAAAGCCGATGTGTGTATGATTGGATTAAGGGTTTTGAAGGTCACATTTAGTCTTCTTAGATGATATGATTAGGGTATGTGCATGGTTACTTTGCATTATTATATGATTTAGTTAAAGTTGTTGTTTCATTGATAATCTTGCTTAGGATCATGATGCTTTAACTCCATTTATGTTTAGTTATGATGAAATGGATTATTTGTTAGATGCAAATGTGATTAGTAGTTCTTAATGTTCTTATGCAAACTTCTACATATATTCATGATTATTGTGCTAAAAATACTATGTATGATCCATATGATGATTAAAGCAATGTGTGTGCTCAGCATATTGATGAATGTATGTTTGGGGGAAGGAAAATGTAGTGAAGATTCAGTCTCGTTGCTCGAGACCGATTGACCAAAAACCTTTCGGTCGCCCATTTCGGAATGTTTGAAAGTCTCGGACTTCTACGGACGTCCGATCGATTATTTCGGTCATCTGACCCTCCCCAGTGATCGTCCACCCTTTTGGACGTCTGATTTTAAAAGTTTGATTTCTCGGACATTAGTGGTCGTTGCGATGCCCTGTTCAGACGCATGCCTGACCCATAACGATCGACCAAAATATATTCAAATGTCCGATTTAAAAAGTCTAATTTCTCATACATTAACAAACATTGCGATGCCTAGTTCGGACATTGCAATGCTCAGTTCGGATGTTGCGACACCCAGTTCGGATGTCCACATGACCTACAGTGGTCGATCGAAACATGTTCGGTTGCTCGATTTCCAACGCAGCGGTCATCCGAAAGTGGACTGGTCATCCACTCTGTCTCTAATGCCTATGTGATGTTGATTGTCTACACTTAGAATGATTTGAACTATGTATGACCTTAAATAGGATTAAAACATGCGACATGTATTGAATGCTTGTATTTATTGATGAATATAAAGTAAAAAATGGATTGGTATGAAAGCGTCTTGTTGTAGTCATGGAAGGGAACATGTCATCACTTGCTAGCTTAAGTGGCTCATTCCTAAGGAAGCTACCTACACCCATAGGTTGGAAATTTCCAAGTGGGACCTAAAAGGATCTCGGCTTAGTTAGCCAAGGACCCGCGAATCAACATGGTCCCCCCAATTACCAAGATAAGAAGTCGTCTAAATAAAAGATAGAAAGAAAAGATGTATATCACTTAAAGTGACTAAGATGAATGATTTGAGACATAAAGATGAAGATGATGATAATGTAAGCATCTAAAAGGATGCTAATGTATGTCATCTTATCATAATATGTTATGAAGAAAGATGTTAAAGCTAAGCAAGATAAGTTATGATATGCATTAGAATAATTTTAAAGATGATATATGTTTATCTTATGATGATATTGTTCACATGCTATGTAGAGTGCATACATAATTCATAGCATGCATATGTTCTATGTTTCATTATGACATGATAAATTATGTTATAGGATCATAGCTTGTATGGACATCAACATACTCGAATGGGAGAAATCTCCTGCACCCTTTGGATTCATGCAAGTATGGAAGAGGCATAGGCTCGGCGGCGAGGGACTTATGACGATGAGATTGCACATGTGACGATCGGGCTACGGCCCAAGTTATCTTATAGTATTTTATATTATGATGATGGACTCTTAGTGAGTTATGGCTCATGAGTCTTTGAGTCAGTACTTTTCTATGAACTCATTTATATATTGTGAACTGGGTCTTACGTTAGAACGTATGATGCGTTGAAATGATATAGCAAAGTAGAATCGCTAGCAAGTGCACTAGTCGCTCAAGTAATATAGTAATAGGAGTAAGAGTGTCGAACCCACGAGGAATATTATTAATTCAATATCTGAATTTATAAATTAATAAGAGAGAAAAAACATGGATTTTGAAAATGAGTTTTAAAAGATAAAAAAAATAAGATAAAGATGAGATAGTGGTGTTGAAGTTAGGCCTTAGGATGAAAATAGATCAAGATAAATATTTGAACCATAAAAGATAAATTTAATCTTTAAAGATGGATTAGAGTCTCTCTAAAGTAATCTAACATGATTAACTTGTGGTCTCCACGACTGTCATCCATCAATCTAATCATATAGAACTATCTTAATTTAATAAGAATTGAAGTCTCCACGACTGGTACCTAAAATCATATTAAAATTAAGATGCATTAAATGGAATTATCTAAATTATTAATCACTCCAAAAACTGGTATAGATTAATAGACCACACAAACTTGATTCTCCACACACTAGTTATCAAATTTATGTCAATTATTAATTTCAAATAAAATCAATTATAATTAGTATAATGAATTTTGAAATTAAACACTCCACAAACTGGTATAGCCTAATTCAGAAATTTAATTAACTAACATAAAAGCATTAAGCATAATTAATAATTGATCAAAAAAGATTAAAACAAATAAAATAGGGTCCAAACATTTCCCTTCAATTAATAATCTCCTAAAATAATAATCCTAAAAATATGGAGTTCATCCTAGAAATTCCGGAGAGATAATTAAATATAAATCATAAAAATTGAAAGAATTACACCCAAAATAGAGATCTCGAATCTGGCAAATAGTCGGGCAGCCTCTCGGACTTGATCAGGGTCGCGATCAACCTCCAACCGTCGCACCTCTCTCCTCTTGGTCGTAGCCTGCAGAGCTCACGACTCGCTGTGGAAGAAACCTGAACTTCAGAGCACACCTTGGAACGATGGATTCTCCACGTATTTATAGGTGCGGACGGCCTTCAATTTTATCCCGGCCGTAACATCGTACGGATGAATTTAAATTTACGAGATAAACTCAGTCAAAGATAAATCCTTTTAATTGTTACCCCCTTTGAATCTCGGCCAAAACCAACATTTCCTTGCCATTACCCCCTTCAAATATCGGCCGTAATGAAGTTCTTTTATCTTTACGCCCAAAGAGATAAACCCTTTTACTCCCTCTAAATCTCGGCCGTAAGGAAAGAATTTAATCTTGTTACGCCCAAAAGATAAAATCATTTATCTTTACCTTTCATATCTCGGCCAAAACAGAGAATTAAATCTCGTTGCGCCCAAACAATTTTATCTTTATCCCTTCATATCTCGGCCAAAAGGATGATTTCATTTGAGTTATCGGCCGTAACAATTCTTTTGAATCGGTGTTGGAGTTCTCGAGCGATAAATACATTTGAATTGGAGATCTCGGCCGTAAAGATAAATCTTCAGAATTTCGGCTGATACGTCACAATTCATCTAAATCTCGGCCGATACGTCCAATCATATATTTGATTTTTTTCTTGCAAAATAATTATCAAAATTTAGTTAATCCATCCACAACTAAAGTATTCAGAGAATTAATAATTTGAAATTGATAAATTCAGAATTATGATTAAAAGTGACTAAAAATGATGCATGCCATGAACAAATTACAAAAAAATTAATTAAAATAGTATTCTAAAATATATTGTATTTTGCATGCATCAAACTCCCCCAAGCTTAAAGTCTTGCTTATCCTCAAGCAAAAATTCAAGGCAAGGCTCAAGAAAGTTCCGTCATAGCCTCCATATTGTCAACTGACTAATTTTCTCACGTAGTTCTTCTGCATACCTACTACTCAGTATCTTATCATTTCCATGCACTTAGCTTTCATAGAGGTTCTGAATGCTATACAAATTTAAACAATCTCAAATTCAGCCTTATAGAAAAATAAATTGTCTGTCAAATAATAGTATTAATATTGAACACATAAGTACTAATTGAGCTTAAAACTTTTTCTTTTTCTTTTTTTCTTTTTCAACTTTATTTTCAATCATTTTAAAAGTTCTAATCTTCAAGCAGGATTGCACAAGGAAGTCCATGTAGCGGGCTCTGGACTGATGACTCCCAGACCAGATGGTCTTAGGGCAACAGGTGATAAGGCACCCCTTGAGTTTACTTGCCCGAACAACCAAGTTTCTGAATGAAGAGTTCAAACTTAGCCATGATTCAGTACTCCTGTGCTTCTCCATATTTCACAAGATAGTCCATGTAGCAGGCTTTCGATCGACGGATCCTAGAGAAGTTGTCCTTAGGTCGCCAGGCATGAACCCCTACGGATCTAATTATCCGAACACATCTTGATTCCGGATAACACTTTTGTACCTACACATAATTTTATTCAAAAATTATTTTTTTATTGGGGTTCAACTAATCCTTCTTTTTATTCACTTTCAATTTTTATAAGCTCATAAAGTACTTGATATGGTCAATAAGAAGGCTACTACTATCAAGACTTAAAATAAAAATGCATGAATAAGATTTTGTCATCTAGTCATTCATAATTCTACTTAGCATAGGCACACAGTCTATAAGTTTGATACTGAAGTAGCAAGTGATAAGAAAGAAAAGTGTTCAAATTTCATCAGTTAACGACATATCTTTGATTTTTTTACTAAAAGATAATTAAAACAGTAAGACAAGAGTTTGTAAGATGGTAGCAAAAATAAATGCATGCAATGGTATTTTTTAGAAAATTTTCAAAATTTTCAAATTTTTTGGATTCTTTTTACAAAGAGATGCAAACATAAGCAAATTAAAAAAAAAGAAACATGCAATGCATGAAATGCAAACTCCCTCAAGCTTGAACTAGACACTATCCTCAGTGTTAAGCCATCAAGGGAAAGTGATACATACTCAATAAAAAGGAAAATTAAGGAAATAAAGAAAAGAGAAAAGACACAACCGAATTTACTGTCTGTGGGGTGGCGATGGTGGATGGTAGCCAAGATTTCCTTGGCGCATATGATACTCATGGATGCGCCTCGTCATGCGCGCATGCTAATTCTGAAGGGATTCGAAGCGTGACGATCATCCATATTTCTAAAATGGGCTCGAATGTTGGTCAACTCTTGGGCTTGTCTAAGTTGCTCTTCCTGAATAGCGTGCAACTGCCCTGACTGACGAAGTTGCTCTTCTTGAAAAGTGTGAAACTCCCCTGCCTGACGAAGTTGCTCATCATACATTGATTCCCATAAGTTTTGCATGGAAGCATAGTCAGGCTGAGGTGGCGGAGATGGATAGTAAGTCTGCTTTGGGGCTGAAGTAAAAGTAGGTTCTGGTGCTATATAGTGATTCTGCACAGGTTCCTGTAAAGGGGCAAATACTTCCATCGAGTCGCGTTCCTCATAAGGAGTAGCAGGTATGAACGAGGAATCAGAAGAGCTCTCTTGTGCTGGAGATGGAATCGGAGAAGGCACCGGCATATAAGGTGAATGGACGGATGTGGCATATTGAGAAGCTGCTGGTGATGCAGCCTGAAATCCTTGTGGCTGTTGAAGGTAGGGTTGGGCTGCCGCATAATCAGTAGAATCAAACTAGGAGAAATGTTCATCTTGGTGTGGCTGTCCGACAGAGGTAGATGGTCCTGCAGGTGGGATTACTGGAGATATGACCTGCCTAAAAAGGAGCCAATTATTTGGATTAATCGGCGTAAAAGCATCTCGATATGAGCAGGGCACCTCCTGATGGTGGCCTTTAAAAATAAAAACTTTGATCCCTGAGTTGTTGGTCTTCACGAGACCCATAGCCTGAATGGTCCTACGAGTGAGGTGAGTGTTTCCTGGCACAGCTTCGAGATCATCCAAGTCAAGTTGTAGGTGCTGAGCAATAGGTGTGAGAAGGGCACCCATATTAATGCTACCGCCACGATGAGTAGTGCGGCGCTGGAATCGACGAATGAGGAAGGCACCCACATTAACAGGAGTTCTGTGAAGCATGCTGTGGATGATGTATAACTCTCCCTCTGAAACGACACCATCATTATCACTGCGCCCACTTAAGGTGTTGCTTAGCATGCGATGGACGTAGCGCAGAACAGGATTCTGAATTGAGCTATCTTTAGCGGTGTTCCAAACCAATCGGTCTTCTTCTATTATCTGTTTCCAAAAAGTTTCAGCATCAAAGTCAACAGGTACAGAAAGAGATCCATGGTTGGGAAATCCATAGATATTATTAATCTCTCCTAGAGTGAGAGTAAAAGGTCGCCCATAAAGTTGGAATAAAATGCGAGGCTGATCATAATTCCTGCCATCTAAATTAAAAACCTCCGAGGATGAGAGAAATTCCATAATTAGTACTTCATAAGTTGGCCACCAAGAATGCACAAAGTCAGAGAGTCCAATCTGAGAAAATAATAGATGAATATCTACAAGTAAATTATACTCCCTCAGCAATTCAGTATCTGAAAATCTGGTGGCATGAATTCGAATATCAGACATCCGTTCATATCGAGCTTGATACTCCGGCTTAGTCCAATAATAATCTCCGGGGTAGGAGATTAATTGTGAGGGCTGTGGGGCCGGCTGAGCATTCGGATGTCATCGTTCGTGACGTCCCCTCCATATATTAGCAAATCGCCTCATGCTATATTCGCAGAGATCAGTAAAACAAAAATGTGGTGGCTCGGTCAAAAGGACGGTTGCGGCTCGATCGCTGAAGTTTCGGCCCAAGTCAGCTGGATGACTCGACCATAAGGCAAAGACATGTCGTCGGTGAAATTGGCGACTGAATCTCGGCCGTAATATGTGTCGGCCGTAAGGAAGAGACCTCGGTCAGTCGCAAAGTCTGTCGGCCGTAATACATATGCTCAAGTGTTGGCCGTAAAGACGTAAGTCGATGAAAAACTTCGGCCGGTCCATGGCGGTGGAATGCCTTTGAGAAGACGGCGGCTGGGCGGCTGAGGCCTCGACCGTAAAGAGAAAAGTTCGGCCGTAATTGATGAAGCTCGGCCGTAAGAGTAGATGAACCTCGGCCGTAAGGAGTAGATGTCGATGAATAACCTTGCAATGCAACTTCGGCGTAAGAGGCGGTGTGATAACGGCCGTGTGACTTCGGGCGTAAAAGAGCAGCGGAGACGCCGTGAGACTTCGACCGTAAAGAGTTGGCTCGGTATGGAAGCTCGGCCGTAAGGGAGCTGAGGTTAGGTCGGTGAGGCTTCGGCCGTAAGGGCTTTTAGTCGTGGAGACTTCGACCGTAAGGAACAGAGGTTCGGCCGTAATGCACAGGGGGCGTAAGGATCGGCGGTGAGACTCGAAACTTTGGCCGTAAGAGCCACTTCGGCCGTAAGGAGGAAAGGGCGAAATGGAGCCAGTTCTTGGTTTGCAAAAACACGAGGTGTAAGAATTTATAGATACAATTACGGGCGTAAACTTACCTTTCCCTCGTGATGCGCGCAGTGAAGGGTCATGTCGTAAGAGCTTGGCTGATTTTCAAGGCACACAGTGATCGGCCGTAAGAAAGACGGGTGGCAGGGCGTAATGGTGCAAGTGTTTGATGAGACGCATGCATGGCGAGTTGTTCAATCTGCTCGGAGCTCGTGCATGGAACTTTTGCGGTATGGCATCTCGATCGTAATGGGAATTGGCGTTCGGCTTGGTGGCAAATGGCGTGGTCATTTATGTAATCCTCGGCCGTAACGAGGTGGTAGTGTCTTGTCATTTCGCCTTATGGCAAGTTGGACGTAAGAAGAACAGGTGGCATTTTTCAAAGGTGTAATCATGTCGGTGTCAGGTGTTGCTCGGCGTACATTTTTCAATTTTTACGGTCTGATATACGTCTCGGCTTGTCATGTCCAGCCCGACGTGTTAATGCTCGATCGACGTATCCGAATCCGCTCCGTGCACAAAAAGAAATATCGATTAGATGACTCGATATAAAATAAAAATAAGATGCCTAATTAAAATAAAATAAAACTATCTCCCAAAACTAAGATATTAATTAACAACTAATTAGACTAATCTAAAAAAATAAAAATAAAAAAGGATAGAAATAGTTCTGATTTATAGTCGTCAGCTTGACTTAGTTCTGATGAAAATCAAGGTCTATTTTGCTCTTCTCCCCTTGGATTTTTCTCTATGTTGCTTGGGAGAGAGCCCGGTGTACGTCCAGTCAGTTGTGCCGCCATCTGGCCCAGTTGTCTTTTCAGATTTCGAATTGATGCATCCTGACCCGTGGCTCTAGATTTCATATTCTTTTGCAACGCTTGCATTGTGTCTATGATCTGCGCCATCATCTCCTGCATGTGATTTGATGATTGATATTGGGGAGTATCAGGTTGCCTTTTCAGTATATAATCTTTTGATGGACCAGAAGATTGGCCTTGATTCTGATTATAGGCAAACTTCGGATTATGTCTCCAAGCATAATCGTTGCTCCTGAAAAATGGGTTGGAAATAAAGTTAGCATTTTTTATTTGATTTGAATCTGAAGTGTTACCTATAGGGCTATAATTGCTTGAATTTCCCATCAGTGACATCATCTGCTCGAATTTTTGATTAGGTGACTCCAACTGAGCCACTATTTCTGAAGATTGTATTCTTTGTGTAGCATGTACATCATGAGTTCGGCGAGATGGTCTCCTTTCTTGGCTCAACTTGAGGGCTACAGCTTCAATTATATGTTGTATCTCACTAGGGCGTTTAGATCCCAGTACTGTCCCTCCTACTAATTGGTCAAGTTTGTCTTGATCTGCAGCTCGCAATCCATGGTAGAAATCTTCCATCACTTGCCACCTCTGGCCAACAGTTCCTTATATCGTTCTCAGGTTTCATATAACGTCTCGTTATCGTCTTGAACAAATGCCCTCAGCTCCCTTCGATATTTGTCTGTTTTTTGTGGTGGGCAATATTTTTCAACAAATTTTTCTACCAGCTCCAACCATGAGTGAATCGATCCTACAGGCAAAGTTTTAAATTAAGTGAAAGCTTTGTCACGTAAAAATTGTGGAAATAATAAAAGATGAATAACTTCAGTAGAAACATTATTATTTCTAAAGGTGCTCAGAGTAGCAAGAAATTTGTCAAGGTGGTCGTGAGGGTCTTCATGAAATCCTCCTCCAAATTGGGATGCTTGTATCATCCTCACGATTGCAGGATTAATCTCAAAATTATTTGCATTGATTTCAAACAGCACAATGCATGATTCTCGGTCATTATATCTGGCCGAGACATACTCTCTCATAGAAAGCTCTGCTTTATCTTCTCGTCGATTATTATGTGGCGGAACCAGTTCATTTTGTTGCTCCAGCCTCTGATTGTCACGTGCTTGTTCCGCCATTTTTCTTATATTTCTTCATAATCGACGATAGGTTCTTTCAATTTCAGGATCAAATTCCAATAGTGGATTTGAACTCCTAGTGCGCTTATCAGAAGATTCCAGGATTGGTTGTGATTTAATTTTCAATTAGTTCCTACAACAACCAATTTTCAGTAAGTTAAAAGAATAAAATAAAAATATATACAAGAAGAAAGAAATACAAATAATAAGTCACGAAGAAATAAGATTTTAACAAATAAAAAGTCTTTCGGCCTGATAGAATTAAAAAAAAATCGTCATTAAAATTATTTTCGAGAGGAACTTTTCAGAAACCTAATTACGGCGCCAAACGCTCTACAAACCAATTCAAATGCCAAATAAATCGATTGAAAGTAAATCAAATAGATAATCATAAAAATCATACAATTTTTACTCGTTCGGCCATAAAACTTGGAAGAATTAACGATGATGTCAACACAGCACAAAACCTAATTTACGGCCGCATAGTAATCAGAGAAGATAATTAGATTTGACCGCCGCCAAACACAAGATCCCGGCCGAAATTAGAGTAGTAGGATATAAAATAATTTGATTTGGCCGTAAAAACCATGAAATAGTGTCGAAGGGATCAACGTGAATAGGTACGCAGCGTAAAACTCGTTAGATTACGACCGAGATAGCGTTAAATTAAAATTCTGAACCAATTACGAATTCATCAAAGTCAGCCGCAAACACTTCTCGGCCGCAAAATCGAATAATTAATCAATCCGTGCGCAAGGGAAATAAATCAATTCGATCACGTGGGTAAAGAGAATCTCGACTATAAAATTCAGATAAAGATTGCTGTTAAAGTCGAAGCGAGTCAGAAGATTAGAATTTTACGGTCGAAATGAAATCGACATGATTCAATTGGCCGTAAAACAAAAAGCTGTCCAGGTCTCGGTCGAAACACAACTTTTATCAGCAATTGAAATACGAATCCAACTATTAAGGCGACAAATAATCATTACGGTCGAAACTGAATTAAATCGATTCTTTACGGCCGTAAAACAACGAAATCAAATCAAATAGAATAAACCACTTTGGCCAAAACAAAATCAAATCCATGGCGTAAAACAACGTTCGGATAAAATTACGACCGTAAAATAGAAGATTAGAACTCAGAATCGATATTGCGAGGCCGTAAAACCAGTAAAGCCAACAAAATAAATTTCGGTCATGAAACCATAAGTCCACGTAATCGACGTCAGAATTTGAGCCTAAAGTCAACAAATTCAAAATGTCGTGACCTTTATCTACAAAAGAAAATTGTTAGTTAATTCACAAGAAATAAAAATAATTAAAATAGTACATGTTTACAGAGAATTATTTATAATTTATTTACATCTCCTAATAATTCATAAAAATAAGAAATTAATTAATAAAATATTCCCCGGCAACGGCGCCAAAAACTTGATGCGTTGAAATGATGTAGCAAAATAAAATCGCTAGCAAGTGCACTAGTCGCTTAAGTAATATAGTAATGGGAGTAAGAGTGTCGAACCCACGAGGAATATTATTAATTCAATATCTGAATTTATAAATTAATAAGAGAGAAAAAAATATGGATTTTGAAAATGAGTTTTAAAAGATAAAGAAAATAAGATAAAGATAAGATAGTGGTGTTGAAGTTAGGCCTTAGGATGAAAATAGATCAGGATAAATATTTGAACCATAAAAGATAAATTTAATCTTTAAAGATGGATTAGAGTCTCCCTAAAGTAATCTAACATGATTAACTTGTGGTCTTCACGACTGGCATCCCTCAATCTAATCATATAAAACTATCTTAATTTAATAAGAATTGAAGTCTCCACGACTAGTACCCCCAAAATCATATTAAAATTAAGATGCATTAAATTGAATTCTCTAAACTATTAATCACTCCACAAACTGGTATAGATTAATAGACCACACAAACTTGATTCTCCACACACTAGTTATCAAATTTATGTCAATTATTAATTCCAAATAAAATTAATTATAATTAGTATAATGAATTCTGAAATTAAACACTCCACAAACTGGTATAGCCTAATTCAGAAATTTAATTAACTAACATAAAAGCATTAAGCATAATTAATAATTGATCAGAAAAGATTAAAACAAATAAAATAGGGTCCAAACATTTTCCTTCAATTAATAATCTCCTAAAATAATAATCCTAAAAACATGGAGTTCATCCTAGAAATTTCGGAGAGATAATTAAATATAAATCATAAAAATTGAAAGAATTACACCCAAAATAGAGATCTCGAATCTGGCAAATAGTCGGGCAGCCTCTCGGACTTGATCAGGGTCGCGATCAACCTCCAACCGTCGCACCTCTCTCATCTTGGTCTAGCCTGCAGAGCTCACGACTTGCTGTGGAAGAAACCTGAACTTCAGAGCACACCTTGAAACGATGGATTCTCCACGTATTTATAAGTGCGGACGACCTTCAATTTTATCCCGGCCGTAACATCGTACGGATGAATTTAAATTTACGAGATAAACTCGGCCAAAGATAAATCCTTTTAATTGTTACCCCTTTGAATCTCGGCCAAAACTAACGTTTCCTTGCCATTACCCCCTTCAAATATCGGCCGTAATGAAGTTCTTTTATCTTTACGCCCAAAGAGATAAACCTTTTTACTCCCTCTAAGTCTCGGTCGTAAGGAAAGAATTTAATCTTGTTACGCCCAAAAGATAAAATCATTTATTTTTACCTTTCATATCTCGGCCAAAACTGAGAATTAAAACTCGTTACGCTCAAACAATTTTATCTTTATCCCTTCATATCTCGGCCAAAAGGATGATTTCATTTGAGTTATCGGCCGTAACAATTCTTTTGAATCGGTGTTGGAGTTCTCGAGTGATAAATACATTTGAATTGGAGATCTCGACTGTAAAGATAAATCTTCGGAATTTCGGCTGATACATCACAATCCATCTAAATCTCGGCCGATACGTCCAATCATATATTTGATTTTTTTCCTGCAAAATAATTATCAAAATCTAGTTAATCCATCCACAATTAAAGTATTCAGAGAATTAATAATTTGAAATTGATAAATTCAGAATTATGATTAAAAGTGACTAAAAATGATGCATGCCATGAACAAATTATAAAAAAATTAATTAAAATAATATTCTAAAATATGTTGTATTTTGCATGCATCAGAACTTACGTGGCTCATGGACTAGTATGTTATCTTAGAATTTTATATGCTTAAAAATCTTTCATCATTTTATGTTATTATTATTATTATTATTATTATTATTATTATTATTAAAATTATTATTATTATTATATTTTTGCTATGATATTTTATAAAATTAGATTATGAAGAATTGACCGCTTAGAATTCGGGAATTAAATTGGAATACGTTACAATATGCATGCCAGTCATCCCACAGACATAATTTTATGTTGATATAGGTGTTGGTCTCGTAGACGAAAAAAATAGCATATTTAAGAGCTGTTTGACATGGAATATAAAGTTGACTGTCATATTTTTTCGTTCGTTAGGTTAATAAATAAATATTCAATGTATTATGACTACTCATATTCTATATGGTGCTTGAATAGAGTTAAAATATCATACCAATGTCACGTGAATAGTGTGATTAATCATCAATAATAATAATAATAATAATAATAATAATAATAATAATAATAATAATAATAATAATAATAATAATAATAATAATAATAATAATAATAATAATAATAATAATAATAATAATAATAATAAGCTTATTGTGTAAGATAATAAATCCATAAATGAGAAAATTGAAAATAAAAACTTATGATTAGAGATGAGAGATAGAAAAAGACATAAATATTAAAAAGAAAGTCATGAAGAAATTTTGATAACAAATTAAAAATAACTATATATGATCAAGAATAGAGAGACCTAAAGGAAGCGAAGGAAATAAAAAAATAAGACGTGGAAAAAATATATTATAAACAAAGGCGATGTCAAATAAGAGAATAAAAGGATTTCTATGCCAATAATTCAGTTTTTTCCTACTGTTAGGAGAAGAATAAAAATAAATGTTATTTCCATAAACTATATCTAAACTATCGCGATTTTTCACATCTAATCCTAAACTACGAATTTATTTTTTTTGAATTCCTAAACTATCGTGATTTTTTCAATTTGATCATTTTGTCGACTTTTGTCAAATTTGTTGTTAACTTCATTATGAAAAATCAAAATTATCGCTCCGTCGCATCGGGGGGCAAAGCGTCGACACGCGGGGGAGTGGTCGCCCGTCCTGCTACGCCGTGACCGATGACGGGCGACCATCACCGATCGCATCGCAATAGGGGGGCGATCCCCCTATGCATGTCGACGCTTACACGCAAGGGGAAAGGAGGAGGGGGCGGGGGTGTCGCCCCCTACCTGCTTTGACCGGCGACAAGGGGGCGACCACCCCTCTCTTTCACCCTATGCACTGGCTGGCACGTGCATAGGGGAAAGGGGGGATGACTGCCCCCCTCTTTCCCCTACACGTGCCGCATTGCAGCGCAATGGAGGAAAGAGGGGGGCGGTCGCCCCCCTACCTACGAATGTCGTCGGTTGCAGCGCAGTAGCGGTGCGACCCCCCCTCCCCCCTCCCTTCCCCTTACGCGTCGGCGCTTGTGCACAAGGGGTCCGTCCCTTGCTGCATTCGTCGGGTCATCCTTCCCCCGTGTGTCGCACCCCTCGCCCTTGTCGACATGCATAGGAAGGGGGGTCGCCCCCTACTGTGACCCTCCGGCATGAAGGTTGCAAAACGGGACGACTCGCCTTTCGCCCTTGCCGACAACAGTAGAGGAAGGAGGGAGAAGAGGACGAAGGGTAATTTTGAATTTTTATAAATGAAAAAAATGAAGATAACAAAAAAAATTGACAGATATCGACGAAAGGTTCAAATTAAAAAAATAACAATAGTTTAGGGATACAAAAAAAATATAGTTTGGGGTTAGATGTGAAAAATCATGATAATTTAGTGGTAGTTTATGAAAATAACCTTAAAAATAATATAATTTCCTCTCCAACATTGAAATATTTATCATAAATCCTTTCACTTATTATGTGATCTGTTTAGATTTATTCTTTAGAATAAAATGTTAATTTAGTTGGGAATCCAACGCTAACATTGTGTTTAGAAGGTAATATTTTATCGATTTTTATTTGGAGATAAGTTCAAACATTGTGTTTGACCCAAAAACCATGCTTTGAATTCGAGTGGCTAAAAGAATAATAATGAGTTTTTGTTCCCCAACCAAGTCTAGTTCTCTGAAAAGTTCTATATTGAAAATAGTTCGAAGATTTACTAATATTCGGCTTCAGTCGGCAAAATTAATACTTAACTTAATGGAAAGAAGAAGCACTGAAATCACGTGGACAAAAAAAAAAGAAAAAAGGAAGCAAGCTGATAACGTAACAGACCATGTTAATGAAAGCTAATTATGACAGCTCGGGTCCATCATTAACCACATGGTGAATGCAAACAATCTCCAGCTTCCCGAGACTCATAGAAAGAACATTGCTCCAAGTTAATTAGTCACAATGATGTCGGCAAAATATATCAATACGACGGAGCTGGAGATTAAGTCCTATTTGTTTTATGGATAAATGGTAGAATAGAATTTTATTCCTTTTTATTTTGCAGAATAAGCTATTAATTCATAAAAAAAAAGTTAAAGGACAGTTTTGCTATTTTTAAAAAATTGGCCTGACCAAAAGTGCACTTTTTAAAAATAAATTATTATTCTAAAAGGTTGGAATAATATTATTCTCAACTGTAGAATCTAAAAAAGTTAAAGTAGAAGGGATAAGTAATTTTATCCATGAAATTACTATTCATTAACCAAACAGGCTCTAAAAATATTAAGGCCCAAACTGCATTATAGTGGCGGGCCGTGGCCCGTGAAGTCCATGGACAAACTCGGCCACAAGTCAGATGACGCCAAAGCTGATCTTTTTAGCCATAATTTACAAGTTTTCTTTCTCTCTACTTTAGGTAGAAATAGTTCCAATGATCAAGTTTGCCACTTTGGTCCTAAAGAAATTATTACTAATTTCAAGTGGCAAGCACTTAAATATGTGTAAGTTTGAGATCCCACGCTTCTAGGCATGTGATCTTGATCAACACATATTAGGTGGATAATCATTTTTTTTTTCTATGGAGGAACAATGTTGTGAAGTTCAATCCAGGGTTGTGATCTAGTGGTTCATTCCTCCACTAGTAAGTCAGGAATTTATGTATCTTTTTCTTTATTTTAATATTTATTTTTTAATTGGAAAAAGTTTCTCTATATCCTTTCATGTGGTGTCAATCCAGCTCCACAAAAAAAAAAAAAGATGATGATCAGAGGACTTACCTACCAACGTAATTGGGAAAGACCTGCGCCGTCGATCCAGATTGATCCACGGATTAGGACGGACCAATTAGATCGAGTCAAAATGAATAATTGAATCGAATAATTGAATTGAATAATATAAATTAATAAAATAAGTTAAAAAATTATTATAATATTATCCATATAATAATATGTAACGTATCACGATTAAGGAAAGAATTAAAAAAAAGGAAACATGAACAGACGAAAACGACCGATAGGGGAGGCGAATCCACCCCTGATTGCGCCACGATCGGCCGGCCTTCCGGCTGGCCGATCCTATAAAAAGGGACGCGAGGGTGACCCTCGTCCCCCTTGGATGCCAGCCGACCGTCGCCCCTTTTTCCCGTCGTCTTCTTCTCCTTCTCCCTCCACCGGCGAACGACGCAGCGACGCACGAAGCAGAGGCCGACGGTGATGACGAACAACGGCTGAACCGACGACCCTTCGACACCAGCGACCTCCTCCGATGTCTGTGAGGTCTGTATGCAACCTTTCGTCGCCCAAGGGCGACCGTCGAATGACTCGTAAATCGCCGACGAACCCATTTTTGATCGAAAAAGCTACCTTAGCACGTTTTTAATCCCTAGACGAAGAATTATAGATCATTTGATGCGGAAAGTTAGTCCATTGTGTTGTTTGAATCCTTAGCTACACTTTTCATATTTTGATCATCGTCATTTGATGGCCGGAGGACCGCCGGAAATGAAGGAGAAGTCCGGCGACCTTGTTTTATCGCGGAGAATGGTCGACCGATATTTGGAAACGGTCGACCGATCCATCTGTCAAGGACAGACTTGGTTTCGGGATCGTCCGATCGACTTTCCGAGCGGTCGACCGATCTGATGCGCACTGCGCATCCTCACGATCAGAGGATCGGTCGACCGATCATCAGGAAGGTCGATCGATTCTAGAGCAACTGGTCGATCGGCCTTATGCGCGCGATCGACCGGTCTACAGACACCTGACAAAGAATGTGGTCGACCGATCCCAGAGGACCGGTCGACCAATGTCAGAGGACGGTCGACCGGTCCACCAGGAACGGTGGACCGATTCAATCAGACCAACCAGTTTAGACCATTCGGTTCAATTAAACCCATCGGTTCAACCCAACCGGTTCACCCATTCAAACCATAGAAAGATATTGAACTAGTTCTATTGACATAGTCCGAATCGGATTCTAATCCGATCGGAGTCAGATTCTTGAATGCCAACCGCAGACTCTACCCAGTTCACCTATACTGGCCGAGTCCTATTGTACAGACATTGATGCCCATCTGGGTTCTGATTCATAGACTACATGATAAGTAAAGATAAAGACACGGGATTGTTATGTGCCACCCCAATGTACGGAACAAAGATCATTGTATTGTATAGAGAGGGATAAGTAGTTAGCTGAGGAGACAGCGATCTTACTAGTCTTCAATGACCACTATTCTTGAGATTTCAAGTTTTCTTCCACCTGTATCTCGAAGAAGGTTGATGCAATGGTCACACTCCTTCCCCAAAGATTTCATAGTACTGAGCCAGAGGGACATGTAGCTAACTAAGGAAACAGTGAACCTACAAGTTCTTAAATGACCACTGTTCCTGGGGTGTAGGTCCTCTCCCATCTACATTCCAAATTGGGTGATGCATTGATGCGTAAAATGATATAGCAAAATAAAATCGCTAGCAAGTGTACTAATCGCTCAAGTAATATAGAATAAGAGTAAGAGTGTCGAACCTACGAGGAATATTATTAATTCAATATCTAATTTTATAAATTAACAAGAGAAAAAAAACATGGACTTTGGAAAAAGTTTTGTAATTGTGAAATAAAATAAAGAAAATAAAGATAAGATAATGGTGTTGAAGTTTGTCTTAGGATGATAATAAATTACGGATAAACATGTGAACCAGAAAAGATAAATTAAAAATCTTAAGATGGATTAGGAATTTTCCCAAGTTATTAATTTATAAGATTAACATCACAGAGTCCACAAACTGATAATTCTGCTATTTAATCCAGCAAATCAAGCTATCTTAAATTAATCAAAACTGAAGTCCCACAAACTGATATTCATCAGATGAGATTAAAATTAAGATGCATTAATATGAAAATCCTAGTATTAATCACTCCACAAACTGGTATAGATCAACAGACCACACAGATCTAATTCTCCACACACTAGTTATTAGACCTATGTCAATTTTTAATTTCTCAATAAATCATTTAATTTAACTAAATAAAATATGGAATTAAGTAGTCCACAAACTGGTAATTACTTAACTCAGAAATTTAAATAATTAAATCAAAGCACTAAACACAATTAAAAATTGATCAAAAGAAATTCAATAATAATAAAGTAAGGGTTCACAGAATTTTCCTTCAATAATAATCTTCTAAAAATAAAATCACTAAAACATGGAGTTCATCATAGAATTGTAGAGAGATAATAACAAAATAATAATAATAATTGGAAGAATTACACCAATAAATAAAATCAAGATCCTTGGATGTCGTCGAAGCGTCTGGAACAGCCGTCCGATCGAATCTCTCTCTCGTCGAATCTCGCGAAGCTCACGACTTGTCGTGGAAGAAAACCAAACTTCAAAGCACACTTGGGACATCGGCTTCTCTCTTCTATTTATAGGGTGCGAACGGCCTTCAATTTGATCACGGTCATGATATCGCATGGCCAAGTTTAATCTTGAGATAAACTTTAAACTTTTAAATCTCGGCCAAGGATAAAACTTTATTCATTTTGCACCCAATGATAAACTCTTCTCGATAATTCTCGGCCACCAAAGTTGTCCAATGATTAGAGTTCTCGGCCACAAAAATAAATTATTGGTTAAGGATAAAATAGATATTGCGGCCGATACTTAATGGATGGTGTGTTTTGCGCCCGTAATCAAAGCATCTTAATGCTTTATCGCCCAATGATAAATGTTTATCTGCATTACAGCTGGACTTTTACGGTCGATAATCTTGATCGGTGATAACGTTTTGCCCCCAAGATAAAGTTCTTATTTGTATCTCGACCGATATATCGATCGACAAACTTGCCTCCTTAGTTGTATCTCGGCCGAGAATCCCCATATAACCATATACTCAGCTTTTCCTGCAAAATAATTATTAAAATTTAATTAATCCATCCATAATTAAAATATTCAAAGAATTAACAATTAAAATCAATAAATCCGGAATTATGACTAAAAGTAATCTAAAATGATGCATGCCATGATTAAATTACAGAAAAGTTAACTAAAATAACAATCTAAAATATGTTATATTTTGCATGCATCATGCATTGTCACACCCCTTCCCCTTTTTGTGCTTACTGGCTTTACAGATTCATAGAGGCACCCCTGACATCCCAATTTAATAAAGTCGAGCTCGCATATGACAACTAACTTTAAGGATATTATAGTAATGTAAAAGACGTAGTGCAACTTACAGTAAAGTAATGTAAAGTAAAGTATTGTAAAGAAAAGCATGGAGTATGACATAGAAAAGTATGGAACATATCATGGTATAGATAATGCAGAGTGTGGTAAAGACATGGTATCGTTATAGTAAAGAACATAGTACAGATATAGACATAAGGCAAGATACATGGCCTATCATAGTTAATGCATAGAAATCAAAGTATAGTATTGCTCATCACTGATATATTGTTGCTATGATCATTATTGATCTTTATTTCATTGTCTATATTTCTATTATACTATGCTTTTTGCTCACGGGTATTCGATTCTCCTGCATGGGATTTTGCAGGTGAGAACCGAAATTGATGAGGTGATGGAGGGCGCAGGGCTTGAAAGAATGTTGCACATGACTAGGCTTATTATGGAGTCTCATCAATTGCATTTAGTTTGATTATTATCTTATTATGCATAGACATCATTTCTTCCGCCTGTGAAACTTCTTGTGATAGTGATCTTTTATCACTTTGTTACAATCTGTATGTATGGATGGATTCTACTCTTGTCATTCTGACGTTTGAACTTCCGCACTTTGTTCTAAACTATATTAATTGCCATTCTCCTTGATATTTGATATTCGAATTTTCGCATTAAAGTCTTTGATCATATTTCTTAATGCCACGTAAGCCATTTTGTTGAATGGTCACGATCAATAGTGTAGTAGGCAGTGTAGCGCTCCCGAGATTAACCCGACTGCCTACGTGGCAGGAGAGGCGATATTGGGGGCGTTACAGTTTGGATCATATTAGAGTAGATATTCATACATAGTCATTATTGTTCATATTGTTTCATGGCTCAAAGTAAAGTCATGTGTAAGCTTTTCAAGTGTCTGCGGCTCCACTCCTCAAGTAAGTACTAAGTACATTCTCATGTAGTGATACTTATATTATTGAATTAATTCATTTTTATAGATGCCTCCATGCCGCATAACACCTAGAGTGGTACGTGGTGGATGTAGAGTTTTCTGGGTGGCTAAGTCAATCATGCACCCCCCTATAGCACAGCCTCAAGAGTAGGAGCGGGCACAGGCACAGGACCGTGGATGTGGCCGTGGGTGTGCGACCCCACCACCTCTAGCTTCAGAGGTATAGGAGCAATCTAATCTAGAGAGCATGGGGAGTAACGATCCTGCAATACCTTCCCCAACCGACACGTCGGAAGATAGGGAATGGAGGAGAGAGATAGAAATCATGGAACAAATAGGCGCATAGATACACTAGGGCAGTCCTATAAGTCAGTCTAAGGACCTAGAGCCCTATTGTAGTTACTGTGACCAATTTGGGCACTTCGAAGATGAATGGCCGAATTATGCTAAGCGCAGAAGGCTCTCCAAGGATGAGCCTGCACTTCAAGAATTTGAGCTATTAGCTACAGATTTTAGCGACTCCATATTCCGTAGCAATATTGTCACAGTTAGTGATAGATTAGTGACAGATTTGAAATACATTTAGTGCATCATCTCCACAAACTAAACTGACAATATAGTGATGCAATTGTGTCCACATTAACTACGGAAATTATGGTCACTAAAATTAGTCGACATATCGTAGTCAAGCTGTAACAAATCCGTCACTATATAGTGACACTAATCGGTCTCTAATTTGTCTCAGGTACGTCGCTAACAGTTACACATTTACTACATATTTGGGACACGTTTAGTTCACCGTCTTCACAAATCTAACTAATAATATAGTGACAAGTCTGTGACCATATTAAGTACAGACATTACGGTCCCTAATGTCAGTCAGTATATTGTAACTAATATGTCCCTAAAATCAGACACTAATTTGTCTCTACTTTGTCTCAAATTTTGTTGCTAACAGTTACAAATTCACTACATATTCGAGACATATTTAATGCACCATCTCCACAAAAAATAAGATGGAAATTACGACAATTAATATAAGTTGGTATATTGTAATAAATCTGTAACTAATTTGTCCCTAAACTGTGATACTAATCTGTTTCTAATCTGTAACTAATTTGTCCTTAAATTGACACTAATCTGTCTCTATTTTGTCTAAAATTTTAACATTAAAAATTACATACTATTGACTTGCGATAATTTTTTTACAACCATTTACACTATCTGCTTTAGTTATAATTTCTTTTGCTTATAATGGCTAGACGTTTGTACAACAATATTTTGGAATCAATAATTGATCATCAAAAGTGAAATGATTTTTATTTTCTTATTTAATAATTGAAATAACTCTCAAGATTTTTAAGGTTAATGTGAAAACTATAATAGAAAATTTAATAAAGTGGATGTGTCGCACTCAAACATGATGAACATTGCTTGGGAACATGACGAACCATGTGCGGGTATTTGTTGCCATCATTGGCCATGGATCTCTTTCTGAATATGGTGGAGATCTGCTCCGCATCTATATGTCGAAACACCTATGACGCATGTGCATTTTACCCTATATATATAATTGTTGAAGTTGGCGAATACTTCAAGACCCATGAGCTTAGGGGAATTGAGTATTACCCAATTACATATGCTGCTGGTGTACTGACAAAAGGGGGGTTCGGAGGGCAGCGCCCCCCGACGGCGCTCCCGCTCAATTTTTTATAAGTAAATGAAACTAAGAATAATTCACAATTTTTTAGAAGTAAATATTAAAAGAAACATTTTGCAAAAAAATATTTTATAACTATTCATTAATGATATGATACATTGACAAAGTTCTAAAAAACATAGTATAATTTTAAAATATTTTTATGCTTATTAAGTAATAAAAAATATTTTGTAAATATTATTTAATTACATAAATATATTTTATGAACAATATTATATGTCAGAAATAAAAGAGATCTGCTCCGCATCTATATGTCGAAACACCTATGATGCATGTGCATTTTACCCTATATATATATAATTGTTGAAGTCGGCGAATACTTCAAGACCCGTGAGCTTAGGAAAATTTGAATATTACCCAATTACCTGTGCTGCTGGTGTACTGACAAAAGGGGGATTCGGGGGGTAGCGCCCCCTGACGGCGGTACCGCTCAATTTTTTATAAGTAAATAAAATTAAGAATAATTCACAATTTTTTATAAGTAAATATTAAAAGAAACATTTTGCAAAAAAATATTTTATAAATATTCATTAATGATATAATACATTGACAAAGTTCTAAAAAACATAGTTTACTTTTAAAATATTTTTATGCTTTTTAAGTAATAAAAAATATTTTGTAAATATTATTTAATTACATAAATATATTTTATGCACAATATTATATGTCAGAAAAAAATATCAATGTGAAGAATTGAACACATGACCCCCCAATAGATATTTAACCTCTTTTCCAGTTTGATACAAAGTAGGTGACATTAGTTATGGATCGTATTTAATATTAGGGTCTGTCTCTAAGACTTTTCCCTCTTCCCCCTAAAAATTTCCCTCTTCCTCCTAAAAACCCTCAACCTCTTCGTTCCCCCTAAAAAACTCACGATTCCCCCTAAAAAAACTCACGATTGGAAGGATTTTTGCTCCTATTTCACACAAGAGGATCTATCATCATCGAAGATTTTCAGGTGCATTATTCTTCCACTTTTCCTACCTTTTTCCTTTCATTTTTCTACTTTTTTTTGTTTTCTTCTTTGTGCAGCCGGCGCAGGGGCTGTATGCGCAGGCTGCCGCCGGCGACCCCTGCGTTGGTCGCCGGCATGCCGCCTGACTCCCTGTGCGCGCAGGGGCCAACCAGCGACCCCTGCCATCACTGGCAGGGTTCGTCTCAGGCCCCTGCACATACAGGGTTCGCCTAATCCCTTGGTACATCAAACACCAACTTTCAATTTCACTAACCACAACCCTTTGGAGGCATAACACAAATGCAGCATGTCTCTTCTTCTTCCTCAAGGGCTTGATCAACTCACAATCTATAACAACTTACAGTGGAATGGTTGATCATTTAGCACACGATTTTTTTTATACTTGTATGTAGAAACTTCATATGCAAAAGCTGCTTCTTCCAGCTTGTTTGTGATCTTTCATAACTCCATAGATGAATATAGAGTATTTGAATGCTTCTGATCTGTGTAGTGAGTCTGAATAGTCCAACGGTTTATAGATAGGTCTACATGCGGTCCTATCTAGTTTATTTTTTGCAGCATGTCCTTTTGAAGATCTTTATAGTTGCTTTCAAGGTCTGTATACTTAATGTTTGCCTATCAGATTTGTGCCCTTAGCTGCATCCACAGACTTTCTTTTATTTTGTATGATTCTCTACTTCCAGCAATACTCCTTCTAGACTTTCCTGCTGATGCAAATAGTCAAACTTTTTCAACATTAAATATGTTATTGATTTCTTATCATCTAAACATTAACATTCAAATCACCTGTTGCCGCACTATAACCCCTCTCTTCTCTTCCCTCTCCTGTTAACATTGTTGCAGTATTATTATTGTAATATATATATTCTCTGATTGCCTCGTTATTGATTCACTGATGAATAGCTGGTAGGTCATTGTCATGGTGTTCATGCGAGACTAGTCATAACAGTTGATTTGTGGCTGGAGAATGAACTGAAGCTCTTATTGCCAACGTTTCCTGTACCTTCTAAGCCCACCTGAAAATCCTATTGCTGATCTGTTGTTGAAGTGTCTTATGGATATAGTCAGCTAGTGAGGGTGGGGGGAGCTTTTTTGAGAGGAAAAAGGACGACTAGCAAGGTGCTAGTCGTCCAGGATTTTATTAATGAGATGCAAAGCAAAGTTTCCACCGATACACTACTTTCCTACATTACATGTATTTCCTCCAGTCCCCATATATTGCCCTTGCGTGCTTTCTCACATTCTCCGCTTAAGCACGGCTACCCTGAAAGATAGTTGCGTTCCTTTGCAGCCAAATGGCAGATAATTTAGCAGTAAATTTTCTATCACAAATAATTTGACTCCTTGGACAGAGCAGAATTATTTATAATTTTCATAGTTCACTAGCAACAAGTTTGTGATATGTTGAGTTATTTCTGCATCTTATGAGTTTGAACTTGCTTCGACATCTTAAATTACAAAATCAGTCAGTGGAAATAGAAACATTTCCGTAGCTAATAGCATAATTTGACGGTATTACCTACGGATTTGTTACAGATATCTCCGTAACTAATAGCTCAAATTCTTGTAGTGTTATAAAAAAGGTACCTTAGCGCGTTTTTAATCCCTAGACGAAGAATTATAGATCATTTGATGCGGAAAGTTAGTCCATTGTGTTGTTTGAATCCTTAGCTACACTTTTCGTATTTTGATCGTCGTCATTTGATGGCCGAAGGACTGCCAAAAACGAAGGAGAAGTCTGGCGGCCCTATTTCATCGCGGGGACCGGTCGATCGATATTTGAAAATGGTCGACCGATCTGCGCGAGGAACTCACCGGAGTTCCTATCGATCGGTCGACCGGCCTTACCAAGGCGGTCAACCGATCCATCTATCAACAGACAGACTTGGAACTATGTCAATGTCAAAACTAGTTCAATGTCTTTCTATGATTCAAGTCGGTCGGCCGATCCGATCGGAGTCAGATTCTTGAATGTCAATCGGAGACTCCACCCAGTTCACCTATACTAATAGACATTGATGCCCATCTGGGTTTTGATTCATAGACTACATGATAAGTAAAGATAAATAAAGTAAATATAAAGACACGAGATTGTTATGTACCACCCCATTGTACGGAACAAAGATCATGGTATTGTATAGAGAGGGACAAGTAGTTAGCTGAGGAGACAGCGATCTTACTAATCTTCAATGACCACTGTTCTTGAGATTTCAAGTTCTCTTCCACCTGTATCTCGAAGAAGATTGATGCAATGGTCACACTCCTTCCCCAAAGATTTCATAGTACTGAGCCAAAGGGACAGGTAGCTAACTAAGGAGACAGTGAACCTACAAGTTCTTAAATGACCACTGTTCCTGGGGTGTAGGTCTTCTTCCATCTACATTCCGAATTGGGTGATGCATTGTCACACCCCTTCCCCTTTATGGGCTTACTGGCTTTACAGATTCATAGAGGCACCCTTGACATCCCAATTTAATAAAGTCGAGCTCGCATAGGACAACTAACTTTAAAGATATTATAGTAATGTAAAAGACGTAGTGCAACTTACAGCATTATATTGTTGCTATGATCATTATTGATCTTTATTTTATCGTCTATATTGCTATTATACTGTGTTTTTTGCTCACGGGCATTCGATTCTTCTGCATTAAAATTTTGCAAGTGAGAACCGAAATTGATGAGGTGATGGAGAGCGCATGGCTTGAAAGAATGTTGCACATGACTAGGCTTATTATGGAGTCTCATCAATTGCATTTAGTTTGATTATTATCTTATTATGCATAGACATCATTTCTTCCGCCTGTGAAACTTCTTCTGATGGTGATCTTTTATCACTTTGTTACAATCTGTATGGATGGATTCTACTCTTGTCATTCTGACGTTTGAACTTCCGCACTTTGTTCTAAACTATATTAATTGCCATTCTCCTTGATATTTGATATTCGAATTTCCGCATTAAAGTCTTTGATCATATTTCTTAATGCCATGTAAGCCATTTCGTTGAATGGTCACGGTCAATAGTGTAGTAGATAGTGTAGCGCTCCCGAGGTTAACCAGACTGCCTACGTGGTAGGAGGGACGATTTTGGGAGCGTTACATAATATCTTCTATAATAAAAGCTTAATATAACATACATATAATAGAATAAAATTATTCAAATCAAACAATATTATAAAGTACTTATAAATTTCAATGGAACAATAATTAAACAAAAAAAATCTTATGAAGTAGTTATAAATATAAATAAATATTATAAAAATGAAACATAAATTTCAACCAAATATATGTAAAAATAATATGTTCAACTTTTTATATTTTCATTTTTTATTTTACAATTTGACTCGGTCGTTTGAATTATTCAACTAGTACAACCCAAATTTTGATCTAGTTTGATGGAATCAAAGAGGGTCATGTAACACCCCCCGATTGTGCCATGAGTAATATGATTTGTACAGTTTAATTAGAGTTCTTGGATTGAAGGTGATGAAAGGGAGAATTTGAAAGGGAATAAGAATATAATTAGAAAAGGAATGTGAAAAGAAAGAAAGACTAATCCTATGGGGATTAAGAATTATAATTAGATTGAGATTAGGATTTCAATTTGATTTGAGATCCAAAAATATGTTTAATTGGCATAGGATTCCTAAATTAAAAATGATTAAGAGTTTTCCTGGCTTAATAATATTTCAGTCATTAAAATAATATTATTAATATTTTTAATTCAAAATTTAGATGATAAAATATTATCATATTAAATAATTATAAAAAGTAGATTAAAGAATGGAATAAAAGGATAAAATAAAAATAGAGTAGTTTTATTTAGAGAAGTTATGAAGAAGAGGAAAAGGAATTTGAATAAAGATGGATTTTAATAAATATGACTATTGAATAATTAGTTAAATTTGAATTTAATTAAATATGAATATTTAACAAAGGATGATTAATGATGAATGATCACAATTAACTCAAAATTAGCCAAAAGCTCAATGGGGTCAAATTCGTAGTTAAAAACTATAAATAATGTCTAAATGGTGGATATAAACTCTTGCTAGGCTTCACACAATTTCTTCACTTCGAGCTCTACTTTCTCCTTCTTTTGCATGCTAATCGAGACGATTCAGAGGGCATCCTACACATAGGGGAATGTCGTCCGAGAGTTTTTGGATGTCGTTCGAGTGCTACAACCGGCCAAAGTATCAACGTTCATGCAATTTTCAACAGACAAGATTCTAATTATTTTTTCAGCCAACTTAAGGTCCGTAAAATATTCCTATGTTGATAGTTTTCATGATAGATTCTTAAGACTATTGCCTATAAATGAAGTATAGTATGGATTAATTATTTATAGAATTGCATAGATTATGATGTTGAAAATAGGATCGGAAGTCATGTAAAAAATTCATCTCCCTGTCGACGACAGAACTCGACCCGAGTTCTGCACTGCCCGGCTAGAGTAAACCCAACCCGGATTATCAAAGAGCATGCCCTGAGTTCTAGTATCTCGGGCTCTATGCAAATTGAGGAACATAAATTGGACCAAGTTATGGTTGACTCGGCCCGGATTTAGAAGACCAAATATGGAATCGAAATAAGACAGACCCGAGCCGGATTCTTCTTGACCCAACTCGAGTTTTGACTACCGAAAGAGAAGAATTGAATAGTCAGATGTGGCCCGAGTTTGTTCTAAAGTGCGCCGAGTTATGAGGGTTTGAGACTCATCTTTGAGCAATTAATTATAGTTAATTGCATTGTTAAATAGTATTGATTATTCCTTACCATAATATTGATATGTGTTGATCCTCGTATTGATTATGATTTATCAATGATAATCGGTAATTAAGAATCGTATTGTGTTAATTGATAAGATTGATAATGGATTAATGACATATTGTTAAATTGGCATAAATTGATAAATAATGGAATAATTGAGATTGATTGGGCATCGTCCAAGTGATAGTATGAAGAATTGTATTATTGAATTGTTAAATTAATAATTGAGACCTTTATGGTCGATTGAGTTCTTTATAATCGATGGAGAAACTTGTGGTCGATGGAGATCCTCGTGATTGATGGAAATTGTTTGTGATCGATTGAGGCCCTTTGTGGTCGATGGAGGCTCATAGAGTCGATTGTTAATGCATAATAGTTAATGGAGGCCCTTATGGTCGATTGGGACTTTTATGGTCGATAGAGACCCTCATAGTCGATGGAGATCCTTATGTTCGATGAAGGTTCATTATGGTTGGTAGAGACCGTTGGATATTTTTCATAACTGAATTGAATAGTTAATTGAATTGAATTGTTAATTGATTCATCCTCATGACCGATGGACCATTGATTACGTCTTGGTACTAATAGATAATTTATTTTGTCATAGTCGTTGATAGATAATTAATTTCGTCTTAGGCTGATGAATATATAGAATGATTTTGATGGTTATAAGTAAGTGTATTAAGTTATTTATAATTTATTTTAAGTATTTTAACATAAAAAATAAATTAAACTTGAATAACAAGGTCGTTTCGATTTAGATCCCAGACCCAATGAACATTAGTTTTCAAATTAAATTCAAATGTTAGATACCTGACCACTTCAATTTATCCCTATTATAAAATAGAAAGGGACCCACTTCTTAAACACGGGGCAGACTACTAAAAAAATAGAAACGGATCTAGACTCAAAATATGGAAGGGCCAAATAGATATGGATACATATTTTTTTCCTGTTTTTTGCTATTTTATATGGTGCATGTCAAAACTTTTAAGAGGGGCCTTGCACGTGTGTAATTAATAAAAACATGTTATGTATTAGACCTTGCATCATAATATATATAACTTTCTCCTTTAACCTCTAACAAATACTTTAAAAGTATCTATCAAACATCCTTAAATATATCCTATCATTTCAAATATTTTTCTCATAAGATGAAAAAATATTGAACGTGCGTAACGATGAAAGACGATATAATATAATGGCGGACGGATTACTGCAGTCTACAAATGTAACCAAGATAAAGAATCCTATTTTCATTTCCCAAGTGGCTGGAATTTAATTCATGTTATGATTCTTAATTATATGCCAACCTCTTTTTCTTATCTTAACAGCGCAGCTTGATGCACCCAAGGACGGGTCACCGAGTGATCACTTGCTGATCACTATATGATTTTAACCCATTTTAGATGCAATTCATACATATCGAGTCCCACTTTTGCCTATTTTTGGGCCAATTATACTTTGAATGCAAACATTGTGATAACTAGTTGATATTCTTCATTTCATACTTAATTCCATGTGCATAGAGGTTCTGAAATGCCAAAATCCATTAATATTTAAATTCTATGCCAAGTTATCATTTTGAGGACAAGTTATCATTCCTAAGTGTCAAGTTATCATTATTTTGAATGAACTTATTTTCAATGGTTTTCTTGCCCTAAATCCATCATTATCATGTATAAATCATATTTGGATAGTCACATCTCAACTTGTGCAAAGTTTTAAGTCCATTTGAACAAGTTATCATTTTTCAAGTGCCAAGTTATCGTTAAAGGGCAATTCTGTCATTTCGACATGCAAAACCATTAATTCTGCACAAGGACCTTAAGCAATCATCTTATTATTGTTCTAACTCATTGCTGGTCAAATTTCATCACATTTGGATAATCAAAACTCAAGTTATGACAAGTTATCATTTTTAAGTCATATAAGTTATCGTTTTTGGGGCACTCAAGTTATCACTTTTAGGAATCTCATTCATATTTGATTTTTGACCTCACTCACTTGTCACTCTAATCAAATTGATGCCTGAAATGCTTTGAACCACCCATATTAGGACATTTCCCAAGATTTCCATAAAGTTATCATTCCGGGCCCTTGAATTCATTCATATCGATATCGGTTTTCATTCTTGCAACACACCAATTCCCTTTTTGCTATAGATCTGATTTTAACTACTGTCCTAATCCTTAGTTGTTTAAATATTATTAGAAGACTTTCATGCTTGATGTTTTGGCCCTTGTAGCAAGTGGAAAAGGTGGCCAAAAGGAAGAAAAAAGGAGGGGGGACCACTAGCTTTTTGGCTGTCCAAAAAGCTGTCACTGCTGGAATTTCAGGGCCAGGGGACACATGGCTGCAATCAAAGCACAAAGAATGTTCTGATGCTGATCCAAAGGTGGGGAGAAGTGATATATAAGCTGGATTTTTCTGGAGGAGAAGGGGGGCTGGTCATTCAAGGGTTGGAGCAAAAGAAGGAGGCTGTTGCTGCTGGATTTTGAGAGCTACTGCTGAGAGCTTGAAGCAGCCATGAATTGTATCTGTTTCTTGTCCCATTTCATAACAAATCTTGTAAATATGAGGAGCTAAACTCCATTTCTTCTAGGATAGGGTAGTAGTTTAGATTAGTTTTGGATGGATATGGACTGTTTTATAATTCCTGCACTGAATCATTTCTGGTTTTCAGATTTCAGAAACTTCTTTACTGATTTATGCTATGCTACTATTAGATCTAATTGTAACCAATGAATGAGAAGTATTACTTGATCTAATCATTCTACAGAAGTGAATTAAGAGTTAATGTCAGTTTTCTGATTTCATTCAATTGCAATTCTGATTTCTGATTTGGTTTTCTGATTTCTGAATTTGATTCCTATAAATATCAGAATCTGTTCTTCATTTCTAACCTGATTAATTGAGTCTTTGGAATGTTGGTATTGTCCCTATCTTATTCAGAAATGAATCAAGATTGTTTGGGCAATCATTTGACTCAAATCAGATTTTCCATTAATTCCTGAACTGAAATCAGAAATCTGATTTTTCTGGTTTTACATTTCTGAAATCTGATTTGTTATAAATCTGATCTTGCCATTTGAAGACCCCATTTGTTTTTATAACTGAGAAGTTATCATTTGGTCTAACCCTTGTTCAGAAATGAATCAAGAATCAATGGCAAGTTCTAGATACAAACCCAATTAGAATTCTGATTTCTATTTTCTGAAATCTGATTTCTTGAAATCTGAATTCTGATTTTCTTGGGCTGTTTGAATCTGATTGTCATTGGGGATTGAACTAATTGAACAACTGAGAGGTTGACATCTATCCCAATCTTGTTCAGAAATGAATTGAGAAGCTTTGACATTCCTATGATTCAAAACTGATTTGGTTTTCCTGATTTGAATGAATTGAATGAGTTGCTGATTTTTTGGTTTCCTGAATTCCAAAATCTGATTTCTTGGGCTTTTGAATCTGATTGTCATCAAGGATTAGATAATTGAATAGTTGAGAGGCTAATATATGCCATGATCTTATTCAGAAATGAATCAAGATCATTTGACAATTCAGAATTCAAATCTGATTTTTTTCCAAAATCTGATTTCTTAGTTTGATTCTAAATTCTATTTTCTGATTGTTTGGAATCTGATTTGCCAATTGTTAATCCCTATTTTATTCAAATCACTGAGAGGTGTACTCTAGGAATCCCTTATAATCCAGAGATGGGTCAAGGGGCATTTGGCAAACTTGAATTCCATCAATCCACATTGCTGATTTTTCAGAAATGTTGATTTCTGTTTTCTCATTTTTCTAACTTCTGATTTCCATTGTCAACCCTCATATTAATCCACTACTGAGAGGTAGTCTTAAGGGCTTCTTTGAGATCCAGAGATGGGCCAAGGAGCAATGGGAATTATGAACTCATGTGGCCATATGTTTTGCATTTCCAATTGAGTGTGTTTGTGCGGATTCCAATTTATTTTGCAACCGAGAGGTTGATTTTGAATCTCCCTTGAATTCAGAGATGAATCATGGAACACAAGCACCATTATTGAGTATATTTTATCCTGGTTTGGTTGATTGGAATGATTCCATCTTTTTATGATTGTAAATGCAAGTTATCATTCCAAACTTCCTTGAATTGCAAAAAAATCAGCATTGAATCTTTCTTTTGAGCCCAATGATAACTTGATTTTCAGTGAGGACCCTCTTTTGATTCAACCTAGCTAACAATTATATAATCATATATTGCTTAGTTAGAAGCCAATTGAGCTGTGGGAACACCCATTTTCAAGTTGAATCAAAAGTTGGACATTTAGTGATAACTTGTTCCATTCCATCCTTAATTAATTTAGATGAACCCCAAATCCTAGAAGAACCTTCCTCATAGATAGTTAAACCTTTTTAGACTTCATTCTAGCATTTATAATTCAGTTTTGATAAATTTCCAAAACCCAAAAATCTGTTATCATTTCACTTTCTATAAAAAAAAAAAATCTGTTTTCACTATTCATTAAAAATCTGTTTTTAGCCACTTAAGTAGAACTAATCTAAATTGTTTTAGGGCGTCTTAGACTTCAAATTCTTGTGGATACGACAACCTGAGTCTACTACAACTTACCTGTGCACTTGCAGCTAGTGAGTTGGGAGACCAAAAAAAAATGAAAAATTGACATTTTCTTTAATTTCAGCAAGTTATCACTAGAAAACCCAAATATCACTATCAAGTTTTTGGCGCCGTTGCCGGGGATTTGAGGTCAATTACGCTAACTTAGATAGTTTAGATTAGTTTTTAGTTTATTTGTTAGGCTAATTTTCAGTTTTTGCAAGTTATCATTTCTTACTTTTCATTTTTGTCTAGTTTTCATTTCTTTCTTGAATTTGATACTTTTGAATCTCTTTATGCAGGACTTGGACTATCAAGAGGAACATTACAAATCAGATCCTGAACCTGAAAGAAGATTTTTAAGAAGAAGGAGATTGCAAAGGCTTGAGGCAAGGAGAAGGATATTTGAAGAAGAAGAGGAAGAAGCATACAACCTTGAATTTGAAAGAGTTATGAATCAAAATATGGCAGCTCCTAGAACTCTTAGGGACTGTTATTCACCAAGCAATGCAAGGAATCAACAAGGGGGAGGAGCCTTAGCACCTGTGGCAAATTTTGAAGTTAATCCAGCCTTGATTTCTATGATTAGGCAAAGTCAGTTTTCTGGACTTGGGACTGAAGATCCAGCATGTCATTTGGACAATTTCAAGGAGATATGCAGCACTGTGAACTTCAATAATATCCCCATGAATGCAGTGTATATGAGATTATTTCCCTTCTCACTCAAGGACAAGGCCAAGATATGGTTTAAAGGATTGAATCCTGAAGAGGTAGCCACTTGGGAATCAATTGTTCAATTGTTCCTTTCAGAATTCTTTCCTCCTTCAAAAACTGATAACTTCAGGGATCAAATAGTGAGGTTCTATCAGTTGGACCAAGAAAATATTTGTGAGGCATGGCAAAGGCTTCAAGGATTATTAAGGGCATGTCCCCATCATGGTTTTGAGAAGTGGCAGCTAGTCAACTATTTTCATAAGGGGTTGAACTACCCTAGCAAGGTGGCATTGGATACTGCTGCAGGAGGCATCTTTGCATCTAAAAACATTGATGAAGCTTATCAACTCATTGAAAACATAGCCAAGAATCACCACTTCCTTACCCATGATAGAACCAGGAGGCCACCCATGGACAATTCAGTGAATCAATTGTCCACTCAACTTGAAGAGGTGCTGTACAAGACTTTGGAGAGGTTGAACTTGACTCCCAATGGCAATAGGACCTCCAATTCTGAAACAAGGTGTTGTGTATGTGGGAATCAAGGCCATGTGTCAGAGAATTGCAACTTAATTATGCAGCAAGTGGACCAAAATGTGGATCAAATCAATGCTGTGGGCAATTATGGAATCAAACCTCCTGCTGAATTTTATACTCCAGAAAATAGGAATCATCCATACTTTTCTTACAAGGGCAACAACTATCAAGGAGCTCCTATGCAAAATTCAAATTGGCAGCCTAAAATCCTACCAAGGAATCAGCCACCACCACCTTATGGAAATCAAGGCCAAAGTGCACCAATTCAAAGGAATCTATATGAGCCACCACCTCAAGTCCAAGCATTACAATTCCAAAATGAAATGAAGGAGATGCTTCAACAAATTCTGAAGAAGCAGGACAGCCAAGGAGACGAGATTTTGAAGATCAATTCTAGATTGGATGCCATGAATGCAAATCAGAAATTGTTGGAAAGCCAAATTGCTCAACAAGCTAGTACATCCACTAGACCTCCCTTATTCTTTCCTGGACAGCCAGAAGTAAATCCAAAGGAGCAAGCAAAGGCCATCCAGCTCAGAAGTGGTAAAATGGTGGAGGAACCAATGAAGAAAGTGGATGATAATCAAGCCAATTCAGACTCAAGGGTTGCTGAAAAGCCAAGTGAACAACCAAGTGAGGAAATCAGGAATTCAAGCCCTCAAATTGAAGCAAATCCAAGGGTTTTTGACAAGGTACCCTTCCCTCAAAGGTTAATCAAGGCAAGACAAGACCAGCAATATGGAAGGTTCTTGGAAATCCTGAAGAAGCTATACATAAATGTTCCTTTTGTTGAAGCCATCCAGGAAATGCCATCATATGCCAAGTTTCTAAAGGAAATCCTAACCAAGAAGAGAAGGGTATTGGAGCATGAGACTATAGCATTGACTGAAGAGGCTTCTGCAATTATCCAGAATAAGTTGCCTCCAAAGCTCAAGGATCCAGGAAACTTCTCAATTCCATGTGAGATAGGCAATAGAAAAATTCAAAGAGCCATGTGTGACTTGGGAGCTTCTGTGAGTGTCATACCCTTATCATTGTGTAGGAAACTTGAAGTTGGAGATTTGAAGCCAACAAATATGTCCCTTCAGCTGGCAGACAGATCCATCAAATATCCACATGGGATTATTGAGGACATACCCCTCAAAGTTGGTAAATTCTATATTCCAGTTGATTTTGTTGTATTAGATATGGATGAAGATGTGAACACCCCCATTCTCCTTGGGAGGCCCTTTCTAGCCACTGCAGGGGCTGTAATTAATGTTAAGGAAGGGAGATTGACCTTCCAAATTGGAGAGGAGAAGATTGAATTCAATTTGGCCCAAGTTATCAGTAGGCCAAGTTTTCTAGAAAATGATTTTGAAGATGGGCAATTGAATCAGGTGGTGGAGCAAGTTTCAGCTATAATCCCTATTGAAGATCCATTGCAAAGGTGTCTAATTTTTGACCATTTGAGAGAATTGGAAGATCCAGAGGCTATGGCATATAAATCAGTACTGAACTCTTCAATATCAGTGGAAAATGTAGGAATTCAAAGTGAGGTACAACAGGTTATCATTGCTGAATGCCAAGGCAATCCAGTTCAAGCCAATTCCAAGTTGGAACTCAAGCCTCTTCCTAGCAATTTGAAGTATGAATTCTTGGGGGAGAATTCAACTTTTCCTGTTATCATTAATGCTAATTTGCCTCAGGATCAGGTGGAAGAGCTGCTGAAGAGGTTGAAATTGTATAGGGAGGTGATAGGCTACTCAATTGAAGATATCAAGGGTATTAATCCCTCCATTTGCATGCATAGGATCCCTATGGAGGACAGCTACAAGCACTCCATTGAATGTCAAAGGAGACTCAACCCAACCATGAAAGAAGTGGTAAAGAAAGAAGTATTGAAGTTGCTGAATGCAGGAATCATATACTCCATTTCAGATAGTGAATGGGTCAGTCCAGTGCAGGTGGTGCCAAAGAAGGGAGGAATTACAGTGGTGAAGTCAGATTCTGATGAATTGATATCCACAAGAACCATTACAGGTTGGAGGATGTGCATTGACTTCAGGAAGTTAAACAAGGCCACAAGAAAGGACCATTTCCCATTGCCATTCATTGATCAGATGCTGGAAAGGCTAGCTAGGCATTCCCATTTCTGTTATCTTGATGGGTACTCAGGTTTCTTGCAAATTCCAATTCACCCCCAAGATCAACACAAGACTACATTCACTTGTCCATATGGGACTTTTGCCTATAGGAGAATGCCCTTTGGCTTATGCAATGCCCCTGCAACTTTCCAAAGGTGTATGATGTCTATATTTTCAGACTTCATTGAAGAAATTATGGAGGTCTTCATGGATGATTTTTCAGTGTATGGAGACTCATTTGATGCTTGCTTGGACAATTTAACAAAAGTGCTACAAAGATGTAGGGAATCCAATTTGATACTCAATTGGGAGAAATGCCACTTTATGGTCCAAGAAGGAGTTGTCTTAGGACATGTGGTCTCAAGCAAAGGCATTGAAGTGGACAAGGCAAAAATTGAAGTGATTGAGAAACTACCACCACCCACAAGTGTCAAGGCAATTAGGAGTTTTTTGGGGCATGCAGGCTTCTACAGGAGGTTTATTAAAGATTTCTCCATGATAACTAGGCCCCTCACCAAGTTGCTGGCCAAGGATGTTGAGTTTCAATTTGATGAAGAGTGTATGAAGGCATTCAAGAAGTTGAAGGAAGCCCTCATCTCAGCCCCTGTAGTGCAGCCACCTGACTGGACTCTCCCTTTTGAGATCATGTGTGATGCTTCTGACCAGGCAGTAGGAGCTGTGCTGGGGCAAACCAAGGAGAAGAAGCACCATGTCATATGCTATGCAAGCAAAACTTTAGATGAAGCACAAATCAATTATGCAACTACTGAGAAAGAACTTCTTGCTGTGGTGTATGCATTTGACAAATTCAGGCCATACCTGGTGGGATCCAAGGTTATTGTTTTCACAGACCACCAAGCTGTGAGGCACTTAATCAACAAGAAAGAATCCAAGCCAAGGCTAATCAGGTGGATCTTATTGCTTCAAGAATTTGATGTAGAAATTAGGGACAAAAGGGGAAGTGAAAATCTAGTAGCTGACCACCTATCAAGAATGGAAGGGATACAGGAATCATCTACACTTCCTATCAATGATGCGTTTCCTGATGATAGTTTGATGGCTGTGGCAATTAATCAAATTCCCTGGTATGCTGACTTGGTCAATTATCTTGCATGTGGAATTACCCCTCCTGACTACACATATCAGCAAAGAAAGAAATTCTTTCATGACTTGAAAGATTATTATTGGGATGATCCCTTTCTATTCAGAAAATCTCCTGATGGCATGTACAGAAGATGTGTACCCCAATCTGAATTTCAAGAAATCTTGGAGGCATGCCATTCATCCCCTTATGGAGGTCATGGAGCCACACACAAGACTGCTGCCAAAGTCCTCCAATCTGGATTTTATTGGCCAAGTTTATTCAAGGATGCACATATCTTTGTGAAGGGTTGTGATCAATGCCAAAGAGCTGGTTCCATTTCAAGAAGGAATGAAATGCCACAACAAGGAATTCTAGAAGTGGAAATATTTGATGTTTGGGGAATTGACTACATGGGGCCTTTCCCTAGTTCATGTGGTTACAAATTTATTCTTCTAGCTGTGGACTATGTGTCCAAATGGATTGAGGCCATTCCCACCATTGCAGCTGATTCCAGGGCAGTAATCAAGTTGTTCAAGGAAGTTATCTTTCCAAGGTTTGGAATTCCTAGAGTGGTCATAAGTGATGGGGGTAGCCACTTTATTGAAAGGTGTTTTGAAAACCTCCTAATTAAATATGGAGTGAGGCACAAAGTTTCCACTTCATATCACCCCCAAACAAATGGCCAAGCAGAAGTGTCAAATAGGGAGGTAAAGGCCATATTGGAGAAAACAGTTTCTTTGACAAGAAAAGATTGGAGTTTGAAGTTGAATGAAGCTCTTTGGGCATATAGGACAGCATACAAGACTCCAATTGGTACTTCTCCCTACAAGCTTGTCTATGGAAAAACTTGCCATTTGCCAATTGAGTTGAAGCATAAGGCATATTGGGCAGTCAAGGCACTCAATTATGATATGCATGCGTGTGGGCAAAAGAGGCTTCTCCAAATTGATGAACTTGATGAAATTAGGCTAAATGCCTACCATAATTCAGAATTCTACAAGGAAAGGACTAAAAGATGGCATGATGGAAGGATTCTGAAAAGGGATTTCAAGGTTGGAGACCTTGTATTACTCTTCAACTCAAGATTAAAGATTTTTCCAGGAAAGTTGAAGTCAAGGTGGAGTGGACCATTCAAAATTCATAAAGTATATCCATTTGGTGCTGTTGACCTTCTGAATGACAAAGATGACATATTTAAGGTAAATGGACAGAGGTTAAAGCTTTACAATCCCACAGCCATGGATTCTGCAAAGGAGGAGCTGACTCTAGCTGATTTGCCACTAGCTCCTAGCTGATTTCACCTTGTATCAATGTCTAGCCAAAGACATTAAAGAAAGGCACTTCTTGGGAGGTAACCCAAGCCACTTTACACTTAATCTTTCTGTTTTTGCAGGAATAAGGGATGAGGAACATGTTCAATTCACAAGTCTCAACTTCAGGGAGTACCCTTACCCCTATTTCTGATTTTTACACTGAAAACTTAATGATAACTGATAATATTTTTTTTCATTATGCTACATTGATCATATTATCATCTGAATTAACATTCATTTCAGTTATCACAATCTATTATAGCCTAATTTCAGTGAATTTCAGAAATTCCCAATGCAATGTTGAAATTTGCACTCAAAAATCTGATTAGTTGCAAATCTACCATTCCACTGATATCCTTTGTTTCTATGCAGGATTAGTTGCAACTAATGAAGGTTAGACCACCCAAAGATGCTGGATGAAATGCCAAGGGGATCCAAATTCCAAATTTAATGCATTTCAATCCCACCCACCCCTCTCCCTTGCCTTTATTTTTCAACCCTGAGGACAGTGTTGAGAATAAGCTTGGGGGAGGAAACCTGGTGCTTTTCTAACCTTTACACCATGTTTTCAATTGATTTTAATGTTCATATCATAATTCATACCAGGTTATCATTGGTTTTCACAAGTTATCACTAGTTATCACTCGGTTATCAATTTTTGGACCCAACTCAATTCTGAATTCATTTTGAATCTGAAATGGGTAGAATACTTTATTTTGACAGTGGGTGCACTCCAATACCAAGTGGCCAACTTGGCCATTAGCCTTCTTGCTTTAATTGGCATTATGAATTCAGATGCATTTGAATGAAATTTCTAGCTGAAAATTTTTCCTTTTTGTGGGTCACACTAGTTGATACTTATGGATTGAATTAGTAATATCAGATGTCTAGAAGGGAGTCAAGGCTCTTGCTACCATGCTAAATAGGAAAACTTGACTTTTTGGATAAAGGGATCTAAACTATACTTGAGTTTGAACTATTGCTCACTTCATGAACAGGATAGAAAAATGAAAAAAGGAAAAGTAAAAAGTCATATGCATGCATAGAAAAAAGGAAGAGAGCAAAACTTCCGAAGGAATCTCTCTTCAATGCAAAAAGAAAAAAATTTTAGGAGAGCAAAACTTCCAAAGGAATCTCTCCTAAAGAAAGCATGAATAAAAATCAGGTGCTAAACCTGTTTATATGCATTTCATGAATAAAAGTCAGGTGTTAAACCTGTTTAAACAATTGAAAATCTGTTCATGAAGAGATTTGTAGTTCAACCCCTTTGTAAAGTTGAAAATTCCTACAATTCAAACATGTTATTTCTAGTACTTCTTCCATGGCTTAAATTTGCTTTAGCCTTTGTGATTCCCTAGCTAGAAATTGAGTTTTTGGAAAGAATGAAGTGTTGGCAAAGTGGGAAACTCATTGGATTCAATTCAGCTAGACTTTACTTCATTTGTGGACTTTTAATTCAAGTTTGTCCTTAATTTCTGAATGTTTTGCTTGAGGACAAGCAAAAGGCTAAGCTTGGGGGAGTTTGATCACTTGCTGATCACTATATGATTTTAACCCATTTTAGATGCAATTCATACATATCGAGTCCCACTTTTGCCTATTTTTGGGCCAATTATACTTTGAATGCAAACATTGTGATAACTAGTTGATATTCTTCATTTCATACTTAATTCCATGTGCATAGAGGTTCTGAAATGCCAAAATCCATTAATATTTAAATTCTATGCCAAGTTATCATTTTGAGGACAAGTTATCATTCCTAAGTGTCAAGTTATCATTATTTTGAATGAACTTATTTTCAATGGTTTTCTTGCCCTAAATCCATCATTATCATGTATAAATCATATTTGGATAGTCACATCTCAACTTGTGCAAAGTTTTAAGTCCATTTGAACAAGTTATCATTTTTCAAGTGCCAAGTTATCGTTAAAGGGCAATTCTGTCATTTCGACATGCAAAACCATTAATTCTGCACAAGGACCTTAAGCAATCATCTTATTATTGTTCTAACTCATTGCTGGTCAAATTTCATCACATTTGGATAATCAAAACTCAAGTTATGACAAGTTATCATTTTTAAGTCATATAAGTTATCGTTTTTGGGGCACTCAAGTTATCACTTTTAGGAATCTCATTCATATTTGATTTTTGACCTCACTCACTTGTCACTCTAATCAAATTGATGCCTGAAATGCTTTGAACCACCCATATTAGGACATTTCCCAAGATTTCCATAAAGTTATCATTCCGGGCCCTTGAATTCATTCATATCGATATCGGTTTTCATTCTTGCAACACACCAATTCCCTTTTTGCTATAGATCTGATTTTAACTACTGTCCTAATCCTTAGTTGTTTAAATATTATTAGAAGACTTTCATGCTTGATGTTTTGGCCCTTGTAGCAAGTGGAAAAGGTGGCCAAAAGGAAGAAAAAAGGAGGGGGGACCACTAGCTTTTTGGCTGTCCAAAAAGCTGTCACTGCTGGAATTTCAGGGCCAGGGGACACATGGCTGCAATCAAAGCACAAAGAATGTTCTGATGCTGATCCAAAGGTGGGGAGAAGTGATATATAAGCTGGATTTTTCTGGAGGAGAAGGGGGGCTGGTCATTCAAGGGTTGGAGCAAAAGAAGGAGGCTGTTGCTGCTGGATTTTGAGAGCTACTGCTGAGAGCTTGAAGCAGCCATGAATTGTATCTGTTTCTTGTCCCATTTCATAACAAATCTTGTAAATATGAGGAGCTAAACTCCATTTCTTCTAGGATAGGGTAGTAGTTTAGATTAGTTTTGGATGGATATGGACTGTTTTATAATTCCTGCACTGAATCATTTCTGGTTTTCAGATTTCAGAAACTTCTTTACTGATTTATGCTATGCTACTATTAGATCTAATTGTAACCAATGAATGAGAAGTATTACTTGATCTAATCATTCTACAGAAGTGAATTAAGAGTTAATGTCAGTTTTCTGATTTCATTCAATTGCAATTCTGATTTCTGATTTGGTTTTCTGATTTCTGAATTTGATTCCTATAAATATCAGAATCTGTTCTTCATTTCTAACCTGATTAATTGAGTCTTTGGAATGTTGGTATTGTCCCTATCTTATTCAGAAATGAATCAAGATTGTTTGGGCAATCATTTGACTCAAATCAGATTTTCCATTAATTCCTGAACTGAAATCAGAAATCTGATTTTTCTGGTTTTACATTTCTGAAATCTGATTTGTTATAAATCTGATCTTGCCATTTGAAGACCCCATTTGTTTTTATAACTGAGAAGTTATCATTTGGTCTAACCCTTGTTCAGAAATGAATCAAGAATCAATGGCAAGTTCTAGATACAAACCCAATTAGAATTCTGATTTCTATTTTCTGAAATCTGATTTCTTGAAATCTGAATTCTGATTTTCTTGGGCTGTTTGAATCTGATTGTCATTGGGGATTGAACTAATTGAACAACTGAGAGGTTGACATCTATCCCAATCTTGTTCAGAAATGAATTGAGAAGCTTTGACATTCCTATGATTCAAAACTGATTTGGTTTTCCTGATTTGAATGAATTGAATGAGTTGCTGATTTTTTGGTTTCCTGAATTCCAAAATCTGATTTCTTGGGCTTTTGAATCTGATTGTCATCAAGGATTAGATAATTGAATAGTTGAGAGGCTAATATATGCCATGATCTTATTCAGAAATGAATCAAGATCATTTGACAATTCAGAATTCAAATCTGATTTTTTTCCAAAATCTGATTTCTTAGTTTGATTCTAAATTCTATTTTCTGATTGTTTGGAATCTGATTTGCCAATTGTTAATCCCTATTTTATTCAAATCACTGAGAGGTGTACTCTAGGAATCCCTTATAATCCAGAGATGGGTCAAGGGGCATTTGGCAAACTTGAATTCCATCAATCCACATTGCTGATTTTTCAGAAATGTTGATTTCTGTTTTCTCATTTTTCTAACTTCTGATTTCCATTGTCAACCCTCATATTAATCCACTACTGAGAGGTAGTCTTAAGGGCTTCTTTGAGATCCAGAGATGGGCCAAGGAGCAATGGGAATTATGAACTCATGTGGCCATATGTTTTGCATTTCCAATTGAGTGTGTTTGTGCGGATTCCAATTTATTTTGCAACCGAGAGGTTGATTTTGAATCTCCCTTGAATTCAGAGATGAATCATGGAACACAAGCACCATTATTGAGTATATTTTATCCTGGTTTGGTTGATTGGAATGATTCCATCTTTTTATGATTGTAAATGCAAGTTATCATTCCAAACTTCCTTGAATTGCAAAAAAATCAGCATTGAATCTTTCTTTTGAGCCCAATGATAACTTGATTTTCAGTGAGGACCCTCTTTTGATTCAACCTAGCTAACAATTATATAATCATATATTGCTTAGTTAGAAGCCAATTGAGCTGTGGGAACACCCATTTTCAAGTTGAATCAAAAGTTGGACATTTAGTGATAACTTGTTCCATTCCATCCTTAATTAATTTAGATGAACCCCAAATCCTAGAAGAACCTTCCTCATAGATAGTTAAACCTTTTTAGACTTCATTCTAGCATTTATAATTCAGTTTTGATAAATTTCCAAAACCCAAAAATCTGTTATCATTTCACTTTCTATAAAAAAAAAAAATCTGTTTTCACTATTCATTAAAAATCTGTTTTTAGCCACTTAAGTAGAACTAATCTAAATTGTTTTAGGGCGTCTTAGACTTCAAATTCTTGTGGATACGACAACCTGAGTCTACTACAACTTACCTGTGCACTTGCAGCTAGTGAGTTGGGAGACCAAAAAAAAATGAAAAATTGACATTTTCTTTAATTTCAGCAAGTTATCACTAGAAAACCCAAATATCACTATCACCGAGCCAGTCAAATGCGTGGCCTGCATGCATGGCACGAGAATTAATGTAACGCCCCAAAAATTTAGCCCCAATTTAGTTGCTAAATCCTAGGCGGCGTCACTTACATGACCTAATTACATAAAACATTACAGTGGAAACATAATAATAATGAAGTCCAATAACATAAAACATAGCGGAAAGCTTCTAAACATATAAAATCCCAAGATAGCAATACTAGTCCATGGGCCACATAGGCTCTAACATCAAGACCCAACATAGGGTTCATAATACATAAATGAGTCCAAATGAAAGTAAATAACTCTAAAGCCCATAGGTCATACATACTTGACTCACTATGAGTCCATCATCATAATATAAAAGACTAAAAGATAACTTGGGTCAACTCATGTGCAATGTCACCATCACAAAGCTCTCGCCGTCAAACTTAAACCTTGTCCATACTTGCACGGATCGATGGGGTGCAGGAGATTTCTCCCGTTAGAGTATGTTAAGGCTCATGCATGCTATGATCTTATAACATAATCTCTATATGGCATAGCATTTGCATTTCATCATCATAGTATATAAGTCATATGCATACTATGAGCTACTTATGCATGCTATATGGCATGTGAACATATCATCATTGCAAGATAAGATAAACATGTAACATCATAAACATCATGTTAAGACATCATTATTCATCATTATGCTAAGACATATCATAACTTATCTTACTTTACTTTAACATTATCTTTTATAGCATCATATAACAAGGGGACATAAATTAGCATCCTTTTAGGTGCTTGCATTACCATAATCATCCTTATGCCAAGTCATATTATTCATTTATCTTACTTAGCATGTATCATCTCCATCATTAACATTATATGACTATGGAACATATATTAGCATCTTTTAAGATACTTTCATTATCATATCTTTATCTTTAGAATTTAATGGGGGTCATACGCCACCTGAAGCGTATGACCTCCATACGCTTGTGCCCACGGTGGGCGATAGATCATCCCTCCACTGATCTCGCCCTTTCGCCCCTTCTCGCCTCGGTAGGCGATGAGCTACGTCGGCGGTGGCCACGAGCATTGGCAGCAACCGCGGGCAGGCGACGAACAGCGGCAGCAGCGATGGTGGCAGCGAGCAACGGCATCGGCATTGAGCAACAGCAATGGACGGCGGCGACAGTAGCGAGCAGCGGCTTCGGCGGTGAGCAGTGGCAGCAGCAAGCAGCGACACCGACGCCAGCAGTGGCGGCAGCAAGCAGCGGCACCGACGATAGCAGCAAGCAGCGGCACCGACGATGGTAGCAAGCAGCGGCGACAGTGACGGCAGCGGTGTCGGCAGCGAGCAATAGCAGCGACAGCAGCAACGGCGTCGGCGGTAAGCAGCAATAGCTGTGACCTGAATGGCAGCGGCAGCCTGCAGCGAGCAGATCGGTGGCGTGTGATATGCGTGAATAGCGAGCAGCGGCTGTCGAACTCCTCCATCTGATGCCATCATCGAGGCCTCCATTGAGCAACAACAGGTGGATTCGATCCTGGCCGATTCCTACCGTCACCGACAAAGGCAGTTCCGACGAAAGGTGCGATCGATCGTAAGAAAAAAAAGATGCATGCTAGATCACCTGCTCGATCGCCCACCGTTAGATTAGATCTAATGGTGGGCTCAAGGGTGTATGACCATCATATGCCTCTGAGTGCATATGATGCCCATTATATCCTTATCTTTATGTTCTAAATCATTCATCTTAGTTACTTTAAGTGACTTCAACTTTAACATCGTATGACTATGGAACATCCTTTGCATCCTTTTAGGTGCACACTTAATTATCATCTTCATCTTTATGTTCTAAATCCTTCATCTTTGTCACTATAAGTAACTTTCATCTTTTCATCTTCTATCTTTATTTAGATAGCTTCTTATCTTGTTAATTGAGAAGTTTATATTGACTCGTCGATCTTCACTTGACTTAATTAGGCCGAGATCTTTTTGTCTCGTTGGAGGCCACACCTTGTCCACTCTTATGTGGGGTCTTGGTCTCCGAGAATGCCACAAATTGTCCACTCTATGGTGGGGTCTTGAACATTCCCTAGTTCCTTTATCGGGATCTTTTTGTCCTATGAGAAGCCACACATTGTCCACTCTTACGTGGGGTCTTGGTCTTCCCCGAGAGCCAGACCTTATTCCCTCAAGGGGGGTCTTGGTCTCCCACTTACATCCGACGACATCAACAAGGCACCTTCATTAATCCGTCTTTTGGTTACATTCATCGATACATACAATCATTCAATACATGTTACATGTTTTAATCCTATTTAAAGTCATACATACTTCAAATCATGCTAAGTGTGGGCAAACAATCATCACATCGACGTCTGTGACTGGTCACGATCGTGCCATTACAAGTCACGGCCGTGCCCACACATGGGCACAAGCGTACCACTGTTCGGCATGGCTGAATACTTAGCCAATTTTGCTCAGCATAACTTCATCACGGCCATTCCCATTAATGGCACAGTCGTGCCGGACGCATTGATCGTTCAGGGCTGAATGACTATACCTGCACGCCCGTGACAGAGCAGCCACTTTCCATCCATTTCCTAAATATTCTAAGGCATAGGCGTAATTGGAGGTGCCACGACCATGCGACCACAAGGTCACGGCTGTGACAGAACGCCCATATTCACTAAACATTCTGACGCCAAGGTAAAGAACATCACAGGAGTCACGCCCGTGCCAGAGGCTCAGACGACATTTCCCCCATTCTTTCCATTTTTCCTTCTTTTACACATATATACAAATTAAGACACGTAATCCTTCTTACGTTTGAGCACACATACTTAATCATAAGATTCACATGAGGCATTGATAATACAATAATTATGAACATAAATAGGTTTGCATAAGAGTATTATGAATTACTAGTCACAATTATACAAACAATATAAGAGACATCATAATGAATTAACATGGATAACTAAAAATATCCTAATTCTAAACATGATTAGCAATAAAATAGTCATCTTAATAAATCAAGAAGCATCTTAATGCAAATATAAACTTTCCCTAATCATGCATCAATAAAACCTAGTTTGATCTTACAATCCCCTAATCCTAGCATCATTATATCATTAAGGATGATTAAGATTTAGGATCCCCTCAAATATGACATTAAAACCCTAATCCTAATGTTAATCCTTTCTTTCCTAGCTGCTGGCCTCTCCTTGGTGCTCCTCTTCGTTGCTGTCCGTGAGATGGATAGAGGGAAGCTTAGAGGGAGAGAGTGGAGAGTGATGCTGTGAGAGTGTGATTGCTGTAGCTACAGTAACCGAGTTACTGTAGCTTGAGGGTGCTCGCCGAATGAAAATAAGAGAGAGAAAAAATGTTCCTGTAGCATGGAGTGTGTGAGAGAGAGTTGCTTCAGCTGACTGCTCCTTGTTGGCTGAGTGGAACAAGAGAGGGAGAAAGAGTGGGTGAGAGAGGAGTGATCGCCTTCTTCTTCCTTGCTGTGAGCTAACGTGAGTGAACATATGAGAGGAAAGGAGAGAGAGATTAGAGGGAGGTGCATAGAGAGAGAGTGCTGCCGGCTGGAGGCTTGAGGGAGAGAAAAGTGAGAGGTAAATGAGAAGGGTTTAGGACATCTTAAAACTTTTATAGCTTAGACTTATGACTTATTAGCGTAATGAGCTTTTAAATGACTTTAGATTTCTTTTATCTATTTTCTTTTTTTTCTTTTATTTTATTTTTTTTAGAATATTACAATTAATACTTCATGCGCACACACACATGAAAGCTTTCAACTTTATATGGAACCTAAGTTATCTACATATTTCATCGCGGCTAACTGCATATATACACTTTCCACCAATTATTCTTTGTTCGACTTCTACATGAAGGTCCTGCTGCTCAGCTCCACCTACAACTTAAAACGACTTGTCATGTTATATTAATTAGTGTTATAATGATATCAATATGTATGGTGGCCGGCCGACCGACCGTGTTGCCTTCATATATAAGGTCGAGTTGGCCTATCGTCGTTTCATAACGCAGAGAGATTAAGGCCAAGGTGATTAATATTTGATTGGCCTGCCTCGCAGGAACAAGCTACTTTAGGCAGCGATGGAGTGCAGTGCTACGAGGCTTTGAGTTTTGATGATGGTGCTAACTATCTGCCTCTTTCCTATTCTCGCCCAAGGAAGGATTCGCCATTACAAGTTCAATGTGAGTAGCTACATGTTACAACTTTAGTATGCCATTCTGATTAATTACATACACTATTCTTAGTATCGAGCCAAAGAGTTCAGCTGTACGTATGTAGCTTTTGTCGACCGGCTAATTCTTAATTTTTGCATGCATGCAGGTGGTGACGAGGAACGTGACTCGGCTGTGCTCCACGAAGCCCATCGTCACTGTGAACGGGAAATTCCCAGGGCCAACTCTGTATGCGAGGGAAGGCGACAACGTGCTCGTCAAGGTCGTCAACCATGTCGAGTACAACGTGACCATCCACTGGTAATATAATGAATCTACTCATCTCTTCCTAAAAAACTAGGTAGACTTGCAGTATCAAATACGCATGCATGCATGCTGGTCTGTAACCTTGCTGCCTAGCTAGTTAATCGATCTGAATCTGTTCACCTTTTTTTTTGTTCTTTTTTGACGCACGCACGATAGGCATGGCATAAGGCAGCTACGAACAGGGTGGGCGGATGGACCGGCCTACATCACGTAGTGCCCCATTCGTCCGGGACAGAGCTACGTCTACAACTTCACCATCACGGAGCAGTGCGGCACCCTCTTCTGGCACGCGCACGTCCTCTGGCTAAGGGCAACCGTCCATGGATCCATCGTCATCCTGCCCGAGCTCGGCGTCCCATACCCTTTCCCTAAGACCCATAAGGAGGTCATTGTTATCTTGGGTACGTACGCGCGTGTATGCATGCATAAGATTTGATCAAATGTTATGAGTTCACTGACTGATCATGTCAATCTGGATCTTGCAGGCGAATGGTGGAAATCAGACACCGAAGCCGTGATCAACCACGCGTTTGGCCTTGCACCAAACGTTTCCGATGCCCACACGATAAACGGACATCCGGTTCCTCTGTCCACTTGTGCTTCCTCTTCTGCAGGTTAATTGATTGGATAGTATCGATCCCAACTGGACGCTGATTTAACTATAGGAAGAATTAAGGGTGGAAATTTAAGTACAATCTAGAAGCTTATTTGTTATGGAATATCCTCGATATCAACTTAATACCGATGTCTAAGAAGAATCAAAGAATGAAAGAATAACAAGAAATTACACACAGAGAAAGCAGATTTTACGTGATTTAGAAATTGTCTCCTACATCCACGGCAATCATAGAGTTTCACTCTATTCAGATGTCAATTGATCACACTCTAAACATTACTCAGATCCCCACTATATATAGTGCATAATCGCTACCAGATATGTGCCTTGAGTAACAACCCAGGATAACTGCATATCTTATCCTGATTTTTCATAACTCCATATCTAATAAATAAGATAGTCATGATAACCACTCAATCTCCCTAGATTATAGTTACAAGTAAGTTACAATCTCTCATATTCTTCCTACCATATCTAACAACAAATTAGTTAGGCCCAGAATTAGGTTTCACCTAACTAACTCTGACAATCTCTCACTTGGAGACTGATTCTCTTGAGATTAAGTTGGACCTGCTTGTGCCCGAACTTTGGACAGCTCCTCCCTGTAACTAACTTTGGAGGGAACCCGAGGTTGCACCAAACCTCGATTTTCTGTGACCACCACCTGACTCTTCCTTGGTCTTGTACAACCACTTCTTGTGCAATGCATTTTCACCTTTAGACAATTTTGTTAGCACCCAAGTTTTATCCTTGTACAACGAATCAATTTCATTCGGCCTTGCTAACTCCCACTTGAAGGAATCATCAACCTCCAAGGCCGAAGAGACTTTTTTTTCATTCTCCTTCCATTTAAATTCAATCAAACAATAAAACATATTCTCTTCCTTTCCTTTCCCTTCCTCTTCTTGTATTCACTTTGAAGGGTTGTGTTTTTAGGTTTCACTCTAAGCAACGATCAGAGAAAATACTCAGATGAGAAAGATCTACCTCCTTACCACTCCAGACTTCCTCTAGTAATTTGTTCTCCAATGATACAGATGGCCCGCGATTGATCAAGTATGCCGCTGTGTTCACTGCATCTGTCCAAAATGACTTCGGTAGACCTGCAAGGATCCTCATGCTCTTGGCACACTCATTTAGTGTCCTATTCATTCGTTCAGCAACTCCATTCTGTTGTGGCATCCTCGAAACTATCATCTCCATCCTGATGCCATGTTCCCCGCAGAACTCCTTGAACTCATGATTCACATACTCTCGGCCATTGTCAGACCGCAAATACCTGATCTTGACGTCAGTTTCATTCTCTACCTGCGCCTTCCATTTCTTGAAAGTAGAGAACACATCAGATTTATTTTTCAGAAAATAAATCCATACCTTCCTGAAATAATCGTCGATAAATATCATATAATACAGTGATCCGTCGAGGGATGGAACTGGAGATGGCCCCCACACATCCGTGTGCACAAGCTCCAACTTGCTACTCTTCGGCATCCTTGGGACTTTACTGAAGGTGACTTTTTTCTGCTTTCCCAACACACAGCCTTCACAAAGTCCACCATCGACTGACTTCAGATCTGGTAGTCGACCCATCTTGTGCAGAACATTCATCCCCTTTTCACTTATATGTCCAAGTCTACAATGCCAAACTTCAGACATATCATCTGAATCAGCTGCTGCAATAATTCTTGTGTTCGATGACCTGTACAAAGTACCCAGCTTGCTGTCCCGTGCGATCACCATAGCTCCTTTGATGACCTTCCAGATATTACCTACAAATACCGTAGTGTAACCCTCTGAGTAAAGCTGTCCAACCGAAATCAGATTTCTCTTCAACCCCGGTATATGTCGAACATCTTTCAGCTTTTAAGTTATCCCATTATCGGTGACAATCTTCATGTTCCCTTTTTCCACAACGTCCAAGGCTTTATCATCAGCCAGATAAACTCTGCCAAAGTTACCGATAGTGTAATTTTCCATACACTCCCTTTGTGATGTGAAATGGTATGAAGCTCTAGAATCTATAATTCAAAATCCAGGATTTTCGCTAGACTATCTACACTCAGAACCAATGCATTTGAGACTTCTTCTGTAGCAGCATTTGCTGACTCATCATTGATTTTCTTCTTGGGTGCTCTGCAATTCTTCTTCAGGTGACATTTTTTCCCGCAATTTCAGATCTCGACTGACTTCGTCGTCTTGCATTTGATCTTCCTTGGTTTTGTCCTCGCTGTTGCGTTCTTCCCCTTCCCTCTGCACTCAACGCCGAGCTTGAGGCTTCTCCTGATTCTCTCATGCGAATGTCTTCATTTAGAATCAGATCTCAAATATCATTGAGCTTCAACTTCGTTGAACCGGAAGAACTGCTGACCGCCGTCACAGTTGCACCCCAACTTTCTGACAAAGAAGACAACAAGATCAAAGCCCTCACTTTATTATCAAAAGTGATGCTCACCGAATTTAACTGTGTAATGATAATGTTAAATTCGTTGATGTGATCCGCAACCGAAGCTCCCTCAGACATCTTCAGATTGAATAACTTTCTCATCAAATACACCTTATTTGATGTAGACGACTTCTCGTACATGTTTGATAATGCCTTTATCAAACCCGCCGTGGTCTTCTTATTCACGATGTTAAAGGCTACGTTCCGCGCCAACGTCAGCCTGATAACACCAAGTGCCTGTCAATCGAGGAGCGCCCAATCTGCGTCGCTCATCGCCTCCGGCTTTTCCTCAAAGAGAGGCCCGTGCAATTTCTTCTGATACAGATAGTCTTCGATCGGTATCTTCCAGAAGCAGAAGTATCTACCATCGAACTTCTCGATCTTCACCTTCCCATCGTCTGTTGTCATTGCTCCCACTACTCACGAACTCCTTCACCGAAGAGCTCTGATACCAATTATTGCGGAATATCCTCGATATCAACTTACTATTTTATCGATGTCTGGGAGGAATCAAAGAACAGATGGTGGAAGAATAACAAAAAATCACACACAGAGAAAGACACAGATTTTACGTGATTCGTAGATTGTCTCCTACGTCCACGGCCGTCACAGAGTTTCACTCTATTTAAATGTCAATTGATCACACTCCAAACATTACCCAGATCCCCACTATATATAGTGCATAACCGCTACCAGATATGTGTCTTGGGTAACAATCCAGGATAATTGCATATCTTATCCTGATTCTCCATAACTCCATATCTAACAAATAAGGTAGTCATGATAACCACTCAATCTCCCCAGATTATAGTTATAAAGAAATTACAATCTCTCAGATTCTTCCTACCATATCTAATAATAAATTAGTTAGGCCCAGAATCAGGCTCCACCTAATTAACTCCAACATTATTAAATTAACATGCAGATGGCTTCACTTTACAAGTAGACCAAGGCAGGACCTGCATGCTCCGCATCATCAACGCTGCCCTCAACGAGGACCTCTTCTTCAAGGTCGCCGGCCACCAAATGACTGTCGTCGAGGTCGACGTCACATACATAAAGCCCTTCAAGACCGATAACGTACTGGTCACACCGGGACAGACAACGAACGTCCTGCTCACAGCCGCTCAGGGCGCCGGCCGATACGTGGTCACGGCTTCCCCTTTCATGGACACGCCCATCGTCGCCGTGGACAACTGGACCGCCACCGCGACCTTGCACTACGCGAACACGGTCTCCGCCTCGGCTCTCACCACAACGAAGCCTCCGCCTTAGAATGCGACCCCCGTGGCATCCAACTTCGCCAACTCACTCCGGAGCCTGAACTCCAAAGCGTACCCCGCCAAGGTTCCGCTTACCGTGGATCACTCCCTCCTCTTCACGGTGGGCCTTGGCGTCAACCCGTGCCCGACCTGCTCCAACGGCAGCCGCATCATGGGGAGCATCAACAACGTGAGCTTCATCATGCCGACGACCTCTCTCCTCCAAGCGCACTACTTCAACATCAGCGGCGTCTTCACGGATAACTTCCCGGGGAGGCCTCCCGTGGCTTTCAATTACTCCGGCTCCGGGCCAAGCAACATCCAGACCGCGACGGGGACGAAGCTGTACCGCCTTCCTTACAACGCCAGGGTGCAGCTGGTGCTCCAGGACACGGGGATCATCGCGCCGGAGAGCCACCCCATCCATCTGCACGGGTACAACTTCTTTGCAGTCGGGAGGGGATCCGGGAACTACAACCCCAAGACCTCGCCGTCCACGTTCAATCTCGTCGACCCCGTGGAGAGGAACACCATTGCCGTCCCCAATGGTGGTTGGACTGCCATAAGATTCAGAGCAGATAACCCAGGTATTTATACTGCGTACATCTTAACGTACGTGTGTATAGTAATAATCAAGAAGATTGTTATTTATATATAATTATATATTTCCAAGAGCTTGATCACCACAAAATAAATCGCCATGCATGGGCACTGTAGGTGTGTGGTTCCTGCACTGCCATTTTGAGGTGCACACTACATGGGGACTGAAGATGGCGTTCCTGGTAGACGACGGCCCCGGCGCCGGCGAGTCCTTGTTCCCGCCCCCAAGCGATCTCCCGGCTTGTTAGAACAAGGTTGCATGCGTGCATGACGCCATCCCATCAATAAAACTACATGGTGCTATCGTCTGAAGAAATTAAGGGGAAGAACCATCGGTTGAAGAAGACTAATTTTTACGTCAGCAATTAGTGTCAATTGGGTTGTGTATCTACTTTTTCGAGGCACAAAATGTTGGAGGCACTTCCATCGTTTTGATCATGTCATGTGTATCTACTTTTTCGCAGAAATTTTTACTGAATAAATATGTGTATATAGTGGGATTGCTCGTTAATTGCAACTCTAAAAACTTCGTGCGTTTTTTTTTGTTTTACAACTTCTGCCTTTACAAGAATGAATTTTGGTAAAAAATAGAAAAAGAAAGCAAACGATGAAATAAAAAAGGCTAGCTGGGCCAATGTTGTAGTAAAGACTTTATAGGCCCAAAAGAGTTAACGAAAACACAAGGTCCTTTCTTCAATGATTTGCACTTTTGCACAGTACTGTTCCTGAAAATTAACACACGCATCACAATTCACAATCGGACAATAACCTTTTTTTTCTTGGTTAAAATGTTCTCCGCGCTATGTAACGGAGTCTGAGGTCTGGCTATGTTTTCTACTAAAACTCTTGTCAGATTTTGTGTTGATCCTTGAAGTCGTCACATTGGCTAGAAGCTTTAAACTTCTCCCGCTCCCATATCGATACTCGGACTAGTCAGGTGCTAGTAGCTTTGAATACCGATAAATTATTATTGAAAAAAATATTACTTAAAATCTAGGTTGTCTAGATCGTGAAAATCGTAAGATTCTATTTATTTATAAAAATATATTTTAAAAATAATTTTAATATCATTTTAATAAATTTATCACACTTGCACATTAAATTATACCTCGCTAAGTCATTTTTTTATTAAATATTAAACCAAATTATATCACAACATATTAAAAATAAATAAAAGATATTATACTTCATCTAAATTGATTTTTATTATCATAAATATGTTTTTAATAATATTTAAATTATTATATTAATCATATGAGATCGTATATGATTGGATAAGAACGTAAGATCGTGTGATCAAAATTAAGATCGTATTAAAATTTTATACAAGATTAGATCGAGATCGATAAAGGTGGTACGATAGTAAAATCTTAAAATCTAAGTCGAGATCTTAACAACCTTACTTAAAAACCCCTTCCCAGCCGATCTCGGAAGTGCGCCATGACAAGTAATTGTGTGACCCGGTAGGTCATCAAGAAATTAATTTTGAGTTGTTTGCTACTCTCTCTTACTTCCTCCTTCATCCTTCCTCTCCCTTTATATCACTTTTCACTTTTTGGGATATATAAACACATATATATGGACGTGATGACCCTATTTCACTACCTCTTGATGTAGGAATGCGAAGCAAACTAACATCGTTGATGTCATGATCTACGATGAGTATTTTCAACTTCAGTTCCCATTGTTGATTTCGATATGATAGTTTGGATTGAACATCTAAAATTGAAACCCTAACTTGTGTCACGATCTCTCCACAAACCCATGCATCACAACAACTCTTCTCCCTAGACGAGTTGCCCCGATCGCCCTTGTGGAACTAACGATTGGTGAACATGGTCGACCTCGACAATCGTGATGTGAAGGGTATGGAATAGCATAAAACACTACACTTTGTACGAAGGGGTCACATTTTGGGAAGACTTACCCGAGACGTGTGAATACCTTCACACAAGTAAATATTCTTACTTTACAAGAAAATATTGAATAAGCTTTAAATTTATAATCCCTCAATACAATCAAGACGAGAACCACAAGTATTCGATAGGTCACTATAGTGCTTGAGGTTCGTCCCAAAGGAAACACTTTTTTTCAAACTAAATTGAAATATGAATTGCCTAAAGTGAAAAGCAGATTTAGGCAAGGAAGTAAATTGAAATTCTTAGAGTAAATGTTTGCACTAATTTTTAGGTTTTTCTTTTTAATTTTGAAAGTGAGGATGAAAGGGTCGGTTACTAAGTAAGATTCAACACTAAGAACTTAGGGGGATGTTTTCACCTGGGACTAATGTTCTTCGGGTATCAAATAGTGGATAAGATTACAGACTTCCCCTCAGCATACACATAAGCATATATTGATGTTAGATAACACTTGACTCATTTAATGACATTCTCGTGTACATCAGTGGTTAAGCTTGCACATATGCTGATGCAGTAAGCTATCCATCTCGGGCAGCACCTCGTGTGCATGGAGCAAGTAGGAAAATCAATTTCTCTTAGTAAAGATTGAGCTTGGTTCCTGTCCCACATGGTCTTTGCCTCATAGGTTCTCCAAGTGATAATGAAAGTTCCAATAGTTCCAATCGAACTCTCGGCCTGAATTAGATTTCCATTGTCGAAGATAACTCTCTCGAGCAAAAAGTCTTTGTAATTGAAGAAACATGGGACTAAATGTGCATAGGTAAGTAAAGTCCTAAATGTTGGATCACAAGGCACCAAGAGGGAGGTGAATTGATGCTTTTTCGAAAAGACTGATTTCACAGAATACGTTGCGGAAGCTTAAAATTAATTCGTTAAACTTTAAATCAATGCAAATAATAAAATCACATGCATAATAAAGTAGGAAGGAGAAGGAGAGAGAAAGACAAATATAAGGTGCACGGTGATTTGTTGACGAGGTTCGGCCACACTTTGGCCTATGTCCCCGCTTCCATTTCTTGACCTCGAGACTACCGAGATTCCACTAATTCTTTTCCTTCATTCCAAATAGAGCAAGGAAAAATCCTTTACACCACCTTCTTCTTCACTTTGAGAGGCAAGGTAACCTTTCATCCTAAGAAGCTTTTACCCACCGATTACTCGGTAGGCACACCTCTTTTACAAAAGAGTACTTTAATTTTTTTTCTAGTTCGAGAGGTAAGATGAAACATCTTCTACACAGGAGCTCACACCGAGATCTGAAAATAAACTTTTCTCTCTTTTACAATATCAAACTCACATAAGGAGAAGAGAGAAAGAAGAGAAGATTCAACAATATGACTCAAGAATTTCAAGAAATTATTTTTCTTTAATGTTTGATGTTTCTCTTCAATACTTGATTGATTCTACACACCTTAGACCCCTTTTATTGTTCTCTTTGGATAATATGGTCATTGCTCTTTTGTTTGGCAAAATAAACTAGCCATTATAGGTCATTTTACGTGTGTTCCGATCGACCGATCTTCAAATATTTGTGATTTGTGACTTCTCTATTCAAATCGGTCGACCGATTCACTTGGCCGGTCGACCGGTTCACCAGACCGATCAGTCAACCACTCTGCACTATTTTGCACATAACCTTTTACATCGATATCAAAATGAGGTGATTTTTAATTCGTTGGAAAGTTAACAAGATTATCTACAATAGTCCATACATGAATCAAACATATACAAATATCAACATTAAGTTCAATACATAAAATAATCCATTCCGAATTGAACTTTTCTCACACTTTAAATCTATGATTCAGATTATTCGAAGTTGGTATCATCAAAATATAATTAGATATAGTATAAAACTTTGTTCCAACAATCTTCCCCTTTTTATGAAGATAAACCGAGAAATATGAAAAGTATATAAGTTGGGAAGGAAATAATTTCAAAGTCGAAATTCTCTCCCCCTGAAACTAAGTTTTCCTTACAATTGATAGATATGGATATTAATCATAAACTTTTCATATAGAGTATATTTATGAGGTCCACATAATAATTCAGTGATTATATATATTTCTCCTATATAGGTTTCTCTTATGTTCTTATCATATTTCTCCTATATTTCTCCCCCTTTTGTTTTATAAAAAAGGTAGTTTGTACATTAAGAATATATGTGTGACAAATGTAACTCCCCCTTAATCATGTCAATCTTCCTAAATTTTTCATTCTCCCCCTTTTATTATATAGGAAATAATATGTAAAATATCATAAGGGAGATAAAAAAATGGTTTTCATTGTTTTGTCATATCATAAAGAATAATTCAAAAAGTAACATGTGTGATAGACAAATAACTCCCCCTAAATCCATAATCGGTTCAAAAAAAATAAAATATGAGATTTAAGTTGTTTAGGGGCTAACACAAGTCTCAAAAACCTATATAAATAGCCAAATTTATATTGAAATATGTAAAATGCTCCAAGAATTTGACAATATGAGCAAAAGTCTTTGATAAACTTTCATTTAACAAAATAATATTCAAGGTGTGTAGAGGAATTAATATTTTCAAACTATCATTTTGGTTATTTTTTTATTTATTTGTGACAAAATAATATTCAGGAATATTGACAAAAACTAAAAATTATTCAAAGTTTAGTCTTTTACATGCTCTCCTTTTTAAAAATAATAGAAGCTATTTAAAATAATGAATGAGGGATAAAAACTTTCATTACATGAACATGATAATTTCAAATATGAAGATAAATAAGAGTCATGTCAAAATATTTCACAAATATGGAGCATATAAATCAATTTTGATAGGATATATATATATATATATATATATATGAGATATATATAGCAAGTTGAAAATGATCTCCTTAGTAATATGCTTCATTTCAAAGTGTCTTATGCAATAATATTCAAATGTCACAATAATATGATTAATCATCTTATCCCAAATTAATTTGTCAAAAATCATACTGTGCATGTATACCAAAATGACATAGTCTAACAAGTCAAAATTCATAATAATTTAATACACATAAAGCTCATAACACGAGTCATTTTAAAAATCATGCCAAGCATATTTGTCATAAATATGGAGTCTTCTTTATACATAAATAAAAGTTATTCAAGTTTAGAAGACTTACCAAATAAATTTACATGTGTCTTTCCTTTTCCAAATCAAAAGAATAATTGTGATAATAAGCATGTCAAGGATAAAAAATAGGCATATAAATTTCTTTATTTGATATGTGAACAACATAAATTTTATAAGCATATTATCACAAGTAAAAAAGAAGCTATTATGGGTTAATTTCAAAATTCTCCATAAGTATTCATTTCTAAGCACTCAAAAGATATTAAATTTCTTATCCCAAAATTATGACTACATCAAATGTCATGAGCCAAAAAGTATGTGATAATTAAACGTCAACTAATCGAAGTAATTTATTGTTTTCCACTCATACTTCAAACATATGATTTCTTTATACTTTAAAATCATAGGCATCGTATAAGTATATTAAATCCCAAATATCAAGATGCCAAGTACTACATAAGATTCATATAAATCAAGTATATATGCTCAATGTCAAAATCAACATATTTTGAGTGTGAAAACTCATATATGCATGCAAACTTTAGTATTGATATAAGTTCCATTTCTATGCTAAATATGATTTCAACATGAAATTAGCAAGGTAGTTCAAAAATGTCAACTTAGCAATCATCATGTACAATTCAATAGATATATTCTTATTAAGTATATTTAATCCAAATGAGTAATATAGGCACTTTCAAAATTAGATGAGCAAGATAATTCTAATATGCACGAAGATCCTAATCAATTATTAACCCATGCATGCATTATGACAATAAATAAATAAATAAATTCAAAGAATAAATATGCATGATATCAAAATAGATTCAAATATTCATTTTCATACGCCAAAATATTTTTACCACAAGTTGTATGTCTTCACTTCATTTTGTTTTTCTTTCCGTATTATGCATGCCAAAATATATGTGCCTTCACTTTACTTGAATCTTTGTTATTCCTTATCAAGCACACCTACAAAACAAAAATCATTTGCATTTTGGTGCTCAAACTTTGTTGGGTCCAACATTATTAGTTATGGTTCCTTTTGGAACCCACATCATTTTCACGCCGATATTCATATTCTTAATTTTGCATTCGAAGGCATGATAATCATGAACGCCACAATAATGACAAGTAGTAGATGGTCTAATGAAATTATTATGAACATATCTCAATTTCGAATAATCATGATAAGAAGCATGAGAATGTTTAGCATTGAAAGAGTGATCATAAGAATGTTTATTCTTCAAATAATAATCATTAGCATGCTTTGATTGTAGAAGAATAATAATACTTTAAATAATATCCATGTGAGTTTTTGTAATCCTTGTTCAAATTAATTTTCTTATAAGATGTATGGATAATAGACTTTTTAGGTAGTTTGCAGTTATTAATGGTAGACGTTTGAAAACCATCATCGATATTTCTTTTCAAAGACACATATGTTGAATCCCATGTTTTGACGATAACAAATTAAATTGAAGATAAAAGTTACTAATCTATGCTCAAATGATGATAATGCATGTGTAAGATTGATATGATCTCATTCGCAGAATAAATCATCAAATTAAACATTAAAAAATAAAGATTCAGCATAAGATTGGATACAACCGGTCAATGCAGTAGTGAATTAAGAAATGACAGCACAATACCGGTCGACATTGAGACTATACCGGTCGATGTATCGGTCGACTTCGAGATGTACCAGTTGACGTCGAGACATTACCGGTCGATGTATCGATCGAAGGACCGGTCGATCGGACAACACATAAAATAGTAGATTTGCCGCAATGGGCATATTGACCGGTCAACCGGCCCATTAATGTAATCGATCGATCACAGTGCCAGATGAATAGTAATGACTATTTTTCAAAGTAAAATTTGTGGAAGAATTTTTGGACGAAACATTCACCTGTAGAAGCCTATAAAAGGAGTGCCAAAGTACGAACAAAACTTATCCAAGCAAGTAAGATCATTCTATAACTCCTTTCAAGTTCTTGAGCCCAAAATTGTAAATTCTTCTATTTTCTCTTCTAAGCTTTGAGTGTGAGAATATTTTGTAAAAGAAGAGAGTTGGAGGGAATAATTGTTCTTTGATCTAGTGAAAATTAAGAGCTCATTGTAAAAGATGTGTGCCTCGCATCTTGAGCGGAGAAGAAGGTGTGTGGTCTAAAAAGGGTTGTTCTCTCCCTACAAGAAAAGAGAAAGATAGTGGATCTCCGACGGTCTCGTGATCGAGAAGTCAAAGCAAGGACGTAGGCCAAATAGTTGAGACCAAACCTTGTCAACGTATCGTGTCTCTCTGCATTTGCTCTCTTACTCACTCCTTATCATTAGTTGCTTGTGATCGGTTTGATTGTTTTCTACGAAAGTAATTTTTCGAAAAGATTTTTATAAACCAATTCATCCCCACTCCTCTTGGTGATTTCGATCCTACAATTGGTATCAGAGCAGTTGCTCTTGTTTTTGAGATTTAAAAAATCATTAGAGTTATGATATTAAGTGGATTCAATTTTTTTGAAGGTCAATCCATTAATCGCAACCCACTTTTTAATGCATCAATTTTTGCATATTGGAAATTAGGATGAAAACATATGTTTGTTCTATTGATATTGATATGTTGGACGTTGTTCAAAAAGGTTTTGACTTGCATGGAAAATCTCCTTTAGAATATACTGAAGGAGAAAGATTTTTGGTAAAACTTGATTGGAAGGCTAAAAATATTTTTTATTGTTCTTTGGATCCAACAGAGTTTAATGAGATTTCTAGTTGTCAAGTGCTAATGAAATTTGGAAGAAACTTATCATCACTCATGAAGGAACCCATAAAGTTAAGGAATCTAGATTGAATATTCTAATCACCAATACGATTCTTTCAAGATACATAAAAATGAATTTATAAATGAGATGGTCGTTCATTTTAATGATGTTATAAATGGCTTAGCCTCTTTGGATGAGCCAAGAACCAACTCTCAAAAGGTAAAAAAGTTTCTTAGGTCTCTCTCCTCCAGATTGCATACAAAGAGGACCGTGATCGAAGAGAAAGATTTGAACAAGTTAGATTTTGACGATTTTATAGGTTCACTCTTAACATATAAAATAAGAATCAAGGAGGATGAAGAAGCAATTGCTCCAAAGAAAAAAATTCTGGTATTGAAAACAAATAAAGATGAGGAAGACACAAGTGAAGAAGATGAAGATCTTGATTAAAAGAAGCTTGCCATATATGCAAAGAAGCTTGACAAGTATTTCAAGTTTGCCAAGTAAAAGAAGAAGAATGGGTTCATTAAGAAAAAATCGTCATCAAGTAGGAATCAAATAACTTGCTTTGAATGCAAAAAGATTGGACATTATAAAAATGAGTGTCCAAATTTAATCAAAAAAGAAAAAGATGGGGAAAAGTCACTTTTGAAGACAATAGCAAAGGAAGAGTAATTGGTATGGACAATGTTGATAAGAATGATAAAGTGTATTTGAAAAATATATGGCTAGTTAAAAACTTAAAACATAATCTAATTAGCATAAGTCAACTATGTGATAAAAATTATTTAGCCAAATTTGAAAATGACAAGTGTTTAATATTAGATGAAAATAATGAAGCTTTACATATGAGTTTTAGACACAATAATGTGTACAAAATTGACTTTGATAATTTGAAAAATTAAAAATGTCTTAGTGCAATGCATGATGATATAAACTTGTGACATAAAAGATTAGGACATGTAAACTATAAATTACTAATTAAACTTTCAAATCATGAATTGATTAAAAGTTTGCCAAAGGTTAAATTTGATAAAAACAATTTTTGTGATTCATGTCTTAAAGGTAAACAAATCAAAGTTCATTTAAATTAAAGGAAATCATTAATACACATAGGTCTTTGGAACTTTTACATCTTGTTTTATTTGGACCAATTGATGTAATAAGCTTAGGAGGAAAAAGATACATATTTATGATTGTTCATGATTTTTCTTTTTTCACTTGAACTATTTTTCTTACTAGTAAAGATGAAACGATAAACATGTTTTCGAAATTTGCAAAAAGAATTCAAAATGAATTTGAACAAAAAATTTTAAAAATTAGAAGTGATCATGGAGGAGAATTTAAAAATCATAAATTTGAATTGTTTTGTGAAGAAAATGAATTACTCATAACTTTTCCAATCCTATGACACCTCAACAAAATGGAGTAGTAGAAAGGAAAAATAGAACTATACAAAAAATGGCTAGAACAATTTTAAATGAAAGCAAATTGTCAAAGTATTTTTGGACCGAGACCGTAAACACATCATGCTATGTTCTTAATAGGATTCTACTTAAGTCTGTTGAGAAGAAAACTTGTTTTGAAGTTTTGTATGGAAAAAAACCAAATATTTCTTATTTCAAAATTTTTTGTTGTAAATGCTATATTTTGAATGTCAAAGATAAACTAGATAAATTTGATGTCAAATGTGATGATGGTATTTTTTTGATTATTCAAGTATAAGTAAAGCTTATAGAGTGTATAATAAAAGAACATTAGTTGTTGAAGAGTCCATTATTGTTAAATTCAATGAGACTAATGATTTTTGAATGAGCAAACAAGCACATGATGATGATGAAGAAATAGTTGAAGTGCAAAGATAACTTGATGATGAGCAAAATGAGGACTTAGAAGAAGCTAAAGTTGACACTCCAAATATGGAAGAAATGGAAGAATCTCAAATTGAGGAGAACCAAATCATTTCAAAAAACTGGAGACATGCTTCATCACATCCACTCGAACAAGTTATAGGTAATATAAATGAAGGTATAAAAACTATAAACTCTTTGAAAAATCTATGTGCTTTTTTGGCATTTATTGCTAACTTTGAATCCAGCAATATAGATGAAGCACTTGATGATTCAAATTGGATAAATCCAATGCATGAAGAATTATATAAATTTAAAAGAAATCAATTGTGGAAACTTGTGGAAAGACCTAAGGACCATCTCATTGTTGGAACCTAATGGGTCTTTCGAAACAAATTAGATGAAATGACGTCATTGTGAGGAACAATGCTAGATTAGTGGCCAAAGGTTACTTACAAATTGAAGTGATTAATTTTGATAAAACTTTTGCTTCCATTGCTAGACTTGATGCAATTCGAATGTTTTTCATTTTTGCATGTTATAAAGGTTTTAAACTTTTCAAATGGATGTAAAATTGGCTTTTTAAAATAGTTTTATAAATGAAGAAGTTTATGTTGAACAACATGGCTTTGAAAATTCAGATTTCCCTAATCATATTTTCAAACTTTCAAAAGTTCTTTACGGATTGAAACAAGCTCCTCGAGCTTGGTATGAAAGCTTTTTTAATTGAAAATAGTTTTTAAAAAGGGAAAGTTGACACCACATTATTTTTAAAGCATTTTAAAAATAATATTTTAATAGTTCATATTTATATTGATGATATTGTTTATGGTGCTACTAATGAATACCTATTCAAAGAGTTTGAATCTCTTATGCAACAAGAATTTGAGATAAGTCTTGTAGGTAAGCTCACCTTCTTTTTAGGTCTATAAGTGAAACAATTCAAGGAAGACATCTTTCTCAATCAAGAAACGTATACAAGAGAGTTGCTTAAAAGATTCGAGATGAATGAATGCAAGCCAAGCACAATCCCTATGAGCACTACTACAAAATTGGATAGAGATGAAAAAGACAAGTTTATTGATAAAAAAGTACAGAGGTATGATTGGTAGCTTGCTCTATTTAACAGCATCTAAATAGGATATCATGTTTAGTGTATGTTGTTGTGTTAGATTTCAATCTGTTCCAAAATAATCACATTTAATTGTCGCTAAAAGAATTATGCGCTATTTAAAATACATATGTTTGGTATGATAAAAACTCCCCATTTAAATTACATGCCTACACCGATGCAGATTTCAACGGGTGTAAAGTTGATAGGAAAAGCACTAATGGGATGTGTTATTTTCTTGGTAGCTTTCTCATTTCATGGGCTAGCAAGAAATAAAACTCTATCGCACTTTCTACCGCTGAGGTCGAATATATAACCGTCGGTACTTGTTGTGCACAAATACTATAGGTAAAACAATAATTGCTTGATTATGGTGTGAATTGTTCCAATGTACCCATAAAGTGCGATAACACAAGTGCTATAAAAATGACCAAAAATTCAATTCAACACTCTAGGACATAACACATTGACTTGTGATATCATTTCATTCGAGAACATGTGACTATTAAGGACATTGCCATTAAACATGTGTCCACTAAAGTTCAATTTGCAGACATATTTACAAAACTCTTGAGTGAAGAACGATTTTGCATGCTTAGAAGGGAATTAGGAATGATTGAATCTTGATTGCATATCAATTCTAAGTAAAAGTGATTTGGTTATGCAATATCACTTTTAACATGAATTGAACATTAAGAGTGTTGCACAACACTTACATTTATGTGAAATAAATTCTTGGAACTAAATCTCAATGGTATAAAATTTCAAAAATGACTGTTAGACTAAGGTTGGTCAACCGATATGATTCACCCGTCGACCGGTATATAACTGCGTCCGGCTGACATCCATCGACCGATGGATTGTTTATTGCAAACAAATTACCAAGTCGATCGCTGGACATGACCAGTTATGCAAAAATCTCGCACATATAAGGAGCCTATCGGTCGACATATTTTCCCCGCCCGCTGCCCTAACCACCGCCGTTCCTTCTCGTCCACGACATCATCGATAGTGCGGCCATCGTCATCGCCGCTGACCTCTCTCATCCGTGGCCACTTTATCTCCTTCATCCACATTGCTCGCGACGTCAGCCATCGACTCTCTAATTCCTTTGTCGACCGCCGCCGCCCTCTTTTCCATCGGCAACCCTCTTCTCCGCCGGTGGCCCTCCCTCGCTGGTGACCTCTGTGGCCACTGTCACACCCTCTAGCAAGTCCCGCCGCCCTATTTTTCACGGTCACCATCTTCCCTTTCGACCTTACCTCTCCGCTGACCTTTCGGCCGCTATCGACCTCCCTCTCGACCGCCACCGCCCTTCTCTCCTCCGGTCGTCCTCTCTTTCTTCTCTCCATCTCCAGCACCCTCTGCCCTCGTCTCCTTTCCGGCCGCACAGTCACTACCCTATAGCCGTTGCCCTCTCCCTATACAGTAGTTGTCATTTTCATTCCGGTGCTCCTTCCGACAATCGGCTGATCAGACTCATTTTATTTCTTCTGGTCACCATTGTTGAATCCATGGACGATGATGACGAAAGGTATTCACATATCCGGCTCGTCTTTCAGTGTCGTCATCATTTTTTTGGCTCAGGTAGTAGCGTTCATGTCATCCCAAATGCGCCTGAACCTGACCTAGAACCGAAGCCTGAACCCGCGCCTGTCCAATGTGGACGAGGCCGTGGATGAGGAGGATCCCGTGGATGTGCTCATCAGCCATCTTTCACTGCCCCTACTGATTTTGATAGTCATCTCTTTATCACCAGGACCATCTCCACTTCTTTTGATGCCTTGTACTCGTCTTGCGATGTTAAGCGTGCTTACACCATTGATTGGGATGCTTTGAACATTCTTGATGTTCAGGAAATCTTCGAAAATATCAGTTGGCTGCCACTTCTCTCTCTTACAGATCGTGTGTATCCCCGTTTTGTTCATCATTTCTATGTGAACATATCACTCGAGAGGTCATCTTCACCTATGTCCTTAGCGTACTCATTCGCTTTGACCCTAATCAACTTTGTCATATCTTTGGTGTCCTGTGCCCTTTACCCGGTCTCTACTCATTTGTCACTCATGGTTGGCCCTCCGACTATCTACTAATGACAGATGGCATTAATACGGTGTTTTGTGGACAAGATATCTACTACACCGTCGAATCGTCCTATAGGCATCTTCATCCATCTATGAAGATGGCTCACCATATTCTAAGTCGTATGATCACCACTCGAGCTGGGCACTATACAAAAGTTACCCACTTTGATTTGTTCTTTCTTAATTGTCTCTATATTCGGGATGCCTCCTTTCTCCATTTTGGTCATTTCATTTTCTATCACATTGATTCTATCTTCCAAAAGATTTCCGCTGGTACTCGTGGTCGACACCCCTTCTATTTTGGAGCCTGAATCACTAGGATTTTTCTTCATTTTCGTGTCGACATTCTTGTGGACGAGGAATATATCCGACCCTGCCCCACTGATGTCATCGGTTCAGTGACCTTGCACCGAAAATATTTTAGGATTGGCGAGCCGTCCCCGAGAGATTCTGATGATGGAGATGATGCCACCGATGAAGAGCCAGCACCGATGGACACTCAGGCTGCACCGGAGGCTGGCCCTAGCTTCCCTCCACCTTCGACGCCCACTGAGCATATTGGATCTTCACACTCGGCTTCCTATGGCGCTTATGATTTTACGGCCTTGTCATAGTAGGTGACCCAGATGGATCATTGTATTCGACGGATGGAGCGTGACTCTCAATATCTTGTTAGCTCGCTACATGCCTACTATGCATCGTAGGGATTTATTCCGCCTATTGCTAGTGATGATGATAGTCCCGATGAGTTGTAGATGTCTTACCTCCCTCTTTGATGATGTCAAAAGGAGGAGAAGTTTGGCTAGGATGGGACGATGTTGTGTTATGTGTTTTTAGTTTGATGTACCTTAGTTGCTACGTGTTTGCATTCGTACTAGTGTCGTGCACTATTTTGTAGTGACTGCAGTCACATTTGTTAGTGCACGAACACATGATGTCTTGTTGACTATGGATGTAATGTGATGACTTGTTTATGCCTTATTTGATTTCATGTCTATTTTATTCCTTATTTGATGTCATAATGTTTATATTCTTCCATATTATTATGACAATATAAATGCTACCTATTTAGGGGGAGAAAATATGAAATATGCATGAATGTAGGGGAGCCTGCTCATTACTTATTATCTTAACCTACATTTCATTTATTTTCTCTCTTTATCGTCCAATTAGTTTGTCATCATAAAAAAGGGGGAGATCGTTGAATCCCATGTTTTGACGATAACAAATTAAATTGGACATAAAAATTACTAATCTATGCTCAAGTGATGATAATGTAGTTATAAGATTGATATGATCTCATTCGCAAAAGAAATCGTCAAATTAAACATTAAAAAATAAAGATTCAGCTTATGACCGGTCCACCCACTGGTTGATCGGCCATGAAGATCGGTCGATTGACATCAAGTGTAAGAAATGTCAAAACTGTACCGGTCGACGATCTGGTCGTTGCATCGATCGACCGGTCATTGTAGTAGTGAATTCAAAAATGACGGCACAATACCGGTCGACATCGAGAGTATACCGGTTGATGTCGAGACGTTACTGGTCGATGTATCAGTCGAAAGATCGATCGATCGGATAGCACATAAAATCGTAGATTTGGCACAACGGTCATATTGACCAGTCGACCGACCCATTAATGCGGTTGACTGGTCACAGTGCCAGGTGAACAGTAACGGCTATTTTTCAAGGAGAAATTTGTGAAAGAATTTTTGGATAAAATATTCATCTGTAGAAGCCTATAAAAGGAGTGCCAAAGTACGAAGAAAACTCATCCAAGCAAACAAGATCATTTTATAACTCCTTTCAAGTTCTTGAGTCCAAAGTTGCAAATTCTTCCCTTTTCTCTTCTATGCTTTGAGTATGAGAATATTTTGTAAAAGAAGAGAGTTGGAGGGAATTATTATTCTCTGATGTAGTGAAAATTGAGAGCTTATTGTAAAAGAGCTGTGCCTTGCCTCTTGAGCGGAGAAGAAGATGTGTGGTGTAAAGAGGATTGTTCTCTTCCTAAAAGAAAAGAAAAATATAGTGGATATCTGGCGGTCTCGTGGTCGAGAAGTCGGAGTGGGGACGTAGGCCAAAGAGTTGATGCCGAACCTCATCAACATATTGTGTTTCTCTGTGTTTGCTCTCTTACTCACTCCTTATCATTAGTTGCTTGTGATCGGTTTTATTGATTTCTCCAAAAGTGATTTTGCGAAAAAAATTTTATACACCAATGCACCCCCTCCCCTCTTAGCAGTTTCGATCCTACAACATCAAGTTTATCATTCAAAGATTTTTATAAGGAAATAATTTTGTTTTTCAAAATTTTATTTTCATTTGCACATCTATTATTTTCCTTTTTCAAATTTTCATTTTCAACTAAGCATGCATTCTTTTCATTTTTTAACTTTTTAAAATCAGTTTTCATAATACTAAGATCATTCATCAAAGTTTCATTCTGAATTAAACAAGCATCTCTTTCCTTTTTCAAAATATCAAGGTCATTTTTCATAATATGAAAATTATCCATCAATATTTCATTCTTTTTTTAAGAGTAAGATATTTTTTTATTGAAGAAGAAAATTCCTTATGCACATCAAAATTTATATTATCATCTTCATCATTATTATCGCTATTAGCACTATAGCAATAAAAAGAGTTGAAGGATACCTCATCATCCTCGCTTTTTACCATTAAACATGATTCAAAGTTTTGATCGGATGTTGTAGATATAGAACTGGCACTGTCTTCATTGTCAACATTCGATGTGCTCTTTTTGCTCCCTTCATATCTATATAACAAAACTTGCCAAATTTCATGAAATGTAGGACAAATAGAAATGATATTTAAATTTTCAATATTTAAAGCACAATAAAATGCATCTCGAACTTTAGAATCAAGTTTGGCAAATGAAACATGAAAATCATTCTATTCAAAAAATAAAAATCAATTAAAGCACCATTTATAACTTTCTTGGGCCTTTCAAAACCATTTTCAACAATTTCCTATAAATCATAATCAAGAGAACATAAATAGGCTTGCATGCAAATTTTCCATTGTGAAAAAATTAAGTCACAAAATCTCGATGGAAAAAAAATTGATCGACCTTCTTGAAAAATAGGTGCCATGCCCTAAAAGATGGTTAAATCTTTAAAAATAAATAAGAACAACCTTGATCTGATACCAATTGTTGGATCACAAGGCACCAAGAGGGAGGTGAATTGATGCTTTACCGAAAAGATTGATTTCATAAAATACGCGAAAGCTTAAAATCGATTCGTTAAACTTTATATTAATGCAATAATAAAATCACATGCATAATAAAGTAGAAAGGAGAAGGAGAGAGAAAGACAATGACAAGGTGCACGGTGGTTTGTTGACGAGGTTCGATCACACCTTGACCTACGTCTCCGCTCCGACTTCTCGACCTCGAGACTACCGGAGATTCCACTAAATCCTTTCTTTAGTTCTAAATAGGGAAAGGAAAAACCTTTTACACCACCTTATTCTTCATTTCGAGAGGCAAGATAATCTCTTCTCCTAAGAAGCTTTGATCCACCGATTACTCGCTTAAAAGATAGGCATACCTCTTTTACAAAAGAGCACTCTTAATATTTTCTCTAGTCCGAGAGGTAAAGATGAAACCTTTTCTACACAAGACCTCACTCCTAGATCTGAAAATAAACTTTTCTCTCTTATACAATATCAAACTCACATAAGGAGAAGAGAGAAAGAAGAGAAGATTCAACAATATGACTCAAGATGTTCAAGAAATGAATTTCCTTTAATGCTTGATATTTCTCTTCAATACTTGATTGATTCTGCACCCCTTGTACTCCACTTATAGTCCTCTTTGGATAATATGACCGTTGCCCTTTTGTTTGCCTAAAAACTAGTCGTTATAAGTCATCTTACGTGCGGTCCGATCGACCGGTGCCTCCAACTAGTTGACTGTCTTCAAATATCTGTGATTTTTTTACTTCTCTATTCAAATCGGTCGACCGGTACACCTGGCCGTTCGATTGGTTCGTCAGACCGACTGGTCGACCACTCTGCATTATTTTGCATATAACATTTTACACCGATATCGGAATGAGGTGATTTTTCATTCCTTGGAAAGCTAATAAGATTATCTACAACTTTTGTATTAAGTGTTAGTCCATATATGAATCAAACATATTCAAATATGAACTTCAATTTCAATGCATAAAATAATCCATTCCGAATTGAACTTTTCTCGCAATATAAATATATGACTCAGATTATTCTAAGTTTGTATCATCAAAATATAATTAGATATAGTATAAAAATTTTGTTCCAACACTAAATAGAAGTGGAGGTTGTAACCCTCGGCGATTTCCCTAAATGTAGCTCTGCAATTTTGTGTCCTCTCGGATCATCTACATATAGTGAGGGTGAATGGCGCAAGATTAGACAATAAAGGAATCATGGGACAAAACGAAAAGTGAGTTAGCTTCAAGCCTACGATTCTGCTATGAATAATTGGATTTTTGTCCCACCTCTCGGCATGCATACAAAACCCCCACTACAAGAAAAAAGAGTTTTTCGACGGACTCATCCGTTGGAAAATCGAAAATCCCATCAAAAATCAAAGTTTTTGACGGATTTTTAGACGGGATTGATCCGTCGAAAAAGTGAGTGTTGCAAATGACTTTCGACGGGCGCAAAAAAAACCGTCAGAAGTTCCTACGATTAAGCCATATGAAGTTCCTACGGTTACAATCGTCGAAACTTTTGACGAGTCATAACCATCAGAAGTTTTGATAATTTCGATAGAACTTTCGATGGTTTTTACTTTTCTAATGGCCCCGTCCATTAATCTAGCCGCCTAGCGGCCGGTCGAGGCTTGATCCGTCGCCCAGTGGTCAAATCAAGCTGCCTCACGACGGATCTGGCCGGTCGAGGCCTGATCCGCCGCCTGGCAGCCGGATCAGGCTGCCTCATGGCTGATCTGGCTGGTTGAGGCCTGATTTGCCATGAGACAGCTTGATCCGGTCGCCAGGCGGCGGATCAGGTCGCCTATGGCCTGATCTGTTGCTAGAAGTCGGAGAAGACTGCCTCGCAGTGGATCCGACCGCCCGAGGCTTGAACCGCCACTTGGCAACCAGATCAGGCCGCAGTAGGCCACATCACAGGGGCGAGAGAGGGAGATCGAGGGAGAGGAAGAGTGTCGGCTAGATCAAGAGAGAGGGAGAGGGAGTCGGAGAGGGAGCTGTTGGAGAGGAAGAGAGCATCGCCGGAGGCTGCCGGAGAGAGAGAGCACCGTCGGAGTCCGTCGTACGAAGTCGGTGGGAGTTAGAGAGGGGGGAGACGGAGAGTGAGAAATATTAGAAGTGGGAGTGAAAAAGATATAGGAATGTGAGGGACAAAGTGGTAGGGAGGGCACGCAGAAATGAAATTAGAATTACCGATGTCCTAACCATCGAAAATATTGATAATAAAATATTAAACATAAGCTTTTATATTATATTATATATAATTTGATTATTAATTTAATTATCGATGGACCGGGCTGTCAAAAATATTAAACACATGCTATATACTATATATAACTTTATTATTAATTTAATTACATGGCCCGGGTCGTTGGAACTATCGACATTGAGATTCGTTGGTAGTTCCAATGGTCTAGACCATCAAAAATATTAATTATAAAATATTAAACATAGGCTTTATATTATATTATATTATATGTAAATTTATTATTAATTTAATTACCGACACGGGCCATCGAAACTACTGATATATTGAGATCCGTTGGTAATTACCGAGGGACCGGGTCATCGATAAATTACCGTTGATATTTCAGAAGGATTTTTCTTTCCATCACAAATTGTCAAAAATTATGAAGGATGTTTATCCGTCGGAAACTATCCGTCCAAAATATTTTCTTATAGTGTCCAAACAATAACTTCCCTCTCGAGTGAAGAATAAAAGAGCATGCATCGTTTGAACGGAAAATCATCGGCCATTTTCACAGAATCACCAACATTGTATCGAAAGGACCTGTTCAAGTTGAACAATGATAACTTTGTTCGACTTGCTACCTTTTGGCATTAAGCTGAAGAGAAGATGAAATATCCCTCTCGAGTTGCAATTTAGACGAGTCCTATAGCTCAATCAATATCCAGAATTCATTGCAACAAATCAATCATGATAAAATAGGAAATGAATCATAAATCTAGTACAAAAATCAATTAGTCTCTTTAACAAGAAAGCCAGAAATAAAGCAACAAACAAAAGCATCCGAAGATCAAACATCCCCCAACCTTAGTTGGCTGGTTAGTTACAAGCAATGTTCATGAGTGACACAACACTCCCAATCATACATTCGACCATTGCCCATTGAAACATTCATGTAAGAAAATCCTCCAGGCTCCTCTTTCTGCCTCTCGGATGAAGAGAGGTTGGCACATTTTCCTTCAAAAGCTGCTAAGGGAACCAACCTCCTCCATGAGATCAAAGAGCCAAACAGCATGCAAATCAAACCCTTTTCATTAAGAAACAAGGTGGAGGTGGATAATTGCAAGTTTTTTATTTGAAGATGAAACATGCATCAGAAGTTAAAATCATAATCATTTTTTAGATCAAATGCATGATGAAAAATAGTTAAAACATGTACATAAGTTTCTCCACATCAAACTCCTCCAAACATAAGATTTTGCTTATCCTCAAGCAATAGTTAGAAATTTAGGAAAAATTCACATTATGGACCACATCATATTCCTCTATTCTTCTGCCTTTCCCCATTTGAACACCGCTTTATTTAGCATTCTTTTTAAGTCTTCCTGATCTATGATCACTAAAACCAAGGTACTAATAGGAGCCAATGCGATGATTTCCTACATAGCTACTGTTTAAGAACATGCATGTCTCACTAGCTTTTATCAAACTAAATTAGAATGACTGTCGCTTTTCATATTTCTGGATCTCATTAGTATTTCCTTTTTATTTTGGTTAAATTCATTTCGGCTTGCATGCAACTATTCCTCTAGTGTATATCGGAAAACAAAAAAGTGAAAAAAAAAGATTTTCCCCTAAATATTCCCTCACTTTTCTTCTGAGAATACTCGGTCAGGTGCTAGTGGTATCAGTGGGCATACTCTTATCTTTTTCAAGTGAGGAGAAAATGTAAAAGCATTTCTCAATACACAAAATAGGAGTAGTGTAATAATAATAGCAAAGTCCAGAATATTTATTGTCATTTATATGGAAGCAGTCAAATACTTCAGGAAAGACTTTCTACGAATAGATGCATGATCCTAGGCAAGGATATGTGAAGAATCATCAAGCATTTAGTGCAAGGTTTTGATCTTGGATCAGGGCTGAATTTTAAATTTTCTTATGCTTCAGGTTCATGGAGATAGACTTAAGGATTAAGGGGTTGACAATGTAGTCAATAATATTTTCCAACTAAACTTCTGGTGGTATTGATGGTGCAGGTTCCGACGGCATTGGGTCACTCAGCAGAACGGTGGGTTGGGCAAGGCGCAATGAGAGCGTGATGTCTGTTCTCAAGTCCCGATGGAAAGCGTCGCCCAAGTGGGTCAATTGCTCAGGTGCAGGTGTCGGTTCTTCAAGTACCGATGACGAGTGCTCTTCGACGTCTGGAGAAAGTGCCGATGATTAGGGCTAGAGTCTTGATCGTTTCTTCGCCACTATTTTCTTCCTTACTGCGAGTGGTTTTTAGTTTAATTTTCATCCTCTTTATAGTTGCGACTTCATCATGGGGTCTTGATGGGGATGACCTCGATTCCATAGTGGGGATGTGTGATTGTTGAGTGTCGTCCGTCAGTAATACTTCCTCATGCTCTTTTTTGGCATTTGGAGGAGCATGGCTTGGTTGGCCTCTGAAAAATCTTCAGAGGTGACGAGGTGGTAATTGCAAGGGTAGTTCCACTTGTCGTAGTGGTACTTCAAGTATTTCTTTAGTGGATGGTAGTTGAGACATTGTAACTTCAGGGTTTCGTGTGGTTCTTCGACATCATCATCGAGATCTATGGGGTTTCCAAGTTGCCTAGCATTCTCTGGTTGTTAATGATGTCTCCGGTGGATGCCTCGAGACTGGTTTCGCATTAGAACCATGGTCAAAAAAATTTTTTTGGCAAGGGTTTACTAAAGGTGGAAGGTGAAGCGGTTGACAGAGGTTGCAGAGGGTTTAGGACGAAAATGATGGGGACAACTAGGTAGTGGGATTTGTGGTGAGGGAGATGACATTCGGGTAATGAGGAGAGGGAAGACAAGCCGGTAATGAGGAGAAGACACATGGCCATGTTGACCATTACGCGACGAAAGGTGGAAAAATCCAAAAGGAAAAGACCCGATTTGAAATTTAAAAATTGTCCACTTGTGCCTGTTAAAAGTCTCCACTTGTCCACATGTCTGTGGGTAATAAGGAGTTGGCACTCGATGTGTAATTCCATATCTTGACAATAGGTTGTTGAATTGATTTTCCAAAAAGTGCTTCCCCCATTGTTGGTTACAATCCTTGGCATACCAAATCTGGGGAGGATTATCTTGGAAAATACTTAATGACATGGTGAGAATCGCATTGTGTTGTCGGTATGGCTTGAACCCACTTCGAAAAGTAGTCAACTGCTACAAGGATATATTTATATTTCCATGAATCATGGAATGACCCCATGTAGTCAATTCTTCAAATATCTAAAATCTCCATAGCTTGGATCCCTGTTTGAGGCATTTCTTATCGTCTAAATATGTTCCCTATTCTTTGGCATCGATCACACGAGCTGACAAACTTATGTACATCTTTAAAGAGAGTTGGTCAAATGAATTCAGCTTGTAGGATCTTGGTTTCTATTCTTTGAACTCCTATGGCAAACATCAATTATCTCATGAATCTGCTCATCAGAAACACATATCCTCAACTGGTCATCTGAGCATTCCTTGAACAAATATGGGTCATCCCAGGAACCTGGTTTTTGTTGATAAGATATAGCACTTGGCAGGACTCCTCCAGCCAAGTAGTTGGCAATATCAGTGAACCAGGGGAGTTCTTTGTTCATTACTAGAAAGAGAGAATCTTCGGGAAGAGAAGCTTGAATGGGAGAGTGACCTCTTTCTTGTGCGCAATTCTAGAAAGGTGATTTGCTACTTGATTTTTCAATCCACTTCTATCTTTAATTTCCAAGTCAAAAATCTTGTAGTGATAACACCCAACGAATTAGTCTTGGCTTTGAATCTTTCTTTGTGAATAGGTGTTTTAGAGCTGAATGGTTGGTATCGGCAATTACTTTAGAACCCACCTGATATGATCGAAATTTGTCCATTGAGTAGAAAACAACTAGAAGTCTTTTTTTTCAGTAGTGGTGTAATTCAACTGATCTGGATCCATGATCTTGCTCGCATAATAGATGATATGAATTGTCATGTCTATCTTCTGACCGAGAGCTACTCCAACAAAATCGTTTGCATCACACATTACCTCAAAATGCAATGACCAGTACATGATCCTCACAAGTACATGATATGGTTGGGAGTAGGTTGATGTGTGTACGACGTCTTCAGCTCGAATGGCGTGTGCACATCCCGATCGTAGCATTATATCTAAAGTTGTATTGACTTGTTCTTTTATTTGATAGCATGTTGGAGTTGTATAATGACATGAATTTTTATGTCTAAGAGTTATGTTCATATGATGTACTTTTATTTATTTAACTTCCTTTTTTCTTTTAATTATTTTAATTATTTTTTTAAGTCTTTTGCTTATATGTCACTCTTTTTTATTATCTAGGTCAATGAAAGAGTCAAAAATACTATAAAAAAGTAGCATACGAGAAGATTTTACTATATGACGGGTTAATTTTTGAGGCATTATAATTTGAGCGGTGTCTCCATTTAGAAGACCAAAGTGTGGCTCATATGTTTTTCTCGTCGTGAATTTTCAAAGCTGCTTTGGATGGATTTAGGATTGTTAAAGCTTTTTCTCATTATACTTTTTTTGTCGGAATCTTTATCGATTTATTTTCTTTCTTTGTTTAAATTAAGGAGTGAGATTAATTAATTAAGCAATTAATGAATATATACATGATATATATACGAGTGGTCTTGCTCCTCCTCCTAGGCTCCCATGTTAATGGGAGGAGGCTCATAGTTTAATTCATGACGCCCGTTTATTACCCCCCTAATTTACATACACAATATGCTAGAATTTTATTAGCATTGAAGTGATTAGAGATAACTAACTATGAATATTGATTGTTTAGTGTTTATAATTATAATAAAGAAAAAACTAAATATGAAGGTAATTAGTTATTTGCGTTGTTGAGCGTTGGTAACGTACTTGCATGTGTGCGTGTAATAATAATAATAATAATAATAAATAAAATAAATAAATAAATAAATAAAAAGAAATTAGAATTTGACTCATTGCAATGCATCATCGGTTGCATCCAATAATCAGCCGTGGTTGCCGTTTTGGGAAAGGGCGACTGGGAAAGGCCTGGATGGATGCATTGTACTTGGTCTCCAATTAATTTATTATTGTAGCAGTAGTTGTAGTTGTAGTCTCTCTCTCTCCCCCCTCATTATTCAAAAGATGCGCAGAAAAAGCAAGCAGTAGCTGTCACTGGCTCTGATTTAATACATATATATATATATATTAATATATAGCACGCATGTAGACAACTCCATTAATGAATGAATCAGATTCAGAGTCAGATACACGGCAAGAAAAGATGCTTTTCAGAAATTAAATTTGAACCAACCCAAAATTTCAAACATGGGAGGAGCCATTAGAATTTCTTTATCATCGGAAATCATCAAACCGCCTACATTATTGTTGCCTTGTACAGCTTTTACTTATTTGTATTTGCCTTCAAAATATAAAATTTTTTGATGTTATTCTTCTTAATCATTTAAATTTTAAAAAAATAATAATTTGTTTGCATGTCTGCCTGTCGCCCTGGTTCGAGTTCCAGTGGTAGCCCCTGTGAAGCAATATTTTTAAAATTGGATCGAATGTCAAAATAAATTGAGTCATGGTTCGATCAATTTAATCGGTTCAACGAATTAAACTCAATTTTTTATTAAAATATTATTTATTTATTATTTCAAAGATATATTATGAATAAAACTATAGAAAAAATATAGAAAATAATCATAAAATATTTTTTAGTATTGAATATTAATTTAAATATTTTCTAAATGATATTTAATTAATAAAATTATCAAAAATCTATTCTAATTTTTTTATAAGATTAATATACTTGAATGCAAATAGAAACATAAAATTTAAACTCATTATATTAAAATAATATAAAATATTTATACTATTAAAAATATGTCCATTCTTGAGATCCATTATATTTAAAAGGTACTAAGTTGAATGATTTAATTTTATTTACATTTATTATTCAAATATAAATACCATGAAAAACTAATTAAGGAGCCTGTTTTGATGGTTATGTATTGGTGCTATGATTCTTTGTGCGCCGAAGTGTGTGCGAAGTAGGTTTAACAGAATCTCCAACTTTACTAGTTCAAACGCTCCATCTGGAATCATATAAATTGAACAAATACTTAAATATATATATATATATATACACAAAATTTACAGGAGACCATAGTGGAAATAAGTTCCCTCAACAATTTACCAATATTACATTTTTACGTTATAATAACAAGTATACAGTGTTTGTACACCAAACTCAGTTTATAAGAGAAAAAGAATATAATTTACTGTTCATTGGATTAACGTTTACTAATTTAGTAGTTTATAATAATCTCACCATCAACCTCGCAGCATTTAAGTCATAGGAAAAAAAAAGGTGAAATATATCCAACAAGAATGTGTGGGTGGTGTTACACCTTGTGTGGTGAGGGCACATATACTGACATAATCGACTTAATTTGATCATTAAATAAGAAATTGAGCACGTTTGATTCGTCCGTTTGTTTTAGGTGATAAAGACTCGCCACCTCAATGTAAGCGCACCAAAGTTGTCTCCGCCACCCATCATTTAAAAAAAATAATAACATAATATTAATTAGTTTTTTCCTTAAAAAATTAAAATTTTGTAATATCGACATTGTAAAGAACTTTTAAGATTAAAAAAATCTCAAAATTGGGTAAAAAAAAAGTTTTAATGCCAAAGTATCTTGTATTAATTAGAGAGATATATGATGAGAGCTTTTGCAACAGCGGATTCACTAGTCAACCCTTGAAATCGTGAATTATATTTGTTTACTTGAGCTGAGTGTGTGGCTCAACATGTTTACAAGGTAAATTAAACTCAAATAAATTTGTAAATTCCAGCCTAATAATAATAGAATATAATGTTTTAGAAGATAATCTTACCAAATTTTCATCGTCTCTTTTCAAATTATCCTTTGATGTGTCATAACTAAATCGACCTAGCTATAAGACAAAATATATTCACATTAATCATAAATAAACAAAAAAAATAGAAAATATTGTAAAAATTAATTATCATCGTCATTTGAACGAAGTCGTATTTGATTTAATAGATAGTATATTCATACAACTTGAGATAAAAATTCTACTAAGATCTTAATATACGCAATTCTCGATTAAGTAAAATCAAATCAAATCAATAATTAGCAAACAACTCAAAATTATATTTATTAATTCGTTTTCTCATTATGTTTAACTCTATTTAGATGCATGCTTATCAAATAAAATAGGATTTTTACTTGCTTACCAAACGATATGGAGGTGTTGCAAAGCGAAGCGAGTAGGCCCAAGAAGTGGATGGTGGCCGATGAGCGTTAGACACATCAAACGACGGAGAGGCTCCATCACACACTCTCACATAATTAATTACACTTCCAGTTAAATTGATTTCTCAGTTATTACTTTTTAATCAGACATCAAATTGATTTTTATAGTCCTACCCAAACAACTCAAAATTATAAAATATTAATAAAAAATTGATGCTGAAATTCTTATGTTATCAATGATAACTTTAGCATTTGCCATTAATCTTTATTTTTTAGTTTATAGTTGTTAGCATGTCCATCTTATTTTAAACGTATTATTATTATTATTATTCAATAAAAACATAAAATTCGAATAAAAAGAAATAAACAAGCCGACTTAATATGAAATTGTGCAGTGCCACAAAATGCACTGTATACAAAATAAACTTTAACATGGTCGCAAGTTCTCAATAATTTTTTTTTTGCATAATTAAAATTTTACTTAAATGAAAAGTCGTTTACTACGTCATCCCGCTCTTGTTAATTAATAGAGTGAGGAGTGTGCAATTTTTTCTTTTTATTCTTCAATTAGCCATAATACTTTTTCTTCGGGGTTATATTTCTCGAAAACCATAATACTTTTTTTTTATGTTCTTCCTACAGATTTAGTTTATTCGAGGACTGTTCAAGTGTATTAATTAAGATTACCTAGACAATTAGCCACAGGGGAACAAACTGTTATTTGTCATATGGACATGTCAATAAGTAAATTTAAAAAAATATTGGTAACTTCAAGTATAACAAAAAATAATAAATACTGATGAACAATAGCGACCATTATAGTATGAAATGTAGTGATTATTTATTTTTCAACTTGTCCCGTAACATAAGGAATAAACAAAAAAATTGCAACTGAATTAAAATATAAGGTATTATCAACGGCAGCCATAATCACGATCGTATCTTTATATAGTACAAAATTTAGCACTTCCCATGTACTAAAATTTTTGGAATATAAATAAGATAAACAAAAAGTAGAAATTAAAGGGAAAAAAATGGAGTGGTCTCCACCACCGCTGTGTATATATTTAATATATATTTATATTTATATTTATATTATATTATATAAAGGAAACAGGAGGAAGAGGAGCCTTTTAGTACCCATTGAGTTGAGTGGCCAACATCTCCACCAAAAGCCAATCAGATTCCCACGCTTCTCATCTCTCTCTCTCTCTCCTCCCTCCTCCTCCTCCTCCTCCTCTTCTGCTTGCTTCAGATCTCCAATTACAGCAGCAGCAGTGTCCCAGCAGCAAGAGGAGCAGGAAAAGGAAAAGAATCATGGAATTGTAATCCACTGGGGCGAAAAGAGCAAAAGGAATGGTATAGAATACAAAGATTGATAGGTAGATCCATCCCCCTTCTCTTCTTCTTCGGCCTCTTCTTCTTCTTCCTCCTCCTCTCTCTCTCTCTCTCTCTCTCTCTCTCTCTCTCTCTCTATCTCTCTCTCTCTTCCTTTCCTTGCTGTGCATTCAATTCAGTGCTTCTTTCTATCACCATCTGCCTCTTTGAAGTTCGCTTCCTCTTACCCTTCTTTCCCCCGCTCCATATCGGCATCTGCCGTCCGCCTGCAGCTGCCGTCTTGGTTTGAAAGGCGCAATCTTGCAACTTCCCAATCATCTATCACTTCGGTTGAACTCCGTGTTACTCACCCGCCTATTTAGGTTTGCCCACTGCGATTGTTTATGCTTTATTGTCCCCTCGCTCCAATTCATCCTCTCTCGAGTAATTGACTTGCGTCAAATCGAGTTTGTGTTCTCCTGTATGCAATTTGTTCCCTCCTGATTCCTTCCTCTGGAGCTGACAAGTTCTCGAGCATTTGTTTCGTTGGATTCGGCTTCCCTTTCTCTCTCTCGAATTCTGAGGAACGAAAATTAATTAGTCGAAAATTCGATCTTGAGATCGAGGGAATCAGATTCCGGGAGCGGAGTCCAAGTCCAGATGATGACGAGGTCGTGGATGGACGTCCTTCCTCCCGCAACACCCTCCTCCTGTTATCCGGGTCCAAACTGGCTCCTTGGCCAGAAGAGGAGCGGGAGCGGAACCTGGACTCACGAGGAGAACAAGCGCTTCGAGGACGCTCTCGCCAAGTACGACAGAGAGACCCCCGAGCGCTGGGAGCAGGTGGCTGCCATGATCCCTGGTAAGACCGTGACCGACGTGATGAGCCATTACAGAGAGCTGTTGGACGACGTCAATGAGATCGAATCTGGCCGGATCCCGTGTCCCTGTTACACTCCGTCTTCCTTTACGTTGGACTGGGAGAGCGGCTACAGTCTCGATGGTTTCAAGCAAGCTTACTGCATGGGGGCGAAGGGACGAGGCCGGGTAGACCAAGAAAGGAAGAAAGGCGTCCCCTGGACTGAAGAGGAACACAAGTAAGCTCTCAGTCGTAGACTTGCTATCTTCCGCCATTTATTGCTCTTCCAAATGATTGTTGCAACACTAGACATGTCTCAAACAATTAGAGCCAGATATAAATTTGATCATGTAGTCCATGCAGTAAACTATAATATGATACCTGAACTACTTCGTAGAACAAATCCTTTTCTCTCTCTTTCTGATGGATTTTTGGAGCTTTGGTATCGATTATTAGTAGCACATTTCTGTTTGTCCTAAATTATGTTCAGAGATGTTTGTAGTGATGGCATTTCTTTTTGTTTTGGGCGTTGCAGATTGTTTTTGCTCGGTCTGCAGAAATATGGGAAAGGGGATTGGAGAAATATATCGAGGAATTATGTCACTACCAGGACTCCTACTCAAGTGGCCAGTCATGCTCAGAAGTACTTCATTAGGCTCAACTCAGGTGGTAAAGATAAGAGGAGGTCCAGCATACACGACATTACTACCGCCAATCTTCCAGACGGCAGGCCTCTTTCACCATCTCAAGCATCTACCGTTACGAGCCAGCAGACTTCAGCTACTGCCCCATTGATCACGCAGTTTCCGATTATTGATGACTCGAACAAATCCAACGACCTAGCTATCATGTTTAACACATCTGCACACAGCAGTCCATTCATTTCAAGTCAATTTGGGATTTCTCCTTACAGGATGAAACTGCAAGCTCAGAATTCACAGAATGACACTCCCAATGATACACTGGCACGGGATGCTAATTTGCTATTTCAGGTGCAATGAGGCCAGCTTGGACAGATGAACTACAACAGGATGTGGCATTGCTGAATAGTTTCGTTGTTTGTACACCTGACTGTTTTATAAAGAAGGATTGCATTCTTGGGATTGCATTCTTCCAAATTCTAGGATGGAAGGAACATCTGTAATGCACAAATACTAGGAAAGATCGTTTGGGCGCGTTTGCTCTTTTGCTTTCTCCGAGTAAAATGTTATAGTTGAAACTTAATTGTTTCATCTTGTAAATTATGTCATTTATATTATATAGTATGATACTCTATATTGTTGCAGCAAGTCATCCATAATGAGATCCACATCTCAGTACCTCGACCATGTAATCTAGTACATTTTCCCTCTAAATGCAATTCTAGATTTTCGTAGTTCCAAATGATTTGGCAGATTTGGTTGTGTTGTCTCACCTATAAAGGTTTAAGGTGCAAGGTTGAGGCTGAAAGCATAGATATGCTGTGTCATTTTCATTTGTAAATGGAGCGAAGGTGAAAATGGAACCGTCAATTAATGTTTTTCATCTCACAGTTTATGTTCTATTTCTTCACCTTTTCTTCTACTCTTTGTCCAATTTTGTGCCATGCATTTTCAAATTAAGATTCTGAGGGGAAAAGCACAGTTCTGTTTGTTTCATCTTTGAGCTGAATTGAAACTGAGATAACAACAATTTTCTGATTAAAATATTGTGAGAGGTCATCGGAAATAACTCTGAATGGCTGATACTCTGCAAGTTTAATAATTATCCATATGTTTGATGTTGTTCTAATTGTTCTACTCGACCTACCAATCTGAGATGCCTGATTCATAGTGTATTCATTTGTATATCTACCACTGTTGCTATTCCATCTCTGTAGAAAATGTTTGGTTTATAAATTAAATTAGTGAGTTATATTGTGAGTACATTATGGCTTGTTGTTGACTCGAGGGTTGGCCACCACTTAACCTTAGTCTGAGCTGACTCTGCATTCCACTAGTTGATGGGCAGCATCTCATGCAGTTTCAGTACCTCCCTTTTTTTCCTGCTTCTGTTTAATATTGTTTTACTTTTCTCATTGAAGAAATCACCCTGGAACTGGCATTGGCGGTAGATGCCAGGGTCAAAGACTCAAAGAGAACACATGTAGTGATGCACTCTTTTCCTTTGTACCTTTGCCTTTTCTTGTTTTGGTCCAGCCAAGTGCATGCAAAGTGGCCATGATAATGCGCGGACTATTGCATAAAAGGTGTTTCTACATGTTCACCTCTCTAGAATCTTTGCCATAATATGCAAACAAATGCATCCTACGTCTGAAGGATTACCATAGCAGGAAAAAAAAAACTTTTCTTTAATCGGTAATCTTGTGTTATGCTTTTAGTTTGACTCTGTAATTAATTCTACTTCTGAGCTCTCTCTGTCTCTCTCTAGGCTTGTAGTTATGTTACTGTTGGCTTGGCTTGGAGCCTTGCAATGGTGGTTCCAATTGTGGCTGTAGCTGTAGTTGCCACATGAAATTGAAAGCTGGCAATTTGATGATGCAAGTGGCTGCAACTATCAGCTGCCTGCCTTCGGTGTGGTGCGAAGTCATGTCACTGGCTATAAATTTTTTTAGGGCCACTAGGCGACGGCGTTCGTGAAATGAGAAGAAGATTCAGGGCAAAGAATAGAGCATAGTGCAAGGAGCAGGAGCAGCAGCAGCAGACACTGTGTGCTGCCTTGCGTTCTTTGGCGGCTACGTGACAAAACTGCCCACTTTGCCTTTGGCGAGATGCTGCAACCTTTTTGTGCAAGTTGTGCCCGTGAAAAAGAAATTTAAAGGTGGACGATGGGGGACACTTTGATACCGCTTTGCGCTCTCTCTCTCACTTAATAATAATAATAATAATAATAATAATAATAATAATAATAATAATAATAATAATAATAATAATAATAATAATAATAATAATAATAATAATAATAATAATAATAATAACTTACGTCATTAATCTTCTAATTATGATGTTTCCGTAAATATAATACCATCTTTTATGTATAAAAGAATTAACCATTCGCTAATATGTTGAGCGTCAGAATGACACAAATTAATCATTTGATGGTAAATTTAAATTTTTATCCGACCATTTCAAATGTTATAGTGTCAAAATGTTAAGTCGGCAAGGTGGCTTCTATATAGTTTTTTTGTATTATATTTATATGTGTAATATACATAAATGGTCTAATTAGAACCTTTCGTTTGCTCTCCTTTCTTTATTTTCTTTTGCAGAGATCCATCATTGTCCTAACTTTGCACAATATTCTGATTCCGAGGCCTTCAACTGTTTCCCTTCCTCCATCTATCTTTATTTTTGTTATCGGTTTTGTTATTTTCTACTAAGATGCATGAGAACTAAATTTCGGCACTCGATGACCACAAACAAATCAATATAAAACCAGGGGAAAAAACTTTAGCAAACCCAATGACTAGCAAGCACATGGATAATTAATCATAGGTGAGCAAAATAAAACAGAAGGAGTTTACACAACTATAAAGATATGTGTGTTCAGCGTGTTGGGTCGACCCGATGACCTAACCCGATCCGACCCAAATCAGTGGGTCTAGTCGGTCTCGATCCGACCATGGGTTGGATCGGGTACGGTTGGAGTTTTTCAACCCGAGTTGACCTGACCCAATTTTTTTTTATTTTTTTTTATTTTTTTATTTAAACTTAAACTTATATTTGATTTAAAAATTTTAAAAATTGAAATAAAATATTGTAAGTATAGAAATAACATTAAACCCAATTATTTCAAAAAGCAAAGATAAAGGAAAATGGTTTAAAATTATATTTTATGCTTTAAAATAAATATAAAATAATAAGAAAAAAATTTAAAAATAAAATAAAATTGAGTAGTCGGGTAATCCGACCACCCGACCCGACCCGACTCGGGTTGAGTCGGGTCGGATTCCCCCCCCCCCCCCCCTCCCCCCCAAAGTCCTTTGTCCGACTCAACCAAATTTGATCAGGTCAGATCGAATTTGTTCAGGGGTACATAAAGAAATGGATTAGATGATTGAAGTAGTTCAAATATATCATTGCTAAAAGATATCACCTTGAATTTATTGAGTAAGAACAAAAATATCAAATGAATTTCTCATATCCACATATCATTTTTACTCGCAATCGATCCGTGCGATGTTTAGACGTGCCAACCATCTAAACAAACTCTTTTATTTATGTTTTATGAAAGCTTGCTTTGTGGCTTACTAAATGCCACACTTTCTAGTGAGTTTGTCCTGAGTGAAGCATACAAGCGTTTAAACAGAACACTTGAATAAGACGCTCTTTTGTGTGAGTTGACCCACAATGCTTGAAACTCGATGATAGGATTAAAAATGTTTTGAATCTTTGTTGAAAAATAGAATGCTTGATTATAAAGATTAGCGACTCTCCTCTAATATCCTACAGATTTGAGTGGTAGTTTGATGACATGCGATGTGGCGCATAAGCTGTGGTGGTGCACTTTTTAAGTGAAATTTTACAAGATTTTCATCGTTGTGTCATGCTAAGCGTAACTTACAAAAGTGGGTTAAAAGAAGAAAACAATACAAGTAAAATAAACTAACTCGGCAGTCACGAGGCACGTTGCAAAACATCCTTGACATTCTCCCCCACTCAAGTCGTCGAATTCTCGGTCTTGTAGCTTCAAATTTTTCGATCTTCTACTTAAACTGTAATGGTGCTTCTACAAACTCCAAATTTATTCTGGCATCCGGTCTTTCGCTACAATGAATAAGGTACTCTTTCCGCTTTAATCTTTGGATGACAAACACTTTTGACAGATGGCCAATGGACCGTGATTTAAAATCACACTATTGGGGTCTTCATGCTCTTCAATGTATGACTTCATCAGGCTAACATGGAAGACAGATTTGTTGTTGCCTATGAGGAGAGAGCTCCAGCTTGTAGGCTACCTTGCCTATCTTCTTCAATATCTTTAATGGGCCCTGGTAATGCCTAATGAGGCCTTATGCAGATTATTTCCGCTAAGATGAAGATACTCGACCAGCTTCACAAGGTTCACATATCTTATATCAAAGTTGACGTCTCATCGGGCAGCGTCAATTCCCTTCTTCATATGCTTTGTTACCTTGTGCAAACATGCTCAAGCCATGTCATTTTGCTCATGGCATTCACTTGCCATGTAGTAAGAGATAGAGACTTTGCCACCACAGGAAGTGTCTATGCCCTAAGGAGTGAAAGGCTGCTGACCCATAATTGTTTGACTCGATCCTATGCAGATTGTAAGAGAACTATGCAATGCCTAGTAGCTTAGTTCTTATGATTGACACTGATATAGTGCTGCAAGTGAATCTCCATAATACAATTCACTCGTTCTATTTGATCGTCGGTTTGGAGTGAAGTATCATAGAGAAATACAGGTTAGAGCCCATCATCTTGAATAACTCCTTTCAGAAGTTGCCAGTGCATCCATTTCAATCATTGACTATGATTTGGGGGAAGGCCCCAATACTTTACTACATGCTTCATGAATAACTCTACAACGTTAGTGGCAAGGCAGATTGCGGAGCCAACGATGGCCATGGTATCCACCCCTTCATACTTGGGCATGTCAATGATGAAGTCCATGGAAACATCATTCTACGGTTGTTCTTGAATATGCATGGGTTTCATAAGTCTGTCGGACACTTGATGGATATCTTTATCATGCTGGCAAATAATGCATGCCTTCACAAAAGCTTTAACATCATACTCAATCCTTAGCAAAAAATAATTGTCTTCAATGTAGCGGATCCCAGAATATCTCGCCCACTTAGAGTCATGACACTCTTGTATGATGGCCTTCATAAGTCGTCGAACAATGAAATGTAGATGTGACGTTCATTGATGAAGATCATCCTATCTTTCACTCAAAATTGATACATCTTGTCCCCTTCACTTGCTTAAGAAAGTTCTTTTATCGTGAGATATGACTCCAATCACTTCTTGATCATTTTGATCATGTCGGCATGAGAGAAGCTCATAACTACCAATTTTGTGTGCTGGCTAAAGGCGTCGGTACAAATATTTGTCTTATTGGGCTTGTGCTCTTGTACACAATCACTGCCAAAAAATTCTGCCACCATACCGAGAGTTTCTTCTACGTCTCGAAGTAGTTGATCGTGACATTGTATCTTATTATATCCATGATCTGAAAGATGTGTCACCATGCTATAAGGAGTGGCTGCAATCATCTCCTTCTTTTGAACGACATAGCACCTCTTCATGTCGTTGAGTTTGCAACCCTTGAAAATCATAGGATGCTTCTCTTGCATAATAACTCCTTTGATAGCAGTCACTATACCTCATAAGGCTTGGCCAGCACTAATTCCTCTGACATGGCTCGCTTTAGTGTGTCGAACACCTCCTGGCAAGTAGTCATTCGCTCCCACTTCACATTCTCATAAAAAAGTTTGTTAAAAGGGTCGTCATTGAAATACCCTCTTGACAAATCATAAGACAAGGAATGAATGTAGATCAAGAATCCGCTTGGGAAACTTTCACTTCATGAAGGCTCAAATATTCATGCCATCCATTTTGAGCTTTCCATTGCCGATGACATGTTCTAAGAAGTGCACTTTCGATTGAGCGAAGACATTCTTCTTCCACTTCACATAATGTTGGTTTTGCCGTAACACCTCGAACTTTTGCCGAATGTGCTTGATGTGCTCCTCCAAAGTGTGGCTGTAGATCATAATGTTATTAGGGTAAATAACTATGAACCTGTCAAGGGATTATAATACCTTATTCATGAGGGTGCAGAAGAATATTGAGGCATTGGTGAGGCAAAAGACAACACAAGAAACAAAAAAGTGTCATATCTTGTTATGCAAGACATTTTTTGCACATCTTTGTCAACAATTCGGACTTGCCAATTGTCCAAAGATCAAGCTTAGTAAACCACACCTCGTGCCATCAAGTTAGTCAAACAAGTCTGCCACAAAATAGATGGGGTATTTATTCTTCATCTTCAGCGCTCAATAACTAATATACATCCATAAGGAAAGAGTTATCCGCCATCATTTCGTAGTCATCCACCTGTGCCACTATAGGTTCCTGACCATTTGCCAATGTGGATCTTCACTACAAAGATATTCCTATGGTTGAGATAGACTTCGTGTTGACATAAACATGACCAAAGTCTTCGTAGTAGCATCTCCAGCTTCTTAATGATCACTTCCTCATCCAAGGGACTGGACTTGGACTTTTCTCCCCTATCATGGCCCTTATCCAAGGGCTTTGGTGGTGTGGCAGCGGCGATTAGCGAGCAAAGGTTAGGACAATCTTGTTGCTTCAACTCTATCCTAATCTAAGGCTTCAGACTCTTGACGAAGATCACCAATAGTGTGTGTTCATCCAGTTGTGAGTTCTATAGGCGGAGCTTGGTAATCTCTTTCGTGTAATCCTTTAGTGTGCCTGGCTAATGTTGAACAATGCAATCTTGGCCTTAAGTCATGACTTGACAGGACAAAAATAATTGTTAAGTTGTCGTATAAATTATTCCTATGTCTCAATGGTGTCAACATTGCCACGTTCCACATCGACACATTGGAATCATCACTCCGTTCCACATCGACACATTGGAATCATCACTGCTTGCCGCATCTTGCATGTTGAAAGACGTGTAGTATTCACCATCCTTACTTTTAAAGTCACATTCAAGGCCTTCGTGTACCATCAGACGTTTCATAAAAAGTCATTGACTTTTTTTTGACCTCTTTCCCTTGTATAACATAAACTTTGGTAAATTGATTCTTGGTTCATGCGAAGCAAATGTTTCTTGACGTCGCTCATTCTCCGTCTGATCTCTTCACAGAAGATTTTGAGATGGTGATTCAGAACATGCCGCATGTTCATTATCTTGTTGGCCATGGACTCGATCACTTCCATGATCATCGCCTTCATGGATTCGAGTCGCGCATAGATCGACATGATCTCATCCCGCACCACTACAATGTTAATTGACTTCTCTAGTTCTCACTCATGCATCGCGAGCTAGTCTTGCATCTCTCCAATGTCTATTTGGAACTATGTGTTGCTCGATAGCGGTCATGGCGTCTTTCGACCTGGCATGCCTTCACTTTGAGAGGCCCTTCTCTAGTATGGCATGTTCTTGGGTCATCTCCGAATTTTACATCATTTCCTCCCGCTCGTCGAACGTGCCAAATGAGCAGTCTAAAAAAAATGGCTCTAATACCCACTTGTCATTGGATCATTTTTGCTTGTGATCGATCTGTACAGTGTCTAGGCATGCCAACCGTCTACAAGCTCTTTTGATTGTGATTTATAGAAGCTCACTTCGTGGCTTCCCAAATGACACGATTTCTAGGGCTCTTGGAACAATTCGGCGGAGGCATTTGTGAGCATACAGGCACATAGGCGGAACGCTTGAATGTGACGCCACACTATGCTTGAGGATCGATGTAAGGTTTAAGGAAGCTTTAAATTTTTGTTGAGAATATATAGAATGATTAATTACAAAGATTCTGGAAGAGAACTAGCTACTCTCCCCTAATATACCACAAATTTGTATGGTAGTTTGACGACATGTCACGCTAAACCTAACTTCTAAAAGTGGACTAAAAGAATGAAAAATTATACGTAAAATAAAATAACTCGGCAGTCATGAGACATGTTGCAAGGCATCTGTCACATGCACATAACATAATATTAAAGTAATTAGGTATTCCTAATACAAAATAAAAAACCATCCTAAAACAACGAATAGGATGACTCAAGTTCTCTTTCTTTTTCTCTCTATAGATCTATAAATTGAATATGATACCAAATAGCTTATTCAGTTGATAATATCAAAGTTACTAATATCGAGGGTCTAATTAAACTTATTCTTTTTTATCATGTAAACTCGTATGGTAATATCGTATAGTAGTACAACTTTGCAAATATATTTAACTACAAAATAATTATACTCTTGTCAATAACTTTATTAAACATATATTATTTAATAATTAGTAATTGTAGGCATGATAGATTTATTTGTCAAAAATCATAGTATTCAAGTAAATGATAGTAAAAAAAATTAAGAACCAATTAGTTTTAACAATTGACCTTATATGTTATGTAACAAAAAAGAAATAATTCATCAAAATTGAATTTTAGTTATTTTTTATTTAATATGCTAAGGTATGGCTATACCTATCTCGCTAAAATACTATTTTAAAGGCAAAACTACATAAGTGAATAAGAAAAAAAAAGAAAAGAGAATGAGGTTATGAGATTGTCATTGATGAGGCAAGCCGATGACAATGAACTAGTGATGATTGCACAAATGTTTTTTAAAGGAAATGATGAATTAAGATTAGCCAAAAAAACTCATATCATCAATATACAAAAAATTGAGAATTCCAGAGGGGGGGACATCCTCCCAAAACTTATCGGTATCCGGTCTCTCCTATCAAAAGATGCTAGAGAGTCTACTTCGACATTGGCAAGTTCAGAAATATGTCTACATTTAAATTGTGCTAGTCTGGTGATACAGGTCTGAATATAAGTTCTTCATTATGAGCCAGGGATAGGGGGATTTGTTATTTAGGATGTCCACCACAAGCTTAGAATTCGACTCCAATATGATTTGCATAATGCCCCGATGACATCAATGTAGCAAACCATAACGTATAGTCCAAACTTATGCTTCCAAAGCCAAATGAAAATGCTCAAAAGTAGCTCCTGCACATATAAACTTAGTATTAAAGGATCTGACTTGAGTTCAGTTTGAACTAGAATTGGGGTTGGGGCTCCCAACAAGCCGAGAGCTGATTCGTTGGGGAAGTTCTCTCTTACATTTGGGGTGTTTGTAACTCATAGTAGAAGGTTTTTACTCATGACCAGACCACGGTAGCGATCACCTGATTGGAATTGAAATGGACATGGTTCCTCATTTTCTAAATACCTCATAATGAAAGAGCAAACAAGATTTGAAACTGAGATTTAGAGTAGGAGTCCTGGACATCACATCACATCCCTTATTGATCCATTCCCCCTCACCCGCTTAGAAATAAACTTGAAAGAATATCTAGTATTTGCTTGAAAAAGATTCTGGACTTGAAAGGCGATTGAACACTCAAAGTAAATGTGAGAATTAGTTTCAATGCCCAAACCACAGAGGGTGCACACGGGGTTGATAGAAGATTGAAATTTATCAAGTATGTGTCTGGTAGGGAGACGTTTGTGAGCTAGTTTCCAAAGAAACATCTGTATCTGATGCTCCATATAGACTTCCAGTCAGACCATCTATGATACCTAGGTAGCACAAGCAACGACTTTTGCCGTAGAGACACCAAAGTTATCTGAGGCCCACACCCAGGTTCAAGACATCTTAATACATAAAATCCTTTCCACCAAGCAGGGAGCAAAGCAGTTCGTAAGAGTACAAACATTCCAGGCAAAAAAGCATCATAAGATCAGCAATCATTAAAGTAGCAATTACAGACCGAACATTAATATAAGTGGGCATGTGACTTAAAGAAAAATTAAAGATTCAAGGATCATAGTATGCATGAGTAGACGTGACATTACCAATATGTCTTATGAGGCCCAATATTATATTGTCCAATGCTTGACTTAAAAGTTTCCAACTCTAGGGTATGCCATGGGTGAGGAATGTGGTATTTTTTTTGGATCATAAAAAATGAGAAAAGAGTCTGAGTTGTTAAGGATAGATAGGACTCTTGAAGCCAGCAAGGCCTATCATGTTTAGGCATGTGTATTGTGTTCCAACTAATTAAGTGAATGCCTTAGTTTTCGCCAGATGAGGACCAAAGAAAAGATCTTGATATACATTATAGGGACTCAAAATGATATATGTATGACACTTAAAGAATAATTTGAAATGGATGAGAGAGTAAACTTAATAAGTGTCAATTTATTAGCCTGTGTAAGAGTTTTATTTTTTCAACCTGCCAACTAGTATTGGAGACAATATGCATAAGTGATCCTTTAGTGCTTATAAGAAATTGGGGTCCTCATATATGTGAATGGAAAGGTGCCAATTGTGATGTTAAAAATATTTCTAATGATATTTTTTCTTCTTACTTGAAAATTTTGGGGCAGATAGATGGTAGACTTGGCTAAGTTGATTTTCTGATTTGTTAGTGAATGCTAATTAACAAGAATAGATGAAGCTAAGTTAGAGCTAAGCAATACCAGATTTGGGACTCCTGACCTAGTTTTTCGAAATAGCATTTCAGTCCCAATTTCTATCTCGGTCCTGGTTGAAACATCTCGATCGAATAAAAAATATGAAAATTTTCTATTGTCCCTATTTGATAATAATAAATAAGAAATTTAAATACATTAATAAAAATATATTGATACTGTTATATTAATATAATAATTATTAATCAAATTTCATATATAAATAATTAATATACTAAAATAATATTTACTTCATGGTCCGGATAGGATCTTGATTTTTATAATATAGACCTGATCTTGATAAATATTAAAGAATGAGACTCCATTCTGATTCGATTACCTATTAAATAGGAAAATAATTCAAGAATCGACGTGAGTGGAGATGATTAGGTCACCGTGGTCCGTGTTCACCTTTAAGCTAAGTGCATCGGAAATAGGTGATGACATAAGCATGATTTTCTTGATTTATGCTGCAATTAAATAATATAAAATCTATATTTTTAACCTTTTACTTGATATATGAAATCTCCATGTCACCTTAGCACTTTTGCTGAAAACATAGATAAAATCTTCTAAATTTATAAACTTTTGTCTTTCAGCAAGTATCATCACGTTGCATAGGGGTATCTGGCAACCAAGTTAAATGAGCCCCCACATGGTGTATCTAGTACTGCTAAGACCATAAGTTGAGCTGGTAGAAAAAGATAAATAGTTTGACGCCTAGCAGAGAATGCAAACTGTCTCTACACAAAAAAATGATAAAGTTGCTACATGGTGTGGACAGGTGTAACACATCCACTTGCCTGATGGAAAAAGAGAGGAATCAAAGAGATGTGATATATCAGGCTATACAGGTGTCATATATCAGATGGTTGAGCAAAAAGTAGATGCTGAACAAGGGACAAGTGTCAAAGATCCAACGGTGGACAGAAGTGGTGCTAGGATGTAAAAAGGAAATAATGTCTCAAGGAAAGGGGGTTGACCAGCAATCATCGAGAGGCAATGTGAGTTATCTGGAGGCATGGAAGAGGTCAACCTATAGGAAGAGGAGAAGCGACTTTGGAGAGGAAGAAGACCAACTGAGCTGAAAGGGAAAGCTAGAGCTCTAATTCTATTGCTGCTTGCTGCATTTCCTATTTTTCTTACTTTTATATCGTTATTTCTTTAGTTTTCTCTATTGAACGATGGTTAGTATTAGGATGATGATGTTTTGTATCGTGTTCTCTATAGTTATGTATAACTAATCAGCCATCAAGGCTGGGGGATATTTCTTGATGGGATCGAACTCTTTGGTTATGTCACTTATGTATTTGATGCATATTTTCTCGATTTGCAATGCTTATTTTACTTGCTGGATTTCATCTATTTTGGTCGATAGTTGATTATTCCTCATGCTACAGACTCTCTCGAGAGAGCATGTGTTGTAAACAGTCCAGCGATGAGCTGAAAGGCTAGTTGGTCATAGTGGAGTAATCAGTAGGTAAGTCACTCCAACTTGAGATAAATCGAGAGGTGAAGCTCTTGGAGGATGACTCAATCATAATTTGAATGCTTAAATTCATAGTTTCGAAGAGAGAGCAAAGAAACTAGAACTTCCTAACATGAGAGTGATGAGAACTTATATTTGATGTATTGGTGATTTATTTGTAATCACCCTTCTTCATGTCTGATTTCTCACACTTCTACAATGAGACCCTAAGAAGGGTATTTGTTTGGGATGATTTAGCAGTGAGCCGAGATGTTAGCTAGCTATATTAGGAATATCAGCCAATGAGACAAGGGAGACTGAGCTCAAGCCAAGAGGGGAGAGCTCAGGGGAGTAGTCCTATATGTGCCTGAATCTGCGGTCTCGAAGTGAGAGTGGAGAAGCTAAAGCGATCCTTAATGCGAGAGTACTAGGATCCATTTTCACGACTCGCTGATTTGTGCATCCAATTGAACTGAATTTATTAGGCATAGCTAATTATTGTTCAGCCCTAAAGAAATTCCCTAATCTTAATAGTTAATATCATTTGTGACTTAGTTTTGCATTCCTAATTTTGTTTCTATCATTTAGCTAAAAAGCTAAAAAAATATACAAAACGAAAATTACAAAACTGTTACAATATTGATTTCAACAATCTTAGTTTACTTCTTTTACTATCAAAATCATATTCTATTCTCTCGTTGCTACATAAGTCTAAAAACAAATACAACTTCTCTCTCTATGGTTCGACCCCATTTTGTACATCGACGACGATTGTATACTTGCAACCTGAGAAGTGTAGTTGGGATTATAAATTTTAAACTTGTTTACATTTCGGCAAAAGAGAACCCGATCTCCATGTACCCGTAAAATACTATTTCTCGTACTTACACATATTTCTCACAACAATAGGCCAAGGGGTGAAGTTATTATAATGTTGATTCGTTATGGAGAAATGAATTTCTTGGGACATAAATATTTTTTTTGTAATAGGATGAACAAAGAGGCTCAGTGGTAAAGATTAATTCATAATCATTTTTTATCAATTAATATCTGTAAGTTCAAGTATATATCATTATTGTATGAATAATAATAATTGTATAAATAAGTTTTGCACGAGTTTATGAGTTTAGTGCGCGGGTCAGTCTGATGCAACAGAAAAAGGTAAATAAAGCGTCGAAAAACAAAATGAATACAAGAAATTAAAAATTAACAAATTTCTTAGATTTAAATTGAAAAAACAAAATTATACTGAAAAAAATAATACAGAATATCAGTTTATTTTAATTGTTTGTAATGATATAACAAATTTCCACGATCCAATGGTTGAACAGACGAACACAAACTGATGGCTAGATCGCTGTGGTAAACTTCAACCCATATCCGATTGGAAACAGTGGGTCGTATGAGTTCTCATGTTTGGCGTTCATGGGCAACTGATCAACTGATCTGAACCAACTGACCGGCAGCATGCCCTCAAAGTCGTGGTCTCCGAACAGCACATCAGCAACGCCTGCTCCTTCGGTTCCAGGCAACCAGGCAGCAACGAGGGCGTGGACCTTCTCCAAGAGAGCTGGCTCTATGACCAGGGGCCTCCCCGACACCACGACCACCACCGTCGGAACTCTACTAGCCACAAGGGACGCTGTGCTGTCACCGCCATCAGGAATTCTCAGTTCCGATCTGTCGCCTAGGAATTCGGCATATGCTTCCTCCCCGACGACCACTATGGCGAATGAGAATTCTTGATTGACAAATGTGCCTTCCGACGGCCGTTTCTCGTATACGACTTCTGTCTCCTTTCCGACCGCTTCTCTGATGGCGTCCAAGATACTGGTTCCTGTTGACAATGGAAGAGAAAAGTCAGTTACTTCAAAAACATGGTCAATTAATGAAGTTTGAAAGTTACCATGATAAAGGAATAGCAAATGACTATAGTTGCTATAGTACTGAAGAGAGAGAGAGGGAGGGAGGGAGGGAGGACTGTGGCATTGTCTTCAGATCATATAGTGTGTCCTATCTGCTTTAAATTTTACTCGCTTCTTCGAAGATCAGAAAATCCATTTTTCTTCTCAAAATCATAATGGCTTGTACATTTAAGCAAAGATCCTAAGAGGGGCATTTGACATCTCAAACGTGATATGATATTGAATGTGAACTCTGATATTTCAGTCAAGTCGTCAACAAAATGGCTTGTACTATGATGAATTGGCGTGACCTGAGGTTGGTTATACTTCAGATGCCATATAAGTTTATATCTGGATCTCCACCATCCGTAATCAAAATTCACAATAAAACCTGATATGGAACAAAGCAAAGCACGGTACAAAATTCTTATCGTGCAGGAGGCCGTGGCAATTGCACATTTGACAATATGTTAAAAAGGAAACAAACTTAGAAACAGAAATCATTCAACTGAAATAATACTGCTATAACTATCTGTGGCCACAAGACGTACCGATTGTGATTCTTCCACTGCCTCCATACCATGTTATTGTCCATCCCCCACACTGATATCCAAGGTTGTCAGCATGAGTACCGGCAACAAGAACCCTCCTGGCATTTTTATCAAGTGGAAGAAATGGTTCCTTCATATTCTTGCCATTTTTCAACAGAACCAAGGACCTTCTAACAGCCTCACGAGCTAATAGACGATGTTCCTGAGAAGAACTACCTTTTAAAGATATTTAAAGAGCAAAATCATTGAATAGGCACAAATACCAATACGATGATAGAAAGAACAGCACTGTCCAAATAACTTCTATCATTTGCAACATTAATTAATGAGCTAAAATGTGGTATTATCCATAAACAAGAAGCATATCTGATGAATAAAGAATTCATTGTGACTCTTTTGGTACTAAGAAACGCTGTATTACCAACTGCACACATACAGCACAGCCATATTCACCTGAAACTTCAGCTCAAGGTTATGTATTCACCATTTCACCTGGACTACAGCTATATCTAGCGTATAACACAATGGTTGAAAGAGAAAAACATGAACCTAACAAATAGAAAACAGTGTGCACGAACCCTTCAGTATGCACATGGCATTATACTTCAATCCTAGGCTCCTAGCTACTTCAGATGACCTCTTATTTATTTTCTTTGTATTTCATTCCCCGGAGAATTTTTCTTTCAGTGAAAACAAAGATTGAAGTCTCTTTCAGAATTATACATAGGAACACATGGCAGAGCTCTGCTTAACACGCAACATTATATGTCAGTATTCAACACAAGAGTCATATAGTAAATATCGATTTAACAACAATTAAAGTTGATCGCACCTACCTTGCATCCAAGTGTACCAAGTAATGATCGATCTGAGAAAGGATTTTCAAATAGACCTGCAACAAATTTTACCCTCAGAATACGTCGTACAGCATCATCAATCCTTGACATGGGTATCTCCCCCGATTCAACAAGAAAGAGTAGATCTTCCAAAAACTTTTGATATCCAAAGGGCACCATTATCTGTAAAAGTATTATTGTTAGAATAGCAAATAGTATTCTCATGCAACATATTTTGAACATTTTCTCAGCTCAGTAACTACCATGTCAACCCCTGCGTTAACTGAGGCAGAAATGCAATGACGATAATCTGATCCCTGTGGTTGACATAATCTATCAATTCCTTCCCAGTCTGAGACCACAAAACCCTGTAAATTAACAACAGATTTGAGATCACTGTCAATATTTTTTTTTTGTGGAAGAAAAAAGCCCTTAAACATTTCTTTGTTGTAGGAAAACAAATAGATAATCAAAAAGTGGAAAATGTATCTTCACAAAAAAAAAGGAAATTGTATGCATAAAAACATTCTGGACAAGCAAAATCTCTGGTGTGAATATATGAACCTAGAATGAGCATCATGATATATGCACATATGGGTTCAATATTTGTGTACTTTTTTAGACAAGTTGCAAGTATATTGTTAAAAAAATATTTCTGCATATGCACATTGCTTAAAAGAAAATAATGTCTTAAAAAGATCAACACCACCATGAAATCCTATATATCTATATACTATACACTTAATCTATATATATATGTGTGCATATATATATATATATATATCAATATTAAAAATTGAATAAGAAAATTCAATGCTCTAAAAATAATAAGAAAATGTGAATATGTATATGGAGTCGTGAAGCATAATTGTTTTTTTATTTGAATTGGATGAAGTATTTTGGTTCGGGCTGGCCTCATTTCGGGTTTCACCTCTTCGTCAAACAATAATGTTCTTCCTCTGCAATATGCAGATGATACTTTATTTTTTGTGGAAGGATCGGTCAGGGAGGCTAGGGTGATGGCCATTATGATGAAAATTTCGAAGACATCTCCGGTCTGGCAGTGAAATACGCGAAGTCCACAGTGATCTCTTCTGGTTTGACTGCCGAGGAGTCTGCCCTCATCTCTGCTGAGCTGCATACTCCACTGGGATCGCTGCCAATTAACTATTTGGGTTTCCCTTTGTCGGATGATCGGATAAAGGCTGATGGATGGAGCTGTATCCTTGGAAGGATGGAACCAAAGATGGAAAGTTGGAGGGCAAGGCAGCTCTCCAAGGGCGGTCGTGTGATCTTACTTAACTCGGTTCTCACGACATTACCCACTTATTTCATGTCTGTGCTACAGCTGCCTAGAAAGGTTGAGAGCCGTAGGGACATCATCAGAAGGAACTTCTTTTGGAAGGGCACAAATGAGAATGGCCGGTCGATCCACATGGCAGATTGGAAGAGCATCTGCAGGCCAAAGAACAAGGGTGGCTTGGGCGTGCTGGACCTTTGGATCTTCAATGAGGTTTTGCTCTGCAAAAGTGGCTGTCAGCTTTTGGGAGAAGACGGGGGACTGCTCTTTGATATAATCAAGCACGTACCATGGGGAATGGAGAACCTGGGACTCGGGGGCTTCTTGAACTGTTGTGGTGTTTCTACATTCTGGAAGGGGATTTCCATGGTGCTGCTCAAGAATCAGTCCTTTTTCACGCCACAAATTGGTTCAGGTCTAACTTCCTATTTTGGAAAGACGGTTGGCATCAGTCAGGGACTTTGGCACTGCGTTTCCCTAGGATTTTTGCAATTGCTCGGGGTAAGGATGCCACTCTTGCTGACGTTTGGGCCTGTCCCAGTTCTTCTGAACAGGGATGCTGGGCGCCTTGCTTCACTTCCCCCCTATCGGATCAGAGGGTTGAGGAATATATTCTGCTGCTTCAGTCAATCTCTGATATTCGCATTGACAACTCGTGCAGGGACTGCTGTGTCGTAGGATGACTCATTTTCGGTCCATTCTACTTATATTACACTGAGGGGACAGAGGGACAACACGGATGATGTTTTCTTCAGGGACTGTCATCAGATCTGGAAGGCCAAGGTCCCTTTAAAAATCAAGATCTTCATGTGGCAGGTCAGAAGAGGCAGAATCCTTACTGCGGCTTATCTTTCCGGTTTTGTTATGGGGGTATCATCGACCTGCATCATCTTCCAGATCAGCTCTTTAGAGAAGGAATAGAACCTTCATTGTTAAATGTTCTTGACCAAAACCTTAGTCTGTTTTTAGTTTCGTAACCCTCTGTTTTCTACAACTATAATGTTTTTCTCTACTCATTTTTTATCAATGGATCTGGGCGATTAATATTTTGGCTAATCATCCTTTTACCCTCTCAAAAAAAAAAAAGGAAAACTGTATAAGTAAAGGATCGATGGATAAAGATACAAAAGTGTATTTTCAATCATAACTAAATCTTCAATTTTGGTGTTATAAAAGGAAAACTGAAGCAAAATAAACTAGAAAAAAGTGGTTTCGGTTTGCTAGAAACACGGGCATATTGCTTTGACTCAGTGGAACAAAAGTCCTTATGATCTTGCTATTGGAAATAGGTAATGAAGGAACTAAATTAGATGGTTTTGGTATAACTTGTTTCCTCTAGAGGGATCGTCCAAAAAATAAATAACTTTTGACATCCAGATAGAGAAGCTTACGTAGATGTTATGGATCTTATCATTTCTTTAGAAATACATTGATCTTCCATAAAAGAGCTGAATGAAATCAAAATTTCATGTCCAATTTTGAATTAGAGATGTTAAAATAATCAAACAAGGTCGTTTATGACTCCTAGCCTTCCAAGCTAACGATGTGTCTATCTTTTTCTCTCTCTCTATATATATTTCTATATATACATACATACATACGTACGTACACACACATATATATATATATATATATATAGAGGAATATTAAGGTGACACCACACAAAAGTGGTGTCACCGTGTGCCCACTTCATCTGGAGCGTCTGATCTAAGATGGACGGATCAGATGGAGGCGCGCCGGTTCAATATTCGGTTCATGCAAGATGAGAGGCAATTCACAAAAAAAAAACCGGTTGTCAAGAGGGTGGAGGAGGGCGAGCGGTTCCTCTTCCGGGAGATGATGCCGGGCGACAATGGCGCAGCGTGACAGGCAACTGGCCACATACGATCTCTGCCCGACAACGGAGCTCCAGCGAGGGGACCTGCCTGACAACGAAGTTGCTCCAACCACGTGACGATGGAGATCTGCGCAAGTTGCGAGTGGTTCGGCGGCAAGCTGCTCGCGGGTACAGTTCGACGATGATCTGCAAGCGACGAGCAAATCTGGATCTGCACGACGGTTCGGCGACGAGCTGTGACGGAGGGCGATGGTTCGGCGGCTAGCTGCGAGTGGAGAATGAATCTAGATCTGCCGTTGTGACGGAGGGTGATGGATCGGCGGCTTGACATGACCAAGTCTAGATCTGTCGCTGCCTCTGCTGGAGGGGAGATCCAAGACGCGATTCGCCTCTGCTGGAGGGGAGATCGAAGATGCGATCCGCAGCTACTGGAGGGGAGATTGGACCTTCGTTCAAGCTCGCTGCCCTTTGCTCGCAAGACCCCCGCCCTCCGCGCAAGATTGCCGCCTTTTGCCCACAAGATCATCGCCAATCTTCGCCGTTCGCCAATCAACTTCACTCGCAGATCACAGACGCCCTCCCTCTTGTCAGATGTCGACGGGGAGTGACGACGCTCGATGTCGGGGAGCTCCTCTGCGTGAGGTTGGAAGAACGGCTCGCCGACTCACTTTGAACCGTCCTATATGCTGAATCGCCTCTGCCCTTTCCTCTAAACCGGCGCGCCTCCATCTAATCCGTCCATCTCAGATCGGACGCTCCAGATGAAGTGGGCGCACAGTGACACCACTTTTGTGTGGTGTCACCTTAATATTACTCATATATATATATATATATATCTTCAAGGGATGCTAAGCGCACTATAAACATTGATTCACTTATCAATGTCTATGAAATTTGATTCCTCTTGATCTAAACCATTGATAAAAAGATCAACAAAAAAAGTGTTCAGTTTTCCTCCAAAGCAAAAGGTGCTCTGGATATGGAGAGAGAGAGAGGGAGAGAGAGTATTGATCATCTTTTAAACTTTAGATACTTGGGGAGATAAATACCTGGAAACCAAGTTTGCCCTTCAGGATTTCTGTTAAAAGGAAAAAATTTGCATGCAATTGTGAACCATTCCAGCTTGAATATGATGCCATGATAGTAGACACTCCCTGTTCCAGGCAATCAAGATAAGGCTTCAAATGAATCGCCTCCAACTCCTCAAAGGTACAAATCGTATTTCCCTCATTCTTCCCCTTATCTGTACCACCATCTCCAACAAAATGCTTGGCACAAGCAAGGACCTTGTTCCTGCAATTTCATAAGCAACCAAGAGCTCAGTCAATCCTCAATCTAAAGAAATTCAAAATAGAGTGAAGATCACCGTCATGTACTGCTAATGTTGAGAATATTACTTCAAGAAGTAATGAAGAACTTTCCCCCTAGTAAAACAGGGGAATTGAAAGTGACTTCCTAATTCCATACCTGCCCGCAAGAAAAGGGTAACCAGCAGTGTGTCCCTCAGGAAGTGATCCTTGCAACCCAGAAACAATGGAGGTCATGGATTTTACAATCTCCGTGTCCTCGCTGTAACTCTCATAGCATCTTCCCCATCTCGGGTCTCTGCAGACCTACAGATGCATCAAAACACCAATCGCTTCATTTCCCCTCCTAGGATTCATGAAAAGTTAGCTAATGCTTTAATTTACTTGCTGACGCGTTTTCCCCCTCGATGAACAACAAGTATTTGTTGAAAAAGCTGGAAAGCCAGAAGCACCACAAATCTTTCTGAAACAATCTTCAGCTACACAAACTTTTATTTCGACATCGTTTCCACTCAATGTACACATTCATGATCAAACGACTGCATAGATAACAATGGGATCATCCAAGTTATGCAGTGTATCTACTTACAGCCACACAAGGAGCAAATGTCCAATGGACGCCGCTCGCCTTCACCTCCAAAGCAGTTGCTTCTCCGATCCTTCTTGCGAGCTCGCCGTCTCTGCAAAAATAAAAAAAATAAAAAAACAAAAAACAAAAAAATAAAAAAACAAAAGTAGACTGTACAGATATGCGACTGATCCAGAAGAAGTGTGATGTAGAGAGGGAAGACATAACGACCTGACGGCACCAAGGGCGACGTTGTGGGGGAAGATAGTGGCGCCGTAGAGGTTGTTATTGCCGTGGACGGCGTCCAAACCGTAGAGAATGGGAATGCCGAGGCGAGAGGCGAGCGCCCAGCGCTGCATCTCGTCCACCATCTCGGCCCAGTCCTCGGCGGAGGCCCGCTCCTTAGGGCCGCTGCCGCCGGCACTGAGGACGCTGCCGATGGAGAGCTCTGTGAGAGCGGTGGGGGATGCGACGCGGCGCTCGATCTGGGCCATCTGGGCGGCTTTCTCCGACATGGTCATGCGCGAGAGGAGGTCCTGGACGCGCGCCTCCACCGGCTGCTGCGGGTCTCTGTACGCCGTCATGCCTCGGCTGCTGCCGTGCTGTTCGAAACCTCGAAAAGACGAAGCTAGCAAAGAAGCAAGAAGCTCTATTGCTCTCGCTTTTGCCTTAGTGCAATGATGGAGGCCAAGGTGAAGGAAGCAACCACAGATGCAGAACTGCAGATCGAGCGGTCACAGGTTTTCCCGCCGTACGAGTTTGTTGACTTGAAGGGGGAGAGAGATAGAGGAGTGCATTTGTTCTCCAATGCGAAACGCGGTTTAATGAAGCCGAGTAAATTAATTTATTATCATCAATTTTCATTATATTTATTATATAAGATAAATCAATGATTTTTTTAGAAGAAAAGGGTGATCTAGGTAAAAAGAAATAAGAAACGGGATGTGGTGTACAATACGTTCCGACTCATCGCTCCTCAAAAAAAAATTTTTTCGGTTGCGTTGTATCGCTCCTCACAAAAAACTCAGTTACGCTGTAGCTAAATGGCACATGCACTAGCAAAAACAATTTGTCAATGACACTTGCCAGTTATGTTTCAGACGCAACATATCCCTGAAGGTGTGGATCTAACAAAAGAGTGGTCGCAATGGTAGGCTTAGGAAGCGAGGCAGTAAAAAAATAAGTGGGTGATGTCTTTTATTGCTGCAAAGAACACGTGAAGTGTCATTATGTGGTACCCACCGCATCCTGTAGGTCCTGGTAAGATGTCGTCCACGTCGTAAAAGTCAAGCAAAGGTCTTGACTTATAGCGGTACCTGGGTACGTCAGATTAGTCTACAGTCCGTCCTGAAATCGAATGTAGTAGTGGGAAGAAAGAAAATGTAGAGCCTGTGCCCAGAGAACGACTTTGATAGCCAGATCACTAGTCCGACGTATCCCGACCAATTGCTGATGAAGGACTAGTAACTCTGTGAAGTGCCGATCTGACAAATGTGCTCTGAATAGGGGAGACCCAGAGCCCGACTCTCCCTCCTCGAATCAAGTTTGTGCAACCTCTGGAAAAGTCGAGAGGGCTCAAAGGAAAGAAAATGCCTCTACTAGTGAGACACTAGCTGACCAAGTGTACCGTCAAAAGGAGAAGTCCACTCCGAGACAAGGAACGGAACCATAAGGGTTCGGACTTGTGGCTGCTACACCCCCACTAGAAGGATGAGGCCCTTGGGGGTAAAATGAACCTTGACTTCCATGACAGATTCCAATCATATCAGGTATCAAAAACTGAGCACCTCTATCCTCCGACCCTATAATCCGCCTAAGTCAACGGGCTAGAAGGGCCCAATTGACATACTGCAAATCACAGACCCAGGCCTCCCTAAGAGGTAGGTCAATAGATGTTGGTCCAATCGACCAAATGGACTCCACAGTGATTGGGGCCATGACCTTGTCAGAAAAAACCGTTCTTGAGTGAGTTTAACCGTCTAAGAACCTGAGCTGGTAGTAGCAGGACCGACATATGATATGTCTTGAGAACACCGATCGTAACAGAATGGGTCGACACCCACGTGATAACAGAGTGTCGAGAGCACTCCAGCGGTCAAGTTTGTGCTTCATACGCTCGATGACTAGCATCCAACCTCTGGAAGTAATGTAGCAATCCGAAAGCCGAAGTTCCAAGTAGATGATCAGAAGGGTGCTAATCGCGGTACGAAGCTAGGATGCACAATGGTCTGTCTCCTTCGGAACCATGCCAAAGGGGATGAATGAGGATTTAGCATGGTTAATCTGGAGTCCAATCGTCACGCTGAATAGATCCAAAAGTATCATGACTCAACGAGTCTCCTTGTCTGAGCCCTTGATGAAGAACACTTGTGTCGTCCGCGTACTGCATGAAGGCAAAACCACTAAAGAGGCCCGCCTTGGAGGAGGCCTGGGTGCATTTGGTGAAGGCATCATCGGCTAGCACAAACAGAATGGGAGACAGAGAGAAGCCTTGCCAGACTCCTCTCTTATGGCTGTACACACTCACCCGCCATCGTCTTGTTGACCAAGACTGAAAAAGAAGCAGAAGTGATGCACTGCTTCATCCATGCGATCCAGATCACTAGAAAACATCTGACCTGTAAGACATGTCATAAGAAGGACCATGACAATGAATCATAAACTTTGGCGAAGTCAACCTTCCATAGGAAGGTTTGGCAGGTGGTCCTTTTCCAATGGACAATGATCTCTAATGTGATGGTGTAGTTGTCAGTGATGGTCCTATCCTAGATAAATGCTGACTGGGCAGGATGTATCAAATGTGATAGCACCTCACATAGTCGATTTGCCAAAACACGGTTCACCAGGAGGTAGATGGCATTGCATAAGGCGTCTGAAATCCTCAACTCACTCAGCCGGAGTGCGCTTTGGGAGTATGAATAACAAGAGTTGGTTGAGGTGCTGAAAGCCTACATGCCCCTCATTGAACTCCTGAATGATTGTGCATACATCATCTCGTGCAAAAGGTCAAAACTCTCGATAAAAGAATACTAGAAAACCGTCAGGACCAGGGACTGCATCTCAAAAGTATGAGGTGATGGAAGCCCCAATGCGCTACGGTCAGTGACCCACTGGCCCTACACCTCGATCTGCTCAATCTTGTTAGCCCTCCATTGAGGGCTCTCATATAAGTGAAAAAACCTAGTGTTGGCATCTTCCTCCTGAAGTCAAGTATCTCGTCGTTTCTTCCACTGGGTTTCCACTATCTGGTCTTCCAGTTGGATGACCTTATGTTCTTGTCAGCGCTCAACAACCTCAGAATTTGAGAGGTGGCGAGAGTCACATACGGTCCATCCGAACAATGGTCGCTAAGGTATCCATCCTGTGACACGCCCGATCCTCTCGGATCTGCCCTTGATGCTTACATAGGAAAGAGTGCAGGCTGGACAGGCGGGCCACTAATGTTCGAGTCCAAGGGAGGCACTCGATGTGACTGCCTCGACTAACTGACGAAAGCCATCCTCCAAGAGTCATGACTGCTCGAAGCGAAAGATCTGTCCGTCATTAGACCACGAGAGGGGTGTGGTTAGAAAATAATTTGTGGAGGGTCTGGACATTTGCCAACTGATGCGCCTTTGCTAGCTCCAACAATATGAAGAAACAATTGATCCTCGATTTGGCTGATGGTGCTGCTGTACTTCTCCATATGAATCTACAGTTGGTGGCCGAAAAGTTGACTAACGATTGAGAGTTAATAAAGTATCTGAAATCGTCTGCTCCAATATCCTGCCCAAGACGTCTGATGGGATGATCCTCCATGTCTATTGAAGTCCTCTCCGATCAGCCATTAGGCGTTTGGAAGGTGAGCACGAGCCTCCCAAAGCTCCTCCCATAGGGTGCTACGCAAGGAGAACAAGCACGGTCCGTACACGCAGGAGATGAAGTAGTCGGTGTCATCGCTCCGATTCCATAAGTGGGCCATTATCGAAAAATGGGTTGTCCAGGAATCCATGAATAATAGAAGATCTAGTTGCCAGTCAATAATACAACCTTCTGACTGCCCGACCGCATGTAAAGAGGGGTGGGCTATCAAGCGAGAGCCTCCAATCTAGTCCCATACCCCCAAGCTACAGTATGATAGCTTGGTCTTCTGAAGAAGGGCCACATCTGCCCCCCACTCTTTGAGGTAACGGCCTAGGATCCGTCGTCTCGCGGGGTCCCCTAGTCCCCGAACATTTCACATGAGGACCTTCATGAGGACAATGATAAATTTCCTAGGTTGATCTGACCACCAACTATCTTTGATCTGATCCTAGCCTGACGGTTTGTAAGCTGCGTCGGCTACGAGGTGAACCACCTTGTCGGCAAATCCCGGAAGGATCTTATGAAGAAGGGCCATGTCTGTCCCCACTCTCTGAGGTAATGGCCCAGGATCCATCGTCTCACGAGGTCTCTTAGCCCTTGAACATTCCACGCGAGGATAGGACAATGATAAGTTTCCTAGGTTGATCTGGCCACCAACTATCTCTGATCTGATTTTGGCCTGATGGTGTGTAAGCTACGTCTGCTACGAGGTGAACTTCCTCGTCGGCAAATCCCACGGGGTGTTGGGTGCATGCAGAAGGCAGCAACGTGGCGCGACGGTAGTGGTGGCGGTCGGGGCTGATGGACATGGGGGTCCCAGCTACCACCATTGTTGGAGTAATGGTCGATGAGTCCAACATCAGTGGCTGAGTGGGTGAATCCGTTGGCTGCTAAGTGGTACCATGGGACACCATCGGAGGATCAGAGTGGATCCTGGTGAGGTCGGCGATGAGAAGGTGGCTACCGATCGCCGAAAGGTGCCTGGTGACCAATGGGAGGATGGGAGCGAAAGCGGACTTGTGACTCGGGTCGAGGTCCACAACTGTGGCAGCTCAGACCGGGCCAGGTTGAGCTGGTATCACAATCGTGCTTTGCTTCCCCTGTGCATGTGTCACGACCATGCCGCATACCATCCCGAATGAAGGCTCCTAAGATGGTGTTAGGGCATGCGAAATTTCCCCTGTGCTCATGTCACGATTGTGCGAGTAGTTGTCTCTCTACTCGTTATCCCCATAGTGTTACAGTTGTACTACACGTCTTCTATCATGGTGTCACACCCATGCAATGTGTCCTTGATGTAACCTCCGATCGGCACACCCCCTGTTCGGTTATAGCTGTGCGGTGCACCTCGTGTTTGTCTATTATGATCGTTACAATTGAATCATATGGCCTCTGTGGAGGTACGGGCATGCATCACATCTCCACTACGGTTGGAACGGCCAAGAGGCATGCCATTGCGTTCCACGACCAATCCTGGTCGGTTAGCCCCTTCGAGTGACATGTCTTGCTCCTAGCCCGTACAGTCTCCTGCCATCCCTGCCTGCTCGACAATGATTGGTCAGCGGCGTTTTCGGCCCACGCGGCGGCTCGTGTGGTGAGACACAGACAGAGAAGGAAACTTCCAGCACTGGCATTGAGTGTTACAGTCATCAGAAAATGACAGTCCGAGTGGGTTTCGATCTCCACGGTAGTTGTTGACAAGTCCGGTGATCCAAGGACCGGAAGGACAACTGCGATGGGGTTGCTGACGAGCCGCGTGACCGCCATTGCCACCTTCGGGTGCTGTTGGTGGAGTGGTAGACCGAGGATGGCGACTGAGCTACGAGTCCCAGGCGGGCGTCGTGCGATCGTCAATTCTCCATGGTCGCCATTTGATCTAGGCATGGGTGGGAAGTTCGTCGGCGACACTATCAGCGCATCACATTGTTGCGGCGAGACCAAGAGCCCTTGCGAGATGCGGCTCAGGTGAAATGGCGGAGCTTCCCCGTGTTGGTGATGATCATTGTGCGGAGTATCGCCAATTCGGGGGGAGAGCTGGAGACTTTGCCGATGATGCATCCTGAGAGAAACTCGATGCCTTTTTGAATTTCCGATGACCAAGGCACAGTGAGATGGGAGGATGGGCGAGCCCTGTGGTGACCGGTGGTTTGTATGACGAGTCGCGAGGGCAGGCCGATTTTCTATTGCCTTCTCCCCTTCACTAGAGGCACCTCAGAGGTCCAGAGCAATCACGGGCGAGGTGGCCGCCCAACAAGCAACGATAACGCTGCATTGCTGACCGCCGGCAGTGGTGGTGGTGGGGATCAATGATAAATTTCACTAAATGCTCTTTAACTATATAATTTTCCTAATTTTATCCTCCAATTTTATTTTGTAACTAAATTGTCCTCCAACTATTAAGTTGTTTCACCAACTACACTTTTCATGGGTCATTTGCTTATGTGGGAAACCATTACAAAATAAAATAAATACAAAATAATAAAATAGTATTAAAAATGTTATAATAATTAAAATAATAAAAAATAAGGCAGCATCATCCCCTCCCCTCTCTCTGATAACTGACAACCTCCCTGGCAAGGCGATGCGTTGACAGCGAGGGTTTCTTGTCGAAGGGAAGGGGGGATGGTGAAGGGTCGGCCTGTTCACGGGTTGGGTTGCGCCCAACCTGACCCTGAACTCGACTCAACCATTTAGTTGGGTCGAGTTGGGTCAGGCAAGATGCATTTGGATAGGAAAATCAGAACTGAGCTGGCCTAGGTTGGAGGTCTTCGGATCAACCCATATTATTTTTCATATAAATGTCGTCCAAATCAATTATAGTATGATCACAAGCTTATAGCTTATAAGCCTTCCTTAGTCCAATTATATCATACAAAATAATCTAAATAAGATATATAACTCGGTAAAAACTAAAAACTAAAAATTGTACTAAGCTATACAATTATACTGAAAAATCAACTTGCAATAATACTTCTAAAATTATAAATAACTCCTCTCAGAACTCCATATATCAACATGTAACTGCCAATGACAAATAATGCAACTTTCTCTCTAAATACACAAGAGTAGTGCATATTATAAAAGGAAAAAATAGTTGTCGAATCCATTGCACTCCTTTTTTCTCTCCAAATCCACATGAATAGAGTATATAATATAGACCAAAGTGAAAAAAGAAAGAGTAGTTGTTAGTCTATTACTTGCATAGTTGCATTCCCTCATTTACATGATTCATTTATCAAAAAGAAGCAAAAAAAACCTTTCCAAATGTCATTCGTTTGAAAAAAAAGATTGTCTCAAGTGCGAAGTTGTTATCTATCAATCTTAAAACAACCTATAATAATGTAGTTACATTAAAAGGCTGCAACATTATATGTATCCATTAAGCATTAGAAATTTTTCTAGAGTAGACCTAGGCAGCATTATATACTAATGTAAAAGAAAAAAATGGTATGCAATCTTTGATTAAGTAGTAAACAAATAGGCAATAGCAAATAATGGCCTCTCAAAAGAAAATAGTAAAGAACTAAATTATTCCTGTTCCAAATGTATAAAAATATCACTAGAGTCTAGAGACAAGACTTAAGTCTCTAAATTTTGCACATCCCAAAATGCATAGAAATAGCACAAAAGACATGAGTAACTAAATTTTGTCCATTTCTAGATGTATAAAAGAAACACAAGAGGCCAACAACTTAAGCCTATATGACAAACAACTTCAACTTCGAGCTTTCGACCAACAACTTCCTTATATCCTGCAAAGACTAAAGAATTGCCTACCCAAGTTCTAATTATACATTTATATTGAGTAGATGCAATAACGCGTTAGTATTACCTTCCTCCAAATTCAAAATAGGAAAACTAGTCAACTACATAATGTATTATCCCCCAAATCCCAATAACCCTATAATCAATAGTAATATAACATGATAAAATAAAGTCACTGAAATGAATAATCTAAGGAAATAATACACAATTAATAATTAAATTTGTTACCTTACTCAATCTTCTCCACTTCATCAAGAGCAAAACTAGTACTTACCAATCTCAAACAACTTATACTAATGCGATTACATTAAACAAAAGACTAAAACATTATACATGCCAATTAAGCAGTAGAAATCTTTCTGGAGTAGACAAGTAGAATTAATTATGCATGCCAATTAAGTAGTAGCAATCTTTCTGGAGTAGACTACAACATTATATACTAATCTAAAAGAAAAAATTATTTGTATTTTTTCATTAATCAGTAGACCAATAGCAAAGTACATATTATCAAAAGAACTAAATTATGCCTATTCCAAAATATATAAAAAAATCACTAGAGTTTAGAGACAAAACTTGAGTAACTAAATTTTGCACATTTCAAAATGCATAAAACAACACAAAATACATAACTAAATTTGTCCATTTCAAAATGCATAAAAGAAGCGCAAGAGACCAACAACTTAAGCCTCTAACCAATGAATTCAACTTCAAGCCTCTAACCAATAACTTATATCCTGCAAAGATTAAAGAATTGCCTTGATTAAAACATAAGATGTTATACATTATATTGAGTAGATATGTAGATGCATTAGTTTCACCTTGTCCAACTTCAAAATAGGCAAACTAATCAATTACATGATGCATTATCTCCCAATAACCCTATAATCAATAACAATATATCATGATAAAACAAAGTCATTGAAATGAATTAAATGGATAATATAAGAAAATAATACACAATTAATCATTAAATTTGTTACCTTCTTCAATCTTCTCCACTTCATCAAGTTCGATTCGAAGATCATTAAGTTCTTGTGGACTTCATAACCAATTTTGAGTACAAATTAAAGCTTCAACAGTGATAGGACATAAGTTGCTACGGATCAAGAACCCGACCTCCCATACTAAATGCACTCTCAAATGATACAGAAGAAACGAGAACAACCAATATATCTCTAGTCATATGAGAAAGAATGTAATTTGATCTTTTTAATTTCCACCATTTCAAAATATCAAATCCATCCATATTTTCCTCCACATAATCCTCCATATACCTATCAAGTTCATTGTTTTTCACGTCACCTTGTTTTCTCCTTACTTTCAATCTAAATTCATCTTGCCAATCGATGTCATCATTACAAGTATTGAATATTGATTCTGTCGTGGATGTCACACAACTAGAATCACTCCTATTTAGAGGAGTCAATACTTTGTATTGTTCAAATAATTTATAGATGACATTTTTACTTTTTGCAACATTTCCTTGCTTCTACCTCCATTATACATTCGGCTAAAGCAAAACTCAATATGATCTAACTTGTAGCGTGGGTCAAGAAAAACAATAATAAACAAAAGAAATTCAACATTTTATCATTGTCCCAATATTCATCAAACTTTAGTTGCATCTTCGTTGTCATCATTTGCAACACTTGGTCATCAATTTGTCTCCACTTTTTTAACCGCTTTTGAATGTCAATGAAATTATAAAAGAAAGCATTGGAAGTGATAAGCAATGATCCTAAAAATGATAGTGTAATGTCATAGAATACTTTTAGAAAATTTACAAAAACTCGAACACGATTCCAATCTTCACTTGTGGGAATTGCAACCTTAGATTCCTTAACTATGTATGATCCTTCATGGTCAAGTATTTTGAATGTCTTTCCAAATTTTTCAGAAACTTCTAACATTAAGTATGTAGAATTCCATCTGGTGGTTACATCGAGTATCAATTGCCTTTTACAACTTATGTTTGCGATTTCTATGCACCTCTTGAATGCAGCCAATCTATTTGGAGAAGTGTTAACATATTTGCATGTAGTTCTCACAGTTTTAATAGATGCATCTATCACCGAACAATCAAGTTTAAAATATGAACAACACATCTCATATGCATCAACATCCCATCAAGAAAGGTAGAACCACCCCAATCAGTTATGCCATCAACCACATAAGCAATAGCTGATTTATTAGAATTTTCATTATCTACATTAATACAATCAATTCTAACAATTCCCCAATCTTTTATGCATTTTCCCAAAGCTTTCCCTATGGTATCAGCTTTATGATCACCAATCAAATCAAAGGTTATAACATACTTGAGTAAATCCCACATGTCATCTATGTAATGAGCAGTGACACATATATAATTCATGTTCTAAATCAAAGTCCAAGTGTTTGTTGTTAAGGAAATCATTTGATGATTTAAAAAAAAATACATTTTTCAACTTTTATTTCTCGAACATAAATAACTGCATACAATCTCTAGCAATAATTACCTGAAGAATTTGAAACCTTGGTTTAAATTCAACAATAAAATCTTTGAAACCTTGTTTCTCAACAAACTTGAATGGAAGCTCATCAATAATAAACATCTTCACAAGCACTAAGTGGGTCCTTTCTTAATTAAAATATACAAGTTTCATACTAATAGTACTATTTGGATCATCCTCACATTGCTTGCCAATAGAAAGCATTTTTTGTTTTTCTATCAATAACCCATATCTGGATTTCTCTCACAATTCCTGTGATGCTTTAATAAATTTGAAGTTCCATGAAATGCGGCATTGCAAGCATAGGATTTTTGACAATAATTACAAATAGCTCTATCTTTATCTCCTTTAAAATGAGCCCATGCATTAGAAGGAGGTCTACAAGGTTTTCCTTTTTAGTAGTATCTCTTTTTCTACAGTGATTCCTTCTATTGTTCGAGGTTCAATTGAGGTTGTGTGTCTTATGGATCAATTTGATTTGACTTATTGGAGGAGGAGCACTTAAGTTCCGCTAATGCTTTGTGGTAAACTTTCTTTTTCCATAATTGATTTTAATGAACCTGAAAAAATGAAAAAAATAGTGTTAAGAACAATAACAACACATGAATTATCCATTCCAAAATATAATGAACAAAGACAAAAAAAATTAAGTAATGATACCCTGCATCAAATGATCAAAAAAATTATATTGTTTCAGGAGTATTATATATATATGTAGAGAGAGAGAGAGAGAGAGAGAGAGAGAGAGAGAGAGAGAGAGAGAGAGAGAGAGAGAGAGAGATGTTCATGGTAAAGCCAAGTAAATTAGTAAATATAAAAATATCCAATTCAGATTCAACTAAGACCAAATCCCACTTGGGGTCTTGTTTAAATTTGGTGTCATTGATGCGTAAAATGATGTAGCAAAATAAAATCGCTAGCAAGTGCACTAGTCGCTCAAGTAATATAGTAAAAAGGAGTAAGAATGTCGAACCCACGAGGAATACTATTAATTCAATATCTGAACTTATAAATTAATAAGAGAGAAAAAATATGGATTTTGGAAATATGTTTTGTAAAAACAAAGAAAATAAGATAAAGATAAGATAATGGTGTTGAAGTTGGTCTTAGGATGATATTGCATTAAGGATAAAAATGTGAACCAAAAAAGATAAATTAAAAATCTTAAGATGGATTAGGAAATTTTCCAAATTATTAATTTACAAGATTAACATCACATAGTCCACAAACTGGTAATTCTGCTATTTAATCCGGCAAATCAAACTATCTTAAATTCAATCAAACCTGAAGTCCCACAAACTGGTATTCGTCAGATGAGATTGAAATTAAGATGCATTAATATGAAAATCCTAAACTATTAATCACTCCACAAACTGGTATAGATTAACAGAGCACACAAATCTAATTCTCCACACACTAGTTATTAGACCTATATCAATTTTTAATTTCTCAATAAATCATTTAATTTAACTAAATAAAATATGGAATTAAGTAGTTCACAAACTGATAATTACTTAACTCAAAAATTTAAATAATTAAATCAAAAGCACTAAACACAATTAAAAATTGATCAAAAGATTCAATAATAATAAAGTAAGGGTTCACAGAATTTCCCTTCAATAATAATCTCCTAAAAATAAAATCACTAAAACATGGAGTTCATACTAGAATTGCAGAGAGATAATAACAAAATAAAAATAATTGGAAGAATTACACCAATAATAAAATCAGGATCCTTGGATGTCGTCGGAGCGTCTGGAACAGCCGTCCGATCGAATCTCTCTCTCTCGTCGAAGCCCGCGAAGCTTACGACTTGCTATGGATGAAAATCAAACTTCAAAACACGAATTGGGATGATGGCTCTCTTCGTGTATTTATAGGTGCGGACGGGTGATCATGAGCGTACATCGTACGTCCAATATTTGTCTCGACCAAAAATGATATGTTGTTTTAATCCTTACGCCCAAAAAGATAAACTCTTTTTATCTTTACCCCTTCTTGGAATCTCGGCCAAAACGATAAACAATTCTTATCTTTACTCCTAAAATGATGAGTTCTTTTACTTATTATGCCCAAAACGATAGGCTTCTTATCTTTACCCCCTTCAAATCTCGGCCAAAATGGAGATTTCCTTGCCATTACGCCCAAAAAGATAAAATCTTTTTATCTTTACTCCCTTCAAATCTCGGCCAAAACGACGACTTCTTCTTGTAATCTCGGCCAAAACGAAGAAGAGTCTTTGATCGTTATGCCCAAAATGATAAAATCTTTTTATCTTTACCCCCTTCATATCTCGGCCAAAAAGTGATAATCTTCTTTGTAATCTCGCCCAAAATGATGAATTGTGATCTCGTTACGCCCAAAATTCAAGTTGCATTCGTTTTTACCCCCAATGAAGTAAGATGTAATTTATCCAACCATGAGATCATCTCGGCCGAAATATAATTCTTTACGGCCGATTCGTATTACCTGCAAAATAATTATAAGAATTAGGTAAATTCCTCTTTAGTTAAAATATTCAAAACATCAATAATCAAAATCGATAAATCCGGAATTACGACTAAAAGTGACTAAAAATGATGCATGCCATGAACAAATTACAGAAAAATTAATTAAAATATTAAATTAAAATATGTTGTGTTTTGCATGCATCAAACTCCCCCAAGCTTAAAGTCTTGCTTGTCCTCAAGCAAAAATTCAAAAGTAAAACTCAAGAACAAGGTTTCCATCATAGCTTTCATATTATCAACTGACTAATTTTCTCACACAGTTCTTCTGCACACCTACTACTCAGTATCTCACCACTTTTCATGCACTTAGCTTCATAGAGGTTTTGAATGCTACACAAATTTAAACAGTCTCAAATTCAGCCTTGTAGAAAAATAAATTGTCTGTCAAATAATAGCATTAATATTGAACACATAAGTATTAATTGAGCTTAAAACTTTTTCTTTTTCTTTTCACTTTTATTTTCAATCATTTTAAAAGTTATAATCTTCAAGCAGGATTGCACAAGGAAGTCCATGTAGCGGGCTTTGGACTGATGACTCCCAACCAGATGGCCTTAGGGCAACAGGTGATAAGGCACCCCTCGAGTTTACTTGCCCGAACAACCAAGGTTTTGAATGAAGAGTTCGAACTTAGCCATGATTCAATATTCCTGTGCTTCTCCATATTCCACAAGATGGTCTATGTAATAGGTTTTCGATCGACGGATCCCAAAGCAGTTGCTCTTAGGTCGCCAGGTATGAACTCCTACGGATCAAATTACCCGAACACACCTTGGTTCCGAATAACACTTTTGTACCTACACAACTTTATTCTCTCTTTTTTTCATTTGTTGGGGTTTAACTAACCCTTCTTTTTATTCAATTTTTTTATAAGCTCAAAAAGTACTTGATATGGTCAATAAGAAGGCTACTACTATCAAGACTTAAAAGAAATAAATAAAAAGGCATGAATATGATTTTGTCGTCTAGTCATTCATAATTCTATTTAGCATAGGCACACAGTCCATAAGTTTGATACTAAAATAGTAAGTGATAAGAATGAAAAGCATTCAAATTTCATCAATTAACAATATGTCTTTGAACTTTTACTTAAAGATAATTAAAACAGTAAGACAAGAGTTTGTAAGATGGTAGCAAAATAAATGCATGCAATGGTATTTTTTTGGAAAAAAAATTAAAATTTTCAATTTTTTTTGGATTTTTAGAAATACATGCAAAAATAAGCAAATAAAAAGGAAAAATAAAGAAAAATACAATGCATGAAATGCAAACTCCCCTAAGCTTGAACTTGACACTGTCCTCAGTGTTAGGCCTACAAGGGAGGAGATATAAATATAATAAAAAGAGAAAATAAAGAAATGAAAATTAAAGAAAAGGAAAAAGATACAACCGGATTTATTGACGGTGGGGTGGCGAAATGTTCAGCTTCGGCCTATACGAAGACATGTCGATGTTGGTGTCGGCCGTAAAAGCTTGAAGAGACTCCGCCGAGATTCTCGTAGTGGCAGTGTTATGAACTTCTCGACCGCAAATGGTATTGGTAGATAAGAGATCTTGGCCGTAGTAATTGAGAGTCTCAGCCAATAAGCAGGGAGAAGCTTGGCCGTAATATCGTGTGGATGAAGATCTCGGCCGAGATTGGAGTTGTTACATAAGGCTACTTTCTCGGCCGCAAAGAGAAAGTTCCCGGTCGATATTCAAGGAGATGCTGGCCGCAATGTGTTGTCGATGAAGATTTCGGCCACGAATTCTCGGCCGTAAGGAACTAGGCATGGTGCGGAGAGGGCGTAATGAAGTTACCGGTAATAAAGACACGCTGTGAGCTTGTCCGGGCGTAAGAGAGCAGTAGGGATGCGTCGGCCGTAAGAAACATACCGCCGTAAGGAACGGGGGCGTGGCGCTTTTGGGTGGAGAAGCGTTGAAACTTCGGCCATAAGGAAGAAAGGGCGGAGACGACGGTGCTTGATCTGCATAATACGAGAGGGGGGGGGGGTAAGATTTTATAGATGAAATTTTGGGGGTAATACCTATTCCGACGTGATGGCATGCAGTGACGAGTCATGTCGGTTGGAATTGGGGCGCAAAAATGAACAGTATTCATGTGATCGGCCGATGTCCGAGGTGAGTCGTCCATTTCGACTTGTCATGTCCGAAGTTTTCTCCTTACGCGGATGACTTAAAAAATAAAAACTATCATCAAAACTAAAGATATTAATTAACAAACTAATTAAATACTAATCTAAAGAAAATTGAAAAAGGATAGAAATAGTTCTAATTTATAGTCGTTAGCTTGACTTAGTCCTGATGAAGATCAAGGCCTATTTTGCTCTTCTCCTCTTGGAATTTTCTCTGTGTTGCTTGGGAGAGAGCCCGGTGTACGTCCAGTCAGTTGTGTCGCCATCTGGCCCAATTATCTTTCCAAATTTCGAATTGATGCATCCTGACTCATGGCTCGAGATTCCATATTCTTTTGCAATGATAACATGGTGTCTATGATCTGTGCCATCATCTCCTGCATGTGATTTGATAATTGATATTGGGGAGCATCAGGTTGCCTTTTCAGAATATAATCTTTTGATGGACCAGAAGTTGGCCTTGATTCTGATTATAGGCAAACTTCGGATTGTGTCTCCAACCATAATCATTGCTCCTGAAAAATGGGTTGGAAATAAAGTTAGCATTTTCAATTTGATTTGAATATGAAGTGTTACCTGTAGGGCTATAATTGCTTGAATTTCCCATTAGTGACATCATCTGCTCGAATTTTTGATTAAGTGACTCCAGCTGAGCCACTATTTCCGAAGATTGTATTCCTTGTGCGGCATGTACATCATGAGTTCGGCGAGATGGTCTTTCTTGGCTTGACTTGAGGGCTACAATTTCAATTATATCATGTATCTCACTAGGGCGTTTAGATCCCAGCACTGTCCCTCTTGCTGATTGGTCGAGCTTAACTTGATCCGCAGCTCGCAATCCATGATAGAAATCTTCCATTACTTGCCACTTTGGAATCCTATTATCAAGAACTCTGGCTAACAATTCCTTATAACGTTCCTAGGCCTCATATAATGTCTCGTTGTCGTCTTGAACAAATGTCCTTAGCTCTCTTCTATATTTGCCTGCTTTTTGTGGTGGGCAATATTTTCCAACAAACTTTTCTACTAGCTCCAACCATGAGTGAATCGATCCTACAGGCAAAGTTTTAAACCATGTGGAAGCTTTGTCACGTAAAGATTGTGGAAATAATAAAAGACGAATAATTTCAGAAGAAATATTATTATTTCTAAAAGTGCTTAGAGTAGCAAGAAATTTGTCAAGGTGATTGTGAGGGTCTTCATGAATTCCTCCTCCAAATTGAGATGCTCGTATCATCCTCACGATTGCCGGATTGATCTCAAAATTATTTGCATTGATTTTAGGTAGCACAATGCATGATTCTCGGTCATTATATCTGGCCGAGACATATTCTCTCATAGAGAGTTCCTCTTCATCTTCTTGCCGATTATTTTGTGGCAGAACTAGTTCATTTTGTTGCTCCAGTCTTTGATTGTTGCATGCTTGTTCAGCCATTCTTCTTATATCTCTTCTTAACCGACGAGCAGTTCTTTCAATTTCAGGATCAAATTCCAAAATTGGATTTGAACTCCTAGTGCGATGTCTGGAACTATCAGAAGATTCCAGGATTAGTTGTGATTAAATTTCCAATAGTAGCTGCAACAACTAATTTTTAGTAAGATAAAAAAATACAAAAAGAAATACAGATAATAGGTCACGATGAAATAAGATTTTAACAAATAAAAAATCTTTCGGCCTTATAGAATTGAAAATTCGTCATTAAAATTAATTGCCGAGAGGAATTTATCAGAAACCTAATTACGATCGCCAAACTCCACAGAAGATTATCGAATACGGCAAAAAGTAAAACTCGAAACATTGCTCAGAAGAAACCAATTCAAATTCCAAATATTAACATCTCGGCCGAAAGTAAATCAATTAGATAGTCGTAAAAATCATGCACTCGTTCGGCCGTAAGCTTGCAGCACAAAATCAATAACCAAATTTTCGACCACAAAGCCAATAATTAGACATTAGCAAAAAATATTTTCAACGAGAAATAAGATTTGATCGGCCGCAATACAGAAATAGATTTACGGCCACCAATGTCGAGATCTCGGCCGATATTGGATTAGTAGGACATAAAATAATCCGAAGCTGGTTCTGCCGCCAAAGCCATGAAACAATTCGAAAGGGATTAATCAACGTAGATCTCGTTAAATTATGGCCGAAATAAAGTCAAATTAACATTTCGAACCAAATTATGAATTCATCAAAATCATCCGCAAACAAGATGAAGAAAAACAATTCTCGGCCGCAAACGTCATGCAGAGATAAAATCCAAGGCGCAAAAGAGTAATCGAAAGAGATCTTACAAACGTTTCGGCCGAAATAAATATGCTAACTAGCCGAAATAAATACCGTCGACAAATGAATTATTACTGCCAAGAATGGTAAATCGACAAAGTGAATTCAGTCGTGAACCATTACGGCCGAGAAAGAATAAACCAAGAATAAACTGGCCGAAAGAAGGTCATATGATGCCGTAAAAAGTTCAGAAAATAAAAACAAGTCGGCCGCAAAACAAGAAGAATAAATTTATTGTCGGCCGCAAAATCATGCACGACAAGATTGACGAGACAAAAATCCAACGCACATGAGAGATTTAACCAACGTCCAAAGAGGATTCAGCAATTTATCGGCCGCAAAATGAGATCAATCGAATGCTTAATCTATTCAATGCGCAAGAAAACAATTCGATCATATGGAATACGTGAAATGTTGGCCGTAAAACACCAATTAGTTTTGCCGGCCACAAAATATAGGCAGAGACTTTTGCGGGCGTAAAACTTTCGAAATCATTAAAGCCTAAACGAGTTTTAAAATTATTACGGCCGTAAAACAAAAAAAAATTGAAGTTCTCGGTCGATAACTAATTCAAACATTTTCGAAATTGATGTTGCGGCTGCAAAAATAGAAGTTTAGAATTCGACATTGCACAGGTAATTAATCCGAAAAAAATCCGATCGCATCAGAATTTTAAAACAGAGCGGCCGCAATCAATAAACTTTAACATGTCGTGATCTTTATCTACAAAAGAAGAAATAGTAAATTATACACAAATAAAAATAATTAAAACAAATAATATATTACATATTTACAAAGAATTTATTTACAGAAATTATTTACAATTAAATTACATCTCCTAATAATTCATAAAATCAGAAATTAATTAATAAAATATTCCCTGGCAACGGCGCCAAAAACTTGATGCGTAAAATGATGTAGCAAAATAAAATCGCTAGAAGTGCACTAGTCGCTCAAGTAATATAGTAAAAAGAAGTAAGAGTGTCGAACCCACGAGGAATACTATTAATTCAATATCTGAACTTATAAATTAATAAGAGAGAAAAAACATGGATTTTGGAAATAGGTTTTGTAAAAACAAAGAAAATAAGATAAAGATAAGATAATGGTGTTGAAGTTGGTCTTAGGATGATATTGCATTAAGGATAAAAATGTGAACCAGAAAAGATAAATTAAAAATCTTAAGATGGATTAGGAATTTTTCCAATTTATTAATTTACAAGATTAACATCACAGAGTCCACAAACTGGTAATTCTGCTATTTAATTCGGCAAATTAAACTATCTTAAATTCAATCAAACCTGAAGTCCCACAAACTGGTATTAAGATGCATTAATATGAAAATTCTAGACTATTAATTACTACACAAACTGGTATAGATTAACAGACCACACAGATCTAATTCTCCACACACTAGTTATTAGACCCATGTCAATTTTTAATTTCTCAATAAATCATTTAATTTAACTAAATAAAATCTGGAATTAAGTAGTCCACAAACTGGTAATTACTTAACTCAAAAATTTAAATAATTAAATCAAAGGCACTAAACACAATTAAAAATTGATCTAAAGAAATTCAATAATAATAAAGTAAGGGTTCACAGAATTTTCCTTCAATAATAATCTCCTAAGAATAAAATCACTGAAACATGGAGTTCATCCTAGAATTGCAGAGAGATAATAACAAAATAAGAATAAAATCAGGATCCTTGGATGTCGTCGGAGCGTCTGGAACAGCCGTCCGATCGAATCTCTCTCTCTCGTCGAAGCCCGCGAAGCTTACGACTTGCTATGGATGAAAATCAAACTTCAAAACACGAATTGGGATGATGGCTCTCTTCGTGTATTTATAGGTGCGGACGGGTGATCATGAGCGTACATCGTACGTCCAATATTTGTCTCGACCAAAAATGATATGTTGTTTTAATCCTTACGCCCAAAAAGATAAACTCTTTTTATCTTTACCCCTTCTTGGAATCTCGGCCAAAACGATAAACAATTCTTATCTTTACTCCCAAAATGATGAGTTCTTTTACTTATTATGCCCAAAACGATAGGCTTCTTATCTTTACCCCCTTCAAATCTCGGCCAAAATGGAGATTTCCTTGCCATTACGCCCAAAAAGATAAAATCTTTTTATCTTTACTCCCTTCAAATCTCGGCCAAAACGACGACTTCTTCTTGTAATCTCGGCCAAAACGAAGAAGAGTCTTTGATCGTTATGCCCAAAATGATAAAATCTTTTTATCTTTACCCCCTTCATATCTCGGCCAAAAAGTGATAATCTTCTTTGTAATCTCGCCCAAAATGATGAATTGTGATCTCGTTACGCCCAAAATTCAAGTTGCATTCGTTTTTACCCCCAATGAAGTAAGATGTAATTTATCCAACCATGAGATCATCTCAGCCGAAATATAATTCTTTACGGCCGATTCGTATTACCTACAAAATAATTATAAGAATTAAGTAAATTCTTCTTTAGTTAAAATATTCAAAACATCAATAATCAAAATTGATAAATCCGGAATTATGACTAAAAGTGACTAAAAATGATGCATGCCATGAACAAATTACAGAAAAATTAATTAAAATATTAAATTAAAATATGTTGTATTTTGCATGCATCAGTCATCCATGATCCACTAGCGAATTAATGAGTTGGAGATATGTCATGTCTAATGCAACTATGGATTATATGTTCTTACAATTAATTAATTAACTAATTAATTATGTGACTGAGCAGAGCAAATTGGAAAGTTCAATTGAAATAATGTAGCTAAACAAGTAAGCAACATTAGACTCACATTTCTTTGTTCCTACACTACCCAAGGTTCATAGCTACTTTAATTATTTCATTAGAAAAAAATAAACTAGATTTCCGTGCTTTTATATATGTAATATATAATTAATTTTTAGACATAAGTGCATATAATTATTGTGTTCTACTTATGTAACTATAAGTAAAAAAAGTAAAAAAGAAATAAGAAGAATATAAGAAAGTAAACAAAGTAATTAAACATAACTAAAAAAATTGATGTCTTCTTTGGACAATTCTAGCTTGTTGCTTAGCTGATGTCTCCAAGTGGCAAGTACCAATAAGAATATAAGAAAGTAAATTAAGTGAATAGATACAACTAAGAAACTGATGTCTTCTTTGGGCGGCTGTAGCTTGTTGCTTACCTGAAGTTTCCAAGTGCCAAGTGCCAAGTGAAGTAGCAATGTAGCTTGGGATGCCAAGGGAGAGCCAAATCGCACATACAGAGGGCCTTGCATAGTTGTGTTGGTGTTGATCACTTGAACTAGTCACTCAGATCCCCGTTGCAAAGAAGAGTAGTGCTGGTGTGTTGGTGTTGCTTTGCATCTACGGTTGATGGTGACACTCGTCGGCCGTTGCTCGAAGACTGTGGCATTGTCACCAGAGGATGGAATATGAAACTCTTGAGACTCAAAGATTTTGTTGTTGCCAGCAGCCCAAATAAGAGAAAGGGAAGAGGGGCATCATGGCCCAATAACTGTCGAAGAGAATCGACGAATCGAGGCATCATTTCGCTGCAAGCAAACCCTAGACGAACTGGGAGAATCGGAGAAGGAGAAGAGTATGCCAAATGTTTGTAAAGTAATAATAAGTTAAAAATAATCGGATTGGCCGGCCTACATGCTTAGTGGATTGGCGCCCAAAGCCATAAATCAATATTCATTATTGAGTTGTGACTTGTGCATTGGGGTTCAGGTTATTCGGTTTGGATCAATTCATTTCGGGTCAAAAAATGAAACTAAACCTGACCCAAAAGACACTAGGTTGCTTCCGGTTCGGTTCGGGTTTGACACGATTATGGATTTAAACCGACCCAAAAGAGTTTGGATCGGTTCGATTGGTCGGGTTCACCGGGTGAACAGGCCTAACGAAGGGGGTTGAGTCGCAAGCGGGGGCTGTCAGGCCGACAGATGGGTTCGCGAATAGGAGGCTGCTCTGCAAAGGGCAGGAGCGAACAATGGGTAGATGGGAAGGGGATTCACGAGTGGGGATGGGGGATGTGACAACGGTCGTGAAAGCTGCTTGCCAATGGAGGGGGTTGGGGTGTTCACGAGCAAGGGGTTTGGTCGTGAAGCCTGCTCGTCGGTAGGCTGGGGCGCAAGCGGGAGTGATCGTCAAAAGAGCTAGGGGTGGAGGGGGATCGTGAAGGTTGCTCACTAGCGGTTGGGGTTGCGAGTGGGTGCTCATCGAAGGAGCTGGGGTGTCGCGAAGGCTACGCAGGGAGAGGGGGTTGGCTGCCTTCGCCGATGGGGTGGGGTGGAGAGTTGCTCAACGACGAGAGGGAGAGGAGGCACCGCCGACGAGGTCGCCGATAACTGGAGAGAGAGGAGGGGGTGGAGCCCTTCGCTCTCTTTTTTAAAATTTTGATTATTACATTATTATTTTAATATTATCTTATTATTTATTTTTTAATGACTTGCCACGCAAGCAAAATGTAAATTGCCTATACTTAGTGAAAAGGATAGTTAGTGAAATGAGTTAATAGTTGAGGCAGTTTAGTTACAAAGTAAAGCTGGAGGATAGAGTTGAAAAATGTGTAAAGTTGGAGGTATTTAGTGAAATTTTGACTATTCCAATATTTCTAGAAAAAAAACATAAGAATAAATAAATATTGTATGTTGAAATGATCAAATATTTTAAATTAATTTGATCATGATCATTGGATGATCTCATGATAGTGATCATCATCAAAATATTTATCCAATTAATAATATAAATTAAAAATGATTATTGAATATGTAACAACCCAAATTTTTAATTAGGGATAACCTGATCTTTGGGCCAAAACTCTCATGACCTCCCTGTATAAAGTCCAGACCTCCTCTTATAATATGTTTTTCCTTACATGTGCACTTGATGACTAAGGTTGGAAGAAGTGGAGAAGCACAAGGAGGAAGAAGAGGAAGAAGAGAGGAAAAAAGAAGAGATGAACCACATGTGATCGATCAAGGTATGTAAAGGGGATCCAACTGATCTCTCCCCTCTCAATGATGTTATGATTGGATTGAGAGCAATATGGGCACCTTGATCTTTTTTGGAATTTGATTGAGGGTTGCATGTTTACTCATTGAATTTGTAAGGTTTTCATATGTGATTCATGTTCTTGAATTACCATGCTTAGATCTACATGATATGGTTCCATATGTAATCATGTTCTTAGATTTTTGGGGGGATGAAACTCTAGATCATAATGACTAGATAGTATTATATGTTTTTAATATTCTTTTTTATATCTAAATGCCTATAGATCATGTCTACAATATTTGGGATGTTTTGTATTATTTTTTCCCTAAAGTGGCATCTCAAAATCTGTGAATTTTGAACTAGACAATGAAATTTTGGGTGCTGACTGAAAATAAGTCAGGCAAAAGTAATGCTCGAGAGACCGTTATAAGGTCGGGAATAATTGTAATCAATTTGGTCATGACTGTGAGCGATGGACAACTAAAACGACTGAATTTGAGCTCTATTGTAACACCCACGATGAACATTGTTATCGTCGTTACGAGGCCTGAGCACAATCGGGGCAATCCACTCATATCCAATCATAGCTATTACAAAAATGGGGAACAAAGATTGAAAACGGGGCTCTACAATGCTCGTTACGAGGTCACTATCATGGGCGTAATGTCACTATCATGATCGTGACCAACTGATAATAACCTAGATGTTATTTTAAAGTTTATTTCAAGGTAATTATATTATGTATACATGTTTGATGATTGTATATGAAACTTAGATAAAGGAAATGCATGCACAATTGTAACTATGTTTATGAAAATTGAGTGACATAATATTGTTTGATGATTGTAAAAAAAATGCACCCAATTGAAAAATATTATTTACATGTCATCCCTCAACCTACTATAAGAAAATAACTATGCCTTGTATGTATTTCCTTCAGGAACAACTGTATCTTACCGTCAACAATATGTATATTCCTAGTCGCCTTCAAGTGATCGGAGCCTGGCTTGGAGACCTAGCTAGGCTAATGTGAGGGCACCGACATCATTCTTCAATTATGGTAAGATCAAAGACTATAATTGTAAAGCCTGAACTGTAAAGACACGAAAGTAAATCTGTTATGAATGATTGACATGTAAATCATGTTGATAGTTATATGACATACATGCATGTTCTTGCTTATATTGAAATTGCTTATATAAGTCATGTAGTATCATGTTACATACTATAACTAACAAATTTTGTACAGTGGATCCGTACAGGTAATTGATCTTTAGAATGGATAGCCGTTCAGTTCATGACGACATAGTTGCATATGGCACACTAATGAATAAAGTCATGATGTGATAGTTGAGACTCTTAGATTAGTGATCTTAGAGATGTTTATGAATGATGGTTTTTATCTTATGTTCTATGACATTAGTTTTCAAATGCTATATATATGAAAGTTTTCTGTTGAAAAGATTACTTTTATTCTATTTTATCAAATAATAGTTTTCATTGCATTTATGTGAATTATTTCATTATGATTATGTGATAAAGAACGGGATAATTGCCCTTAGCTTTTAGGGTGTGGCTCGATGGTGTGATGTGTGTGACTTGAGTGGGGTGGCATACATTAGCATAAAAATTACGCACGGGTGGAAAAGAGACAACCAAGGGGATGGATGCCCCTATGCATATGAGTAACCCCACTTCACAGAAAAATCTCGAATAAGCTTTAAAATTTTGTAAATTCTTAACAAATACGATGAGGCCGCAATCAGTGTAGTACTTAAGGGTCGATCCATAAGGACAAAGCTGAAAAGTTCACACTTGGTTGAAACTATTTAGAAGAAAAAGCTTAAGTCAAAGGAAGTCGATTGAAATGAGAGTGAAATACTACTAAAGTAGAAATTGTAGCAAATAAAATTACACTAATTTTATGGATTGTTAATGCAAAAGTAGACAAATATCAGAGTAGATAAACATTAAGACTTAGGGGACTATTTAGGAGTTATATTTCTTTAATTGAGATAAAAACTTATAAGGTAGCAAGAGAAGCCTACCTTTGGACTTAGAGGAATCCTAAGGCGTACGTCAAGGGTACTGAGTTCCGACAAGTAATAACCCCTATCGGGTGGATCCTAAGTCCGATTCGAGAGAGAAAGTAGAGAAAACTCTGGGCAAACCTCTCAGCCCTACCTGACACTAGTCGTCAATGACTCCTAAGACACAACTCAACTATCGCCCCACATCTCGGCACATATGCGATAGTTGAGGGATAGATTACCCTCTCGAGCCATCGACACTATAAAATCAAAAACTCGACGAAGGTAGAACTTCAGAAAGATGAATCACCTTGGAGTACTCCGGGTCCAACCGTGAACTGACCACCAACACCTCTTAAGACATAACCTAACCGCTGCCCCACCTCTCGGCAGACATGCAGTGGCTAGTGAATAATAACCCTCTCGAGTGGAAGGTGCCCCAAAGTTATGAAAATAGGGGGATCATCTCTCAAAAATAGAAAATAGGGAAGCACAAATGTTCAACCGAACCTTGACAAACAATGATTCCACAACATATCCTACCACCGGCCCAATCTCTCGACTTGCATGTCTTATATAGGGACTGTGAACACCCTTTTGGGGAGAATCACCTTCACTGGAGGCTGTCCGAACTGAACCCTGTTGAAGGGGTTAAATGGAAACATGAAATGGATTGATGAAAGGTCAGATGAAATTGTGCCTTGTTGAAGGAATCTAGTTTTAAGCTCCTCACCTCTCAACTGTAAAATTTGAGCTTGGAAAGATAAGCACCCTCTCGGGCCAAGGCACAATGCACGGATAGCTGAAGAAAACAAGTTCGCCAATCAAAACTTCTTCATGAAAATGACAATAACAATGGAACAGTAAACAAAGAACAATAGAACAAGAACTCGAAACATGAAGTAATTGACTACTACTGCTTAAACATAAACTTAGGAAAGATAATGATAAAAAATATAAACATCTATCACAAATCCCATAGCCCTAATTGGTTGTTCAACTATACATAAAGAAACAACAAAGGAAGAAACGAAGAAAAAAAAAGAAAAGAGAAAAAGAAGGGAGGATGTTGTTGCAACCTCCTCTTCAGCACAAACATGGATTGTCTTGCTGATTGGGATTATTGGGAACATTGAGAACCCCTTTTCATGGGCAGCCTCCTTATCCTTTTATAGCTTTAATGTTTGGTGCTACCTGTCCACTCATGTAGTTATTTTCTTTTCTTGTTGTGCTCACTTTTTCAGTCAAAGGAATATACTTGTGGTCCCTCCTTAGTTGCCCCTCTCTCTTAGCTACCATGTTTACAACTTTTTCAACTACTCTTTTGTCTTCTTCTTTCCACTTTGAATATGGCATATGCTTTATCCAGAACCTTTTTTCAGTGGCTACCTCTCTCTTAGCTCTACACTCTATTTCAAACTTGTCACATGTCCATTTGTTTACCAACTCCCTTGTTCTCATCTGCCCATAAAATATTAGAGGAAGCTTCCTTCTTTTAGTTCAAGGGATCTGTTAGGCTAACGTGGAAATGTGTTTTCCTCAAGCTTTTTGCTACTTTAGATAAGTTGTCTGCTCGCGAATTCGCCTAAGTGTTTAAGTGGGGGTGTCCATTTGTATGCTCCTATGTGATGCGTAGGTAGGGGCATATACCTACATACCCCAATGTGTTGTCAATTGAGATTTCTACATGGAAAATAATCAAAACAAGTAATGTCATCCTAGGAATGCAGCCCATGAATGCACATTACTATATTTAGAAGATGAATGTGGAAAAATTATAAAAGTTATATTTCAACAATAAAGCATGTGTTCGAGCATGAGAATGTAACAAAACATGAGATGAAATGAATGCATGCTAAACATAAATAGAAAGTAAATATATTTCCTCCACATTAGGGTAGATTTTTGGGGTGTTAGAGATTCAATCAACTAAAAGTCCTGTCAATTGAACCTTAATGCTTTATATATTCATTTTTCTCATTGAAAATGAAATGATTGAACACAACCAATAGCCTCCTAGAAGATATGCCATGAGAATGACTCCTAATAAATTCGTTTTACTTGTATCATAAGAAGAATGATATAAAAGTATAACTAAAACATATATAATAATGTTTATTTGCTAAACAAAATGTTTCATAATGTAATATTTTTTTCTCTCGAGATTGATTCGTGAACTTACGGTTTGTTTGACAAATAACTAATAGAGAAATGAGATAGAGTAGTGTGGTGAGTGATGGAGTAGTGAAATGTGGTTTATAATTAGCACTACAAGAAAAATGATAATTTGTGATGGTCTGTTTCCGACGGTAAAATATCCCTCTCATTTCTAGGCAGATTTTTCGATGGCTCTTCATTTCTTTTGGAACTACACATGGTAGGTTTACCATCGGCTTTGTCCTTCGCTATTACCGACGGACTAGGTACCATCATTAATTTCGAAGGTTTAATCCATTTGAACAATGCAACAAAGATATAATCCGTGTACAAGTTGATTGGGTCGGCCCCTGTACCGACGGTTTTATTACTGTCTATAAGGCCAAAGGCCATGCACCATCGGTAATTGCTTGCCATATATGTTGCGACGTCGTCAAACCCTCACAGGTACCGGCGAAACTCAATCTGTCGGTAGTAGAGAGGGTATCGTCCGTCGAAATGTCAGGTGCGTCAATATTGTTGTGATTTTGCACCTTGCGACGATTGTTGCCTTCGAAGGTACTGACGGTTCTTTTGCCATCAGTACTAGCGAAGGTGATCTCCCATTGGAATCATGACGGGGCGCCTTCCGACTGATTGCTAACCATATATGTTGCGACGCCATCTAGCCCTTGCACGTATTGGCAGAAATCAAGCCGTCAGTAATAGCGAGGGCATTGTTCGTCGAATGTGAGGTGCGTCAATATTGATTTGACTTCACAGCTTGTGACGGGTTGTTGCCTTCGAAGGTACCGTCGGTTCTTTTGCCGCCAGTATTAGCGAAGGAGATTTCCCGTCGGAGTCATGTCGGGGCGTCCCGTCGGCTCGTTGCCTTGTAGGCACCGACGGATAATTGACATCGGTAGTAGACCCATCGAAAAATGAATCTAATATATTATAAGAAATATATGTTTCGATGGAATTTGACCATCAGTAAGCCGTCGGTGCATTGATGTATACATATGCCGACACGGTTTGCTTTTTCTTTTTTTTCTCTCTCGTACTCGCCTGCACTCTCGCACTCGCCCACTTTTTTGCCCTCCGGTCCGGCGAAGTGATCCCACATTCCGGCGTTCGGATTCCTCCGGCGAAGTGCGAGGTACCGCCATTTCTTCTTCGGCCTTTTGTCCTCCATCTCTCTCTTCTTCCGGACGGCGCGGGCAAATGATTTCTTCGACCGGCCGGATCTGGCGTGTAGTGGCCGGATCTGCCCTTCAGCCACCGGATCCGAAGTTTAGCGGCCAGATCAGTTAATCCTCGACTGGATCTGGCGTTTAGGATTCGGGTGCTGTGTTTAGCAGCCAGATCCGGCAATGATCCGACATGGGCGTCGGCCTGCCAGCCGTCCGCAAGGGCGGTGTCGACCTCTTGCACGGGCCGGATCGCGGCTCGGCGCCCTCCAGCATGGCCGGTACCGTGCGTCGCCGCCCTCCTTCCCCGGGCCACCACGCGCCGTGCCGCCGTCCTGCACAACCCAGCTCCGCCTTCCTGGATGTGCGGCACTGGCCAGCTCCGCCCTTCCTGGATGTGCGGCATTGCCCGGCTCAGCCTTCCCGTACAACACAAAGGAGCTTCCACTAGTTCTGTTAACATTAACCTTCTGTAATTTGTTATGGAATCCATGTCGACTTCATGTATTGTTAACGTTAACCTTCTGTAATTTGATAAAGTAATCATATATCGTTATCCGCGTTCGTACATTGTGTTTACAGATTTGGCACATTCTACATAGAACTCTTAGTTATGACTCATGCTTTAAAGCATGGTTTCCTACATACTGTGCTTTCGGAATCATGGTTTCTTATATACTGTTGAGATTTCCTTACCTCTAATTTATCATGTTTCCTCAGTGTAGCATTCATGTCACTTTTAATGTACTCGACTTCATGTATTCAGTTCGCAAGATTGGAAAGAACAATTGAAGCTGCCACAACTCGGGTACCTTCATAAGATAGGTAACTGTACTATTGGCAAACTTATATTATAGTAGAACTTATTCTGTCACTACGTTTAGGTACTAAAGTTACCTAATCTTCATTTCTGACATTTTTAAGCCAATATTATATTCTCGTATATTACTTGCAAGGTACCTTTTTAATCTGGTTCATTCTAGCACAATTGACATATGTACTTTAAAAATGCAGCATTTATGGGGATTAGTACACTAAAACTTCAGGGTTATGGGGATTAGTACACTAAAACTTTTGGTAACTCTTTAAATTGTAGGGTGTGCCCCATGTTTAAAGTTGGTCTCCAACATATGCTAGCATGTTTAAAGCTAGCCTCATGTTTACTACGATCAACGAGTATTGATATGTTTAATATGTTTAGTTTTTGCCGGAAGAATTGTTCATTATAGGTTACTTGCACATAATCTGGTTACATATCGTGGACTCTTTATTAACATAAAGTCGTTGCTGCCGCCACACATTGTTTTATGTCATTGACGACCTCAGGACGCACTTGAGGTGGTTCCTGCTCACGAGGTCTGCGATTTTTTTGCTCTAGTGGCGGAATGTCTCAGTACACCGTCGGCTAGGAGCCGTCGAGCTCTTCCTGCTCATGCATTGCGGCTAGGAGGTTGGCATAGTTAAATAGTTTTCAATGTGCATACTCATTTACGTGTGAATTAGGCTTCCAATTTTAAATGCATGTATAGAATGCTTTCACATCTGGTTCGTGTTCACTAGTTAATTTACTAAAAGGCAGATGCTACTTACTACATATCACCCGTAGACCCATTTTGCCATTTGACAATAGTTCTTAGTGGTCTAAGCTCCCATCGAATTTTGCACATAGTTAATGCAAAATCGATATGTTATCCCGCCTCCTTATAACCATCCTATCAAATCGAATGTCTGACCTCACATGCTGATGCATAATATTTTGTCGTCAGTTGTATGTGCAGATATAATGTCTCCTCCAGTACACCGGCGGTGGATGTACAATAGAACTAACCCAAGACACGTCGGATTGACAAAAGAATTTGTGGAGGGAGTTGAATATTACACAAATCTAGCACGTCAGTCAACACAATTTTTACTCGAAGGAACTATCAGGTGCCCTTGTTTGAAATGTAATAGTACGAAATTCCAAACTTTGGAGACGGTTAAAGTTCACTTGTACAGAAAGGGTTTCAAACCTAATTACTGATGTTGGAGTGAATTTGGAGTAGGACCATTGCCTAACCCCATAAATGAAAACACCTCACCCGAGCGTAACGAGTAAAATTCCAATCGATATGAAAATAATGATGGAAAAGTAATTAATCTTTTTCGGTAATGCTTCTTCAAAGCATAATCTACTTACCATTCAAGTGGCGTTATGGATTCGACGGACCAACAGTTGGCTTGTCAAAGGGATTTTGTCTCATATTCACTTCCTTCCCGTGGTCGTACTCATCTCAATGACAAGTTAATTGGTTTCACCAATATATGTAGTATTGATTATTGTTTTTCCTAAAGTGTCACCGGATATTAGGAATTGGTTCTCAAGTTATTTGTATGAATCAGTTCCTGAAGAAGTGAGACAAGATGTGGCTGAATGTCAGGTTAATATGATTTATATAAATAACCTGTTACATTTACTTCACAATTATACTTCATACACAATATCAATGTTTCTTATGTAGATGTTCCGCTCCGGAAAAGGAAAGAGTAAGAGAAAAGAAAAGATTTAGCCTACAGCACGGAAAGAGCCACCATCTCTGCCTAGACGCCCCATGAGCATCCGCATTGTGGATAGACCGCCTACTCAGGATGCTCTATCTCCTGACGAGTCAGTGGAGGATACTCCAATGCTAGATATCGCCGATTGCGAGATCCAGTTGCCCGTGGCTTGTGAAGATGCTTCTACATCAACACATCAATTCAAGTCCCATGTGCAGCCAGATGGGCATTCTAGGTAAGTTAGTTAAAATCAGTAATGAAGTGGTAATTATTGATATTGTTTTTATAGGTACTGACATATTTCGATGTTTTGTAGTTTTGTACCGTCGAAGCCAACAGTAGCCGCTTGCACATGAGTAATCCGGTAGAAGTACGATGAGTCGTGGCTTACTTGGAGGGAAATACCTCAAGCTATGAGACAGATGTGGTTCAGCGAGTTCCAGGTTTGTACGAACAGTTTCAAAAATTCTGTTGTTTTGCAATCGAAAGTTCGAAATATCATAAATGCTAATTTCGTTACCAACTGATTTGAAGGCTGACGTGTGGTGGGAGCCTGAGTTCTTAGATCATATGTGGAAACATTTTAATTCTAGGTGCTCAAAATGTCTATCTTCGATGTTGTCAGAAACATGGGCTGCGGAACAACACTCTACTTGCATTGGTGAAAATGTATGGAAGGAGTTATTGGTCAAATGGTCAACTGCGGAGTACAAATCGAAGTGTCAAAAGGCAACCATTGCGAAGTGAATGGTAATGTATACTATTGTAACCTAATTTAAGCATTCTAAAAAATGTGTCTCAATACTTTGCCTGTATGTCACCATTTTAACTACAGGAAAAAGAGTCGAGTAGAACTCCAACTGAAGATGAATTTTTTCTCAGAACCCATCAGAAGAAGAATAACGAGTGGGTTTCGTCCTATGCTCGAGAGACATACATAAGACAATATGTTCATAGTACTTACTATTGTGGGAAAACCCCACAGTTAGCTGCATTGACACTCGTGTGGTATAAAATTTCAGGAGGGATTTAAAGCAAAAGAAGCATAACATGTTACACAAGCCACGCAAGAGGGAACAACGCCTAAGACACCTCGTCAATTATGGACGGAGCATGTTGGCGTGAAAAAGGGTCGTGTCTACGGTCTTGGATCATCCGCGGGTTATAGATATCGGATATGGTCGTAGATCAATTACTGGCTATCCAGGGCAGGATGTACAAAGTCTTTTGGCTGACAAAGATAGCATGTGGGAAAGACAAATTGTGGAGGAAACTAATAAAGTACGTGAAGGAATGCAAAAACAATTCGAAGAACAAGAATGATAGATGCAACAACGGTTCAGAGAACAAGAACGAGAAATGAAGAAAATGCTGCGAGAAATACTACGTGGACAACGGAACAATGAGGATGACGCGGAGGAGAACGGCCAATAGATTTGTTGTCTAGGGAACCAAGTCAATGTTCGCATGCTTAGGTAACTGCACTTTATAAATAAGGTTCATTATTTATAATATTATGTTGTTGTATCTTTTTGCAGATGGGACGGTCGCAAATGTGGCGAGTGTTTTGTTGTGAAGCTGTTTTATTGTCAAACTTTTGTAACCCTATTGGCAGATGTGACATGCTTAAGAAACTTTTTGTGTCATGAATTGGTACTTTATATCCTATGCACTAATGTTCTCCTTTTTATGGCTACATAGTGGTACTTCAATCCTATCTATTTAATGCCAAGGATGACTCATGGCTATGGGTGACGGATACCCAAGTTGCTGTGAGGGCTAATTGAGTGTATAGATTTATTGCATGTCACTCTTTACCACCACCCCCACCTGGATGGCTATCTTGGAACAACTTATGGCATATGCCTAGTCCTCCTCAGATCCAAGATGGCAACCGTGGAGGTGGTATGGCAGAGATCGTAGGCATGCTTTAATGAATATACTCGGATATGTTTACCTGAGGCATCTAACCCCCACTATCACTTGCTATCATTTTTGTATTACCATTTTTTAAACTCTCTGCCGTCGGAGTGGACAATCTAATCTTGCAGATGCGTTCACTTCGACAAATCCGCTGAGGAAAATATAAAAGGCAGGTTTGATCTACTCAGAATTTCTCTTCCAGCCGCGAGTTCCAACAGTTAGGGTAAAATCCTCTCTTTTGCCATTTTGATCCTTACATATGCAGGCAGACATTGATCAAATCTGTTGATCTTGTGAAGGAAAGGTGTGATCAGATCCAATTGAAGTGCTCAAAACTATTTCCCAGCTCTCACGACAGGATAAGTTGTTGAAGCTTACCGATCTCTCTCTCCTTCTGGTAGCTCTTGACCTTCTCATGGTATTTAACTCAAGACTTTCGTGAGAGCAGTTAATGTGACACAAAATGATTAATTTGTGCCAACTTTATACCCTGGTTACATTTTCTTTTTCGTAGTGACTTGCATTACTAACCAAATCTCCTGTACTAACAATGCCACTTATTCAAAAGTGCTTCGTAGTATTAAAAAGATAGTGTCAACTGTGTTATTTTCCTAAAAAGGTTACCTTTTAAAGTGTTATCAGAGAACTGTTGCACTCAAAATCTTCTCTGCCTTAATTCAAGGTGTCATTTCTTTTGAAAATTGGATTTGTTTGACTTCCTCATCTTTCTGGTGATTCTTCAAACAGGTGCGGTCTTCAACTTTTGTGGCAGCCGTGATAAAATGGTGATAGAGAAAACTGAACGTCACTTCCAACATCAAATACCTGAGGTATGTTTAGTCTTAAAGTTTATTCTCTATATAATTTTTTTGTGGCAATCTTTCTGGGCATGCGTATATAGAAAGCTAACCATAACCTCCATTATAGATCCCTAACTGGATGAGCGAAAGAGGATTTTGAGACTGCCCTTAAGGATGCTGGATTGCTGTATAAGTAGAACAATTTTCCCCCTCCAGTGTGTGGCAATGAATCCTTGTGTATGTCCTTTTTTTCTTTCGTTCTTATCGATCAGTTTTGTTGTTCTCTAATTTGTGAACTTTCAAGAACATGTCACTGTTTCATTTTGCAGGGCTCGTTTAACCCAGGGGATAGTGGAGAGAGGTTAATACTTCGTGAGATAGAAACCTCATCTAATTCATTCAGGTATATCTCCTAGTTATAATTCTTTTTTCCCCTCTTATCTGTTCTCTCTTTAGCAAATGCAACTCTTTCCACTCTATAAAGGAGTTGGGTGATGAGATATAATGCTCTAGTTTTTCTTTTATCTAATAAAAAAATTTCACGGAGGGTAGCCCTATACATATCTCAAGTTTCCATTTTTTGCTCAAGAGTACACAGACAAAGGTTATGGTACATGCTGTTCTGGGAGTAGCAACCATGTGAACTTTGTATCATATCTACTTGATGGTCATCTTTCTTTCTTTTGTGTGAACTTTGCATGCAGTGGTATGTGATTCATCTTCGTACAGGAAAGAAGATAGGCCTTCATGTGTGATTCATTTTCGTGTGAATTTTGTATCATAACTTTGCTTGGTACTAAGGCAATGTGTGATTCATTTTCGTGTGAACTTTGTATCATAACTTTGCTTGGTTCTAAAGCAATGTGTGATTCATTTTCTTGTGTGATTCATTTTCGTAAGAAGATAGGTCATAACTTTGTATCATATGGCGTTGTCTGGACATGACTTGTGTATTTTGATTAGTGTGGCCTCGTCTGAAAATACACTTGTGATTCATGTGTATTTTGATTAGTATGTGTGATTCATGTGTATTTGTGATTATAATTTTTTTTAAAAAAATTCCTCAAGTTTCCTACGGTTATGGCCCGTCGGGAAGCTTTTTAAAAAAATTTAATTCATAGTTTCAGACGGATAAATCCGTTGATACTTTCGAAGAGGATAGGCTCTTCTAAGATTTCAAAGAAATAGCGCCGTCGAAATGGTCGAAGGCGATTTCACCTTCGAAGTTATTGACGGAAAAACCCAGTCGAAAACATGGAAGGCCTACCACCCGTCGACAATAGCCGTCGGAGTTTTCGAAGGGAAACCCGGGAACCTGGAACCTCTTTAGGATCTTCCAATGGCAAATCTGTCGGAAGAGTCAAAGGAACTTTCTTCCTTCTTAACTTGCGGCGGATGTTCTATCGAAACGAACAAAGGATATAATCCGACAAAGTTTAAGACGGACATTGCCTGCGAAAGTTTAGAAGGCTTTCTAGCCGTCGCCGTTATTTCTTTCCAACGGCTTACTTTTCGACTGACACATTACCGTCGAAATATCCGTCGGAAACCCTTATTTGCGACGGATTCTTTGATATTGCAAAGGAAATATCCATCGCAAATTCCGCTTTTTCTTGTAGTGTAGAAAGCTCATGCTTGTTCAATTCCTGAAGTTACTACTTGGTAAAGAGAATATCATTATGCTCTTTGCCCCAACTCTGAATTAGCCTAGTGCTAGTACCCTTAGATATCGGGCCCCTAGTGGATATAAAAAAAAGCCAATGTTTGAATATTTTATCATGTTATTTTTTATAATTATTTTATTCATTTATTTTAAAAAATAAAAATGAGAAATAAATATGGATTGAAAATAAATACATACACAAATTATTTTATCACAATATTTGTTTACAAATAAGAGGAAGAGAGAGAGAGAGAGGAGAGATTAATGGGAGAGATAAGAGAAGAGAGAGAGACAGAGAGAGAGAGGAAAGATGATTAATTTAGTGTAAAATTATTAATTCCTTCTCATTCCATCCATTTGGTGGAATGAGAAATGTGATATTAGGAGGCTTAGGTACTTCACTTCATCTCTCCTAACTAATATAAAATAATTACACAAACAAGATCTATACTCCCAAATTCCACCACATGCCCTCAAAATCCTCAATTCAAACAAGCCTTTAAATCTTAACTCATTTAACGTAAATAATAATAATAAATATATTAATGAAAAATCTGAAAAATAACTATTACATATATAAATGTGATATGCGAAAACTCACGAAAACCCATAATAAGTGATACAATTAAATATCTTATCTTGAATACACCATAAATTAAAACTATGAGCCTTATGTACAACATGACACAATTAACTAATATACTACAACATCATAAGGTCCCTTCATGGACACTTCATCTTCCGAGCTATAATATTGCACACATGCAACACCATCAGCCACACAGGCTAATCAATACCTTCAAGGATCAACAAAAGAAAAAAAAACTATTAAACCATAAACAATAATGCTTGGTATGTTACTAATAAGTCATAGAACATGTCCTTTAAGCATAACCATAAAAAAGCACACTTTAAGGGCTCATATCAATAAAAGGAGATCATAATATAAGAAGAAACATAATCAAAGTGAATATCGGTCAGGAACACAGGTTGACTGTGCAAAAAGTTATGCTTAAAATAGTGCAGGACGGTCGAATTGCCGGCTGAAAAATATTGACCGATCAGGAACACATGTCGATCGATCCAGAATATCGGTCGACCGGTTCAGAACACAAGACGATCGGTCAGTGCAAAAAATCCCAGTTTCAACTAGCAGAATGTCGAGACTGTACCGGTCGACCGGATAGTGCAGAATTCGCCAACGGTTACATTTTTCATAAAAGAAAGTGTACCAATCGATCGGTCCATATGTGCGGTCGACCGACCTCCGAATCAAATGAACAATAATGGTCAAATTTGAAGGAGAAAATTATGGTATGATTTTTGGACGACTTTCTCACTTATAGAAGCCTATAAAAGGTGTGTCAAAGCCATAAGGAAGTGCATCCATTCACTCATTAAAGAAAAACTTCAAGTTATCAAAGGGAGATAATTTCTTGAAGTTTTCATTTTATAGTTTTCTCTTCTTTCTCTCTTCTCTTCTTGTGAGCATAGAATTGTAAAAGAGAGAAACACTTTTATTCATAAAAAATTGAGAGAGCTCCTATGTAAAAGAAGTTCAAAATCTTACCTCTTGAGCGAGAGAAATAAATTAGCTTCTTAGAAGGAAAGGTTGCCTTACCTCTCGAAGTAGAGAAAAGGTAGTTGATATAAAGGGATTTCTTCCTTGCCCTATTTGGAACAAAGGAAGAGATTAGTGGAATTTCCGACGGTCTCGAGGTCGAGAAGTCAGAGCGGGGACGTAGTCCAAGGTGTGGCCGAACCTCGTCAACAACCACCGTGTGTTTGCGTTTGATTTTTTCTCTCTCTCTCCCTCTAATATTTAATTTATGATCTGAATTGTAAAGGATTTAAGAATCGATTTTAAGCTTCCGCGATGATTTTTGTGAAATCGATATTTTCGAATTGAACACCAATTCAACCCCCCCCCTCCCCCCCTCCCCCCCCCCCCCCCCCTCTCTGTGTCCTTTGGGATCTTACAATTGGTATCAGAGCGGGTTGCTCTTGTTTTAAAATCAAATCATTTTAAGTTTTAATCATTTCAAGATTTGATCACATTGTTTTAAGATTTAACAATCTTTAGAGCTATGGCATCAGGTGGTTTAAATTTTGCCGAAGGACAATCAATTTGTTGTCCTCCCCTTTTAAATGCATCAAATTTTGCATATTGAAAAATTAGAATTCAAGCATATATTTGTTCTATTGATATCGACATGTGGGACATAGTTGAAAATGGTTATTATGTTCATGAAAAGTTACCTACTGATTCTAAAGAAAAAGAAAAGGTTTTTTCAAAATTTGATTGGAAAGCCAAAAATATATTTTATTGTGCTTTGGATTCAACGGAGTTTAATCGGATTTCAAATTGTGAAACTGCAATCGAGATTTGGAAAAAGCTCATCACTACTTATGAAGGAACCGACAAAATTAAAGAATCTAAATTGAATATTTTAAACCATCAATATGATTCTTTCAAAATAGATGATAATGAATCCATAAATGATATGGTAGCTCGGTTTAATGTTATTTTGAATGGCTTAGCCTCCCCCAAAAAGTGAAAAAGATTCTCAGGTATCTCTCCTCCAAATGGCATACGAAGAGGACCGTGATAAGACAAAGATCAGAACAAATTGGATTTTGATGATCTTATTGGTTCACTTTTAACATATGAGATCTCAATCCAAGAAGATCAAGAAGAAAAAGCCTCCAAGAAGAAAACATTAGAATTAAAGGCAGATGCAAATGAAGAAGACTCAAGTGAAGAAGAAGTGGACGAAAAGAGACTCGCCCGCTACACAAGAACATAAGTATCTCAAGTTGGTGAAGAAGAAAGAAACGAATGAGAAGCCTACCCGAAGATCATACAAAAATGACAACGAAGAGACATCTCGAAAAGGTAAAAAGAAATAGTATGAAGAGTCAAGTGAAACAAGTGACTCGTCAAGCTCTTCTAGTGATGAAGCATACTTATGCTTAATGACAGACGACGATGAGGTAACTTCTAATTCTTTAAATAATGACTCAACGAGCTCTTCCGAAGAAAATCTTTCTTTAGATGTAAATAAAGGACTTTACTCCTTATAAAAAGATATTACTCACTTAAAGAGGAAAATGAGAAATTACGACATGAGATTAAAAATTTAAAAGAAGAAAAGAATACATGTTTTATGGAGAATGAAAAACTAAAAAATAAATTTGAAACTCTGGAAATTACACATGCATGTGAAATTATAAAACTAGCATGTTCTTTAGAAAAAACAAAGAAGGAAAATGATCTTTTGAAAAATTTACAAAATAATGATAAATCTAGTTCTTATGCAAAGAAAGATAATTCAACGAAATACTTTGAACATGAAAATTCTTATTGGAAGTCTAATCATTCCTATGATAGAAAATCACATATTACATGTTTTTCATGTGGAGTTTATGGCCATTATGCTTATCAATGCAAAGTAAGAAAATCTTCAAAACATAGGATGATATGGGTTCCAAAAGGAACTTTGACTAACAAAATTGGACCTAAAGAAGTTTGAGTACCAAAGTTTAAATGATTGTTTTTCAGGTGTGCCTCACATATAAAGCAAAAGAGGAATTGGAAATGTGAAGGTACAAAGATTATGGTAAAAGTATCATCTATCTTTGATTTCACTCAAAAATTCAAATTATTATTTCTTTGAAAAGAGAGAACATCTAAAATTGGTAATAGTGATAGGGCGAGCATACTAAACTTTATTTTGACATATCATGGATATCATTATTGTATCAAAGTTTTATGTCATATTTTGATTATTAATATATATATATATAAATAGTTTTGGCCTTCATCAAATTGTTTCCATTTCGCCATTATAAAATAGTCATAAATTTAGGGGGAGTTATTCCTTACATACTATATCTTAATGATGCAATATTTTACATATTTTTAATATGAAAAAAGGGGAAAATAAATTTTTTTTCAAAGATGGCATAATTAAGGGGGAGTTACATATGATTTCCTATATGCTTCATATACATATTATTCTTTTTGATGAAACAAAAAGGGGAGAAATATGATCTGAATATCACTTTATATGAAGAGTTCCTTACAATTTATACTTGTGTGAATATCTATCATTGTAAGGAAAGTTGAGTGTTAGGGGAGTAAAATTGATTTTACAAATTATTTTATATCTTTTTCGCAACTTATACATTTTTCATATTTCTCGGTTTGGCTTCATCAAAATGGAGGAGATTGTTGGATCTAAGTTTTAGTGATATATAAAATTATATTTTGATGATACAAACCTCGAAAGATTAAAGTTAAAATGCTGAAAAAGTTTAAAGAAAAAGGGATAACTTTATGCACTACACTTTGATTAAATAATTAACTACGATCCTATTATGGATTAATAATAAATATCAAAGTTGTAGAGAATTCTGTTAACTTTTCATAAAATAAAAAATCATCTCATTTGGATAACTATGCAAAACGTTACACTTAAAATAGTGCAGGGCGGTCGAGCTGCCGGCTGAAAAATAAGTCGACCGGTCTAGAATATCGATCGACTGGTGATGTGAAATGAGTGGAGTAGTGAAAACTTGCTTTTTGTAGGTCATAATTGATATTTTTCAATATTTGAACAAACTCCCTAATTCACTCTATTGCAAGTGCACAGATCAATTATAATAGACTCAATATTTGAAGGCCAATGACTCCCTAAAATAATCTAGACTAGCCTACTTTAAGTGACAAAAATAGGAAATTGAGAAAAGTAAAAATAGATTTTAAATGTGGCTAGAAGGGTAACTATTTTTGGTGTTTTAATAATGGATATGGACTGAAATCTAAATGCTAAGCTAAGGACTAAAAAGGATTATCAATCAATGGAAGGTTCTCCTAGGAATGATAACTAGTCTAAAACTAATCTAAACTATCTAAGTTAATCTAATTAGCCTCAAATCCCTAGTAACGGTGCCAAAAACTTGATGTGAAATGAGTGGAGTAGTGAAAACTTACTGAATTTGTAGGTCAGAATTGATATTTTTCAATATTTGATAAAACTCCCTAATTCACTCTACTGCAAGTGCACAGGCCAATTGTAATAGACTCAAGTGTCGTATCCACAGTGATTTGAAGGCCAATGACTCCCTAAAACAATCTAGACTAACCCTACTTTAAGTGATAAAAATAGGAAATTGAGAAAAGTAAAAACAGATTTTAAATGTGGCTAGAAGGGTAATTATTTTTGGTGTTTTAATAATGGATATGGACTGAAATCTAAATGCTAAGCTAAGGATTAAAAAGGATTATCAATCAACGGAAGGTTCTCCTAGGAATGGGGTTCATCTAATTCAAGTATGGATGGATTGGAACAAATTATCAATATAGTCAATTCTAACTCAACTTGAAAAAAGGGTTGTTATCACAGCATAGTTAAATCAAGCCAATTATCATATTTTCATATGGTTGATTAGCTAAGTTGAATAAGGAAAGAATCCTTCCTGATATCAATTTATCTTTGAGCACAGGTTCTGGTATCCTACTGATAGTGACAAGATCTTATCAGAATTGGTCAATTCAGTAGGATTTAATTTGGCACCAATGTTGATAACACATATAATGATGGAACAATTGGCTCAATTAGCTAAACAAGAATATAATTAAACCAATGCTAATGCAAATGCTTCTTGATTTATCTCTAACATCAAGGAGACCTAAAATCAGTCTCTCGACAGCACATACAAATGAGGTCCACATCAACATTAGTTAGTTGGATTCATTAGGCTTATTATCACAGAAGGGAATCTAACAAATCATCATTGCATCTTGATTCATCTCTGAACTTCAAGAATAGATTTTAACCATTCAGAACCCCTATGCACATGGAATTGAATACAAAATTAGGATGGCCAGCTAGTTATCACAATCTATTTCATTTCATGCATAATTGACCAAATGTGGGGCAAAATGAGGGCTCGATACATATGAACTTAATTAAAAATGGGGTAAAAACATAATATGATCAGCTAGTGATCAAACTCCCTCAAGCTTAGTCTTTTGCTTGTCCTTAAGAAAAACATTCAGGTATTAAAACAAACTTGAATTAAACAGTTCACAAGTGAATTAAAATCTAATGAGTTTCCCACTTTGCCAACACATCATTCTTTTTAAAACTCAGTCTCTAGCTAAGGAATCACAAAGGCTAAAGCAAATTTAAGCTATGAAAGAAGTACTAGCAGTAACTTATTTGGATTTCAGGGGTTTGTCAACTTTACTAAAAAGTTTGAACTACAAATCTCTTCAAGAACAGATTTTTACACTGCTTAAACAGGTTTGAAACCTGACTTTTATTCATGATAAGCCAAGTAAACAGGTCAAGACCTGATTTTTATTCATGCTGGTCACAGGATAAAAATCTTGGCTTTATTCAGGAGAGGTTCCTTTTTGGAATTTCACTCTCTTTATTGATGCATGCATGCAATGCAGAAATGCAACTTTGTTCTTTTATTTTTTCTCCATTTTTTTTCTCTCTGTTCATGAAGTGAGCAATAGTTCAAACTCAAGTAAGGTTTAGATCCCTTAATGCAAATAGTCAAGTTTTCCTATTTAACATGGCAGCAAGAGCCTTGACTCCCTTCTAAACATCTTCTATTGTTAAATCAATCCATAAATGTCAGCTAGTGTTACCCACAAAATGAAAAATTTTTAGCTGAAATTTTGATTCAAATGCACCTGAATAAGTAGGCTGATTAAAGCAAGAAGACTAATGGCCAAAGTGACCACTTGGTATTTAAGTGTACTAATTGTCATAATAAGGTAAATTCACCCATTTTGGAGTTAAAATGAAGGCAAGAATTGAGCTGGCCCATAGCAGTGATAACTAGTGATAACTTATTGAAATTGCTGATAACCGGGTGAAACTAATGATAACTTGCTGATAACAATGATAACCTGGTGTTAATTAATTATATGAGCATTAAAATGGATTAAAAACATGATGTAAAGTTCAGAAATGCATCAAGTTTTCTCCCCCAAGCTTATTTCCATCATTGTCCTCAGTGGTGAAAAATAAATGCAAGGGAGAGGGTTGGGAGGGTATTAAATTTTCGAAATTGTGCATTGCTTCATTTTGTATGATTCTTGCATTTCAATCAGAAGTTTTGGGTGATCCATACTTCCTGGTTTGTCTTCAATTCTACAGAGAAGTAAAAGAAAATCAGTGAGATCTGCAATATTAGATTTTTGGAATCAATAAAGTGCACAAGTTGGCATTTTATATGAGGTTTGAGAAATGTATTGAAATTTTGCACTAGGAGATTTGGATAACTGATATGAGTGATGATTCAAGTATCATTATGATAATTAAAGCATGTATTAGTAAATAATATCAGTTATCATTATGGTATTTCAGTGAGAAAATCAAAATTGAGTGTAAGAGTACTCCCTAAGTGAAAATTTATAGGTAGATCTGATTCCTCTATGATTTATTCCTGCAAAACAAAGAAAATTAGGTATGAAATGGCTTGGGTTACCTCCCAAGAAGTGTCCTACTTTAGTGTCTTAGGCTAGACATTGTTTCGGTGGAGGTCAGCTAGGCAATTGTGGTAGATCTTGCAATATCAGCACCTCCTTAGCTAAATCCATAGTTGTGGCATTGTATAACTTCAATCTTTGTCCATTGACCTTGAATATATCAGCATTATTATTTACAAGGTCCACAGCTCCAAAAGGGTAAACTTTGTGGACTTTGAAGGGTCCACACCACCTGGATTTTAATTTCTCTAGAAAGAGTTTAAGCCTTGAGTTGTACAGAAGTACTAAGTCTCCAACTTTGAATTCCTTCTTCAATATCCTGCTGTCATGCTATTTCTTGGTCCTTTCCTTGTAAAATTCAGAATTGTGGTAGGCATTAAGCCTAATCTCATCTAATTCATCAAGTTGCAACAACCTTTGCTGTCCACAGGATTTCATATCAAAATTCAATATTTTGATAGCCTAATATGCCTTGTGCTTGGGTTCAATGGGTAAGTGACAAGTTTTTCCATATACCAATTTATAAGGAGAGACACCAATTGGAGATTTATAGGCTGTCCTATAAGCCCAAAGTGCATCATTCAATTTGGTGCTCCAATCCTTTCTAGTCTAAGAAACAGTTTTCTCCAAAATGGCCTTAAGCTCCCTATTTGAAATCTCAGCTTGGCCATTTGTTTGAGGATGGTAGGCTGTTGAAACCTTGTGCTTTACCCCATATTTGCTCAAAAGATTCTCAAAACTTCTTTGTATGAAATGGCTGCCCCCATCACTGATAACTATCATTGGAATTCCAAATCTTGGAAAAATTATATCCTTGAACATCTTGATGATAGCCTTGGAGTCAGCAACTACTGTTGGAATGGCCTCTACCCACTTGGACACATAATCAATAGCCAACAATATAAATTTATATCCAAATGAAGTAGGGAAGGGCCCCCATGTAATCAATGCCCCAAACATAAAAAATTTCCACTTCCAGAATTCCCTGTTGTGGCATTTCATTCCTCCTGGATATAGACCCTGCTCTTTTGCACACATCACAACCCTTGACATACATGTGAGCATCTTTGAATAGAGAAGGCCAATAGAAACCTGATTGGAGGACCCTAGCAGCTGTCTTCTCAGTGGCACCATGTCCTCCATATGGAGATGAGTGGAATTCATGCAAAATGGCTTGGAATTCAACTTCTGGCACACACCTTCTAAACATGCCATCAAGAGATTTCTTAAGCAATAAGGGATCATCCCAATAATAGTCTTTTATGTCATGGAAAAACTTCTTTTTCTGCTGGTAAGAATAATCAAGTGGAATGATCCCACATGCCAAATAGTTTACAATGTCAGCATACTAAGGAATTGGGGCAGCTAATATGGCCATTAGGAAGTCATCAGGGAATGAATCATTGATAGAAAGCATTGGAGATACCTGAATTCCTTCCATCCTGGACAAATGGTCAGCAACAAGATTTTTAGTGCCTCTTTTATCCCTAATCTCCACATCAAATTCTTGCAGCAATAGAATCCATTTGATAAGCCTTGGCTCTAATTCTTTCTTGTTGATCAGGTGCCTCACTGCTTGATGGTCAGTATACGCAATCACCTTGGCTCCAATTAGATAAGACCTGAACTTGTCAAATGCAAATACTACAACTAATAACTCCTTCTCAGTGGTGGCATAATTGACTTGGGCTTCATCCAAGGTCTTGCTAGCATAACATATGACATAGTGCTTCTTGTCCTTGGTTTGTCCTAGCACTACTCCTACAGCTTGGTCAGATGCATAACACATAACTTCAAAGGGCAATGACCAATCAGGTGGTTGCACTATGGGAGCTGATATGAGGGCTTCCTTCAACTGATTAAAGGCCTTCAAACAATCCTCATCAAAGTTCAATTCAATATCTTTTGCTAATAGCCTTGTGAGGGCTTGGTTATCATTGAAATTTTTTTGATAAACCTCCTATAAAATCTAGCATGACCTAGAAAGCTCCTCACTGCCTTCACATTCTTTGGGGGTGGCAGCTTTTCAATTGCTTCAATCTTGGCCTTGTTCATTTCAATTCCTCTGCTAGATACAATATGGCCTAAGACAACTCCCTCTTGAACCATGAAGTGGCATTTTTCCCAATTCAGAATTAAATTGGATTCCCTGCACCTTTGTAACACTTTTGTCAAATTCTTCAAACAGCCTTCAAAAGAATCCCCATAGATTGAAAAATCATTCATAAACACTTCCATAACGTCTTCAATGAAGTCTGAAAAGATGGACATCATACACCTCTTAAATGTGGTAGGAGCATTGCACAATCCAAAAGGCATTCTTCTATATGCAAATGTCCCATATGGACAGGTGAAAGTGGTCTTGTCCTGGTCTTGTGGATGGATTGAAATCTGAAGAAACCCCGAGTAGCCATCCAAATAACAAAAATGGGAATGTTTGGCTAGTCTCTCTAGCATTTTATCAATAAAAGGAAGTGGGAAGTGATCTTTTCTTATTGCCTCGTCCAATTTTCTGAAATCAATGCACATTCTCCAACCAATCACTGTCCTAGTAGGAATCAACTCATCTGAATCTGATTTAACCACTGTAATTCCTCCTTTCTTAGGCACAACTTGGACTGGACTGACCCATTCACTATCTGAAATGGAATATATGATTCCAGCATTCAATAATTTCAACACTTCCTTCTTTACAACTTCCTTCATCACTGGATTCAATCTCCTTTAGCATTTAATTGTGGGCTTGTAATTATCCTCCATGGGAATCCTATGCATGCAAATTGAAGGATTAATCCCTTTAATATCTTCAATTGAGTAGCCAAATACCTCCCTATACAATTTCAATCTCTTTAGCAACTCTTGAAGTTGGTCTTGAGGCAAATTGGCATTAATGATAACTGGAAATGTGGAATTCTCTCCTAAAAATTCATACTTGAGATTGCTAGGAAGAGGTTTTAGCTTCAATTTGGAAGAAGCATCCTGGGTTGAATTGGTATGGGGTTCAGTAGTGAAAACTTCCTGTACCACATTCTGGATTTCAAATTTGTCCACTGATTTGAATGAATTTATCATAGATTGGCATGCCTTAGCCTCTGGATCTTCTAGTTCCTTCAAGTGATCAAACATAAGGCATCTTTGCAAGGGGTCTTCAATGGGAATTATTGCAGATACTTGCTCCACAATCTGTCCATCTTCAAAATCTTCTTGCTGGAAGTTTGGGCTACTGATAACTTGTGCCAAATTGAATTCCATCCTATCCTCTCCAATTTGAAATGTCAATCTACCTTCCTTGACATTTATTACAGCTCCTGCAGTGGCTATGAAGGGTCTCCCTAATAGAATTGGGGTGTTGAGGTCCTCGTTCATATCAAGTACCACAAAATCCATAGGAATATAAAAATTTTCAACTTTGAGGGGCATGTCCTCAATGATTCCATGTGGATATTTGATGGATCTGTCAGCTAGCTGCAAGGACATGTTGGTGGGCTTCATATCTCCAACTTCTAGCTTCCTGCACAATGATAAGGGTATTACACTAACAAATGCACCCAAGTCACACATTGCCCTCTGAATTTTCTTATTCCCAATCTCACAAGGAATTGAAAAACTTCATGGATCCTTCAGTTTAGGAGGTAACTTGTTTTGAATTATTGCAGAGGCCTTCTTAGTTAAGGCTATGGTTTCATGTTCCATAATCCTCCTCTTCTTGGTCAAGATCTCCTTTAAGAACTTTGCATATGAGGGCATCTCTTGAATTGCCTTCACAAATGGCACATTGATATACAATTTCTTCAGAATTTCCAGGAATCTTCCATACCGTTGATCTTGCCTAGCCTTGACCAATCTTTGTGGAAATGGCACCTTATCAAGAATTCTAGCTTGGCTTCATTTTGAAGGTTCTGATTTCTTGATTCCACCATAGTCTCTTTAGTTGTCTCTTCAACAATTTTTTTATTTTGGATTTGCTTGAGCTGGATTGTCTTCAACATTCTTCATCGGTTCTTTAACAATCCTTCCACTTCTGAGCTGGACAGCTTGGACTTGCTCCTTAGGATTAATTTTTGGTTGTCCAGGGAAAAACATTGGTGGCCTAGCTGAGGTGCATGCTTGTTGGGCAATTTGGCTCTCAAGCACCTTCTGATTGGCACTCAAAGTTTCATATCCAGTGGTTAGCTTCTGCATTGCCTCTTCCTGCTTTTCTTGCTTATTAAGAATGGTTTGCAGCGACTCCTCCATTTTTTACAATTGAGTGACTTGGACTTGTGGCTCATAAGGAGGTCTTTGCATTTGGACAATTGGAGGCTGATATGGAGGTGGTTGAGCCCTTGGAAAAAATCTTGGGTTGTCAATTTGAATTCTGCATAGGTGGGGCTTGGTAATGATTGACCTTGTAGGAAAAGTAGGGGTGGTTCCTATTTTCTGGAGTATAGAACTCAGCTGGGGGCTTTACTCCAAAATTTCCCACAGCATTCACTTGGTCTATGGATTGTTCATATTGCTGCATAATAAGACTGCAAATTTCTATGACATGGCCCTGATTTCCACACACGTCACATCTGATTTCAGAATTGAAAACCTTGTTGACATTAGTTGACAGATTCAGCTTCTCCAAGGCCTTTTGTAAAATTTCTTCAATTTGGATAGAAATATTGTTGACTTGATTATCATTTGATGGCCTTTTTGTCCTGTCGTGAGTGAGGAAATGGTGGTTCTTGGAAATGTTCTCTATCAATTAGCAAGCTTCATCAATGTTCTTGGATGCAAAAATTCCTCCTACAGTAGTGTCTAATGCCACTTTAGATGGATAATTCAGACCCTTGTGGAAATAATTAACCAATTGCCATTTCTCAAATCCATGGTGTGGACATGCCCTCAACAAACTTTGGAGTCTTTGCCATGCATCACATATGTTTTCTTGATCCAATTGATAAAATCTGACAATCTGGTCTCTATAGTTATCAGTTTTTCTAGGAGGGAAAAATTCAGATAGAAACAATTGCACAATGGACTCCTAAGTTGCAACTTCTTCAGGTGTGAGTGCCTTGTACCAGATTTTAGCCTGTCCTTGAGTGAAAATGGAAACAACCTCATGTACACAACATTCATGGGGGTATTGTTGAAGTGGACTATGCTACAAATTTCCTTGAAATTGTCAATGTGCAGGGCTGGATCTTCAGTCCCCAATCCAGCAAATTGATGTTGTCTTATCATTGTAACCAATGCTGGATTCACTTCAAAATTAGCAGCAGGTGTATTGGCTCCATCTCCTGGTTCTCCTCTGACATTGCTAGGGGGATAACAGTCCTTGAGTGTCCTGGGTGCAGCCATATTTTGTAACCTCTTCTTCAAAAATTCTTCTTCTTGTCTCTTCCCTTTGCAATCTTCTCCTTCTCGGGAATCTCCTTACAGGTTCAGGATCTGATAGATATATGTCCTCTTGATTATCCAAATCCTGCATAAATTGAATTCAGAAGTATCAAATTCGGAAAAGAAAGAAAACTGGACAGAAATGAAGAATTCATAATGATAACTTGCAAAAACTAAAAATTGGGCTAATAAATGGAATGATAACTAGTCTAAAACTAATATAAACTATCTAAGTTAATCTAATTAGCCTCAAATTCCTAGTAACGGTGCCAAAAACTTGATGTGAAATGAGTGGAGTAGTGAAAACTTACTGAATTTGTAGGTTAGAATTGATATTTTTCAATATTTGATAAAACTCCCTAATTCACTCTACTGCAAGTGCACAGGCCAATTGTAATAGACTCAAGTGTCGTATCCACAGTGATTTGAAGGCCAATGACTCCATAAAACAATCTAGACTAGCCCTACTTTAAGTGATAAAAATAGGAAATTGAGAAAAGTAAAAACAGATTTTAAATGTGGCTAGAAGGGTAATTATTTTTGGTGTTTTAATAATGGATATGGACTGAAATCTAAATGCTAAGCTAAGGATTAAAAAGGATTATCAATCAACGGAAGGTTCTCCTAGGAATGGGGTTCATCTAATTCAAGTATGGATGGATTGGAACAAATTATCAATATAGTCAATTCTAACTAAACTTGAAAAAGGGTTGTTATCACAGCATAGTTAAATCAAGCCAATTATCATATTTTCATATGGTTGACTAGCTAAGTTGAATAAGGAAAGAATCCTTCCTGATATCAATTTATCTTTGAGCACAGGTTCTGGTATCCTACTGATATTGACAAGATCTTATCAGAATTGGTCAATTCAGTAGGATTTAATTTGGCACCAATGTTGATAACACATATAATGATGGAACAATTGGCTCAATTAGCTAAACAGGAATATAATTAATCCAATGCTAATGCAAATGCTTCTTAGTTTATCTCTAACATCAAGGAGACCTAAAATCAGTCTCTCGACTCCACATACAAATGAGGTCCACATCAACATTAGTTAGTTGGATTCATTAGGCATATTATCACAGAAGGGAATCTAACAAATCATCATTGCATCTTGATTCATCTCTGAACTTCAAGAAGAACCACAAATCAACCTTACAACTGCTCATGAAATCAAGGTTTCAAATGATAAACAGATTCCAAAGGAAATCAGGAAATCAGATTCACATAAGACTCAATGTCAGATTGAAATCAAAGAAGTGTCATTGTATCTTGATTCATTTCTAAACAAGATTAAAATCATAAATCAACCTTTTAGTTGCTAATTAGATAAGGTTCCACAATGACAACAGATTCCAATAAACAATTCAGGAAATCAGATTTTAGAAAATCAGAACAGTGTTAATATCAGAGAGGGAAATCAGTATTGTTCAACTCCATCCATAACATGTATTAGACTAGTACCCTATCCTAGGAGAGCTGGAATTTAGCTCATTATAGTTACAAGGTTTGATGCAAAATAGGAAAAGAAATCCATGCTAAACATTCTGAATTCTAAAGAATAGAAATATGTCCACATAAATTAGATGTAGCTCCCTTCTTCAATCCTGCCTCAGCTCTCTCCTGGTCCAGAAAACCTGCAATGGAGGCCCCCTTCCTTCTTCAGGTTTCTCAGCTTTTATATGACCCTTGGATGCAGATTAGAATGTTCCATAGCATCTGATTTAGGCCACCTATCCTGTGGTCCTGAAATTCTAGCAGATTCCTTTCACTTTTTGGACAGCAAATCAATGGTCCCCCCACCTTTTCCAGCATATTTCAAACTTGTTGCAAGCTTCTAATACCTACTAGAATGCCAAAATAGCAAGCATCAAAGTCCTTAAATAGAAATTAAACAAATAAGAATTAGGACAACTACTAATATCAGCTCCATTTTCAAATGAAATTTGGTGTTGTGCAGGAATGAAATCCTTGCACAGAAATGATAATTATGTGCTCCTGAATGATAACATTGCATAGAAGTAATAAATTTGTGTAGATTAGATCATAATCATGCAAATATGATTAATTCAGAATAGCCAGGGATTAGACCAGCATGTAGATGGGGTCAATTATCAGATAGGAACCAGATTGCATAGGAAGGATAACTTCATGCCCCCCGGAATGATAACTTTCAAATATGAGTGGTCCAAAGCAGCAATAACAGCAGGTATCCAAGTTTTCAAATAGGAATTGAACAAGTATGGGCTTGAATAGCAATTAAATGAGTTTAATTATCATATATAGATGATGCTTCATAAGAATGATAACTTGAGCCCGGAATGATAACTTTGTTCAAATAAATGACAACTTATTGCAAACTTAATTATGATTACCCAAATGTGATCAAATCAGAGCAGCAAGGAGTTAGGACAACAATTAAACAATTGCCTAATGCTATTATGTAGAAATGATAACCTTGACACCAAAAATGATAACTTGTGCATTGGAATGATAACTTTGCACAAATCAAATCATGACCATCCAAATATGATTAATTCATAATGGCAAGGGATTTAGGGCATGATAACAATTAGAAATCAACTTAATTGGCAAATGCACATTGGAGTGATAACTTTGCATATTGGAATGATAACTTGCCCAAAAATGATATCTTGGCACAGAATTGATAATATTATATATTTTAACCATTCAGAACCCCTATGCACATGAAATTGATTACAAAATGAGGATGGCCAGCTAGTTATCACAATCTATTGCATTTCATGCATAAATGAGGGCGCGATACATATGAACTTGATTGAAAATGGGATAAAAACATAATATGATCAGCTAGTGATCAACCGATCAGTGCAAAAAATGCCTAGTAGAATGTCGAGACTGTACCGGTCGATCGATCCAAAACACAGGTCGACCAGACAGTGCAGAATTCACCAATGGTCACATTTTTTATAAAAGAAAGTGTACCGGTCGACCGGTCCATATGTGCGGTCGACCGACCTTCGAGTCAAATGAACAGTAATGGTCAAATTTGAAGGAGAAAATTATGAAACGATTTTTGGACGACTTTCTCACTTGCAATATCCTATAAAATGTGTGTCAAAGCCATACGGAAGTGCATCCATTCACTCATTGAAAAAAACTTCAAGTTATCAAAGGGAGTTTCTTGAAGTTTTCATTTTATAGTTTTTTCTTCTTTCTCTCTTCTCTTCTTGTGAGCATATAATTGTAAAAGAGAGAAACACTTTTGTTAAAAAAAAAACTAAGAGAGCTCCTATGTAAAAGAAGTTCAAAATCTTACCTCTTGAGCGAGAGAAATAGATTAGCTTCTTAGAATGAGAGGTTGCCTTGCCTCTCGAAGCGGAGAAAAGGTAGTTGATGTAAAGGGCTTTCTTCCTTGCCCCATTTGGAACAAAGGAAGAGATTAGTGGAATCTCCAACGGTCTCGAGGTCGAGAAGTCGGAGCGCGGACGTAGGCCAAGGTGTGGCCGAACCTTGTCAACAATCATCATGTGTTTGCGTTTGATTTTTTTCTATCTCTCTCTCTCCCTCTAATATTGAATTTATGATCTGAATTGTAAAGGATTTAAGAATCGATTTTAAGCTTTCGCGATGATTTTTGTGAAATCGACATTTTCGAATTCAACACCAATTCAACCCCCCTTTTGGTGCCCTTTGGGATCCTACAATTGGTATCAGAGCGGGTTGCCCTTGTTTTAAGATCAAATCATTTTAAATTTTAATCATTTCAAGATTTGATCACTTTCTTTTAAGATTTAACAATTTTTAGAGCTATGGCATAAGGTGGTTTTAATTTTGCCGAAGGACAATCAATTTGTCGTCCTCCCCTTTTAAATGCATTAAATTTTGCATATTGAAAAATTAGAATAGAAGCATATATTTGTTCTATTGATATCGACATGTGGGACATAGTTGAAAATGATTATTATGTTCATGAAAAGTTACCTACTGATTCTAAAGAAAAAGAAAAGGATTTTTTTCAAAATTTGATTGGAAAGCCAAAAATATATTTTATTGTGCTTTAGATTCAACGGAATTTAATCGGGTTTCAAGTTGTGAAACTGCAATTGAGATTTGGAAAAAGCTCATCACTACTTATGAAGGAACCGACAAAGTTAAAGAATCTAGATTGAATATTTTAAACCATCAATATGATTCTTTCAAAATGCATAATAATCAATCCATAAATGATATGATAGCTCGGTTTAATGATATTTTGAATGACTTAGCCTCATTAGGCGAGCGAAGAACTAACCCCCAAAAAGTGAAAAAGATTCTCAGATCTCTCTCCTTCAAATGGCATACGGAGAGGACCATGATTGAAGACAAAGATCAGAACAAATTGGATTTTGATGATCTTATTAGTTCACTTTTAACATATGAGATCTCAATCCAAGAAGATCAAGAAGAAAAAGCCCCCAAGAAGAAAACATTGGCATTAAAGGCAGATGCAAATGAGGAAGACTCAAGTGAAGAAGAAGTGGACGAAAATAGACTCACCCGCTACACAAGAAAACAACATAAGTATCTCAAGTTGGTGAAGAAGAAAGAAACGAATGAGAAGCCTACCCGAAGCACCGAAAAGGTAAAAAGAAAAAGTATGAAGAGTCAAGTGAAACAAGTGACTCGTCAAGCTCTTTTAGTGATGAAGCATACTTATGCTTAATGACACAAGACGATGAGGTAACTTCTAATCCTTCAAATAATGACCCATCGAGCTCTTCCAAAGAAAATATTTCTTTAGATGTAAATAAAGAACTTTCCTCCCTTATAAAAATTACGTCATGAGATTGAAAATTTAAAAGAAGAAAAGAATACATGTTTTATGGAGAATGAAAACCTAAAAAATGAATTTGAAACTCTGGAAATTACACATGCATGTGAAATTATAAAACTAGTATGTTCTTTAGAAAAAGCAAAGAAGGAAAATGATCTTTTGAAAAATTCACAAAATAATGATAAAACTAGTTCTTATGTAAAAAAAGATAATTCTACGAAATACTTTAGACATGAAAATTCTTATTGGAAGTCTAATCATTCCTACGATAGAAAATCACATATTACATGTTTTGCATGTGGAGTTTATGGCCATTATGCTTATCAATGCAAAGTAAGAAAATCTTCAAAACATAGGATGATATGGGTTCCAAAAGGAACTTTGACTAACAAAATTGGACCTAAAGAAGTTTGGGTATCAAAGTTTAAATGATTGTTTTTCAGGTGTGCCTCACATATAAAGCAAAGGAGGAATTGAAAATGTGAAGGTACAAAGGTTATGGTAAAAGTATCATTTATCTTTGATTTCACTCAAAATTCAAAATTATTATTTCTCTGAAAAGAGAGAACATCTAAAATTGGTAATAGTGATAGGGGGAGCATACTTAACTTTATTTTGACATATCATGGATATCATTGTTGTATCAAAGTTTTATGCCATATTTTGATTATTAATATATATAAATAGTTTTGGCCTTCATCAAATTGTTTTCATTTCGCCATTATAAAATAGTCATAAATTTAGGGGGAGTTATTTCTTACATACTAACTCTTTATGATGCAATATTTTACATATTTCTAATATGAAAAAAGGGGAAAATAATTTTTTTCAAAGATGCCATGATTAAGGGGGAGGTACATATGATTTCCTATATGCTTTATATACAAATTATTCTTTTTGATGAAACAAAAGGGGGAGAAATATAGGAGAAATATGATCTAAATATCACTTTATATGAAGAGTTCCTTACAATTTAAACTTATGTGAATATCTATCATTGTAGGGAAAGTTGAGTGCTAGGGGAGTAAAATTGATTTTACAACTTATTTTATAACTTTTTCGCAACTTATACATTTTTCATATTTCTCGATTTGGCTTCATCAAAATGGGGAGATTGTTGGATTTATGTTTTAGTGATATATAAAATATATTTTTATGTATAAAACCTCGAAAGATTAAAGTTAAAATGCTGAAAAAGTTTTTAAAAAAAGGATAACTTTATGCACTACAATTTGATTAAATAATTAACTATGATCCTATGAGATTTTGTATTAATAATAAATATCAAATTTATAAAGAATTCGCTTTTCATAGAATAAAAAATCATCTCATTTGGATAACTGTGCAAAAAGTTATGCTTAAAATAGTGCAGGACGGTCGACCTGCCGGCTGGAAAACAGGTCAATCGGTCAGGAACACAGGTCGACCGGTCCAGAATATCGGTCGATCGGTCCAGAACACAGGTCGATCGGTCAGTGCAAAAAATGCCTAGTTTCAACTAGCAGAATGTCGAGACTGTACCGATCGACCGGTCCAAAACACAGGTCGACCGGATAGTGCAGAATTCGCCAATGGTCACATTTTTCATAAAAAAAATGTACCAGTCGATCGGTCAATATGTGCGGTCGACTGGCCTCCAAGTCAAATGAACAGTAATGGTCAAATTTGAAGGAGAAAATAGTGAAATGATTTTTGTACGACTTTCTCACTTGCAGAAGCCTATAAAAGGTGTGCCAAAGTCATAAGGAAGTGCATCCATTCACTCATTGAAGAAAAACTTTAAGTTATCAAAGGGAGATCAATTTTTGAAGTTTTCATTTTATAGCTTTCTCTTCTTTCTCTCTTCTCTTCTTGTGAGTATAGAATTGTAAAAGAGAGAAACACTTTTGTTCAAAAAAAACTAAGAGAGCTCCTATGTAAAAGAGGTTCAAAATCTTATCTCTTGAGCGAGAGAAATAGATTAGCTTCCTAGGAGAAGAGTTTGCCTTGCCTCTCGAAGCAGAGAAAATGTGGTTGGTGTAAAGGACGCTCTTCCTTGCCCCATTTGAAACAAACGAAGGAATTAGTGGAATCTCCAGTGGTCTTGAGGTCGAGAAGTCGAAGCGGGGACGTAGGCCAAGATGTGGCTGAACCTCGTCAACAACCACCATGTCTTTGCATTTGATTCTCTCTCTCTCTCTCCCTCCCTCTAATATTGAATTTATGATCTGAATTGTAAAGGAATTTAAGAATCGATTTTAAGCTTCCGCGACGATTTTTGTGAAATCGACATTTTCGAATTGAACACCAATTCAACCTCCCTCCCCCCCCCCCCCCCCCCCCCTCTCTTGGTGCCCTTTGAGATCCTATAGTAAGGACACTTGGGACGGAGATTCCACCACTTCTGTCCTTAGAAAAAAAGACAACAACTAGAGGACAAAAACCCTAGACAGACAAAGGACTATATGGCAACTTGTATATTCCTTTTCTATAGACAAAGGAAGCTTCTCTAACACAAAAAGGGCAGAACAAAAGTAGTAGATGCACATATGACACAAATCTTAGGACTATAAAAGAACATGAAAGCTGCCAAAAAAAGGGGACTCCAATCCATTCCATCTGTAGCTTGAAGAAGAAGAGGGCTAAGGAAGAAGATTCTATAACAGCACCCTTTTCTTTTTCTTTTTCTTTTTCTTTTCTTTTTTTTTCCTTTTCTTCTTTTTTATCTTTTCTGTTTTAGGTAGTCATGGATATTAATGTTGGATCATCTCCTTGTGTGATGAGCAGCTAATCAGTCAGCTAGGGTTGGGCTTTGTGATTTCTATTTCTAAACATTACTTTTCTGAACTTAATATTATGCAGCAGTCATTTATCTAATTTGTGCTAAAATCACTATTTCATTGATGCTTCTTTGTTGTTTTTTATGTGTGCACATTTTCTGGTAACATCATATTTATTCCTTGTCCTGATCTTGTGCTTCTTCGCTAGAGAAGGTGCTCATATTCCTCGACATTGGTCCAAACTGAGAGGTCAAACCAAGCTGCGTTACGTCAAGGAGCAGCTGAGATTAGGTGACTCCATTTCCAATTTTCAGCTGATTTGATATCATTTCTTCTTGCTCGATTGTAGACATCAGTTACCTTCGCCCGAGAGGCTGGGTTGTTGTTGGGCTATGTAAATGGTCTGTGTCAAGTACGGTTAAGAGGCAAACTTGGAGTATTCTCTATTTTTCGGCGATGGTTCTCTATTTTTCGGCTATGTAAATCGTCTATTTTTCGGCGATGATTTGATATCATCTCTCTGTTTGAGTGAACGATGTTTTCAAACATAGGTATCCTTCTCCTAAGAGGGTGCTTTATTCCCCAACTGTCATAAAATGAGTCGAGAGGCTGGGCAGCAATTGGGTTATGTCAAAGAGGCTAATGATGGCTTGTGCCATGGTTGGCCGAGAGACAAACTTAGCGTATTTTATATTTTCTTGAACCAGCCTTAGGTGACTCTATCGAGAGAAAATATCACACTATCGTGACTCGGGGCAGAGGGATTGGCTGAGTCTTGGTTTACAACTTAAGAGTCTCCTAAGTCCAAAAGTAGGGTCATTTTGGGAGGTATCCCCATATAGACACTTAACATCTACTGTTCGAATGTTTTGTGTTTTTAGACATCAATCTCCCTCGCCTAAAAGGATAATCTTATTCCTCAGTGTCGTGAGAAACCTATGCAGATATGGGAAATAGTCAGTATTTGCATACTAGATACACGTGTGAAGATCGGATTTCCTTTTACTAGAATGTAAATAAGTTTTAAATTTATAATCCCAACTACACTTCTCGGGTTGCAAGTATACAACCGTCGTCGATGTATAGATCGGGGTCGAACCACAGAGAGAGAAGTTGTATTTATTTTTAGACTCATGTAACAATGAAAGAAGAGAATCTGATTTTGATAGTAAGATAAGTAAGGGTGTATTTTTATATTTTGTAATTTAATTGTTGTTTTCGTATTTAACTACAAAACTTGAGGAAAGCAAAATCTAGAGTAAAGTCTCGTCGCTCAACAATATGTAAGATAGATGCATGACGGATCATTCATATGGAGAACTTGGTAAACAGATGTCGCTTCTTCTAAATCTGCATCCGGATGGTAATACTAATGGTGGATGCTTCTCATTCTCATGAAAAGTACTCTTCAGTTCTCCCACTCTCGTATTTGAACCGAGTCAATTCACCATTAGGTGATACTGTATTATAAACCACAGAAATCCTCTATCGATTCATGCTACTTAGGAAGATAAGAATTAATACTGAGTTTTCCTCCTCGCAACTTGCTAACCTTTCGGCTCATAGTAGGTCGTTTATGACATAAGCCAGTCTCAAGGGAACCATCGCGTGAAGAGGAAGAACTTGCAAACAAGACATTCATAAGATAAATGATAAGATCAAATGTCATGAAAGCAAAACATCCGAAATCAAATAAGAACATCAAATCAAGTCCAAGCCCATCAAGTGACCCCTCAGCCTCATTGGCTGATTAGTTATACATAACTATGGAGATCACAGCACAAAACATCATCATCTTAACACTAACCATTGTTCAATAGAGAAAACTAAAGAAATAGCAATCGAAAAGAAGTAGGAAAAGCAGAAAATGCAACAAATAACACTAAGAACCAGTATAGACCGAGAGAGTGATTGTGTTTTAGTTTACGACAAAAGAGATACCCAAGTCCAAAAGTGGGAGCATCTTACTATGATTTCTACTGGTTTAGAAATAGAATTCTTGAAGCAACCCCTATTCGTTGATATCTTATTTATGTCTTTTCATATTATTTTTGCTTATATTAAAAATTAGTGTAGTTTCATTTATTGTGATATATAGTTTAGTAGTATATTACTCTCCTTTAATATGTTGGATCACAAGGTATTGAGATGGAGAGGGGGGAGGTGACTTGGTGTTAAACTGAAAATATCAATTTTATGAAAATCATTGTAGAAACTTAAAATTGATTTGTTAGCCTTTAAACTAGCACAATAGCAATCAAATCACATGCATAATAGAGTACGAAGGAGAAGGAGAGAGAAAGATAAACTCAAGATGCACGATAATTATTGACAAGGTTCAGCCACATCTTGTGTACGTCCCCACTGTTACTTCTGACCTCGAGACCATTGAAAATTTCACTAACATTTTTTTTCGTTCCAAATAGGGCAAGGAAGATGTTGTTGGATCATGAGGCACCAAGAGGGGGTGAATTGGTGTTTTACTGAAAAAAATAATTTTACAAAAATTGTTGCAAAAGCTTCATATTGATTCATTAAACTTCAAACCAACACAATAGCAATCACATCACATACATAATAGAGTAGGAAGTAGAAGAAGAGATAAAGACATTCTCACGATGCACGGTAGTTGTTGATGAATTTCGATCACACCTTGGTGTACGTCCCTAGTTCTACTTCTCAACCTCAAGACCATAAGAGATTCTAATAACGTCCTTCCTTCATTCCAAATGGGATAAGTAAGAAACCCTTTACAACTCTTACATTTTCTTCGCTTCAAGAAGTAAGACACATATCTCCTACTCGAAAGCTTTCACCCACCTTTTCATTGCTCAAGAGGCAAGGCACAATCTCTATTGACTCAAGAGATAAACAACTATTACAATAGCACAAGAACACTCTCAATTTATTTCTTATATTTTGGAATCTCACACAAGAGTGAGAGAAAAAGAGATGAAAGATTTGCAATTTGGAGCTCAAATGGACTTCACAAAAGTTTCCTTTAGTTTCCTCAGAAGTCTTGATCATTCCTTCACTTTTAGGATCACCTTTATAACCTTCTTAACTCAGTTTAGTCATTGGGGCTTGTTTTGCACTTTTGAGCCCGAAATATGACCGTTATAAAGCATTTTGCATGCTTACAGATGGTCATTTCATCCACCGGTCGATCGCTACTTATAACCATTGAAAATATGACTACTTTTTTTGCATTTTACTCTTTTATACATAATTTTTCATACGAGTATACAAATGAGATGATATTTAATTCTATGGAAATCTAACAATATTACCTACAACTTTCATGTAACCTCTTATCTCAAATCTATTGATAAAGTAATCAAATATTAGGTGCATGTTCAGCACATAAGATCGGTTCATCAAACTTTAAACTAGAACAATAGCAATCAAATCACATGCATAATAAAGTAGGAAGAAGAGGGAGAGAGCAAGACAAACACAAGATGCACAATAGTTATTGATGAGGTTGCTAAAGTTTGGAACTCCTTCTAATGATTGATCATCCAATTTGGTGACCACTCATTTGATCTGAAAGGACATTGAGATTATCATATCATTTCGATCAACCAGTTCAAAGTATCAGACATCCGATTTGAGAAGTACTCAGATGTTTGATATGGTGCCCGCAACATTTTGTCGAGGATTCATTATAGCGCGTACATATGCCTAGAGTTTCAGACATCTAACTTGAATGTTGTCTATTCTCAAACCTCCTAAACTCTTTTCGATTGTCTGAAAGTTTGATAGAGGCACAGATCATTTCTTAGATTTTCAATCAAGCTTTTAACACTCAGTCAGTTCCGAAGGTAAGACAACATATATTAAGGTCATAAGCATTTGAAAATCATTCAAGTCTTCAAGTCATTTCTTATATGCCCAATTATATATAAGTTCAATTCCATAATCATAATGAAATCAACACTACATCCATAACCCATCAAAACAACTCACAAGTACTCTACCCATATTAAATATATTTAAATCATAGGGCAACAAATCTTAATGATCTAGGTATTTGAAGGAAAGAATCATAAATTTAATCGGGCCATCCATTCTAATTTGGCCTCCTTAGAATTTCACTCATTACCCATATAACGCATCATCTATCTCAGTCACAATACCTTCAATGAAAGGCATGCAAGTGACATTCTCGTTATGAACATTAACTGAGGATATTAAATCATTGTCATGTAAAGAGAATTAGGCATAATAAGAGAAGTAAATGAACTTAGTCTAACCTTTTTCCCAACCAAACTTAAACACATTATGTCTAGACATGAATCATCAATTTTAGAACTGAATTAACCCTCCAATCATGCTTCTATCATCAGAGCAAATCATTTGGCAAAGATTTTATTTCAGAAACCTTTTTTCTTTCCTTTGATTCTTTGTTGATTATTCCATTTCCTCCTTCCTCCTCCTCCACCTTCACTTTGTCCATGTTCAAACACTTCTCCTTCACCCTCTGGAGTCATCCACGAGAAGGGGCATGGGTATACCAAGAGCGTGCGAGAGAGAGAGAGAGGTGTAAAAGAGAAGATTGCTAAAAGTGAAGAGAAAGGGAGTGAGGGATGATAATAAATAATGTTTGAAGGGTGGGATTAGTTACCCTTGCTCCAAAAGTCGCCCTTTTAGACAACTTATCGAGCATTCATCACTAATCCCTGAATTTGAAAAGAAAAATAAGTGGGTTCACGCCCTCTCACTGAAAACTATGAAGTCTGCTCCATTTAGCTAACATCCATTTTGGTGATGTCATTGTGACTCCATTTTTTTTAAAAATGTGAGGTGTTATATTTTAATATCCATAAAGAAAAAATTCATCCTCAAACATGTAGACACTTACCGAATAAATGTGAAAACAGTTTGCGCATTTTCCATTGGTTTTTTCACATAACTTCATTTTCATGATGAACCTTCCAAGATACTTTGAAAGGCATACTCTTCATAGGTAAGATCTTCAACAGTATCTCTTTATCTATCTGATGATGTACTCTATGGTCCAAATTTTTTGTCGGATACTCTTCATAAGTAAGGTCTTCCTTCAAATTCAGTTCTTCAATTTGACAGGTATCCAAGAGAGATTGTCATCGTGAACATTAACTGAGGAGATCAAGCCATTATCATGTGAAGAGAACTAGGCATAACAAGAGAAGTAAATGAACCTAACTTAAACACATGATCTCTAGGCATGAATCATTAATTTTAGAATTGACTCAGCCCCCTAATCTTACTTTCATTAGGAACAAATTCTACGGCGAATATCCCATTTAATACACTTTTTTGCCAATTTCTTTCTTTTCTTTGATTCTTCTAGTTCATCCTTCTTTCTCCTCCTTCACCTTCACTTTGTCCACATCCAAACACGTCTCATTCACCCTTTGAAGTCATCCACAACAAGGGACATGAGTTACTAAGAGCGAGAGATAGATAGATAGATAGATGAAAAAGAGAAGATTGCCAAAAAAAAGAGGAGAAAGGGAGTGAGGGGTGAGAAGGGTGTGAGGGTGGGATTAGTGCCCCTTCTCTAGAAGTCATTTATTTAGATAACTTCCTGAATGTTCGTCATGAACGCTTGAATTAGGAAAGAAAAACTAGTGGGTTCGCATCATTTAGCTGAAAACTGTGAATGCTCGAACATCCACTTCATCTAGCCAGTGTCCGTTTAGATGTCATCATTGCAACTCTTCATTTTTTTAAAAAGAAGAATGTGAAGTGTTACACAACAATTATAAATTGAAGGAGTTGAATTTATAATTAAAATTAAAAATGGTAAGTGGTAAAAAAGCTTATAATTGTCAGTCCTTTTCTTGTTCTAGTTATTCCCAAAATGTGTAGTTACCTTTTTCTCAATTTCTTGAATTTTTGGTTGATTAATACATTCTATTAAAATCGGTCAGATCAATTGTCACTTGACCAATTTCAACTAGTTTAATTTAGTCCTACATTTTCCTATCTTTTTTTGTGATTCACCCATGTATCTTGTACATGTCGACTAGTCAGATCATTTGGTTTGATTTAGTTGAGTAATCATTTTAAAAAAAAGTGTTTAAAAACAAAAAAAATCTCAAGATTTCGAAATAAGTTTGAAACACTTTGTGAAGTCTCGAAAAATTGCAATTAATTGAAATTTAACACCTGATAAAATGTTTAATTAATTGATTTGCATATTACATCAATTATAAGTAATATTTAACACCTGATAAATTTAACACCTAGTGATGTAAGTTTGTTGTTGGAGTGGTTTTGGTCTTCATAGAAAAAACATATAACATTATATTCCTGGTCTATATAAGTAATATTTTATTTTATTTTGACAACTTATAATTGATTAATCGGGTGTAATAAATGATAAATCATTGACGTTAGCTAATAAGGAGTTAAGATAAAGAACAAAATAAGATTCCTCTAAATTATTGATGATTTTAAGAATTAAAGGATTAAAGAACAAAATAAGATTCCTCTAAATAATTGATGATTTTAAGAATTAAAGGATTACTAATTATTGCTGGCCCTTTAATACAATCTTACTAATCAATTGTTCCATCCAAACTGTTATTAAGGGGAACTTGGATGGTGTACAAGTCACATATCAAAGGAGAGACAAAAGCAAATAAGTCATATTAGGGAGGGAGGGGGAGCCATAACCTCTTTCTAATTTTATAATGTTATAACCATTGTACGTTTCAATAATATAATACAAACATTTAAGATAATCAACTTTAATTTCTTAAATTTTCAAGCCCTAAAGGCATACCACTAGGCTTTGTGTGGATGGAGGATTTAGGAGGAATGGGCCATTAATTCGAATGGATTAGGTTTAGAAAACCTACACTTTATTTGGACACCATTTTTAAAATTTAACAAAGATTAGGTTGGTGCACCAAATTGGTGGTATTTGTGAGATTAAAAATAATTATTCACATTCTCCCTTTTCTTCTCATTCAAATTAGAAAGAAACAAAGTATTCTTAAGATTAATTTTTTACCTTTCGTTATCTTCCATTCTCTTCTTATCTTTTTCCTTCTACTTCTTTGAACCAAAGGAAAACTAAGATGATCAATATCTTAATATATGCCTCTAACCAATTTTAGAAGGAAAAAGACATCATAGTAAAAAGTACATTCATATTATTAATAATTAGTTTAAATGAAATTTAATATATATAGTGTTTTGATATAATTTGATTTTAACAGCATAATTTATTGAGGTGCGGATCAAGAGATGGATATAAAAGATTGTCAAAAAATAATTTTTTATTAAAAATGTATTTTAATTAATAAATATTATGATCTTTTTTTTTTATCTTGCCACCCTTAACCCTGGAGTCAGTTGCATTGGCCTGCACCAGTACGGTCCCCTCCTTGAAAGTAACTTTGTGACGCTGGAGGGGCGAAAGATCAACCTTATCTATCCCCTTATAAAAGGCACCAGAAGGTTTGTCAGGCAGACAGCAAAAACTTTGGAGAAGACTGAACAAATCTGCCAAATGTATACGGATGTGTTGGAAGCCCATTGCAACAAAGTCAAAAGCCGCGACCCATGCATGCATGAACCTGGCGATGCTTCCAAGTCGGGATTCTAGACATATGAACATGTTTCTCTCAAAAGGGAGGAGGAGAAAAATATACATAGGCATGTTCACCACTCAGATCAAACTAGAAGCTGCATTACAAAGCAAGACGTGCAAAAAAAAATTTCGGCAACTATGTACATTCATGCCGGATACAGCGGAACCACAGAATGTGGAAAATCTGTTCTCTTTCCGGCGAGGGAGTAGTAAGCCAGTATCTGAGCTTGGCTTTCTATGCCTCCATGATTGCCAAACCCATGTCTTGGAGGTAGAAATTCTATGTTCCAGAAGGGGCGCGCCATAGCCAAGAGATCCTTGCCAGTAGACGAGGCCTTGTAGCCTTGCACCCACAAGTATCTCAAGGCAGGCAGCTGCTTCATCGCCATTGCTAATGCACGTTCACTGAAACAACAGCTCCGTAGTTCCAGTTTTTGTAATTTCCGGCAACCTCTTGCGAAAAGGAATATTCCATAGTCAGATTCTCCAACATTACCCAAAAGCATGTATCTTATATCGCCGCTATAATCCCCGATATAACCAAGACCAACATCTGTGAGGCCTCCGGGTCTGAGATATAAAGCAAATCTCCTAAGCTTGGTGCACCCTGTCAACAAAGCACGGACCCCGTGGTCGAGTGGCAGATCTGTGATCCTTTCTTCTCTGTCCAACAAAACAAGCCGGAAGTCACACAGGTTCTTTCCAAAAGTGCCAACAGCTTCAAAAGCTCCATTTGTGATATCAGAAACATATATTGCAATGTATTCCAGTTCAGAGCACCCCTGCACAAGATTTGACAATCCAACTTGTGTAACTCGACCATGTTCATCCTCCATTTCATCATCACCTCGTTCTATTCTAAGCCGTCGAAGTTTCTTGCATGTCTGGGCAACAACTTCTAATCCCCTGTCACCAATCACATTTCTCACCTGGTAAAGATTGAGAATGAGAGTTTTGACAATTTAAAAAATTTTACAACCAAATACGAATAGAAGTTCTAGCTGACTTACCTCTAAAATTTCTAGATTGGGACACCGCTGAATCAACTGACAATGATCTTCAGTGCTGAGCAAAGTATATTGCAAATCCAGCTTCTTAAGTGAAGCAGCAAATGGAAATATTATTTGCATCTCATTCGTCCCCATATAAATGAGGCCCAGGCAGGATGTCCTTGGAGGAAACTGAACCTTTGCATACTTGTTTATCTCCCCTATTTGATCATTAAATGTGCCACCTCCAAATTCTACCAATGATGTTGCTGTGCGGAAAAAACCTAGTAAATCGGTGACGTCACATTCACTGATCTTTAATGAAACTAAAGACCGACAGTTCCTAGAAAGTAGCTCAAGGTCCTGTGGGGAGACTCTAAGATCCGTCATATAAAAGTTCAATGACTCTAACATAGAATCATTAGCAGCGAGCTCATGAATCCATTCACCATCTTTCTCCATAATGGAGCATTCTTCCAAGAACAGTGTCCTAAGGCATCTACATGAATGAATCTAGTTAGCCCAAAATAGTTTACTGAAAAAACAGAAAAGGAAATGTAAACAGAGTTTTCAGAGAAATATAATCTCAGGTTGATGCAGAAAAACCTTTAATTCGTTATGAGAGCTGGCGTCGGAAGACTTAGTTTATTTCAATTTCTGATGCAAAGAAATCAAATAAAATGAAATTCAAATAAACTGTCTTCCGACCCTTGCACTCATAACGAATTAAAGTTTGTCCTGCATCACAGGTCCATGGTCTAAGAACAACTAGTGAACTTTCATCAAGTTATGAAAGTGATGTAGAATGACAGAGGGACCTGCAGTGGTCAAATTGCCAGAAGAGTAATCAAAAGTAGATGCCAGCTTTTGATATTGAAGAATCAAACATATCAGATAAAGGGATAGCTTATAGATCATGATTCACAGGATCAGTTTCACTACAATTTTCACTGTTCTTTTTTTTATTTGCATATTCCTGTAATGAAATCAGTTTCATGTGTTACGTCATCCAACTATTGTTGAATTTCAGTTGATATACTTTCCATGCACACTTGTACATGACTATTTCGTAAATGTTTAGCATACTAATAAATTGGATGACATACAGGAGTCTGTCATCCTTCTTGCCTTATGGAAAAAACATCACCCAAGTTCTTTGCTTCTTTTTCTTTCATTTACTTGAGAATGAGCTCAGCCACATCATTTCATGTTTCATAATTCCCGAAACAGAGAGCAAGTCCATCAAACATGCATGATGGACGACAAAAGAAGATCCACACTAAGTTAGAAAGTAGCTTTGTGATAAAGCAGTATAAAATTGCATGAAAACGACATGCAGAAGAGAGAAGAAAAAGAAATAGTAGCGTAAATTAACAAGTCAATACCATCTAAAGAGAACCCACAATTGTGTCATTATTGTCTGAAGTCACAACACAAGAATTAGAAAGAAGTATCAACAAGTTGAGCACATAACTAGGAATACCGAGGCTTAACTATGGATATGAACCAAAACCAAAATGAGCATATTAATCATATTCCTTTTCTTGTTTGACTAGGATGCAGCAAAACAATGGAGGGCGATATAACTTGAAGGGACTTCATATGTTCCAAAACAGGCAAAACAAATACATATCTAGCAGGAGTGATTAATCAATTAGAGAGTCAATTGAGTGTCCAAAGATCTTACAATAGATTTAACTGCAAGGCCTATCAATAAGCTATCTTCACCAATTTGATATTCCATTAATTACAGAATTTGGAGTAATCGTTTTAGTTGAGAACTACCAGCTATCATTTATTGCTAAAAGCAAGGAAATTGAAATTGCTAGTAACATTAGAGCACAAGATAATGAAATCCAAGAAGCATAGCTGACGAGATAGGAGAAAACATTAAAAGTAGCATACTTGCAGGTACGGGCGATGAGGAGGAGGCCATCCGTGGAGAATCCGGAGCATTTGTCGAGCTTGAGTGACAGCAACATGTGGCCTCTGGCCTTTACCAGCACGCCGACGTCGTCGTCCTTCACTATCATGCGGCGGAGGTGTATGTGCTTGAGGCACTGAAGGCCCTCGGCCACGGTCTTCATCCAGGGACCGGCGTATCCGCCCCAGTCCTCGGGGATGAGATTGAACATGGCGGCGCGAGGCTTGCCCTTGAGCTTGAGGAACTCAAGGGCGGGGAAGCGCTGGCGGAGGCGGGCGGGGGTGGTGGAGTAGCAGAAGGCGATGGTGACGTACTTGCGGGAGATGGAGTCGATGTGGTGCCACTTCTTGGAGACCAAGGAGACGGCGTCGCGGTCGCGGGGGTCGTCCAGGTAACCGAAGACGAACTCCAGGACCAAGTCCGGCACGGGACAGGAGCTTGTCGTCGACTCCGCGCGACGCCGCTTCTGCTGCTCCATGGGGGTCGACGGATCGACGGAAAATCCGGAAGATTTACGGACGGATCTACTTGCGCGGAGCCATTGACGCCATGGATCTCCAACCGTTGGACAAAGTTTTCCAAAGAAAGCGGACGAAGGAGCGGAAGCGAAGAGGGACGAAGATGCGACCGATTCACAAGGCGGCGCGGAGGCAAGGGAGAGCTCTTCCGACGACCGTCGGCGTGCGCTTCGTTGGAGATCAGAGGGGGCAAGCGGAGCCGTCCATGGAGGGCGACAGGACGTGGTGGAGGGCAGCGTAGAGCAGCAGCATCAGCAACGACAGTCTAATTAGATCCCCCTAAATTTGCCTTTTTTCTCAACTTTCAGTTTTCCTAGTTTTTTTTATTTGTTCTTTTCTTATTTATTTTTCTACTGTTATTTATATTTAATTGTAATTTTAATTTTCTCCATATTATTAGACCAATAATAATACTAAACTAAAAAGAGATAAATTCTTATTTATTTTTCTACTGTTATTTATATTTAATTGTAATTCTAATTTTCTCCAACTTCGCCTATATTTTATAGCCGGTCCCAAGCCCGGATAAAGGAGGAGTGTTGTGTTAGGCCCCGACAGCCAACATAAAATCATGTCGAATCTTATGAACATGAATCAACGAATATATTGACGTCGTATGATCCATGTAGTCGACCCCACCTAATGGGATAAGACTTTGTTGTTGTTGTAATTCTAATTTTCTCCATATTGTTAGACCAATACTAATACTAAACTAAAAAGATAAATAAGCAAGCAAAGATGCTGAATTCCAAAATAATATGCGAAGAGAAAAGGACGTATGGAAATGGACACATCTCTGCTGAGGCAATCAGACGGGTCCTAATAGTATTATCTGCCTTCGGTTGCCGTTTATAATATCATTTTTAAGGGCAGACACCTTGAGATGTGGACAAAATGCTGCCTGGAGCCATGTCTTTGGTTGATATTTATTCCCTTATTACAACTCTTATTATCAGATTTTTTTCCCCCTCTCTATCTCGCCGAATACTTACTGATCGTCCGATCGGATATGGACGTCCTTTGGATCAAACTGTCAAATTATGATACAGAGGAGCTGATGAAGGGACGGGAAAAAGATTCTGATTCCACTCGGATTGGATCGATTTCATGTCTGGAATAAAATGGGGCCTTTGAATTGTTGAAATTGGTAATTTATATATACAATTCATAATTTTTTTCTATTAATTTTATATTGGATCACTGCGAGATTTTTTTTATGCACCTAAGAAATTAGACTCGAAATTATGTTAAATAGAAATACATTATTTTTCATTAATCTCCTTGGTTGATCCAACTTTTATTTATTTACAATTTAAAAACGTAACTTTCAGCCGTTCAACAAGTCTTAGCTGCATGTCCAGGGCTCTGCAGATCCATATACTATATCTGCAACTTGCCTCTTATACCATACGGCATACGCAGGCGTACGTCCGGAAATAATAATAATAATAATAATAATAATAATAATAATAATAATAATAATAAATCTGCTGACGATGGAGGGAGGGGAGGGCGGGCATATATAACAAAATTGGAAGCATCAAGTGGCCGCAATGCATGGAATGGATGGCTGCTTTGGGGGGTTGTTGGTTCATGAATCTTGCAACAGCGCAGACGGAGTCTTCCCTCCTCCCCTTCTGCAACTAATCCGCGTGCACTGAGATTTTGTCCCCCCCACCCCACCCTGCAGATGCCTCTACGGCGTATACGTGTGTTATTATTATTATTATTATTATTATTATTATTATTATTATTATTATTAGATTAATTAAAGAGGATTTTAAGATGCTTCCCGTAATATTAAAATAAAAGTGGTGGATCAAGATGCGGAATCGTGGACGAGCCCAAATCGTACGAATTGAAAATTTTGTTCCAATTTAAAAATATATACGTAGGAGTAGAACCAATGTCGAGCATTGATTTTACTTATTAAATTAATAAAATAAATATAGATTAATTTAAAATAAATGTTAAATAGTAAATATGATTAAGATCAAAATTATTGAATTATTCAATGATCATGATCAAGTTATTTTAACAAACAGAATCATTTTCATAAACTTTCTTTAAACTATCATAATTTTTCACCTTTAATTTAAAATTACGAACTTATTTTTTTATTCCTAAATTATCACATTTTTTTATTTTAACCATTCTGTGTAGTTCTGTTACGTTTTAAGTTACTTTTTTTTTTCATTTACGAAAGTACTAAATTATCCCTCCCTCCGGAAAAATATGAAATAAAAAATATAAAAAAATATTGGAAGGATTAAAGTGGTAAAAAAAATTATCATTTAAAAAAATACTAATTACCCTCCCCTTGATTTTTTTTATATTTATTATTTGATGTGTCATGGAGAGAGGAGTAATTTAGTCTTTTCATAAATGAAAAAAAATTAAAAGTAGCGAAAACGTAACAGAAGTATATGGAAGGACTAAAATAAAAAAATCATGATAGTTTAGGAATAAAAAAAATAAGTTCGTAATTGAGGTTAGATATGAAAAATCACTATAGTTTAAGAGAAGTTTATGAAAATAACTCTAATAAATATGATTAGTTCAACGATTATAATTTATTTAGTCTTAGATGATATTTTTTATTATCAAATTATCACAATAAATATATATATTTGTGCTTTTCACTAAGTGTATCATTAATCTCTTTAAATTAACATACCAAATATATATATATATACATATATATATATATATATATACTAGCGAAGTAATTCAATTGAATTAATTATAATAAATTATTTTATTGGAGCACTGTGTCGTGTAGTAGTACAGCACATCCGAGTCTGAAGATTGTGCATGCATGGGGTAGAGTAGCATGCAGGACAGTAGAAATCAAAGCAAAAGACAAAACTCGCGCCCGATATATATACATTTATATAAAAAATAAATAAAATATCCGAGAAAAAAAGAAGGGCAGGTGGGGGTGGGGCACAGACAAAATCCAACGGTCGAGGATTAATGGTATTGTAATCTGATTCTAACTGCCCGCCCCGTGCGGCGTCTTCCACCATGCAACTGCAAATGGCGCCTTCGGACGCTGCGATGTGCTGCCACCCGAATTAAATTACTTGCGGACCGCTCCCGAGTGGACCTGAATGAATTCTTCTTTTTTTTTTACCGCCGGAAAATAAACAAGAAAGAAGAAAAAACATCCGATAAAAGAGGCTGCAGCTGAATATATTTCCCTATAAAAGAAATATATATATATATATCAAAATAAATCACAACTTTCACATATAATGACACTCCTAACAGTCCAAGACCTCTGTTAAAATAATAAGTTTTTACTTTCATTTCTCATTTTCCATCACCTATATTTTTTTAATACATTATTATAAAAATGAGAGAAAAATACATGCGTAAAGTCATAAAAATTAAATTTTATACCAGTGATTCAAACACTAAATTAAAATTTCATGGTGATTCTTAATATAAAAAGAAGTTTAAATCATTTTACTTGTTTAATATCACGGTAATATCATCACATGATCGTGTCTATTTTTAAAATTTGATCTAACCTCCATATATTCCTCCACACAACTGTACTTGATATACCATCATTTGTGTTAACTCATCACACCTCAATCATTTGTTGATTACATGTGATTAGTCGTTTAAAACTGACCAAATTGCCTGGTGGAGTTAGTATCGAGGAACACAAATGAAGTGCGGAATCAAGGAGGCAAGCAACGATGACGGATAATATATTTATTTATTTACTTATTTATTTCTCTCGTTCTTAAAACCTCCAAAGTTGTGCTAATTCCACATTAGCTCGGGGTTGGGGGTCATAACTCATAGCTAGTGTGTATTTTATGGACCATCATTTCATTTGTATAAATTGGAGAACAAAATGTTTCTCTCAAAGTTTTGTTGGAGAACACATGTCGTCGCCATGTTCACCTCCGCCATCCGTGTGCAGAATTACGGTTCTTTCTTTGTAGTAGTTTTATCGCCATAGCGGTCTTCTGTTTTATTGCTCTTTGTAATAGATAGCTTTAGTATAAATAGGGGCGTCCTTTAATCACTTTTCATCTGGAATAGAGTAGTATCTTCTCCCCTACAACATTTTTCTTCTCTTTACTCTTTTGTTTTCTCTTCTTCCAGCAACTAGCAAAGGAGCTCGATCTCATTTTCTAACATGGTACGAGAGCTTAGGCTCCATCCATCCATTTGAACTCCTTCGTTGACTGCATATCTATGCTGCTGGAAGCTTGCCTGCCACTTTGAAGCAAATCGTCGTCGGCGATCCATAGCTACATGGCGCCTATGTGTCCAGGCGACATCAAGATCCTCGTCAATGATGCGGATCGCGGTTGAACTTGTCTATTCTCCGTCAATCATATGTTAGCATTTCATTTTTTTTCTTTATTTTTGATCGCGTTTCCTGCTTTTCTTTGGTCTCTGGTTTTTCATTCACCGATGTCCTTCGTTCTCTACTAATGATTACAGTTTCTTCCTGCGTTCTTCTTTGATTCTTCCTCTGTGTTTCCTTATTCCATTTACTCTTCTAGTTCTTGGAGCTATGAATGTTCACGGATCACCATTTTTGTGTTTCTTCTTTCGAATCTCAGGTTCTCTGTTCTTCCCCAAATTTGTTTCTTCTATCTACCACATTTTCTCTTCTTGGCCGACACTGATCGAGTTGTTGCTCATCGGATTTCTTCTTTCGGATCTTGGATCACCACAACATGAAGTGCGATTCTAATCAACTTCCATATGTTTCTTGTCTTAATTCCTCTTCTATGTTTCTCTCTATTTCTTTCGCTGAACGAGTTGTCTTGTCGGATTTAGAGCTCCGTCTCTATTTCCCAGTGCAGATCCCGTATTGATTTCCCGATGTTATCATCGGAGGGGTAGAAGCCTTCTCTCCGTGTTACCATTATCGGCATTTTACCGCCATTGTTGTCAACGATCAGAATGTCTTGGTTCGCAGATGGTTTTTCGGCGTCCTTGAGTGTTTTGAAAAATTTCTTGGTTCGTCCTCCGATTCCCTCATGATTCCTCCATCTCCAAATATGAGTGTTATAGTTCACTACCGGTTCTCTTCTCCATCTCCGACGAATATCTTCCCTACTGTATTTCCATCTTTCCATTTTGTAGCAATCTGCTGGTGTTTGACAGAAGTTCATTGTCGTTCATCTTGTTCTCCAGTATCTTGTAATGTTTTAGGTGTTTCTTTGCTCTACTCTATTTCCTTGCATTGTTCACTCTATTTTCTTCCTCTTATTTGAATCATCGAGATTGGCAGTGTCTATCTCCATCAGGTGGCTTCTCCAGTTTCCACGCATCTTCCTTGACAAGTGTTCGACAGATTGTCAACTGCCATCATGTGAGCTTCTTTGGTCTTCAGTCTTGAGCATCGGGCAACTATTTGTGTTCCATGGATTGCTCTATAGTGCAGAGTCGACGAACAGGAAGACGACACCGGCTTAAGGTCCTTGACAACGCCATGTTAAAATGATTTCAAGTTGACGTTGTGTGTCATTTGGATTCTCTCTGCCGTCAACTTGCGGGGGAGTGTTGGAGAACACATGTCATCGGCATCTTCACCTCCAGCACCTGTACAGTTCTTTCCTTGTAGCACTCTTCCATTTTATTGCTCTTTGTAACAGATAGCTTTAGTATAAATAGGGGGTGTCCTTTAATAACTTTTCATCTGGAATAGAGTAGTATCTTATCCTCTGCAACATTTTTCTTCTTCTCTTCTTCGCTTCTTCCGGCAGCTAGCAAAGGAGCTCGATCTCATTTTCTAACAAGTTTACCTTGCCAATCATTATGAAAAGAACCCTTTTCTCCCAAAGTTCATATTGTAGTTATATAAATATTAATTAATAAATTAGCACTGGATGCAACAGTGTGTGGGCCTTTTTATTTCGGTAACAAAAAAGCAGTTGTGGGCTTCGATGCGCCCATTTCCTTTAGCAAAAATTCTTTCCATTTGTTTCTTTTTTGTTTCTCCTCATGTATTTTTCTTTATTTGCCGTATTTTTTTAACCTTTTTGCCTTTGCGAATGAAGAATAAAAACTTCGAGAATTTTTTAAATTGCGAATCTTGATGCAAGACCCTCCCTCCCCCATCTGCCACGATGGGGTTGCGACAAATATCCTCTATTTTTACCATTCTAAATTATTAACGTATAAATTTTGAGTTTCTAAACTTATCACAATTTTGACAATTAAATAATTTCTTTAAGTTTCATCCAAAATTTAATCAATTTATTTTTATTGTTTATAAAATTTTAATTTTGCTCTTTCTTTTTTAATATAAGACAAAAATATAAAAATAACAATATTACTATGAGCATATATTGCATAAAATGTGATTATTAAATCATACTTTTACCCATTGTTTATATTGTATTTTTATTTTTTTCATTTCAATAAGAAAATAAGGGCAAAATGTTATTACATAATTATTAACAAAATTAATAGAATTTTGGATAAAATTTAGGGTTATTTCCTCTAACCACCTCTAAACTATCGCGAATTACCACATCTAACCCCAGACAACGAACTTCATTTTTTGAGTACCTAAACTATCACAATTTTTTCAGTTTGGTTCTTCCGTCCAATTCCGTCGAGTTCTCCATTAGTTTTTATTTTTTGCATTTGTGAAAAGTCCATTATACCCCTCTCTGAATTGAATTCTATTTTTACATAAAATAATATATAATAAATAAATATAAAAAAGGAAAAATCACGTGGAGGGGGCGAAATATAAAGTTTGAAAGAAATAAAATATAGTTAGAGGAATGATAAAAGAAGAGGAAAATGTACGAGAAGAAAAGTTTGAATTCGAATAAAAGTGTTATTAGATAAGAGATAGAAAAACATGATTCCTAATTAAATTAGGAGTTAAAATTATAATGGGATTAGGGATTCAAAATTGAATTGAATATAACTGTAAATTTAGGTTATAAAAGACTCCTAATAAGAGTTAAGGTAAGAGTTTTGTGTTAAAAAAAATTAGAAGAAAAAATAATATTATTTTGTTCTGAAAATTTAAATATAAAAATAATATTTATTTGTTTAATTTAAAATTCATTAATAATTGTATTTAGGAGAGATAAAATGAAAAAAAAAGATAGTTCGAAGATCATTAAAGATAAAGTTTGTTAAATGATTGAATTAGGACTCCTAATGAGGTTGAAATTAGGAGTTTTAAGGATACAAATATTCTAAAAATGAAATGATAATAAATTATTATTTTAATTTCAAAAATCAAGATATAGTATTATTAATTATTTATTTAAATCCAAAATTTGTGAAAAATAAAAGATGAATTATGAATACTAATTAGATTAGAAATTGGGGAGACTTTTTTCTATAAATAAGATCTCAGAGTCTCCTCCAACACATCTTTCTCTCTACTTGGGTTTTTCCTCCATCTTTGAACTATATTTTATTCTCCCTCGGTGCACGTGCACGAGAGTTCCGACAGGCCATCCAATCTCTAATCTACTATATGTGAAGGACATTGGCCTCGTAGTTATTCATCGCCAAATCTCGTCGAAAATTGCATCCTAAGTTTTGAGTTTCAAGTAGCCTGAAATAGTTAAGGTGCGTAAGATTTCGTATTCACTTTTGGATATGATTTCTTAATAAAATAGTTAAGATAATGGATGAATTAGGATCGGTATATATTCTCCTATGTCCCATGAATAGTTTCATATAGTTTTTATGCTGAAAGAAATATTGTATTGTAAGTTATGATAGACCAAAGTCTCAGAAAAAATACCATTGGAACCCGGCCCGGGTTCATGTGTAGAATTGAAACTCATCATAGTGTCACTCCAAATCCCCCCAGGTTCAAAGTGAAGAGGGCCGAATTTATGGAAGACCGGCCTGGGCTCTGTCATGATCGAATTCGGACATCAGATCCTCTTCTCGACGGCTCGACCCGCGTTGGGCTCATACCCGGCTCGAGCAAGTGCCGCTACAAGAAAATGGGCGCTTAGCGACGCAAGGTAGCGTTGCCAAAATATGTGACGCTATATAGATGCCACTAGCGCCTATATAGCGTCTACTTCGCGTCACGACAATGAGACGGTACTTGCCTCTCGATAGCGTCTTCTTACCTATTCAGAGAATAGACGCTAATTCTAGCGCAATCGAGACGCTTCGTGGACGCAATTATTTCGCACCACGAATCACAAATGTGCGGCAGTACCTAGCGTCGTTCTCGCGTCGACGTCGTTAGACGCAAAACTAGCGTCGAACGAATGGTGCTCTAAAGAGACGCTATATGGCGTCTCATAGATAGGCGACGCTATTTAGACGCTACCATGTTACTCATAACTTATCTGCATTTATTTCGCTATTTGTTTTATATTTAAACACTATATATTATATATACTATATGTCAATCAATAAATTCATTAAATATTATAGTAGTATTAATTACACGATTATAACATATTATCAATAGCATATTATCAACATATATATATATATATATATATTAATTACACGATTATATATATGTATTTTTACATGATAGGAGTGTTCCTAAATATATTAAGATATTTAGTATTATCTTATGATGTCATTACATATATGTACTTATGATGTCATTACATGAAAGGAGTGTTCCTATATTATTTATGTTATCCATACATATAATATATATAATATCTTAATTATGCATATATTATTATTATATACTTAATCATGAAATTACGATGGTTCATTGAGTGATTTGCTACCACTGTAGCGTCATAGTGGCGACTCGATAGCATCCACGTAGCATCTAACTAGAGCCTCCGCCACAGTAGATGCTATGATGACACTATTGGCATCATTTTAGCGTCGCAGAGTTGAGACGCGAAAGTGTATTCGACGCTAGTTCGGCGCTACGGTGTCGCTAAATGTAACTAGTGACTCAATAGCGTCGGTATTGCGCCTCCTAAGTCGACTTGTTAACCCTCGCAAAATCGGGCACATATAGACATATAAATACGCGTATATGCTTATAATTATATATATAATAAGTGCATATATACATATTATTATAACTTAATATCACACATATAAACATATACACATATATTCACTTCGAATACGTATACATATACACGTTATCTATATATATATGACTCGCACATGTATAGACATATACATACACATATATATTTATAATACATATAGATAAACACATTGTTGTAACTTAATCTCCCACACGTAGGCATATGTATACATACGCATATATTACATATGTATATATATACACACACAATTGTGTTATATACACATATACATACATATTTATAATTTTGTATACATACATGATAGATTGTCGGAAGGAAATAAAACAATTAGAACGGGGCACAATGCGATGAGACATTACATTGATAAATAAAATTTCACACATACTAAAAAAATTTAAAAAAAAATTTAATGAGCGTCGCAATGGCGTCACAAACTTGAGACGCTAAACCATTGAGACGCCCCATCGACGCTACAGTGTCGCTACGTTATCTTAGCGACACATTAGCTTCTCTATAGCGCCTCGCTAGCCAAATTTTGAGAGTGTCGGCGCCTACATGGCGTCTACGTAGCGTCGCGTTATTTGGTGACGCTAAAAAATGACTTAAATCCCTAACCCCTCTTCTTCATTTTCACTTTTACTGTTTACCTTCATCCCGCCCGCCCGACGCCTCCCGACGTCCGACCTCCGACGCCCGACACCAGCCACCTCCACCGTGCCCCTCCGACGCCCTCCACTGCCGCCTCCGCCCTTCGCCCGACGTCCGACGCCTGACGCCCGACGATCGCCCTCCACCGCTGCAGCCGCCCTCCGCATTCGACCACCGCCCTTCGCCTCCTCCTCCTCCTCCCTCCCTGACGCTCGCCCTCCACCGCCGCCGCCCTTCGCCTTCGTCGCCCTCCGCATTCGACCGCCGCCCTTCGTCTCCTCCTCCTCCCTCCGCCTCGTCCGCCCTCCACCGCCGCTGCCACCCTCCGCATTCGACCGCCGCCCTTCGCCTCCTCCTCCTCCTCCTCCCTCCGCCTCATCCGCCCTCCACCGCTGCCGCCGCCCTCCGCCTCTACTGCCGCCCGCCGCCTCCACCTCCACCGGCGCCTCCTCCTCCTCCTTCCTCCGCCTCCACTGCCCTCCACCGCCGCCGCTGCCCGCTGCCGCCGCCCTTCGTCTCCGATGCCGCCTCGTCCGCCCTCCGCCTCCACCGCCACCCTTCGCGTCCACCGCTGCCTCGTCCGCCCTCCGCCGCGTCCTCCCTCCACCGTCGTCGACGTCCGCCTCCGCCGCCACTGCCCTCCGCCTCCTCCGCCACTGCCCTCCGCCTCCTCCGCCGTCTCGGCCGCCCTCCGCCCTTTGCCGTCCTCCGGTTAAGAAGATGCTAGCCCACCACCATGTAAATTAAGTTAACTATTAATGCATGAAGTTAAATTAAGTTAATTATTCATGTTAAGTTAAGTATTACTTATTCATGTTATGAATTAAGTTAAGTATTACTTAAGTTAAGTATCATCTCTTTGGATCAAGCTAGTCTTCGCGGAAGAACAAAAATTATAATATTAAGTATCATCTCTTAAGTTAAGTATCATGTTATGAATTAAGTTAAGTATTACAAAAATGCGTCAGTGATTATGAATCACATCTTGCTAGTTTTAATAGTTACACATTTCGATAAAAGTTTTAATCGCTCAGATCTTAGGTCGATCTCAAGCCAATTGTTAAGTTAACTTATGAACTAATTCATGTACTTCCACATTCTTGGTGATAAAATGAGATTGATTCGACGATGAAGTACTTGAAACATATGATTTTGGACTTCGTAAGTTCAAAATCACACGTTCCAAGTACACGAATTTGATTACTTGGCTTAATGTTCTCTATTACGGAAATGATAAAGCCAGATCGTAGTTGGATTCATCGTTGAAAGGATAAACATGGCGTCATAACTGAAGAATATAAGGATGGTGTTGATGAATTCATTAATGTGGCATATCAAAATGAAGGTGTTGCTTCTTCATATGGCGAAATCTTATGTCCATGCCGTAAGTGCAAATGTTATCAGTGGAAAGTAAGATATGATGTACAGAAGGATTTATATTGCAACGGTTTCTTACTTACATACACTAATTGGTTCTTTCATGACGAAGAAAGATGGGCTGAAGAAACAAGTAATGCAGATACTGTTGTGGGCGACTCGAGCAACCCGTAAAGGGACATGATATGAGATGCAATGTTAGGAGAAAATGTTGGCGAAACATATTTTGAAGAAGACCCGAATCCTCCAGCTTCTAAGTTTTATAATCTTCTCGAAGAAGCAGATGAACCTTTATGAGATGGATGCGTGAAGCAAACTACACTTTCTGCAGTGGCACAACTAATGAACTTAAAATCAGAATTTAATATGAGTGAAAGTTGTTTTGACCAGATGCTTTCCATTATTAAGAGTATGCTTCCAGCTTCCGAGAAATTACCGGGACATTTTTACAAGTGCAAACAGTTGATGAGAGATTTAGGGTTGGAATATCAGAAGATTGATGCATGCCACAGTCATTGCATGTTGTACTACAAGGAAAACAACTCACTTATGAGTTGTTCTATTTGTGGCGAGCCTAGATTCAAGCCGAAAAAGAATTCTCAAAGTTCGAAAAAAATGTGGCAAATACAATATTTAGATACTTTCCGATTGTTCCAAGATTACAACGACTATTTCTTTCTGAAAAAACTGCATCATTTATGAGGTGGCACAGAGAAGGGGCACGTGAAGATCAAAATTCAATTACACATCCTTCGGATGCGGAGGCATGGATACGATTTGATGCACTTCATTCGGCTTTTTCTACAGCATCACGCAATGTTAGATTAGGACTTTGCACCGATGGCTTCAACCCATTTGGCTCATCGAGTACTGCTTATTCATGTTGGCCTATTTTTGTGACACCGTATAATTTTCCTCTAAGCATGTGTATGAGACGAGAGAATATATTGCTTACCTATATGATCCCGGGTCCTCGATCTCCTGGTAAAAGTTTAGATGTTTACTTAAGACCTTTGATTGATGAACTCAAGATGTTGTGAGAGGATGGCGTGATTACCTATGACAAATGTAAAAAGCAAAATTTCATTATGAGAGCCGCATTAATGTGGACCATAAGTGATTTTCCAGCATATGGAATGTTGAGTGGTTGGAGTACAAAAGGAAAACTTACTTGTCTCATATGTGGAAAGAATATAAAATCCTTTTATTTGAAAAATTGTAAGAAAGTTTGCTGGTTTGATTGTCATAGGATGTTTCTGCCATTGGAGAATTCGATGCGCCATGATCGAAACTCGTTTAAAAAGAATACATTCGAGAACATTTTGTGTCCAACTCATTTGACAAGAAAAGAATTAATTGCTAGAGCAAGTAAACAAGCTTAGTGAAGTCTCATTCGGACTGAAGGCCAGTAGTTATAAGCAAATTGGGTTTGGAAGTGAACATAATTGGGAGAAAAGAAGTATTTTTTGGGAGTTGCCTTATTGGTCTTCAAACTTGGTACGTCATAACTCAAACATCATGCATGTGGAGAAGAACATATTTGACAACATCTTCAACACTATTATGGATGTTAAAGGAAGAACAAAAGATATCATACAAGCTCGCGAAGACATGAAATTAATATGCAAAAGACTAGAGTTAGATATCATTCATCTTCAAAATGGTAAATGCAAAAAGCCAAAAGCTACTTATGTCTTGAGCAATGATCAAAGAAAAGTGGTTTTCGAATGGGTAAAGCAATTGAAATTCCCGGACGGATATGTATCAAACATATCTCGTTGTTTTAACTTGGACAATGGGAAGATATACGGGATGAAGAGTCATGATTGTCATATTTTTATGCAAAGGCTGCTTCCAATTGTCTTTAAAGAACTTTTGCCAAAGTCCATCTGGGAAGTTTTAACAGAATTGTCTATGTTCTTTAAAGAGCTTTGTGCATCCATCGTTCAGAAAGAAGACATATCTCGGTTAGAGGATTCTATTGTGATTATCGTGTGCAAGGCTGAGAAGATATTTCTACCTTTTTCTTTGATGTGATGGAACACTTGATTGTACATCTTCCATATGAAACAAAAATTGCTGGTCCGGTTCAGTATCGATAGATGTATCCTTTCGAAAGGTGCATGTTATATTTGAAAAGGAAGGCAAAGAATAAGGCAAAAATTGAAGGCTCCATATGTGAAGCATATTTCATTGAGGAGGTGTCAAACTTCACTTCAAAATACTTTGAGCCACACATACAATCACGACACATCCAAGTTCCAAGAAACGATGATGGTGGTGAAGGAGAAGTTGACATGAATATTCTATCCATCTTCAAGTACCCATATCGACTTCTTGGTGTAGGACGCAAAGTTATCTTGAATGACAGAGATCTCACCGCCGTTGAGAATTATGTTCTTGCAAATTGTCTCGAAGTGACGCCATATCTCGATAATAAGAGAAGTTTCTTTCTTTTTTTCTAGTCATGGTTACTAGGGGTCGAGCATCTGGATCATCTCGCTCTTCAAGGCGTTCACTCCAGATGAGTCAGCCATCACAACCACCAGATAATATATTTATTGTGAGCTACTTATTTATAGTTGATTATAATAGTTAAATTCCTTTTTTAATAATATCAGTTCCTCCGCCGTCGACGGGGCACGTAGCTGGATCGTCACATAGTAGGCGATCCATTGGTGTGTCTACTCAGCGTATCACTCCAGGTACGTGAGTAAAAGTTTAGATGTTTACTTAAGAGTTTTTTAAATATTTTGATTTTGTGACAGTTGCTCCACCGTCAACGGGGAACATAGTCGGTACGTCTCGATCGCACGACGACGATCGTCATGTCACACCAGGTTATTTTTTGTATATTACATAATTTTATATAGGAGCTAAATTTTATGTATTTTCTTATGATGACAGTTGCTACCGCACCGCCACCGCCGAGAATACTAGAGGCTTCATCATATTCTAGCATTGGCGAGCGACATCTTACGCCAGGTGATATATTTATTGTTATTCACATTTCTCAATTAATTATATTAATTATTTTTTAATAATGTCAGTTGCTAAGCCGCCGATAGCACAAGCACCTGACTCAATTCATTCAAATGAGAGGACTGCCACTGATCATGCTGTACACATCAATCGGGGTGAGAACATTACTATACGTCTATCAATTATCACAATTTTAATATGGTATGACACTAATGATTTATTATGTATTAGGGCCCGTAGCTGTTGTCGGACCTTCACAGCCTACCCCAGCTGTACCGGATGATGATTCCTCTTCGAGTGATGAAGAGGAGTTACACGATAATGGGGCGGTCACTGTGAATAATATTGCTCGACCGTAAGTTAAATAAGTTGTACAAATTTTGTTATAATTTTGGTTATCATTGAAAATTAATTCTTCTTTGTAATTGGCAGGACCACTTTCATACCGTGCGGGATGTCATTGCTCTCATTCTTTCCCACTTGCCTTAAGGGGCAAGATCCTGGAAAGATGTCCCAATTCAAGTGCGGGATGACATCTTTCGAGCCTTTATGGTACGATCTTCTATTTGGATTATATAATTGAATTTATATTTATTTTAAAATTAGTAAGTTTTAACGTTCTATTTGTAGGAGGCAAATCAGTTTCATCCGGATCTTAGTTTAGGGACGATCCGGAGAGCTTTTGAGGAGGTCGCTATGAAATGCCTCCGAAATCGATTATACAAGTTTCGCAAGGTCATCACGTCCGCCGGCCTCACTTTGTATAGAAAGATGCCCAAGACATATTAGGCGCTCGGTTTGAGAGTCCCTCTGTAGGAAGTGGTAAGTATTTATACTTTTACATTATTTTTATGAAAATTATAGTTTTTTGAAAGTGTAAGTATTTGATGTTCACAAAGGACGGATGAACGATGGCAAAGGAAGTCGGAAAAGGTAAGAGTTAACCGTCTTTCAAAGCCCGAGGTCCACATCCACATAGGAGGATCGATGCGATTTGACGAGCATCGATGGCGCATGGTAATTTACATATAAATTCAATTTATCAAACTTTTGACTTATACTTATGTTATCAACTTTAAAACTTTATTGTAGGAGGAGAAAGAAGGCAGTCCCGTAGACTTTCGTGTGGTCTATGAGGCCACACATAAGAGCCGAAAGACAAACGACTTAGTCACGTCCACTGCTCGTAGGCTTTTGGTAAGTCTCATGATATGGTCATTTGATTGTTGCCGTTAGTGCACTAATTTTGAAATACATAATATTTAAATTTTATAGGATGAGTATATATGTGAAAATGTCTGAAAAGTATGGAGATGATCCGAGTACTCAGCCACCAGGTAATGTTTCTTCATTGGTTTAGTCATGTTTTTAATTTGTGTGTTTCTTGATATATAATTTATATATTATATGATTGTATAATTTTTCTATTTCGTAGAGGACCCTGCTGTTTGGGAGGAGGTGGCCGGCATGATACGAGGGGAATACTTGCGTGGCTTCGGCACAGCTGCTCAGATACCTAGGAAGATCGGAGGATATGCAGGAGGTGCATCTGCTTCGAGCTCATCAGCTGCATCTGATATGACGCAGCTATCACAGCAGCTATCGCAGTAGTTATCGGCGCAGATATCGCAGCAGGTGTCACAACAGTTGTCGTAGCAGTTGGCTCCTCTATTGCAGGAGATTCAGGGATTGATCCGGATGCAGAATCCATCCCCGCGAGGCCATAGATCGAGCACGTCTGGGTTGAACGTCTAGAATGATAATAATAACTCCCAAACCTAGGATATAAACAACCCATGAATACAAACAAAGCTTTTGTTACTTATAGATTTAGATATACACATAGTTTGTTAGTTCGGTTTATTACTTTTCGTATTCTTATGTTCAATATTATGCCTGTGATGCTTTTATATTGCCTGCAATGCTCTTATATTGCATGTGATGTTCTTATACTGCTTGTGATGCTTTTATATTGCTTGTGATGAATATCAATGCATTTTTATATGCATTATATAATTGTATGATTTGGAAAGGGGAAAAATGAGGATTGAATGGATAAAAAAAATCTATAAATGGCATCTCCATAGCGTCCCATTCGCGTCGCAATGGCTGTCGATGCTACGTTAAATATATCGTCCTTAGCGCCATAGTTGCGTCTCATTGGTGACACATACACCATTATATTGCATCACCTCAGCGACTTCCTAGCGTCTAAAGTAGCGACATGTGGGCGCCGAAATAATGTCTCACAGCTTGCGCCCCTTGCGCGTCGACTTAGCGACGCCTATCTTCTATGCACAGCCGCAAACCTCGCGTCTTAATAACGTTGAGATAGCGTCAAGTAGTGGCGCTAGTAGTGTCCCATTTTCTTTGACTCCATTGCGACGCTAGTAGCCACCGATATGCAGCATCCCATTTTGATGACACTAGATAGACGCCAATGCGACGCTCTTCACAACGGAGACGTCATAGCGCCACCCTAGCGTCGCATACCTTGGGTCGCTAATCTCCCATTTTCTTGTAGTGTGCACATCATTGTATAGGATGATGAGGTCAGAAAACCTGGTCCGAGTTCAATTGAACGCAGTCCAGGTTTGTTATCAATCCGGCCCGAGTTAGGCACACCCGACCCGAATTCATGAAATAGAGAAGAAGATTTTTTTTTAATTGTTATGATGTGTAATGATTATTCTACCCTTGTATTAATCATGTCTAACATAGAATAGTAAGGATGCTAATCAAGTCAACAGATAAAATATGTAAAGCGGGACTTCTTAACACTAATTGTCATCGAATCGAATCGTATAGAAAAATTAAAGGCGAGTTTAATAGCCCTACCATCCTAATCGTTATAGTGGGTAAATAAAAGCCCCAAACCTTTTTATTGGGCCCGTCATTCGTACTTTTGGTCCTGATTTGATACACCTTAACCCTACATGAAGTGCCATGAATGTCTATAATAAAATAAGTTGATCTCGCATTAGGACACACATATAGATGTTCTAGAAATTGTTTAAAGTAAAAGATGTAGAGAAAGAAAATAAAGACTCAAACAGAAAAGAATCAAATTAAACCAAACTGAACTGAAAAGAGGAAAGAACCGAAAAGAATAGAAAGAACCGAACCGAATTGATAGCATTGTTTTATCATACAAAAAGCTTGCCTATTTGCTATCTTATGTACTAAGTATCTTATATTGATGGAAATTCTATTTCCCTGTGTTTAAATCCCAAAGGAAGGTGAACCGAAAAGTAAGGATGAAGGCGTAGGCAACAACAATGTTCGTGGTGATATAAACTTGCACATGAAAGTTGAGTCATTGGAACTTCTTATAGTTATCTAATATAAAGTTAATTATAAGATAGTTGCCTTCGGAGGACTACTAGGGAAAGAATAGTTAGAAAGTCAAGATCACTTCCACACTTTGTTAGAGAAAGATGAATAATTGTTTCGCTTCCATATCCCATGTAAAGAAAAGCATAAGAAGAATAAATTATAGGCAATGCAGCTCAAAATAAGTCGAGTTGTCACGTGGCAGGAGGGTGAAATTTAGGGTTAGCCATGCTAAATCACATGTTTGCTACAGTGAACCACACATTTTGTTAAGCCACAATCAACTCTACATCCAACGACTCCGAATGTAGGGAACACGCCCATTAAATCCTAGAAAAAAACTCTATCTTTAGTAATATATTCATTTATATTATATTATTATGTATTATTTTGAAAACAACATTATTAGGAAAAGATATAATTGTCCTCTGAACTACCACCCATTATCAAAATAGCTTATAGAAACTTCAGTTCAGATTAGTTTCTAGATTGATTTGAACGGATAGAAAATATCAAAATGTTGGGTCAAAGTTTTAATGCCACATAAAATTATATTTTGATGATACAAACCTCGAATGATTAAAGTTAAATGCTGAAAAAGTTTAGATAAAATGGATAACTTTATGCACTACACATTGATTAAATAATTGAGTATGATCTTATTAGATTCTGGATGAATCATAAATATCAAAGTTGTAGAGAATCCTGCTAGCTATCCATAAATTATAAGATTATCTAATTTGGATAACTATGCAGAAAGTTATGATCAAAATTGTGTAGGACGGTCAACTTGCCGGTCGAAGCAAAGAAGGCTGGTCGAGGATATACTAGTCGACCGATTGAAGATACAGGTCGACCGATAAACACATGAGCTGCTCCGGATGACGTCGAGACTATACCGGTCGACATACCAGTCGACAGTCTAGTCAATCGACCACGTGTAGAAGCTGAAGAAATGAGTACAACGGTCATATAGACTGATCGACTGATCCATTAATGCGATCGACCGATCAACTGCAGTCAATGAAGAAAATAAGCCAACGATCATATAGACCAGTTGACCGGTCCATTAATGCGGTCGACTGGTCCACTACTGGAATGAATAGTAATGGCTATATTTTAAGGAGAAAGATGAGGAATAAATTCTAGACGAATTTTCAACATGTTCAAGCCTATAAAAGGAGTGCCAAAGCCAAAAGCAAAGGCACCCATCCAAGCATTGAAGCAAAATTTCAAGAAATCAAAAGAAGATCTTTTTCCTTGAAGTTATCATTTAGAGTTTTCTTTCTTTCTTTCCTCTCTTCTTGTGGGTGTTCTATTGTAAAAGAGAGAAACCATTTTTCAGAAATATTGTGAGAGCTCCTATGTGAAATAGGTTCAAAATCTTACCTCTTGAGCAAGAGAAAAGATTAGCTTCATAGGAGGAAAGGTTTATTTTGCCTCTCGAAGCAAAGAAAAGGCGCTTGTATAAGTAGAGGAAGTGCTTAGTGGAATATCCGTCGGTCTCGAGGTCGAGAAGTGGGAGCGGGAACGTAGGCCAAGGTCTCTCGCGGAAGTGCTTAGTGGAATATCCGTCCGTCGGTCTCTCTCTCTCCCCCTCTCATACTATGTTTATGATCTGAATTGCTTTGATTTAAAAGGATTAACGAATCGATTTTAAGCTTCCGCGACGGTTTTCGTAAAATCGACATTTTTGGATTAAACACCAATTCATCCCCCCCCCTCTTGGTGCCCTTTGGGGGTGTTTGGTATGAGAATACAATGAGGGATAAAACCTTTGTTCTTGTTCATTCATCCAAACACCCGTAGAACAAGGTCAAGAGGAGAGACAAGAAAAGTTCTTGTCCGATAAATGTTTTTTGCTTTGGAAATTGAAAAAGTGAGATTTTAATGTTCTTACTATGAGTGAGAACAAAAGAGAACTAACATTTTTCTTTTTAAAATTTTAAATAATTATAAAATTCACAGAACAAAAATGTTCTTTACATTTTGTTCTTGTCCTTAGGTCATTGTGACCTAATACCAAACAGCCCCTTTGAGATCCTACAATTGGTATTAGAGCAAGGTTACTCTTGTTTTAAGATTAATCATTTTTAGATCTGATTGTTTCAAGATTTGATCATCTTGTTTTAAGATTTAACAATATTTAAAGAGCATGACATCAAGTGGATTCAGTTTTTCCGAAGGTCGATCTATTGTTCGTCCTCCACTTTTTAATGCATTAAATTTTTCTTATTGAAAAATTAGGATTCAAGCCTACATATGTTCTATTGATATTGACATGTGGGACATCGTTGAAAAAGGCTATTATTTACATGAAAAATTATCTTCAGACTACTACGAAAGACAATATTTTTTCAAAATTGGATTGGAAAGCTAAAAATATTTTTTATTGTGCTTTGGATTTAACAAAATTTAATCGGATTTCCAGCTATGAAAGTGCAAATGTGGTTTGGAAGAAACTTATGGACAAAGTTAAAGAATCTAAACTAAATATTTTAAATCATCAATATGATTCTTTCAAGATGCATGAAAATGAATCCATAAATGATATGGTTGTTAGATTTAACGATACTGTGAATGACTTAGCCCTCTTGGACGAGCCAAGAACTAACCCCCCAAAAGTGAAAAAGTTTCTCAAGTCGCTCATCTCCAAATGGCATACAAAGAGGAACGTGATTGAAGAAAAAAGACTTAAATAGTCTGGATTTTGATGATCTATTGGTTCCTGTTGACTTTGAGATCTGAATCCAGGAAGAAGAAGAAGAAAAAGCCCCCAAGAAGAAAACATTGGCATTGAAAGCGAACGAAAGTGAAGAAGATTCAAATAAAGAAGAAGTGGACGAAAAGAGATTCACTCGCTACACAAGAAAACTAGATAAGTATCTGAAGTTGGTGAAAAAGAAAGGGAAGAATGAAAAGCCAACCCAAAGATCACATAAACATCACAAAGAAGAGAAATCTCAGAAAAGGAAAAAGAAGAAATATGAAGAGTCAAGTGAAGATGAATCAAATGACTCATCAAGCTCTTCTAGTGAGAAGATATACTTATGCTTAATGGCTCACAATGATGAGGTAGTTTTTAGCCCTTCAATTTCAAATAATTTCTCATCGAGCCTTTTCGAAGAAAATATTCCTTTAGATGTGAATGAAGAATTTTCCTCCCTCATAAAAATATATTTTTCAATTAAAGAGGAAAATAAAAAATTACTAAATGAGATTGAAAAACTAAAAGAAGAAAAGGATACATGTTTTTATTGAAAATGAAAACTTGAAAAATGAAATTGATACTTTGGAAATTACACATGCCTGTGAAATTGTAAAACTAGCATGTTCCTTAGAAAAAGTAAAACAAGAAATTTTTTTTTTAAAAAAATGCACAAAATAATGATAAGACTATTTCTTATATAATGAAAAACAATCTTAGGAATCATTTTGTACATGAAAATTCTTATTGGAAATCCAATCATTCTCAAATGTTTTACATGTGGATTTTATGGTCATTATTCATATCAATGTAAAATAAAAAAATCATCACAACATGACATGATTTGGATTCCGAAAGGAACATTGCCTAACAAAATAGGACCCAAAGAAGTTTGGGTACAAAAACTTACTTGATTGTTTTTCAAATGTGCCTCACATGTAAAACAAAGGACGAATGAAAATGAAAATATGAAGGCACAAAGGTTATGGTAAAAAGTATCATTGGTTATACTGTTGTATTTTTTTATGGTTTTTAAGTGTTAAACCTAATTTTTTATTTTACTCAAAATTCAAAATTACTATTTCTTTGAAAGAAAAGAAAGGAACAAGAAAATTGGTCAGAGTGATAGGGGAGCATGTTAAAGTTTTCAACCCTATTTTGATATATCATTGTTGTATCAAAGTTTTATGCAAAATTTTGATTCTTAATATATTTTTCGGTGGCTTTCATTATAAACTAGCCATAAATTTAAGGGGAGTTATCTTTTAAATCTTTATGATGAAGTACTTTACATGTATATTATATGAAAAAGGGGAAAAATAAATATTTTGAAAATATGATTAAGGGGGACTTACATATGGTTTCTTATATGCTTCATATACAAATTATTCCTTTTGATGAAACAAAAAGAGGAGAAATATAACCCGAATATAATCCTATATGAAGAGTTCCTTACAATTAATATTTATGCGAATATCTCCAATTGTAAGAAAAGTTAAGTGTTAGGGGGAATAAAATTGATCTTACAAGAATTTTATAAGTTTTTCGCAACTTATATATTCTTCATATTTCTCGGTTTGTCTTCATCAAGAAGGGGGAGACTGTTGGGTCAAAGTTTTAATGCTTTATATAGTTATATTTTCATGATACAAACCTCGAAAGATTAAAGTTAAAATCTGAAAAAAATTTGAATAAAATGGATAACTTTATGCCTTACACTTTGATTAAATAATTGACTATGACCTTGTTAGGTTCTGAATGAATCATAAATATCAAAGTTGTAGAGAATCCTATTATCTATCCATAGAATCCAAGATTATCTAATTTGGATAACTGTGCAGAAAGTTATGATCAAAAGAGTGCAGAGCGGTCAATCTGTCGGTCAACATAATGAAAGCCGGTCGAGAGAACACCGGTCGACCGAGCTGGAGATACTGATTGACCGAGCAATAGATGACTAACCCGGTTGACGTCGAGATGATTCCGGTCGACGTACCGGTCGACATTTCGATCATCCGACCACGGGCAGAAATTGAAGAAATGAGTGCAACGGTCATATAGACTGCTCAACCAGTCTATTAATGCGGTTGATCAATCAACTGCGATCAGTGAAGAAAATAATGCAATGGTCATATAGTCCGGTTGACCGGTCCATAAATGCGGTCGATCGGTTCACTGCTGGAATGAATAGTAACGACTATATTTCAAGGAGAAAAATGTGAAATAAATTCTGGACGAATTTTCAACATGCTGAAGCCTAGAAAACGAGTACCAAAGCAAGAAGCAAAGGCATTCATCCAAGCATTGAAGCAAAACTTCAAGAAATCAAAAGAAGATCTTTTTCCTTGAAGTTATCATTTAGAGCTTTCTTTCTTTCTCTCTTCTCTTCTTGTGAGTGTTCTATTGTAAAATAGAGAAACCATTTTTCATAAATATCATGAGAGCTCTTGTGTGAAAGAGATTCAAAATATTACTTCTTGAATGAGAGAAAATATTAGTTTCATAGAAGGAGAGGTTTGCCTTACATCTCGAAGCAGAGAAAATGTGATTGTGTAAAGGGCTCTCTTCCTTGTCCCATTTGGAACAAAGAAAGTGCTTAGTGAAATCTCCGACAGGGACATAGAACTCGTCAACAATCACTGTGTCTTTGTGTTTGCATTCTCTCTCTCCCTCTCATATTATGTTTATGATCTGAATTGCATTGATTTAGAAGGATTTACAAATCGATTTTAAGTTTCGGCAACGGTTTTCGTGAAATCGACATTTTCGGTTTTAACCCTAATATATACTCCCTCTTGGTGCCTTGGGATCCTACAATTGGTATCAGAGTCAGATTACTCTTGTTTCTTTTTAAAGATTTAACCATATTTTAGAGCATGGCACCATATTTTGAAGAAGGTTCTTCCATTTTTGACCCACCAAGTTTTAAGGCCTATTCCTATTCTTCTTGAAAAATTAGAATGAAGATATATTTATGTTCAATTGATTTTGATATGTGGGAAATTATAGAAAATAATTTTGAAAAGTCAAAGAATATTTTGAATGGTGTTTCCATTGATCTTTCTTTCTTTGAATATGACGATTTCAAATGTTGATTGAAAAACTTGACTACAATGCCAAAAATGCCTTTTATTCCTCTTTAGATTCTTATGCCATGAATCTTATTTCCAAATGCTCTACCTCTCATGAGATTTAGCAAGTTTTGTTAAATAGTTACGAAGGGAGTGACTTTGACAAAGAGAGCACATCGGATGTGTACAATGAAGAAAACGATGATTCAACATCTACGACATCCAAAGATGATGTGTTATGCTTAATGGCAAAAAGTGAGGATGATGAGGTAACATCAACTTCATCTTATTCCTCTACTAATGATAGTGATGATGATGTTGATATTGCTTTTGATGTTCATAAAGAATTTGCTTCTCTCATTCAAAAGTAATATTTCTCTAAAAAAGAAAAAGGAAACTTTAATAAATGATTTTCATATCTTGAAGATAACTATGATTCTCTCAAAAAGGAAAATGTTGCATATTTAATTCAAATAGACACCTTAAAAAGGAAAAATGATTCTCTTTCATTATTTTGTGCATCTTATGAATCTTTAAGAGTTGAGAATTCAAAACTAATTGTATTGCATGATTCTCTCAAAGAGGAAAATGAAAACTTGAAAAATGAAATTGATTCTTTGAAAATTACACATGCTTGTGAAATTGTGAAACTAGCATGCTCGTTAGAAAAAGTAAAGAAAGAAAATGAAAAATAAAGTAATGTCTCATGCAACGAAAAATAATCTTAGGAATCATTTTGGACTACTCTTTTTGGAAATTCAATCATTCTTACGATATAAAATCACATATTACGTGTTTTGCATGCATATTTCATGGCCATTATGCTTATCAATGCAAAGTAGGAAAAACATTTCAACATGACATGATTTGGGTTCTAAAAGGAACAATGTCTAACAAAATAAGACCCAAAGAAGTTTGGGTACCAAAAGTTACTTAATTGTTTTTCAGATGTGCCTCACATATAAAGCAAAGGAGGAATTGGAAATGTGAAGGCACAAAGCTTATGGTAAAAGTATCATCTATTTTTTTATTTCATTCAAAAATTCAAAAATACTATTTTTTCAAAAGAGGAACCATATAAATGAAAATTGGTAATAGTGATAGGGGGACCATGTTAAACTTTATTTTGACATATCATGAATATCATTGTTGTATCAAAGTTTTATGCAATATTTTGATCCTTAATATATTTTGTTTTGGCTTTCATCAAATTATTTCCATTTTGCCATTATAAAATAGTCATAAATTTGGGGGGAGTTATTTTTTACATACTAACTCTTTATGATGCAATATTTTACATGTTTCTTATATGACAAACGGGGAGAATAAAATTATTTTAAAGATGGCATGATTAAGGGGGGGTTACATATTCTTTTTTATGTGATTCATATGCAAATTATTTTTTGATGAAACAAAAGGGGGAGAAATGTAGGAGAAATATGATCTAAATATAACTTTATATGAAGAGTACCTTACAATTAATATTTATGTGAATATCTACCATTGTAAGGAAAGCTAAGTGAAGGAGTAAAATTGATTTTACAAGAATTTTACAACTTTTTCGCAACTTATTTATTTTTCATATTTCTCGGTTTGTCTTCATAAAAAAAGGGGAAGATTGTTGGGTCAAAGTTTTAATGCCATATAAAATTATATTTTGATGATACAAAGCTCGAAAGATTAAAGTTAAATGCTGAAAAAGTTTAGATAAAATGGATAACTTTATGCACTACAATTTGATTAAATAATTTAGTATGATCTTATTAGATTCTGGATGAATCATAAATATCAAAGTTGTAGAGAATTCTGTTAACTATCTATAGAATCCAAGATTATCTAATTTGGATAATTGTGCAGAAAGTTAAGTTCAAAATAGTGCAGGGCGGTCAACTTGTTGATCAAAGCAAAAAAAGTCGATCGAGGATATACCGGTCGACCGAATCAAGATAACGGTCAACCAATAAATACATGAGCTGCTCCGGATGACGTCGAGACGATACCGGTCGATCGATCATGTGTAGAAGCTGAAGAAATAAGTGCAATAGTCATATAGACCGATCGATTGGTCCATTAATGCAGTCGACTGATGAACTGAGTTCAATGAAGAAAATAAGCCAACGGTCATATAGACCGGTCGGCTGGTCCATTAATGTGATCGACCGGTCCACTGCTGGAATGAATAGTAATGACTATATTTTAAAAAGAAAGATATGGAATAAATTCTGAACGAATTTTCCACATGCTGAAGTTTATAAAAGGAGTGACAAAGCCAGAAGCAAAAGCACGCATCCAAGCATGGAAGCAAAACTTCAAGAAATCAAAAGAAGATCTCTTTCCTTGAAGTTATCATTTAGTTCTTTCTTTCTTTCTCTCTTCTCTTCTTGTGAGTGTTCTATTGTAAAAGAGAGAAACTAATTTTTTAGAAAGATTGTGAGAGCTCCTATGTGAAAGAGCTTCAAAATCTTACCTCTTGAATGAGAGAAAATATTAGTTCCTAGGAGGAGAGGAGAAAATGTTATTGTGTAAAGGGCTTTCTTCCTTGCCTCATTTTAAACAAAGGAAGTGCTTAGTGGAATCTTTGACAGTCTCGAGGTCAAGAAGTTAGAGCGGGGACGTATGCCAAGTGTGGCTGAACCTCGTCAACAACCACCCGTGTTCATTGTGTTTGAATTATCTCTCTATCTCCCTCTCATATTATGTTTATGATCTCAATTGCATTGATTGAAAAGGACTAACGAATCGATTTTAATCTTCCGCAACGGTTTTTGTGAAATCAACATTTTTAGTTTTAATACCAATTCCACCCCCCCCCCCTCTTGGTGCCTTGGGATTCTACACAAAAGCCAACAAAACTGAACAAATTTCTAAAATGATGTGTACCGACTAGTGAGTTAGGAAAAAAAGTAAAAGATATGTCTTATCCTAATATGAACTTGGAAATGCCCATAATTGCAATCAATGATAGAAGAATGTCTTAGCAAAGTTGGATGATCAAGATTATGTTGTGAATCTCAGAGATAAATAAATAGAGTATAATCAAGAATATTTGAGATTTACAATTAATCCAATTACAAGATCGAGTTGGATCAAATCCAACTTCTAATCAACATGTTACAAAATGGACTGCACAAAGAGTCTAACATCATTTGGGCCAAATAAATCATGTTTTAATAATATTTATTTGAAAATTTTGGAATTAATTATATATGAAAAATTTTGTTGAAAGTTGTAAAAGAAAATATTTGGTTATTTCAAGAAATTAATTACCTTACTTGTAGGTTAAATTAGGGCATTTTCTTGCACCCTAAATTTTGGCTTCTAGGGCCTATAAATATTGATATTTGTTATTATTTTATATTAATTGAATCTATTAAATTTTGGTTTAACTATTTTTGATAGGAGAGAACTCCTACATTCCGTGTTCTCTGTGAACTTTCGCTATTAATTACAAGGTAGACTTGTGATTAAGGCCATGAATTTATAATATTGATTGCTTGATTCATTGATAATCTCAAGATTGATATTCCACTTTCTTAAATTCATTTTTAGTTGGTATCATAGCCTTTTCTTTTTATCCATTTTGCTAGTTATCCTCCATTATTGGATCTTACACAATTTAGTTTCTGGAAAAAAAACAAAAAAATTTTGAAAAAAAGTCTTCTTATCTATTCTTCAATCCTTAGTCTTCTTCCTTATTTACTCTTATATTTAATTGTTTTTGTTCTTTATCAAAATATTGTTGGATAGTTCTTATCGAAACTTGCCTTGATAGTTCTTTATTATCAAAATCTACTGAAGTTTAGGAAAAAATCTCAAAAAAAATCGAAAAAGGAAAAACTGGAAAGGAGAGTGCAAGAAAGGAGAAAAAGGAGGGACGCAAAAAAATATCGATTGATTTAATTGCTCGGTGACTTGCATTAGTTTCCTTAGAAATTGTTGGAGGGTTCAAGAGAGAAAACATATTGAATGGTAAGTACAATTGAGGGAAAAGCCAAATAGAATTGCGATAAAAGTCATTGTATGATCTGAGTGCACCACCTGAGAATATTATTTGGCTTCTTTGTTTTTTACATTATGTAGGATATTGATGTGATAATTATGCAGAAAAGTCTTGTATTAATTATTTTGCATACTCCACATATTCAAGATAATTCTCTTGAAATAGAATCACAACAAGAAAATATTTTATACGTACATTATTGTATTATGGATAGAACTTGTGTACTGATTATCTATAGTGGAAGTTGCGTCAATCTTGCTAGCTATTACATGGTGGAGAAGTTGGGACTACCAACATTCAAGCATGCCAAAAACCATACAAGATGCACGTTGACAAACAATGAAGGAGAAGTGAAAATGACTAAACAAGTGCTTGTGTTATTTAAACTTGCAAGATTCACTAACAAAGTATTATGTGATGCAATTTTTCAATGCATGTTTGTCATATTTCTTTCAGGCGACCTTGACAATATGATTGATGTGTGATAAATGCTGGAAGGATGGAAGAAAGTCTACTTTAGCACCATTGTCACCTCAAAAAGTATATGAAGAGCAGGCGCAACTTAAAGATTGTGCAGCACAACATCATTTCAAGAAGCGTTATTTCAATATGGAGAGGAAAAGCTTGGTTGCACAACATCATTTCAAGAAGGGTTATCTCCATAAGCAACTACCGCTATATTTCGCATGTAACTTCAAATTACGAACTTATTTTTTTGTATCTCTAAACTATCATAAGTTTTTCACTTTAATTCTTCCGTCTAGTTTTATTATGTTTTTCATTACTTTTACTTTTTTCCATTTATGAAAAGACTAAATTACCCCTCCCTCTAAAAAAATATGAAATAACAAATATAAAAAATAAAAAAATTCCTGGAAAGATTAAAGTGGTAACAAAAATTTGTCATTTATGAAAAGACTAAATTATCCCCACCCGCCAATCTTTTTTCTTTTTTTATTTTTTATATTTATTATTTGATGTGTTATGGAGAAAGAGGTAATTTAGTCTTTTCATAAATGGGAAAATAAAAAATAATGGAAAAGGTAACATAAGTAGACGGAAGGACTAAAGTGAAAATATCGTGATAGTTTAGGGATACAAAAAAATACGTTCATAATTTGGGGTTAGATTCAAAAAATTATGATAGTTTAGGAAGGTTTATGAAAATAATCCTTTCAAGAAAGATAAAGATGATTGTTGTACTATAGTTGAAAATAATTTTATGGGGTGTGAGGATGATAAAGATGAAAAAAATGAGTGCCACAACTTGAGCATTGAAAATGAGAGCCATAAAACTTTTGAGTATTCAGAAAAATCACTTTTGGAAAGCATTGAGAGAAAACATTTATGTGTTAAGTATTGTGAGGATGGAAGAAGATCAGAGCTTGAGTATTTAGAAATGCAACCTTCAAAGAGATTTAAGCAAAAAGACATGAGCGTTGAGGGAAAAAAGAGAGTTCAATAATTTTTCTTCTGACACTAATAATCTTTTGTCTTGTCATTTTGATTTTCTTGTGCAAGTATGTAAGAGTGGAGTTCATGACGTTACATATTCTATCTTTCAAGAAGTTAAAAGATATTGTGTTGAGTTTATGATAGCACATTTTAAAAGACCATCTCTTAGTTTTGAAAATTTGTATTTGCTTAATGTGACCAATTTTTGGGGTTTAGTTGACACTAGTATTGAATGTCATCCAAACATTAGATCTCAATTCTATATTCCACTTTCTTATTTATTGAGTGTTGATACACTTTATGCGAGCCATATGGTGAACTTTTGGAGTAAATATTTTCTAATCATAAATATTTTTGTTTGGTTGATTTTGATTTCTAAATTTTCTAATGAGCCTAGAATCTTATTCATTTCCTTAAATCAACTCTTGTGCTTTCCAAAGATCATTTGTTCCAATGATTATTGCAAACGTTTATATAATTTTCACATCATATTAGAAAAATCGTAGTATTTGCATTAGTTGGACTTCTATGCATTTTTCATCGAAGATTTGAGATTAATTTCTTTGGGAATATTTTTATTAATATCAATCATTTGCATGATAATTTTGGTGATATTTTGAGTTGTTGCGAGGACTTGCATGATTCTCTTGATAAGCAAAGTTGTTTGCTACGTTACGGGATCCTATGATATTTCACTTGTAAATTTTAAAGATCCATTTTATTTTGAGAAAAATGATATCTTTATTTTGGAACTACTTGAAAAATTCGTTGTTGGATCTATAGTTATGTGGAATACATTGCTCATTTTATTTGACATGATTCTTATGCACAAAAAAGGTGCCTAAAGTTTCATAATTTATTTCTTGAAATATTGTTGTCACATGGTACAAGATATTTTATCCAGATGAGTATGGGAGTTACATTACTTTTATACTACTTAAGTTGTTTTTCTTTGCATTTGCAGAAGATAATTAGGATGATATAAATGTGAAATCATACTTGCATCCTTGATCAAGATACATCATGCATGTCATTTGACCCATGAAAGGGAAGTATCAATATCTTCATTATGTGTGTTAAAAATTATTTAAGAAATTTAGATATATAATATGCTACAATTCTCTTATTGTGGATGCTGATTCGATGACATATTCTTTTGAAGAGAAGGGAATGATATGAATTTGAAAATGTTCATAGTTGCAATAGATGATAGCAAAGTTGGATGACTAAGATAGTGTTGTGGATTTCAAAGATAAAGAAATTGAAGATAATCAAGAATATTCTCATCTTACAATTGATCCAATTATACGTTCATAGTCGGATTAGATCCAACTTCTCAACATATTACAAATTGGGTCGCATGAAGAGTTAGCACAATTTGGGTCAAATAAATCATGATTTAATCATATAATATTTAAAATTTTCAGAATTAATTATAAATTAAAAATTTTGGTGAAAGTTGGCTAAGTTAGGACCTTTTTTCCACCCATAAATATAGGTATTTGTTATTATTTTAAAAATCATTAAGTCTATTAAATTTTGGCTTAATTACTTTTGCTATATGGGAACTCCTACAATCCGTTCTCCATGTCACATATATCTTTACGATCTTGTCACATTATTGATCATATCATCATATGACTTTTGATTATTGAACCCCAAATATAATATAGATTAGACAAGATAAAAGATGGAAAATATTAAATGAAGAGATCTTATGATTGATTGATGATGATCAACTTGGTCAAAAAGAAGTCAAAAGATATTCCACTGACCTATCTTTTAGGAAGATGAAAGACACTCGACTATTGGCATTGAAATACTCTGCCTTGACCACAATGGAGTTGACAAACACTCCACCAGTTTATATTAAAGGGAGTTCAAAGGCACTCCATGATAAGTCTAATATAATGAAAATGAAATGAATGATTATTACCTATGATGATGGGCTATACCCAATGATATGATGATTACCGATGATGATGGGTTATTCCCAATAATGTTATTGATTCTTTTATTATTATCCTTTATTTACGATTGACTATGTCATTCTAATCTTAATGATCCTCATTATGATTATTCAATTTCTTGATGCTTGGCTATGTTAGTGTCGATGCAATGACTTGAGGTCTAAGGACCAAGATGGTCTCATTGAATAATCCCACATGGGTAAAACACATAAGTGGTCATGGGCTTATATGTAGCTGATCCCTTCACCTATTAAGATGCGTTTAAATTCGTACAGTCCAATGGCCCAAAGCGAACGATATCTTGATTGGACCCGAGGAGTGTTACAGAATGGTATCAGAGCCGATTTCGTGTGCTCACTTGAGCCATATGGGAAACACGAACCCCTCTCAACGAGGACATAGCCCTTTATGGGGGAAAGATTGTAACGTCCTAAGGTCTAAGGACCAAGATGGTCTCGTCCCACATGGGAAAAATACGGGGGTGATCATGAGCTTATATGTAACTATCTCCTTCACTTGTAATACTCCCTTAGCTCCGTCAAGATATTGTTCGCTTTGGGCCTTCGGCCCACATGAATTTAAAACGCGTCTTGATAGATAAAGGAGGATGTCACTTATAAGTCCACGACTACCTCCGTGTTTTATCCATATGGGAATATCTTTCACCCTTTGATCCTTTCACCTTGGGGGCCTTATAATTACCCTCCCCTCAAGGAGTGACCCATGGGTCGAGTTCCCTCATGGTTCAAGTGAGCACGCGAGAAAGACTCTGATATCTTTTGGAACACCCCCTTTAGCGCTATCAAGATATTGTTCTCTTTATAAGTAAAAGGGGATGCCACTTATAAGCCCATGATCACCTCCGTGTCTTATCCATGTGGGACTATCTTTCACCCTTTGGTCCTTTCACCTTGGGGCCTTATAAATTTGTAACACCCCCCGGCCAAATCAAGATATTATTCACTTTGGACTTATGACTCACATGAATATAAAACTGGTCTTGATAGGTAAAAGGGTTATAAGCTCATGATCACCTCTGTATTTTGCCCATGTGGAACTATTCAATGAGACCAGCTTGGTCCTTATACCTCAGGTCATTACAATCTTTCCTCCATAAAGCGCTCAACATTCTCATTGGGCGACGTCCGTATTGGCCCATGGCCCGTGTTTTCCACATGGTTCAAGTGAGCAAGCGAGGTTGGCTCTGATACCATTCTATAACACCCTGACCCAATTAAGATATTGTTCGCTTTGCACTTTTGGCCCATACGAATTTAAAATGTGTCTTTATAGGTAAAGGAGATAACTACATATAAGCCCATCACCACCTCCATTTTTTGCCCATGTGGGACTATTAATGAGATCATCTTGATCCTTAGACCTCAGGTAGTTACAATATCTGAAAACTCCATATGATACTTATGATGTGCTCAAAGATTATAATGTTCTATCTCTGAGGTCAGACGATCGATCTTATGGTTGTGTGATTAATTTTTCATATGTGAATGATTCAAATTATCATGATGTGACACTTCTCTTATTATAATGTCCATTCTTACTGATGACTATATATCCTACTCTAATGATCCTTAATGTTAAGAATGATTATGTTTCATGATCAATGTTCTGTTATGATTCTAATGTTAATTTGTAATCTTATATCTTTATGTCTTACCATGTTGATGTGGAGAAATTATGTATATCTTTCATTTATGTTCAACATGCATTCATCTCACGTTTTGTTATGTTGTCATATTCGAACACGTGTTATTGTCGGCATGTAACTTTTATTATTTATCAACATCTATCTTATGGTAATTTGCATTCTTGGGATTCATTACTTGTTTTGATTATTTTCCATATAAAAATCTCAACAGACAAAATATGGGGTCATGCAAGTATATGCCCCACTTGCGCACTACATAGGGGCATGAAGGTGGGTATCCCCACCTAGACACAGGGGATGTTTGATACGAGGTAATCTAAATAGATTACCAATTATTTTATTTTAAATTCCCAGGGCCCACCACATTACTTCGTTTGGCTGTAATTGATTACCGGTAATTTTAATTGCTCTGATAATCTAGATAGCAGGCAGAGAAGGTGTCTTTTCAAATTACCAACGGGTGGAAATACATTTTGACGAAAATATCTATTTAATTAATTTTTAACTTTAAATATTTTATTAATAAATAAATATCAGTTAACTTCATCTTTTTTATTATTTGGAATCATTTACAAATAACTTTTAATTTTATCTCATATTTTATATATATATTCTATTTTTTTCATTGTTTAGTTATAATAATATGTAATTAAAATCTAAAATAATTTTAGGGGTATTTTGTTAATTTTGTCACTATCCATTTTGATTATTATTTGTATTGTCAGTACTTACCATACACTGTAATGTAACGAATAAAATTTCACGAATAAAATTGTGGCAGCAACTCATGGATATTGATGGTCATTAGCCACAAAAATTATTTTTATGACTATAAATATCATAGTAACCACAAATATTTATGGAAGTATTAAATATTAACAAATGTGGATAATAATACCATTTGTAGAAAATACTTTGATATTGACAACGAAAATTTCATGGGCATTATTGCTTGACTTTCATCGCTAATTATATTTGTGACTATTAGCATATTTTCTTTCCACAAACAATATGTAACAATTATGAGTATAATTTTTATGATACATAGTAAAAACATTTTTAATACGAAATTAAAAATGATTGATCATTTTTAATTATTAGTTACAAATTATTTTATAAGTTAAAAAAATTATATATAAATATTTTAATGTAAAATACATAAAATAATTGGCTAGACACATTCCATAAAATAAAAAAGATAAATTTAAATGATATTTTTTATAAATTGTCTTACTCAATGACAATAATTCATGCAGAATAAAAATATTAAAAAGTTGTCAACTACATTATCAAAGAATTCTATGACATAGCAATATAAAAAAATGAATTTTAAAAAGTTAACATAATCTAACTTTTATAATTGAAAGAAAGCTTCTAGCTTCTCTTCCATCTTTCTTTGACGATCCTCCATCGCAATCATATTTTGTTGTCGATCTTGAATTAGTTCTTTTTGAGATTCAATAAGTGCCTGTGAGATTTTATAAGCTGCAAATATTCCTCAGAACATTTCATAGTGAGAAAGCTTCTCACGTCATCTCATCGCTTCTTCCAATTGTTCTTGTATGCTAGTATTAATCCTTGGAGGAGGACACACCATAGCCTAAACCTCATAATATTCTGATTTTGTACCTATTACTTTTGTTCTTGCATACTTTTGAAACTTTTGTTCCACTATCATTGATGGTTCTACTTCAAATTGTACAAAAGTTAAAAAATATAAAATAAATAAAATAAAATAATAACTTGTGTAGCAACCATAGCATCCTATAAAATAAATAAAAAAATAGTTTAAAATAAAATGGATATATATATATATATATATATATTCACAATTATAAATTGCACATACATATTTTTGTTTGGCTTCATCGTAGTCCATCATTTCCCCTCTTTGAAATGAACATGCATATACATCTTAATTTCGCCACTTGCAATATTAGTAGAATCTTGATGTATAATATACAAACAATAAAGAGTTACTACAATTTAACATTTCATACCATACAGAAAAGGAAATAAATTTGAATAATAAAATTAATTAATAATGTAAACTAATATAAAATAATAGGAATAAGTATCATAGTAAAATTTCTTAAATATAAAGGATCAAACATCATTCAAAAATTTTTAAACCAAAGAGAAGACATAATGTTCTTTAAATGATGGACACCTCCATTTTATCCATATATACCTTAGTTTGTAATGAATAACATACCATATCATGAATATGACGGTGAAAAGACTTCGAACCTCCACAATGATGTACCATTAGATTTTTATGGTTGTTAGAATTAACCTTAATTCGTTTATGGCTAAACAATAAAGTTCAAATGGTAATAATATAATAACAAAAAGTATACTTAAAAAATATCACAACTAGTATAGAAAATAGTAAAGCATACCTGATATTTTTCTTCTAAAAAATGATTGTATACTAGTTCCCAATTACTCTACGAGACACAACATATGGATTTCTAAGTGCTAATGCATTTCCACCCTTGTTTTAAATGTGCTTATGCCATTACTAATGCATTCATTGTATCATCTAGCTCTTGCATCAGGACCAATTGCCAAAGAAACAAAAGCATCCATAGCCAGGATCATTTTGTTGGCATATTTGCAGAAAGAGAGTTCACCAATAAGCGAAGATTGTTAAAGAAATACTTCAATCATTTCATTTTGTTGAAGAAGCGAGAATTACGAATTCAAATAAATCTCACGAAAGGGCGTGAGCTGCATAAAACAGAAAGTATTCATAAAAACATTATATAACTTTGTTATAAGATTAAAGAAAGTAATTGTGCAATTAAAATAAAAAAAATTGATACATATTAAAATAATTCATCATATGTGGATTAACTTTTAAAAATCTTGAATGTACCAAATGACATGAAAATGAATATAACAGCACTTTTATATAACTACGATAATTAAAAAAATTAAAATAATAATATAAAACTAATTGAATAAAAAAAATAATTCGTACGTGACAAGGAAGAAAGAGAATTTTGGCTACATGTTATTTTATTGAGCACAACATTATATTTGTATCTTTATAATCTGTAAGAAAAGAGAAAAAAAAGCATGGCCGCAACTTTGCCTTCTCAAGCAGGGGAGGCAGCCTCCGATGGCTGCCCCAACGCGAGAGGCGGGCAGTGAGCCGCCTCTCGGGGCTGTGAGCTGCCTCTTGTGCAGAGGTGACCACCCGCCGACCCGAAGAGAGAGGCGGCTCCACGGCCGCCCGTGCGTAGAGAAAGCCCCCGACGACTGCCCCAGCGGATCTCGCGCAGAGGCGTCCATCGAAGCGTAAGGAAGGCTGGTAGCGGTCGCCTCTGTGCAAGACGTGGCCGTTGAGCCGCCTCGTGCGTGGAGGAGGCTCCCCACAGTCGACCCCGCGTGAGAGGGGCTCGGTGAGCCGCCTCTCGCACAAAGGCGAACACCAATGGCTCCCCTACGCTCCGGTGGACACCATTGCATGAGAGACAGCTCGATGGCCACTTCATGCGCATGAGGCGGCCCTTGATGGCTGTCTCAGCGCGTGAGGTTGCCGTCGAGCCGCCTCTCGCGCAGAGGTGTTCATCGGAGCGCAGGTAAGGCCGTTGGCGGTCAGCCCGGCACGAGAGGTGGTACGTGGGCCTCCTCTCGCGCAGAGACGATCGCCGGCAGCCTCACCTATGCTTTGGTGGTCGCCTCTGCAATAGAGGTGGCTCGACGAGCGTCTCACGCATTGGGGAAGCCGTCGGGGGAGCCTTCGTGCGAGAGGCAGCTCAACGACCATGCATGAGGCGGTGGCAGGGATGTGGCCACGTAGAGCGGTTTGTTCTGGGCTGAGATGAGAAGATGGAGATGTGGCCGAGACGAGAAGATGTAGACATAGGCGTAGAAGGCATACCGGCAGGAGACCTAAAAGATGATGCCATACTGATCATCTATTATTTTACTTATGATAAATATCAAATCTATCACCTTTGCATTAAAACTTTATTTAATTTATAAAAACTGAGTTATTTTCTGACCTTTTTGAACTAGTATCTGGGAACTAACTAATTTTTGAATTTGGAATTCTTATAGGAGAAAAAAAGGAGATAAAACCCAAGTTGGAGGAATGGGGAAAGAGGGGAGACGGAATGAAGGAAGAATGTGGGAGGAAAAAGAAGAAGGAAATCAGAGTTTGAGGAAGAAAGAATGAAAAGAACTTTTATTTTGCTTATGCCGATATTTGGTTAGAACTTTTATTCCTTGTGGTGTAATTTGTATTGCTACTGTGGTTTGATTCCTTTTCGATAGTCGTATCCATTTGACAACTTTCCATTTGTTTTGAACTGTGTTATGAATGATTTAGTCATATTTAATTTTTATAGATCGAGAGATCTTCTATTTGTTCACACTCTGTCCTATTCGAGAGAAGGGATGGTGTTTACTTGAAACCATTTGCAATCACATTCTTTTTAATGAGCTCTTCCATTTCTAATTGACTGAAAGGTCCAACTTATTATATTGTGAGGCGAGAGTTTGCAATGGTCCTGATTGTCTTGGATTGGGCTTTATGTCGTTATTAGGATTTTAATTAAATGTTCGAAAGGATCGAGAGATCACTTTTCCTAGTAATCAAATTGAGAGATCAATTGATTATTGTTCCTAATCTATTCACTAGCAGCTAATTCCTATCATTCAGAGAGAGATTGAGGGAAGAGTGAAAAGAGTTAGATAGTTTTTAAGGCAAGAATCAAGAGATCATTCTGCTCATTCAGGGATCAATTCACAGTAGTAACCAATTCACCATATAGAAATTCTCATCTCATTAGGATCCTTATTTCTACGATTTCTTTTTGTTTCCTTATTGTTATTAGCATTTGTGACACCTTTTGAGGTATAATGGGATCTTAGTTAATCTAAGTTAGTAGGGTTATGACCCTTGTGGTTCTTACTCGACCTATATACTTGCAATAGTGTGGACTCTAGAGTATTTTAACTACGATTCGAACAATATTTAGTCGGTGTGAGAGATCACAACTTCTAAAGTTCACACAAGTTTTTGGCAACCATTTTCGGGGACATAGATAACTGTTTCCTATCTATATCTTTTGTTGTTTATTTTCTTTAGCATTATTATTCTTTACATTCATCTTTTAATCCTTCGATTTCAAGAATTCTATATGCCCAAGGCTAGCCACAAGCAACTACTTGAATAAGACCCTGAGATTGATTGAACATTCAGAAGGAGAGTGCAAGACGTATAGGAATAGAACACCTTTAATTGAAGAAATAAGTCACGCTCAATCAGTAGAAGTCGAATTAAATTCTGATTCGGAAGGAGAAATGATGGCTCAACAACAAGAACTAACAGTAACCTCTGGTCCCTTCCTTAGAACTTTATACTCCCACTACAGATGGATTGGAGTCGCCTATTTTGAAGCCAGCTGATGCATGCAAAATATAACATATATTTAGTCATGCATTTAATCTCATTTCAAATTATTTTCTAATAGCATGTATCATTTTATGGGCTTATTTACATTAATTTTACAAAAATAAAATCTACCCAAATGTGGTATTTTATTTCTAGGAAGCAAGAAAATAAAATTATGAAGCCAACAGAGAAAATCATGCTCAAATCGGAGTTAAAATGAAGCCAGAAAGTGGAAAATAGTGAAGCAATGCTGAATTGGAATATTAACGGGCCGTGAAAGGATTTTAACGGGTCGTGAAAGGGCCATCAAACTCATTACAGGCAATTAAAAATTGCCCTGAGTCACGGCCATGATCAGGTCTTCACGGGCCGTGAAATCCACCTTTTTAACATTGCAAGGGCCGTGAAAACCATCTCACAGGCTGTGAAAACTCATTCCTAATGTGATTCAGACTCTATTTAAGCTGTTAAAACTAGGTAACAGGCCGTGACAAACCCAGATTCAAAATTTGGATGGATTTTTGGAAGAATTTGAAGTGCACAAGGATGATTTAAAACATGTTATGACCCAAATTTTGGAGTTTGTTAAGGCCAAAATTTCAGAACTAATTCATATTCGAATTTTCCTTATTTCACATAGAAAAAGTTTCTATTTCTTCTTCGATCACATGAAAACTCAAATTCCTATAAATAGAGGCCTTCTACAGCCAGAAGAGATGATGCTAGGGCCTGTAACTAGAGCTTTGAAGCCAAGAACATGAGAGAATTCAGAAGGCTGATGCGTAAAATGATGTAGCAAAATAAAATCACTAGCAAGTGCATTAGTCTCTCAAGTAATATAGTAAAAAGGAGTAAAGAGTGTCGAACCGACGATGAATATTATTAATTTAATATATGAACGTATAAATTAATAAGAGAGCAAAAAATGGATTTTTGAAAATAGGTTTTGTAATTATAAAATAAAATAATGAAAATAAGATAATAATAAGATAAGATAATGGTGTTGAAGTTAGGCCTTAGGATGAAAATAGATCAGGATAAATATTTGAACCATAAAAGATAAATTCAATCTTTAAAGATAGATTAGAGTCTCCTTAAAGTAATATAACATGATTAACTTGCGGTCTCCACGACTGGCATCCCTCAACCTAAGCACGTAGAACTATCTTAAATTAATAAGAATTGAAGTCTCCACAACTGGCATCCTATTGGTTCATATTAAAATTAAGATGCATTAAATTGGATTCCCTAGACTATTAATTCACTCCACAAACTAGTATAGATTAACAAATCACACAAACTTGATTCTCCACACACTAGTTATAAAATTTATGTCAATTATTAATTTCATATAAAATCAATTAAAATTAGCATCATGAATTCTAAAATTAAACACTCCACAAACTAGTATAGCCTAATTCAAAAATCCTATCAACTAACATAAAAGCATTAAGCATAATTAATAATTGATCAGAAAAAATTAAAACAAATAAAATAGGGTCCAAATATTTCCCTTCAATTAATAATCTCCTAAAATATAAAATCTAAAAATATGGAGTTCATCCTAGAAAATATGAAGAGATAATAAAATACAAATGATAAAAATTGGAATAATTACACCCAAGACAAAAGCAGAGATCTCAAATCTGGGTAGACAATCGACAGCCTCTCGGACTTGATCAGAGTCACGATCAACCTTCAACCGTCGCACCTGTCTCCTCTTGGTCGTAGCATGCAGAGCTCACGACTCACTGTAGAAGAAAACCACACTTCAAAGCACGAATTGGGATGATGGTTTACTCCTTTATTTATAGGTGCAAACGGACTTCAAGTTGATCACGGTCGTGAATATCGTACGGCAAACTTTAAATTCGGCTTGGTTAATGATAAAAAGTTATCCGTTTTGCACCCGATGATAAATTTTTCTTGATGATTCTCGGCCACCAAACTTTGTTAATCTTGTCTTTTGCGCCCAATGATTGGAGTTCTCGACCGCAAAGCTTAATTGTTGGTTGAGGATAAAAGTTCTCTATCACTTTATCGCCCAATTATACATGTTCATCTCTATTACGGTTGGATTTTACGATCGATAGTCTTCATTGATGATGATGTTTTGCCCCCAAGATGGAGTTCAAGGCCGATAATCACCAATGATCTTGGTTAATGATAAGCTTTTGCGCCCAACGATCTTGGCCAGTAATTTGTTAAGGATAAAACTTTTGGATTTTGTGGTCGACAAACTTGATAGATGATATCACTTTATCGCCTAATGACGGATAGGACTTTAATTGATGATATCTCTTGCGCCCAATCATCTCTCTTTAACGATTTGAAGTCAATAGCATTTGTTGAATGATGATGAAGACTTATCAGCTGCAAAAGAATAATTCTCGCATAGATCCATCATCTTGACTTGTTCGACTTGTCCTGCAAAATAATTATAAAAATTAAGTAGATTTATTCAAAATTAAAATATTCAAAAAAACAATAGTCAGATTCCATAAATCCGGAATTATCATTAAAAGTGACCTAAAATGATGCATTACAGAAAAATTAACTAAAATAAAAATCTAAAATATGTTATCTTTTGCGTGCATCAAAGGTTCGGCGAGAAGATTTCTACACGATTGATTTTAGAAGAGGACCGGGCAGCAGTTCATCGGCATTCCTGAGAGTACTCTCTGTTCTATTTTATGTTGGGATGTCTCATACTTACTTGATACATTTTTCTATCTTTAGTAATTTGGATCCTTTAGTTTTATTTTCTGTTTCAAACACTTGGGTAATAGTTTTAATCGAAAATGCAAACTATTAAACCATATTTTATAATTGATTAAAGTTTAGTTTTTTTTCGAATACACATGCTATTATTAATGCTTTTCCAGAGATTAATTGTCTTCTTTAGTTAGCTATTATCCTTATAGGAGTAGTTACTTTTGATTGCATGATTTCTATGGAATTGATTCTTGACCTTTAAGTCCAAGTATTGCGTATCACAACTCGTAAGATCCTTGAAGGAATATTAGTTGTATGCTCTATTAATCATTACCAAATTATGGGTGATAATAGTTTAGAGACTACATTTTAATACATCTTAATTTCAGGTTTGATTAGATTATGATCCATGACGGAATAGTCTTAATCTAATTTGAATTAAGATAGGTTGATTGATCCTAGACGGAAATCAACAAGTTGAGTAGACTCTAATCCGTCGTAAGAAACTAACTTGTAATATTGTCAATTCAGTTTGTCCACAATTTCTTTTATCATCCTAAGCCCTATGCATAAGTAGATTAGATTAGATTAATTTAATTTGAGTCTTTACTTTTCTGTTATTTTATTTTCTGCATACCTTTTACCCAAATTTTATGTCGTCTCTTATTAGCCTCTAAAATTAATTTAGTTAAGTTAATTCCTCATGGGTTCGACACTCTACTCATTACACTTTATTACTTGTGCAACTAGTGCACTTGCTAGCATATAATTGTTATCAATTCTCGCATCAAGTTTTTTGGTGCCGTTGTCGGGGAATTATTCTTTACTTGCTACACTTATTTTATGCTACTTTGAGACTTTATTTCTCTTTTGCTTTCACTTGTTCTTTTAGTTGCATAAAGTTTTTAGGTTTACATCTTTTGTGCATAATTTGATTATCATGTGCATATCATCACATCCTCGATGGCAAAGAAGAAAACGACTATCAATCAGCACGTTAAGGAAAACCAATTTGCTGTCCAACATGATAAAGATCACACTGAAGCTTCATCAAGTAACAACAACAGAAAGATGCCTCAACAATCTTCATACGAAGACTTCTCTTTAGACACGGAAGACATCATCACAAGCAAGTTGAATACCCTGCTCTCTAAGCAATCATATCAAATTGAAAATCTATAGAGTCAACTTTTAAATTTGCGACATCGAAGTAAGGAAACGCAAGAGGATGTTACATCACTTCTCAGTTCAAAGCCTTCAGCAGAGCCGAAAATTGATCTCAAAGGAATGATGGATCAACTTATTACAGCAATTGAAAGAAAACTGCAAGTACAAGACCAACATATTCAAAACTTGGCAGCCTAATTGGACTCAAATTCATAAACATATGGAAGTGGATGATTCGATTTGATTATTCAACACAGAGCTCAAGTTCGATGTGCTAGAAGCAAAGTTGCATGAATTAGAAAGTCAAGTTGCAATTGACTTCTCTAAGTGCTGAATCTCCAAACCAAATCGACCTGAGCTCAACCATCATCATGTGCCCATGCCACCATCAGCATTCATATCACAGAAGAGGACATCCAAGAACAAAATCTTCAGCAAGGACAGCAACTACGCAATGGAGTGTAAAGGACACAAGTGAATACTTCATTGAAGATGGATAAGTACGAAGGAGGAGTTGGCCTTCAGAGGTCCTTATTACAGAAACTTCGTCTCCAACACCGATTTCACTATCATCAACATTGACGGCCACAACAATTCAAATTCAGATATCACCAAGGGGAGAAAGAACATCACTAATATCAATAGAGACCTCTCCGACTACTACAAAACAATGGGAAATCAAGGGTAAACAAATAAGCAAATCATCGATATCAAAAACACCAATTACTTCAATCCAGTGGAGAATCAAGAATCATTCTACTATCCACGATAATAAGGAACACAACTCCCAAATTCAATATAAGAATGTTCCCATACTTGAAGAACCTCCACCACGAGACGATGACACAAGGGTGGAGACATTGGGCATCATCCACCACTACACGTGCTGAGCCTCACCACATCGAACGTTCATGATCACATCAAATAATCATGGTGAGATTGTTCCTTAATTCCTTAATTATTTATTTGAGTGATAGTTTATCTTATTTTAGTCTCAGCATATGCCATATTAAAGTCGAGCTAGCGACTTTAAACTTAGAACTATTCATTTTCAATCCTTAAACTTATAATTTAGATCTTTCGCGTAATTTAGTTTAGATTAATTTAGTTCATGTTATATTAGTTAGTTTGATTATCTTAGTTGCTTACTCTATTTAGTTTCGTTCTATCATTTTTTTATTTTATTATTATTATTTTTATAGGTCTCTGCATGTCACAAGTTGAATTTTCTTAAATTTAAAATTTTCTTTCTTCACGGGTCGTTATTCAATTTTCACGAGGTATTATGTTGAATATTACACGTCGTTATACGGTCTCACGAGCCGTTAGCAATGAATCATGGCCCATAAGTCAATTAACTCATCTTCGCGCCGTGCGTTTTGCCCGACTCACGACCCTACTAATTTAATTTTTACGAGTCGTTACACATTTTCACGGTCGTTAGCATAATGTCATGTATCTCATAGTGAGTTCAACATTCTATGCACCTAAGTATCACGAGCCGTTAAATGTATCTCAAGGGTCGTTATTGACTTTCGTTGTCCTGTCGGTCTACGTTTTACCCGATTCACGACCTTACACATTTTTACGAGTCATTAAACAATATTTTCACGGGGCATCATTACTTTTTCACGGGCCATGAGGAACAATATACCACTCACGTCCATCACTCACGCCCCGGGAGATCTTGTTCACGGCCCCTTTGTCTTCTTCTTTTGTATGCAGGTCTTTGACGCCGCTCCTTCATGCCCCATCATCCAAGTAGCACCGGTGCTATGATCGTCTTCTCCGACCACCACCAGACCGACCTATGTGATGTCCACCGATGACTGAGGAATCGATGACCACTGCGTGACCACGATCTCTGATTCGACGCCAATGGTTGTACTTCAATCGCTCTGATCTCCTTCCTCGCCATCGACAGTTCCTTCACAGAGGCATCATCCCCGACCTTTGGCACCGAGCGGAGCGACCTCCGACTAGCGCCAAGGACCCCATGCGACAATGAGCAGCGATGGGGCCTCAGACCCCTCGACTTCACCATTAATTTCGGCAAGAACTTAGGCGGCTCCAAGCAAACATCCTGATGACCAAAGTTTTTTCTTTTCTAAAACTCGATGTCAACTGCACATCGATCTCCATCTTCGGGCGAATGTTCCTCCACCATCAGCAAGTGGCGTCCACTTTGCCATGGCGGTCTCGAGCAGCGTCTCCCAGATTAGTGTGTCACTTCATCTCCATTATGTGTCCCGAGCAGGGAAGAAGATGATGACCGTTAACAACTTGCAGTGGCCTGTGACTAACCTTCAAGATAGGACCAAAGAAATTACATGGCCGTTACCTATTACTCATGGTTCGTTACTTAAGCACCGACAGTCGTTACACTATTATATCATTTTTGAAATTGGCCGGAGCTGAAGGATTGGTGTTTCATTATCTATCACCCGTTATGTCTAATTCACGGCCCAAAACACGAGCAATCAGAAGACCAGGCATATCAAATCATCTTTACCAGATCCGAAAGCACCCCTTGCAATCTAGGCCCGTCACACACCTTTCAGCAACACATGCACTATTCAAACTCGGCAACTTCAGACATTCGATACATATACAAGCTTCTCTCTATGGCTTCGACATCCATCACATTGGGATACATCAGGTTGTCTCTTTTCAATTCCTCCCTTTATAATTTTATTTTATTTTTATACTCCCTTCTCCTTATTTGATTTTCAACATTGAGGACAGTGTTGAGTTCAAGCTTGGGGGAGTTTGCGCTTTCATGCATCATGCCTATCATTTTATATTGAAATACATGCATACGTTCTTATCATGTTATTTGCAAGCATATTTGATTTGCATCAGCTAGAAAATCTATAGAAAAAAATTCATATCATTCTTTCTCATGTCTTAATATTTTCTTATTTTCAAGCATTATTCAAGGACATCCTGCTAATTAACGAAATTCAAAGCACTATTATTTTATCTTTTATCACCTTAGTATTGGATATTTGGAAAGTGAATGTTGCTAAGTAGAGCTATGAATATTTGGACGACAAATTCATGTTCATGCTCTTTTGTTTTATTTTTCTTTAGTCTAGATAATAATTGCCTCTTTGTTGAACATTTAAGTGTTTATTGAGCTTATACTAAAAAGAAAGAAAATAAAGTATGAAATCAGATAAGAGGGTTAGTTGAACCCTAACAAAATAAAATAAAGAAAAAATGTTATCCGAAACCTTGGCGTGCCCGGGTGATTAGATCCATAGGGGATTCTTGCCTGACGACCTAAGGGCAAGTGCTCTAGAATCCGTCGATCGAAAGCCTATTACATAGACTACCTTGTGCAATATGGAGAAGCACATAAGTACCAAATCAACAAAAGAAAAAAAAGTATGAATGAAAGTATCAGAAGTTTTAAAGTGAAAATGTTTTAAAGTGAAAATACATAAGCTCAGTATGCACTTATGTTTTCAACATTGAGACTCTTATTTGATGGACTATATGTTTTCTTGCATGATATGAACTTGGATGAGTTTAAATATGTCTAATATTCAGAAATTCTATAAGGCTGGGTCATTGGAATGATGGAAAGATATTTTGTCGATTGATGTATAAAATCTAGTGCTAAGAAAAATAGTTGACTAACAAGGTGGAAGCGATGATTGACCTTTGGTTGGAGCTTTTCTTAGTACATTGCTTGAGGACAAGAAAATATCTAAGTTTGGGGGAGTTTGATGCTTGCAAAATATAACATATATTTAGCCATGCATTTAATCTCATTTCGAATTATTTTCTAATAGCGTGCATCATTTTATGGAATTATTTACATTAATTTTAAAAAAATAAAAATTTACACAAATATGGTATTTTATTATCTAGAAAGCAAGAAAACTGAATTATGAAGCCAACGGAGAAAATCACGCTCAAATCGGAGTTAAAATGGAGCTAGAAAGTGGAAAAAAGTGAAGCTGAAATGAAATATTAACAGGCCGTGAAAGGATTTTAACGAGCCGTGAAAGGGCCATCAAACTCATTACAGGCCCTTGAAAGTAGCCCCGAGTCACGGCCGTGACCAGGTCTTCACGGGCCGTGAAAAGCTGTGAAATATGTGGTTCACCTGACCATATCTCTGTGCATTGTGAATTATTAAAACAGCAAAGTCATCAGCCAAGCCAATGCAATAGGCTCATACCCCTCCAATAATGACCCTTACTCTAACACATATAACCCAAGGTGGAAAAACAATCCAAAATTCTCCTATAGAGAACTATCAACAAGCTCAAGCTCCTGCCTAGCAGAACAGACCCAATCTCAGAACCCCCCTATTGATCAAGGACAATCCTCTACGAGCAAGCTTGAATCAATGATGTAGAAGTACAAGTTTAAACAAGATACTCTCATGCAAAAGAAGCTCGAGAAGATCGAAAGTCTTTCGATCCACAACAAGATGTTGGAGACACAAATAGCTCAATAAGTTGCATCATCCTCAAGACATCAAGGAATTCTACCGGGACAACCAGAGCAGAACCTGAAGGAGCAAGTCCAAACTGTAACACTGAGGAGTGGAAGAATAACTAAAGACATGAAGAGAACAAGAGCAGAAGTTTCAGAGCCAAAAGATGAAGAAGCTTCATGGCAAGAAGAAGTAGCTCAATCAGACACCGAATCGAAAGAGCAGAAAGAAGATAAATGACCGAAAAACTTTATAAGGCCTCTCTAATTATTCTACACAAGTGTCATTTCCTAAAGCCCTCGAAAGAAGCGGACAAGTTCAACAGTTTGGCAAGTTCGTTGAAATCTTAAAGAAGCTATATATCAATGTACCTTTTGTCGAAGCCATCCAAGAGATGTCAGCTTATGTCATATTCCATAAAGGCATTCTATCAAAGAAGAGGAGAATTCAAGAGAATGAAACAGTAGCACTAACAGTTGAAGCCTATTATTCAAAATAGATTGTCTCCGAAACTCAAGGATCCTGGAAGTTTTTCTATACAAGAATTTAAAGAGCCCTGTGTGATTTAGGAGCCTATATCAATGTCGTTTCTCACTCATTATCCTGAAAGTTTGAAATGGGCGACATCAAATCCACTAATATGTCCCTATAATTAGCAGATCGATCTATCGAAATTCCTCAAGGAATTCTAGAAGACATATCGATCAAGGTAGGAAACTTCTGCATACTAACCGGTTTTATAGTCTTGGACATGGATGAAGATAACTAAACTTCTATCCTTCTGGGAAGACCTTTTTTACCCATTGCAGGAGAAGTAATTGATGTCAAACTTTTCAAATAGGCGACAATATCGTGGAGTTTTGGTAAACCAAGTCATCAATTGTCCGAACATGGAAGACTACCACTTTCAATTTGAGCATGTTGATCCTCTAATTCAGAAAGTTGCGTCAGTCATTCATATATCCAACCCTTTAGAAATTTCCCTTGGAGCTCAAGAATCATCATTATGGATAGAAGAAGAAGCTCGACTCTTAACTAGTCACTTGCTGCTAACATTAATGCAAGGCCTTGACAACATACAAGAGAGTCAACCTCTCAAACCCGGAGAAGAATCGAGCTTAAGGAAACAACTCAAACTTGAACTGAAGAAGCTACCCTAAAACCTTAAATATAAATTCCTAGAAGACTTCACTTACCCGGTGATCGTTAATGCAAATTTGGAATCAAGCCAGCTCCATATGCTGCTCAACAAGCTAAAATCTTACAAGCATGTTATAGGGTACACTCTAGATGATCTTAAAGGAATCAATTCCTCCATTTGCATGCACCGTATCCCTATGGAAAAATATTTCAAACCATCTATTGAAGGACAGAGAAGGCTCAATCCAGCAATGAAAGAAGTCGTGAAGAAAGAGGTGATTAAGCTTCTGGATGCAGGAATCATCTACCCCATCTCAGATAGTCAATGGGTAAGCCTCATGCAGGTCGTGCCAAAGAAAGGTGGAATGACCATGATAATGACCAACTCGAACAAACTTATCTCCACACATACTTTTACAGGATGGAGAATGTGCATTAACTTCAGGAAGCTGAATAAGACTACTCGGAAGGATCATTTCCCTCTCCCTTTTATTGACCAAATGTTGGAGAAGTAGCAAATCACTCTTATTTCTGCTATCGAGACGGATTCTTTGGATTCCTTTATACCCCCTTCACCCGGATGACCAGGAAAAGACTACTTTTACATGTCCATATGGGACCTTCACATACAAAAGAATGTCATTCGGGCTATGCAATGCTCCTGTAAGTTTCCAAAGGTGCATGATGTCCATTTTTTAAAATTTTATTGAAGAAATCATAGAAGTTTTCATGGATGATTTCTCAGTTTATGAAACTCTTTTGAAAGCTGTCTAAATAACCTCTACAAGGTGCTACAGAGATGTGCCGAGTCTAACTTAGTATTGAATTAGGAGAAATGTCACTTCATGGTCCAAGAAGGTGTAGTGTTGGGTCATATTATTTCAGATAGAGGCATTGAAGTTGACAAAGCTAAGACATAAGTTATAGAGAAGTTACCTCCACCCTCCAACATCAAAGGAGTTAGAAGTTTCCTCGGACATTTAGGATTTTACCGAAGATTTATTAAAGATTTCTCCCTCATTGCAAGACCATTAACAAAACTCTTGTCCAAAGAAGCTGACTTTATATTTGATGAAGATTGCCTAAAAGCTTTCAACACACTGGAAAAAGCACTCACAACAGCTCCAATTATCTAGCCATCTGATTGGTCACTACCATTCAAGCTTATGTGCGATGCTAGTGATCAAGCTATTGGTGCAGTCTTGGGACAGAGGAAGGATAGAAAACAATATGTGATCTATTACACTAGCAGGACTCTGGATGAAGTACAGATCAATTATGCCACAACAGAGAAGGAGTTCTTAGCTATAGTGTTTGCAATGAATAAATTTAGATCCTATCTAGTGGGGTCTAAAGTTATTGTGTACACAGATCATCAAGCCATCCGACATTTGATTTCTAAGAAAGTTGCAAAACCTAGACTCATCAGATGGATTCTCTTATTGCAAGAATTTGACTTGGAAATCAGAGACAAAAAAATGAGCAGAAAATCAAATTGCTGATCATCTCTCCCGACTTCAGCTATCAGAATAGAAGAATGATCTCGAGGAATATCAATTCATAAATAATTCCTTCCCGGATGACCATTTGTTCTCAATCAAAGCTGAAAAGCTCCCATGGTTCACAGATGACAACTACTTAGGTTCAGGAATCCTACGACCAGATCTCTCCTATCAACAAAAGAAGAAATTCTTCTCCAACATTAAGCATTATTTTTGGAATGAGCCATTCCTTTTTAAAAAGTGTGTTAATAGAATGTATCAAAGATGCATTCTAGAAAAAGAGAAATCTGCAATGGAACGTCACTCATCTCCCTATGGTGGTCATGAAGGACATCAGAAGATAGCCTCCAAGGTTGATATGAACCAAGAAATACTTACAATTGGAGTCGGCGATAGAAAAATCTTCTAGCAAAGTTGGATGATCAGGATAATGTTGTGGATCTTAGACATAAGACAATTAAAGATTATCAAGAATACCTGTGATTTACAATTGATCAAATTACAATATCAAGATGCATCAGATCCAACTTCTCAATGTGCTACAATTTAGGCCGCATGAAGAGTCAACATAATTTGGACCAAATAAATCATGGTTTAACTATATTTATTTGGAATTTTCGGAATTAATTAGATATGGAAAATGTTGATGAGGATTGAAACAAAATTTGAGTTTGTTATTTTTCTAAATTAGTTAGGTCACTTGTGGGCTAAGTTAGGCTATTTTCTTTCAGGCCAAATTCTATTTCTAGGGCATATAAATACTGCTACTCTTTGTTATTTTAGACATCTTTGAATCTGTGAATATTTTGGTTTAATTGCTTTTGCTGTGAGGAAACTCCTGCAACCCGTTCTTCGGGAACTTCCGCCATTAATTACAAGGTTGGCTATCTTGTTACTAAATCCATCTATTTATAATATAGATTGCTTGGTTCATTGTAATCTTGAGATTCATATTCCGCTGCCTTGAAAATTCGTTTGTTCTCGTTTCTCTTTATTATCATATATTGTTCCAGTCATTCAAGGCATTATTCTTGAGTATCATATCAGTTGGTATCAGAGCCGCTTTTTCAATTCGATTTTCTAGTTATCTTCTATTATTTTGTTGCTCCCCTATTTCAGTATGAAAAAGAATAACACCACAAAAAATCTGTTTTATTAGTTCTTCAAATCCTCGCCGTCTTTCTTATTTGCTTTCTTTTGTTCTTCAAACCCTAACTGTCATCATCTATTCTTCAAAATCTAGTGCAGTTTTGAAAAAAAATAACACAAAAAAATCTATTTTGTTAGTTCTTGAAATCCTAGTCGTTTTCCTTATTTGCTTTCTTTTGTTCTTCAAACCCTAGCTGTCATCTATTCTTCAAAATCTAATGCAGTTTTGAAAAAAACCACAAAAATCTGGTTATTTGTTTTTGAAACCTTAGCCGTCATCCTTATTTGTTCTCAAGTTTTGCTGCAGTTTCAAAAAAAATTTTCGAAAATTGAAAAAAAAACACTGAAAAGGAAAGTGCAAGAAAGGAGAAGGGAAGACAAGAAAGAAAATTTTTGGAAAAAAATTCGAAAACAAAATTCCAAAAATAGAAAAAGGACTGAAAAGGAAAGTGCAAGAAAGGAGGAAAGAGAAGAACATGAAAAAAATCCAAAAAAAGTATTCAAAAGAAAGAGGAGAGAAGAAAAAAAGGAAGGATTATTTCTGGAGAAAAGTGCAAAGAAATTTTGAGAATAGAACAATTTGACTCAAGGAAGGGTGATTTTTTATTTCATTCCAATTATGAATTTTTTGATATCTGTCCTTACTTGACAACATTTTCTTGATTTCTATTCCAAATCAATTCATTACATATCCTATCCTTATTTGGCAATCTTTTTTTTTCTGATATTTATTCTAAAATCAACTTCAAGTATTCTTTTGATCTTGCAATCATATTAATAAATCAGATTGATTCAATCACGCATTGCCTTTGTATTGACTTGCATTAGTTCTCCTAGAACTTGTTGGAGGGTTCAAGAGAGAAAAAAAGGCTGAGTGATGAGTACAATTCAAGAAAAAGCCAAATAATTTTGAGGTAAAATACGAATGTCACCACGTGAGGTAGTGAGGTTGCTTTTACCATTAATTTTTGCTGCAGAAATTTCTTACAATGACAATAGGAAAGGACAAAGAGATTAATCCTACAAATGAAGAAATTGATCCGACGAGGATGATGGAAGTCATGACGCGACATTTTCAGAATCTTGGAAACATGATTACTGAACTTCACGATGTAGATGTCCAGAAGGATCAAATTGCACAACTACAATAGGTTATACAACCAAACCAAAGAAGCGATCGCTGAAGACACCATGCTCTTATTGATGGAGAGATGAAAGAGGAAGATGATGAAGCCTTTGTTATAAATTGGAGAAGACAGTGTTCAGATTGGAGGAAGAAAGGGATAGAGATGCTACTGGTCCAAACACAGGTCCAGACACAGGTTCACTTAAATTATCTCTCCCTATCTTTCAAGGTAAAAGTGATCCTGATGCCTATATTGAATGGGAACAAAGGGTAACAAAGGGTAGAAAGTATATTTCATCGTCATAATTATTCTGCTGAGAAAAAATTTAAACTTGCTATTATATCTTTTGCTGATTATACTATTACTTGGTGGAATCAATTAACCATTAATGGGCGCAGAAATAGCGAACCTCCAATTGAAAATTAGGATGAGATGAAAACCATATTGAGGAGTGTTCCTCCATCATATTGTTGTGACTTACTTATGAAATTGCAAACTATGAGACAGGGATCAAAGACTATTGAGGAGTACTATAAAGAGATGAAAATGACACTTATCCATGCCAACATAAATGAGGATCCTGAAGACACAATTGCAAGATTCATATGTGGGCTGAATCGAGAGATATCTAGAGCTGTGGAATTGCAAGAGTATTTGGAGTTGGATGAAGTTTTACATAAGGCTATCAAAGTTGAGAAGCAATTGAAGAAAGATATTCGTCCCCATACCAAATCTGAAACTTCAACTTCTGTTTGGAAATCAAAATGGAGTGCAAATTCTAAGCCAGTTGTTAAGCCAACTCAAAAATTTGAGGAGAAAAACAAAGTTGAAAATTTCAACTCAAAGGATAAAGGTATTGCCTCTAACAGTTCACAAAGAACTCAAGACATTAAATATTTTCATTGTCTTGGTTCAGGTCACATTACTTCACAATGTCCAAATAAATGTGCTATGGACATAATGGACAATGGTGTTATTGCATCTGAAGAAGTGTTGTCACAAAAGAGTGCAACTTCCTCTGGAGAAGAAAATGGGAAAGAAATTGAAGAAATTGGGAAAATTTTGGTTGCACAACATCACTTGAATAAAGATGAAGCTGATTGTACAGCAACTCCAATCAATTCTGAGAGTTGCGAGGAAGACAAAGATGAAAAATATGAGTGTCACAACTTGAGTGATAAAAGTGATAGCCACACAACTTTTGAGTGCTTAGAAAGGCCACTTTCTGAAAGCATTGAGATGCAACATTTAGATGCTGAGTATTATGAGAGTTGTGAGAATGAGAGAAGATTGGATCTTGAGTGTTTAGAAAGGCCACTCCAGAGAAACATGAGCAAAAAGACTTGAGTGTTAAGGCAAAAGAAAGAAAGTTCAGTAATTTTTCTCCTAACACGAATCATCTCTTGTCTTTTGGTTCTGATTTGTCCATGCAGATATGTAGGAGTGGAGTATATGAAGATACAAATTCTATCAAACAAGAATTTAAAAGATGTATTGATTTTGTCAGGACTAGTTTGAAAGGTCCATCTCTCACATTTGAAACTTTATATTTGTTTGATGTGACTAAGTTGTAGGTCTTAATTGAGAGAAGTATTGAATGGCATGCAAACATTATATCTGAATTTTCTATTCCACCATGTTATTCCTTGAGTGCTGATACACTTTGTTTGAGCCATATGTTGAAATTTTGGAATGAATATTTTTTAGTTCTGAACACTTTTGAATTGTTGATTATGATTTCTAAATTTTCTGGTGAGCCCAAAGTCTTATTCATTTCCTTAAATCAAACCTTGTGCTCAACTAAAATCATTTATTTTGATGATTGTTATAGTCTTCCATGTCATTTTCAAAAATCATTGGCATGTGCATTAGTTTGACTTCTGTGCAATTTTCATCAAAGATTTGACAGTAACTTCTATGAAGATATTTTTATTTATAACAATCACGTTTTGAATAGTTGTAGGGATTTGCATGATTACTTGAATGAGCCAAGTTATTTGCTTGGATATGAATCTTACAATATTTCACTTTCAGATGTTAAGGATTCATTTTATTTTGTGGGAACTAAAGTTTTTATCTTGGAATCACTTGACAATCTCCATATTAGATTTCTAATTCTTTGGAATGTATTGCACAATTTATTAGACAGGATTCTTATGCGGAAAGGAAGGTCCCCAAAGTTTCGTGATTTGTTTCTTCAAATACCATTGTCTCATGGGCATAAAATATTTCATCCAGGTGAGTATGAGAGTTACACTACTTTTCATATTACTTATCTTGTTCTTGCTTTACACTTGCAGAATCATAACATGATGGTATAATTGAGGAATCATACTTGCAATCCTGATAGATATACATCATACAGGTCATTTGACAAATGAAAGGGAAGTATAAATATCTTCATTATGCTTGTCCTAAATTATTTATAAATTGTGATAGGTTATATTCTCCTTATTGGGAATGTATATTCGAGGATGAATCCTTTGAAAAGGAGGGAAATGATATGAACCTAAATATACTCTCCTTATTGTGAATGCATATTCGAGGACGAATCCTTTTGAAGAGGAGGGGAATGATATGAACCAGGAAATACTTACAATTGTAGTCGGTGATAGAAGAATCTTCTAGCAAAGTTGGATGATCAAGATAATGTTGTGGATCTCAGACATAAGACAATTGAAGATAATCAAGAATACCTGTGATTTACAACTGATCAAATTACAATATCAAGTTGCATCAGATCCAACTTCTCAATGTGCTACAATTTGGGTCGCATGAAGAGTCAACATAATTTGGACCAAATAAAACATGGTTTAACTATATTTATTTGGAATTTTCGAAATTAATTAGATATGGAAAATGCTGATGAGGATAGAAACAAAAATTGAGTTTGTTATTTTTCTAAATTAGTTAGGTCACTTGTGGGCTAAGTTAGGCTATTTTCTTTCAGGCCAAATTCTGTTTCTAGGGCATATAAATACTGTTATTCATTGTTATTTTAGACATCTTTGAATCTATGAATATTTTGGCTTAATTGCTTTTGCTGTGAGGGAACTCCTACAACTCGTTCTTCGGGAACTTCCGCCGTTAATTACAAGGTTGGCTATCTTGTTACTAAATCCATCTATTAATAATATCATTTGCTTGGTTCATTGTAATCTTGAGGTTCATATTCCGCTGCTTTGACAATTCGTTTGTTCTCGTTTCTCTTTATTATCATATATTGTTCCGGTCATTCAAGGCATTGTTCTTGAGTATCGTATCAAAGGTCCTCCAAACATGTTTCTATTGGCCAACTTTATTCAAGGATGCAATCAATTTCGTAAAATCTTGTGATGCTTGTCAAAGGACAGGAACAATAGGCCGAAGAAATGAAGCACCTCAACAAACGATATTAGAGGTAGAAATCTTCGATGTGTGGGGAGTCGATTATATGGGTCCATTACCCTCCTCGTTTGACTACAAATTCATACTCTTAGAAATAGACATTTCAAAATGGATCGAAGCAATCCCTATATTCGCAACAGATTCAAAATCCATCACCAGACTCTTTAAGGACATCATATTCCTAAGATCTAGAGTACCTAGATTAGTCATCAGTGATGGAGGTTCACATTTCATCAAAAGAAGTTTTGAAAACTTGCTGATCAAATACGGAGTCAAGCATAGAGTTTCCACTGTGTATAACCCACAGACCAATGGGCAAGCTGAAGTCTCCAACAGAGAAATCAAAATGATCTTGAAGAAGACGATCTCTGTAACAAGAAAAGATTGGAGCAAGAAAATCAATGAAGCAATATGGACGTATCGCACCGCATACAAAACTCCAATTGGAACGACCCCATCTATGACAAACACTACCATCTACTGTTGGAGTTGGAGAATAAAGAATTTTGGGCAATCAAAACACTCAACTATGATTTCCAAGCAGCTATCAATAAACGATTGTTACAGCTCAACGAGTTGGATGAACTTTGTTAGATGCATACAAAGAACGAACAAGGAAATGGCATGACAATCACCTATTACAGAAGAATTTTAAAGAAGGTGATCAGGTTTTACTACTCAATTCCCGCCTACATCTTTTTTCGGGAAAGCTTCGGACAAGGTGGTCTGGGCGAGAAAGTTTATCCTCATGGAACCATGGACATAAAAAATGAGTAAAATTTTTTTAAAGTTAACAGACAGACTGAAATGCTACAACCCCGGCAGCAAAGAGTTCAAACAGGCACCATGTCGAGCCAACAACCCTAAAAAAAGGCGCTACTAGGAGGCAACCCAACCGAATAAACTGTTATCAGCCACGTCAACATTCACATGAGCCTCAAAACTCTTAAAACAACCTGAAAAGTGCACTACATAGATTTGGTTGAGAATTCCAACAGGATCCATGATCATACCTACTCAATTGACCAACTTGCCCACCTTTACACGCCTAAGTCGGCAATGCCTCGAATTCCCACCTCCCCACAATCTCCTATACCTCCCAACTCTTCCACTCATCAACCCCTCTACCCACAAAATTTGTCCCACTTGCAATCTTCCCCTTAACCGACGATCATTCCCCACCTTTTCTCTACGAAAGCCGACCAAAGACAATGAAGTGTGCGCAGTCATCTTCTGACTCTGACACTGATAGTTCCTCAGAGTCCATCCGACATCGCCTATGCCCTGACGTCTCCTGTGGCAACCCTAGAGAGTCAGAAAACCAGAAGATAGCAATGACATGCTGAGTCTAGAAAACAACCATTGTATAACTCCACCAGGCTCCTCGATCTCTCTACCCTCGAAACTCTCGGGTTTTTCGATGATGTCCGAACTTTATTACATTGGGTGTGTTTTATGCCTTTCTTCATGAAGCGCTGGAATCTCTATGAAGAGGTAGCCACCGAGTTCATCAGAACTGTGACATGTGTGCACCGTGATGATGATGACGTGCCCAATCACATCGACTTCCTCCTTTTCAACAAGAATTTCTCATTGAGTCTCCATACCCTTAATCGTCTTTTCAATCTCCCTAACTTTAGCCACAGGACCCCTCCTCTCAATTTTCCTATTTTTTGACTTTTGGTACCAGTTGACGAAGATACGTGCCAATGATCCTTTCCAGCTTGTAGGCCACAAGCTTAAAAATCCTATTTTTAGGTACTTGCACATTTTGTTCACCAACACGATTCTTGTATGTCCCAATGGAAATGATATGGACCAAATTTTGATCAACAAACTTTTCATCTTATGTTGTCTATTGACGAACACAGAGATGAACCTCGGTTCTTTTCTTATGCAGACTTTGCTCAAAGAGTCAACCCGCGAATGTAGCCTAGTTCTGTGCGGCAATTACATCTCAGTGATTTTCGAACATTTCCTATTCCTTAGAGACACCAACCATGTACCGTCCAACAACCTCGACTTAAACTTCCTAAGACAAGAAGGAGTCCTTGTCACAATTGAAGGCCAACACCTCTGGCAACAGGCCGACTCTACTGAGCCCATCTCATTGCCTGCCCTTCAGAAGACAGGATCCTGGAGGGTAAGAATTGGTGGATGGACAACCTCATCCAAATCCCAAGACCAATCCCATCACTCCCTCCATTCCTTTTTGAATTTGTTCAACCCCCACGAGCTCCTCATGCTCCAAGAACCACTCGAGTAATTCCTCGAGTAGTTGTCGTCTCTTCCTCCTTCTCAGCACCAATACTCCCCGCCTTATACCACTCACCCTATTTGATAAAATAAACCTTATTCTAGAGCAGGTGACTAAGCTAGTAGAAGCCAACACCCGCAACCAAGAAGACATTCATGCATTGAAAGACCGGCTCAATAACTTGGAACATCAGGGCTTCGCCAATGTCAATAAAATTCAAGACATAAAAGCGGTGCATAATTTGGTCCTCACTACTCTCAGTGACATACAACAAGTCACTGACTGACTGCTGGAGCTTGCACCATGACCACAAGATCCCTCTTCCTGGCATGATCGACACTGCCCAGGGCAACATGGTACATTTCTACTCCTTCCTCTTTACTTATTGTTGTCTGCCAACCACTCAGAGTTATGAAATTTGATTTGCTAGGATGCATGAACATATATCTCTTTACACTAATTTGACCCTTTTATGAAAATTCAGCCCCTCAAACATCAAATTTTTTATTGATATTTGAGAAGTAGGAGATGTTTTCACTCCACTATAATTTTTGACCCTTTGCTTCTTTTTAAGTCATGTTCAAGGACACCCTGCTAATTAAACTTATGAAACCTGAAGCATTTCATGATTACTATTCATTGCTTTAAGTGTTGGGTCATGGCTTGAAGAAAGTTGCTAAGTGAAGTCTTATATGCTTGACAACTGATACGATGCTCAAGAACAATGCCTTGAGTGACCGGAACAATATATGATAATCAAAGAAACGAGATCAAATGAATTTTCAAGGCAACGGAATATCAACCTCAAGATTACAATGAATCATGCAATCGATATTATATATAGTTGGATTTAATCACAAGATAGCCAACCTTGTAATTAATGGCTGAAGTTCTCGAAGAACGGGTTGCAGGAGTTCCCTCACAACAAAGCAATTAAGCCATAATTCAATAGATTCAAAGATGTCTGAAATAACAATGAGTTCCAGTATTTATAGGTCCTAGAAACATAATTTGGGCTGAAAGAAAATACCATAACTTAGCCCACAAGTAACCTAACTAATTTAGTAAAATAATAAACTCAATTTTCTCTTACAAATCTCAGCAGAATTTTCATGTATAATTAATTCCGAAAATTCCAAATAAATATGGTTCAACCATGATTTATTTGGCCCAATTTTTGTTGGCTCTTCATGCGGCTCAATTTGTAACACATTAAGAAGTTGGATCTGATCTAACTCGATCTTGCCAAACATTCTTGATTATCTTCAATTTTCTTATGTCTGAGATCCACAATATTATCTTGATCATCCAACTTTGCCAGAAGATTCTTCTATCGTCGGCTGTAGTTGTCAGCATTTCGTGGTTCTTATCATAATCCTATTCATGCTCAATCTCTTTATTTTTATGTTAAGCTTGTCAATAATTATATCTTTGTTGAATGCTCCGGTGCAGTTAAGCTTAGCGAAAGTGTAAATAAGTGAAATCAATACAAAGAAAGGAGGGCTTGTAGAGCCCGGAAGATACAAAAAGTGTGTATTCTGGAACCTATGTGAGTTTGGGCGATTAGATCCGTAGGGGTTCATGCCTCACAACCTAAGGGCAACTACCCTGGATCCATCGAACAAAAACTCGCTACATAGACCACCTAGTGCACTATGGATAATCACATGAGTACTGGCTCAATGAAAAGGAAATGCAATTAGTAAAAGTGCAGGACGATGAACGTACTGCATTTGTGGATTCAGCCTTGATATTTTTATTTTAAGGCAATTGTGTTTTACTTTCTCTTCAGAGCTGAATTTGGAGGAATTTAAAAATGACTTGCATGTACACACTTTCACTAAGCTGTGTCATTTGGAAAAGCGGAGAGACACTTGAGTAGTGAATGTACAATCTGAATGCGAAGAAAAGTAGTTAGCAAAATAGGGTGGAAATGGAAAGTTTTGCCTTGAACATTGCTTGAGGACAATCAAACATCTAAGCTTGGGAGAGTTTGATCATCTCTTATTTTACTCATGATTATCAATATCAAATCTGCCACCTTTGCATTAAAACTCTATTTAATTTATAAAAAAATTGAGTTATTTTCTGACCTTTTTGAACTAGTCTCTGGGAACTAACTACTTTTTGAATTTGGAATTCTAACAGGAGATCAAACCCAAGTTGGAGGAATAGGGGAAAGAGGGGAGACGGAACGAAGGAAGAAGGTGGAAGGAAAAAGAAGAAGGAAATTAGAGTTTGAGGAAGAAAGAATGAAAAAGACTTTTATTTTGCTTATGCCGATATTCGGCTAGAACTTTTATTCCTTGTGGTGTAATTTGTGTTACTACTGTGGTTTGATTCCTTTTCGATAGTCGTATCCATTATACAACTTTCAATTTGTTTTGAACAGTATTGTGAATGATTTAGTCATATTTAATTTTTATAGATCGATAGATCTTCTATTTGTTCACACTCTGTCCTATTCGAGAGAAGGGATGGTATTTACTTGAAACCATTTGCAATCGCATTCTTTTAATGAGCTCTTCTATTTCTAACTGACCGAAAGGTCCAACTTATTACATTGTGAGGCGAGAGTCGCAATGGTCTTGATTGTCTTGGATTGGGCTTTATGTCGTTATTCGGATTTTAATTTACATGTTCGAAAGAATCGAGAGATAATCAGATTGAGAGATCAATTGATTATTGTTCCTAATCTATTCACTAGCGGCTAATCCTGACATTCCAAGAGAGATCGAGGGATGAGTGGAAAGAGTTAAGGCAAGAATCAACATTCAGGGATCAATTCAGAGTAGTAACCAAATCACCATAAGGAAATTCTCATCTCATTAGGATCCTTATTTCTTTGATTTCTTTTTGTTTCCTTCTTGTTATTAGCATTCATGACACCTTTTGAGGTATAATGGGATCTCAGTGGGGTTACAACACTCTGGTTCCTACTCGACCTATATACTTGCGGTAATGTGGACTCTAGAGTATTTTAACTACGATTCGAACAATATTTAGTTGGTGTGAGAGATCACAACTTCTAAAGTTCACTCAAGACCTGAAGACGAGAGAAGATGAATAGGATGCCGGAAGAAAATAAAATTAGGTTAAATAAAAATTATTTATTATGAAAATCAAAATTGTGCCAATTACTTATATTATTTGCCACAAAATAAATTTTCGTAACCATCACTAAACCATTATTACCATGATATAAATCATTTATGTCTACAAATTCATCAATATTTATTAAATTAATAATCATGACTATAAGATATGATTATTATCACGAACTAACATGTTGTGGTTATTGATTTGTGGCTATAAACCATATTAGTGAAAGATGGAAGCTTCCTCTAATACTTTTATGGGAAGATGAGGACAAGCGGATGAACAAATGGACATGTGGAAAGCTTGAAGTGGAGTGTACAACTAAGAGAGAGGCAACCAAGGAAAGAAGGTTTTGGCTAAAGCATATGGTATATTTAAAGTGGGAAGAAGAATACAAAAGAGTAGCCAGAGAAGTTGTACATGTGGCAACTAAGAGAGAGGCAGCTAAGGAAGGATCACAAGTATATTCCTTTGATTCAAAAAGTGAGCACAACACGACAAGAAAATAACTAAATGAGTGGACAAGTGACATCAAGCATTAAGGATATAAAATAATGAGGTTATACATAAAGGGAGTTCCCAATCTTCTTAATCTTCCAACACTTTATTCCCGAACCCATTGTAGGAGGAGGCTAAAGGGAAGGTTGGCAACCTCCCCTTCTTCTTCTTCTTCTTCTTCTTCTTCTTCTTCTTCTTCTTCTTCTTCTTCTTCTTCTTCTTCTTCTTCTTCTTCTTCTTCTTCTTCTTCTTCTTAATGTTTATGACAAGCAGCAATTGTTTACCTTCTATCTTATGTTTAGTGTTTTGTTGTCCTTGTGTTTATTATTTCATTGTTGATTTCAATTTTATTATGTTGTCTTTGTTTGTTGAATGTGTTCTGATTGGTCGATTCATCACTTGCGCCTTGGCTCGAGAAGGTTACATTCTTCTTCAACTCAAACTTTGAGGTGAGGAGCTTGAAACTGGATTCTTTCATCAAGGCACAATGCCATCTGGCCTTTTGTAAATCCATTTCTTGTTACCATTTAACCCCTTGAGTTTAGTTCGGATAACCTTCGATGAAGGTGATTCCCGCCTAAGAGGGTGTTTCCCTAGTTAAGGCATGCGAGCTGAGAGGTTGTGACGGTGCTAGAATATGTCGAGAAATCATCATTGCCAAGGGTCAGCTTAGGTGAAGCATTGGTGATTCTCCTTTTTTTATTTTTGAGAGATGATTTCCTACTTTCAAAACTTCAACCATACATTTCGGCGCCGACATCCCCCACCTGAGATTGTACTCTATTAATTAGTCTTTGCACACGTGTCGAGAGGTAGGATAACGATAGGTTTGTGTCTAAGGAGGTATCGGTGGTTAGTTCGTAGTGAGACCAAGGTGGATTTGGAGTATCCCAAGGTCATTCATTTTGCTGAAGTTCTCGTTTGGACTATTTTTCTATTTCTTAGTGTCAATGATTCCTGCCTGAGAGGATAATCTATTCATTAACTATCGTATGCGTGCCGAGAGGTGGGACGATAATCGAATTGTGTCTATAGTGTCACTGGCGACTATTGGCAGGTAGAGCCGAGAGATTTGTTCGGAGTTTTCTCAACCTTCTCTCTCAAATCGAACTTAAGAGGATTCGTCCGAGAGGGATCATGTGTTGACATTCAGCACATGCCAAGAAGCTAGATGAGTCATGATGTATGTATTAGGATTCTTATAAGTCCGGAGGTAAACTTCTGCTGCTACCTTATATGTTTTTATCTCGATTTAAGAAATATAACTCCTAAAACAACCAATAAGCCCTAGTGTTTATCTACTATGATATTTGTCTACTTTTGCATTAAAAATCCATAAAAATTAGTGCAACTTCATTTGTTGTGATTTTTTATTTATCATATTTCTCTTTTTCATTTCAACCGACTTTCTTAGACTTAGATTTTCCTTCAAAATGATTTTGATTAAGTGTGAACTTTTCAACTTTTCCCTGTGGATCGATATTTAAGTACTACATTGATTGTTGTGTGTTTGTAGTCTCGTCGTGTGTGATAAGGATTTTTATATTTTAAAGCTTATTCGAGGTTTTTTTGTGAAGTGGGGTACTCAAACGCATAGGGGCGTCCATCTCCTTAGTCATCCTTTTTTCACGCAGTGTGTGGTTTTTATGTTGATGTATGTCATTCCACTCAAGTCACACACATCACATCGCACCCATGAGTCACATGTGCTTATGGATTATGATGATAACTCTTCATGATGTTCTTATCTTTGAGTTATTTTATCCATATGATTATTATGTTTTGGGTATCAAAGCAGAGGTTCATCTCCTTTGTATATTTAATATTATAGACGCTGACGACATGTTAAGCTCATAATGGCTTTAGCACATGATGTTGAGTCTCTTTATGTTATCTACTTTTCCATTGAGTTGTATTTATTTACAATGTTTTCAAAATCAGATCGAAGATCGGATCGGCAAGCCAACCGAGTCAAGGTTCAATTAGTTCAACTAGGATTCAGCTGGTTGAACCAGATTTTTATATACTAATTTTATTTATATTATTTAAGATTAATTTAATATATAAATTATTACAAAAATGATTAAACCAATTAAATACCAAACATTAGTTTAAATAATAGATTTCTTTTTATTATTACTAAAGTAATAGTAAATTTAATTTCAATCTAAATTTATCACTAATATACTATTATCGGATTTTATTCTCTTTTCATAGATACTCTCTTTTATTTTATTTGATTAATAATATGTTTATATTTTAGTACTTTTCTTTTTTTACTAATATAATAATCGAACTTTAATTTCAATCTAAATTTATTATTACCGAATTTTATTCTCTTTCCATATATATCTCTCTCTTTATTTAATTTGATTACTATTTTAGTTCTATTTTGATTCATTTCATCTAATCAAGGATTCATGATCTTTCCTTTTATTTTCTTATTTTAAATTTTAAATTTTTTCCTTTTTTTCTCCTTTCAGGTGCAGAGTTTTCCAATTTTATTATAAAATCATTTAAATATTCATATCCTCTAATAAAAGCTTTCCATATTTTAATTTTTTTCAACCGAGTCAAGGTCGGAAATCGAAAAATGAAAGTTCGCCAATAGTCAATGCTTAAATGTTTAAATGCTTTTATAAAAAAATCAGAAATTGGATCGATATTATTTATATTTTTTTATAATAATATAATTAGAAAATTAATATAAAAATGAGTAAATCAATTTAATAATTATTATTTATCACTGGATATTATTTTAAATAGTAATTTTATTTTATTTGAATAATTATATTTTATTCTCGTTCTATCTATAATTCTCTTTTATTTTATTATTCTCTTAATAATATATTTTCATTTTTATTCATTCTCTCCAACTAACATCTTTCCTTTTAGTTTCTTATGTTAAATTATTTCCTTTTGTTTCTCCCTCAAACTTCATAAACTTCCAATTCCATTTAAAATAATTTGGTAACTTTAAACTTTAATATCTCCTAATAAATTATTTCCATGTATTATATCTTTTGAAAAAAAATAAAAACTGAGTTCAACCAGACTCACCGATTAAACCCAATTTTTTCCTAGCCAACCCGATATTTTTTATCATTTCCAATTTTACTAATGATCCGGACCGAATCTCTAATCAGTTCGCAGTCGGACCGATTTAACTGGCTAGTACGAACTAATTTTTAAAACATTATTTATTTATGACATTGGAGACTCATTTTATATTAAGCTTATTATGACTTTGATTATGTCATGTTCTTATATACTTTTGCTATTTTTCCTTATGCATCATGTACTCATTTCCTTCACCAATCAAAATTCGTATTTAAATAAAGTTATGTCCATACATATATAACGTCTACGAGGCGTATATTGCTACCAAGTGAGATAAATTTTGAAGGTGTTACATAAAAGATATGTCACATATAGTTAAAGCTTTATTGTGCATATATATTTTAAAAATATGGGTAAAATGTATATGCTAAGCGGTTTTTGCACTACATCGTGTCACTCAAGAAATCAATCATGTTGGAGCAAAGTTATTGTATCCTATGTAATTATATTTTGATGATACAAACCTTGAAATATTAGAGTTATATTTAAAATGCCGAAAAAAAATCTAAATAAGAATGAGTTGCTTCATGCAGTAAACTTTTGATTAATATTTGTTTATGTTCCCACGAGACTTACATTAAAAGATGAATATAAAAGTTATAGATAATGTTGTTAGCTATGGCATCAATTTGATTTAGTTTTTCCGAAGGTGAATCAATTAGTCGTCCTCCGTTTTTTAATGCATCAATTTTTGCATATTGGAAAATTCATATACAAGCGTACATATTTCTATTGATATTGACATGTGGGATATTGTTAAAAAAAGTTATTATTTACATGAAAAATTACCTTTAGAATATACTAAAAGAGAAATTTTTTTTCCAAAACTTGATTGGAAAGCTAAAAATATTTTTTATTGTGCTTTGGATTCAATAGAGTTTAATCGAATTTTTTGTTGTGAAAGTGCAAACGAGATTTGAAAGAAATTCATTATTACTTATAAAGGAATGTATAAAGTTAAGGAGTCTAGTTTAAATATTTTAAATCATCAATATGATTATTTCAAAATGTAAGAAAATGAACCCATAAATGAGATGGTTGTACGGTTCAATGATATTGTGAATAGCTTAGCCTCTTTGGATGAGCCAGGAACTAATATCCGAAAGGTGAAAAAGTTTCTCAGGTCTCTCTCCTCCAAATGGATACAAAGAGGACCATGATTGAAGAAAAAGACTTGAACAGTTTGGATTTTGATGATCTAATTTGTTTACTATTAACCTATGAGATCGGAATCTAGGAAGAAGAAGAATCAAATGCTCCCAAAAAGAAGACATTGGCATTGAAAGCAAACAAAATTGAAGCGAAGAAGAAGTAGACAAAAAGATAATAGCACGCTATACAAGAAAGCCTGACAAATATCTCAAGTTGGTGAAAATTGAAGAAAATAATGAGAAGCCAAAGAGAAGATTATATAAACATAACCAAGAAAGAAACTCAAGTCTCACAAGGAATGACAAAGAAGAGACATCTCAGAAAAGGAAGAAGAAAAAGTATGAAGAGTCAAGTGATGCAAGTGACTCATCAAGCTCTTATAGTGAGGATGCATATCTATGCTTAATGGTACACAACGATGAGGTAACTTCTAACCCTTCAAATTCAAATAATGACTCATCAAACTCTTATGAAGAAGAACTTTCTTTCGATGTGCATAAAAACTTTCCTCTCTTATAAAAATGAATATTTTACTTAAAGAAGAAAATGGAAAATTATTACATGAGTTTGAGAAATTAAAAAAAGAAAATGATACATATATTGTGGAAAATGAAAACTTGAAAAATGAAATTGATTCTTTAGAAATTACATATGCATGTGAGATTGTAAAACTAGCATGGTCTTTAGAAAAACTAAAGAAGGAAAATACTTTTTTAAAAAAATCACAAAATAATGATAAGGTTAGTTGTTACGCAAAGAAAAGAAATTCTAGGAAATACTTTGGACATGAAAATTCTTATTGGAAATCTAATCTTTCTTACGATAAATCCTTAAAAATTTCACATATTACTATGTGGATTTTATGGTCATTATGCATATCAATGCAAAGTAAGAAAACAATTTTAACATGAGATGATATGGGTTCCAAAAGGAACATTGACTCAAAATTGGACACAAAGAAGTTTGGATACCAAAAGCTAAATGATTGTTTTTCAGGTGTGCCTCACATGTAAAGCAAATGACAAGTGGATTTGAAAATGTGAAGGCATGAAGACCATGATAAAAGTATAATTTATAAGATAAATTTTGAACCTTCTTCATGAGCATACGTCTACATAGTTGTAGAATTACTTTATTATCATGACTTTTAAATTTTAAGTTTAAAAAACTTTATGTTATGAAAACAAAGTTTTGATTTCTCACTCATAATTCCAAATTATTATTTCTTTGAAAGAAAGGAGGGACATATAAAAAACAAAAGAAAGAGAAAGAAAATTGGTCATAGTGATAGGGGGAGCTTGTTCAAAACAAATGTTGAAATATTATTTCATCCACCCACTTTGAATATGATTTTTGTTTAAATTCATGATTAGTTTACAAAACTCAATTTGACATATCATTGTTGTCTCAAAGTTTTATTCAATATTTGATTCTTAATACATTTTTTGAGACTTGTGTTATTCATAACCTCTAGATTGATTTCATATTTTTCCATTATAAAATAGACATAAATTTAGGGTGAGTTATTTTTTCCTATCGCATATCTTTTAATGGAACAACTCGTTATGATGTATTACTTTACAAGTTTCTTATATGACAAAATGGGAGAATAAAATTTTTCAAAGATGGCATGATTAAGGGAAGTTACGTATTGTTTCTTATGTGATTCATATGCAAATTTCTTTTTGATGAAACAAAAGGGAGAGAAATATAGGAAAATATGATATGAATATAGGAGACATATATATATATATATATGAATATAACTTTATATAAAACATACCTTACAGTTAGTACTCATGTGTATATCTATAATTGTAAGAAAAGCTTAGGTTTAGGGGGAGTAAAATTGATTTTTCAATTTTTTGTAACTTATATATTTTTCATATTTCTCGATTTGTCTTCATCAAAAAGAGGGATATTGTTGGAGCAAAGTTTTTATACCCTATGTAATTATATTTTGATGATACAAACATCGAAAGAGTAGAGTTATATTTCAAAATGCCGAAAAAAATCTAAATAAGAATGAGTTGCTTCATGCACTAGATTTTCGACTAATATTTGTTTATGTTCCCATGAAATTTACATTAATAGATGAATATTAAAGAATGTTATTATCTTTTCATATAATCAAATATCATCTCATTTGGATACTGGTACGAAAAGTTATGTATAAAAGAGTAAAGGTCTAAAATATTTTATTTGAAATGGATAATTTTGTATACTGAACTTTGAATCAATATTTGACTATGATCACATTAGATTTTGGATGAATTATGAATATAAATTTTTTAGAGAATTATGTTAGTTTTCCATAGAATAAAAAATCATCTCATTTGGATAATTGTGCAAAACATTATGCTCAAAAGAGTGCAGGGCGGTCAACTTGCCGGCTAGAATATCAGTCAACCAGTCAAGCACACCGGTCGACCGGTCAGTGCAGAAAATACCTAATTTCAGCAAATAGAATGTCGAGACTATACCGGTCAACCGGTTGGTCGATCGGACAGTGCAAAATTTGCCAACGGTCACATTTTTCATAAAAGAAAGTGTAACGATCGACTGATGGGGCAAAACGATCGATCAGCACACAAAATGCACTAAAATGGTCATATTTTGATCCCAGAATTAGGAAACAAGTCTCAACTACTAAATGAAGTTAAGAAGCCTATAAAAGAAGATCAAGGGGTTCAGAATTTATCAAGCACTCAAGGGAAACGTCAAGAATCAAAGGAAAATTATTTTCTTGAAGTTAGAGCAAAATCATCTCTTCTTTCTCTCTTTTTTTCTTGTGAGGTTCATGTTGTAAAAGAGAGAAACCTTTTATTAGAAAGTTGAGTGTGAGTTCCTATGTAAAAGAGGTTCTATATCTTAGCTCTTGAGCTAGAGAATAGATAAGCTTCCTAGAATGAGAGGTGTCTTACCTCTCAAAGCAGAGAAAAGGTGGTTTGGTGTAAAGGGTTCTTCCTTGCCCCATTTGGAACGAAGGAAGGCATATTAGTAGAATCTCTGACGGTCTCGAGGTTGAGAAGTCAGAGCAGGGATGTAGGCCAAGGTTTGACCGAACCTCGTCAATAACCTGGTGCATGAGGCATGCCTTGAATTAGTCACACAGCCTTGGAGAGATGTTGGGTATATATGGGAGCATGGCCTTGACTTGGTAGGATGTGTTTTGGGAAAACCGTGTGGGCCGAGGCACAAAGCGGACAATATCATACGCAAGTGCAAGGGTGTTACATATGGTATCAGAGACACTCCGCGTGAGCCTTTATGCATGGTGGGGTGTGATCACTCAACGAGAACGTTGAGTCCCCTAAGGGGTGAAGGGTGCATGAGGCATGCCTTGGATTAGTTCCACATGCATAAGTCATGGGAGAGATGCTGGGTATATATGGAAGCATGGCCTTGACTTGGTAGGACGCGTTTTGGGAATACCGTGCAAGCTTAGGCCCAAAGTGGACAATATCCTACGCAACTGCAAGATTGTTACATAAAATACGTCACACCATGTGAGTTGTTATTGTGATGATTTGAACGATTTTAAGCTTTCACGACGTATTTTGTAAAATCCATATTTTCGATTTTAACACCAATTCGTCCCTCTCTCCTCTTGGTTCCTTGGGGTCCTACAAGCCATCCACGATCTTCCCTCCCTCTCGCACGATGCTGCCCCCCCCCCCCCCCCTCTCTCCCTCTTTGCCAGATCATATCCCTCTCTCGAACGTGATGCTGCGTATCTCTCTACCTTTCTCTCGCACGATGCTGCCCCTTCATCTTCCACCATGGACCCATCGTCTCCTCATCGCCGCCCTCGTCAAGCCTCAGCGCTAGCGGTGGAGGCCACGTGTTGATCGACAGTGGGGATGAGTTCGCAGATGAGGGGTTTCAGCATCCGGTTCATCTCCTCTCCCATAGCCGAGAACTCATCACCGCTGCTGCTGCCGTTGAGTTGGATGAGCATCTCGTGAACCGATCTCATCGGTGAATGGGAAGAAGAGAATGGAAAGAGAGAGTGTGAAGGGGAGAGAGAGATCAGGAGTTTGCAATTGATGCAGAGAGAGCTAGCCCTGGAGATAGAGAGAACCACTAGAGAAAGAGAACAGTCGATGACTGAGAAGAAGAGATGATCAAGGAAGAGAGAGAGAAATAGATAGAGAGCGAGAGAGAGACGGTTGGGGTTAGGATGTGAAGAGAGAAAGAGAGGCATGATCGTGTGTGTAGCAATATGGGTTAGGACGCACAGAGAGAGGGAAGGAGGCAGGAGCCTGGGCATAGCAAGGGCTATTAGTTAGGACGTAAAGTGAGAAAAAGGGAGGCAGGATGGCGCGAGAGACACAGAGAGATAGAGAGAGGGAAGCAGGATCGCGCGAGAGAGACGCAGAGAGAGAGGGAGGGAGGGAGGATTGCTCACCCTGTTCATTCACTAGTGGACGGCTGATTTTTTGCGTGACACGATGCGGTGCAGAAGCCGCTTAGCATATACATTTTACTCTTTCAATATCTATATGTATTATACATTTTTGTTATATTAGGTGCTTTAATTAGAATGTTTAAGGGGACGCTGGCATGAATCACACGAGAGAGAACATATATAAAAGTCAACAAAAGAGTCAAATGGACGGATCACACGACTACTCATGCTTACTGGTTAAATTGGAGTTCCATGGATGAAAAAAAAAGATGGACTAAAGAGGTGTGACTAGTATAATTGGAGGATTATTCTAATATATAATTATTGTCTAAAAGTTTGAAAATTTTTTTGTAGATATAAACAAGATTATAATTAAACATGATATTTTATAAACATAAAAATTAATCATAAGTGCACAACATACTTCCATTGCCCATTCCGATAAGAAGAGAATATGTTGTGCATTCATGCACAATATGTGTGTAATCTTAATCCTAAAAGAAAGTAAGAGCAATAGATATGCAAAATTTTAGTTATTAAATTTTAGGTTTTGGTTGGGCCTTGAGTCCATTAAATTTTAGTTTTCTATGTAATGGGCTTAACTTCCTCCTATAAATAAGAGGGGTTGTTCATTGTAGGGTAGGTTTTGGTCGCCCCGGCTCGCACCGACCTGAATTTTTCGAGTTTTTTCCCGACCCGATGTGTAACCAGGTCGAAATCAGGTCCAGATTATTGTAACCCAAACTCGATCCGACCTGATTAAATATATTATATTAAGATTAAATTATTTTTAAATATTACATTTATGTTTATTTTAAATAAAAATGTATATTTTATTTGGTATTATCATATATATAACTTAATTGATAGTTATCATATTTATATAATAATATTAATTTTTTACTATTTTATTTATTTATTTTTTTGGTCAAATCAGGAATTCTCTATTTTTGTCCCGATTTGATCGAGACGACCTCGTCCCGGACCTCGGGTTTCCTTTTCCAGTAACTCGGAGCAAACTAGGTTGGGACTGAGTCAGCCGAGACCCAGTCCCAACTGCTCACCCCTATTGTAGAGAAAAAATGCTGATTATTATTGATTTCTTCTTTGTTCCTTGTGAACTTTGACTTGGATTGATGGTAATTGTTATTTTGCAATTCATTTAAATTACATTAGTTTGGTATTGATTCTTATGCACATGTTCTTATCGATATTTCTGCTTCCTTGATTCGTGTTTTTGAATAAATTCCTTTGGTTTTCGCTTTCACTTTGTTGTTGATCGTTAGGATAGGTTCCTAACAAGGACCATATCAGATTATTACCTATGATGATGGGCTATGCCCAATGATATGACAATTATGATGATGGACTATGCTCAATAATACCATAATTATCGATGATGATGGGTTATGCCCAATGATGTTATTGATTTTTTTATGATTATCCTTGATTTACAATTGACTATGCCTTACGCGATTTTGATCTTAATGATCCCCATTATGATTATTCAATTTCTTGATGTTTGACTATGTCAACCTCGATATCAAAGCTCCATATGATGATGAATACTTATGATGTATTTCATGTTTAAAGAATTATTACATGATTATAATGTTCTATCTTTGATGTAGTGTAATGGATCACACGACTACTCGTGTTTACTGGTTAAAGTTGGAGTATCATAGATGAAAAAAATGGACTAAAGAGGTGTGACGGGTATAACTGGAGGAGTATGGTAATATACTAATTATTATCTAAAAGTTTGATAATTTTTTGTACATATAAAAAAGATTACAATTAAACATGATATTTTATAAACATAAAAATTAATTGTAATCCCACAACATACTTCCTTTGCCCATTCCAAACAGAAGAGAATATGGTGTGCATTCATGCACAATATGTGTGTAATCTTAAGGTTTTTTTTCCTCTAACCTCTCTTGAACTATGATCTTTTTCCGCGTCTACCAATGACTTACAAATATTCTGCGGACCACCCCTCTGAACTATGCAGCTTTTTTCACTTAAGTTCACCCATCAATGTCTGTTAACTTTTTCGTTATTTTTCATCTTTTTAATTATGAAATGACCAAAATACTCTCGAAAAATTTAGATAAGTGTACTTAAAATAATACATAATAGTAAAAATAAAATAAAATTTGTTGGCCAGCAGCGAGGGGGGGACGTCGCCGGCGAGCTGGGGTGGTCCTGACCCAGCATAGAACTGATTTCATCAATCCTGTCGTGAGAAGGTCTTTGGACGAAGAGTTGTAGCATATCATCTCGCCAATGTCGTGCGTCAAAACACCATCTCAGAGAGGAGCTACCAGGCACCGAACACCAATTGCATGGGCTACGCTGGGTGTAGCCCATCTCATCTCCTCTGCTGGTCACCGGAATCGCATCATTCTTCGAGTTTGGGCTATCGATGAGGAAGTTGATCGCTCGGTTCACATTGTTTTTTGCAGCTGCGAGTGCCCAGCGGATGCGGACGCGGCTGATTTCAAGGCCCAACATGGAACTGATTTGGGTGATCTTGTCTAAGAAAGGGTCTTTGGGTGAAGAGTTATTAGGGCCCGAATAACTGCAGGACGATGACGTTGACATGTTAGGGAGCAAGGAGAGATTAATTGGTGGTGACAGATGGAAGGGGAAGAGGAAGAGGGGTGACGTGAACTTTAAAAGATGTGATCTCCCACATCGGAAACTTTAGTTCTAGTCGTATTTAAATTTTACTCTAGAGTCCACACTACTGCAAGTATACAGGTCGAGTAGGAACCACGAATGTCGTAACACATTGACTTAAATTAGAATGTTAACCCGTTTATATCTCGAAAGTTGTCGCGTAATTGAAAGGAAAAAATAAAGTAAAAGAACAAATAATAAAAAGACTAGAATTCAGAAGAAAATACCCATTTGTGATGAATTGGTTAACGTTGTAGGTTTTAATCTCTATCTTGAGGTAAATGATCTCTCGATCCTTATCTTATAAATCAACTACTCTCTCCCTAAACTCGTCGATCTCCCTTTGAGCCATAAATAAATGGATTGGAAATAGCTTATTAGTTTATCTCTCATCCTAATCATAAAAGAAACTAATCTCTCAATCACCGGAATGCAATCTTGCGATTCTAATGCAAACAATTAAAATGAATCTAAGACAACTAGTCACTATTATGGACTCTCGCCTCACAATAGTTATCAAATTAGGCTTCTCGGCGATTTGTAATGGACGAAGATTACGCTAATGAAATACTGCAATAAGGTATAATCTATCCCTTCTCTTGAATGAGACAAGATGGTAATAATAAGTAGATCTTTCGATCTAATGAGGATTAAATATGATTAAGGAAATTGCAATCCAACAGAAGCATAATAAACTAGATGTCTAGAAGTACGGCAATAGAGATCAAAATCCAGCATCGACACAATTACACCACAAAAGAAATTAAAGTTAGCCAAACATAGGCTTCGATACTATCAGAATGTTTTTGGACATCTTCTATCTTCTTCTCGTCTTCGAATCTCCCCTTCCTCCTCCTCTTCCCTCTCTCTCTTGTGTCCTTTATCCCCCCTCTTTTCTCCCTCGTTCAAGTTCAAATTTCAAAAAATAGTTAGTTCCCCTAGACTAATTCAAAAAGATTAGATTACTAATTTTGTAAATTCAATAAATGATTCAATGCAAAGGTGGCGGATTTATCCTGATAATCATAAGTAAAATAAGAGATGATCAAACTCCCCCAAGCTTGGATGTTTGCTTGTCCTCAAGCAATGTTCAAGGCAAAACTTTCAATTTCCACCCTATTTGCCAATTACTCTTCTCGTCATTCATATTTTACATTCACTACTCAAGTGCCTCTTCACTTTTCCAAATGACCCTGCTTAATGAAGGTGTTTATGTGCAAAATATTTTTAAATTCAGCTCATAAAGAGAAAATAAAGCATGATGGCCTGATAATAAAGATATCAATGTTGCATCCACAAGTGCAGCATGGGATTTTGTTTATTGACAGGTACTTTCACTACTGATTGCAATTTCTTTTCATTGATCTGGTACTCATGTGATTATCCATAGTGCACTGGGTGGTCTATGTCGTGGGTTTTTTATCGTCAGATCACAGGGCAGTTGCTCTTAGGTTGTCAGACATAAACCCCTTGGATCTAGTCACTCGAACTCATCCAGGTTCCAAAGTACACCCTTTTTGTACCTTCTGGAGCTATACCAGCCCTCTTTTCTTTGCTTTGTTTTCACTTACTTTTGCTAAGCTTAACTGCACTAGAGCATTCAACAGAGATACAATTATTAATTGGCTTAGTAGAAATAACGTTTGACCATGAATAGGATTACTCGTCGGGCGTCTAAAGCTTCGCTTGGCAACTTTCTTCAAGCCACGACCCAACACTTAGAGCAATGAATGGTAGTCATGAAGTGCTTCAAATTTCATCAGTTTGGCAGGGTGTCCTTGAACATGACTTAAGAGAGAAACAAAGGGCCAAGATTATGGGGGAGTGAAAACATCTCCTACTTCTCAGATATCATAAAAAATTTCAATTATAGGGGCTAAATTGTCTCGAAAAGAGGAAATTATGACATAGCAATAAGAATTAGAGTGAGTGGTATACAACAATAAGTAAAGAGAGAAATGTACCATATCGCCCTCTCCCCCAAACTTGAACTCGACACTACCCTCAGTGTCGATCATGCTAGGAAGAGGGACCAGGAGGAGGTGCGAGCTCCACCAGTCGGTCAGTGACTTGTTGGATGTCACTGAGGGTGGTGGGGATAGAATTTTGCACCAATTCTACCTCTTGGATTTTGTTGACATGGGAGAGACCTTGTTGTTCCATACTGTTGAGCTGATATTTTAATGCCTGAATGTCTTCATGGTTGCAGGCATTGAATTCTACTAGCTTATTCACTTATTCTAAAATTAGGTTTAATTTATCGGTTGAGGTGTCTAGTGCAGGACGTGGGGCATTTGGTGCATATGAAGAGGAAGACACGACTGCGGTTCTTCTTGTTCTGGGTGTAGAAGGAGCTCGTAGAGATGCAATAGACTCGAATATGCAGGGAGGTAACGTTGGGATTGGTCGTGAGACTTGGATGAAATCGTTCATTCACCAATTCCTACCTTCTAGGATTGTTGTCTTCTGGGCGTTAGGCAGCGGGAGGAGTTCTGTGGGATCGGCTTGTCGCCACAAATTGCGTCCATTAATTGTGATGAGGACTCCTTCGTGTCTCAGGAAGTCCAAGTTGAGGTGGTTGGTTGGTACCTGATTGGTGTTACCTATAAGCACATAATGTTCGGCAATGGCTGAGATGAAATTGCCACAGAGGATTAGGTCACACTCGCGGGTGGATTCTTTGAGCATGGTTTGCAGGAGGAAAGCCGTAAGGTTGATCTCCGAGTTAGTCAGGAGACACCACAGGATGAAGAGTTCATCAGCGGAAATGAGATCCATGTCATAGTCATTTGGGCGAATAAGGATGGTGTTGGTCAGCAAGATGTGGAGGCATCGAAAAACATGATTTTTAATATTACGGCTAACGAGTTGGAGGGCATTGTTGGCGCGCATCCCTGTAAGCTGGTACCAAACTTCATGGACAGAGAAGTTGGGAGGAGGGGTTTTGGGGTTAGAGTTCGGAAGATTTAAGAAACGGGCGAAAGTGTCAAGGGTCAAAGAAAAATTCTGGTTGTAGAGGCGAAAATCAATACAATCAGGCACATCAACATCATCACGATGTACACAGAACATCGTTCCGATGAATTCTTCCGCTATCTCTTCTTAGAGGTCCCAGCGTTTCATGAAAAAGGGCATCGAATGTGCCCTATGTAAAAGAATTCTAATGCCATCAAAGATGCCGAGTGGTTCAAGAGTGGTATGGTATAAGAACCTAGTAGAAGAATTTTTTTTGCACTGGCTATGTTCCAAGTGTAGTGCCTCTTCACTTTCGTCTGGTCGTCTCATGTGTGATGGCTTCCATAGAAGACTGTCTGGACGTAGGTGATGTCGGATGGACTCCGAGGAACTATTGGTGTCGGAGTCGAAAGATGTTCAGGTGCACTTCATTGTTGCTGTCCGACTCTTGGGTGAGGTGAGCTGGGGATGATCGTCGGGAGAGAAAAGGGTCTAAAGGGATTTTGGGGATGATGTTCTGGGATGAAGAGGTCGGCGTGTGGGTGGGGTGGGGATGTAGGAGATCATGGCGGTGTGGGAATTTGAGGCATCGCCGTCTTGGGCGTGTGGGGATAGGCAAGTTGGTCGGTTGAGTAATATGCTCATAGATTTTATTGGAATTCTCAACCGAATCTATGTGGTGTACTTTTCAGGTGATTTTAAGAATTTTGGAGCTTATGTGGATGCTGATGTGGCTGATGACAATTTATGTGGTTCGGTTGCCTCCTAGTAGCGCCCTTTTTTTAATATCGTTGGTTCAACATAGTGGCTAGATTTTTAGTGTTCTGGTCGTAGGTACAAGACCTCCTTGAATTCTTCAGCGCTAGGATTGTATTGTTTCCACCTTTGTCTGTTGACTTTAAAAAAATTTTAATTGCCATTTTTTATGTCCACTGCTCCAAGAGTATAGACTTTCTCAACGGTGGATGGCCCTAACCATCTTGTCTGTAGCTTTCCCAAAAAAAGATGTAAGCGGGAATTAAATAGTAAAACCTGATCGCCCGCCTTAAACTTCTTTTGCAATATGCGGTTGTCATACCATTTCCTTGCTCGTTCTTTATAAAGACAAGAATTGTTGTAAGCATCTAGTCGTAGTTCATCTAATTAGTTGAGCTATAATAGTCATTTCCCGATAGCTATTTGGAAGTCATAGTAGAGCGCTTTGATTGCCCAGAATGCTTTATGCTCCAACTCCACTGGTAAATGATAGTATTTGTCTTAGATCAGCCTGAATGGTGTCGTTCCTATCGAAGTTTTATACGTGGTGTGATATGCCATAATGCTTCATTAATTTTCTTGCTCCAATCTTTCCTTGTTACAGAGACTATTTTTTCCAAAATCGTTTTTTTTTCTCTATTGAAAACTTTAGCTTTCCCATTAGTCTGTGGGTGATACGTAGTAAAGACTCTATGCTTGACTCCATATTTGATCAGTAGGTTTTCAAAACTTCTTTCGATAAAATGTGAGCCTCCATCACTGATGATCAATCTGGGCACCCCAAATCTTGGAAATATAGGGTCTTTGAAGAGCATGGTGACGAACTTTGAATCTACTACAACTGTGGAAACTGCTTCGATCCATTTTGAAACATAGTCTACTGCTAGAAGTATGAATTTGTAGCCAAATGAGGAGGGAAATGGACCCATATAATCGACTCCACATACGTCAAAGATTTCTACTTCTAGTATTGGTTGTTGGGGTGCCTCATTTCTTCTTCCTATGTTTTCCATTCTTTGACAAGCATCATAGGATTTTATGAAATTAGTTGCATCTTTGAATAGAGTTGGCCAATAGAAACCTATCTGGAGCACTTTGGAGGCTTTTCTGATGTCCTTCGTGACAACCATAAGGGGATGAATGGCATTCCCGAAGTATAGAAGATTGATTTTCTTCTAGAATGCATCTTCGATATATTCCATCAACACATTTTTTAAAGAGGTACAGCTCGTTCCAGAAATAATGTTTGATGTCGAAGAAGAATTTCCTCTTTTGTTGATAAGAGAGATCCGAGCGTAAGATTCCTGAGGCTAGATAGTTAGCATAATCTGCGAACTAGGGAAGTTTTCCATTTTGAATTGAGAACAAATGGTCATTAGGAAAGGAATCATCGATAGCTTGATAATTTGCGAGGTCATTTTCCTGTCCTGATAGTTGAAATCGAGAGAGGTGATCAGCAACTTGATTTTCTGCTCCCTTTTTATCTTTGATCTCCAAATTGAATTCTTGTAATCTAGGCTTTGGCATCTTTCTCAGTAATTAGATGTCGGATAGCTTGATGATCAGTGTAGATGATGACTTTAGAGTCGACTAGATATGATCTAAATTTATCCATTGCGAAGACTACAGGTAAAACCTCTTTTTCTGTCGTGGCATAATTGATCTGCGCTTCATCTAGAGTTCTGCTAGCATAATAGATCACATGTTAGCTTCTTATCCTTTCTTTGGCCTAGCATGCTCCAACAGCTTGGTCAGTAGCATCGCACATGATTTCAAATGGCAGTGACCAATCAGGTGGTTGGATAATTGGAGCCATCGTGAGTGCCTTCTTCAATGTATTAAAAGCTTTTAAACAATCTTCATCGAATATAAAGTTCAGCTTCCTTGGATAAGAGTTTTGTTAATGTCCTTGCAATGAGAGAGAAATCTTTGACAAATCTTCGATAGAATTCGGCGTGCCCGAGGAAAATTCTAACTCCTTTGATATTGGAGGGTGGGGGCAACTTCTCTATGACTTCTGTTTTAGCTTTGTCAACTTCATGCCCCTACCTGAAACAATGTGTCCCAACAGTACTCCTTCTTGGAACATGAAGTGACATTTCTCCTTGTTCAACATAAATTAGACTCTGCACATCTTTGTAACACTTTGCAGAGGTTATACAGGCAGCCTTCAAAAGAGGTTCCATAAACTGAGAAGTCATCCATAAAGACTTCCATGATTTGTTCTATAAAGTAAAAAAAAATTGACATCATGCATCTTTCGAAACTTGCAGGAGCATCGCATAACCCGAATGGCATTCTCCTGTATGCAAAGGTCCCATATGGACATGTAAACGATGAGTGTTCTCCCTTGGTCTACGCGGTGTATATTTCCCAACAAACCTATTACAGTAAGATGAAATTCATCGACGGGCATCAACTTTGGTAGCAGGAAAAGTAGTCTTTTCCTGATCATCTGGGTGAATGGAGATCTGAAGAAATCCGGAGAATCCATCTAGATAGCAAAAATAAGAATGATTTGCCAGCCTTTCTAGCATCTGATCAATAAAGGGAAGGGGGAAGTGGTCCTTTGGGGTGGCTTTGTTCAGCTTCCTGAAGTCAATGCACATCCTCCAACCTGTGATAGTACCTGTGGGGATAAGCTTGTCTGAGTCGGTCCTTATCATGGTCATTTCACCTTTCTTTGGCACGACCTGCATAGGACTTACCCATTGGCTGTCTGATAGATGATTCTTGCATCTAGAAGCTCAATCACTTCTTTCTTTACAACTTCTTTCATTGCTGGGTTGAGCCTTCTCTATCCTTAGATGGATGGTTTGAAATGTTTTTCCATGTGGATACGATGCATACAAACATGGGGGTTAATTCCCTTGAGATCATCCAAAGTGTAGCCTATGACATGCTTGTGGGATTTCAGCTTATCGAGCAGCATCTGAAGCTGACTTGATTCTAAATTTCCATTGACAATTACCGGGTAAGTGAAATCTTCTCCTAAGAATTCATATTTGAGATTCTCAGGCAACTTCTTCAACTGGGGTTTAGGTTATTTCTTTATGTTGGATTCTTGTTCAAGCTTGAAGGTTGACTCTCTTGTCTGTTGTCTAGACCTTGTATCAATGCTGGGAGCATGTGACTTGTAAGAAGTCGAGCTTCTTCTTCTGTCCACAGTGATGGTTCTTACGCTCCTAGAGAAACTTCTAAAGGGTCAGATATATGAATGACTGATACAACTTTCTGGGTTAGGGGGTCCACATGCTTAGGTTGAAAGTGATAATCCTCCATATTCGGACAATTGATAATTTGATTTAACCAAAACTCCACTATATCATTGCCTATTTAAAAAGTAAGATGACATTGTTTGACATCAATTACTATTGTTGAAGTAGCTAGGAAAGGTCTCCCAACGAGGATGAGAGTTTGGTTGTCTTCATCCATATCTAGGATTATAAAAACAGCTGGTATGTAGAAGTTCCTTACCTTGATTGGTATATCTTCTAGAATTCCTTGTGGGATTTTGATAAATCGATCCACCAATTAGAGGAGCATATTAGTGGGCTTGATGTCACCTATTTCAAGTTTTCTACATAATGAGAGGGGAATGACACTAACAGAAGCACCTAACTCGCATAAGGCCCTTTGAATTCTTCTGTTGCCAATTTCATAAGGTATAGAAAAACTCTTAGGATCCTTGAGTTTTGGAGGTAATCTGTTTTGAATTATGGCACTAGTTGGGCGGTTGGTGCAACTATTTCATTTTCTTGTATCCTCCTTTTCTTTGATATGATATGTTTAAGGAATTTTGCATAGGCAGGCATCTCTTGAATGGCTTCGACAAAGAGTATATAGAGTTTCTTTAAGATTTCAACAAACTTGTCAAACTACATATCATGTCGGCTTCTTTCCAGAGCTTTCGGGAATGGTACTCGTGTAGAATAATCGGGGGGGTCTTCCGAAGTCTTTGGTCATTTGGCTTCTTTCTGTTCCTTTATCTTGGCGTCCGGTTGAACTACTTCTTCTTGCCCTGACGTTTCCACATTCTCGTTGTTAAAACTTCTAGTCTTGTTCTTTCACTACAAGAAAAACGCGGATTATCGACGGTCCGAACCGTCGGTAATCAGCCCGAAAACCGTCGATAACGCAATTACCGACGGTTTTTCAGTCGGAATCGATCCGTCCGAAAAACGCTCGTCGCAAATGGATTTGCGACGGTTGAAAAAAATTCATCGAAAATATCGACGGTTCTGGCCGTCGGAACAGTCCCCGGCGGTTCGACCCGTCGAAATTTTTCAACGGTTGCAACCGCCGGAAAAGTCCCCGGTGGTTCGAACTGTCGATATTTTCGACGGTTGCAACCGCCGGAAAAGTCCCCGGTGGTTCGAACCGTCGATATTTCCGACGGTTGCAACCGCCGGAAAAGGCCGGCGGTCCGAGCCGTCGATATTTCCGACGGTTGCAACCGTCGAAAAAGGCTTCCGACGGTCCGAGCCGTCGATATTTTCGACGGTCGCAACCGCCGGAAAAGGCCGGCGGTCCGAGCCGTCGAAATTTTCGACGGTTGCAACCGCCGGAAAAGGCCGACGGTTCGAGCCGTCGCAACTTTTCGACGGTCCCAACTGTCGAAACTTTAGACGGTTGTCGCAACCGTCGATCTTTTGACGGTCGCAACCGTCGCAAATAACTTTTTAAGGGCCGATCCGATCGCCTGGAAGCCGGATCCGGCCGCTGGAGGCCGGAACCGGCCGCCTGGCGGCCGGATCCGAACGGCCACGGCCGGATCCGGCCGACAGCAGAGAGAGAGAGATGCCGGGCGGAGCGGGAGAGAGAGAGATACGCCGGTGCGGGAGAGGATCGCCGGCGTCCGGCGTGGGAGGGTCGTCGGCGTCCGGCGCGCGGGAGAGGCCGATCTCGCGGCGTAACCGGCGTCCGGCGTCCGTGCTTGCGGCCGGGAGAGGGAGAAAGGAGAGGAGGGAGAGAAAGAGGAGTGGAGGAAGGAGGGAGAGAGAAGAGGGAGGAGGGAAAATATATAAAGGAAAAAATTTGGAAAGAAAGCGGGAAAAAGGGAAAAAAAATGGGATAACGAAATGTTAATTACCGACGGTTTCGGCCGTCGAAAACATAAATAATAAAAAATTTCATTTTATTTAGTTATATATAATATTTATTTTTTATTTTATCGACGGTTTGAACCGACGGTAATATTTACCGACGGTCAAAACCGTCGGTAATTGCGACGATTTGGATATCCGTCGGAAATTGCGGCGGATTTACCGACGGTTATGACCTTCGAAAATTGCGGCGGATTTTGCGACGGATGGATATCCGTCGAAAATATTGACGTTCCTAACCGTCAAAAAATTAAATAATAATATAACCAATTATATAATTAATTTTTTTATTTCTGACTGTCACAACCGTCAGAAAATCCGTCAAAAAAATTTAATAATAATATTAAAAATATATAATTTAATTTTTTTTATTTCCGACGGTCCTAACCGTCGGAAAAGTCGTCAGAAATTGTGACGGATGGATATCCGTCGAAAATATCGACGTTCCTAATCGTCGAAAAATTAAATAATAATATAATAAATTATATAATTAATTTTTTTATTTCTGACGGTCGTGACCGTCGGAAAATCCGTTGAAAAAAATTTAATAATAATATAAAAATACATAATTTAATTTTTTTATTTTCGACGGTCATAACCGTCGGAAAAGTCGTCAGAAATTACGACGGATGGATATCCGTCGAAAATATCGACGTTCCTAATCGTCGAAAAATTAAATAATAATATAAATTATTTCCGACGGTCATAACCGTCGAAAAATCCGTCGGAAACGGAACCGTCGAAAAATCCGTCGCAAATAGCGACGGATTTAGAACCGTCAAAAATTATCCGTCGGAAAATCGCGATTTTCTTGTAGTGTTTTAGTGTCTTCAGTTACTCTTCGACTCCTCACGGTCACGGCTTGGACTTGCTCCTTCAGGTTTTGCTCTGGTTGTCCGAGCAAAATTTCTTGTTGTCTCGAGGGTGATGTTGCTTGTTGGGTGATAACCTCTTATTATGCTCATAATTATTATAATAAACTCATGAATTGACATAAAAATTGAGCATATTTAAACAGTTTTCTTTATTATTAGAGGAAAATTGGAAGGAGTAAAAGGGAAGACTAACTACTTTTTGAAATTTGAATTTCTGAACAGAGAGGAAACAAAAGGGAGGAGGAGAACCCGGAGAGGGGGAAGAAGGAGGGCTGAGAAAAGAAGACAAAAGGCTGTGAAGATTCACGATGAGCTAAACAAATCTTTCGGTTCCCTTGTGATGAAACTTTGTAGATGCTGACTTTTGTTTTGACTTTTCGATACTGCGAATTTGATTCCTCTTTTTAATTTACTTGATACATGGCAGCCTTTATAATATATGTATGATTTCAATTAGATCGAGAGATCAATTGTTTTCTTTGTTAACTAGTTCCATCCGAGAGGAGAAAGTAGTCACATTACTTGCTGTGTTTCTGGGGATTATTGATTTATTGGTCATAAAAAGATCGAGAGATCCATCTTAGTGATTGTTGGGAGGTGAGAACTTCTAACAATTGTAAGATGTATCAATTGCATTTTGATCACTTCGATTAGAATCAAAAGAAAAGGTTGTTGAAGATCGAGAGATTGGACTCTTCTTCTGATTAAAGATGAGAATCTTATTAATCAGTGGTCCTAGTTTAGTTATTAGCAGCTACTCTCTTCTCGGTCCATAAATAAATCGATGAGTTGCGAGGTAGAGTATTTCACTCGCGTTTTAGTGAATTTATAAAATCAGTAAGTCGAACGTTGAAATTGCATACAGCATCTACAAGTTCATTACTAGGGAACCTTATCAATTACATTTTGATCCTTCCTTACTCTACTTCGTTATTCTTAATCTATGTTTGTTTCTTTATTCGGTTTACTCTTAATAATTTCTTGATAATTTTTGGGATATAATTAGAACAAGTAATTGATCTAAATCAACGGGGTTATGACACTCAGGGTTTCTACTCGACTTGTGTACTTGCAGTTGCGTGAACTCTAGATTAAATTTAAAATGTGACTAGAATTACCTTCAGTGCGAGAATTCCTAATTCCATAACTACAAAAAGTTCACGTCAAGTTTTTGGCGCCGTTGCCGAAGATTTAGATTATTTACTCTTTATTTATATCCATGCTTAGTTGATTTAGTAATATTTATTGATGAATCTTTTCTTTTGATCTCAGTGATTAGTATATGCTTAGAAACATTCGCGGATAATTGCTTGAACTAGACCCTAAGATTGATCGAACTTTTAAAAGAAGGGTGCGAGAATATAAGAATAGAACATCCTCTCTTGAAGGTACAAGCAGCACTCAATCCATAGATCTCGAGGAGAATTCTGATTTGGAAGCAGAAATGATGGCTCAACAATAAGAGCCACTTCAACCATGACCACCAGTCCCGTCATTAGAAGAACTCTATACTCCCACCGCAGATGGACTGGAGTCAGCGATTTTGAAGCCTGCTATTCAAGCCAACAATTTCGAGTTAAAATCGTCTTTAATTTCCACAATCCAACAGAACCAATTTGGAGGGAATTCAGATAAAGACCCAAATCAACATCTTAAAGACTTTCTGAAAATATGCGAGACAACCAAGTTGAATGGAGTATCATCAGAGGCATTGAGATTAAGAGTCTTCTCTTTCTCGTTAAAAGGTAAAGCCAAGCAATGGCTACAGTCACTGGAACCCCGGGAATTAACTACTTGAGAGCAACTGGTAAAAGCCTTCTTGTCAGAATATTTTCCTCCAAGTAAGACCATCAAAATCAGAAATCAATTCATTGGCTTTATTCAAAAAGATTAGGAAATGTTGTATGAAGCCTGACAAAGGTTTAAGACATTGCTAAGGTCGTGTCCTCATCATGGCTTAAGCAAATGGATCTTAGTGCAATCTTTCCACAATGGACTTAATTATACTTCAAAAATGGCACTTCATAATGCTGCATATGGCATATTTATAAATAAAAATGTAAATGAGGCCTATCAACTTATAGAAGAAATAGCAAGGAATCAACATTTTCTAGCTCACTCAAGGTCCAATGAGCCGGTCGCATTAACTCAAACACGATTTGATCGTGAGGATTTTTCTTCTAAGGTGGAGTACATAGTTTCAAAAGGAAATTAGTAGACTGGGACTCAATGAAGCTACTCCTACTGTTAATATAATAGCAAGATGTTGCGAGATATGTGGTTCACCTGATCACATTTTCGTGCATTGTGAACTATTAAAGCAGCAAGGACATCACAATCAGGCAAATGTGTTAGGTCCTTATCCATCTACCAATGATCCGTATCCTAACACTTTCAATCCTGGATGGAAGAACAATCCAAAGTTTTTTTACAGAGACAATCCTCAACAAACCCAAGTTCCCACTTGGCAAAACAGATTCAATCAAAGAGCTCAACTTCAAAACTCTTCGCCGGATCAAGGGTCATCTTCCTTGAACAAGCTAGAAGTAATGATGGAAAAGTATATGTCGAAACAAGACACTTTAATGCAGAAAATATTTGAGAAAATTGAAAGTCTCTCCATTCATAATAAAATGTTGGAGCCTCAAATAGTTCAACAGGCTGCATCTTCTTCAAGACAACTAGGAATTCTATCGGGCCAACCAGAGAAAAATCCAAAGGAACAGGTTCAAGTTGTAACCTTAAGAAGTGGGAAAACAATAGATAACATCAAAAGAACTAGATAAAAGGTTTTGACTGAAGGCAATGGAGGGATTGGTGAACAAGACCAAATGGTTCAACCAGAGGTTACATCGAATGAACAAAATAAATCCAAGCAACAGCTTACTGAAGAACATTCCAGCTACTCTGCTCAAATACCATTCCCTAAAGCCCTCGAGAAATCTCGACAAGATCAACAGTTTGGCAAGTTTATAGAAATTTTGAAGAAACTCTATATTAATGTACCCTTTGTGGAAGCCATACAGGAAATGCCTGCATATGCAAAATTTCTCAAAGACATCTTATCAAAAAAGAGGAGGATACAAGAAAATGAAACAGTTGCACTAACTGCTGAAGCCAGTGTCGTAATTCAAAATAGATTGCCCCCCGAAGTTAAAAGACCTTGTTAGCTTTTCTATACCTTGCGAAATCAGAAATCGAAGGATACAAAGAGCTTCGTGTGATCTTGGTGCCTTGGTGAGCATTATCCCTTATCATTATGCAGAAAACTCGAGATGGGTGATATTAAGCCCACGAATATGTCTCTCCAATTAGTAGACCGATCTATAAAAATTTCACAAGGAATTCTGGAAGATATACCAATCAAAGTAGGAAATTTCTACATACCAGCTGACTTCGTGGTTTTAGACATGGATGAAGATAATCAAACTCCCATTCTGTTGGAAAGACCTTTCCTAGCTACTGTAGGAGCAGTGATAAATGTTAAACAAGGACGTCTCACTTTTCAAATAGGTGATGACACAGTCGAATTTCGATTGAATAATATTATCAATTATCCAGACATAGAAGATCACCATCTTCAATCTGAGCAAGTGGATTCACTAATACAGAAAGTGGCGTCAGTTATTCATATTTCTAAATCTTTAGAAGTATCCCTTGAAGCTCAAGAATCATCTCTGTGGACAGAAGAAGAAGCAAGCATCCTTACAAGTCATATGCTCTCGACAAAAATACAACACTCTGACAATTCACTAGAGGACTAATCTACAAACTTCATGCTACCGACTAACTCAAAGAAGCCAACGAAGCCTGAGTTAAAAAAACTCCCTCCAAATCTCAAGTATGAATTTTTAGGAGAAGATTCCACTTATCCAGTGATCGTCAGTGCAGATTTAAGGACAAATCAACTTCAGCAACTATTAGACAAGTTAAAAGATTACAAGCATGTCATCGGATATACATTGGACGATCTAAAGGGAATCAATCCTACTACTTGCATGCATCGTATTCATATGGAAAAGGATTATAAACCTTCCATAGAAGGACAAAGAATGCTTAATCCAGCAATGAAAGAAGTAGTGAAAAAATAAGTGATTAAACTTTTGGATGTAGGAATTATCTTATCCTATATCAGATAGTCAGTGGGTGAGCCCCGTGCAGGTCATGCCAAAAAAGGGCAGGATGACTGTAGTAAAGACAGAGTCGAACAAACTCATTTCCACACGAACGGTAACTGGATGGAGGATGTGTATCGACTTCAGAAAGCTTAACAAAGCCACTCGAAAGGACCATTTTCCATTATCTTTCATCGATCAGATGTTAGAAAGGCTAGCAAATCACTCTTACTTTTGCTACTTAGATGGATTTTTCTGGATTCCATCAAATTCCTATTCATCCAAATGATCAGGAAAAGACTACCTTTATTTGTCTTTATGGAACCTTTGCATATAGGAGAATGCCCTTTGGGTTATGTAATGCTTCAGCAAGCTTTCAAAGGTGCATGATGTCAATCTTTTCCGATTATATTGAAGAAAAAATGGAAGTATTCATGGATGACTTTTTAGTGTATGGCACTTCCTTTGAAATTTGCTTGCAGAATCTAGAAAAAGTGTTACAGAGATGTGCTGAATCTAATCTAGTATTGAACTGGGAGAAATGTCATTAGATGGTACAAGAAGGAGTAGTTCTGGGACATTGTTTCAGGCAGAGGCATTGAAGTTGATAAAGCCAAAACAAAAGTAATTGAAAAATTACCTCCACCTATTAATATCAAGGGAATCAGAAGTTTCCTTGGACATGCAGGATTTTATCGACGTTTCATTAAAGATTTTTCTCTTATTGCAAGGCTCTTAACAAAACTCCTATCAAAAGAAGCAGAGTTCATATTTGATGCAACATTGGTCTTTGCCCTTTGAAATTATGTGTGATGCTAGTGATCAAGCCCTGGGAGCAGTATTGGGACAGAGGAAGGATAGAAAGCAGCATGCAATTTATTATGCCAGCAAAACCCTGGATGAAGCACAAATCAATTATGGTACGACTGAAAAAGAATTTTTAGCAGTCGTTTTTGCAATGGACAAATTAGATCCTACCTAGTCGGTTCCAAAGTCATTGTGTATACCGATCATCAAGCCATCCGATACTTGATTGCTAAAAAGGATGCCAAACCTAGACTCATCAGATGGATCCTTCTATTACAAGAATTTGATTTAGAAATCAAAGAACGAAGAGACAAAAAATTTGATAGCCGATCACCTTTCCCGACTTCAATTATCGGAATAGGACATTAATCTTGGCACTCAAAAAGCTATTAATGACTCTTTTCCAAATGATCAACTATTTTCGATCCAAAAAACACAGCTTCCATGATTTGCCGACTATGCTAACTACTTAGCCTCCGGAGTTTTACGACCAGATCTATCCTATCAACAAAAGAAGAAATTATTTTTAGATATTAAATACTACTTCTAGAATGAACCATTTCTTTTCAAAAAGTGTGCAGATGGAATATATCGAAGGTGTGTACCAGACGAGGAATGAGCTGCCATACTACAGGAGTGCCATTCATCTCCATATGGTGGTCACGGAGGATATCAAAAAAATGGCTTCCAAAGTTATCCAAATAGATTTCTATTGGCCGACTCTATTCAAGGATGCAATCAATATTGTTAAATCGTGTGATGCTTGTCAAAGAACTGGAAATATAAGCAGAAGAAATGAAGTACCTTAGCAGCTTATACTTTAGGTAGAAATATTCGATGTATGGGGAGTGGACTACATGGGACCCTTTCCTCCCTCGTGCGGATACAAGTTCTCGAGCTGCAGATTATGTCTCAAAGTGGATTGAAGCTATCCCTACAATCTGAGCAGACTCAAAGTCAGTTATTAAACTCTTTAAAGATATAATATTCCCAAGGTTTGGGGTGCCTAGATTGGTCATCAGTGATGGAGGATCACATTTACAAATGGAGTTTTGAAAAATTGTTGCTTAAATATGGAGTCAAACATCGGGTTTTTATTGCATATCACCCTCAAACTAATGGGCAAGCAGAAGTCTAGAATAGAGAAATTAAAATAATTCTCGAAAAGACAGTCTCAATAACTATGAAGGACTGGAGCTTGAAACTCAATGAAGCACTGTGGGCATACCGGATAGCATATAAAACACCAATTGGGACAACGCCATTTAAGTTGATTTATGGCAAGCATTGTCACCTACCTGTGGAACTAGAACACAAGGCTTTTTGGGCAATCAAAACACTAAACTATGACTTTCAAGCAGCCTCTGGAAATCGACTTTTGCAGCTCAATGAGTTAGATGAACTGAGACTAGATGCTTACAATAATTCCCGCATCTATAAAGAAAGAACGAAGAAATGGCATGACACGCATATACTGAGAAGGAGTTTTAAGGAAGGCGACCAAGTTCTGTTATTCAACTCTCGATTATGACTTTTTCTCGAAAAGTTAAGAACGCGATGGTCCAGACCATTCATCATCGAGAAAATATATCCTCATGGCGCAAATATCAAAAATAGCAATTCGGAAATTTTTAAGGTCAATGGGCAGAGATTGAAACATTACAATCCAGGTGCAGCAAGGTTCGAAGAAGTTGTGCACCTACAATCGAACCACTAAAAGAAATAAGATCGAGCCAACGACATTAAAAAAAGGCACTACAAGGAGGCAACCCAACCAAATAAACGGCCATCAGCCACGTCAGTACTCACAAGGTCAAAAATATCAGAAAATCCCCCAAAAAGGTACACCTCGTAGATTTATTTGAGAATCCCAACGAAATCTAGTACCACATCTACCCAAATATCCACTTTTCCAAATCGCACACACCTTCACGATGCCTCGTACTCCACCCAACCCACTATCTCTCTTCCAACATCCACTACCCTTCGGTCATCCGAAATCCCTAAACAGCCTCGCATCCTCCTCCGAGCAACCCTCTAAGATCGCAGACACCCTCGCCAACTGGTCGGCAACATGAAGAGAACTTGTGCATCATCAGACTCCACGACCAATAGCTCCTCTGAGTCCATCTGATGCCGGCTACGTCCAGACGGACTCCTGCGTCCAACATCCAACATACAACAACCAGAGAATAGCGAGGAAGCCCACCGCCTCCTACAAACCAGGTGCAAAAACTTCTTCTCCACTAGATTCCTAGACCTTCTTGCTCTCGAACCTCTCGGATTATTCGATGATGTTAGAACCATACTTCACCGATCCCGTCTCCTACCCTTCTTCATGAAACGATGGGACTTCTATGAGGAGGTATTAGCCGAATTCTTGGGAACTCTATACCCCACCGGCTTTGATGAAGATGGTGTGCCAAACCACATCGAATTTCGTCTGTGCAATCACGACCTCGCTATGAGCCTAGATACTCTAGCTCGCTTCCTGAATCTCCCTAATATAGGCCACAGAACCCCTCCACCTTCTTTCCCCGCACTTGAAGTTTGGTATCAACTTATCGGTCGTCGTACAGATAACATCCTACATCTAATCGGCCAACATCTTAAGAACCATGTTCTTCTATACCTCCATATTCTTCTCACCAATACTGTCTTAATTCGTCCCAATGACTACGAGAAAGATTTCATTTCTACCGATGAACTTTTTATTCTCTAGTGTCTTCTCTCTAGCACAGAGATTAACCTTGCATCATTTTTCTTGCAAAGTTTGATTACGGAGTCAACCCGCGAATATAATCAAATCCTTTGCAGCAACCTCGTTGCACCTCTAGCTGAACACTATGTGTTCTTAGGAGACACCACCCCAACTGCTGCAACATTGATTGATTTAGACTTCTTGACCAAAGAAGGGGTCCTTCTCACGGTTAACGGCCAACATTTTTGGCGATAATCTAATCCATCTGCCCTCTTCTAGTTGCCCGACCCTCGACAAACTTCAATTCTGGAAGGCAGGAATTGGTGGATGAATGACTTCATCCAAGTCACGAGACCTATCTCAACACTACTCCCATTGCTTTTGGATTACAAGACAGCTCCACGAATTCCTTCTGGTCCTAGAACCCCTAGAAGGCACGTTGTCTCCTCTTCCTCCTCATCAGCCCCAGATGCCTCCAAACTTTCATCACTTACCTCTTCCGACAAACTGGACCTCATCCTAGAATAATTGACCAAACTCAACTACATACTTTGGAGCAACAAAACTTGATGCACCAACAGCAAGTACAAGGAGTAGAGATTGTCCAGAACTCTGTTCTAACAACACTCAGTGGCATTCAGCAAGTCATTGATCGCATACTAAAGCTTCAATCACCTCCTGGTCCCTCTTCTTGGCATGATCGACATTGAGGATAGAGTCGATACTAAGCTTGGGGGAGAGGGCAACATGGTACATTTCTACTCTTTCTTGACACATTCACATCTTCTCACAATTACAAATTGTTTTTTTTACTTCTATGACATTATACATTTATCTCCAAGTAGTATAATAAGAGACTTCAAACCTACCCTATAGCTATAGCCTCTTTTGTAACCTCCTGAAACTTTGTTCAAGAAGCATCTTGCTAATCTTTCCAATATTTTAATATACTTCACAACCTAATTCAATGCTTAAAGGGAAAGGGTCAAGGCTAGCAGAAAGTGACTATTTTAATATATTAAAAGCCTGATGACCAATCCTATTTAAGCACATCACTCAATTCAAATGACTGTTAATAAGATTGTTAATACTAACATCTTCGAGTGCAGTATGGAACTCAATGAAAAGAAAAATTTGAAAACGAGCAAAACAAAAATCAAAAGCAAAAGAAAAGAGGGACAATGAAGCCCAGAAGGTACAAAAAGGGTGCATTCCTAAACCAAGGTGAATCTGGGTGAGTAAATCCGTAGGGGTTCATGCCTGGTACCCTAAGAGCAACTGCCCTGGGATGTGTCGATCAAAAGCCTGTTACATAGATCCCCCTGAGTAATATGGATAATCACATGAGTACTGGACAAATGAAAAGAAATAAGAATCAAAAGAGAGTTCATACTGTACAAGTAGAGTCAGCATTAACATTCTTATTTTCTATTCATACCACTTGATTTCTCTGGCTCGAGCTAAGTAGGAGGAAGTTAAAAATGTCTTGTTTTTAATATCTTCTTTAAAGTCAAGGAACAAAGGAAAAGATGAGGCAATTAAGCAAAGAATATAAGGTTGGTATATTAAAAGGATGGCTGAAAAGCAAGGTGAAGATTAAATCTCTCTTGTCTTGAACATTGCTTGAGGATAAGCAAAAAGTTAAGCTTGAGGGAATTTGATAACCTCTTATTATGCTCATAATTATTATAATTAAACTCACAAATTCACATAAAAATTGAGCATATTTAAATAGTTTTCTTTATTATTAGAAGAAAATTAGAAGGAGTCAAAGGGAAGACTAACTACTTTTAAAATTTGAATTTCTGAACAGGGAGAAAACAAAAGGGAGGAGGAGAACCCGGAGAGGGGGAAGGAGGGCTGAGAAAAGAAGATAAAAGGCTATGAAGATTCACGATGAGCTAAAGAAATATTTTGGTTCCCTTGTGATGAAACTTTCTAGATTCTGACGACTTTTTGATACCTCGAATTTGATTCCTCCTTTTTAATTTACTTGATACATGGAAGCCTTTATAATTTATGTCTGATTTCAATTAGATATTTCTGGGGATTATTGATTTATTGGTCATAAAAAGATCGAGAAATCTATCTTAATGACTGTTGCGAGGTGAGAACTTCTAACAATTGTAAGAGGTATCAATTGCATTTTGATCACTTCGATTAGGATCAAAAGAATGGGTTGTTGAAGATCGAGAGATCGGACTCTTCTTCTGATTAAGGATGAGAATCTTATTAATTAATGGTCCTAATTTAGTGATTAGCAGCTACTCTCTTCTCGGTCCATAAATAAATCGATAGGTTGGGAGGTAGAATATTTCACACGCGTTTTAGTGAATTTATAAAATCAGTAAGTCGAACATTGAAATTGCAAACAGCATCTACAGGTTCATTACTAGGGAGTCTCCTCAATTACATTTTGATCCTTCCTTACTCTCCTTCGTTATTCTTAATCTATGTTTGTTTCTTTATCCTGTTTACTCTTAATAATTTTGTGATAATTTCCGGGATATAATTAGAACAAGTAATTGATCTAAATCAACGGAGTTACGGCACTCAAGGTTTCTACTCGACTTGTGCACTTACAATTGCGTGAACTCTAGAGTAAATTTAAAACGTGACTAGAATTACCTTCAGTGCGAGAATTCCTAATTCCATAACTACAAAAAGTTCATGTCATTGGGCTATCTGTGTTTCCAGCATCTTGTTATGGATGGAGAGACTTTCAGTCTTTTTGAACATCTTTTGCATTAGAGTATCTTGTTTAGACTTGTACTTCTCCATCATTGATTCAAGCTTGCTCGTAGAGGATTGCCCTTGATCAATATAAGGATTTTGATGTTGCACCCTTTGATTGGATCTATTCTGCAAGCAAGAACTTGAGCTTGTTGATAATTGTCTCTGTAAGAAAATTTCGGATTATTTTTCCATCCAGGATTGAATATGTTGGAATACGGGTCATTACTAGAAGGGTATGAGCCTATCGCATTTGCCTAGTGTTGATGACCTTGTTGTTTTAGTAATTCACAATGTACAGAGATATGATCAGACGAGCCACATATTTCATAGTATTTTGTTACATTAACAGTAGGGGTGGCTTCATTGAGTCCTAGTCTGTTTGACAAACACAATAACTTGGTTTCTGATTTTGATTGTCTTGCTTGGAGGAAAATATTTAGGTAGAAAAGCCTTCACCAATTGTTCCTTTCTCTTAGTTCGAGGGACTATAGTCATTATTTGTCTTTGCCTCTTAGAGAAAAAGAAAAGACTCAGTCTGAGTGCTTCTGGTGAGACTTTATTTAGCTTCGTTGTTTCACATATTTCTAAGAAATCTTTGAGGAGTTGATTTGGATTTTCATCTAAGGTTCCACCAAATTGGTTTTGCTGAATTGTCGAAATCAAAGAGGATTTTAATTCAAAGTTGTTGGCTTGAATAGTTGGCTTCAAAATAGCTTACTCCAATCCATCTGCAGTAGGGTTATAGAGCTCTTGTAAGGAAGGAACCGAAGGTTGCTGTTGTTCTTGCTGCTGAGTCATCATTTCTCTTTCCAACTCAAAGTTTGGTTCAATTTCTGTCGATTGAGTGCGAATTGTTTCTTCAGTTAAAGGTGTTTCGCTCCTATGTTCTTGCACTCTTCTTCTGAAGGTTCGATCGATCTCAGGGTCTAATTCAAGCAGTTGCTTGTGGGTATCCCTAGCCATATACAACTCTTCTGAAATCAAAGGATTAAAAGATGAATGATAGAGATTCTAATGCTAAAGAAGATAAATAACAAAGGATATAAATGGAAAACAATAATCTAAATCCCTGACAATGGCGCCAAAAACTTGACGTGAACTTTAAAAGATGTGATCTCTCTCACCGGCCAATATAGTTCTAGTTGTATTTAAATTTTATTGTAGAGTCCACACTACTACTGCAAGTATATAGGTCGAGTAGGAATCACAAGTATCGTAACTCTATTGACTTAGATCGGAATGTTAACCCATTTATATCTCGAAAACTGTCACATAATTGAAAGGCAAAAATAATTTAAAAGAAGAAATAATAAAGAGACTAGAATTCAGAAGAAAAGATTCTTTTGTGATGAATTGGTTAATGCTATAGGTTTTAATTTTTGACGTGAGGTAAACGATCTCTCGATCCTTATCTTATAAATCAACTACTCTCTCCTTAAACTCGTCGATCACTCTTTGAGTTTAAAAGGGATAAGTCATTAATAAATGGATTGGAAACAATTGATTAGTTGATCTCTCATCCTAATCAAAAAAGAAATTGAACTCTTGATCACTGAAATGCAATCTTGCAATTCTAATCCAAACAATTAAAATGAATCTAAGACAACTAGTCACTATTATGGACTCTCGCCTCACAATAGTTATCAAAATAAGCTTCCCAACCATTTGTAATTGATGAAGATTATGCTAATGAAATACTTCAACAAGGTATAATATGTCCCTTCTCTCGAATGAGACAAGATGGTAATAATAAGTAGATCTTCCGATCTAATGAGGATTAAATATGATCAAGGAAATTGCAATCCAATAAAAGCATATTAAACTAGATGTTTAGAAGTACGATAGCAGAGAAATCAAAACCATAGCATCGACATAATTACACCACAAAAGAAGTTAAAGTTAGCCAAACATAGGCTTCGGCTATCAGAATATTTTTGGACATCTTCTATCTTCTTCTTCATCTTCTCGTCATTGGATCTCTGATAGTCTCCCCTTCGTCCTCCTCTTCCCTCTCTCTCCGGTGTCCTTTATCCCTCTCTTTTCTCTCATGTTCAAGTTCAAATTTCAAAAAGTTGTTAGTTCCCCTAGACTAATTCAAAAAGGTCAGATAGTAGCTCAAATTTTGTAAATTCAATAAATGTTTCAGTGAAAAGGTGGCAAATTTATCTTGATAATCATAAGTAAAATAAGAGATGATAAGGGAATAGGGGAAGAATACTGTTATGGAGGTTACGTCGGTAGGGGGCAACGCCCCCACCCACATCTTACCGACTAGATGGGGGGCGACGTTGGTCCCTTCGACCTCGTCGGCGAGGTCGCAAGGGGGGCGACGCCCGCCTCATTCGTGCCGATGAGGTCGGGGGCGCGACCTTGCCGCAAGGGCGCAACGCCCTCACCCCCATGCCGGCCAATATTTTTTTTATATTAAATTTTATGTATTATTTTAAGCACACTTATCTGAATTTCAGCATCGATGGATGGACCTAAGTTAAAAAATGGCACCATTCAAAGTAGGCTCCGTGGAATATTTAAGTCGTTGGTAGATTCAAAAAAGTTCATAGTTCAGAAGTGGTTGGAGGAAAAAATTCCCTCTTAATTCTAAAAGAAAGTAAGAGCAATAGATGTGCAAAATTATAATATTTTGTTATGAAAAGAGGGAGAGAGAGATCGCACGAAATACAGAAGAACGCGAAGAGGAAAAACGGAGGCGGTCTTTGTTATGGAATAATGATGATTACAAGGATGGGTCTCTGTTTAGACCCCTAGGGAGTTTATATAGGCACTCCTTTTGACAGATGATAGGAATTACACCGGTCAGCGAGACCCCCGTAGGGGAATTCTGCTGAAGCGCCTGACTATGTAGGGGGACCAACTGAGTTCAGATTCAAGGCATTATTAACAAATCTTCACCTTGACTTGAATCATCTTCAGAGCACAAAAGCACGCCACGCCGCCGCCAGTCCCATCTTGAAGCTATTATCAAGTATTTATGTTAAGCAAGTCCAAACAATGTTGAAACTTGCCATAAGGAACAGATTTGGTGAACATATCAGCTGGATTGTCTTCAGTGCCAATCTTTTTCACCTTGATCCTCTTCTCAGTGCGGATGAAGTGATATCTGACATCAATGTGTTTGGTTCTTTCATGATGTACTTGATCATTGGCTAAACATATTGCACTCAGACTGTCACAGTACACTATAGCCTGCTCCTGATGTAATTCGAGATCTCCAACTAAGCCTTTTAACCAGATGTCTTCTTTGGCAGCTTCTGTCAGTGCCATGTATTCAGCCTCTATGGTGGACAATGTAACTGATGGCTGAAGTGTAGCCTTCCAACTAATAACTGAACTGCCCAAAGTGAAGACATAGCATGTCATAGATCGTCTTCCATCAACATCTCCAGCATAATCTGAATCTGAATACCCTACAACCAAACACTTTTTATCACTTCTGTAGATGAGGCCAATATCAGATGTTCCTCTCAGATACCGAAAAATTCTCTTCACTGCTTGCCAGTGCTCCTTTTTTGAATCGCTCATGAATCTGCTGACAACACTGACTGCATGAGCAATGTCCGGTCTTGTGCAAACCATGGCATACATCAGACTTCCAACTGCACTAGCATATGGAACCCGAGACATGTACTCCTTTTCTGCTTCTGACTTTGGTGCGAAGGCAACAGAAAGATGAACATTTGCAGCTGATGGAGTATTCAAAGGCTTCGCTCCAGACATTCCAAACCTGGATAAAATCTTCTCAATATAACTTTTCTGAGATAAGAAGAGTTTACTCTGTGCGCAATCCCTTAGAATTTCCATCCCCAGAATCTTCTGTGCTGCACTAAGATCCTTCATGTCGAATTCTGCACTGAGGAGCTTTTTCAGATTCTGAATGTTTGTCATATCTTTGGCAGCAATAAGCATATTATCAACATACAAGAGCAGATAGATGGTGGAGCCGTCCTTCACCTTCTTGTGATGTACACAGCAATCATAGGGACTTCGACTGAATCCCTTACTGATCATGAAGTTGTCGAACCTCTTGTACCATTGTCTTGGAGACTGCTTCAAGCCATACAGAGATTTCTTCAGACTGCAAACTTGATTCTCCTTTCCAAGAATGGAGAATTCCTCTGGTTGGCTCATAAGAATGTCTTCTTCAAGTTCTCCATGGAGGAAAGCAGTCTTCACATCTAGTTGCTCGAGCTCTAGATTCTGATGTGCTACAAGAGCAAGTAGCACCCTGATAGAAGTATGTCTGACAACAGATGAGAATATCTCATTGTAGTTCACACCTTCTTTCTGACTATAACCTTTAGCAACCAGTCGTGCTTTGTATCTCGTGCCTTCAACTCCTGGAATTCCTGCTTTCTTCTTGAAAATCAATTTACAGTCAACAACCTTCCTGCCTTTAGGCAACTTGACCAGCTCCCACGTCTGATTCTTGTGAAGAGATTCCATCTCCTCACCCATAGCAGCGATCCACTGTTCAGATTCGGCACATGTGATGGCATCCCTATAAGAGGACGGCTCCAGGGACTCCACCTCTTCAGCTACCTGTAGTGCATAAGCAACCATGTCCTCGAAACCATATCGCTTAGGAGGACCCATTTCTCTGCGAGGACGTGTAGCAGCAATTGACTCTTCTTCAGGTTGCTCATCAGATTCTTCACCTTTTGGTTCTGCTTCTTGATGTGATCCTTCAGCATCATCCTCAGTTGGAATGATTTCAACCTCCATCTGTTTACTGACACTCTCTTTAGCCTCCACCTTCAACTGAAGCATTGATGCTTCATCAAAGGTCACGCTTCTGTTGTGGATGACTTTGTGTTCTGAAGGAGACCAGATACTGTAGCCCTTCACCCTGCACCATATCCCATGAACACCCCTTCTTTGGTCCTTGGCTCCAACTTTCCTTCACTGACGTGATAGTATGCTGGACAACCAAAAACTTTCAGACAAGTATAATCAGCAGAATTTCCTAACCATACCTCAGTTGGAGTCTTGAGATCAATCGCAGTCGCCGGACTTCGATTCACCAAGTAGCAAGCTATGTTAACACCTTCAGCCCAGAATGTCCTATTTAGGCCAGCGTTAGAGAGTATGCACCTTGCCCTCTCCAGAAGTGTCATGTTCATTCGTTCTGCAACTCCATTCTGCTGTGGAGTATCCCTGACTGTGCGATGCTTGGCAATGCCTTCATCTTTGCAGAACTGATCGAATTCAGTAGAACAGAATTCCAAACCATTGTCAGTACGAAGACGCTTCACTTTCTTCGACGTCTGATTTTCCACCAGAACCTTCCACTGCTTAAAGGCCTTGAAGGACTCACTCTTGTGTTTCATCATGAATACCCAAGTCATCCTCGAGTAGTCATCAATCACATATAGGAAGTACCTCACACCTCCTAATGATGGAACATGAGAGGGACCCCAACAATCGGCGTGGATGTAGTCAAGTGTCGCCTTTGTCCTGTGCACTGCCTTGCCAAACTGAGACCTTCGCTGTTTGTCGAATACGCAGTGCTTGCAGAAGTTTATTTCAGATATCTTCTTCTCTCCTAGAAGACCTCGTTTGCTGAGGATATTCATCCCGTTCTGACTCATATGCCCAAGCCGCATGTGCCACAGCCTGGACCTATCTGATTCGGATGAACTAGCCACTGCAGCAACGCCAGAGACTGTCTTGCCTTGTAATACATACAAGGACTTCTGTCTGACTCCCTTCAGAACTGTAGCATCACCCTTCATGACCGTGAGGATGCCTCCAGCAGCATTGATTTGACACCCTTTAGAGTCGAGGACTCCAAGTAATATCAAATTCTTCTTCAGTTGCGGAATATGGCGGACATCTGTCAGCGTCCTCACAAGATTGTCATGAGTCCTGATCTGCACAGAACTGATTTCAACTATCTGACATAACGCATTATTGCCCATGATGACATTTCCACCGTCAGTCTTCTGATAAGATGAGAACCAATCTTTATTCGGAGTCATGTGATAGGAACACCCCGAATCCAGAACCCAATTATCCTCCAGACATCCTTGATCAGAAGCAGTCAAAACCAAATCATCTTCGGAATTCCCTGTTTTATGTGCCACCGCAGCGACGGGGGCCTTCTTCTTCTTCGGACAGTCTTTCTTCCAATGACCTGGTTCCTTGTAGTAATTACAGATGTCCTTCGCAGTGATTTTCTTCTTCTTGGATTTGGATTTCTTCGAATTCGAGGACTGTCCCTTCTCTGTGGTCGATATCAAACCCGCGGCCTGAGTCTCTGTAGAATTTCTAGATGCCCTATGCCGAAGTTCACGAGTATGAAGACTCGATCTTACTTCTTCCAGACTTATAGTTTCCTTCCCAATAATCATAGACTGAACGAAGTTCCCATATGATGGAGGAAGCGAAACTAACAGAATTAGGGCAGCATTTTCATCCTCGATCTTAACATCAATATTTCTGAGTTCCATCAACAAAAAATTTAACTGATCAAAATGTTCCTTCAGAGGGGTACCTTCCTGCATGCGGAGAGAGAACAGACGTTGCTTCAACAGCAACTTGTTGGTGAGAGACTTCGTTATATATAGACTCTCGAGTCTCAACCACAGACCGGCCACATTTTCTTCATCTGCGACCTCGATTATCACCTCATCCGTCAGACACAATAGAATCATCGAGTGCGCCTTCTCCTCCTGTGCCGCCAAAGTTGCGAGGTCGATCTTCTTTTCTTTGCCCTTCGAGTCTTCCTCCTTTGGCTTGTTCTTCGACAGGTTTGAGAGCGGCGCCCAGACTCCTTGTTGCTTCAAAAGCGCCTGCATCTTGATCTGTCACAACCCGAAACTGTTCCTACCGTTGAACTTCTCCACGCTCACGTTGTGCGACGCCATCTCCCTGCTGATCGAGAATCGCTGACAAACCCTAAGGCTCTGATACCAGTTTGTTACGAAAAGAGGGAGAGAGAGATCGCACGAAATACAGAAGAACACGAAGAGGAAAAACGGCGGCGGCTCTTTGTTATGAAATAACGATGATTACAAGGATGGGTCTCTGTTTAGACCCCTAGGGAGTTTATATAGGCACTCCCTTTGACAAATTGTAGGAATTATATATGGACTGGGACTCTAAATAAATCCTCTGAAAATAGGACACATATCTCGTGATAAGGAAATAAATCAAATCCGAATCACATCAGAATACTCTTAAAAATTTTCGCTCAGGGGGCTCCGCCCCCTTGCAACCCCCGCAGGTGTTCCCCCCCGGGACACAGGGGGATCCCTTTGGATCCCCCTTTGACCCCCCACAAGCTCGCTGACCAGTCAGCGAGACCTCCGTAGGGAAATTCTGCTGAAGCGTCTTACTATGTAGAGAGATCAATTGAGTTCAGATTCAAGACATTATTAACATATTTGTTTTCTATTTGGATGGCAAAAATGTGTGCTAAATCATGAAAAATCATCTGATGGACTCATTTAGCTCTGCTGCAAACTCCAAAAAAAGATTGTCAATTATCCGAAGCATGGCATCTGTTACAATAATAAGAATTCTGTGGTCGCCACTCGCCGACGTCAACTGGACCTCTATCCGTCGCTATCCCATTCCAAAATATCTCTCTTGGCACAATTGCAATCATAATATTTTTTTTATTGTTACTTTCTTCTAAAAATATTTTCAGTCGATCCATGAAATAATCGAAAAGAAAAAATATTGGCTCTTAGAAGGAAATGATGCATATCCATTGGGCCGGCGCATGCAATTTGCGCCTATTGTTTTAGTATTTATTATTATTTATTAGTAATAGTAGTAATAATAATATCATGAAAGCGTAGGAAAGTGCAGTAAAGTGTGCTCCATCCAAGAATTTTTCCCATTTCTTTTATTTAATCGATTTGCCGATATTTGTCGAGGAGATATTTTTTCCATAAAGACCATCTATCATCGTCATCGCCACCACATCGCATCTCGGCCTCTTGATCCGAATCGTAGCGTCCACGCCGAGCATGCGACGACGAGGGAGGTCGAGATGACGAGAAGAGCACGCCCCCCCTCCTTTATAAGTATCTGTCGACCGACCACTCGACGAGGCGCTCCACTGCCTTGCTTCCTAATATCTCCTCATTCTCCTCCACCTTCCGTCGTCAATCTGCTCAGGTTCGCACTCCTTGATTCCATTCTTCTTGCATGCCGCCGTGTATGTTTAGATTCATATTTGCCTGTGGTGGCATTCGTATTGGATAATTTTTACATTGGATTTGTTTGATACATCGGAGGATTTGTGCCTAACATTCTTTTTTTTTCCTTTTGGATTCGACTATTAGATATGGGAAATTATATGTCGTCTGTCATAAGAGAATATTACTTTTCTTTTCTTGTATAACTTTTCTTCATTATACGATTTATACCCTTGTTTCCTTAAATTTTAGGTAAGATTTTTTTTATCGGTTACAATTTATTGTGAAGTTGATGATATCGATTTCGTACTTTTAATGTGTTTGTATATATGCCTATTACATGTAAATAGATATATGTGTATATCTGGTATATGTTCATATGCCTCGTTGTTTATCGATATGTTTTTGAGGGAGAGGAGTAACGTGGAGTGCCCTCTTCCAGGAAAAACATATGTTCGCCTTTTTTTCTTTTCACTTATCGCATAAGGGTCAGAAAACCAGAGTAAACCATAAAAGAAAGTAGCAATGATGAGCGTTCCATTCTGCATTCTTTAGCACGAGGAGTATGATGGTTGCTGAAATGATTAGCATTTGCTTAGATGTAACTGTCAGATTAAAACTTCTTTCTTGTTGAATAGAGTGAAACAATTTTTATAACATTCAGGGAACAATTGTACTTGAGGCATCAGGACTTAAGAATATCTCTTGAAAATGGCACTATTGTACTGAGTCACTAAGCATGAGGAATTTTTTGTAAGGAAACTAAGCGATAGGAATTCTTGTCATAATTTCAATAAATTTAGTGTCGTTAGTTATATTTTTTGACACTTCAGATTGTATTTATTCATTGTGTAACTAAAACATGTGATAATAAAACTCAACTTAATTTTTACTAGTAGATTAGATTAAGATTTAATGATGCTATATGCCAACATTGCCAGATCTTTTTTTTTTCAGGAGAACATTTCCAGATCTTATGCACTTTTAACTATTCACTGAATTTCGGTTTCCATTTTCCTACTTATTTGTTAAAAGATGGCGTACGCCCAACTGCCATTTACCTCCACGGTGACTAGTAGAAGTAGCCAGAACTTATCTGCTTGGCCAAAGACATCATTTTCACGTGGAGTTGAAGAAATGAGGACTCATTTCAACATCTGCAATAATGAAGTACGCTATAATTTTAGCTCGAGGCTTAGAGCTACGTTGACATTTGATAAATCTGTCTCTGGCACTGCTGAATCCAAGAAGAAGAAGTTGACAGTTGATACGGCTGAGCCTGATTTTCTTCCTCTCCCTTCTTTCGAAGAATGCTTTCCAAAGAGTACCAAGGAGTGCAGGCATGCATTTTGTGATATTTGTTAGAAACTGGTAGTTATGTCATATTACATTGAAAAGCTGATGGGTATTCTATGATTATGTTTTGCAGGGAAGTTGTTCATGACCAATCTGGGCACATTCTTAAGGTTCCGTTCCGACGTATCCACTTATCAGTGGAGAAACAGTACTTTGATACATATGATACCAGTGGACCACAAAATATAAGCCCACATTCTGGTGAGTGTAGTAATCTGATGAAATTTTGAATTACAGAAATGTATTATGGCTAACAACAACAACAACAACAACAAAGCCTTATCCCACTAGGTGGGGGATTATGGCTAACAAGTGTATTAAAAGTTTGTCCCATTTTTTTAAATGGTATATCTTTTTGTCATTCTAATGGAAATAAAGATTGTCTCAAAAAATGGAAATAAAGGTAGCTACTGATAGCAAATTGAAGCATTCTGATTTCAGGGCAACTTGTTTTATTAATTCATATTTCACAGGTCTTCCCAAGATAAGAAAAGACTGGGTGGAAAGGCGGGAGCAGTTGGGTGGACCCAGGTTTACACAAATGTTTTATGCTAAACAGGGAATTATAACTGAAGAGATGTTGTACTGTGCGACTCGCGAGAAGCTGGATCCAGAATTTGTGCGGTCAGAGGTTGCACGAGGTCGTGCCATTATTCCTTCTAATAAGAATCACCTGGAATTGGAACCGATGATAGTTGGCAGAAACTTCTTGGTGAAAGTAAATGCAAATATTGGAAACTCAATTGTGGCAAGCTCCATTGAGGAAGAGGTTCATAAACTTCAATGGGCAACAATGTGGGGTGCTGACACTGTCATGGATCTTTCAACTGGTCATCATATTCATGAAACTCGTGAATGGATTCTTCGTAACTCTGCTGTTCCGATTGGTACAGTACCTATTTACCAAGCATTAGAGAAAGTTAATGGGATAGCAGAAAATCTTAGTTGGGAGGTCTTTAAAGATACTCTGATTGAGCAAGCTGAGCAGGGGGTGGATTATTTCACCATCCATGCAGGTGTACTGCTTCGCTACATCCCGCTTACAGCAAAAAGGATGACTGGAATTGTTTCACGTGGAGGATCAATTCATGCAAAATGGTGCTTAGCTTATCATAAAGAGAACTTTGCATATGAGCACTGGGATGAAATTCTTGACATATGCAATCAATATGATGTAGCGCTATCCATTGGTGATGGGCTGAGGCCAGGTTCAATCTATGATGCCAACGACAGTGCTCAATTTGCTGAACTTTTAACGCAAGGGGAGCTGACACGTCGAGCATGGGAAAAGGATGTCCAGGTATATGTTATAGTTGGAGAAGACATATTGTGTTCCTTATCACAGTGAAAATTGACTAGATCTTTACATCATTTTAAAAATCTTATGATTCTGGTTTCGTTCTGCAGGTTATGAATGAAGGACCAGGGCATATTCCGATGCATAAGATTCCTGAAAATATGGAAAAGCAGTTGGAATGGTGTAATGAGGCACCTTTTTATACTCTTGGCCCATTGACTACCGACATTGCTCCTGGATATGATCATATCACTTCAGCCATTGGAGCTGCTAACATTGGGGCACTTGGTACTGCACTTCTTTGTTATGTAACACCTAAGGAACATCTTGGATTGCCAAACCGCGATGATGTGAAAACTGGTGTTATTTCCTATAAGATAGCTGCACATGCAGCAGATTTGGCGAAGGGTCACCCCCATGCTCAAGCCTGGGATGATGCATTGAGCAAGGCAAGGTTTGAGTTTAGATGGATGGATCAGTTTGCTTTATCTTTAGATCCAATGACTGCCATGTCTTTCCATGATGAGACTCTGCCTTCTGATGGTGCCAAGGTGGCACATTTCTGTTCCATGTGTGGGCCAAAATTTTGTTCAATGAAAATAACAGAGGATGTTAGAAAATATGCAGAAGAACATGGATATGGAACAGTAGAAGATGCTGTGAAACATGGAATGGAAGTCATGAGTGCTGAATTCCGTGCTGCCAAAAAAACTGTTAGTGGGGAACAACACGGTGAAGTTGGGGGAGAGATCTATGTACCTGAGAGCTATGCTTCTCATTCCTGAAGGTAAATGGTTTTTCTCACAATCTGTCATGTTCCTTTAGCTTGACATGGTACATATTTCGTTTTTGTACATCAAACGTCAGACTACAACCACAACTGTTACTCTAATCTGTTACCTCAGCAGAAATAATATCCTTTTTTATGTAGCCTCAAGAGCAGATAGGCATTCAAAAGGCTAAAATAAATGCAGACACAATTGTGCAACATTTCATTCTTTAGTTGTTTGTGTGTTTTTATTTTAACCTGTCACTGCGGTTTTACATTTCATAATTTCTGAACGTGATGCCATTTTGTTACAGACACAGAAGAACATCAATATATGATCTAGCAATGACGCAATATATGGCTACATCAAAATGCTTTGGGCGAACTTTTCATATTGTTGGATATTAGTTGATGTTTGGTAAGAATATGTTCAGTCGTCAATAAAAAAAACATATTTTGTTCTCTTTAGATGTGTATTTTGATAAAGACCCTGTTCTTCTATCAACGTTTTGGGGCTGTTTGATTAATAAGAAATTGCACCAGGGGTGCCTGTCTGTCTCATCCGTGGTAATTTAGCCATGGATCGAGGTAGGACTGGCTGAGAAAGTCCCTTTGAACCTGACCAGGACAATGCCTGCGTAGGGAGTGTGCAATTCTTTTCTTTTCCTTTTGTGCTTGCTCAGGGATGCATTGGCTTTTGATCCCACATAATACACATGCATTGACTTTCGATCCGAAAGATGCTCCTTAATCATGGGAAGTATTCCTTTATCTTAATCAAGTTTTTTATGGCAATCCTCAGAAAGTGATGATCCATGTTTATGATCTGGATTAACCTCTTCTAGTTCCATAACACGCACATGATTTTCCCTTATTTTGATATTACCACTGAGGAATGACATTCAGATGTGGTAGATGTGCTTTTATTTATTTGTTTTTGACAAGAAACTGACTGTAAGCAGCACCAGGGGTGCTTGCTCAGTCTCTCTCCAAACTCTGGGGAGGATTGATGCAGGCTGAGATAGTCCCTTTGAACCTGAGCCAGGATAATACCTGCGTAGGAAGTGTGCTGTGTTTTATTTCCTTGTTTCTTGGCCGCAGGTACGCGACTCCCTCTCGATGCAGTTGGCAACTAGTGAAAAAACTAGCAGAGCCAGCACGCCTCTCTGAGAAAACTGACTGTAAGCAAACGTACTGTTGTGTTGGCTTACTCGATTAGCATATCCAACTCTAAGTCATTAGATAAGTTATTACCTTCTCTTTGGAGCATAGACTTAAACGGCACAATTATGAATGAATTAACATTCTTAAAAAATGAGATGAAAATTCTAAAAAACTCAGAAAAAAGATAAATAGTAATGCTGAGCAAAGAAGCGATATAGACTATTCACAAAGTTGTCACTGAATCCTCAAATTATATATATATAGATTTTGCATAAAAAAAATGTTATACACATAAATATTAAAACTTTTCATTTATAACATTGTGGCCATTTATAATATTCCTAAAACGTGTCATTTATAACATTTGCAATTAATACGTGTCATTTATAACATTCATAAAAAAATGAGGTGATAAATACATGTCGTTTAACATTCTTAAAAAATGAGATGAAAATTCTAAAAAACTCAGAAAAAAGATAAATATGAATGCTGAGCAAAGAAACGATGTAGACTATTCACAAAGCTGTCATTGAATTCTCGAAATTATATATATATAGATTTGCATGGAAAAAATGTTATACACATAAATATTAAAACTTTTCATTTATAACATTGTGGCCATTTATAATATTCCTAAAACGTGTCATTTATAATATTTGCAATTAATACGTGTCATTTATAACATTCATAAAAAAATGAGGTGATTAATACATGTCGTTTAACATTCTTAAAAAATGAGATGAAAATTTTAAAAAACTCAAAAAAAAGATAAATATGAATGATGAGCAAAGAAGCGATGTAGACTATTCACAAAACTGCCACTGAATACTCAGAATTATATATATATAGTTGTGGCCATTTATAATATTCCTAAAACGCGCTATTTATAACATTTGCAATTAATACGTGTCATTTATAACATTCATAAAAAAAATGAGGTGATTAATACATGTCGTTTAACATTCTTAAAAAATGAGATGACAATCCAAAAAAACTCAGAAAAAAGATAAATAAGAATGCTGAGCAAAGAAAAGATGTAGACTATTCACAAAGCTGTCATTGAATCCTCAGAATTATATATATATATATATATATATATTTTGCATGAAAAAAATGTTATAACATTAAAAGTTAAAACATTTCATTTATAACATTGCGGCCATTTATAATACTCCTAAAACGTGCTATTTATAACATTTGCAATTAATACGTGTCATTTATAACATTCATAAAAAATGAGATGATTAATACATGTCGTTTAACATTCTTAAAAAATGAGATGAAAATTCTAAAAAACTTAGAAAAAAGATAAATAGGAATGCCGAGCAAAGAAGCGATGTAGACTATTCACAAAGCTGTCATTGAATCCTCAGAATTATATATATATATATTGCATAGAAAAAATGTTATACACATAAATGTTAAAACTTTTTATTTATAACATTGTGGCCATTTATAATATTCCTAAAAGGTGTCATTTATAACATTTACAATTAATACGTGTCATTTATAACATTCATAAAAAAATGAGGTGATTAATACATGTCGTTTAACATTCTTAAAAAATGAGATGAAATTTCTAAAAAAACTCAGAAAAAAGATAAATAGGAATGCTGAGCAAAGAAGCGATGTAGACTATTCACAAAACTGTCACTGAATCCTTAGAATTATATATATATATATATATTTATAATATTCCTAAAACGTGTCATTTATAATATTTACAATTAATACGTATCATTCATAACATTCATAAAAAAATGAGATGATTAATACATGTCGTTTAACATTCTTAAAAAATGAGATGAAAATTCTAAAAAACTCAGAAAAAAGATAAATAGGAATGTTGAGCAAAGAAGCGATGTAGATTATTCACAAAGTTGTCACTGAATCCTCAGAATTATATATATATATATATTGCATGGAAAAAATGTTATACATAAATGTTAAAACTTTTCATTTATAACATTGTGGTCATTTATAATATTCCTAAAACGTACCATTTATAACATTTGCAATTAATACATGTCATTTATAACATTCATAAAAAAATAAGGTGATTAATACATGTCGTTTAAAATTATTAAAAAATGAGATGAAAATTCTAAAAAAACTCAAAAAAAGATAAATAGGAATGCTGAGTAAAGAAGCGATGTAGACTATTCACAAAGCTGTCACTGAATCCTCAGAATTATATATATATATATAGATTTGCATAGAAAAATGTTATACACATAAATGTTAAAACTTTTCATTTATAACATTGTGGCCATTTATAATATTCCTAAAACGTGTCATTTATAACGTTTGCAATTGATACGTGTCATTTATAATATTTATAAAAAAGTGAGGTGATTAATACATGTCGTTTAACATTCTTAAAAAATGAGATGAAAATTTTAAAAAACTCAGAAAAAAGATAAATAGGAATGCTGAGCAAAGAAGCGATGTAGACTATTCACAAAGCTACCACTGAATACTTAGAATTATATATATATAGATTTTATGTGTATGAAATAGATATCTACAACAACAAAGCCTTATCCCACTAGGTGGGGTCGGCTACATGGATCATACGACGCCAATATTCGTTGATCCATGTTCATAAGATTCGACAGGATTTTACGCTGGCTGTCGGGGCCTAACACAACTCTCCTCCTTTATCCGGGCTTGGGACCGGCTATAAAACATAAGCGGAGTTTATGAAATAGGTATCTAAGGAAGATAAAATAATGGAAAAGATAGAGAGGTTATTCAAATAGGAAATGTAAGCACATGAAACCACCATCTGCTATTTCAGATGCTTTGCCTTCGCAAACATAATCTGGAGTAAAAAAAACTGAAAGTCATCTGATCGGCCCTGGTTTGGTCCATTGGTCTTAGCCTCGTAGGCGCTTGACAAATTTTGGACAAATATATAAAAGTGCACATTTTTCATGGATTATTTTCAGAAATCATCCTAATTATTATGATTTTTCATATTTAATGTTAAATTATGAACTTATTTTTAATTACTTTTTGTCCCTAAACTATCGTTACTTTTTTATTTTAATTCTCCCGTCCGCTTCTATTATATTTTATATTAATTTTACTTTTTTATTTGTGAAAAGAATAAATTATCCTTCTTTTAATAACACATCAAACAATAAATATAAAAAAGAAAAATAATTATTGAAACACTTCATTTTTAGGACCGGATTGGAGGGGGCGACTAATGTAATATTTGATGTGTCATGAAGGGAGGTGTAATTTAGTCTTTTCATAAATAAGAAAAAGTAAAAGTAATAGAAAATGTAGGCCCGAGGGATTAAAGTAAAAAAATCACGATAATTTAAGGATTTAAAAAAATAAAGTCGTAGTTTGAGGTTAGATGTGAAAAATCGTAATAGCTCAAGAGTAAATTATGAAAATAATCTTTTTTTATTGCAGATGTTTCGATTTGAAATTTAAATTACTTAGGATTGCTGAATAGAAAAATGGATTCCGGTGTAAATTCGTTTTCCTAATCGGTTCATTTTGTGTAGAGATATGTGTTTCTCTCTCTTTTTTTTGTGAATTATACCTGTAATTCTGGGTTTGGAACATACGTTGAGGAGCAACAACCGAAAAATTGGCGACTGAAAGCATGTTTGCCAGTGGCTGCTGGTGATTTTGATCCACAAAAGAATTGGCAAACAGAACTGGTGAATTTGATCTACAAAAGAATTGGCAAACAGATGAGCAGTAGAACGTTAACTGATCCACAAAAGAATTGGCAATGTATCGCAACAACGGAATCTATGTTGCGATTTTTCCATGATGTCTATCATGAAAGTTTCGTTTTCGTCGCCTTGACATGTGCAAACACAACAATAAGCCCACTACTACTGCAATGAAAATATTTTAATGCATCAAAGAAGAAACCAACTACTGAAGACCCCCATTTTTGGGTGGTTGTTCAGATTCCAGAACAACCCAATCTTATGTTTTTTTTTCTGTAATCCATGATCCTCCAAGACCTCAAGGACATGTTACTACACAATAACATTTTTTTATATGTATTTTTTGTTTTGAAAAAACACGAATTATCTATTGGCATAAGAAGCAGAATAGTTCAAGTACAACAGTCGGAGGAGGTTCCGGAGATGGATTCCCTTCCCAAAATTAATCAGCACGAGCTGATCTATTAGCGATAAAGTCTCCAGCACTGTTTGCTTGCCTATAGATATGTTTGATTACAGAACATTCAATCTTGTTATGATCTTGACCAAGTTTGATGGATCACATTCGATCCATATTAGATGCGAAGTTTGAGACAGTGCATAGTAAGAACCTTGTTCAAACTATTAACATCGAATTAGCCAAAGATTGAGTAAGAACCTAGCCTTCTTTTTACTCCTGCTAATTGTGTTGAGCAAGCAAGAAATAATTTGATCGTGGCCCTGGTTAGTCGAAACCAACTATCACCAGAATTAGAGTTCCTGCGAATTGTTCATAGCTCTCAACCGGTTGCATAAGATGAATGCTACATAACATCGAAAACAAACTGTCCGCAGAATTCGAGTTCCAAGAAGAAGAATGGCCCCCTTAACCGTGGGAACAATTTGTCCTTCCGAACCTGCAGCCATCAGATTCACCTACGCGATTGGTGTCTGTTATGCGTTAACTTTGAAAATCTAATACCGCAGCACTACCCCGGAAAAACTTGGAATCATATCGACATTTCAACACAAAAAGCATCGGCGCAAGTTCCAGACTGATCAAGCCACTCAAAGCAGATAAAAACGGGAGAGTGCTCGCTTCATCGTTCATCATCTCGTAGACGAAAGAAGCATCGTCATCGTAGACCGAGTCGATGGCCCGTCTCATGAGAGAAGAAGACCAGCGGAAAAACTGAAAAATAAAAAACAACGCCAATGTCGGGGATCGAACCCAGGTCTCCCGCGTGACAGGCGGGGATACTCACCACTATACTACAAGGACTCTGAAATTTATCGAAGAGGAAATTGATTATAGTGGATTATGAATCACGTATACAGTAATAAAATCTAAACGTGGCCAGGCGAAAACGATGGATGCATAATGCATACACAGTACACAGTCGCATAAAATAAAAGTACTCGCATCTCCTTTGTCCCCAACACCAACCCCCATCTTCATCTGCCTGCTCCATGGATCCTTATTCTGTCCGTAGTCTGTCTGTCTGTCTGCTGCCTGTCAGACGATACATACCAACAGAACATATGAGCCAAACAAAAAGGGCAGCAGAAGGACCCAACACTCGATGACACCGCCTCAAAAGAGCAGCCGCTCCCTGCTCACACACTAATTAATGCATGATTTTCTTCTCCTTAAGAAGATTTCAGTATAATCATAAACTTACTAACAAATCTTTTGATTAGGTGACATTTCTTTGAGTTTTCTTTTATCATTTAAATTGATATCACTTGCTGCAGTAACTACCCTCTCATCTTTTCCAAACATGAATCGAGCGCTTTTCTTCTTCCCCCTTTCCTTTTTTTTTTTTTTACTTGCTTCAAGGATGGAGATTCCTCAAGCTGCATGACAACCTACGCAAGCCGCCAAACATGCACGTCTCATGATCTCATTCTTTGTTCCAGCTTAACTTTGATGAGACAAATAGATCCCCAGAGTCCTCGCAAACTTGAGTCAATTTGTCAATCGATCTCATCCAACAGCGTGCCTGTACATCATAACTCGCAGCTCCAACTGTGGGCATTTTGACCACCTTTAAGGCTTTAAACCCCTTTCCCCCCCTCTAGCTGCTAGTACTGTCTTCATCACTCCTTTACCTTTCCTCTTTTCCATTTCATTTTCTTGGAGATCGAATTCCCTGGTCTGACCTTTCAATTCCTTACTTCTTCCGCTTGTACACCCATATATATATATATATATATATATATATATATCTGCCATGGCGACGTCGACATGGGATTCGAATGCGGAAAGATGTCGACGACCAGCTACGGCGGCAGTCGACGTCCAAGCTTCAGCGTCGACGCCTATGAGAAGCCAAACTTCTTCTTCACATTCGAGAACCAAACGAGGTCATTTGAAGCCTGCTGTAACAGATCGAAGTCGCAGAAACAGGTTCATAAGAGTTCCTCGGGCGCCTCATGGACGTCGTCATCGTCTTCCTCGTCCTCCTCTTCTTATAGGTTTGTGATCAAGAGAGCTCGTTGCTCCGTGGCAAGACTCTACCAGCGCATCAGGACCAGCATGTCCAGGATTCAGCATTCGATCCCCCGACAGAGAAGCGTCAAACAACCGACGGTGTCATCAACGAAGGCGACTTCCGCAAGCATATCGATGATGACCCCGCAGAGTCGATATGCGCCTTTCGGGGATTCTCATCAGTCGGAAGCCATTGAAGACTGCATTAAGTTCTTGAAGAACTCGTCACGGAAGGAGGATTTCCTGAACTCTTCTTCTTGCCAGCTTCAGCACCTGCTGCATAGCCATCGTTGTTATTAATGAGCTCTGCTAATGTTGTTTTCATATATGTTAGTTCGTATAATACGCACGTAACTGTTATCTGCAAAAGTTGTAGCCAGCGTTAGCATCATAATGAACTGTTGTTAACCTATTAATTTATATATTTTCCTTTTTTTTCTCGTTTAAACTGCTGACGGGTGTGCATTCAGTTTCTCATGTCAATTAAAAAATAAGGTGGCAGCATATAAATGTTAGAACAACACGTACTGCATAGCCCATTTACCATAGGACAAAATGGGCCCCATCCTAATGAGACCTCCTCATTCGGACGCCCGTTGGATTCGTCGTGGATGATAAACGTGATAGACTAAAAATACACGTTGAACCGTAAGAGTGTGTTTGGTTTGGGAATATTTGTGATAACATTGTGAAATGTTTTCAAACACACTTACATGACAGTAACATAAAATGTCTCCGTCGCGTGAGTTTGATAAAAATATTTTGACAAATGTTAACATTTCTTCTTTTTTTTCAATTGTCCCGTCGCAAATTTTTTTTCAATTGTCCCGCCGTTAATTTTTTTCATCTATCTTTTTAATTATTTTACAATGTATGTATATATAATTTATAATATATTAATACATTATTAGAGATATTATAAAATAATTTATTAAATGTTATTAATTAAAAACTATAAAATAATTAGTTCTAATAATTAATAAATATTTTATTAATTAAATTATTCAATTATTTTTTAAAAAAATATATTATATTTGAATCTTAAAATATACGTAAATTGTAATATTAATAATATTTAAAATATTTAATCAAAATAAATAAAATAATATTAATAATATAACAATTTATGTAAATTATAATATTAATAATATATTCTTATTTACTATAATTTTATACATCATAAAATAATAAATTATATTCTTAGTTCTTACTTTTTATCCAAACACCCACTATAACTTATCCGTCACATTAACTTTTTAAATCCCCATCATTACACTTTTTCATCCAAACACCAATCCAAACTTTTCTATCACATCAATTAGTTCTCGAGAACAAAAGTTCTCTCAATGTTCCCATGCCAAACGCAACCCAAGGCTGTGTTTGGCTCAGATACTGGGTGAGAACTTTAGTTCTAAGAACATTTTAGATTTGACACATTAGTTCCAAACTCTGTTTGGACAAATTTTGCATCCGACTTGAACTTTTGGGTGTGACATGACAGCAAAGTAATCGGATGTTCTCCTGACTGTTTGGATAAGTTCTTTATCTCCTGGCACCAAAAGTAACCGACGAACGATGCAGGAAATCGAAAGTTGACGCCAAAATGCAACCAGCCAAAAAATAACACCAACCGAACGGCGACGAGACTTCAACACAACGGAAAAAACGACAGCAAGAAGCAAGGCTATACAAACATAGAAGCCTCTGCACATGTTCTAATCAAATCGACTAACAAATAAAAATATGCAGCAACTTAACAACGAATAACAGGAGAGCAAGTCCGGCCAGTGCATAGCACATCTTAGATTACATCACAATGAGAGTACGAAAAGAAATTTGAATACAAACTTAGTGCACAGAAGGCAGCAACAAGTCTATGGTCAAAATGATATCAGTTCGCACAGCAATCTTAGCATCCACACATCACAGCAACACGTCCATGTTCAAAATGACATAGGGTCTAACTCACACCTTGCTACCACAATTACAAGCAATCTTAGCTACAACATAGAACAACAATGCACACACATAAGTAGTACCAGGTTCCTTCGACAATTGCATCCACACTGAAAATTTTGGAGTGGCTATTCAACAATAGTTTCTGAAGAGGATGGAGTTTGAGATGGCAACATAACATGTCGACTTTTAATAGGTAGTTCAGAATTGTTTGGTAGCTTCGTGTAATTGTTGTCCTGCATTTCACAAAACTTTGAAAGGGAAGTTGCGGCTGCATCAAAGGAGTCAAACTTCTTGTACACACAATAAGGATAACCTGACACCTGTGCTTGGCATTCAGACCAGGTGTCATATATCCTGGTTTGCGACCTTCATACACAACATAAAATCTCTGGGTAGCCATCCTAATCCTCTGTGGTAAGGTGTCCTGCATGAATTTGCATGAGTGAAGTAATTGAATTATTGCTGGCAAACTAAAAAGGATAACCTGACGGCAGCTTTTATTCGACAGAAAACCAAAAAGGCGATTTTAGAAAACTAAACAGAATGGCTCTATGGAGCAAAATATAGAATTTCTACCTCATATACAGAAGGTCAAACAAAACTAAGTCAAGGGATAAGCAAAAAACAAACTGTGATTGAGCTAAAAGTATAACCTAATACTAAATCATTATTACACCATATAAGTTGAAGAAAATGGCAACGACCTAGTCGTAAAGATAATCAACGGACAAGCAGGATATGAAGAAAAGTGACAAGCACCTCATGCTAAATAAAATATGAGAGATAAGCAAGATATGTTAGGATATGTCACATATAGTATATAGATGTAAAAGGTTCATTTACTAGTAGACAAGTCGCGATAACTATTTTAATTATAAGTTAAGTCGTACGTCTACGCCTTCCATTATCAGCCCAAATCCTAGTTGCTATGCCGTCCCGAAGAATGTCACCTCTTGTTCTTTCGATTGATTAGGCGGGCATAGAAGGTGTCAAGTCACCCGCACGGACCGCTTCGGGTTCGAGCTCGATCGTCATATTGAAATACTTGTCGCCTCCTTGATGACGTCTTATGATGTTGTGTATTATGCAACATGCTATGACAATGTACTTTTGAATCTTCAACGGAAATTGCATGAGGCTACGAAACATCCGAAACCTTTTTTCAGAATTTCGAATGACTTTTCCACACAATTCCGCAACTAAGCATGTCGATGATTAAAAATGTCCTTCGCATGACGATACCGTCCAGTCGAGGTGTCCTCAGTAAAAGTCCCCATATGATACCTGCCTCCTCGATAGGGTGCTATGAACTTGTCGAAATTCGCATAACCTGAATCCACAAGAAAGTACTTTCCTACAAGCAACGTTGCACTAAGTAATTAGAGGGGATTATGCAAATCGAAAATAAGGGTTACAAATGCCTACCGTCGGTACGCGAAATTCCTTCCTTTTGAAGCACCACTCAAGATCTTCATATCGCCTGCTGAACCTTCCCAACTAGCACAAACGAATAAGAAGGTGTGGTCAAAAGACGCGGCTGCCATGACGTTTTGTGAGAGAAAACCTTTACGATTTTGGTACGGCACTGATTTCGATTTTGGTACACGAGCTGGGATGTGAGTTCCATCGACAGCACCTAACGCATTCTGTATTGAGAAATCAATGAAGGTTAATGAAAATAATCAATTATAAGTTTGGTTTACAAGTGCACGCAGTACCACTTACCGCAAAGTACGGATAGAATCTACGACTGTCCCGCACTCGAGGGTGAACACCTACATCTTCACCCGGCAGTACTATAACTCGTCGTTTAATGAACAAATAGCTTTCAAGACATGCCTGAAGTACCGTGAAATTGTTTCACCAGAGTGCTGAAACTCCTCTTGTATGTCTCTATTTGTTTCATCTCGACAAATCGCAAATAAAAAGATGGCCAGTTGTTCCCGTGCACTGACATACTTTGTCGATGCAAGAAGTCCACGAGAAACAAGTAGCTCCTCTAACATCATAAAAGTTGTATTTTCAACCCCGAAATGATGATACCCCTTTTCGGATGGCCATTCAACATTTCATTAACGGCTTGATCTCCAGTGAACGGGCGTGTCCTGCAGGGTAGCTTCAGGATGCGCACGGAGGATGGTGTCCCATTTGCCTCATCGACGTGACCTTCTGATGAATCATCCACATCATCTTCATGAAGTTCGTTGAAAATCAAGTCCTCAACGAAGAAGGACAATAATTGTTCAGTATTCATCTGCCAAAACACAAGTTGATATAATGCGCAATAAAAAATGAGTAGCCATAAAAGTAAATTCATCAGAACATAATTAAACATCTTAATACATAAATTAAGAAATACAAAGTCTGATGAGTGGTTCAAAGCACAGGATCTAAAGATATAACGAAATGTAGTGGCGCCATACTACTACTACTTAAAAAATGAGTCTGATGATTGCTAATTAAAAAATGAGTGGCGCCATACTGCTACTACTTACATTATAATATATAACGAAATGTCTTACATAAAGCAACTTGCTAAGAAAAAAGTACATGGATCTAAAGATAACTCGAGCACTCTGAATAGCAGATCTACTCTTCCCCGCTCAAATCTTCCTCCTCAACCCCCTCGCCACTGGCCCTAGGTGGAATGAAACGTCGGGAAGGTAATGCGAAACTCCCTTCTGTAGGCCGCATTACTTTGCTCGGACTACAAAACGGATTCGGCGAGCTTTGGAACGCGGCAAAGGGATTCGGCATACTACCGGCTCCGAAGGATGGACGGAAATCAGAAGCGGGGTACGCCGGTGATGCTGTAAAAGTGATCGTAGTAGTGACCGGAGGTACCCCATGTGCTGCACGCGGTTGTTGAACTTCCTTAGGCGAGAAGGTTGTGAACGACATTGGCGATGGTGCCGGAGGGGGGAGACGATAGTACTCTGACACCTTTCTCCCTATCCACGTCTGAAGCATTTGATCGTCGCATCGCATGAACGTCCACAACTCTTTCTCATCTTTGAATGCATCAGCGACCGCCAATTTCACATTCGAGGGAAGGTTGGGCAGCCTCTCTTCCAGCTTCGCCCAACACTGATCGGCAAATGAGAAAGGATTCTTATTCTATTGTACGGTCAGCAAATCTTCTATGAGCTTCAACTTCTTCAAAGCTATCTCCTGTGCAACCAAATCCACACCCTTAACACTTTTCTTCTTCTTCGATGTGATTGAAATGGAAGTGGACCTGGTTCTCTTGCCCGAAGAGGTTGTTCTATAAGAACTTGGCAATTTGCATTCGGTAGGATCATCGTTGTTCTATTTTTCTGCTCCATAAGCGGTGGGTGTGGTCATGTCAATAATGTTATCGTCGGAGCTATTTTCTTCCTCTTCTAAATCCACGAGTTTGGTGGACGTACATGCCTCTTTACCCGTGGCAGTGTTCTTGGCGAACAAGAAAATGAAGTCGTCGTAATGAGGGAACATTTTGTTCTTCACCCTCATGTAATCTTTGTTAACCTGGTACAGTGAAGATTCAGTACAAACCGATGGCCTTAGTGTTGGGTGGAAAGAGATTTAGAAAAGCACGACTACTCACCGCTATCACTTCCTCCCACATTCCCTCTTCCGGTGGCTGTGGCATGCACTTCTCCGGATCCCATCCCCATCCGCTCTTGTTTGCAAGAGTCCGACACAACTCGAAATTTCTTTTCATCACTTTGAGATGATTCTTCATATGCTCGATAGTCATTCTCTCACCAAAGTGCCCGTTGAACCTGTTGCACATCCTTTTCCACGCTTCTGACGCAAATGTGTTACCCCGGAAGTAACCATCCACGTTCTCTTGCATCATCATCCCAACGAAGAAGGCATCCTTATTTAGCGACCAATGGCTGGATCGTGCCTTCTCCGAAGAGTTGATCTTTTCTTTTCCTTTATTGGAACTCATGGCTGTCTATAGAACACCAAAATGAATAAATTTTGGAAAGTGTTCGCATATCATACATAAATGTAATATTCGAACACATGGCTGTCTATAAGATATCATACATAAATGTAATATATTGTCGCACGATATAGCACTTTGTTATTTCTATCATACATAAGATATGTTACATAAATGGCCATTGAAAATTAGTCCTATTGAACTGATATAGCAAAGTCCTTATTGAACTGATTGAATCAGAACATAATAATGCGATTCAAGAAATTACGGATCAACTTTTATAGCAACATGCGGTGCAAGAATTAACATAATATTGATATTACTATGACGATAGTACTAAAACAGAGGGAATGTATATAATATAGGTATTGCTATGCTATGTTCAGTATTCAGCATGAAAATGAAGTAAGCTAAAACACCGAGAATGTACCTCAATGCTCCTTGAAAGCTCCAACGTCGTCACGGGTGGAGAATGCGGGATCGACCCTTCTCTCGCAAGCTGTGGGGACATTCAATTATAAGAAATTAACCCAAGTGCCTTATCGAAGAAAAAAGTAATGCCGCACGAGGTACGGCTCGACGGCCAACTGTTATCAAGAAATCAGAAGTTAAACATTTTCAGGATGGATTCACACATATGGAAAAAAATGTAGCTGACCAAAACCAACTAATTTTCTTGGTGGAAGAACTATGTATGGAATTAGAAAGGCTAATTAAAATTGACATGCCACAAAAAACATAACATAAATTAATGTTCCGAAAATTGAGCTCTAAAATGGCAACAGCTTCCAATAAGTTCCATAGTGAGGGGACTTCATGAAGGCGAGTCCAAAAGGTCAGACGAATCATGGTTAAAAGTAGATGGCCCCTTGCAAGGTAATTGTCCAAAATTGTCAAACACTTGCCAAAGGTTTCATGAAGGTGAGTCCACACTGAGAGGCCAAGTGTTGTTGATGATGGTAAACGTCAGAAGTTTTAATTTTACTTTGAAAGAAAGATCCAAATTATTAAGTTGAGAGAAATAATCACGGAAATCAGAATATAAGTTTTGTGGGAAAAAAAGAAGGGAAAAAATCCTTTTCTTGGCAAATTCTAAAGTCTACGAAAATTTAAGTTTCCACAATATGCAAGATTAATTGGCAGAAGGCAATTGATGTCATGTTCCAACCAACCAGCATGTGCGCTTCCATGGAGGGAGACATTCCTAATTACTAAATTTGGGCTATAAGAAACTAATCCAATCATAACAAACATTAAGAACTCTAGAAGGAATCCACAATTTCTCTAATCCTTGCTCCTAACATGAATACAATTTCTACAGAAAAGCATAAATCACAGAATCATCTGGCTAAGCATCCACACAGATGCAGGCATAAATGTTTCTGAAGCAGAAAAGTAGAACCTTCATAATTAACAAAGATATAAACAGAAATAGAAATCAAATATATAAACAACAAATATATAGACAAAATCATAATTAACATTATAACATTATAACAAAGCAAATAGAAAGCAAAGATATAAACAACATCATAATTAACATTATAACATTTCAGCATAAACTTCGTCATCGAGAAAGGAGTAACCAAATCACGATGAGAGGAATTGAGCATGATGAATTCAGGCTAATTAACGGCAACCTACCGCCAATCATGACATGACCGTGGACATTATTTGCAGTTAGAAACCTGTCGACTAACATTTCAGCACAAATTTGCACAAACTTCATCATAATTAGAGATAAATTAACGGCAACCTGCCGGCATCATGACATGACCGTGGACATGCTTTACAGTTGGAAATCAAAAATTGCAGGTGTGTCACCAGATCTGAAATCGCAAATCTGAATAGGGTGGCCGTTGATCGAGAAGAAGAGTTGGGGGCTTGGGCTGTGAAGACTCTGGTGGGGCTGCCTGACTGAGTATATTTGACAGAGAGCGGCCGACCATCAAAAGGCGGTTATCATACGCATAAGCTAAGGTCCTCAACGTTTTCTTTCACGGCTAGGGTTTTCCTTGGGGAGAGAGGGGGGATGACCGGTCAAAGAGAGAGACAGATTTGCAAGTCCGGCAGCTATAGACGATGAAAAAAATACAGGGATCAATGTTTGACAGAATGACATAATGAAACCCTAGGATGCTTCTACTTTCATCGAACATAAAAAAGGACCCAATGTGGTAGTATAAAACGACGATCATCGGTGAACGTCAAACCACGAAAACAGATCGACCCTAAACCACCAAATCCGGCATTACATTATCGAACGATGAAGACGACGATGGAAAACTTCACGGAACGAGAGAATTTTAACAGGTGTGGAAAGCCTACCGGAAAAGGAAAGAGATCTCACCTATGGCTTATCTTTGGCGTTCTTGCCGTCGTCCGCTGTCATGCGTCTGACGAATGTCGTCGGAGAGAGGGGCGAGCGAGCGATTTCGGATAGCAATGAAGCAACGAACATTTCTTCGATGAGACGATAGTACATCAGATTTGGGGCAAAATGCGGCGTGGGATTTGAGGTGGTTCGGCTTCCGTCGGAAATTTGCAAGTTCTCGCGCAAGGTGAGAACTTTTTTCCGAGAACATTTGCGAACAAACTGCGTTGACCGGAACAAATGTTCCAGTGGGCCCCACTAGAACATTTGATTATGTTTGGCAGAACAATCAAATGTTCTCGGTTGTTCCAACGATCCAAACGCAGCCCAAGCGTTCGTTGGGAGCTAGTAGCCCTAGGTTCGAACCTTGGAGTCGCCCCTTGGCCAGGGAATTAACCTTCGCTGCTCTGTCTTTCCGGCTCCGGATTAGTCAAGTGCAGTAGTCTTGGACACCAAACACCTCTCGTAGACCCGGGCCGGCACCCAAAAAATACACGTTGAACCGTCAGAATTTTTCATGAGAAGGGCAAAAATCAAGAGCTAAAATGGACTAACAAGTAACCGGCAGCGCCTACTTGAGTGATGCCGACATCGGGGAAGAAGCGGCGAACTTCTCAACTACTTCCTAATCGAGCGACACCCCGCCGCTCCCCACGACCTGCAGTGATGAGACTTCATACCGACGGACTAGGTCGGACTTTGCCATGGCCACCATATGTAGCACACATGTAATAAAATGAGGGGAAAAAGGAGGGAATTGAAGGAAACTTTTACATCCCAATTTGAAGTTAAAACAAAATAACACAAAAGGTGAGGAGGAGGGAAAAAAATGGAGATTCTCTTCCATTCCCCTCCTTTAAAATTTTATCCAAACGAGAGAAATTTTTTTCCCTTCCCCTCCCCCTCTTTACCCTCCATTCACCTTAATGCAAACATAATGTAAGTAAAGTTCATTCCCTTTTGGGAGCAAATTAGCAACAAGAGGGTAGAGTTTTGGAAGAGGATCAAGATCTAGCTGGGCCAAGTTGGGAGAGAATGAGAAGTTCTAGAAAAGGAAAAAAAGAGGACAATTTTAAAAGATAGAAGTATGTAAGGCGGACTCCTACCTTGGTTGTAGACCAATGTAGATCTAAGTCTAATATTTTTTTATCCAAAATGATGGTTTATCAATTCTGTCTTAAGTGCATTTTGTTAGAAAACTTAGCTTTTGAGATAAAAATATAGATGCATGTTTAGATTCATGAAAACCTACAACTTGGCATGCTAGAAATTGATTATGGAATTGTGTTTATGTCATGTTTTAGTGTCTAGCATGTTCTTTGATGTGTGGCACCATGTTTGATGTATTTCATTGAGAAAAATAGTGTGAAAACCTCTAGAACTCACTCTACGGTATGGACCGGTCGATCGCCCACTAGGACCGGTTGATCGGCGCAGTAGTGAAAACCTTTTTCTTCTCCTCTGGATGCATCGATCAGTCGACCGCTAATCAATTGGTCGATCGGGGCTATGTCGCAAATATGACAATCGACCGATGTAATTGTCGAGACCATGTCAGTCGACCGCTAATCGATTGGTCGATCGAGGCTGATGTCGCAAATATGACGGTCGACCGATGTAATTGTCAGGACTATGTCGGTCGATTAGATCGGTCAACCGCTGAATAATATCGATCGGTCGATTGCATGTCAAATGGGACCGGTTAGCTTTCAGGACTTGACAAGTCGATCGGTATTCCTAACCGATTATTTGTTTATCATTTTTAATGGATTTGATTGATAGTTTACATGCTTACGAAATGCATGCGAAGTCGTAAATAGAAATAGAATAATGTATTGATGTATTGATTGATTGAATGAAACTGTTGGAAGGATAGAAATTGAGGAGTCCGTCATATTGGAAAGTAAATTCCTCCAAATTGGATTGGATCGACCATTCGTGGGCACTTATTGATGTGAACGAACAGTTTTGAGTAGTCTAGCTAGTCACTATTAAGAATAAGGCAAATTAGTCCTCCGAACTATTGGTAAAGGCTCACATTATTGATTGCTAAATTGATTGATTGAAATTAGAGTTGTCACTTGATGAGAAATAGGAATGGATATATGAGAAATTATGAAAGTCTTGGTGCAAACCTTCACTCATCAAATGATAACAAATAAGATAATAACTCTAATTGATTAAGTATAAGCACTATTGAACCTTGGGTCATATTGGGCATAATAATGTCATTTGATTGCATTGTTCATGCTTAATAAATGGACAGAATCTAAGTTAATGTCATACCTAGTTATTGAATTGGATTGCATAGTTATGGAATCATGTTTATTGTTACCCATTTTTATCGCTTTGTCTTTTCATTAAAATTGTTAATTTTATTGTTTGGACCTTACATACTCTAATGGATTGAATTTTTCCTGCGCCAGATCTTGCATGTCAAGCTAATGGTGGTGCTGCTCATGACAAAAGAAGGTTGCACATGGCATGAGTTGTTTAGATTTATGTCATCTTGTTCATGGCCAATTAGTAAGCCTTATATAATTGTTTAGAACTATGTTTAGAGTGTTGTACCATGCTGTCCATGTTAGGGTTTGCAACTTTAATGTGACTCATGAATAGTTTCATTCAAATTATGTATGATGTGTCCATGTGTAATTATGGATTTTATTGATATTATGATTCGTTAGATGGTTGTTGTTCATCATATTATTGTTTATAATATTTCGCTATGTTTTTATTGACCATTGTTTGGATGGAAAGTATCGTGGCGCCACCAAGCTACCAGCCTTGTCTCGTGTCAAAATATGATTTGATGGCGTGGGGCGTTACACCACCAATGGCGGTGCCAAGGCATGTAGGTCACCCAATGCCGCTCCACCACCCGGAGCATCACCTTAAACTCGAACCATGTCATTAGTGTCATCGTCTTCCCCAGCGCCACCACCACGATTGTCATGAAAAACCTCGTGATGTGGAACAGTGGGATCGTGAACAGCAACACCGACGGTGCCTCTGCCTCGACCAATTACGGTTCCTAGCTTTTATTGCCGCGAGTAAGGCAATGAAGTTCCTATGGGTGATCTCCACGCCCTTCACCAGCCCTATTGTCCCCATGAGTAGAGTGTGACGGTGTCGGACTACTTGACTAGAACATCCTCCATCATCGACATCAGAGGAATCCTGTGAGCGTGTCAAGGATAAAAAATAATGGGAGTCTAGGAGGACGACGGGAAGGCCTAGGGGAGCTTGGAGTCCGCGTTGGAGAAAGCGATGGGGGGCTTCGAGAGGCATACTTGGCAAGCGGGAGAGCTAAGGGGGTTGTTGGGCTATCATCCCAAATAAGAAACCCAAATTCATGTTAGATTAACTTAGTATAAAACTTGATCTTGTCTCTCTCGGAGATTAGTGCGACTGAGACATCTTAGAAAGAAGAAAAAAGTGTAGCTACCGAGAGAGCCTTGCACAACCATGACCATATTAAGAAGAAAAAGAAAACAAAATGATGATTTTCTTTGTCTTGCTAAGACGACAAAGAAAGGAAAAGAAAGAGAAGAAGAGATGGTCTGCAAAGAGAAATCAAGAACAGGGTCAGATTGGGAGAATAAATGGTTATTGATAAATAACAATTTAATTCGATTCAATAGGAAGTGACAATTACCAATTAATGTCGATTTTGAAATGACCATGATCTATATGATTCGATTCAATTTAATACAATTCCAATTCTACTATCAATGTTTGGACTTATCCAATACAATAGGAGAGCGCTCGATTAATTAAGAAAAAAATCATATCTCTTTCATGCAGGCCAATGGGGGATATCAAGCTCATGGCAAGCCGTCCAATAAGAATAGCGCTAACAATGATTTATGCATGGCAGAGATCATGGTCAAACATAGGACAGCCATAACTTTCTTAAAGGATGATGTCTCAAATCTTCAAGTGACTATCCGCCCCATACAATGCCAATATGGCCAAGGGGGCTTAGAAGCAATCAGAGAAAATAGAATTTCAGTAGTTTCCATCTTTTATCTTGTTTACCTAAAATATTTATCTTGACCATTTTGTTAGGTTAAACAAGGAATCAATTAGGAGGAAACTATTGGATCAATTCTATAATCAATATAATAATTGGTCATGATAATATGATCGATAAGATGACAATCAGGTCCGGTATGATTATACTATGATCAAATATGAGGAACATATTATCAATAGAAATTAATCCAATCGGGAACAATCGATCAATATATTAATACTATAATCAATATCACGATCAGATGTGATAATAATAATAATAAAATCAATGATAATGATGATCTAGTCAATGTTTGGACTTATCCAATACAATAGGAGAGCGCTCGATTAATTAAGAAAAAAATCATATCTCTTTCATGCAGGCCAATGGGGGATATCAAGCTCATGGCAAGCCGTCCAATAAGAATAGCGCTAACAATGATTTATGCATGGCAGAGATCATGGTCAAACATAGGACAGCCATAACTTTCTTAAAGGATGATGTCTCAAATCTTCAAGTGACTATCCGCCCCATACAATGCCAATATGGCCAAGGGGGCTTAGAAGCAATCAGAGAAAATAGAATTTCAGTAGTTTCCATCTTTTATCTTGTTTACCTAAAATATTTATCTTGACCATTTTGTTAGGTTAAACAAGGAATCAATTAGGAGGAAACTATTGGATCAATTCTATAATCAATATAATAATTGGTCATGATAATATGATCGATAAGATGACAATCAGGTCCGGTATGATTATACTATGATCAAATATGATGAACATATTATCAATAGAAATTAATCCAATCGGGAACAATCGATCAATATATTAATACTATAATCAATATCACGATCAGATGTGATAATAATAATAATAAAATCAATGATAATGATGATCTAGTCATATAGGATTATACTAAGATTGATAATATGATTAGATGATGTCATATAATTAATATCAAAATCAGATATAAAAATAACAATGTGACCATATATGATAACAATATGATCAAAGATGATGATCAAATAATGAGGAATATTATAATCGTGTTTGATAGCAATCTGATCAGGGTCAATAAATGATCATAATAATTCAATTAACTATATATTAATATAAAAAATAGGTTTTAGTCTCCGAAACCCAGCTTGTGCCAAAGGAAAACTTGGGTCGTGTTCCATCTTCAACATTTCACCTCGGAGCTTCGAAATGATATAGTGGCTGCCCTCTTTAGTGTCTCGGTTCATGAGAAAACGGAACAAAAATAGAGAACTCTCATGTAGAAATTTTGTAGAGACTAATAGTGATTTTTAATCACGCTCTAGGCCATATTTATAATTTTTAATTAATTTTTTTTACTTCGACTCCCATTAGGACTTGGACTAATTCTCAATTAACCATGGCGATCCATCATTAATCATCCTTTGTTAAATATTCAGATTTAATTTAATCCAAATTTGACAAATTATTTTCTATTCCTACTTATCTCAAATCCAATTCTATTCAAATTCCTTCTTTATCTCACCCATATCTTCTCTTAATCAAATTCTCTCTCAATCTCTTACAATAACTTATCTCACTCAAACTATATTTTTATTTTATTCTCCTATTTCTTTATTTTCTTTAATTTTCGAAATGATTTAATATAACAATATTTTATCACTTAATTTTTTATTAAAATAATATTATTATTATTTTAATTTCTAAAATATTTTTAAATCAGAAGACTCTCAACCTTATCCTATTTGGGGTCCTATATCCATTAAATATTCTTTTGCATCTCAAATAAAATTGAAATTCTTAATCTTAATCTAATTATAATTCATACCCCCGATAAAATTTAATTTTTTTTCTTTTCCTTTTTCCTTACTAACCATATCTTTGATTAGTCTTTCTCGCTATTCATCTTTCTTTTCTACTTATATTCATATTCCTTCTCAACTTCTCCTTTAATATATTTTAATCCATTAATATTTGCTAATTCAATTAGAAATTTACTTTATTACTTTTATGGTTGTTACATACCATGTTTAACATTCTTGACTCACATTTGATATATTGGTTCGTACAATTTTGACAAAAATAATCAACATGATAAAAAATAATCAACATGATATTGTATACTTTGCCCATTGTGCTTACAATTTTTTAGCGCGTCACTCAGTATCACTGTAACATAACGATCTATTCCCTTGGGTATATATTCTTGGTATTATATTGTTCATTGCATTTACTACTTTGTACCACATCTTGTGAAGGTCAAGTTCTCATATACATTAGTATTTGTCTTGCGACTTATGCATGATACACCTAATTATAAAAATCCAAATTTAAACTTTGAATTATTGATTACTTTCATGTCGAAAAATAGTCATGCTTATCAAATATAATCATGTCCAATAATTATCACATTAATTTAAATGTATAGCTTCTAAAAGATCTTTCTAAGTATTTAACATTTGTATACAATATTACACATTAACAGTTACATTTCCTCGTAAAAATGACCAATGGAGATCTAAGTCTCATATTTTATTATTTAAAATTTAAATTGAAATATATAAAATTTAAAAAGGGTAAAAAAAATGAATGTATACTTGAAAAATAAATGTGTTTTAAGTTTGTGAAAGTGTTTGGAAAGTTGAGCAAAGGAAAGTGGAAAAAGGATATAAAGTAGAAATGTGATACAATTTAGAGGTGGAAAATGAAATTAACCTTAAATTTTACTCATGAAAATTGGTAATAATCCATTGAATTAATTTCGCAAAAATAAAACTACGTATTCTCACTTCAATTCTCACGTGGGTCACTAGTTTGGGCCTAGTATTCCAAAATGAAGTTCATAAACTTGGTCTTTGCTCCTAGCGGGAGCCTAACGTTAGGGGTGTTCGTCGGGTCAGGTCGATCCGGTGAACCCGACAATCCAATCCGATCCCGTTTATGTTTAAGGTTTAGAATTTAGGGTTTAGGGTTGGATCGGGTCGGACCCGACCCGATCCGAACCCAACCCGATAGGAGTTCACGGGTCGGGTCGGAAACATTCCTACCTAATTTGATCGGGTCGGGTCGAATTTATTCATGGTCGGGAACATCCTTACCTAATGCAGTTGGCAGCCCAATAGTGTGCTTTCTTTAGAAGCCCAATTGAGACTTCAATTGGAATATACTTTTTTACAACATTTTTCACAAGTCCCTTGCATAAGAAAGAACACAAGTTCGAGTAAATAAGAAATAAAATAAAATATAAGTCGAAAAATATGCTGATAGCAGAAATAATATTCTTTTTGACAATAAATAGATACAGCGCACGAATCACAACTAATTTTGCTGTGGACTTCACTGAATCCCGGACACCAGAGAACATCTGCTGCTGCTGCTGCATGCAAAGCAATTGACTGCTAATGAATAAACAAAAGGATTAATTAATCATATCATAATATATGTTCTAATTAATTAATCTCGATGGATTCATGCATACGCATACGCCGGTCCGTCTCACGAGTCAATCAGTTGACTAGTTTTGGGTCAACGTCGTCGTCCTTCTTGGAGCGAACCCGTCCGTCGTTTCCGGCGAGAATGAAGTACTTGTCCTTCCTGGTGAAGTTGGTGCACTCGAAACCGAGCGTGGAGGCCAGGGCTCGCTGTATGTAGTTGGCCACCTCGATGGGCGACTTGCCGCCGGCACAGGTGAGCTCCCTGGGCAACTGATTCAGGAACGTGATCTCGTACGTAGGCCGGGGGTTCATGAAAAAGAAGTATGGATCGAACATCTTCCACCCCCTGGCGCTCGTCCCGTGGAATATGCTCTGCTTCGTGTTGATGGCCACGGGCACGATGCGGTCCGTCAGCTCCGCGAAGAGCGCGCTGAAGCGCAGCAGGAACGGCTCCCGGCACGTCGTCCCTTCGGGGCATATCACCAGGTCACCTTCCTCCAGCAGCCGTTTGATGTTCTCGGCGTCCTTCTCCCGCTCCCTGGTCAGGGCCACCGTCTTGATCGGGGAGATGAGCTCCGACAACTTGCTGATGCTGTAGCTGACGGCGCTGACCTTGCGGCCGAGCGCAACGGCGGTGACGATGGGGTCGAGCACGGTGCGGTGGTTGCAGACGAAGAGGACACCCGGGTGGCCCTTTTTGGGCGGAGGCGGCGGCGTGCCCTTCACCACCAGCTTGATACCCACGATCTTGTAGTTGTAGTACACCATGCGCTCGGACAGAGGGAGGTTGGTGTAGACGCGCAGGATGGATAGGGCGATGCCAAACGGGAGCCAGAGGTACATCTGCAGCGCACCCAGCGGCGTCGGCCGCCGCGCCAAGCGGCCGTCGTGGAGAACGACAGGGTTCAGCAGCTGGTTCTTGCCCAGGGGATCGCACTTGGTGCGTGGCACCATGTAGCCCTCCTGCCGCCATATGCATGTGCATGTATGTTATTGTTTCCTCTTTCTAGTCAGTAGATTTCGAGATCTAGGAATTATATAAAAACCTCATAATATCTCTAATCAACCGCATGCAAAAGCTTTCTTCTCTCATAGCTCTTTTTTTTCTCATATTAATTGCAAGGAGCATGAAAATGTAATTGAAGTGTTACTGGGCTAATTAGAAAATTCGGAGGGGAAGGGAAAAAAGAAAGAACAAATGTTGAAGGAAGGAAGGAAGGGCCGGCGTTAATGGGGATGAATTATACACGCATGTCCCCACTGTTCGGGAAGCACGGACCATTGCACCAATGGGGATCATGCATGCGTGATCTGGTGGCCATGAAGCAGATATATGAAGAGCAAAGCCTGACATGACCATGTGTCATGCATTTAAGGCGCTTACATTACATAGACGCATGCATGCATATATGTACATGGACCAAAACCTACGGATTCAATCCTCCTCAGAAGAAGCATCGGAATTTAAGTATTGGCCAGGAAGAAGGAGCACCACGATCATCCAGCAGAGTAAATTCCATTTAGGCCGGCATGCATGTGCGATATATATATATATATATATATATATATATATATATATATATATATATATATATGTGTGTGTATATATATTTATAATGTTTTTATGCGCTGAAACTAATACTTGAAGAATTTATATATACAAATTAAGACGTGAGAATTGAAGTAACTACTGAATGCGTAGGCATTGTGGCGTGGCCTAACCTTGCAAACGGACATGAAATCATGATCCGTCTCCCTGTCTCCGATTCCGACGTCCGGGGCGTCGGCGCCGAACTCCTCCTGGATCGCCTTCTTCTTGAGGCCGCCGACGAGCACTCCGGGCTTGAGCACGAACCCAGTGGCCCTTCCAGACCGGGTGACCTCCAGCTCCGTCCCCAGGACCTTGTCGGCGCCCAGGTAGCTCTTCACGAAGCGCTCGACCATAATTCTGGGGTTGGCCGTCACAATGCACTTCCTGCCGAAGGAATTGAACACCTTCCAGCTCTGCGGGTGGACGTCCTCGGCGTAGAACTTGGGCAGAACCGAGCGGGCAACCAGCTCGATGTCCCGCACCTTGAGCCGCGCGAAGGAGATGAACACCAGGATCTGGATGGCCAGGGACTCGGAGAAGAAGACGTAGACGAGGTAGACGAGAGGGACGGAGGCGAGGAGGACGAGCCCCCTGAGAAGGCTGCCGGCCTCGATGGCCACGAGCATGTAGTAAGGGAAGGCGCTGCTGGAGACGAGGAGGGTGCCGTCGAGGTCGGCCGCTATGGCCTGGTTCGATCTCCCCTCGGCGCTGCACTCGCCGATGGTCTTGAATCTTTGGCACCCCATTCGATGCGGCGAATCTGATCCTCCGGCAGCACAGCAATCCAAAGTGAAGGTGAGCAGGAGAAGTAGTCGGGGAGATCTCCTGGTGCAGGGAGCGAGAGAGGATATGCGTGTGTGTGTATATATATAGATATAAATAGCGATTACTTTGACAGGTTTAGACGCAGTAGAGTAGAGAGGTGGTAGTTAATGGTGTTGCCAATGGCTGGCTGGGTAGCTAGGCAATGGGTGGGTGGGACGTTGATCAACTGTTTGATGCACATAAGTTACATTTTAAAAAAGGCAAGTTATATTTCTCTTTTTTTTTTCTTTGTCCCTGGTTGTACTGGTTCACTTGGAATCTCAAGCTCGACTATATTTGAGATGAAGACAGAGTGATCACTTATAGATTCAATCTCGCGATATTATATTTTAAAAAAATAATGAAATTTGAAATCGAGATGGCCTTGATATAATTAATATATGGGTTAAGTCCTCTTGCTGGGTGGATCAGCTTTGGCTAGCCAGGGCTTATGTAATTAATTAATCGGTTTACCATTTTGTATGAGGCCATCAAAGTTTGAGAAGAAAATAAAAGAAGGGTACGTACTTTTGGGAGGGGAGTCAACATCGCGACCTAGCTGTTGTCTTCCTGGATGTCATAGGCAAAGCACAGCCCGATCGATGGGATCAGCGTAGGAGCGTTGGGGGCGTCTTTAATTTTGGTTCGTTTCGTTCCCCAATTAATGGACGATGTTTGCATGCGTTCCCTTTTAATTTACAAAGATAATAATAGCATTTAACGAGCCGCACGCAATGAAACTCTCTCCAATTTGCCAACTACATATAGGGAGGGAATAGAAATACAAACGGGATTAAGATCGATGAAGTGCTTTCTCACGACCTAATTAAATGGATCGTGAAAAAAGTTTTGTTAAGAGTTTCATCAAGATTTCACCTCATGACGTGTGATCAGATTCTCTTTTCAAATATTATGATGATAAACAGACAAAAAGAAACAAAATTTTAATTCGTATACAACATTTTGTTACTTAGCGTACGTAGGTCGACATAACATATACTACTTTTGATCAATAAGTTTTTTTTCCCCTTTTGTTCTTTGGTATAACAATTTATTTGAACAATTTAAAGTTTCTATTCTTTAACCAATCAATCCAAATCTCGAAACACAAGTGACGATCGACACGCAGAGAACATGAGGGATCGATGGAGGGCCTGCTCTCCAAATCATCAACTGCATTTTCACACAGGAACACAAGGCAGGTGTGTAGGCCATCAGCGGTGCATGTCACTGTTCCGAAAGCTCAAACCAGCGGCCGGGTTCCAAGCTGTGTGTAGGCCATCAGCAGTGCATGTCACTGTTTGAAAGTTCAAACCAGCAGCCGCGCTTCAAGCTATATAATGTGTGAATTTAATGGGCACGCTCTCTACTCAATTAGGGAGCATCCTGCATCGTTGGATCAAATTTGGACGGCAAATGAAATAATGCGTGGTTTAGCAGCGGTTTAAGTAGCATGCCAACGATTCAATTCCGATTCATTCCAACCTTGTTTTGGGTTCAACTAGGAACCCTTATTTCATATGCCTCTTTCTCTCTCTTGATACGATTCAAATCTCACGATCCTACCCAAGCCAACCCGTCAACTTCCAGGCAGCACCCCATCGGACCACCTCACCTAGCGGTCACGACCACGTCCTCTTCACTCCCAAATTCGCCGACAGCAACGATACCGTCCTCCTTGCTCCCGAACACATTGGCACCCTCTATCTCATCTCCTGCCCATAGTCATCAACGGCCACAACCTCATCCTCCTCACTCCCTAGCTCGTCGGCGCTTGCGATCTCTTCCTCCTTTCTCCCGAACTCACCGGCACCCGACGCCAACGCCCCCCTGCCCGTGATCTCGTCTCCTGCCCATAGTTATTGACACATGCAATCTAGACCTCCTCTGAAGTCGTTGACGAGGTGGTTGACGAGGTATTGCCTCTCCTCTCCTCCTTCCGAAATCACATGCATCAAGTGAGTTCAGGAGGAGGAGTGGAGATCGCGGGCGGTCGCTAGGCTGCATGGGCCAGCGAGTTCGGGAGAACATGAGGTGGTGTGAGGCAGCTTGTCCGAAAGTGAGGAGGACAAAGGGCGACGAGCGAGGTGGTCCGGTGAGATCGAGAGCGGTGGCCGCATGTGTTGGTGAGTTCAGGAGGTTGATGAGGTCGCATGCAGCAGCTCATCCAGGAGCGAGGAGGACGACAACCCAGCAAAGGGAGGAGAGAGTTGCTAGGGCACAATTTCTGATGTCGTGTGAGGAGAGAAAAAAAATCATGCCATAAAAACACATACCCACTTGAACCTAGACAACAAATTAACCGACATTAAACCAAGATCATTGCATCTTAACTCGTTGTCTAACTGTGTCTTCATCGATCTGATGTCCAAATGTAGTCGGACGACGCATGAAATAGGCAGTAGCATGCCCCCTTATTTACTAGGGAGCATATCCATTAAATCCATAATATTTTGCCATCAAATTACATTAACAAATGTTTATTATTTGTTTATTATTCTTAGTTTTTTTTTTTCATATGTTGACTCAGTTTTTTTTAACTTAGAATATTTGCAATTAGTTAAAGTAGAATTGCAATTATAATCGGACGATTAAATTTGGTTGATTTAAAGACAGAAACTAATAGTTTTGAGTTTGATTAATAAAACGAATGGCCAATTTATAATTTTTTATTCCCACACAAAACATTAATAGTGTCTCAGTTAGTATTAGTTAAGAGTGTGTTGGTGCTCTCCATTGATTAATGATATATGTATATATATATATATATATATATATATATATATATATGAGTGCTCCATATGTATGTGCGAGAAATGGCACACAGCTCCTTGTCCACTAGGAAGAATAGGCAGTAGGAAAGAGATGGAAATGAGGGAATTGGCCGAATGAGCCCCAGTGATTTGATTGCAGGATGAAGGGGGGATGATGCCTCCGTAGTAAATACTGATGATGCTAAATACTGATGATGCCCCTGTAGCTGTCAGATAAGGAGGAGCAGAGCTGCAGTATATCCTGCAACTTTGGGTGGGGGGCCAATACAATGCCATACAATCCCCGCCTGCCTAACACTGTATTCGTGGCTGCTCCCCAATAACATTATCATTACGGCATCATCATTAATTAACAATAATAATACTAGCAATAGCAATGGCAATAGTAGTGGTGGTGGTGGTGGATTATGGCTCTGGTCCAACGTCTCTGCATCCACCTCCCTGCCTGCATTGCACATGGATGGATGATGCATGCATGTCGTTGTGGTTTGCCACCTAACATCACGGGCCTTCAACCGCCTGCGCATTGATGAAGCGTAGCGCCCAAAAAAATCCCAAACACGGTCATGGATTTATTGTGGGATGAAAAGATTGTTAGCTGCTCTGCTTGTTGGCATGGCATAGCATCGTCGCATCCGTTCATTACGCCTCTTCAAAGATGGTCATAAATGAGGAGACGTGCGCTGTTTAGCTCGCAATCAACTTGTTATCATGGTGATGTGCACTTGTGAGAGCTCTGCAACTGAAAACAATCCCTTTTACATATGACGACATTAAGGCCCTCGGTCCTTTCTTCCATTGCACCCCCATCATTAATTACGCAGCAGAGATAGGCCTCCAACAACAATTCTCTCTTTCTCTCTCCACGCACATCAAGGCCTTCAAAACAGAGCAGGACTAGTTTTGGTGGGCAACCAAGACTCCCAAGTTAGGCATGTAACGATGTGGTAATTGGACGGCCTTCTTCAGTAGAAGTGTAGAACAAGAGGCAAAAACTTTAGAACAAGGTCTTCTAGAGTTTTCCTTTGCATTCTCTCTGCACCTTTAATGCCTGCCAAGGAAGATTTGTCTACTGGTGCATCGCTTACTATAAGTTAACTCGCATTTACATCGTCTTTTACGGATTTACAGTATCAGGAAGTTGGGGGAACATATAAATGGAAAAGGGTCCCAAACAACTGAGCACATATGTCCTTAAATTAAATATTCGCTATCACGATGATAAAGAAGAAGAGCTTGCAGGTGGAAAAAAAGAATGTAAATCCACCATTTCAATGAGTTTTTATTGTAGCAGGTGGGTAGGTGAGATTGGAAGCGAGTTTGTGGAATGAATTTTGACAAAGATAACAAAAACTAACATAAATGTCATGCCATAGAGGAGAGAGAGAGAGAGAGAGAGAGAGAGGCACGCTTGCATTGACAAGGTACAGCTGCCACACATGGGAATTAGATCTGGAATTGAAGTGAGGTCAGAAATTGGAGACATTGCAAGGATAATTAGTTGTTTCCAGTTATTCAGGTATCGATGGGCATAATACAACATTGTGACAAAAAAATTCCTATACGCAGTAAAGAAATTTTGATTTTCACCGCGAGACTCTATTTTACTTTTCTCCCATGTGAGACGATTCATTGCATTAATTCTCCCGTATGTAGGTCCTCCGATTTACCAGACTAGGGTTTAGGAACTGATTCCATAAAAATCTGCCAGTTCATGTCTGCTTTAAGTTGTCAACAGTCACTACGATGACATGATTTGGAGAACAAGGTCTTTTAACCCCAGAATAAACCCACCCAGATGACCAGTAACTCATTTGATTCAGTCGCAATAAGTTCCCAGACAAACTGTATTGGAACGGATCGAATATTAGTAAATTTGTCAGACAAGTAAAATAAAACCATGTTTACGCAGACAGGGACATGCATATTTCAAAGCACGCAAAACAGAAACCGGAACAAGTTTTAACACAAACAACAACAACAAAATCTTATCCCACTTCATACGACGTCATTCCGCTATATTCGTTGATCCATGTTCATAAGATTCGACAGGATTTTACGCTGACTGTCGGGGCCTAACACAACTCTCCTTTTTTATCCGGACTTGGGACCGGCTATAAAACATAGGCGGAGTTAAGTTTTAACACAAAATAGGCACAAATAAAAATATTCAGGAGAGAGGTTTTAACATAAAATAGCATCAGTACTACGTTAGTTTGTTATCATAACACTAACAACCAATTTCCCCTTCATATGCCAATTCTTACTACGCACTCCTTTCCTGTGCTGCAATTTTGCAAACTATACTATAGCGTCAGACACTGACGTCATTTCATGAGTTATTTTTTTTATAATGCTGTTCACATATTAAAGGAGGTCCCAAGCCCGGATAAAGAAGGAGGGTTGTGTTAGGCCCCGACAGCCAACATAAAATCATGTCGAATCTTATTAACATGGATCAACGAATATTAGAGCGGAATGGCGTCGTATGATCCATGTAGCCGACCCCACCTAGTGGGATAAGGCTTTGTTGTTGATGTTGTTGTTCACATATTAAAGAGTTCGAATCAGTATGAAGGAAATAAATATGTGAAACAAGATACATGATAGGGCCATGGAAAATTATAACCAAACCTTAACGATCAAACATTGTTTATTTTCTATTGTTTCTGCAATGCTTTCATCTAGAACCAAGAAAATGATACTTGATATGAATGTTTCAGGGATCTCATAGCCTAGAAACGCAGGTAAACAATGAGGCTACGAAACCTCTATATTAGCTCCCATAAGTTTGAAAGATACAACATATGACATGAGAACCCCAATTGAAACACACGGATGAAATGTACAAAACTATCAGTACCATGAAATAAGAGAACAATTTAAAGTGGCATGAGTTACAACCAATTTTAATATGATCTGATTTTTTCTTACTGTTCAAAGCAGAAAAGCATCAACAACAAGAAGGATGAGCAATTCTCGATAAACAAGAAGGATGAACACATTCATTTTTTCCTTTTTTTTCTGAGGGGGTAAAGGTTGCATTCATCCGATTTCATTTAGAAAAGGTCATGTTATACATAAACAATTTACAAGAATAGAAAAAACTCAAATATTTGTTCAATCCTTCATCAGCTTAGCTGCTGTAGATAAGAAGTTTTCAGTGTAACATCTTTCCCTTCTAAAATGCAGCCATTTCTTTCTGTTCATATAGACCACAATATAGCAATAGGTTCATTTCATATTCTTACACAAATTTTACAAAAGCTAAAGCTCTTTTATGTTGCGTTCGATATCAGGCAAGATTATATCATGTCTCTTTTACTTGAGGAGGAATGGTTGACTATAACAGAACAATTTAAAGTGGCATGCATTATAGGCAAATTTAATATGATCTGATTTTTTTCATACTGTCCAAAGCAGAAAATGTAACACTAACAAGAAGGATGGGCAAGTCTCAATAAAACAATAAAGATGAGCGCATTCATATTTTTTACACTCAAATTTTACCAAAGCTAGAGCTCTTCATGTTGCGTTTGATATCAGGCAAGATTATATCTGGTTCTTCTACTTGGAGGAAAGGTTGACTATAAGTCTCAGTAGTTATCCAACAACAACAACAAAGCAACAACAAAGCCTTATCCCACTAGGTGGGGTCGGCTATCAGTAGTTATCCAAATATATATTAAATAAAAAATCCCGCAAAACACCAAGGAGTGGCATCACAAAAAAAAAAAAACTATAGATCTTTATCTGTTTGCTAAACTTGGTCACCCAAAAATGATGGCATTCCTTATATTAAATCATTGCTGGAACATGACTGCATTTAAAAAACATTTTCTTCCCACAAAAATCTATTCAAATATTTTTTTTATGATGGGACTAAATTAATAAATTACAAATTTCTAGCATTTTCTTTGTCCAAAAAGTTCATGTCTGCTACATTGTGATGTAACTAAATGCTGTTAGAATCAGGTAAGCCTAGTTCACCTCATTTTTACAGCATTAACCTTGGTGTCCGCAAGGCTTATTAGCCTTTGACCTCCAGTTTGAAGCAGAGAGCATAAATTATTAAATCTCTTCCAATAGTGGCATCCCCAGGGTTTGATCCTCAACTTGCCAGCCAGTTAAACCAACCACTGTTGGTTCGTTCATCTCATTCTAGGCCATTACAAATTTCCTTGGTGTCTCTATATGTTAGATATCATGCTCTAGTTCTGGGTTCCTATCACTAAACTTAGTCATATGACAACTTGGCTTCAAATCATGCCTAGAATAGTAACACCAAAACCCAAACGCCATCTTTATTCAATGAGCAGAAGGTGGAAGAAATTCTCAACATATTAGATATCAAGGTTTGATTCTGTAATTCAAAACTTAGTCATATACCAACATTGGTTTCAAGTGAAACCTACTATTTGATGTGGTCTAATGGTTGAAACCATACCCAAACCAAACCTCCATTCCATGAGCTGAAAGTGGAACAACTTCTGGATGTTTCTGAGTTCAACTGCTTAAAAATTAAAAAAGCACTGACACGTAGAAGACAATTGGGATGTAATAAATAAAGAAACTAAACTGGCATAGTAAACATCAGTGCTGATTTTATAAACAAAGAGGTAAGCAGAAATAATACCACATGGACAATCTAGTAACTGGACAAAAACATGTACCTCATCATCAGAATTAGTAACTAAGGCGACGACAATGTAAGTTGTGACACTGGAATCCTGGAAATGCCACATCTCTTTAGAGACTCTCTTATCTGACACAATCAAACTAGGAAATGCTATTACACAATACAAGAGAAGCAAACCAGCATGAGGAAACCTCGCTGCTAATATGTTTCCATGCAGAGTAGTTCTAAACAAGCTCCGAGTGAAGAGTATGTGTGCAACAACTGGCCCTTCTTTTTTTTTTTTTTTTTTGAGGGGAACAACTGCCCTCCTTGCTGCTAACAGGAAATATATCTGGTACCTTTCCAGTGAGTTCACATGGTCCAATATATAGAAACTAGAAGACTCATTGGCTACTGGAAGTCTTGAAATACGGATGTTTTTGCATTCTAAATAGGATCACTGATTAAAAAACATCGAATTTAAGCAAGAGAATCTTGTGTCAGAAGCAGACAAATCACTTCCGATGAGATCCAATAAATAGTGTCTTGTATATAGGAAAAGAGATGCATGCGACAGACTATTGTTGAACAATGTGGTACATGTCCAATTGCAATCAGCGATTCAGCATTTCTTGGTACATGGGCATTATGTAGGAACAGAAAATGGCATTTTCTTAAAGTTATTTTAAAAAAAGAAATGAGGTACTGGGAAAATAGAACAAAAAACACCATAAGTTTTTAGTTTATCACCTAATATTTCGGAGTTGTCTCAAGTTTACAGGGAGGAGCCGGTCTGATAGCTTGCCTTGGTGACGTTGGTGATCGTCATTGCCGTCGTTCATCTCGCGCACCTTCATGCTGCCGGCAGCTGCTTCTCTCAAACGCCTGCCTTTGTTAGTCGAAGGTTATGGCTACTTCCTTCGGGAGCCCTGCACATTTATATGACCCCGAAAATGGCAGAAAAAGGATGCCAACTTGTCGGCCTAAGCACGAAAGGCAAAAATCACATCTTACAACTAAAATACTTGGTTGGTTAATCCGTCGAACACTTGATGTGCGGGGGATGGGGGTTGCCTCCTGTTACCACACAAGTCTTCAACCGCCGCACGATCGGACAGTTGCATGCGTCGGCCGGAGGATGCTGCTGTTGCACCATTAGGTGTATCCTCTGATGGAGGCCCACTGGTGCAAAGGACGGAGCTATGCCGGTGCCGAGGCCGAAGACAGGTGGACGACGCGACGCGCCAGGCGCCAAAATCAAGCACGGAGGTCGTTGCCCTGGACCGTGGGCTGATTCAAGGTGTAGCCCAAATAACTTTTTTTAAATTAGAAGTATATTTAACGGCCCCAATTACTTCTAATTATTTGTTTCTCCGAATTATTACAAAATAATATATAAAGTTAAAAATTAACCACAACAAATAAATTAACATATGATATTTTGGATTTAGTAATAATAATAATAATAATAATAGCTAAAGTCCGGACAAATCAAGCAAGTTATTGTGTCAAATTGTGAATGAGAATGCTCCGAGCTGAAAAGTTGATCAAACCAACCAGTCAAAAGTACCACTTTTATAACACCATTTTCTTTTATCAGACCCAAACCATCATTTTCTTTAGTTTATAATAAGTTGTTTTGATTTGATGAACACATTTCCGTTCCCCTTGATAACGTTAGCATAGTAGAATTTAAGCTTTTATTATTTTTTCGATAATTTGTCGATTAGATGAAAGCCTCCTTTGGATGAAATATATAGTTATTAAAAAGTAAGAAATTGAATAACATACTGTTTATATACAAAATAAGAATCCGGGTAATTACTATATTAAATAAAGGAATCATAATTGATTATTATTCAATTAAAACGTATCTAACATTATTTAATAAAAATAATTTAATGAATAATATCAACTTATCCTTATTCATAAAAGTTAATGATACTTACTAACAGTAGTACAATATATATAATTCAATTAAATTTTTGGATTTTATTAAAAAAATATGTGTGGCCGCAATATAATATTTTTCCCAAAATCAAAATAATAGATAATATAATATTATTCTCATTCATTAAACTTTACATGTCATAGAAAATTAACCATACTATTAATATCAATGCAAATTTCATTCTAACAATTTAGTAAACTTTACTGCATGTAATAATATATTAAGAATAAAATAAACTCGTGCTTATATATAATTAATATTATAATTCATAAGTAAGATCTTATAAGATCCAAATATACTCTAAACTAAATTGTGTATAGTTTTTCTAAAATTTATGGTAAATCATAATTAGTAAAATTCCATTGTATTATGATAAATATAATTATATATTATGCATAAGGTTTACGTTAATTTTATTTAATTAATAGAAAATATTTATTTAATTTTGGTGTATTTTGATGCTAATTAAACTACAATAAGTAGTAAAGAAAATAATTATTTATTATTAGATCTAAATAAATTTATTTTATAAATTCTATGATAATTAATTGATAAATACTATATAAAATATATTAATAAAATAATTAATATATAGGTCTAAAATAAAAAAACTCTTTGTTCATATTCTTAGCAAGAACTTAGTTCATGGTAGAAGCAAAAACTAAAATCCTTAAGCTCTTGGTCACGTGCACTTTTTATTAGAATTTAGTTCTCCGCATTTTTTTTTCATATTTGTGTGAACCAAATCCTCAAAAGAAGAGAAAGGAAGAAAAAAATCACCCGAGGAAAAGAAAAAATTTAACATCACTTCACTTATTTTTATTAGTTTTAAAAGATCATTCTTGTCTATTTAGAATCTTTACTTTCCTTACTAAACATTTTTTTTTCTCTCTTCTCTTTTTTTTTTCTTCCTCTCATTCTCTTATCTTTCTCTTTCCATTAATGAACTTCTAGCCTTAGTAATGAGCTTCTATTGACCGGAACAATCAGTCCCGACCGGTCCAACCGCTAATCGGTCATAATTGCAATCCAACTGAAGTCCAAAAATCGGACCCCAGTTTGAACCGGATCACACCAGTAAAAAATTGATTAAAATAGTCAAAACCAGATTGAACCGCGTTTCAACTCAATTTTTTGATTCAGTCAAAATTTCTTTATTAATTTTTTTATTAAGAGATAATTTAATAAAAATTATTATTATGAATTCAAAAAATATTCAAAGATGAAATTTCTCCATAAACATTCATATTAGTCTATTAGTCTCCTCCTTCATTTATACTTATTCATTTACTCTCACTTTTCTACTATTATCAATGGGGACTATTTTTGTACTGACTTGTACTTTTTCCCTTCATTTAATCTCGAATTTATTAAACTTTAAGCTTTAACTTATGAATTATGATCTTATTCAACTTTTTTTAATATCATAAATGTATATTATAATATAAATTAATTATATATTTATTACATTAATATAATATTTATCATATTAGATAAATTAGTTATGAATGAATGGTGCAAACTATTATATGCTCAGTATAATATAATAATATTTATACACAACTTTAAATTTCTTTAATTTAATATGTCACAAGTCAAATTAAATAGTTAACTACTAATTATACTATATATTTATTTATATATAATCTTGTCATAATATTTCGAAGAAAAATATGTATTTGTTGCTTCTAACATAAAAAAATAAAGATATGAAATACAAAACGAATTAACCAATGACAAATTTGTATATATCAATCAAATTCAATTATTTTAATTTATTAAGTGTATAATAATTTTAATATCAAATCTTAAAATTAATTATACATTTATGTTTGTTATTTTTTGTATAATTACATTTTAGCATCATATATATATATTTGTATAATCAAAATATCATAGCTTGATTTAATATATCATAATAAATATAATATTTTATTATTATTCGGTCCGATCGATTCGACCTGAAACGGACACTTATTCGAATCGGGTCGTCGTCCGGTCCGGTCCTAACAACATTGATCCAAACACTACTTTACATATACTATCATCATATAAAATTTTATTTTCTCTTGCCTATATATATTTTTTCACTCTTTCCTTTGAGGTGCATTTGACAACTCGAAGAGGCTGAAATCATTATTGACTTTTCCAAATGGTAAAACATTTGAAAGATTCCAAAGATTCCAAGCCTGAAATGGAAGTAAAAACTACTAAGTCCATACTCATTGGTTTCTCTATTCAAATTTTAATGAGTAGAAAAGAGACGGGTGGAATTTACCTCTTTTTTCATAATAATGTGACAATATTTTTTTCATTTTCTTTCTTCTCCTACTTTCTCTTTATTCCTTCTCTCGCATACAAGATCATATATTTCTTTTTCTTATTAATCTTATTAGTTTAATTTGAATTTCTTCTTTTATTTTTAAATTAATACATTCATAATATTAAAACTTTTGAATAATACATAATTTATTAAAAATGTTAACTTATTAGGTTGAGTCAATAATTTTATAAATAATACATAATATTTTTAAAATATTTAATATATTATTTATTACATGAAAGATATTTATTATGAAAAGGATTAATTTTAGGAGAGAAAATATGAGTGCTTACTCATTATGTTAAGATACGCTCATGAGATTGAAAATAATAATAAGAATGTTCACTAACACTCTTAGGTTATTAGAGTCAACTATAATGTTATGCACATAAAGGATAGTAGAATTATGAAATGCATGGTAATAGGGACAATCACTTATATGTGATCAAAATTCTTATATTGCCATCCACCTGCTCACTAAGGTGAAGTAGGTGAGGAAGAGATTATGAACAAGGAGGAAGTTAAGAAAGCTGTAGGATACTTGAAGAAAGTTGAGCTGATCAAGAAGAGATTGAAGACTGCGCAAGCCAAGCAAAGGAGTTATGCATATAAGGGTAGACGAAAGCAGATCTTCAATGTTGATGATCAAGTTTTGCTAAAGATATCCCCTATGAAAGGGGTCATGAGGTTCAACAAGTGAGGAAAGTTCAACCCTGGTTATGTGGATCCTTTTAAGATTCTAAAGGTAGTAGGCGAGGCAACATGTAGACTAGTACTACCCCTTTTATGGGTGAGTGCATAATGGATTTCACATGACCATGTTTAAGAAGTACAAATATGATACTACGAATATCATTCAGATAGAGGGGCCTATATTAGCCGCAGACCTTTGAGTATCTGACGCATATCATGAAACGCAAGGTGCAATGCCGAAAGAACAAGGATGCACCCATGATCATAAGTTTGGTGTTTCCATCATGACAAGGAGGCGACATGGGAGCTTGAATAATAAATGCGTCAAGAATTTTCGCATCTTTTCGGTAAGCCCTTTACCTTGTACGAAATTCGAGGATGAATTTTTTAAGGAGATAATAATGTAACAATCAAAAAAAATTAATTAATTAAATAACAATAACTCAATAGTTATGATTTGGAGAGAATCAAGTACAACATGGAAAGATTCCAGCAAATTGGGGATTTGAAAACTTAATGAACCTGTCCATGAAATTAGAAAAGTTAATGCTAGGATTCCTAAAAACGTGGGATTCAAGTGCATCAGTTAGAAAAAGATAATAACATATATGGGAAATAAATTATTAGAATAATTTGGGATACAGAACTTTAAGAGGGCATAATCACCATATCTCCTCGTCAATTCCCCCACACCTGTAAAAGTCAGTATCTCCCCAAGTTATTTGATCACCCCACAAGACTGTTTCACATTGTTTCTGCACATCATGTAAGAGACAAAGATTGGTTTCTTTTCCACCTCGCGCACTGTATTGATTTTGTTCTTCCCCTCACTCTTATTTGTCGTTCCTAGCCGACCTATAGGAGGAAATTTGTCGGCAAAAGAGGCACAGGTGCAGGAACAAGGGAGAGGCACGTTTCACTATTGAGTAGGCGGATTAGCAAGGATAAACGCAGAAAGAGGTGGGTGATTCCATAAGTCACCTTGTTTACTCCATTTAGAATAGATCTAGACCTCTATAAATGATCCCGCCATGTCTTAGTCAAGATTAATGTGTAAATGTCCCAAGAATAATAAGAATGACCGATTATATTGATGTTCATCCTACATGTTTGCTCGTTGTTTTTGTTATTAGCTTCCTAATGATAGTTAGTTGTTTATGGGCATTGATTTGTCATTCTTGTGTTTACTATTATTGTTCATATAGTACTTATGCGATAATTTTTGTATAGCGCAATATTAACAAAAGCACTAGGTCGAATCAAGTAATAAAGAGTGAGAAGAGTGTCGAACCCACGAGGACTAGTTTATCTTTATCTTTTATTTTAATTTAATTAGATAACGAAAACATACAATATTTGGTTCAAATAAAACAAAGAAGATTAAAATTGATCCAATCTAAAATTCCAAAATTTATTTGTCAAACAAGACGAGAGTAATAATATCCTTGAATGTAAGATCTAAAACAAATCCGAATAATCTGGAGGAAAGGATAATAATAATAATAATAATAATAATAATAATAATAATAATAATAATAATAATAATAATAATAATAATAATAATAATAATAATAATAAAGGACTCAAACCAGATGTCCTAACTATCTTATCTCAATGTTAGAGAGAGAAAGTTCAATCGAATCAATCTCTAATTAACTTTTAATAAGATGCTTTACTGATGCAATCCTATTTCAAAAACACCTCAACCGAATGAGTTAATGATCCACGATATCTAAATATCAACCGAGTAAATAGAGACGAGATATGAAATGCTTATCGAAAGATCAATCAATTGAGAGATCGATAACACCAACTGGTTAAAATCAAGTACTCGGAAGATAACATTAAAATCAACATACATATCCAGAAAATTCAGAATAATAAATCTTATTCAATGATCTAACAAAGTCCAACATAAATGAATCCTAATCAGAACTCTATTACATAGATAAAGAAATTATCAGGATTGTAGTAGAGAGAAAACAAGAGACAAAAAGATAAAAAAAGAGAGAAATAATTTTTTAAAAAATATTTAAACTCCTATGGAGAATCTCCACCGAGTAGATGACCAAAAGCTCTCTTTTTTTACTTTTGTAATGGATTTTGAATTCTAGACTTGAATGCTTAAGTGAGGTGTACGCAACCCTTTTATAGTTGAAAATGCTTCTGCCTCCTGAGAATCAATGTGAATTGTGTCATCAATGCCGCATTAATAAAAATATAATTATTTGGTTGAAGAAATCTAGCGAAATTAACAACATGAATCGTACTATTAATAAGAAGGGATATTTTATATATTGTTAGAGTGATTTTCGCCCAATCTCTCATATTTTGAAGATATGGTGATTGTTGGCTAATATGGATGATGTGAATTGTGTGGAGTGTGATTAATTGACTGATTTGTAGCACAAAATTGAAAATGCAAGTAAATTATATATGATCTAAACTCCTCACTTCACTGGACTGCAAGTGCACAGATCAGAATAGTTAACTTGAATGTCGTATCCACAGTGATTTGAAACTAAAGATTCACTAACTAATCTAGATTAAACCTAAACTAAGTTAACTCTTTTTGATGTTTTTAAGTGACTAATATAACAGATATGAAATGTTCTTCTAGGAAAGGAGTTCATCTAATATTCTACTATGGAATGAATTAGAACAACTTAGCAATACAAATCAAACCAGATTCAACCTATAAAGACTGCTCTCACAGTGCATTAAAGTTAGAATTAAGTATCATACTTTCATAGGAATATTAATTAGATTGATTCAACAAGGGTTTCCACTGATATTAGATTATCATGAAACCTCTAGCTCAATGCATAAATACAATCAAATCCACAACTAGTGCTAATGCTCTTGGTTTATTTCTAAACATCAAAGGAATATAGAATCAACCTCTCAGTTGCCATTCCAATATGAGATTCACATCAACAAAAGCTAAATGGATTCATTCTCAGCATGGATTAAAACCAGAAAATCAAGTAACTCATTTCTCAGAAATCATAGATGAAATCAAATTCAGAAACTAATTGTTAATGTTCTTAGTTCATTTCTAAACAACAAGAGAATCTAGAATCAACCTCTCAGCTGCCATTACAAGATGAGATTCACAATAACAAGAAGTAAAAGGATGCATTCATATCTTGAGAAAGATTAAACTAAAAAACAAATGATGATGTTCTTGACTCATTTCTGAGCAAAAAATGATCAAATATCAACTTCTCAGTTGCCATTCTAAAGTAAGATTCACATCAACATAGAACTGATGTGAAAACATTCTGAAATGTGCTAACATCAGTCGCAAAAGTGTTGTTCAATCATCCATCTATAAATAGAAATTAAATTACTATCCTATCCTAAGAGAGCTAAGATTTAGCTCCTCATAAGTGATGAAAACAATAGAAATAAGATGAGGAACATGATCATAAACATCCTAAAACACAAAAGAAGAATAAAGCTCTCAGCTCCAAAACTCTAGCAATCAAGAATTCAACCTCCAGCCAAATGGCTAGGAGAGAAGCTCCTCTATTTGCTCCTCAACATCCCATTTATATATGGGATTATCATCACCCTTTCATCATCATTAAAACCTTCAATTCCATCTAATTTTGCCACATGTTTCTGGTCCCCTCTTCTTTTCAACAAGATTTTTTTCTCATTGCTTTTGATTGGCAGCTTGCATTGTGGTCCCCTTCTCCTTTTCCAACAGCATTGTTTGTCTCTTGTGCTTGATTTTGATGCTGCAAGAACATGAACAACAAGCATCAATTACTTAAATGAAAATTAGATAAATAAGAACTAAATCAGTATATTGTTCAACTCAAATGTGCAAATGTAGGATAATATTATGTTAAGAAAATAAATGCATGTAGATTAGGCATAATTATCATAATATGAATATTTCAGGACTTATATGCACATGAATTGAAATGAAAAATGAGTAGAAATGTAGTATGATCAACTAGTGATCAAACTCCCTCAAACTTAGTCTTTTGCTTGTCCTTATGCGAAACATTCAGATATTAAGAACAAGGATTGAATCAAATAGTTCACAAATGAATTCATATTCAGCTATTTAAAATCAAATGAGTTTCTCACTTTACTAACGATCCTTGCCATTCTTTCCAAAATTCAAATTCTAGCTGAGGAATCACTGAGGCCAAAGCAAATTTAAGCCATGAAAAAAGTACTAACAATAACTGATTTGAATTTCAAGAACTTTCAATTTTACTAAAAAGGTTGAACTACCAATCTCTTGATGAACATATTTGTGTATTGCTTAAATAGGATAAACCTGACTTTTATTCATGATAATGCAAATAAACAAATTTGAAACCTGATTTTTATTCATGCTGGTCACAGGATAAAATCTTGGCTTTATTCAGGAGAGTTTCCTTTTGGAATTTAGCTCTATTTATTTATGCATGCATGCAATGCAAAATGTAACTTTTGATTTTTTTTCTTTTTCTTCATTTTTTTTTCTGTTCATGAAGTGAGCAGTAGTTCAAACTCAAGTAAAGTTTAGATTCTTTAATACAAAGAGTCAAGTTTTCCTATTTAAGATATTCGCAAAAGTCTTGAATCCATTCTAGAAATCTTTTAATTTTTTATCAATCAATAAGTGTTAGCTAGTGTTACACACAAAAAGAAAAATTTCAGCTGAATTGAAATCAAATGCATTTGAATATGAGCTGATTGAAGCAAAAAAATTAACAACCAAATTAATGATTAGTTGGTGTTAGAGTGTACTAGCTATTATACTAAAAGATTTCTACTTAACAATGATGAGCACAAATGATAACATGAGTTGAGTTAAACTACAATGATAATAGTGATAACAATGATAACCTGGTTATAGATATGAACTTTAAAATGAAATTAAAACATGCTAATAGAGTTCAGAAATCTACCAAGTTCCTCCTCCAACCTTATCATCAGCACTGTCCTCAGTGATGAATCATCCAAGCAAGGGAGAGGGTTGGGTGGATGTTCAACTTTGAAATGAGAGGCAAGCACGTCTCTCTTCACTTCTTCTTTGGATCCATCATTTTCAGCATTTGATGAATCAAACTTACAATTGATTGGAACTGAATTAACGAGGAACGATCCATTTAGTAATCACTAAATTCAATAAGTGTTAAAAATTCACTGAAATTTGACAAATTCAGATATAGACAACTAATATGAACAAGAAATCACAATTATCATTATGATGATGATCATAATATGAGCTAAGTAAGAATAATTATGATAATCAGTTATTAAATACATTTTAGTGAAAATCAAAGTTATGAGTAAAGAGTACTCCCTGAGCTAAATTTAGTTCAGTGGTAAATTATGTTCCTCTGATTTATTCCTGTAAAACAAAGAGAAATTAGATGTAAAATGAACTAGGGTTGCCTCCCAAGAAGTGCCCTATTTTAATGTCTTAGGCTAGACATTGTTATAACTCTTGTCAAGGAGGTTTAAATAGTATGATGTGATCAAGTAGAGATTTCAATCTGTGAACAACTTCACTAATCAAGTATGGATATCTTAGTTTGCTAATGACTGACATTTGTTTTTCAGTTTGATTCCCTCATCCATTGTATCTGAAATCTACTAACTTCTCATTCCCAGAATTCTCATGTATGACATTTGATTTCCTGAGTCATCATCTTGTTTAAGCAACTATTTCTTTAATGGCCTCTTCAAATGCAACATTGTTGGAATATATTTGAACTTTTGATCCCAACTTTCAATAGGTAAACATTGATCTTCCTTAATAGACGGTTCCATTCCTTCAACAAATTTGAATTCTGCTATAGCTTCTTCTATTTGAAAAGAAATTTCTTCTGCTTTTGTATCCTCTTTGGCCAATTCAGTCTCATCATGTGTCTTTGCTGTAATGGCTTGTTCTCTTATGAGTGGGTCTTCAATGTGATTCATTGCTGGTGTCATTGGAGTAGCATTTTCAATAACTTCTACAACTTCATATTGTTTCTTGGCTTGTGATTTAAGTGTAACAACTTCTTTTTCAACTTTAGCCTCCATGACCACTTCTTTTTCAACTTTAGCCTCCATGACCACTTCTTTTTCTTCATTCATCTCTCTCTCAATTTCCATCTTCACCTCTGAATTAGATTGTAGAAAAGGTTTAGCCTCCAAGACTTGATGTTGAGCTTTAAGAGCATCCACAACCATTTGTAACTGCTTTAATATTGCATCTTGCTCCTTCTGAATGCATCTTGCTCCTTGAGGTAATTCTCCAACATAATCTCCAGTCTTGACTTTTCTGAAGATTGATAAAGTGTTTGTTGATCTTCTAAAATATCAATGGTTGCAACATGAAAATCTGACACTTGTCCATGATTGTGATGGTAATACAAATGATTTTGTGAGTTATAAATATAAGGATTGCTGCTTGAGAAGTCTTGCTCAGAATTCCAGTAATTTGAAATATAATGACTATTACTTGAGAAGTCTTCCTCATGATTCCAGTAATTTGAACTTTCATGACCATGTGAGGCATATATGTAAGCATTAGAGGGCTGTTGTGATGGTTCTCCAACATCAAAACCATATTTCTAAAGAGTTTTGAACACAATATCTTTAATTATACAATCTAATTAATCCTGGTTGATTGGCATTTCACTATATTGATAATAGTCCTGAGGAGAAGTCTGCCAATTCAAATCCATCATATACTTAATCTATCTCAGAAATCAAATTCAAAATTTTTTGCACTATAAACTTGTTATACAATGAGATCAAAAGTAGGAGTAAGCATGAAATGAAAGAGAGATTAAGATAAGATATTAAGATTGAGCAGAAAAAGAAAATTTTAAAACGGACTAATCTAATAAGAAAAATGGTAGACAAAAATAGGATTGAATATAAACAATGGAATGTGATATAAATAACGATAGCAAAAGAAAAAAAATAGATGTAAATATAGACAAAAGTTAAACTAAAGAAAAGAAAATAAGTACTGAAAAGTAAACTAATCTAAATTATAAAAAGTGAATCTAATCAGCCTCAAATCTCCGGCAACGGTGCCAAAAACTTAATGTAAATTATGTGGAGTGATTAATTGACTGATTTGTAGCACAAAATTGAAAATGCAAGTAAATGTTATATGGTCTAAACTCTTCACTTCACTAGACTGCAAGTGCATAGATCAGAGTAGTTAACTCGATGTCGTATCCATAGTTGTTTGAAACTAAAGATTAACTAAATAATCTAGATTAATCCTAAATTAAGTTAACTATTTTTGGTGTTTTTAAGTGACTAATATAACAGATATGAAATGTTCTCTTAGGCTGTGTTTGGATTGGGGATTTTAAGTTTCCGTAAGTTCTCGAGAACTAATCGATTTAATAGAAAAGTTTAGATTGGTGTTTGAATGAAAAAGTGTAATGATGAGGATTTAAAAAGTTGATTTGATAGATAAGTTTTAGTAGGTGTTTGGATAAAAAGTAATAACTAAGAATATAATTTATTATTTTATAAGATATAAAATTATAGTAAATAAAAATATGTTATTAATATTATAATGTACATAAATTATTATATTATTATTATTTATTTTATTAAATATTTTAAATATTATTAATATTATAATTTACGTACATCTTAAGATCTAAATATAATATAATTTTTAAAAAAGTAATTGAATATTTTAATTAATAAGATATTTATAATTAGCAAATTAGATAGAAAAAAATTTAAGATAAACTAATTAATAACTAAAACATGAAATATAAAAGATAATTTAACATCATATTTATATAAAATAATTATATAATTATGACTTATTTTGAATACCATAATTAATAATTATACTAATATCATACTAGTTAATTTTTTATTATGATATATTATAAGTAAAATAAATAAAAATATTTACGTAAACATTTAAATAAGAAAATATATATTTTCATAATAAATAATAATGGAAAATTTTATTTTATTATAACACAAAGTAAATTGTAATAAATAATAATTGTACTTTTTGTTATTATACCTAAATAAATTATAAATTTATGATAATGTATAAATAATAAATAAATATAATATTTATGTATATAATATATAATATAATATATATAATGATATTATTAAAATAATAAATTATAGGTATAAAAGTAGATCCACCTACTTTTGGAGCTACTTTTAGACCTATGAAAAAAAAATTTAAAAAAAATATGATTGTTCTTGCTAATTGCAAGAACTTTACGGCGGGAACTTTTTGTCAAAAATTCCCGGCGTACATCACGTTATAAGTTCCCGTCGTATAGGGCGTTTGGCAGAACAAAGGGTTGTTCTACCCTTTGTTTTGCAACCAAACACAACTCTTAGGAAAAGGGTTCATCTAATATTCTGTTATGGAATGGAGTAAAACAACTTAACAATACAAATCAAATCGGATTCAACCTATAAAGACTACTCTCACAGTGCATTAAAGTTAGAACTAAGTATCATACTTTCATAGGAATATTAGTTAGATTGATTCAACAAGGGTTCCCACTGATATTAGATTATCATGAAACTTCTAGCTCAATGCATAAATACAATCAAATCCACAACTAGTGCTAATGCTTTTGGTTTATTTCTAAACATCAAGGGAATCTAGAATCAACCTCTCAGTTATCATTCCAATATGAGATTCACATCAATAAAAGCTAGATGGATTCATTCTCAGCATGGATTAAAACCGAAAAATCAAGTAACTCATTTCTCAAAAATCATAGATGAAATCAAATTCAGAAACTAATTGTTAATGTTCTTGGTTCATTTCTAAATAACAAGAGAATCTAGAATCAGCCTCTCAATTGCCGTTACAAGATGAGATTCACAATAACAAGAAGTAAAATGATGCATTCATATCTTGACAAAGATTAAACCAGAAAACAAATGATGATGTTTTTGACTCATTTCTGAGCAAGAAAGGGTCAAACATCAACTTCTCAGTTGCCATTGTAAAGTAAGATTCACATCAACATAGAACTGATGTGAAAAAATGTGCTAATATCAGTGGCAAAAGTGTTATTTAATCATCCATCCATAAACAGAAATTAAACTACCATCCTATCCTAAGAGAGCTAAGATTTAGCTCATCATAAGTGATGAAAAGATGAAAACAACAGAAATAAGATGAGGAACAGAATCATAAACATCCTAAATCATAAAAGAAGAACAAAGTTCTCAGCTCCAAAACTCCAACAATCAAGAATTCAGCTTCCAGCCAAATGTCTAGGAGAGGAGCTCTCCTATTTGCTCCTCAACATCCTCTTTATATATGGGATTATCATCACCTTTTGATCATCATTAGAACCTTCCATTCCATCTGATTTTGCCACCTGTCTCTGGTCCTCTCTTCTTTTCAAAATGATTCCTTTCTCATTGCTTTTGGTTGGCAGCTTGCATTGTGGTCCCCTTTTTCTTTTCCAACAGCATTGTTTGTCTCTTGTGTTTGATTTTGATGCTGCAAGAACATAAACAATAAGCATCAATTACTTCAATGAAAATTAGACAAATAAGAACTAAATCAGTATATTGTTCAACTCAAATGTGCAAATGTATGATAATATTATGCTGAAAAGATCAATGCATGTAGATTAGGCATAATTATCATAATATGAACATTTCAGGACTTATATGCACATGAATTAAGATAAAGAATGAGTAAAAATGTAGTATGATCAGCTAGTGATCAATGGACTATGTTGAAGGAGGCAAACACGGACCGTGTTCAAGCAACACGGGCCGTGTTGGACGGACGACGCGGACTGTGTTGGGATGACGCAGACCGTGTTGGAACGACATGGACTGTGTTGGAACAACGCGGACCGTGTTGGCAGCTACAGAAAAAAAATAAGAAATTAGGCACCAACTAATTCTTTGAATGTTTTAATAAAAATGATGAAAAGTTTATATGATAGAATAAAATTATGAAAAATAGACGAATGATATGAAATAAATATGTATAAAATGTCATGCATCAAGTACGATATAGTTTCGTCCTTACTTAAGTCATGGATGATCTACCTATCGATTTCTTCATTAAAAAAAGTGTATGAACTCTCAACATTCTGGATAACGTATAAACTGACCCAAATTACTATGAACTCGACCCGAGTTCATACAAAAATTCGACCGAGCTATGTATTCGCTCGACCCACGTCTGCGAAACTCGGTCTGGTACCCTGAACTCGGCTCGGATTAGCGGACGACGATATGTCCAACTTCTCAACATTCCGATACCCGACCTAGGTTCCATTGAACCTGACCCGGGTTTGTCCCATGTCGATCCCGACATTGCACGATGTTTTCCCTCAAGTCCGGTCTGAGTGCAACCTACACTCGACTCGAGTTCATGCTAGAACTTGGCCCGGATGATCCTGTAGTCGAGTCGGGTTATGGCAATGTGACTCATCTAGTTACTTTTTTCTAATTTGAGCCTTTCCTGTTCTTGCTCAGATCTAGCATGATTTTCACTAATTACATATATATGATTTTTACTCAAATTTATGACCATCACTCATATGTTTGATTTATTCTCATAATCGAACCATTGATTCAGAATTTATATTGAACAATGAAACATAAGTTTCTAAAGTTATTAATAAGATAAGATGAAAGATAATCACTGAGTCATCAGCTTATGCCAAAGTACCTCTATGATAAGGGTCGTTCACTTGGTCATGACATGATCAATCATTAACCCGCATGCGACTATATCGTTTCGCTCGGCGCACCCGATAAGTGAACAAAGATCCATCCTATGGTAAGTAAAGGATGATGGATTTAAAGGCACCTCAAAATCATTTGATTGTTAAACAAGTTATAGGATAATGAAGCGTTGTCAAGCAAAGAAGTATGAATATTAAATCAAGTTACCGATATCGCATGTTATCATAACTATAAAGCATGTTAACCATATCGAAAATGTCATGATTATCGAGCAAGTCATTAACTTCAAGTTCATCATGTATTACATCGCTCAATTGTTACCTATTGATTTTCCTTTGCTCGCGATATATTTACAATGACCCTCATTATTATTTTTCTAGAAAAGATATAATGCAATTACTTTTTACTAATTTATTCTACTTAGAGTATTCATTGTATATTATTATTAGTCGTCACTAGACTGTAAAGCTTACGGGATAATTGTCTCTCATGTATTTGATTTTTACAAGGCCGATGGTGTTGAGTTGATGTGCTGAGCTGATAAAGCACGTGAACCGAAGGGCTTACTTATCTAGTTTCTTTTCTTTTCACATTATGAACTCTATAATCATTATAATATTCTTATTTAGAGATATGTCGTAACCCTTTGATTTCTACAATTAATTATTGTCTTTCGTATTTCTTCTTTACTTCTAACATTTTTTTTGTTAAATTGTTATGTATGTTGATCGAATTATGATCATATTTATAGTCAATGTTAGTTAGTCTTCGCCACATGACAGGATGGATTTGAGAGGTGGGAGGATAAACTTTTAAAATCAAAAGTTCATATCGTTACGTGGAGTTATGTTAGTATGCATGGGTTGATGGATTCACATTATCGCATAATTTCATGGGACTCAGGGACAAACAAACGAGGCGACAGAACTTACCGAAAAAAAGTGGGACTCAATTCGGTGATTCCTTAATTTGTTTTGTATGCAAATTTCAAAATTCAAGAATCCTTTTAATATGTTTCTTTGACGCATGTAGTCACTGTACGCACCAGACTTTTGTATTATTCTATGTACCTAATTAAGTATCATCATTCAGACTCTCCGCTCCACAAATAAATAATATAAAAAAGCATAGATATAATTAATTAATAGCTTCACGAGATTTACAAAGTAGGGAAAAATTCATACCTAAAATTTTGACCAATGTGAAACTCTCGTTTTCTCTCCACTTAAATATGACTGCTTTCATTCGACCAGTCAGATTCGAAAGTTCATCAATTATTCTACCTGAACAAAAAGAAAAACAATCCTGAATTAATGTATGGTTAAAAATTAATTTGGTTTCTTCCCTCCATGATGTCGATTGACATTGGAATATTAGGTAACATTTTTTTATGACTATTTTCTTTTTATTTTTGAAAGTATGGTCTCCTATTATTTCAAGTAACAAAGTAGAATTTTATGTGGAAATATATATATGCTGAAAATTTTCGTCGACAGGTTCTTTAATCAGTTGACGAAAAATTGAAAAAATGAATGTGTTATAGCAGTTATATTTTCAAATTTCGATTTTATAAACTTGCTAATTTCCTTTTCAATATAAGCTTACTAATTGATGTTGCACAATTTTCCGTACAAATAGTTAGTATACTTTGTGGTTATCGATTTAAACGCACGGCCATAAGTAGATGGTTGGCGTGGCGTTCTAATATGCATCACTGGTCTCTTTCTTTCTTCTAATAAAATTTAGTATAAATACGACAATTGGTCAAAGTTGCTTTCATTAGTTGCGTTTCAAAGAGACATAGCCCGGGAAATTATATATATATATATATATATATTGCATTTTTAAAATTTTAATGTCATGTCGTAGTTGAGGAGGTCCATTCTCACTATTTATATATTTAATATTGTCTAATGAGTAATAGTTATATTGTCAATCATATATGTTCTTTAATTATTTTATGTACCATGTGTATTTATTAAAAAAAATGGTTATATATATATATATATATATATATATATATATATGAAATATTAACTTATGATAGCTTTGTAGATTTATTCATCTATATGTCACAAATCTGAGGTCACCATTAAGTAGTAAAAATAACTTAATATTTTAATATGATTAATATCGAAGATAAAAAGATGGAAATCCAAAGAAAAGGACAAAGAGGTTGAGAAAGTAAGACATAACAAATGGTCCAAAACAAATTCTATTGTTTAATTTAATATTATGGTAATCAATTTTTAGATACGAAAATTTAATTATAGAACACCATAATGTAATGGAATAAATGGAACATCGAATTAAAGCTCCCTACCTCGATGTCTTGAATCTTCGGAATATTAGTATAATATATCTGACCCTTCCTAAACATTTTTATCTGGTTGTGTCACACAGAGTCACAGATACACATACTACATAGTTACAGTGGCTGAGCCAAATTTATTAGTGAAAGGGTGCATATTATTCACAGAGTATATAATGATTTATATATTTGTAGCTAACAAAATATTTATAAATAAATGTTTATTCACAGAATATATTAATAAATATTTTTATTATAGCGTTTATAATTTTTTTATCAATTTTTAGAATAAATGAAGAGATTTTATATGATTTTTTATTTAAAAAAATAAAAAATACATTTTAAAGTCCAGCAATAGTGTTGCATCAGTACATAACCCAGTTAAATCATATGGATATTGTTCGAAAAGGGAGAATAAAAAATAGAAAGATGCATGTTTTCATAATTTATATTATCTTAAATATTTCAATGACCTTTAATTACAAGAAAAATATAACTTTGAAAAAAAAAATATTTCTAAGAATGCATGGATTTTAAATAATAATTTATAGACTAATAAGTAAAAAAAGCTTAATAATGATATCCCTCGCATTCTTATTCATCATATAAAAAAATATATCAATAAGATAAAAAATGTTTAAATGAAAATAGATCACACATCATCTATACAATGATTAAAAACATAAATGACACAGTGTCATCACTTTGAAAGTGAGACATCTCCGTTACATTTAAAGATTTAATGTAATATACATTATATATATATATATATATATATGAAATAAAATAATATTACGAATGAATTAAAAGATTTAATCTAATATACATAGGATATTGGAACGTTATAAAATAATGTTTGAGTAAAAGGGAAGGATAAATAAGAAATAAAAAGGTAAAATTATAAGTACTATAAAACTATTTTGGCAAAAAAAAAATTCTACATTAAGTTGTGGCAAGGGGTGAAAAATGTCACCATTCGATTGATTTTTTTTCATTATAATTTTTTGGGGCTTAAACTTTTATGAATTATGACAAGAGATTGATGACAGTATGAAGTTATTATTCTATTAATTGAGACTAACTCATATCATAATTATATAAATTTTCTGTGTATATAATCACTTCAACATTTTATTCCTTGAATAATTATATATATATTTGTTGGTCTCCATCTGTCTTTGTAGGTATTTTTTTCTGAAATTTAATAACTGTCTAAGTTTTTTTATTTTGAAAACAAAAGTTAAGACTTTTAAAGTCAGGTCAATGGGTTATTTGGATTTTCAGTTTTTAAATTTTTTATATTACTACCGATGACATTACCTCTATGACTATAAATAGGGATATATATAAATAAATTACGAGCTCAATAGTTTAATTATCGATCTCTCACTGCTCCAATTGGTATGAAGGGTCACTTCAATAGAGTTAGAACATCACACTCTAATGTTAATACATAAAAAAAATATAGAGTTTGTTTATTAATGGAGAGTTTTTATTAATATGCGAAGGAAATTGCAATCGTGTGACTTGCTACATTTTGACTCTTCAATTGGTTCACTAGAAGCATTTGACCAACGCGCGTAGTAGTCGTGTACCAGCCGTACTCCACTAAACTATTACTAATAATGTTGACCATTCGTCCGTTCAGTCGAGCCAAGGCAGTCGCTCACGCATATGAATTTTAAGATTTTTACGATTAAGTCTGACTCGTGCTCAAAAGTATCATTCCATTCCGGGTGTACCTATTCTTTCTTAAAATCGATGAAAAATCCAGTTTAGATCTTAATCGATCTCAGCTGCATTACAAGTACAAACCTTATTAAAAAGTGCTTAAAGAAGGCTGAAACTTCTGTCCTATAATTTGGTGTAGTGATGGATAGCAATCAGTTTGTCTCCATACGGATGTTATGGGTGCATCACATCAGATTAATTATAGTCATATATAATCGGACGGATGTACCGCTCTTATTAAAGTATTATATTTGTACTTTTTTAAAAATAGGTACTTTATTCATATATTTTAATTATATGTATGTATATTTGTTGTTACGGCATCAATTTCCAAGCCTCGGATTCGGAAGTTTGTACCTTCAATTTGTACAAAAATTAATTAGTCGTATTTGGTGGGCGTTTCCTGTGAACTTGGATTCATTTATGCATTATTGTGCCTTAATAACTTGCTCGTAAGACATGCGCGCCCCCAATTAAACGCGCGTCTCTCTCTCTCTCTCTCTCTCTCGCGCACGCTCTCCCTCCCTCCCTCCCTCCCTCCCTCTCTCTCTCTCTCTATCTCTCTCTCTCTCGTCCTTTATAAATTATAAACTACACAGTTTCACCGGAGATAGAGGAACGAAGGGAGATGGTGGAGAGGGGAGGACTCGTGCTCCCGACGCAGATGCGCGGCGGCGGCGGCGGCTCGTCGGGGGCGGCCAGGAGGAGTCTTCCCTACCGGCTTCTTCGGCAACGCAAGGCCTTGACGCTGCTCCTTTCTTGTTGTCTCGCCTGCGCTCTTCTTCTTCTTCTTCTTCTTCTGTCCACCGGGTGGATCGACGGCCCCTCCTCCAGCTCCCATCGGGGCTCCACGTCGACGTCGTCGTTCCTCCCTCCAGGGTTAGAATTCTGCACGCCTTTGTTAATTTGAATTCCTCCTGAACTTAGATTTGAAAAGTAATATCATCGTTCATTCAAGCTTTTATTTTTCTTCGGCAGATAACATTATTACCTATTAATAAAAGGGATCTATGTGAGTAAAATGATGTGCTCTTCTGCGCGTGTAGAGATCAGAAAACAATTATTAATAATTTTCCAAGTAATAAAAGTGATAAGTAGTGATGACAGAAGTGAGTAGTAATATTTATTATTAAAATTTAAAATTATTAAATATTTTTCTATATGTTTACATACAAATGAGTTTGCACGCTCATTTTCCCTCAATCTCTAAGCAAATGTTGAACAGTGATCCAACGCATAGTTTAAGGCGACAAGAAGGAAGTAGCTGTGTAGCTAGGTTCAATTCCTTCGCCTTTCCAGAACTCTCCATTTCATCGTGCTGAGTACTTTATATAATTTCGTCAAATCAGCGCAACCGTATAGAGGTTTTCTAAAATTAGTTGTGTCAAATTTGCATAATTTCGATGGAAAAGATCACGCTTAACATCAATACAGGTCATTTCTTAACATAGATTGATAGCTTTGTGCAAGCTTATTTATTAATTAGGACACGGACCGAGTTAAGACACTTCATAATTGTGTTTGGACAATATAATAGAGCAGGTAGCTGCATAGAAACACGAGATGGAGAGAGAGAGGAGAGAGAGAGAGAGAGAGAGAGAGAGAGAGAGAGAGAGAGATTTGTTGTGATGTGTTTTTTCAAGTCTTCGCAAGTACATGACGATGCAAACAAACATGAAACATGTAAGACACGTTGAAGAAGTCAATTTTTTGTTATTTGGTCAACAATCATGCACTCACGAAGTTTCCGCGGTCGTGATTTGGTCTCCCCAAGTACAGGAAATCAGTAATTAATTATTTTAGTGAACTTAAGAGGATAAAAAGGTGGATACATTAAACAACATAGCAACAATTGTTTTCTTTCTTTTTTTTTTGTTTATTTTACATAAGATCTTGATTTCTTTTTTTTTTTTATGTGCAGGGAAGGCTACACTGTACTGTTGAATACGTGGAAAAGGAACGAGCTCCTGAAGCAATCTGTGGCTCACTATGCGTCCTGTCCGAGTGTCGAATCTATCCACGTAGTCTGGAGCGAGCCAGATCCGCCTTCAGATTCCCTGCACGACGCTCTGCTGCAGACCGTGCAACTCAGCTCCAAATCCTGCAACAACAATGTCGAGCTGCAGTTCGACCTGAATCAGGAGGACAGCCTCAACAACAGGTTCAAGGGCGACAGGGAGTTCAGGACGGATGCCATATTCTCAGTCGACGACGACGTCCTGTTCCCCTGTTCGTCCATGGAGTTGGCCTTCAGCCTCTGGCGCAGTGCCCCGTTGGCAATGGTTGGATTTGTGCCTCGCATACACTGGCTGGATAACTCTGTACGTATTCGCACGCATCCCGAGTCAGATTCGACCTGTTTCATTTCATCTGTTCTGAATCTCTGTAATGATGCTCTTACTTATGTCTGCAGAAGGCGAGCGAGGGCTATTACAGATATGGAAGCTGGTGGTCGGTCTGGTGGAGGGGCACTTACAGCATGGTGCTCTCTAAGGCTGCCTTTTTCCACAAGAAGTATCTTCATCTGTACACGAAGCAGATGCCTGCGTCCATTCGAGATTACGTCACAGAACACAGGTGCTCTATCTTGTATGATCGATGCTTGGTTCTGATTCAGAAATCAATGTTTTCTCAAAGTATATGTATGTTTTGCAGGAATTGTGAAGATATTGCCATGTCTTTGCTCATCGCAAACGAAACTGGTGCTCCTCCTCTATGGGTGAAAGGTGAGGCAATAATAGCAAAATTGAACTCGATCTTCCTTGTTTTGGTTGAAGAGTTCGCAAGTAGGTTCAAACTTCAAAGAGAGGCTCATTACTCTTTATTTATCTTAATCATCTGACGCGCAGGGAGGATATTTGAGATCGGATCCAGTGGCATTAGTAGTCTGGGAGGTCATAGCAAACAAAGAACGGAATGCCTCAACATTTTTGCTGCAGCTTACGGCCGCATGCCCTTGGTTGCCAGTAACGTCAAGGTCGTCGACGGTCGCCTCAGTTGGCTCTGGTGATTCGTGCAGGTCATCTTAGATCTATCGGTATACACACACACACTCACACTGATAGATCTGCTGTCTGTATTTTTGGGCAGATCTTTGGATACACACAATATTGTGTTCACTTCCTTTTTAGTTCCTAATATTATCTTCCATTCATTAAGGAACAAGTCCATCATGTAATTTATTTCTGGTCCCCAGATTATTAGATTGAGGATATATATGTACATAGCAGTTGATTATTGTAAGTAGTGAAGCATTATTTCTGTTTGGTTTTAGAAACAGTAATGATAGTGAAGATCGTTTGTTTAGATATTGCTCTGGACCGGTTCTCCTTTCATTTCTTCCTAAATGTGTATTTGACAGGCCCATGGACCGCAAGTGTCATAAAATGGGAGCCCAAGTAGTAAACAGGAAGCCGCAATTTTTAACTATAATACATTTTCTTTTCTTTTTTCCTCGTTCGGTAATCTATTTAATCCAGATAATTATTTTATTCTTTTTATCTATCTAAATATATTTTCTAACCTTTATTTCCATTTGAAAGAAAAACTAAATAATTTCTAGATAAAGCATACTTTCACATAAGAAAGAGAATGAAAACGTACAAAAAAAAACTTTCTATCCTCAATCTTTAATTTTGAAAAACAAATATATATTTTTTTAAATGTATTTGGAGACGGAAATGTACACCTAAAAGTTCACAAAGTATAAAACATTTTTCTTCCTAAATTATCAGTAATTCTGGTTTACAAAAATGCACTGCCAAATATTTGTGCTAAGTTATAACAAAAATTACTAATAAATTTTGGGGAAAACACGTTGTACTATAATGTGTAGTTCTGTATATCCATTTCTCCAATTGAATGACTTTAAGAAAATAATAAAAACACTTGACGATGACAAGTAAATATATTATGATGGACGTTCAAAAGAGGTAGGTCAACAATAAAGTTGGAGCATGACAAAGTTGCAGTAGATGGATTGGCATGAACATGGGAAAGCTACCATACTTGTGCTGTGTCATGCCGTGCAATGTTGTTTTAAAATATTTAAATTCAACCTAAAAAAACTATTTTTATCTTTATTTAACTTTTAATTTTAAGAGAAAAAATGATTATGTATCCAAAATTTCTAGTTTTACCTTGCTTTAAATTGTATATTTATTACTGTTAATCTCATATTATCAGTTGAAGATTATTTTAAAATATGAAAACAAGTTCTTGTAATGATTATAAATATACTTACATAATATTAAATTTAAAGTGATCACTCGTAACCAAGTGAGAACCATCACCAAAAATTTGTCAATGGCATATTCGACCTATGATTTAATGACCAATGGCATGAACACATAATCTCATATGGGTAGAATATAAAGGTGATTTATATGAACTCACTCCCTTCATATGTAAAGATATATTTAAGTTCGTGCGGATAAAAATTTAAAGCAAATAATATTTGGATTGATATGAGGTCTTAAAGAACGTATTCAAGAAGGGACGCGAAAGCGCATGTCTTTCAAGATAGTAATTTCTTATTATATTTCTGATGACCAATTAGAGGAGATCTTTATAGAGATGGAGTGGGATGAGTACCACAAGGTTGTGTATGCAAGAAGGTGCAACGATACCAAAGATTAGTGAGAAGCTACAAAAATTGCGATACAAGGTCACCTATTGGGAATTCAAAGAGGCATTTCAAGAACTATACAGATTATCATTACTTGACTAAGTGTTTGAACATAAAGAAGTATTATACTCTACAACACATGAAGAGTGACTACGTTAAACACTGGGAGAAAGGCCTTGTAACACCTCAAAATTTACATCCTAAAAACCAAGGACAATTAAAGCATTCGATTGTTTTAATCCGTTTGTCATTACATAATCATAATAAAATATAATTTTCTATTATTACAGTGAAAACTTAAATCAATAAAATAAAGTAAAATGATTTTTCAAATAAAGCTCAAGACTTCGTCAAAATATCTAAACTAGTGTTATAGAATTTAGAAAACATAACTCATGACCATTATTAAAAATATCTTTGACACTATCAAACTCTATCACATGAATCCAATTAATCTTAGACCAATTGTGCAATTTCTCATCATGAGCTGAGCTGCCATCATCCATACTTTAGTTACCTGCACATATTTAGGGTGAAATTTTTTTCGGTTAAAGTATGTAAATGCCATATAATGCGATGCAATGATCTTAAACAGGATACTACATGATTGCATATTCATTTTCACATAGCAGAAAAATAGAAATATGCATGCCATGTATTTGACATATGAACTACATGTCAATCAATCACAACATCTATCATCATGCAATATTCAAAATCATGGTAAGACATATATCTATTCACCATCATACAAATAGTATGGAAACATTCATAATAATTATACAATTCCATAGGCATATAAACAACTTGCACTTACCTTTACCATTGCCTCTTTACTTTCCTCAAAGTTGCTTCATAATCCTTTCGGATTTCCACTTTTATGGGCATCAATCCATTGATTCGTCCATTGGCCCTTTTTAATGTTATATCTTTAGATAGTTGTGATTTATGTTGGTGTCCTCACAATAGGCTAGCTAAGCTTTGGAGACAATTCTCCTCTCTCACCCGAAGGTGACTTAGGAATACACACTGTTGCCAATGTGAGAACGATTATTCCAGAACCTCTCGTCCGAAAATGACTTAGGTATGCACACACCATTGTCGATGTGAGAACGATCATTCCTTAAAATTTGTTAAGGGTCATTGAGAGGCGATATGTAACATTATTCACAATTGAGTTCATTAGGCTTTTCAATCAACAATCAATTACGCCGTTCAATTTTCAAATTTTAATATAGTTATGTGGGAATCATGCATTTCTTGTATTTAGGTTCATATACAATCAACAATCATCATTAGATACTATAACTACTTAAAATAGCTTTTAAATATCATATATGCATCATTCAAGTCGGTCACGGCCGTGACAAGGGTGTAACGCTGATAACTAGTTGATCATACTATAATTCTGCTCATTTTCACTCTAATTCATGTGCATATAAGTCCTGAAATGTTCATATGATGATGATTATACTTAATATACTTGCATTTATCTTTTCAGCATAATATTATCTTACACTTGCACATTTGAGCTGTTTAATGTGTTGTTTTAGTTTTTATTTGTCTAATTTTTATTTGAAGAACTGATGCTTGCTGTTTTTAGTAATCCAGCCTCTAAATCAAGCATATAAGACAAACATTCTTATTGGAAAAGAAGGGGACCACAATGCAAGCTGTCAAAAACAAGAAAGAAATTCTTTTGAAAAGAAGAGGGAATCAGGATAGATGACAAAATCATAAAGAATAGAAGGTTTTCATGGGGATCAAAGGGTGATGAGAATGCCATATAAAAGAGGGGATTTGAGGAGAAAAATGGGTCTTCTACCGTTCTTTACATGCTGCACCTTGGAGCTGAAGAAAGAGGAAGAAACAACTAGAAGGAGACTTCAAGCTGATTCTTCTACTTATTGTTTTAGAATGCTTTTGATTCAGTTCCTTCTCTGTTTTATATTGATTTCAACATCTATGAGGAGCTAAATCTTAGCTCTCTTAGGATAGGGTAGTAGTCTAATTTCTGTTATGGATGGATGATAGAACAATACTTATTTCATCATTGACATTAGTATAGTTCTTAATGTTTTTGAATCAGTTTTCTATTGATGTGAATCCTATTTTGTATTGGCAACTGAGAAGTTGATTTTAAATTCTTTCCTTGCTAAAAAATGAGTTAGGAACATTGATATTATTTTATGATTCCAATTTATTGTGAGGCTTGATGCATCCATTTAGCTTTTGTTAATATGAATCTCATATTGAAATGACATCCGAGAGGTTGATTTTAGATTCCCTTAATGTTTAGAGATAAACCAAAAGCATTAACATTTGTGCTTGAATTTAATTATGTTCTTTACAATGAGTTGAATTGTTTATATAATTACTACTACTTGTGATTTCTGATTTTACTTATTATGCTTATATATGAAAGGAATGTTAGCATACTAGTAGTTATCATAAGTTCCATGATAATCTAATTTCATTTGAAATCCTTTCTAAATCAACTTAACTAACATTCATATGAAAGTATGATATTTAGTTCTTATTTTAATGCATTGTGAGAGTTGTTTTTATAGATTGAAACTGGCATGATTTTATTGTTGAGTTGTTTTTATAAGTTGAACCTCATTCTTAGGAGAATCTCACATTAATTGTTAATCCACTTTAAATCTTTCAACTAAGTAGTTAGTTTTTATTATATATCAATCACTTTAAAACATAAAAAAAACTTAACTTAATTATATTTTGATTATGTCTTTATCTTTCCCCTTTTGTTTAGTTGTTATTTTAGCCTTTTTAGTCTAGGACTAATTTAGATTAGTTAGTGAGTCTTTAGATCTCAAATCACTGTGGATATGACATTCGAGTCTACTACTTTGATATGTGCACTTGCATTTTAATAAAGTGAGTAGTTTAGGCCAATATTATTCTGTTGCATTTTCAATTCTGTGCAATGTTTTCCATCCATATGTTGCATAGTATAGGCTTAGACTTTGTTTAATTTTCATTTTTGCACAGTCTACGCTTATACCTTAATTTGTTTCTAGTTCTGAAAGGTTTACGCCTAGACCTTTGTATATTCTATAACACTCCCACGAACTTCACATCAATATGCTGCCGTTGCCAAGGATTTGCGGCTAATTAGGTTCACTTTCTGTAGTTTAGATTAGTTTTAATTTTTCTAGTTATCAAAATTTTCAACTTGGTTTTCTTTTACTTTCACAATTACTTTAAATTGTCAATTCTGTCCGATTTTTCTTATTTGAACCTAATACTCCTTATTTCAATTTATGTAGGATTTAGATAGTCAAGAAGATCTACACTTGTCTGATTCTGAACCTGAGTGAAGATTCAATAAAAGAATGCAAAGAGAAGCAAGAAGAAGAATGTTTGAAGAAGAGATAAACAATCAAAATACTGAAAATAATCGAATAATAACTGCTCCAAAAATATTGGAAGACTGTTAGTCGTCAAGTAATGTCAGAAGACAACTAGTTGATGGAGCCATTGCACCTATTGTTACAATTTGAGTTAAATCCAGCTCTAGTCATTATGATTAGACAACATCATTTTGTAGGACTAGGTACCAAAGATCCAGCTTTGCATATTGACAATTTCAAAGAGATATGCAGTGCTATTCACTTTCACAACACTCCCATGAATGTCGTCTACATGAGATTATTCTTATTTTCACTCAAGGATAGAGCCAAAATTTGATACAAGTCTCTCACTCCCGAAGAAATTGCAACTTGAGATTCAATTGTGTAATTATTTCTTGTTGAATTCTTTCCTCCTAACAAGGCTGACAACTATAGAGATCAAATTGTTAGATTCTATCAATTAGTAGAACATCTATGATGCTTGACAAAGATTTCAAAGTCTGCTGAGGGTATGTCCACACTATGAATTTGAGAAATGACAATTGGTGAAGTACTTTCACAAAGGATTGAATTATCCTTCTAAGGTAGATTTGGACACTGCTGCTGGTGGAATTTTTGCTTCCAAGAACATTAATGAGACATATGATAGAGAACATTGCTAAGAATCTTCATTTCTTAACTCATGACAGAGCAAGAAGGCCACAATTTGAGAGTTAAGTTAATAATATGAAGACTATTTCTGTCCAAGTTGAGGAAGCTCTACAAAAAGCTTTGGAGAAGCTCAACTTCTCATCCAAGGTCAACAAGATAACCACCACTGAAGATAAATGTGATGTTTGCGGAAATCAGGGGCATGTAACAGAAAGTTACAATTTGATTATGCATCAATGTGACCAAACTATTGATCAAGTCAATGCAGTGGTGAATAATCGTGTGAAGCCTCCTCTTGAATATTATATTCCTAATAACAAAAATAATCCTTATCTTTCATATAAGGCAAATTACTATCAAGCCCCACCAGTTCAAAATTCCACTTGGCAATCCAAGATTGTGCCCAAAAATCAACCACTTCCATATAATCAACCAAATGTCCAACTGCAAGGGCCACCATATGAGCAACCAACTCAAATTCCACAGATATCTAAGATGAAAGCTATTGGAAGCATTGTTGAAAGATAGAAAAAGATAGGATGAAGTGATGTTGAAATTATCTTCTCAAATTGAAACTTTAAATGCTCACAACAAGATGCTTGAAAATAAGATAGCTCAGCAAACTAGTACTTCAACTAAAACTCTAGGGATTTTTCCAGGACAATCAGAAATCAATCATAAAGAGCAAGTGCAAACTGTTCAACTCAGAAGTGACAGAGTTATCGAAGAACCAATAACGCTTGTTGAAGATAATCCAGCTAGAGTCAATCCAATATCAACAACACCAGAAGAGGTTGTAGAAGATGTTGCAATTGAAAAGAAGACTATAAACACTCAAGAGGAAGTCAATGCAATGATTTATCAATCTGTACCATCCCCATAGGAGCTAGTCAAGGCTAAACAAGATCAACAATATGACCGATTTTAGAAATTCTGAAGAATTATACATTAATGTGCCATTTGTGAAAGTCATTAGAGATCCTGATTAAGAAGAGAAGGATTATGAAGCATGAGACTATAGCCTTAATAGAAGAAGCTTCAGCTATAATTCAGAATAAGCTCCCTCCAAAATTGAAAGATTTAGGAAGTTTTTCAATTCCCTATGAAATTGGAAACAGAAAGATTCAAAGGGCTATGTGTGATTTAGGAGTTCTGTTAATGTGATTCCTCTATCACTATGAAGAAAATTAGAAATTAGAGATTTGAAAGCAATACAAAAGACTGTTCATCAAAAGATTGACAGTTCAACCTTTTTAGTAAATTTGAAAATCCCTAAAACTCAAATTAGTTATTGTTAATACTTCTTTCATGTCATAAATTTGCTTTAGCCTCAGTGTTTCCTCAGCTAGAAATTAGGAATTTGAAAGAATGGTAGGGAGTGTTAGAAAAGTGAAAAAATCATTTGATTCTAAACAACTGAATTTGAATTCATTTGTGAACTATTTGATTCAATCCTTATTCTTAATATTTAAAAGTTTTGCATGAGGACAAGAAAGAGACTAAGCTTGGGGGAGTTTGATCACTAGCCGATCATACTATAATTCTGCTCCTTTTCACTCATTCATGTGCATATAAGCTCTGAAATGTTCATATGCTGATGATTATGATTAATATACTTGCATTTATCTTTTCAGCATAATATTATCTTACACTTGCACATTTGAACTATTTGATGTGTTGTTTTAGTTCTTATTTGTCTAATTTTTATTTGAAGAACTGATGCTTGCTATTCTTACTAATCCAATCTCTAAATCAAGCATATAAGACAAACATTCTTGCTAGAAAAGAAGGGGGGACCACAATGCAAGCTGCCAAAAGTAAGAAAGGATTCTTTTTGAAAAGAAGAGGGGAATAGGACAGATGACAAAATCATAAGGAATAGAAGATTCTGATGGGATCAAACTGTGATGAGAATGCCATATAAAAGAGGGGATTTGATGAGCAAAAAATGGTCGTCTACCATTCTTTACATGCTGCACCTTGGATCTGAAGGAAGAGGAAGAAACAACCAGAAGGAGGCTCCAATTTTATTCTTCTACTTATTGTTTTAGAATATTTTTGATTCAGTTCCTCCTATGTTTTGTATTGATTTCAATATCTACGAGGAGTTAAATCTTAGCTCTCTTACGATATGGTAGTAGTTTAATTTTTGTTATGGATGTATTATAGAACAACACTTGTTTTATCACTGATATTACTATAAATCTGAATGTCTTTGAATCAGTTTTCTATTGATGTGAAATCTATTTTGTAATGGCAACTGAGAAGTTGATTTTAGATTCTTTCATTGCTCAGAAATGAGTTAGAAATCTTGATATTGTTTTCTGTAAGGCTTGATGCTTTTCTTAATGTGAATCTCATATTGAAATGGCAGTCGAGAAGTTGATTTTAGATTCCCTTGATGTTTAGAGATAAACCAAGAGCATTAACATTATTATTTAGATATGATTATGTTCTGTGCAATGAGTTGAATTGTTTATCTTATCTTGTAATTACTACTAGTTGTGATTTATGAGTTTACTTGTTATGCTTATATCAGAAAGGAATATTAGCATACTAGTAATTGTCATAAGTTCCATGATAATCTAATATCAGTTGAAACATTTCTAAATCAACCTAACTAACATTCATATGAAAGTATGGTATTTAGTTCTTATTTTAATGCACTATGAGAGTAGTTTTTATAGATTGAAACTGGCATGATTTTATTGTTGAGTTGTTCTATTCCATCCATAGTAGAATATTAGATGAACTTCATTCCTAAGAGAATCTGTCATTAATTGTTAATCTACTTTAAGACTTTCAACTAAGTAGTTAGTTTTCATTTTATATCAATCACTTTAAAACATAAAAAGAGTTAACTTAGTTATATTTTGATTTTGTCTTTATCTTTCCCCTTTTGTTTAGTTGTTATTATAGCCTTTTTAATCTAGGATTAATTTAGATTAGTAAGCGAGTCTTTAGATCTCAAATCACTATGGACACGACATTCGAGTCCACTACTCTGATTTGTGCATTTGCAGTTTAGTGAAGTGAGGAGTTTAGGCCATATATCATTCTGTTGCATTTTCATTTCTGTGCAATTTTTGTTTTCCATCCATATATTGCATAGTATACGCCTAGACTTTGTTTATTTTTCATTTCTGGATTGTCTACACTTAGACGTTAGTCTCTTTCTAATTTTGAAAGGTTTACGTCTAGACTTAGTCTTTTGCATGTTGTACTTAGAGTCCAATAAGTCAGCCATTAATCACACTCCCACGAAAATTCACATCAAGTTTTTGACACTGTTGTCGGGGATTTGAGGCTAATTAGATTTACTTTCTGTAGTTTAGAACATCAAGAAACATGGTAAAACATTCAATTTCCTAAGATTAGGGTTCGTCCCCAAAAATGAACAATATGAACATATGAAACGTTAATGGTTAGATCTATATAATTCTGAGCACATTTTGATGTAAATCTATGCATAATCAGATAGATTCAAACGTGGTGTCCTCATACTCTCAATTCAATATAATAAAACCATGAAAGAGGAGTTTGGATTCTCTTTACATACCTTTCTCTTAGATCCTTCTCCTCTTTCTTCCTCTTCTTCTTCCTCCTTGCTCCTTAGGTTCTCCTTCCTCAAGCCTTAGCCATCAAGAGATTCTGGTGGAGAAAAGAGGTAAACAAGGGAAATATGAGACTTTACATAGGGAATTCACAAGGATTTGACCAAAAGACTAAATTATCCTTATAAAAAAATTGAGATATTAGAGGCCTCCTCCTCTAACCTCGACCGCTAGTTTCTCCTCCGCCCCCGTCCCTCCTCCTCTGACCTTGCCTCCTCACTGACCCTTCTCCTTCGGTTTCCTCCACTGACCCCGACTGTCGCTTCCTCCTCCACCTCCGTTGTCGGCACCTCCGACCCAACCGCCTCCTCCTTTGACCCCCTGTCGCTTCCTCCTGCGCCCTCACCGTCGATTCCTCTGACCCGGCTGCCTCCTCCTTTGACCCCATGGACTCTGATCACCCGCCTTCGGCCTCCTCCGCTGCCCTCATTCGCTGCCCTCCTCCAACCATGCCACCTCCTCCGCTACCCTCCACCAACCCCATCGCCCTTCTCCGTTGCCTGCTCCGACGCCACCCTCCTCCGCCTGACGCTGCCCTCCTCCACCGCTCTCCTCCGCCCCTCCTCCGACCATGCCGCCCTGCTCCGATGCCTCTATTCTTCACTAGACACCACCCTCCTCCACCGGATGCTGCATTGCTCTGATGCCACCTTCCTCCGCTGCCCTACTCTGACGCCACCGCCAGACGCCGCCTTCCATTCCTCCTTTGCCTCCTTCGACATCCTCTCAGCACGCCGTAAGTAAGTCCCTTTTTGTTGATTAAACAATACTATTTGATTGTGCTTGATTTTTGTTAACTTGAAAATAATTTAGTTCCATCATGTTCTTAATTATGCCTCAATCTAGATGAACATCATGACTTGAAAAATAGATGAATAAACAAACTATATTTTTCTTTATTATGCTTGCAACTATATTTTTCTTAATTATGCTTCCAACTAAATCAATATTATGATTTGAAAATAAAACAAATTATGCCTCCAACTAGATGAACATTGTGACTTGAAAAATAAATAAAAAACTAACTATATTGTTCTTAATTATGCCTCAAATCTATATTCGTTCAGATTCAACTTGAAATCAAATACTGATTAATTTATTATCAAATTTTGGTCTCTTCATTCATATTCTCATTTTAGTTGGCAAGAATGTGGATCAACATTCTTGGTAAATAAAATGAGAATATTAAAAAAAAGAGACCATAGTATAATAATTCATTGATTAGTAATAATTTATTGACATATCCCTTAATGTTGTCCATTACAGAAATGACAAAGTCAAATTGTAGTTGGATTCATTGTTGGAAGGATAAACATGACGTTATAATAGAAGAATATAATGATGTTGATGCGAGAATTGATAACAATATATGCTAGCAAGTGCATTAGTCACTCAAGTAATAAAGTGTAAGAGTAGAGTGTCGAACCCACGAGGAATTAACTTACTTAACTAAATTAATTTCAGAGGCTAATAAGAGATAACATGATTTGAGTAAAAGAATTGCAGAAAATAAAATTACAAAAGAATAAAGATTAAAACTAAACTAATCTACTGATGTCTAAGTCTTAGGATGATTAAATTGATTAAGAACAAACTTGTTTAACTTATGTAGAGATTGATATAATCAAAGATAATCAGGTTCAACTTTTACATGGATTATGAACACCTAAACTATGATCTTCCTAACTGGGTAAATCAACTATTCTTAATCCTAATAAGATGAGATACTCCACACGACTGTACTCTCAATCCTACACATATTAGAATGCTACGAGTTGTGATACCTACGCTACCAAACCATTCGCATGAGTTAACTTGGCAGACCACGCAATCTAATAATTCGCACGTCTGTATTAGATTACGATATGAATTTCATAATAGAAATTATGAATTAAAAGATTGATCACACTGCACAATTAATAATAAACTAATAATTCAATTAAAAATAATGATTAAACAGAGCAATCATGTTCTTAAAAGCTAAACAAATTATAATTGATCCTAAAGAATGGTTCACAAGTTTTTCCTCGCAATAATTCTCTTGCAGAAATAAAACTAGAACTTAAAACTAAACTAAATTATCCGCATTACAGAGACTAAAAGATAAAACTTTAAAGCATAAGGATGCATCCCAATATGAATTAAAACTGGAAGTACTCTCTGGAATGAATGATCAATCACTGCACGATCTTCGCACTAGATCACTGCACAGAAATCTTCTCGGTTGTTCTTCAAGTTGCTCCCATGTTTTTATCTTCAAAGCTTCGGTTGTAGACCACAACGTCCTCTTTTCTGACTGTAGAAGGACTCTATTTATAGGGGTTCAAGTTTTCATGTGACTGGAGAAGAAACATAAATCTTTTCTATGTGAAATAAGGAAAATTCAAATGAAATTTTGGCCTTGTCAAACTTCGAAATTTGGGCCATAATATGATTCCAAATCATCCTAGGATCATATAATATGAGTAGGTTTCCTTGTGCAATTGAAATTCTTCCAAAACTTCATCCAAATCTCAAACACCGGGCTTCGTCACAGCTTGTTACATGGTTTTAACTGCTTGAACAGTGTCCAAATCAACTTAGAAATGGGTTTTCACAGTTCGTGAGAGGCTTTTCACGGCCCCTATAGTGTAAAAAATATGAATTTTATGACCCGTGAAAGCTTGGTCACGGACTGTCTCGGGGTAACTTTCTGGTTGAAAAATGCATTTTAACGTCTGAAACTAGTTTCACGACCCTATTTCACAGCCCATGAAACATTCTTCATGGCGCGTGACAGCCATCTTCACTGCCCGTGATAGCCAAATTCCAGTGCTGCCTTGTTTTTCACTTTTTAACTCCGTTTAAAATCTGATTTGAGCGCGATTTTATCCATTGTCTTCATAATTCAACTTTCTTGCTTCCTAAATGATAAAATATGACATTTGGGTAGATTTTTATTTTTGTAAAATTAATGTAAATAAGATCATAAAATAATGCATGTTATTAGAAAATGATTCAAAACGAGATTAAATGTATGATTAAATATATGTTGCATTTTGCATGCATCAAACTCCCCAAAGCTTAGATTTCCATACAAGAATCCCCTACGGATCTAATCACCCGGACACACCAAGGTTCCGGATAACATATTTGTACTTTTTTTTTGTTGGGGTTCAATTAACCCTCTTTTATCTTTTTGCATGTTTTTTTTCTTTTTACTATAAGCTCAATAAGCACTTAATCGCTCAACAAAGAGGCAAGTATTTTCAAGACTAAAGAAAAATAAAAAATGGAGCATGAACAAGAATTTGTCATCCAAATGTTCATAGTTCTACTTAGCAACATTCACATTCCAAATACCCAATACTAAGGCAATAAAGATAAAATAATAGTGCTTCGAATTTCGTTAATGAGCAGGATGTCCTTGAATATTGCTTGAAAATAAGAAAATATTTAGACATGACAAAGAATGATATGAAATATTTAATGTCTATAGATTTTTGAGATGATTCAAATTTATGCAAACAATAGATAAAATGTGATAAGAACATATGCATGTAATGCAATATAAGATGATATGCTTGATGCATAAAAATGCAAACTCCCCCAAGCTTGAACTCAACACTGTCCCTAGTATTGAAAATCAAATCCAGAAAAGGGAGTATAAAAATAATAAAAAAATCATAAAGGGAGGAATTAAAAAGAGTCAACCTAATGTATCCCAATGTGATGCATGTGGAAGCCGTAGAGAGAAGCCAATGCATATGCCTCGGATGTCAAATATATAGTGAAGTTGACTATGGCTAATAGCCTTTAATAGATTGCATGTGTTGCTCAATTCCAAAAAGTTAGGGCATAGGACTCCATTAGAATGTGTAAGTGCCCTTCATTTGGCAACTTCAGTGAACACAAGAACTCCATGGTGATTGGCTTGCGGGAGGGCCACCACTGCTACTCCTCGGGATAACTAAATTGAGACGGGGAGTCTTCTTCACAAACTAATGGTTCTTTAGTGCATCGGCTCCAACGAATGGGGACAGAAAGAGTAAAAATAAAATGAATAAGTCATGCCCTGTGATAGTCCGGTCATGCCTCTTATTGTATAGGGAGGTCTAACCGATTGTTGTTATGGGTAGTGAAATCTCGATAGCGGTCCGTGAAACGTCTTCTTCCTTGAGTTGATGAATCACTGAACAGTTAGAGGAGGAAGAAGGCGATGTCGATAGGGTTTTCGGGTGGCACAACTTAAGGAGAATCGAGGAAAGGGTGTTGCCGTAGAAGTCGTCGGCTTGAGTCAGAGAAGAAAATTGACGGAGCCAGGAGGTCGCTGTCGCAGACGTCGAGAGCCCAAGTGAAGAATCTGATCGCCGCTAATGAAAATAGGGTGGCTTGCTGTTGGTTGCCGGAGGAATCGCTGAAGTCCTCCTTGCTCAGTGGGCATCCCGCAGTTCGTTGCTGAAGTCGCCGCCCGTCGTCAAAGCTGAGAGAAGAGGAATAGGGCACCAGCGAATGCTGGATCGATGGGGTGTGAAGAAAGATTCATGAAGCTGCGCTGAAATAGAGCAACAAAAAAGTGTCATTACCGGTTGGTCACGAGTGCGTGCGGTCATGCTATTTTTTAGGTGTTGATGTAATGGCTCATGAGGTGTAAAAAATGGGACTGCTTTGTGCGTCACGGCCCGTGAGAGTTTTGTAACGGTTGTGAAAATGATCACGCTACGTGAAAATTTGAGTGGGTCGTGAATCGGGCAAAATGAGGGTGTGCAAGAAAAATGCAACTTACTTACGGGCCGTGATAGCAATATAACGATCGTGAATGTAACTATGTGATGATCTGAAGACCCGTGAGATCGACATGAAGTACATTGGGCGACCCATGAAAGAATGATTACGACCCGTGAAATATTATTGTTCCTATATAACCCTGTTGTGAGGCCCGTGACAAGAGGTTAACGACCCGTGAAACTTAAATTCTGACATGTGACCACTCTGTAAGACCCATGAATGTAGTATAACGACCCGTGCGAGATGTCTAAACCTATTGTAAGACCCATGGGAAATCTCTAATGACTCGTGAAATCTAATGATAGGGCCGTGAAATAAGGATTACGGCCTGTAAGCTTGAGATTTACATAAAAATTGTTACTGTGACCCTCCTGATGGATGGTGCACGACTTGTAAGTGTAGAAATAATGCCCGTGATATGTAAATAACAACATGTGAATTTGTTTTTGACCTGCAAAGGATGATCAGTTCAAAATAGAAAAACTAAGTTAAGTAAAGAAAATAACTAATATAATCAAATGAAAAATAAAATTTAAACTAAGAGTTTAGGGTGAAAGAGCAGTTCTAATTTAGAGTCATTAGCTTGACTATGATGTATGTGCTGAGACTAATATATAATTATCAATTAAGGTGAAATAAATAAATGTGCAATTAAGGAACAATCTCACCTGGGTTATCAAATGTGATTATTAACACTTCTAATGATGAGACTCAACAAATGCGGATGACGCCCAATGTCTCCACCATTGTACCATCATCCAGTGGTGGAGGTTCTTCAAGCACAACAACTTTCTTAGATTGGAGTTGTGTTTTAAGCTGCTGGTTATCATGGATGGATGAGTTATTCTTTAACCTCCATTGCTTTGATGTGGTTGGTGCATTTGAAATCGGTGATGTGCTTCTCTTCCCTTTAATTTTCCACTGTTGTGTATTAATTGGAGAGGTATCTATTGATGACGATGAAGTTCTTTCTGTCCTTGGTGATATTTGAATTTGCATAGCTGTGGCTGCCGATGTTGATGTTAGTGAAATCGGTGTTGGAGATGAAGTTTACATAGTGGGGACCTCCACAAGCGAGCTCCTCCTTCAAACTTGTCCCTGTTCCATGATATATGCATTTGTTTCCTTAGTATGCCATTGCATAGTTTCTGCCCTTGCTGAAGATTTTATTCTTGGATGCCCTCTTCTTTGTATGAATGCTGACGATGGCATGAGCACATAATGATGGTTGGAGTCTCATTGATGTGATTTGGATATTCATATTTTAGAGAAGTCAATTGCGCTACTCTCTAATGCATATAGCTTTGCTTCCAAAGCATCAAACTTGAGCTCCATGTCGAAAAGTTGAATCGTCTCATCTTCTTCGATTTGCTTCTAAATTTGTGTTAATTGAGCCACCAAATTTTGAATGTGTTGGTCTTGCATTTGGAGCTTCTTTTCAATTGTTGTAATAAGTTGACCCATCATCCCTTTGAGGTCAACTTTTGGCTCAGTTGAAGACTTTGATTTGCGAAGAGTTGTAACATGCTTTTGCGTTTCCTAACTTCGATGCCACAAATTTGAAAGTTGTCTCTCCAGATTGTCGATTTGATAGCTTTGTGTGAAGAGTTTCTTCAGTAAGGGACTCAATTTGCTTGTGACAATGCTTTTTGGGTCCATGAATAAGTCTTCATATGGAGACTGTTGAGGTATGTTTGAGTTTTTGTTACTTGATGAAGCTTCAGTGTGAACAACAACTTGGTTTTCGTCAATGTGCTCATGGATGTTTTCTTCTTTCCCATTGAGGTTGTAGTGATATGAGCTTGAGAGTCGAGTCGTGTATGAAAGATGTAAACCTGAAAACTTTACACAACTAAAAGAACAAGTGAAAGCAAAAGAAAAATAAAGTCTCAAAGTAGCGTAAAGTCATACTAGTAAGTAAAGAATAATTCCCCAGCAATGGGCCGAAAAAAGTTAATGCGAGAATTGATAACAATATATGCTAGCAAATGCACTAGTCACTCAAGTAATAAAGTGTAAGAATAGAGTGTCGAACCCACGTGGGTCTAATAGGAGATAATATGGATTTGAATAAAAAAGGAGTTGCAAAAAATAAATTTACAGAAAAATAACGATTAAAACTAAACTAATCCACTGATGTCTAGGGTATTAGAATCATTAAATTGATTAAGAACAAACTTGTTTAACTTCTGTATAGATTGATATAATCAAAGATAATCAAGTTCAACTTTTAGATGGATTAGGAACACCTAAAGTATGATCTCCCTAACTGGGTAAACCAACTATTCTTAATCCTAATAAGATGAGAATATTCTGCACAACTCTACTCTCAATCCTACTCAGATTAGAATGCTATGAGTTGTGATTCCTGTGCTATCAAACTGCTCGCACATGTCAACTTGGCAGACCACACAATCTAATACTCCGCACGGCTCTATTAAATTATGACATGAATTGCATAATAGAAATTATGAATTAAAATATTGATCACACTACAAGTTAATAATCAACTAATATAAAAATAATGATGAAATAGAGCAATATAATAGATTCTAAAGAAAGGTTCACAAGTTTTTCCTAGCAATAATTCTCTTGCAGAAATAAAACTAAAACTTAAAACTAAACTAAATTATTCGAATTACAGAGATTAAAAAGATAAAACTTTAAAGCATAAGATGCATCGCAACACAAATTAAAACTGGAAGTACTCTCTAGAATGAATGATCAATCGCTGCATGATCCTCGCACGAGATCACCGTGCATAAATCTTCTCGGTTGTTCTTCAAGTTGCTCCCACAGTTTTATCTTCAAAACTTCGATTGCAGGCCCTAGCATCCTCTCTTCTGGCTATAGAAGGCCTCTATTTATAGGGATTCAATTTTCCACATGATTGGAGAAGAAACAAAAATCTTTTTTATGTGAAATAAGGAAAATTCTAATATGACTTAGTTATAAAATTTTGGCCTTGTCAAACTTGAAATTTGGGCCATAATATGTTTCCAAATCATCCTAGGATCATATAATATGAGTAGTAGTCCTTGCGTAATTGAAAGTCTTTCAAAAATTCATCCAAATCTTGAAACTGGGCGTCGTCACGGCCTGCTACATGGTTTTAACGGCTTGAACAGTGTCTAAATTGGCTTAGGACTGAGTTTTCACGTCCCATGAGAGGCTTTTCACATCCCTTACAGTGTGAAAAATATGAATTTCATGCCCGTGAAAGTCTGGTCACGGCCGTGTCTCGGGGTAACTTTCTAGTTGAAAAAATGCATTTTAATGACTGAAACTGAGTTTCATGACCCGTGAAATATTCTTCATGGCCCGTGACAGCCAAAATTCGATTTGAGCACGGTTTTATCCGTTACTTTCATATTTCAATTATCTTGCTTCCTAGATAATAAAATATAACATTTGGGTAGATTTTCATTTTTATAAAATTAATGTAAATAAGCTCATAAAATAATGCATGCTATTAGAAAATGAGATTAAATGCATGGCTAAATATATGTTGGATTTTGCATGCCTTATGAATTTAATAAGGTGCATGACATATCGAAATGAAGGTTTTGCTTCTTCAGGTGGCGAAATCTTATGCCCACAACGGAATACAAATGTTATAAGTAGAAAATAGAATATGATATGGAGAAGGATTTATATTACAATGGTTTCTTACTAAAGTACACAAATTGTTTCTTTCATAGCGAAGAAAGATGGAATAAAGAGACAATAGTTGACGCTAACATAGATACCAATGTGGGTGAGTTGAGCGATTCGTATAGAGACATGATACATGATGAAATGGAAGCAGAAAATATTGGCGAAACATTTATTGAAAAAGATTCGAATCCTTCGGCTTCTAAGTTTTATTAACCTTTTCAATGGAGTCGACGAACCTTTATGTGATGGATGTGTGAAGCAAAGTATACTTTCTGTAGTGGCACAACTAATGAACTTGAAATTAAAATTTAATATGAGTGAAAGTTATTTTGATCGGGTGATTGTCATTATCAAGAGTAAGCTTCTGGCATTAGAGAGGTTATCGGAAAATTTTTTACAAGTGCAAAAGATTGATAAGAGATTTAGGTTTGGAATATCAAAAGATTGATGCATGCATGTCGTGTATTATAAGGAAAACAACTCACTTCTTAGTTGCTCTATTTGTGGCGAGACTAGATATAAATCGAGAAATAATTCTCAAATTTTGAAAAAGAATGTGGCAAATGTAGTGTTTAGATACTTTCCCATAGTTCCAGAATTTCAATGCCTATTTCTTTTTGAGAAAACTGTATCATTCACAAGGTGGCACAAAGAAGGGGCACGTGATGATCCGAGTTCCATTACACATTCTTCAAATGCTGAGGCATGGAAACTATTTGATACACTTCATTTGGATTTTTTAGCATAATCACACAGTGTAGATTGAGACTTTATAGTGATGACTTCAACCCATTTGGCTCTATTCATGTTGGCTAATTTTTGTCACACCTTATAATTTGCCTCCAAGCATGTGTATGAGATGAGAGAACATATTGCTTACCTGTATCCTCGATCGTCAAGCAAAAGTTTAGATTGTTGAACAAGCACAATAAATGTACTACACTAAGTATCTATCGAAAAGAACCAAGGATGAATAGTCGGTGTCATGCAAAGTGAGAAGTTGGTTATTCTTGTGCCCATAGATGATTACTATCAAGAAGATCACATGAACGAGATGATTCATATAGTTGATGAAGTTGAGAATATTCAATTAGCCGATGCTTGTAAGACAATGGAAGAGTTCACTTCAAATGACCTTTTAGAAGTGAATGTTGACAACTTTATTGGCGATGAATCAAATCAAGATTACAATGATGATGATGAAAATGCTGAATTAGAATATGAGACAAGTGATTGAATCACGTAGTTATTTTAATAAATTAATTTTTTCACTAAGTATCTAAATTTATCTAAATGCAATGGCTTACTTACATTAAATATCTAAATTTATAAATATTAATAATAACGCGAGGTTGATAATTGTTTTCAGGCATGGTTACACGAGGTCGAGCTTCAAGTGCGTCCCGCTCTTCCAAGCGCTCACTCCCTATGATTGATGCGAGTCGACCACCAGGTGATATATTTATCGTGAAGCTTATTTATATTCAACTAATTGATAGTAATTAGTAATTTTTTTATGATGATAGATGCTCCACGGCCGAGGGGGCACATAACCGGATCATCACATAGTAGGCAGTCCATTGGTGGATCATCTCGATTGTATGACGACGATCGACATGCCACCACAGGTTATTTTTTTGTGTATTTAATAAATTTATATACATGCAAATTTTTTAACTATGCTCTTAATGGTGATAGTTGCTTCACTGTCGACAGGGCATATAGCCAGACCGTTGCATATAGGTCGTCCATTGGTGGATCATTTCGATTGCATGACGCCGATCGAAATGTCACCTAGATTATTTTTTGTGTACTTAATAAATTTCAATACATGCAAATGTTTTAACTATTTTTTATGGTGACAGTTGCTACACCTCCGCCGAGACCGATGAACGCTTCTCCACATTCCAGCGTCCATTCCACATGACCAGGTGACGACGACAAACATATTATGCTAGGTGATATATTTATTAGTATTTTATTTATATGTCATGTAATTACACTAATCATTTCTTATTTTAATGGTGTTAATTGCAACTCCACTAATGGGACATGTAGTTAGATCGACACATTTTGTTGAGCGGACTGCCACGGATTAGGCAGCATTAGATATCACACGAGGTGCAAACTTTACTATTAATATATGAACTATCATTAGTTTAATTTTGTATTACACTAATGATTAGTTCTGTACCAGGGCCCGTCGATCATGTCGGAAACTCTCAGCCTACTCCAGTTACAGTGGATGACGTTTTCTATTTGACAAAAGAAGAGGGATTCCACGATAATGGGGTGGTCACCATCAATAACATTGCTCGCCCATAAGTTAAATAAGTTCTATAAATTTCTTTATAGTTTTGCGTATAACACAAAAATATATTTTTTTCATAAACTGCCGGGCCACTTTCATACTCTCTTCTACCATGCAGGATGTCTCCTTTCCCACTTGCTGGAATGGGTAGAATTGTGGAAAGATGTCCCAATTCAAGTGCAGGATGACATCTTTCTGGTGTTTACTGTATGATCTTTTTTTGCATTAGATAAATTGTTTTATATTATTTTAAAATTACCAACATCTATAATATTTTTTAAAAGAAAATCAATTTCACCCATATCTTAATTTGGAAATGATCTAGAGAGCTTTTGAGGAGGTGGCTGCGAAATACCTAACTTTGTATGTTTATATATTTTTTATTTTATATAGTTTATATGATTTAGAATGTTATATATAATTTGTTTATTTTGTAGAAGACGCTACTATTTGGGAGGAGGTGGCCAATACGACACGAGGAGGTTACCTACATGGCCGAGACACAATCGCTCAGGTTCATAGGAGGAGCAGTGGATATGTAGGCGGCTCATCTGCTTTGAGTTCATCCACCGCATCTGAGCTCACATTAACATCAGGGGACAAATCTCAGAGCAGCAAGTTCAACAGCTTCCTCAACATTTGGCTCCCATCTTGCAGGAGATCCAGACCATGATACAGTCATAGACTCAGTCCCCAAGAGGCCAAGGACCAAGTACGTTAGCGTCAATTGTCAAGAATGAGAACGACGATGATAACGATTAGGATAGAAACTTTTGTATCATATATCTTTGATATGATTTTGTTATGATGTGTGATATCATTTTGTTAACTTATTAACACTTTTGTTATGGTTATTAGTACTTTGTTTATTATTGTCATCAATGTGAAGAATATATTATATATGCATTGTATAATTTGTATGGTGTGGGAAGGGAACAATACGGTTGGAATGGGGCAAAATTATAAGAAATTAGAGTCATGTTAGCGTCACATTAACGACGCAAGGAGGTTGGGCGCCATTTAAAATGTATCATAACTGGCGTCGTATGTGTCACTAGCATCGCACTTTTGGGCGTTACATTAGCATCGCAATAGAGACGAAACACGACATCATTTTAGCATATCATTAGCGTCCAAGTAGCGCCACAGTGAGAACAAGCTTAGCGTCACCTTAGCGTCGTAATAGCATTATGAGATTCAGCGCCAACTTAGCGTCAGATTAGCAATGCAAATAAACTCCCCGTAAGGACACATTTCACGTCATGATAACGCCGTAATAGCATCAACCTGTGGCGCTTGTAGGGTCGCATTTTTTTTTGCGCCATTGCGATGCTAATAGCTACTGAACATCGATATCTCCTCTTTATGATGTCATGTCGATACTAATGTGTGGCTATTTGTTTTAGCCATGCTTTAGTGTCGACTTAGCGACAATTTGCCTGCGTCGCAAATTGATAGATTTCTTGTAGTGAGAGAAGATTCAACAGTATACCTCAAGAAGTTCAAAAAATGATTTTCCTTTGATGCTTGTTATTTTCCTTCAATTTTTGATTGATTTATCACCCCTTGAACCTCTTTTATATGCCGCTTTGGTAATATGATCATTGCCTTTTGATTTGGTCAAAAACTAGTCGTTAGAGTACATTTTGCATGTGGACCGGTCGACCACTCTATCCATCGGTTGACCACTCTGTCCATTGGTTGACCGCTCCATCGAGTGTTTGAAAAATATGCATTTTGGATGTCTCACATTTTCCCCTTTAAGGGTTTGGTCGAACTTTTTACCCATCAATCGACCAGTCACTCAACTAGTTGAACTACCGATTGACCGCTCACTTTTTTAACTCTATCTGGCTTCAATACTACTGACTGTCTTTAAATATCATTTAATTTGCAGGTTTTTTATGCTGACCAGTCGACCGGTCCACCAAACCAGTTGGTCTACCATCCTGCACTATTTTGCATATAACATTTTGCATCGATATCGAAATGAAGTCTTTTTTGATTTGTTGAAAAGCTAATAAAATTATATACAACTTTTATATTCATATACTAGTCCACACGTGAATGAAACATACTCAAATATTAACTTAAAATTCAGTGCAAAAATAATCCATTTTGAATTGAACTTTCTTCATACTTTAATTACATAACTTTGACTATTCATGATTTATATCATCAAAATATAATTAGATAGAGCATAAAAATTTTGTTCCAACACATAATAAGATGCTGAGAAGGTGGAAATTATGAGAGAATGATTGAGGCAACCCACACAAGATAGAAGTTTTAGGATGACAAAGACAGAAGAGAATAGACCTTCAAAATCAATAATCAAGTAATGCTAAAGGATTTTCCAATGAATGGTGTGAGAAGATTTAGAAAGAAGGATAAATCATACCCTAGATATGTTAGACTCTTCAAGATACTTACGTTGATAGGAGATGTAGCATATAGATTGACAATACTACGTTTATATGGGCACATGCACAATGTCTTTTATGTATATGCAAGTATCAACATGATGATGTCAACAAACTGAGATTGGATAAATCAAATCCAAATGATATTTGACTTATGCAAAATAACCAATAGAGGTAATTGAATGCCAAACCAAGTATTTGAAAAATAAGATGGCTCTAATGGTGAAGACGACTTGGACATATCACAGATATGAAGATGTCACCTGGGAACTAAGAAAATGAGAAAGATTTTCCATAATTATTAAATAGAATCCTATAGTCTTTTCATGAAAAGTTGGAGACAAATTTATTTTAAAGAGGTTATAATCCGATGTCCCAATAATTTAAAAATTAAATAGTGGATATTAAAATATGATTATTCTGGAAAATATGAGTTGTTAATATTACTTTATTTATTAATTCCAAAAATAAAGCATAATTAGAGATGAGTTGGAATAGATAAAGAAGAGTTTGAGCGTAGAAAAGAAGTATTATGAGATTAATAATTAAACTCAAAGTTAATAAAATATGGATTATTATCAAAAGATAAATTAAACCAAAAGGATTAGATTAGTTATAAAATAGGTTAAAGTCCTAGTGGAAGTTAAAAGCCTTCAAAACTTATAAATATGACTTAAACGGTTGCCAAAATTTTCCCCGACCTGAAAATAAATTTGCACACGAGCTTCCACTTCTTCCTTCATTTACACACAAAATGAGACACTTGAATGAAGGGTCAATGATCCATTACGAACTTCCGACATCATAGATCGTGTCTAAGGTGATTTGCACTTATTTTTAGGGGGCAACATAGAGTAATAGCTAGAGGAAAAATCATCGTTCATGCAACAAATTGACAATATTACAGGAAATATATTTAACGAAGATTTTCATCAATATAAAACTCTGGAGTATTGCCCTACATAAGAAAATTATTTTGGTTAATTTGGATATTGAAATTCATAGTTTATTATGTAGAAAATAGGACCGTAAGTCGCATCGTGTCGAAAAAGCAATTTCCTGATGGCAGCGGAAATTGGCTTTGGTTATGTGATACCCAAAGTTGCTGGGGAGATCTAGACCGAGTTTGATGAACTTAACCCAACTTTCCAACGTAAATTAATATTAGATTAAATTGTAAATATTTATTATGATATATATATATATATTTTGTTGGAGTGAGAAAAGCTAGTGAAAGTTTGCTTAAGGTATGAAAATATTATTTTTTAAATGTGATTTTTAATAAATTTTAAGTGGAGTCTTAATTAGTTAGATAACATGAAGGTGCAAAATAAAAAATTAAATTGTGATCTTTATTCTTCTAAAAAAATTTTATTTTGAATAAACAAAATAAAATTCTAAATAATGTAGAAATAATGTACAAAATTCTAATTAGATTGTTGACTAGCTCGAGTCGATTTTCTATTTGTTTCTTATCCTTGTCTGCTTTCTTTTATCACATGTTTCAACCATTTTACTACACCCATTTGAGATCCAGAAAAGAGAAAACGACAACATATTATTTGTAGAAATTGAGGGAAAGAAAAAGAATTAGTGTTTTCAAGGTGTGGTAACTCCTTGCTCGATTCTTTTGTTGATTGCAGCTACATAATTTTGTAAATTAGGATATCTCTAAATCTTCCCTATCTCTCCCTTCCCTAATCTTTGTTAAATGCGGGCTAAAACACAAATTTTGTATGAGTAAGAACAAATCCCAATTATAGTCCGTCTACTCTCGAAACTTTATTTAACCATTTACACTACTTTGGGTTGTCTAACAAATTTGAAATTTGTTTTCTTAATCCCTTCGTCATTTAGCAAGAACCAAAGTTATCGATTTAACAAAACACGTCGCGGTAGCTTAAAATTAATTCAACAATCTTTAAATCAACACAACTCATATCACATAAACACAATATGAGAGGCAAGGAGGGAGGGGGAGAGAGAGAGAGAATTCGAACACAATGAACGCGGTGGTTGTTGACAAGATTCGACCACACCATGACCTACATTTCCGCTCCTACTTCTCGACCTTGAGACTGCTGGAGATTTTATTAGAACTCTTCCTTTGTTCCAAATGGGGCAAGGAAGAAAAACCCTTTACGCCAACCACATTTTCTCTGCTTTGAGAGGCAAGGCAACCTCTCCTCCTAAGAAGCTAATCTTTTCTCTTAAGAGGTAAGATTTGAAACCCCTTTCACACAAGAGCTCTCTCAATTTTTCTGAATAATTTGTTTATCTCTTTTATAATATCAAGCTCACAATAATAAAAGAGAGAAAGAAGAGAAAAGAATCTTCTTTTGGTAACTTGAAGTTTTTCTTCAATACTTGGATAGATGTCTTTGCTTTTGGCTTTGACAAATCCTTTTATAGGCTTCGGCATATGAAAAATTCATCCAGAATTTGTTCCACAAGTTTCTCCTTCAAATATAACCGTTACTGTTCATTTGACCCGAAGGCCAGTCGACCGCACATATGGACCGATCTATGTGACTGTTGCGCGATTTCTTCAGCTTCTGCGCTTGATCGGTCGATTGGTTTGTCGACCGAGACATCAACCGGTATCATCTCGATGTCGACCGGTACATCTCATGTATTGATCGATCGAGCGGTATCTCAAATCGATCGACCAGTATAGTCTCGATCGGCTTCCTTTGCTTCGACCGGTAGGTTGACCGACCTGCACTATTTTCAACATAACTTTTTCCATAATTATCTAAATTGAATCCTTGGATTCTATGAATTGCTAACAAGATTCTCTACAACTTTGATTTTCATCCTGAATCTAATAAAAGCACAGTCAATTATGTAATCAAAGTGTAGTGCATAAAATTGTCCCTTTTTCTTTAAACTTTTTTAGCATTTACTTTAATCATTCGAGGTTTGTATCATCAAAATATAATTTTATATGTGATTAAAACACATCCTATGATTGTATAGTATGAGTAGGAATCCTTGTGTACTTGAAATCCCTTAAAATGTTTTTCCAAAACTCGGATTTGGCCTTCATCATGGGATGTTATAAGGATTTAACGACATAAACAATGTCCAAATCGGGTTAGAAATGGTTTTTCACATCCCATAAAGGGTTTTCACCACTCTTAGAGTGTCCAATTTGCATACAAACTGTGGATTTCACGCCCCGTGATGGGCTGGTGATGGCTGTGCCTCGGACATATTTCTGGCATGAAAAATGCATTTTAACGGTCTATTAAGAGATTTAGCGGCCCTGTTTAACGACACATGAAGAGTATTTCATGGCCCGTGATAGCACAAATTTAGCCACCTCCAGTTTTTCGCTTTCTGGTTTCGTTTTAACTTCGATTTGAGTGTGATTTTCTTTCTTAGCTTCATAAAGTTTTCTTGCTTTCAAGATAATAAAATATAATATACGGTATATTTCCATTTTTTAAAATTAAAGTAAATAAGCTCATAAAATGATGCATGCGATAAGAAAGTGAATCGAAATAAGATTAAATGCATGGCTAAATATATGTTGTATTTTACATGCATCAAACTCCCCCAAGCTATTTCCTTGTCCTCAAGCAATGATAAAGACAACTCAACCAAGAAGGTCAATCATTGCTTCCACCCTATCAATCAACTATTTTTCTTAGCATTAGATTTTATACATCAATCATTAAAGAATCTCTCCATCATTCCAATGACCCAGCCTTGTAGAATTTTTGAATATTAGACATATTTAAACTCATCCAAGTTCAAGTCATACAAGAAAGGATACAATCTATCAAATAAAAGTCTCAATGTTGAAAAGGGATCTTTAACGACCAACTATTAATATCGAGATAAAAAATGGTCATTAAAAACAGTCAGTAGTGGCAGAAAAAAAATATGGACATTATTAAACACATTATTAACGAAAGAAAAAATTGCTCATCTCAAAAAAGTAAATTCTGGTTGATAAAAGTGATTATTAATGACCATTAAATTTCATCATCGTTAATTATTTATAAATTAAAATCAAATAGGCATGCAATTAATATTTTATTTGGCAGAAACTAAACATTTCCCTCCACTAGTTTCTCAAGCAAGATCAATTTTAAAAAATAAATTAGTTTATGCATTTAGTTAATTTAATTACATGTGATAAAATCCAATAGAAAGAAAAAAATCGTTATAAAATCTAATAGAATTTCTCCCATATTTTTATAAAATTGAATAGAAAAACCCAAATTATTAGCGTTTTATAAATTTAAATGCTATAAAATGAGGGGAAAAAATAAAAAAATACGTATATAAAATAGTTTAACATTCGTAAATTAAATAAATGGAAAAATCAATTATTACAAAAAATTACAATAGAAAGTTACACTGTAAAATAAAAAAGTAAAGACAAAATTTAGTTATTAAATAAGTAGAACAAAAGAAACATATGTACAAGTGAATAGTCCCACATTGAAGACATTAAGAAAATGAAAGCAACACATCCTCTATAAAATGGGCCTCAGAAGTAGGCAATAGGCCGACACAAATTTTGATTTAAAAATAAAATTTTTAACTTAACCGGTTCACTCAAATCGGTTTTGGCCGGTTCTATCCGGTTTTGGCCGATTCTATTCGGTTTTGACCGGTTTGAAATGGTTCAAAATGGTCCAATCTTCACTCAAGTTTTAGGGGTCATTCAAGATCATTTTAGTGACCGATCGATGATCTGACTGGTCGGACCGGCCGATCTGGTCCGATCATAATAACATTGGTTTTAATGATTGAATTATTTTTGGTCATTGATGATCAATAACGATGGGATTACTAGTCGTTGAAAATGATCAACGACAAATATATTTTTAGCCATTAATGCATTCAACGACCAACTAAATGTTCCTTATATAGTTTTAACGACCTGATTATTTCTGATCGTTGATGATTTTTAATGACGGGATTACTAACCATTGAAGATTATCAACGACAAAGATATTTCTAGTCATTAATATCTTCGATGACCAACTAAATGGTCCTTTATAGTATTAACGATCGGATCATTTCTGGTCGTTAATGACTTTTAACGGCCAACACCTTTAAGCCGTCATTATTGACTTTTAACGATGGCATCTATAGCGACGAGTGACAATGGAAAAAGATGATCGCTATTGACCAATAACGACCGGAATTTGAATATTAACGACCAGATTTTCCTTCTCTAATGATGGGTTTTCTTGTAGTGTTAAAACTTCTGATATTTTCATTTAGACTTTTTTTTTCTTTTGTTGCTTTGGTACTTATGTGCTTCTCCATATTGCACAAGGTGGTCCATGTAACGGGCTTTCAGTCGATGAATCCCAGAGCAGTTGCCCTTAGGTCGCCAAGCAAGCTGTGACCTCTCACGGTTCCGACGACTCTAGCTCCGACTGCCCCTTTCCCTCTCCCTATCTCACGACTCAAGCCGTAGAGGCTAGATCGGCTGCAACCCCGGATCCGGCGCTCGCAACTTGGATCCAATCGTAGGTGGTAGGTTCTGGCTGCTTGATTGCAGGCGATAGGATCTGGTCATCCATGGCTCGAATTTGGACGCCCGCGTCTGAATCCAATCGTAGGCGATCGAATCTGGCTGCTCGTCGCTGACCCAGTCGTAGCTGCAGTCGGATATGGCTGCCCACGGCCGCTCCGATCATTCGCATCATGGATCTAATTGCAGGTGGCATGTCGGCTCAATTTTTTATATCTTAAATAAATTTTTTGACGATCAATTCCATCGAAAAGTCAGAGTTTTCGACGGGAGCCTTCCCATTTCGTCGAAATTTTTTTGGAACCATCAGTTCCAGGTTTTCATCGAATTTTTTTTTGCAGCATGAAGTTTTCTAACAATTTCTTTCCGTCAGGAAAGTTGTTGGAAAATGACATTTCCGACGAATTTTTTGGAATTTGTGACTGACCCAACCGAAAAATCAATATTTCTTGTAAATCGCTCGGACACACTAAGGTTCCGGATAACACATTTGTGGTTCTTTATTTTGTTTTGTTGGGGGTTCAACTAACCCTCTTTTATCTTTTTGTAATTTTTGTTACTATAAGCTCAATAAACATTTAAACATTCAACACAAGGCAATTATTATCAAGACTAAAGAAAAATATAAAAAAAGAGCATGAACAAGAATTTGTTGTCCAAATATTTATAGTTCTACTTAGCAACATTCACATTCCAAATACTCAATAATAGTGATAAAAGATAAAATAATAGTGCTTCGAATTTCATTAATTAGCAGATGTCCTTGAATAATGCTCGAAAATAAGAAAATATTAAGATATGAGAAAGAATGATATGGAATATTTAATTTCTATAGATTTCAAGATGATGCAAATATATGCAAATAATAGATAAAACACAATAAGAACGTATGCATGTAATGCAATATAAAAAGATAAGCATGATGCATAAAAATACAAACTCCCTCAAGCTTGAACTCAACACTATCCCCAGTGTTAAAAATAAAACTCAAGGATGAATATGATAAAGAAAATATAAATGGAGAAGAAAAGATATTTCCTTGTTTGATAGATGTGGAAGCTTGTAGGAAGAAGCCATATGTTTATTGTTGCATGTATGTATCAGATGTCCAACATAGTTGCTCATTTCAAGAAGGTCAGGGTGGTGAACTCCTTCATATGTGTAAGTGGACATTATTTGGGAATGGTGTTGATGCATGAAATTTTATACATATTTATTTCATATCATTTGTTCTATTTTTCATAATTTTATTCCATCATATATAAACTTTTCCTCATTTTTAATTAAAATTTTCAAAGAATTAGTTGGTGCCTAATTTCTTATTTTTATTTCTACAATAGCCAACACGGTCTGCGTTATTCCAACACAGTCCATGTTGAGCAACATGGTCCGCATTATTCCAACGTAGTCGGCGTTGAGCAACACGAGCCACGTTGATTCAACACAGTCCACATTGTCTATGTAACACGGCCCACGTTAATTCAACATGGTCCGTGTTTTCCACAACACAACCCATGTTCCTTGCAACATGGTCCATGTTAGCCAGCAATCACCATATCTTCAAAATCTGAAATACTAGCGGAAATCATTCTAACAATATATAAAACAACCAGTGTATTAATAACACGATCCGTTTATTAATAATACAATCCCTTTTATTAATTTCGCCAGATTTCCTCAACCAAATTATTATATTTTGATTAATGCGGCAGATATCATTGATGATATGATCCGCGTTGTTTCTCAAAGGGCAGATGCAATTTTCACTATAAAAAGGGGTCCATATCACCTCACTTAATCATCCAAGTCTAGAATTCAAAATCCATTGCAAAGGCAAGAAGAGAGAGCCTCTGATCATCTATCTTTTAATCTCTTATTTATCTCTCTACTGCAATCTTGATAATTTCTCTATCTATGTAATAGAGTTCTGATTAGGATCCATTTATGTTGGACTTTGTTAGATCGTTGAATAAGATTTACTATTCTGAATTTTCTAAATATGTATGCTGATTTTAATACTTTCTTCTGAGTATTCGATTTTAACCGATTGGTATTATCGAGATTTGTTCTTTTGACCTTTCTCAGTTTATTGATCTTTTGATAAGCATTTCATATTCTATCTCTATTTACTTAGTTGAGATTTAGAGATTTGTCGATCATTAACTCACTCGATTGAGGTGTTTTTGAAATAGGATTGCATCGCTAAAGCATCTTATTAAAAGTTAGTTAGAGATTGATTCGGTTGAACTTTCTCTCTCTAATATGGAGATAAGATAATTAGGACATCTGGTTTGAGTCCTTTACCTTTTTTGTATCCTCTCCACCAGATTATTCGGATTTGTTTTAGATCTTGTATTCAAGGATATTATTACTCTTATCTCCAACGTATAAATTTTGGGATTTTAGATTGGATCAATTTTAATCTTCTTTGTTTTATTTGAATCAAATATTATTTGTTTTCTCATCTAATTAAATTAAGATAAAAGATAAAAGATAAAGATAGACTACTCCTCGTGGGTTCGATACTCTTCTCACTCTTTATTACTTGATTCTACGTAGTGCTCTTGCTAGTATTTACTCTATATACAAAGTTCCACATCAAGTTTTTGACGCCGATGTTGGAGATTTTTCTATCTTTTTCTTATTTCATTGGTTTTTAAATATACTAATCTTTCTATCTTTTTCGTATGCCTCATTGTATTATGCATCTGAAATAGGCCGAGTCATTTTGACACAATACGTGCTTCTTTTATCGTTTCTATTTCACCTCTAAAATGGACTATTTTCGGAAGATGGCCCGTGTCAACACTTCTGAAATGGTCTGCGTGGTCCATACACGGTCCGTGTTTTTCCCCTCCTCTAGTGCTTTTGCACTGCGTAAAATTAATACGGTCCGCGTTTATAGTACACGGCCCGTGTAGTTATCCCGCATTTTCTTGGACACGGTCCATGTTCCCTTATACACGACCCGTGTTTACCTTCTGTCTTCAAATTTTTTAGGGGGCGACAAGTGCCGACTTTCCTAAAAAAACCGCTCTGTGTTGTTTAAAACAATCCACGTTGATTAGTACACACTCATGTTCCACCTTCTCTTTTCAACCTCCTCACACATATGGTGATTTGGGAAATGACCTATGTCAACTTTCCAAAAACGGTCCGCATTCTCTTTTTCCTATTCATTTTTTGGCTCTCTATTGCTCAGGTTGCTCTCTCGAACCTTTGAGCAACACATTTTTTTAAGGATCCACTTCTCTTTGATCTTGATATAAAAAAAATTGTTCAATTTTCAATGACGAAAAAGAACAAATCTAATAGCCACCCATGTCATCTAGAAATATCAACAAAATAATTATCAATGAACTTGGAGACCCTTCAATATAAGAAATTATGCAAGTTGGTGTCAATCTACCTAACACAAGTTACAACAAGGAGGCTCAACAATTTTCATCAGAAGATATTTCAACTGATCCATTATCCTTGCTTACACATATGACAGGCATGTTGATGAACAAATTTTCTATACAGGAATAGTATATTCAGAATATGAAGAATCAGATCACCCAATTGACACAACACAACACAAAGATAGATGTTGCCATCAATTCATCAACTGAGTCAAGAACCAAATTAGAGGATATGTTTAAGAAATTCATAGCTGCAATTGATAAGAAATTTTCTTTGCAGGACTAACTCATCCATAATTTGGAGATTCACTTAACACAGTAGAAAGATCAAGCCAAGGTTCATGATGAGAGTTCACCTTCATCGCATCCACCTGAGATTCAACAAAAGTTTGATGATATACAGGCTAAATTTCAACTCTGGAGAAGGAAGTAGTAATTTTATCTTCTTATTTGGCCCAATCTGAAAAGGCAAGCATTTTAGTAGGCCGCCAATTTTCATGTGTCCTTGTCATCATCGAGAACCATATCAGAGATGGTGGAAACCACAGAGATATTATCAACAAAAGACATGGGCTACAGAGTGGAGGATTAAGGAGACAAGTATATACATAATCGAAAATGGACAAGTCCGAAGGAGGAGCTCAACTTTAAAAGTACCATTTACCACCATCATCGCATCTTCAAATCGACCACCACAAAAGGAGGTGATCACAATATCGGCATCATCATCAGCAAGAACAACATCACGAGCACCAATGTCATCCAAAGAATGTCGACCAAAGAGCCCAATAGTAGAAATTGCAAAATCTCAAATCAAGGGTAAGGTAAAAATTATAGAGATGGCTTGCCAAAAATTGGTGACGGTTGGATGTGTGTTCACCCATATTCATTGATTCTCACCATGATAAACGCATCATGATCACATATTTCGGATGAGATTGTTCTTAATTGCAAAATTCGTTCATGATCATAAATCTAATCCTTTTTTAAGGAACTTTTTTCTATTTCAGGTCAATTTAGTTTTTCTTAAAATAATTTTAGTTGTTAGATTTAGGCACTCATTTCATAGATAGATAATTTTGAAAAAAATGACCCAGGTGCATTTTGATATGGCTTGTGTTATCAACATGGACTAACCACCCGGTCTATTTTTGTAGAAAGTTCATTTTTAGCATGATCCATGTGCTTCAGGATTAAAAAAGAATCCAAAAATTGCGCCAACAAATACATACCACATTTATGACACAGCTCGGGCAGTCATTATAACTGATCATATTGCAGCTGACAACTTTTTTCGACGACTCCAGAACCATCAACATTTGTGCTCCACCACTGAACAACGCTTTGCCGTCATTGTTTTTAAAATAATAGGTTGTGTCTCTCTATTTCTTTTTTTATATTTATTAAGTCATTGTTCAGTGACACAACTCTACCCGACTAAGCTAACACTGAGGACAGTGCTTAGTTTAAGCTTGGGAGAGTTGCATTGATGCATTTCTCATTATTTAGTAGTTGCATTTTTTGCTTTATATGCATATCATCTAAAATCCACAAAAAAATTTAAAATTTGTCATCAATTTTAAAAGACATCTTATTGACTTATGAAATTCTACGCTGAAGTTTCTATCGTCTCATTTCCATAGTATTGGGTTACTGGAAAAGTAGAATGATGCCAAATAGAAATATGATACATGAACTACAATTCTTTATTTAGCTTGCTTTTATTTTAATTAGATTGGATTGGAGTAGTCTTTTATTGAATGCTTTAAGTACTTGTTGAGCTTTTGAAAAAAAAAACCTTCCAAAGAAGTTGAATAAAATGAAATGTGTTATCTCTGGCACCTTGGTTTTTTTGGACCATTAGATCCATAGGGAATTCTTGCCTGACGACCTAAGGCCAACTGGTCAGGGATTCGTCGATCGAAAACCTATTACACGAACCACTTTGAGCAAGATGGAGAAACACATGAAAAAATAGTGTGAAAAAATGCAATGAATAAGTCATAAATGTTTCTCTAGCACCTTGGTGTGTTTGGGCAATTAGATCTGTAGGGGATTCTTGCCTGATGATCTAAGGCCAATTGGTCTGGAAACCATCGATCGAAAACTCGTTACGTAGACCACCTTGTGCAATATAGAGCACATGAATGTTTGAATTGTTATAATAACAAGAAAACTAAGCTCAAATTGTACTTATGCTTTCAATATTAAGACTATTATATGATAATCTATATTTTTTAATCAAGCTGAATCTAGAAATGTTCAAGCATGTTTAAGTGTTAGAAATTCTATAAGGCAGGGACAAATGGCAAGAGGAGAGATGCTTCGGCAATGAATGTGTGAAATAGCAGTATTAGAAAAGTATTAGTCATGAGGTGAAGTTTATGCTGGAACCATTTTCACTCAGTTCTTACTTTGAAACTTGTTTGAGGACAAGCAATAGTTCAAGCTTGGGAGAATTTGATGCATGAAATTTTATACATATTTATTTCATATCATTCGGTCTATTTTTCATAATTTTATTCTATCATCTATAAACTTTTCCTCATTTTTAATTAAAAATTTCAAAGAATCAGTTGGTGCCTAATTTCTTATTTTTATTTCTACAACAACCAACACGGTCCACGTTATTCCAACACAGTCCGTGTTGAGCAACATTGCCCGCGTTGATTCAACATAGTCCGCGTTGTCTATATAACACGACCCGCGTTGATTCAACATGTTCCGTGTTTTCCAGCAACACAGCCCATGTTCCTTGCAACATGGTCCATGTGAGCCAACAATCACCATATCTTCAAAATTTGAGATACTGATGAAAATCATTCTAACAATATATAAAACAACTAGTGTATTAATAACATGATCCGTGTTATTAATAATACGATCCCTTTTATTAATTTCGCCAGATTTCCTCAGGGAAATGATTATATTTTGATTAATACGGCAAATATCATAAATGATACGATCCGCATTGATTCTCAAAGGGCAGATGCAATTTCGACTATAAAAAGGAAATCACCTCACTTAATCATCCAAGTCTAGAATTCAAAATACATTGCAAAGGCAAGAAGAGAGAGCCTCTAGTCGTCTACCCGGTGGAGATTCTTCCATAGGAGTTTAGATAATTTTGAAGAGATTATTTCTCCTTTTTTCTATCTTTTAATCTCTTATTTATCTCTCTACTGCAATCTTGATAATTTCTCTATCTATGTAATAGAGTTCTGATTAGGATCCATTTATGTTGGACTTTATTAGATCGTTGAATAAGATTTACTATTCTGAATTTTCTGAATATGTATGCTGATTTTATTAATACTTTCTTCTGAGTATTCGATTTTAACCGATTCGTATTATCGAGATTTATTCTTTTGACCTTTCTCAATTTATTGATCTTTTGATAAGCATTTCATATTCTATCTCTATTTACTCGATTGAGATTTAGAGATTTGTCGATTATTAACTCACTCGATTGAGGTGTTTTTGAAATAGGATTGCATCGCTAAAGCTTCTTATTAAAAGTTAGTTAGAGATTGATTCGGTTGAACTTTCTCTCTCTAATATGGAGATAAGATAATTAGGACATCTGGTTTGAGTCCTTTACCTTTTTTGTATCCTCTCCACCAAATTATTCAGATTTGTTTTAGATCTTATATTCAAGGATATTATTACTCTTATCTCTAATGTATAAATTTTGGGATTTTAGATTGGATCAATTTTAATCTTCTTTGTTTTATTTGAATCAAATATTATTTGTTTTCCCATCTAATTAAATTAAGATAAAAGATAAAAGATAAAGATAGACTAGTCCTTGTGGGTTCGACACTCTTCTCACTCTTTATTACTTAATTCGACCTAGTGCTCTTGCTAGTATTTGCCCTATATACAAAATTTCACATCAGGTGTCTTGTGACCTCGACATAGTCGACCTTCTGTGAACACAAGAACTCCATGGTGATCGGCTCGGGGGAGGGTCACCATGCTACTCCTTGGGATAACTAATCTGAGATGGGGAGCCTTCTTCAACAGTTTATGACTCTTTAGTACATCAACGACGATGAAGGAGACCTTAATGCAGGGCGATAGGATGAATGGTTGCAGGTCACTATCGTGAAAAATGGGTAACGACCCGTGAGAATATCATCACGGAGCATGATAGAAAGGTAATGACCCCTTGTGATGTGCTATTCATGCCTCTTGTTGTGTGTATGAAAGTTTGGTCAATTGTTTCACGGGTCATGAAAATGCAGTAGCGGCCCGTGAAACTTCATCTTCTTCCTCGAGTCTCACCGAATGGTTGCAGAGAGAAGGAGAGCGACGCTGAGAGAGCTACTCGACAACGTCGATCGAAGATAAGAAAGAGTAGTGCTATGGAAGTTGCCGGCCAGAGTAGGAGACACCGATGAAGAAAATCATCAGAATCATGAAGATCGTCGTTGCAGATGTCGAGGATGAGGATCGCCGGTGCAAATCGAATGTCCACTGGAGGAATCGTCGAAGTTTGCCACACTGGTCACGGACGTGATGGGTCACTGGAGTTGTGGAGGATGGAGGTCGCCATTTAGGATGCTGAAGAACATGGAGGCATTTGCTGAAGTCTCTCGGTGTTGTCGGATGAAGGAGATTGCAGAGTCATAACGTGGGCATGAAAAGCTCTCATCGACGAAGAGGGGAGGTTGTTGCCGATGTGAGATGCAAATCTCTACTGGCATTAGGTCATCATTGTGCTCGAAAGATTGAACTCGACTTGGAGATGTAGAAGAAGGCAATGATGTTGATCTCCAATGTGGGCACAACACGCCATAAGGGCCACTGGGATCATTGTCCGAAAAGATTATGTCGATGGTGAAGATTGTCGGAGCCATGAGTACATCGACAAGGACACCATGGCTGCTGGTGAAGGCATAGATCATCACTGATGAGATTTAGGCGGCCCGTCAATGGCTGCCTGTCAGCATTTACGAGGGTGGTGCATTGTGGTCATCGGAGTTCCCACCTCTGAGGTCGGGTAACCTTGCTAAAGGTCAGAGAAGATAAATATGCCGGAAAAGTCATTTGTTGGAGGGACGTGAAGATGATGTCATGAACGAGGCATGAAACTCGAAATGGCAATAGAAACTTGGGTACGTCGAGTCGTGATGAAGCGGCATCACAAGAGGAGGGCCATGCAAAAAAATTGATTGATGTGTTGTGTTAAGATCTGAGGTCTGTCACAGGCCATGAGTAAGTTGTCACGAACGTGAAAAGGGTCATGCTATGTGAAAATTTGAGTGGGTCATGAATTAGGCAAAATGAGGGTGTGCATGTAAAATGCAACTCAGTTACTGGCAGTGATGACAATGTAACGACCGTGAATGTAACTATGTGACAATGTGAAGACTCGTGAGTTGGACACGGACACTAGGTGACCCGTGAGAGAATGATAATGACCCATTAAATATTATTATTCCTACATAGACGTACTATAAGACCCGTGACAACTTGGTAAGGCCTCGTAAAATAATGATACTCTAAAAAAACACATTCTGTGACACCCATGAAACTTGTGGAATGACCCGTGGAATCTATTGATGGGGCCGTAAAATAAGGATTATGCCCCGTGAGATAGAGATTTACATATACATAGTTACTATGACCCTCGTGATGGATGGTGCACGACCGTAAGTATAAAAATAGTGCCCATGATATGTAAATAACGACCCGTGACCATTTTTTGTGCCTGCAAGGGATTATCGATAAAAATAACCAAAATAAAAATAAAACAACTAAGACATTGAATTTAGTTAAAGAAAAACTAATCTAATCAAATGAAAGATAAAATCCAAACTAAGAGATAAAGATAGGAGAATAGATCTAATTTAAAGTCTTTAACTTGACTTTTATATAAATAATTCATATGTTGAGACTAAAATAAGATGAATAATCACTTAAATAAATAATTAAGTAATTATGGAATAATCTCACCGGGATTATTTGATGTGATCGTGAATGCTTATCATGGTGAGGCTCAACACGTATAGTGGTGGCTGACGCCCAAAGTTTCCACCCTTGTGCCATCGTTCGGTGGTCGAGGTTCTTCAAGTACAACAACTTTCTTAAGTTGAACTTGGAAGTTGTGCTGCTAATTATCATGAATTCCTGAATGGTCCTTAGGTCTCTATTGAACTGATGTAATTTTTTGTGTTTGAGGTCAGTGATGTGCTTTTCCTTTGATTTCCCACTATTGTGTATTAGTTGGAGAGGTCTCTATTGATGTCGGTGATGTTCTTTCTCTCCTTGGTGATTTTTTAACTTGCAGAGATGTGGCTGTTGGTGTTGTTGATGATGATGTCAGTGTTGGAGACAAAGTTTGAGTAGTTGGGACCTTCGAAGGCTAGCTCCTCCTTCATACTTGTCTGTCTTTTATGACGTATACACTTGGCTCCTTTACACGTCATCTTGTAGTCGCTATCCTTGATGAAACCTTTGGTCTTGGATGACACCTTGTTTGATAGTGGCACGTACACATGATGATGATTGGACTCTCGTCGATGTGCTTCATAATTCAGCATTTAGAGAAGTCAATTGCGCAACTTGACTCTCTAATGCATGCAACTTTGTTTCAAGTGCATCAAACTTGAGCTCCTTGTCGAAGAGTCAAAGATAATCATACACTTCGATTTGCTTTTGAATTTGAGTCAACTGAGCCATCGAATTATGAATTTGTTGATCTTTGACTTGCAACTTTCTTTTAATTGTTGTAATAAGTTGACCCATCATCTCTTCAAGGTAATCTTTTGTCTCAACAGAAGATTTTGATTTGAGAAGAGTTGTAACATGCTCTTGCGTCTCCTCACTTCGATGCCGCAAATTTGAAAGTTGTCTCTCGAGATTATCGATTTGATAGCTTTATGTAGAGAGTTGCCTTAATAAAGGACTCAATTTGCTTGTGTTAATACTTTCTAGGTCCATGAAGAAGTCTTCATATGGAGATTGTTGAGGCATCTTTGTGTTGTTATGACTCGTTGTTGCCTCACTGTGAACTTTATGTTGCTAGACAACATTGTTATCTTTCTTAATTTGTTGATTGGTGGACGTTTTTTTCTTTCCCATTGAGGATATATTGATATGAGCGTGATGGTTAAGTCGTGTACATAAGATGTAAACCTGAAAACTTACACAACTAAAGGAACAAGTGAAAGCAACGGAAAAGTAAAGTCTCAAAGTAACATAAAATAAGAGTAGTAAGTAAAGATTAATTCCCCGATAAGGGCGCCAAAAACTTGATTCGAGAATTGATAACAATATATGATAGCAAGTGCACTAGTTGCTCAAGTAATAAAGTGTAAGCGTAGAGTGTCGAACCCATGAGGAATTAACTTACTTAACTGATCACTAGCTTATCACTATAAGTTTTCATCTCATTTTAGATGCATTTCATTCATATCGAGCCCCATTTTTGCCTACCTTTTGGCCAATTATGCTTGGAATGCATGGATTGTGATAACTAGTTGATCTTGCTCATTTTATACTTAATTCCATGTGCATAGAGGTTCTGAAATGCCAAAATCCATTAATATTTAAATTCTATGACAAGTTATCATTCCAAATGCATAAGTTATCATTATTTTAAGTGAACTGATTTTTAATGATTTTCTTGCCCTAAATCCATTACTATCATGAACGAATCATATTTGGATGGTCATATCTCAACTTGTGCAAAGTTTTAATTCCATTTGAACAAGTTATCATTTTTCCATTGCCAAGTTATCGTTAAAGGGCAAAACTATCATTTTGACATGCAAAACTATCAATTCTGCACAAAGGCCTTAGGCAACCATTATATTATTATCCTAACTCATTGCTGTTCAAATTTGATCACATTTGGATAACTACAACCAAAGTTATGACAAGTTATCATTTTTAAGGCATTAAGTTATCATTTTTGGCACCCAAGTTTTCATTCCTATGAAATCTCATTCATATTTGATTTCTGACTTCACTCACTTGCCACCCTAATCCATTTGATGCCTTCAATACTCTGAACTACCCATATTTGGACATTTTCCAAGATTTATGCAAAGTTATCATTCCGGGTTCTCAAACTTATCATTTTAATTACTGATTTCACATTTTCATAACACCGGATTTTATTTGATGTTTGAGCTGACCCCAGTGGTTTTCCTTATCCTTATTTGTTCATTTCCTATTTGAGGACTTTGATGTTTGGTGTTCTTTCTCTCCTAGCAGGTGAATGGAGTTGAAAAAGATTGGAAAAGCAAAAGGGGGGACCACTTACTTTATGCTGCACAACAGCTGTCACAGCAGCTGGATTTTCAAGCCTGGACAGGTGGCTCACATCAGAGGCTAAGGAACATCTAGATGCTGATCTAAGGGTGATTAAAGGGGATATATAAGCTGGAAACCCTAGGGAAGAAAGGGGGGGTCGGCCATTGCAAAGGAGAATAGATTTGGGGGCTGGATTGGAGCTGAAGTGGGCTATTCTTGAGCTGAAGGAGCTGATTTCTGTCAACAAGATTCAAGCCAGGATGAACTACATCTGTTCTTCACTCTATCTTGTATCAATCTTTGTAATTATGAGGAGTTAAACTCCATTTTTTCTCGGATAGGGTAGTAGTCTAATTAGTTATGGATGGGATATGAACAAATCTGATTTCCTGCACTGAAATCTGATTTCTGGTTTGCAATTCTGATTTCTGTTTTCTACAATCCTGAATTCATTGGATTCTAATCTTGACATTGTGAGATCTTATTTGTAGTTACAACTGAGAGGTTGTCTTTTGATCCATTCTTGTTCAAAAATGAATCAAGAACCAGTGACATGTTTTAGATCCAATCCCCAATTAGGAATCTGATTTTCTGATTTCTGAAATCTATTTTCCCATTTCTGATTTCTGAATTGTCAAATCTGTTTTCATCATTGTGGAGCCCTGATTTCTTAGTAGCTGAGAAGCTAATCTTTAGGTTTCTTCTTGTTCAGAAATGAATTAAGAGACAATGGTAGTTCCAAGGTTTTAATCCTTGAAATGTTGCAAACTATCCATTGCTGATTTCTGATTTTCAAATCTGATTTCCAATTCTGTTTTCTGAATTTGGGGAATCTGCCATGTCATTGTTAAACCTCTGCTTTAACCTACCACTGAGAGGTGGTCTTGTGGCTTCCTTGATGTTCATAGATGAACCAAGGAGCAATTGCATGTGCTGAATTTCCTGACATGAATTAAGTGCTGATTTCTATCCAATTCATTAATGGAAATATGGATTTCATTTGAATTTACAGCTGAGAGGCTGATTTTAAATCCTCTTGTAGTTTAAGATAAATCAAGGAGAATTTGCATTAATATTGGATTGATTTCATCCCTGTTTAGTTGCTTGAAGCATTACCTTCACTTTCAAAGTGCAATTTAGAAGTTATAATTTCATATTTGATTGAATTGCCAAAAATCAACAAATGAGTTGGATTGAACTTAATGATAACTTGATTTTCAGTAGGGATACTCTTCTAATTCAACTTGGCTAACAATTTTATGACAATATATTGTTTAGTTCTGGTCTAATTGAGCTGTGAAAACAACCATATTGAAGGTTGAATTAGATTTGACTATAAAGTGATAACTTGTCAATTTCTATCCATAATTAAATTAGATGAACCCCAGTTCCTAGGAGGACCTTCCTCATTGATAGATAAACCCTTTTAGCCTCTGGATTAGCATTTATAATTCAGTTTAGATAACTTTTCAAAAATTCCAAATCAATTATCATTTTAGCCCTTTTCAAAAATCGGTTTTAACTTTCTTTCAAATTCTTGGATTTTTAACTTTAGATAAGGCTAATCTAGATTGCTTAGAGAGTCTTGGACTTCAAATCACTGTAGATACGACATTTGGGTAACTACAATTGACCTGTATACTTGCAGTAGAGAGTGAGTTAGGGAGTTGAAACAAAAATTGAAAAAAAATGACTTTTGACCCAAAAATCAGTAAGTTATCACTCAACCCCTCAATTTCACTATCAAGTTTTTGCGCCGTTGCCGGGGATTTGAGGTCAATTAGACTAACTTAGATAGTTTAGATTAGTTTTAGATTAGTTTTTAGTCCATTTGTTAGGCCAATTTTCAGTTTTTGCAAGTTATCATTCCCAATTTTCCACTTTTGTCTAATTTTGTTTCTTTTCTCAATTTGATACTTCTGATTTCATTTATGCAGGATTTGAACAATCAAGAGGACCATTACCAATCAGATCCTGAGCCTGAAAGAAGATTCTTAAGAAGAAGGAGATTGCAAAGGATGGAGGCAAGAAGAAGGATATTTGAAGAAGAGGAAGAGGAGCAAGGCAATATGGCTGCACCAAGGACTCTAAAGGATTGCTATTCTCCTAGTAATGTCAGAAATCAACAAGGGAATGGAGTCCTAGCACTAGCTGCAAACTTTGAAGTGAATCCAGCCTTGGTGACAATGATAAGGCAATACCAATTTTTTGGTTTAGGGAATGAATATCCAGCCTCACACTTGGACAACTTCAAGGAGATTTGTAGTACTGTCCACTTCAACAATACACCTATGGATGCTGTCTACATGAGGCTATTCCCATTCTCACTCAAGGACAAAGCCAAGACTTGGTACAAGACCCTCAAACCAGAAGAGATGGCTACTTGGGAATCTATTCTTCAATTATTTCTAGCTGAATTCTTCCCACCTAGCAAAACTGACAATTTCAGGATCAAATAGTCAGGTTTTACCAATTGGATCAGGAGAATATATGTGATGCATGGCAAAGACTCCTATAGAACTCATCCCCTTCTGAGTTCTATACTTCAGAAAATAGAACTCATCCCTACCTCTCCTATAAGGCCAACCATTACCAAGGGCCACCCATGCAGAATTCTAGTTGGCAACCCAAGATCTTGCCAAGGAACCAGCCCCCTCCACATCTGAATCAGTCCTCAACCATTCCTATGCAAAGACCCCCTTATGAGCAGCCACTACAACCTCAACCCACTCAATTCTCAAAGATGGAAGAGTTGCTGCAACAAATTTTGAAGAAACCAGAGAAGCAAGAAGAGGAAATGCAGAAGTTAACAAATAGAAGTTAACATGAATTGCATAACAAAAATGATGACTCAAGAGATTGATCACACTTTCCAGTTAATAATCAAATAATAATTTAATTAAAAATAATTATTAATCAGAGCAATCACGTTCTTAAAAACTAAACAAATTATAATCAATACTAATGAAAGGTTCACAAGTTTTTCTTAACAACAAGTCTCTTGCAGAAATAAAAGTAAAACTCAAAACTGAACTAAACTATCCAAATTACTGATATTAAAATGATAAAAATTTAAAGCATAATGATGCATCACAAAATAAAATAAAATTGGAAGTACTCTCTGGAACGAAATGATCAACTGCTGCACAATCATCGCATATAAATCTTCTCAGTTGTTCTTCAAAATGGTCCCACGTTTCTGTCTTCAAAGCACAGGTTGCAAGCCCTAGCATCTATTTATAGGGTTCAGGTTTTCATGTGATTGAAGAAGAAACATAAACCTTTTCTAGGTCAAAATAAGGAAAATTCGGAATTGATTTAGTTATGAAATTTTGGGCCGAATATCTTATCTGTTGATACGAAGTATTCCGGCAATCCCCACGATCCGAGTCCGAGCTGTTGGAATTGGAATAGGTTCGGCAGGGGATCACGAAATCTTGGCGATCTTCTCTATCTAATTAATGAGGAGTCCGTTTGGAAATCGTCCGCCCTGCACCCACCCTCCGAGTATATGATTCAAGAGGAATCACACAAGGGTAGATTGATAGAAACCTCTGGTAAAATACCCACCAGTACTCATAACCCAACAGATAAAGTACATTACATAGTCCGTTTTAGGAATTTCGGATCAATCTATATTGATTGACTGCCTCCATTATGTTGTTGCTAGCAAATACCGTTGTTTTTAGTTTTGGATCTTCCAAAGCATTCCCGTAGTAGATCCGGACCGATTTTTTTCTGATCCTTCGATAAAAAGATTCATTCTCTTCATAAAAAAGAAGAGGTAGAACCAATAAAGATTTCTTTTTCAACTCATCTCTGGAGTTCTCATTCAAGAATTTTTTTTTATCCAACCCGTAGGAATCAATAGAAAAGGCAAATCCCCTATGATACACCAGATCCGGCTCGATTATTGATAGAGTGAATAGATCTGCCATTTCTTGAAATTTCTCTTCTGATTCAAAATCGTGGTGTAACGTGTATCCCCTTTTGTTCCGGTCATGGAATAGATGAAATAAATCAAAAAATGGATTTTTGTTCAAGAATGAAATCTTATTAGAACTGTCCATATTCGGTTCATCCTTCGGAACCATATCACATCCCGGATCTGATGAAATAGGATGAATTGAGACGGTATTTTGGATGCTGCCAAGATATCAGTATCTTTGGTTTCGTATTCAGGAGTATAATAAGTCAATTTGTAATCTTTAACACCTGCTTTAAATCCAACACCTGTCAAGAATTTCGGTCCCTGGGAAGTATCATGATCATCCAATAAGAAGGGTTTCAATTTATTCAAATGAACGATTTGAACACCTATTGATTCTATAATAACTTCTATAAGAAATGCGGACATGGATAAAAAAGGAACAGTTCGGATACCATCTGTTCTCAACCCATGAACAATATGGGTCGGAAGCTTCCTTCGTAACTCCCCGAACTTCTTCATAGTGGCTCCGTTCCATGCCTCATTTCATAGGAAACCTCAAAGTGGCTCTATTTCATTATATTCCATCTATATCCCAATTCCATTCATTTAATATCCCTTTGGTGTCATTGACATAAGAGATGTCATTTATAGTCTATCTGTTTCTATATATGGAAAGTGAAGAAATCATCATATAATAATCGACAAATTGCAATAGAAAAGAAAAAGGGGGTTTGTGATGATTTTGAAATCTTTTCTACTAGGTAATCTATTATCCTTATGCATGAAGATAATAAATTCAATCGTTGTGGTCGGACTCTATTATGGATTTCTGTCCACATTCTCCATAGGGCCCTCTTATCTCTTCCTTCTTCGAGCTCGAGTTATGGAAGAAGGAACCGAGAAGGAGGTATAAGCAACAACTGGTTTTATTACGGGACAGCTCCTGATGTTCATATCGATCTATTATGCGCCTCTGCATCTAGCATTGGGTAGACCTCATACAATAACTGTCCTAGTTCTACCCTATCTTTTGTTTCATTTCTTCTGGAACAATCAGAAAAACTTTTTTGATTATGGATCTATCATTTCAATTCCATTAGAAATGAGGATTCAGAATATCACACATTGATTGTTCAAACAAAGATTCAGCAACTAAAAGAAAGATCGATTCTTTGGGATCCTTCTTTTCTTCAAACGGAACGAACAGAGATAAAATCAGATCGATTCCCGAAATGCCTTTTTGGATCTTCCTCAATGTCCCGGATCCATGACCAGGATGAAGCTTGGGTGAAACTAAGTGGAGGTGATCCAGCCGCACCTTCCAGTACAGCTACACTTATAACTTAGAGAGATTATTCAAACAAAAAATACTTTTATTGTTCTGGTTGACAGGCGAATTAGATTTTTACGAATATAATATCGAAACCCATACCCAAGAACCCCCATCGGGGAAATTCGAAATAGGAGCAGGTTTGAAAAAGGATCTTAGAGTGTCTAGGGTTGGGCCAGGAGGGTCTCTTAACGCCTTCTTTTTTCTTCCCATCAGAGTTATTTCACAAAGACTTGCCATGGTAAGGGAGAAGGGGGGGGGGGGGGGGGGGGGACAAGCACACTTGAAGAGCGCAGTACAACGGAGAGTTATTGCTTCGACTCATATTCCCCAAAAAGTGGATCCCGCTCTAATAGCTCCGAATAAATTAAATACATGCTCCACAATTTTTTTGTACATTCAAAAAGGAATCGATTCCTTCAAACATGGGTTTGATTCACACTCCATGTTCTGAGAAATATTTACCATCCGGAAAGAGGAAAAAATGGAGTCTTTGTCTAAAGAAATGCGTTGAGAAACGACAGATCTCGGTCTATTAGGATGCCTCAGCTGCATACATCACTGCACTTCCACTTGACACCTATCGTAATGATAAACGGCTATCAAACTCCGAAATTTGATCTATAATATGTTTCCAAATCATCCTAGAATCGTATAGTATGAGTAGGAATCCTTGTGTACTTGAAATCCCTTAAACAATTTGTCCAAAACTCAAATTTGACCTTCATCATGGGTTGTTATAAGGATTTAACAGCTTAAATAGTGTTCAAATCGGGTTAGAAATGAGTTTTCTGGGCCCCTGAAAGGGTTTTCACGACCCTTACAGTGTCCAATTGGCATACAACAAACTATGGATTTCACGCCCCGTGATGGGCTTATCACGGCCGTGCCTCAGGCAGGTTTCTGGCATGAAGAAATACATTGTAACGACCTGTTCAAAAATTTAACAGCCCTATTTCACAGCCCGTGAAGAGTATTTCACAGCCATTAACAATGCAAATTCAACCACCACCACTTTTTTTCACTTTCTGGTTTCGTTTTTACTCCGATTTGAGCGTGGATTTCTTGGTTGACTTCATATTTAGTTTTCTTGCTTCCTAAATAATAAAATACAATATCTGGGTAGATTTTTATTTCATAAAATTAATGTAAATAAGCTCATAAAATGAAGCATGTGATGAGAAAGTGAATCGAAATAAGATTAAACGCATGACTAAATATACGTTGTATTTTGCATGCATCAACAACTTGGAAAAATCCTAGTGACTGACAATAACAACTAGATGAAAAACATAACATAAAACTAATGGTACTTGTCACTAAACATTACTTATAATTTACAACCATAAATACAGGCTTGTCACTAAAACTAATCGACTTAGTGATAGAATCTTCTTGTTGATACACATTAATGAAAAATAGCACTGCAAGAAATATTGAGAAAAAATATTGTAATATCTTAAGATAAACTAAACCATTGGATCAAAATATTCAAGAAACGGAAGAGGCTCACCTCACAGTATCATCTCATCTTGGCTCTTGTGTCTTGAGCTCCTTTGTTGTTGACAATCTTATCATCTGGCACGTTGCATAAGATTGTTATTCAGGTGTCGTGACTCTTGGTTGATCATATTGATGTTCAATCTCACGGTTGCCATCTTCATCTTGCTGTCTTCCTAAGACTTCTAATTGATGTGCATATCTTTTTCGCATCATGAAGTTCTCTTTATGGCTAAGGGGTACTCGTTCCATTAATCCTCGTTCAAATCCCCTACTCATGTTCTCCACCTCGCCATGGATGATTGGTGATTGACTTTGTCTGCAAAGTCTTCGACTTCATCCCCTTGATCTCCATATCATCTGTGAGGACCTACGTTCCATAGGGTAAGTTGTTATGGTCGATAGTAATTAACACCATCGATTCATTAATTTCTCATCTTTTTTAGCACTTTTATTATTGTGAATGTTCCTATTAAATATGGAATAAGATCTTATGAACTAGTATCATTATTGGAAGTACTCCTTGGTTAGTTTCGATCTCTAAGTGAGATATAAGTTTGAAGATATTATATCCTTCCTTCATCATTTCTCATAACATAATCATTAGCTCCTTATTATTTCATAATTTTTATAATAGTGATAATATAACAAAAAAATTACAACCAATAAATTTTAAAAACATCAACTATATATTATATTACAAAATATGGGATATTTGTGAAATAGATGATAATTGTTCTTTTGGAAATAAAAGCTATTTGAGCTAACAATTGAGTAAAGCCTGTATGAAGATATATGTTAAGAAATAAAAATAAATATCATAAGTAGTGATTCTACCTATCTTACCAAAATTTTTTAAGAAGTTTGATTGTATGAGAATTCTGAAGGCATGCAAAAAAAATTAAGAATTAAGACTCAGAACAGTTGAAGCGAGATTTATGAAAACAAAGTAAGATACATAAAAGACAAAGTCCGATAATAAAGTTACAGTTGATGAGGGCAAGTTGATGGTAGTGTACTGACAATAATCACATGAAGATTAATTAATACAAAAATCAATTATAAAGTTGAAATAATTGTAGTGATACAAGGGACAAAGCAATTATAAGATTGAACTAGTTGTGACAAAAATCAATTTCTTCAAAAAAGTTTTCTTTTTGTAATTAGAGGAATGAAAAAATTCAACGACTATGATAGGTGCTGGAGCAAAGTTTTAATGACATATAAAATTATATTTTGATGATATAAACCTCAAAAGATTAAAGTTAAATATTGAAAAAGTTTAAAGAAAAAGAGACAACTTTATGCACTACACTTTGATTAAATAATTTTTCACATGCTGAAGCCTATAAAAGGAGTGCTAAAGCCAGAAGCAAAGGCATCCATCCAAGCATTGAAGAAAAACTTCAAGTTATCACAAGAAGATCCTTTTCCTTGAAGTTTTCATTTTAGTTTTTCTCTTCTTTCTCTCTTCTATCATTGTGAGCTTGATATTGTAAAAGAGAGAAACAAATTGTTTAGAAAAATTGAGAGAGCTCCTATGTGAAAGAGGTTTCAAATCTTACCTCTTGAGCGAGAGAAAAGTTTCTAGGAGGAGAAGTTGCCTTGCCTCTCAAAGCAGAGAAAATGTGGTTGATGTAAAGAGCTTTTCTTCCTTGCCCCATTTGGAACAAAGGAAGAGTTCTAGTGGAATCTCCGACGGTCTCAAGGTCGAGAAGTCAGAGTGGGGACGTAGGCCAAGGTCTGGCCAAACCTCGTCAACAACCACAGCGTTCATTGTGTTTTGAATTCTCTCTCTCTCTCTCTCCCTCTCATATTGTGTTTGACGTGATCTGAGTTGTGTTGATTTAAAGATTGTTGAATCATTTTTAAGCTTTCGCTACGTGTTTTGTTAAATCGATAACTTTGGTTTTTTAACATCAATTCACCCCCCCCCCCCCCCCCCCCCTCTTGGTGCCCTTTGGGATCCTACAATTTGTATCAAAGGAGGTTGCTCTTGTTTTAAAATCTAATTGCTTTAAGATCTAATCGTTTTAAGATTTAATCATCTTGTTTTAAGATTCAATTATCTTTAGAGCTATGGCATCAAGTTGATTTAATTTTTCCGAAGGATAATCAATTAGTCGTCCTCCCCTTTTAAATGCATCAAATTTTGCATAATGGAAAATTAGGTTCAAGCATACATATGTTTCATTGACATTGACATGTGGAACATTGTTGAAAAAGGTTATTACTTACATGAAAAATTACCTACATATTCTAATGAAAGAAAAATTTTTTTGCAAAATTTGATTGGAAAGCCAATAATATTTTTTATTGCGCTTTGGATTTAATAGAGTTTAATCGGATTTCAATTTGTGAAAGTGCAATTGAGATTTGGGAGAAGCTAATTGTTACTTATGAAGGAACTGATAAAGTTAAGGAATCTAGATTAAATATTTTAAATCACCAATATGATTCTTTCAAAATGCATGATAATGAATTCATAAATGATATGGTTGCACGTTTTAACGATATCTTGAATGGCTTAGCCTCCTTGGGCGAGCCAAGAACTAACCTCCAAAGGTGAAAATGTTTCTCAGGTCTCTCTCATCCAAATGACATACAAAGAGGACCGTGATTGAAGAAAAAGATTTGAACAAATTGAATTTTGATGATTTTATTAGTTCACTTCTAACCTATGAGATCTCAATCCAAGAAGATCAAGAAGAAAAAACTCCCAAGAAGTAAAAATTGGTATTGAAAGCAAATGCAAAAGAAGAAGAATCAAGTGAAGAGGAAGTTGACAAAAAGAATCTCACACGCTACACAAGAAAACTAGATAAGTATCTCAAGTTGGTAAAAAAGAAAAAGAAGAATGAGAAGCCAACAAGAAGATCATACAAACAACACAAAGAAGAGACATCTCAGAAAGGGAAAAAGAACAAATATGAAGAGTCAAGTGAAATAAGTGATTCATCAAGCTCTTCTAATGACGAAGCATATCTATGCTTAATGGCACACGACGATGAGGTAATTTTCATCCCTTCAAATTCAAATTTTGACTCATTGAACTCTTTGAAGAAAATCTTTCTTTAGATGTAAATAAAGAACTTTCCTCCCTTATAATATTTCTCACTTAAAGAGGAAAATGAGAAATTACTATATGAGATTGAAAACTTAAAAGAAGAAAATTATAGATGTTTTATGGAAAATGAAAAACCAAAAATTGAAATTGATACTTTGGAAATTACACATGCTTGTGAAATTGTAAAACTAGCATGTTGTTTAGAAAAAGTAAAGAAGGAAAATACACTTTTGAAAAATTTATAAAAGAAGACTATTTATCATGTAACAAAAAATAATCTTAGAAATACTTTGGAAATAAAAATTCTTATTAGAAATCTAATCATACCTTTAATAGAAAATCACATTTCAAATGTTTTACATGTGACTTTTATGGGCATTACGCATATCAATGCAAAATAAGAAAATCATCAGAACATTGCATGATTTAGGTTCAAAAGGAACATTTTCTAACAACATAGGACACAAAGAAATTTGGGTACCAAAGGTTACATAATTTTTTTTTTCAGGTGTGCCTCGCATGTAAAGCAAAGGACAAATGGAATTAAAAATATGAAGGCATGAAGGTTATGGTGAAAGCATCATTTATTTTTTTCACTCAAAATTTCAAAATTATTATCTTTAAAAGAAAAGAAGAACATATAAAACAGAAAAAGAAAATTGGTCATAGTGATAGGAGGAGTATGCTGAAATCTTCCAACTTTATTTTCGCATCATTGTTGTATCAAAGTTTTATGCAATATTTTAATTCTTAACGCAATTTTTTTTTAAACTTGTGGCTTTCATAACCTATAGATAAACTTGATTTCATTTTTAAATAACCATAAATTTAGGAGGAGCTATTTTTTGCATATTTTATAACTCTTTATGATGTAACACTTTACATATTTATGACAAAAGGAGAGAATAAAATTTTCTAAAAGACAAAGGGGGAATTACGTATGGTTTCTTATGTCCTTCATGTGCAAACCACATTTTGATGAAACAAACTGGGGAGAAGTATGATATGAATATAACTCTATATGAAGAGTGCCTTACAATTAGTACTTATGTAAATGTCTATCATTATAAGGGAAGCTAAGTTTTGGGCGAAGTAAAATTGATTTTACAACTTTTTTGCAACTTATATATTTTCATATTTCTCGATTTATCGAAACATATTATGGATCAAATTTTGGAGTTTGACAAGGCCAAAATTTTAGAACTAAATTAACTCCGAATTTTCCTTATTTTGACATAGAAAAGATTTTCATTTCTTCTTCAATCACATGGAAACCTGAACCCCTATAAATAGAGCCTTTCTACCACCTAGAGAGAACATACTAGGGCCTGCAACATGTGCTTTGAAGACAAAAATGGGGGAGCATCTTAAAGAACAACCGAGAAGATTTCTGCGCGGTGATCTCGCACGAGGATCGTGTAGTAGTTCATCGTTTTGTTCCAGAGAGTTCTTCCAATTTTATTTTATGTTGTGATGCATCATTATTCTTTAAAGTTTTATCATTTTAATATCAGTAATTTGGCTAATTTAGTTCGATTTTAAGTTTTAGTTTTATTTCTACAAGAGACTTGTTGTTAAGGAAAACTTGTGAACCTTTCTTTAGTATTGATTATAATTTGTTTAGATTTTAAGAACATGATTGCTCTGATTAATCATTATTTTTAATTATTAGTTGATTATTAACTGGACAGTGTGATCAATCTCTTGATTCATGATTTATGTTATGCAATTCATGTCGTAATAAAAAAGAGCTGGGGTGGAGTATTAAATTGCGTGGTCTGCCAAGTTGACTCAGGTGAGCAGTTTGGTAGCGTAGGAATCACAACGTATAGCATTCTAATCTGAGTAGGATTGAGAGTAGATCCGGGTGGAAAACTCTCATCCTATTCGGATTAAGAATAGTTTGTTTACCCGGTTAGGGAGATTAGGTGTTCGTAATCCATCTAAAAGTTGAACCTAATTTTCTTTCGATTAAATCAATTACTACAAAAGTTAAATAAGTTTGTTCTTAATCATTTTAACTCATCCTAAGACCTTAGACATCAGTAGTTTACTTTAGTTTTAGTCTTTATTTTTTTTGTAATTTTATTTTCTGCACACTTTTACCCAAACTTTATGTTTTCTCTTATTAGCCTCTGAAACTAGTTTAGTTAAGCAAGTTAATTCCTCGTGATTTGACACTCTACTCTTACACTTTATTACTTGAGCAACTAGTTCACTTGATAGCATATATTATTATCAATTCTCGCATCGTTGAAAACCAAAATCAATTATCAAAAGATAGATCTAGCCGTCAGTCATAAACACTAGAAAATAAATTCTTATAGTGCAAGCTAATGATAGAAATAGTGCTATAGTTATTTGTACTAAACTTTGGATTTTATGTAAAATATTATTATGTATTGACCTATTTGTGACATGGTGTAGGTCAAATTTGCATGCCCTTATATTTTTAGTTTCCTCATATACATTAACTTTACTATTATTATAATAAAAAATTGTATATTTACTAGAGGTAAACTTTAGAGATAAGCATAAGATTTATCAGGTTTGTAGAATACTAGAATTCATAAACATTTTTCTTATAGTTTCTTTTATAAATGTGTTAGACACGCACTCTTTAATGGGCCATGGATGTGCATTGATGCAGACTTTAGTAGCTTTCATTTCTCACGCTGGCTAAATGTCATTCAAATTAAATTTTATACTCTAGAGTCCGCATATCCAAGTAGAGTAGAAATCACGAGTGTCGTAATCCCGTTGAGTTAGACTAATTCCAATTCAATATATCTTGAAATGTCACAATAATCAGTGAGTGGATAATAAAAGGAAGAAATAATAAACAATGGTTGAGGGTTAAGATAAGAAGAAAGTTCCTCTGTGATATTGATAATTACTATGAATATAATTCATGTATGAGTTGAATGCTCTCTCGATTCTTGTAGTGAAAAATGATCTAACTCTGCTCTTTCAAAGATCTCTCTTTGAATGATAAGGATTATGCCAAATAGAATCGGGTTAGAATCCAATGATCAGTCGATCTCTCGATTTAGATCTTCTGAAAGTTGATCTCTCGATTCATTGTAATTAAAAGTAGATGATATCCAATATAGCATGAAAGTCAATCCTTAGATGATTACCAACATTGTGGACTCTCACCTCATAATGTAGTTAAATGGACGTCTCAACCTCTCCAAAGTTAGGAAATTATCATAAACAAGTTGCTAATGGTTCATGATATATGATCTACCTTTTCTCTCTAACAGAAATGATTCATCAATCATATAAAAGTTAAAACCATCATCAGAATCATTAATAATCTAACATATATCAAGTCAAGTGAACATCTAAGAAACCAGCAATAGGAATTAAACCACAATAGTTATTCAATCCATCACAGAAAAACAACGTCTTTAGCTAGACATTGGCTTCAAACAAACTCCAAAACATTTCTCCATTGATCCTTCTCTTTGTTCTCTCGTTCCCATGTGCATCTCCTCCTTTTATCGTCCTTTCCCCCTCCCCTTGATTTTGTGTTAGCCCCCTCTCTTTATTGTCTCCAACATTCCTTTTTCTCCCTTTCTACATTCAAAATTCAAAAATCAATTTGTGCTATTATGAAAAAATTCCAAGATGACTATTAAATAATACTTGCCTCAAATGTAGCTAAAGGTTTAGCTTAAAGATGGCAAAACGGTCATCCAGATTATAATGGAATGAATAAAATAAGAGATCCCCCAAACTTGAATTGTTGCTTGTCCTCAAGCAAAAGAAACTAGAAAATTAAGGAGAAAAATCATAGGAAGAGAGAAAATGTTATTACACAACGAGTTCAATGCACATGATTATCTCAAGCATCCATTATGTAGATTAATTAACAAAACCACTGAAACAGATATCCAAGAGAAAATCTTAAGTCTCTTATCATATCCATATTGAACTTTAGACAATTGCATTAGTTCCAATGATCTCAATCAAGCACACTCTCATTTTTACTTTATTTTTATCGACTTTTGAACTTCCCCAAACTTAGATCAAATATGACTACTCAGATGAAAAAAATGCTCATCAGCTCATAATTATAGTTAGTAGCCGAGCATATTACATGAATCTCTTTTCAGAATTGATATAGATTTATGAAAGTACACAATATTTTAAATTGATATAGAATTATTTCCTATCTCAATATTTTAAATTCTTGCCGCAATGTCCTCCCTTTGTTTGGCACTTTCTTCAATAAGCTAATTCACTCTGACCAGAATTTGATCAACTTTATCCGTGAGAGTGGTTGGTTCACATGGTGGAGACTGAGGGGCAGAAGAGGACTCTGATACTACCAATATAGGGGGTAAGTGTTGCTGTCTGACCATGGGTGGCAGTTGTGTTTCAGCTTTGAATACTAATGGAGGCAGCCTTGGAATGGGGTGAGAGTTTTATACATTGTGATTCATCCACCAATTCTTGCCTTGTAGTTTGAATCGTGGAATCAATTTGTTTCTAGAAGTGTTTGTCATTATCAGTAACGAGCACTCCGTCCTCTCTCAAATATTCCAAATCTAACTTCTGGGTAGGAGAGAATTCCACATCACCTAAGAATAATGAGCACTATTCAGCAATATGAGTGATATAGTTTCCCAGCAAAACAAGGGTGCATTCTCACAAAGGTTCTCGTGAGATGTTTATAAGCAAGAATGCTCCCAAGTTAATCTCTGTATTGGTGAGGAGACACCAGATGATGTACACCTCATCTTGGGATACAAAATCCATGGAAGGATCACATGACTGAGCCAAAATATTGTTGGTAAGCAATATGTGTAGATAATGGAAAATATGATTTTTAGTCGTGTGAGCTAGTAGCTGATATGGATCATTAGTTCTGATTCTTGTGAGTTGGTACCACACTTCCTAGACCAAAAAATAAGATGGCCTTATCCGGATCCCCATAGTTGGCAAATCGAAAATTCCATTCAACTCATCAAGACTGAGTGTGAAGTTCTTGTTGAATAGGCGAAAATCAATGCCGTGTGTTGCACCATCACAATCGATGGACATCCTTTTCATAGTCCCAATGAACTTTATAGCAATTCTATCACATAAATTCCATCTTTTCATGAAAAAGGGCATCACATGGGCCCGATTGAATAAAACCTAAACATCATGTAGAAGGCCAAGAGTTTCGAGAGTGAAAATATTGAAGAACATGGTGGAGTACCATTTTCTGTAGAGTCCATTGGCAATATTCTATTTCTCCTCGCTAGACGTCGGTCACATGCCTCCCAAGGGCTGTTGCAAAAGCCCATCATGTCGAATTCGGCATTGGTAATCTTCGGATGAACTCTCGGTCTCTGACTCAGTCGAAGATCGGCTATGCTTCATTATCTTCATATTTTTAGTTGCGGGGGACAATGGCAAAATTTAGGTTTCGGCGGACAAAAGAGCACAAAGAAAGGGTTTTGGTGAGGCTTTGGGACAAAATCTTCATCGAGTCGGTTGATATGGGTTGAAATACTTTTTCCACGGAATTGAAAACGTCATGTGACAAGGGATCTGATGAAATGGCAGGTGATGTCACATGCTTTTTAGTTGAGAAGGATATCATGAGCTGAGGTGTCTGCTAACGTGGCGGTTGATAGTTTATTCGGTTGGGTTGCCTCCCAATAGAGCTTTTATTTAAAGTCATCTGCTCGACTCAATGGCTACTGTTTCATTGAGCCGCTTGTAAATATACAACCTCTTTGAAATTTTCCGCTCCTGAGTCGCACAATTTTAGTCGTTATCCATTAACCTTGAGAATTTTGTAATCATCATTTCTGATGTCAACTGCTGCATGAGGGTAGATTTTTTTGATGGTGAATGGTCCTAACCACCTCGTCCAAAGCTTTCCTAAAAAAAGTCGTAAGAGGGAATTTAAACAATAGAACTTGATCACCTTCCTTGAAGTTCTTGCGCAGAATTCGATTGTCATGTCATTTCTTTGCACGCCTTTGTAGAGGCGAGAATTATTGTATGCATTCAACTGAAGCTCGTCCAATTCATTTAATTGCAAGAGTCTTTTTCCTATCGTTGCTTGGAAGTCATAATTAAGCATTTTAATTGCCAAGAATATGCTTTATGTTCCATCTCTCTGGTAGATGACAATTCTTGTCATAGATCAGTCGAAATGGGGTTGTGCCAATTGGGGTTTGTATGCGGTGTGATACTCCCATAATGCTTTATTGATTTTCTTGCTCCAATCTTTTCTGGTCGCTGAAACTATTTTTTTCCAAAATCATTTTGATTCTCCCCTGTTTGAAACTTCGGCTTGTCCGTTAGTTTGTGGATGGTATGCAGTGGACACCCGATGCTTGGCCCCATATTTGAGCATAAGATTTTCAAAGCTTCTTTCTATGAAGTGTGAGCCTCCATCATTGATAACAGTTTGGATACTCTAAACCTCGGAAAGATGATATCTTGAAAAGCTTGATCACTGACTTAGAGTCTGCTACAATCGTGGGTATTGCTTCAATCCACTTTGAGACATAGGCTACTGCTAAGAGGATGAATTTATATCTAAATGAGCTTGGGAAAGGTCCCATATAATCAACTCCCAAACATCAATGATTTCAACTTTGAGTATTGGTTGCTGAGGTGCGTCATTCCTTCGACCAATGTTCCCCGTCCATTGATAGTTATCACTAGATTTCACGAGTTTTAAAGCATCCTTGAACAAGATTGGCTAGTAGAACCCAACTTGAAGTAGGCAATTTTAGGTGTCAACCGTGCCCACCATAAGGGGATGAATGGCACTCTTCAAGTATGGCACCTTACTCTTCCTTTGGTATACATCGACGGAACATACCGTCTATGCACTTCTTGAAAGGAATTGTTCGTCCCAGAGGTAATGCTTGATGTCTGAAAAGAAATTGTTCTTTTGTTGATAGGAAAGGTCTGGTCATAGAATTCCAGATGCTAAGTAGCTGGCATAGTTAGCAAACCAAGAAAGCTCTGCAACTTTGATTGAACATAGATGATTGTCAGGGAAAGAATCATTAATACTTTGAGTCTCATCAAGGTGGCTTTCTTCCTTGGATAGCTAAAGATGAGAAAAATGATCACCAACATAGTTTTATGCTCCTTTCTTGTCTTTGATTTCTAAGTCAAATTCTTGAAGTAATAGAATCCACCTTATAAGTTTAGGCTTAACATCCTTCTTGGAGATTAGATGTTGAATTGTTTGGTGATCTGTGTATACAATAACTTTTGATCTTACTAAATATGATCTAAATTTGTCAATGGCAAATACTACAACCAAGAATTCCTTATGAGTCGCGGCATAATTAATTTGATCTTCGTCGTGAGTCCAACGGACATAGTAGATTACATGTTGTTTCTTATCCTTCCTTTGCCCAAGCACAGCTCCAACAACTTGGTCACTAGAATCACACATTATTTCGAATGCTAATGATCAATTGGGTGGTTGAATGATTGGGACTTATGTGAGTGCTTTCTTCAATTTGTCCAAGGCTCTGTGACATTCTTCATCAAATATAAAATTTGCTTCCTTTGATAAGAGCTTTGTCAATGGCCTCGCGATGAGTGAAAAATCTTTAATGAATCGCCTATAGAACCCTGCATGGTCGAGGAGGCTTTTGACTCCCTTAATATTGGAGGGTGGAGGGAGTTTATCTATTACTTCTATTTTTTCCCTGTCAACTTCAATGTCTCTACCATAAACAATGTGACCTAGCACTGCACCTTCCTGTACCATAAAATGACATTTCTCTCAATTCAATATCAAATTTGTCTCAGCACATCTCTGTAGAACTTTACATAGATTGTTTAAACAATCATCGAACAAAGTTCCATAGACTGAGAAGTCATCCATGAATACTTTCATAATATCTTCAATGAAGTTAGAGAAAATGGACATCATCCATCTCTGAAATTTTGCTGGAGCATTACATAATCCAAATGACATTCATCGATAAACAAAAGTTCCATATGGACATGTGAAGGTGGTCTTCTCCTGATCAGCTAGATGTATGGTAATATGTAGGAATCGAGAGAATCCATCCAAGTGGCAAAAATAAGAGTGATTCACTAGTCTCTCTAACATTTGATCAATGAAGGAGAGCAGAAAGTTATCTTTTCTGGTGGCCTTATTAAACTTCTTAAAATCAATACCCATCCTCGTGACTGTGCATGTGGAGATGAGCTTGTCTGGATCTATTTTAATTATAGTCATATCACTCTTCTTCGACATGACATGCACGGGTTCACTCATTGGCTGTCTGAAATTAGATATATGATACCTACATCTAGTAGCTTGAGTACTTCTTTCTTCACAATGTCCTTCATGGATGGATTAAGTCTTCTTTGTCCTTCTATGGTCGATCGAAAGTCTTTCTCCATGGGAATGCAATGCATGCAAATAGAAGGATTAATTCCCTTGAGGTCATCAAGGGTATATCGTATAACATGTCTATATGATTTGAACTTGGAAAGTAGCTTTTGGAGCTATCTCAAATCCAAATTTTCATTGACAATGACCAGGTATGTGAAATCTTGGGAGCTTCTTGAGCTCAAGTTTTGGCTACTTCTTTGATTTCGGCACCCTTTCAGATTCAGTGATTTGAGCTTCTTCATGGTCATTAATACTTTCAAATTGTGAAGACACAAGATAGCTAGTTAAAATTCTAGCTTCATCCTCGTTCCATAAAGATGATTCCTGAGCTTTGAGCGAAATCTCCAAAGGATCCGTGATGTGAATAATCAATGCAACTTTCTGAACTAAAGGATCCACCTGTTCTGGTTGAAAATGATATTCTTCCATATTCAAACAATTCAGTGCTTGGTTGAGTCTAAACTCAATGATATCATGTTTCACATCTATCACTGCTCCTACTGTAGCTAAGAAGGGTCTTCCTAGAAGAATGAGAGTTTGAATGGTTTCATCCATATCCAGAACTGTAAATTCTACGAGTATGTAGAAATCTTTGACTTTAATAGGTATGTCCTCCATAATTCCTTGAGGTATTTTGATGGATTGATTTGGAGGGACATATTGGTAGGCTTAATGTCACCTACTTCGATCTTTATGCATAGTGAGAGTAGAATGATAGACTCCTAAGTCAAAAAGAGCTCTATGAATTCTTTTATTCCCAATCTCACAGGGTATAGAGAAACTCCCTACGTCTTTGAGTTTTGATGGCAATTTGTTTTGAATAATGGCACTTGCTTCAGCTATTAATGCTACTATTTCATTCTCTTGGATTCTTCTCTTTTTAGAATATCCTTGAGAAATTTGACATAGGCTGGTATCTCTTGAATGGTTTCCATGAAAGGTACATTGATAGAGCTTCTTCGAGATTTCAAGGAATTTGCTGAATTGTTGATCTTGTTGACTTTTTTCAAGAGCTTTAGGGAATGGTACTCGTGGAGAATAATTACAAAACTTATGAAATCTTGGGTTTCTTGACTTCATTCTAGTCATTTAGCCTCGTATCCTCCCCTTCTTGTATGTCAACTTCTTGGCCTTCGGGTTTTGAGATTTCATCTTTCGATCTCCTTGTGTCTTCGACTACTCATCCACTTCTCATTACAGCCTGTACTTGCTCTTTTGAGTTTTGTTCGAGTTGTCCTGGCAGGATTCGTTGTTTCCTATAAAAGGATGCAACTTGTTGGGCTATTTGTGATTCCACTTCTTATTGTGAACAAAGAGATTTCTCAATCTTGTCGGACATCTTTTGCATTAGACTGACTTGTTTGGACATGTATTTCTCCATCATTAATTTTAGTTTGCTTGTTGAAGATTGTCCTTGCTCAACGGGTGAATTTTTATGTTGCACCCTTTGATGAGGTGGTTTGTTTTGCCAAGCAGGAGTTGGCTTATGATTGTCCCTGTATGAGTATATTCCTCCTTTTACATTTACTTATATTCTATTCTTGATGCATTGATTAAATAATATATTAAATAAATTATCATTATTTCTCATTTTCTCATAACTATCTTTAATATTTTATCATGTTACTCATTTTCTTTTAATATATTTATACATATAATATATATTATAAATAAATTTAGAATATAAAATAGATACAATTTAATAAACTTAAAATATGTTAACTTTCTATCCAAGATATAAGTAATTTTAATCATAATATAACTAATTTTCATCATAAGTCTTCAACACATATTGATTAACATTAGTATGATATATGTACATTAAAATTATAAAATTAGTAAAATTTACACCGTAATTATATATTTATAAATTTTATTTCTTTCAATTGATTTTATTCAAAATTCTATTAATTTACTTCTTATTAATTATGAAATATCATTTGAATATTATCTATCATAATACAAGAAATATTTATTAAAAATAAAAACAATTTTGTCATAAAAAAATAATGAGTATGTTAAAATTTTAGTCCAAATTAATTAAAGATGCATTTATATATAATTATTTATTGTTATAAATAAAAAATAGTGAATTATAATATAAGAATATGATTAATATTTTAATATTGGTCGTTTAGATCTAATATTAATTTAATAATGATTATATTATTAATAATTAATATTAATACATATAATATTATTAATGTTTAATAATAATAATACATATAAATATTGATAATAAATGATATTATTTTAATTATCGACGGGTAATTCCTTCGAAATTACCGATGAATATCAAATCTCTCAGTAATTTTGAGGGAATTATTCTTCGGTAACTAAAATAATAATTTATTATTAATGTTTATAATATAATAATATTTTTCTTCCATTTACTTAAAATATTTATAATATAATATGATATTATTAATGTTTATAATCATATATATTAATACATGTAATATTATTAATGTTTAATAATAATGTTATATATAAATATTGATAATAAATGATATTATTTTAATTACCAATGGGTAATTACTTCGAAATTATCGATGGATATCAATAATTTCGAAGGAATTATCCGTCGGTAATTAAAATAATAATTTATTATTAATATTTATAATAACGTATCTCTTTTCTATTTACTTAAAATATTTATAATATAATTTGATATTATTAATGTTTATAATCATATATACTAATACATATAATTAATATTATCACATATAATATTATTAATGAGTTTAATAATATTATTATTATGTATATAAATATTGATAATAAATGATATTATTAATTAATGATGAATAATTTCTTCAAAATTACCGACGGATATCAAATCTTTCGATGATTTGAAAGGAAAGTATCCTTCGGTAAATAATATTTTAATATTATATATATATAATAAGGTAAACTATATGATTAAAATGCTAATAGTAAATTACCGACAGATCTAACTTTCAATATTACCATCGAATAATATATGGAAAATTTTATCGGTCGCTAACTCTAATTTTTTCCCACCCAATATTTCCTCCCTCTCCCTATTTGTTCTCCCACCCCTCTCTCCCTATATATCTCTCACTAGCTTCCCCCTCTCTCACACTGTTCTCTCTCTCCGTATATGTCTCTTTCCCATGGCGGTGGCGACTCCCACGTGTCTCTTCTTACTAATCAAGTCATCTCACGTTAGCCTCCTGCATGTACAGCAAGTCCACCCACCTATTACTCTTTATCTTATATTATGACACCTCACCATATTAGATAAGTATACAATACCACCAAGAACCCACCTGTATAATATGCACCACTCAACACACAACCTTATGACACACGTACGTATATATATATATACTCCTAGCCGAACCCAGAGGGAAAAAGGGGGAAAAAAGAAAAGGATGAAGGTGAGTGAAAGGAAAGCAAGAAAAAATAAGGAGTTAAGGGAGGAGATTTTTGTTATTGGTAGAACCGAGGGAAGAAGAAGAACTTTAGGAGCAAGAACAAAGAAAAATAATAAGGTTCTATTTGTGTTTGTGTTTCTATTGTTTTAGACCAAAAGAAAAATGTTCAAAATAATTTTAGTTCATCAAGTTTTCGATTTTGATTTTTCTAGTCAACCAATAGAATTTAATAGGTTATAAAACTCGTCACAACTCTTAGACGACCGATGATGATTATCAATTGTTAATTATGAGAAGTTGCTCAATATATATATATATATATATATATATATATTTCACATATTTTTTTATATGTCTAATTTCAGGGGGGATTTCAACATATCTGAAAATCCGATGTGTGTAATATATTATCGACAAAACAGCGAGTATATGTCATAATATTTTCTAAAATGGCATAGTTAGTTTTAAGTTATGCTTTTATCCACAACAATTATATAATAGTATGAAAACTTTAGGTTGGTTTCTTTCTTCTATAAGATGCATAATTCAAATGGAATAATTGGAATGTTATGAATTAATTTCGAGAAATGCAATTGTGACAAGTATATTTGAATGATTGTATGATTGCACATTTGAAAAGTATATGTGATATGATATGAATGAGTTATTAGAAATGCAATCTTGTTCGGTTTGAAATGGTATTTGATATGATTCATCTTCTGATATTCGAGATATAATTGTTATATGATGAATCATGAATCTGCATCTGCTTCCATTGCATGTTTGATGGTTGGGGCTACGTGCTACATCGCTGATCATGATGGGAGCCACCTCTAGAGTCCAATCCATCATTTTGTTTCCCAATAGTGGGATGAGATAGATTGGAGCTAAGTGCCATGCGGAGCTAAGTGCCACATCGTGAGTAGTCCCGATGGGGGCCACCTCTAGAATCCGTAGGGGCCATCTCTAGAGTCCACCTATTGCTATATAATTTGTTCCCCGAAAGGGATGAGGTAGAATGGAGCTAAGTGCTGCATCGATGATTACGATGGGAGCCACCTCTAGAGTCCACCTACCGACCACTGGCCAGTTGATGATCCGTGCATTCATACGAGAGTGTTGCATTTGCATACATGTATTTGATATGATTCGATTGTTATTGATTGTATTAGGACTTTGAGATGATTTTAATTAAGAAATTCTATATAATATTTTCAAATATATGAAATCATTTATTGTGATATTATAGTTATTTCACATCTTTGCTTGTCTCTCTGAATTAATTAGACGGTAATATATAGATTATGAGTTATCAACTTACTGAGCTATTATTTGCTCACAGTGTTGTTGTACACGTTTTCAGATCAATAGAACTTTTGGGATCATAAGACACAGCCTTAGCAGGGTGTGGATCCTTTTTGCTGCTAAGGTATCGAGAAGTCATGTGCTCCACCTCATGTACTAGATAGAAGACTTGTAACTCTCATATTATTGGGATATTGAGAGACTTTGATATGTGCTATATATAAAAAAAAAAAGTAATTTTGTACCTTGTAAAATATAAATCTTTCATGACTGTGTGATGGTGTAAACACTAGGGTTGTTACATGCTCTAAATGATCATTATAACTGCGTGGTTTGGTTATATGTGTCACTTTCTTATATTATCTAGAGGAGTTATGCACAAATCTTTTAAACAAATTAGCAAATATATTTGATCATCCATAATAAGTTGCGAGCTCTGATTTAAACCACCATTTGAAATTGGGGTCGTGACAGGGACGTGCATGGATTGGGATGCACCGGATTGTGCGTGGATATCCGGGGCATGGAGCCAAAGGAGGAGGCTTTGAGAATGAGTAGCGATGTCCAGGATAGCGAGGAGATCGAGCAGGACTCTCAGAGCATACTTGGGACATGGCGGACATGCGATGGGAGTAGAGGCGCGACACACTCCTACTCCTAGTAGGATTAGGACTCCTAGTCCAAGTAGGAGTTGGACTAGGGCAATGACGATAGTTGCCGAGGAATTCAGGTCCAAGTAGGGGCCAAGCGGACAGGTGGCGATGGATGTAAGGTGGGGGCCATGCCATGGTCAAGTCCTAGTGCGAGTGGGACTTGGACGACCGTGCGGATCAGGGGCAGGTGAAGTCTTCAGGCCGAGCAGCTTCCGAGTCTTGAAGACTGACTTGGAGGAGGACTTCTGGACGTGCAGTAGAGGGAGAAGTCCATATGCTGGCCGAGTTCGAGTAGGAGCTGAACGTGGAAAATCCGTAGTGCGCGTAGGACTTGGGATGGAGGTTTCCAAGTGGTCGGATCTTCTTCCAGAAGTAATAGGAGCTTGAAGACAACTAGGAGAAGAACTTGGAGAAGTTAGGGCATGCACCCCTCGCTGCAAGGAAGTGGGACGGTTTGGCCAGGTGTCGGCCAAACTCCTAGTGCTAGTAGGAGTTGGTGCATGGTCGGACCTCTCATCTTCAAGAGGGGGCCAAATTTTCCAAGTGTCTTGGGAGTTGGATTAGAGTCTTATTGGGAGGGTTTTTTCTAAAGAAGATTAGGGAGGACCTTGAGGGACCGAGTTGTGACTTTTGCTCAATATATTCTCTAGTTTTCCCCTACATTGTGAAGGCTCTCTTCTCTCCAGATGCGTGGGTGTTTCATTGTGCATCCAAGGGTGCATCCAGCAAGGTTGCAGGGCGGTCGAGACAAGGCTGATTTGTGATCGAGAAGGATTCGGTTGAGCCACACACATTGGAATTTCTGGAGCAGAGTCTTAAGATGTGACACACGATTCGGAGACCTTCCACGACTCCGACGATCCCAACTCCGGCCGCCCTCCTCCTCTCCCTTCTATCTCTCTCTCGACTACGGCCACCAGAGGTTAGAACCGGTGCCTGTGGCCAGATCCGGTGCACAAGCGGCCGGATCTCGCGCTGGCTGCCAAATCCGGCACACAAGCGGCCGGATCTCGCGCTGGCGGCCAAATCCGGCGCACAAGCAATTGGATCTCACATTGGCAGCCGGATCCGATGCACAGGTGGCCAGATCCCCCACATAGGCATCTGATCCGATGCACAGTTAGCTGGATCCAGCCGCAGGTGGTTGATTTGGCGCACAAGCTGCCGGATCTGGCAGCTGGCAGCCGATCCGGTGAACAGGCTGTCAGATCTAGCCGGACAATGTGCCGAATTGGCTCCTTAGATCTGTCCAACGTGGCTGCTGGATCAGCAGCGTGCCGCTGATCCGACGACCCATCTGGCTCTGACGACCATTGCTTCTCCTCGACAAGACAGCCGTCAGCGATCGGATCCGACTTTCGGATCTGACCACTGATGTTCGATTTTTTTATATTTAAAATAAAAGTTTCCAAGGAACGTTACCATCGCAAACCTCGATGGGGACAACTCCTGCACGAAGGTCCGGCAGGGCGTGCCCGCCGAAATATTTCGACGGGCGTCCTCCATTGAATGTTTCGACGGTAGAGGCCCGACGAAACTTTCGACGGGACCTGCCCGTCGAGCCTTTAGATGGGCCATCGCCGTCCAATGTTCCATCGGCGGATCTGCTGGAAGTAACTCCAACGGGCTAGCCCCTTCTAAATTTGGGAGGGATTGTGTGCCTTCTCAACTTCCTACGGATATTCTGTCGGTAATCCATCAAAATTTTAGAAGGATCGCTTGGACCTTCAGAAACTTGTTACTAACGGACGACTTTTCGACTATCCTCTTTCCATCGAAAAATCAAAATTTTCAACAGATTTCATCACATTTCCGAATGATATATCCATCGAAAAATTGAAAAATTCTTGTAGTGTTTTGAATGGCTTTGAGGTATAAAGAAGATAGTGCAGAAAGGTAAATGATAACCATCACGAATATAGAGACAATAAAGAGAAAAGATCAAAATGTTGAACTTCTATGAAGTGGCCAAAGTGAGGAGTTATGACATGACTCAAATGTGATGTGCTACCTTGAATTGAGGAGGAAGATATTTGTGGCCATCATCAATTTTGTATTTGGGAGCGCATCCGCCAAACACGAGCTCCACTGCTTCCTGAATAGATGGAGAACCCGGAGGCCATTAGTGGATGGCGTACACCTGAAGTCCTGGTTGGGGCGTAGGAAACTCAAAGATGCGAAGGAGATCACTTGTGTTGGCGATGATACAACATCCAAGAACAAAGGTCACAAGGAAATTTTTCTCAATGGTCAAGTTAGCATAAAAAAGGCGAACAAGGCGGGGGTAGATGCGTCCATGTAAGGACACGAGAGGATACCAACAATATTGAAAAACATTTCTTGGACGTCAAGCATGTCAATAGAGTCCCAATCAAGAGTAATTGCACACTTGACCGCACAAGTGTTGTAAAAGGTGTCATAGATGAGGCCTTGTGCGGGATTGCAAAAGAGGTTTTATCATAGACAGTAGGTGGTGGTGGAGACTCGAAGGAAGATTCAGAAGGAGAGCGACGACTAGAGGGAGGCTTGCACGACCATGAGCACAACCGTGGGAAGATGATGGTCCGATATGTGCATTTTTAGCATGGAGGAGGGGCCATCTTGTAAAGGGATTAAACAATGTTCTTAGTATGAGTTCGAGGTAAAGAAAGATGAGTTTGGTTGTAGGACTGAATAAGATGATGGTCCGATATCGAAGTAAAGGAAGAAAACAAGATGAGTTCATACTAACCATGGAGAAGAGGAGTTTAGCCGACAATGAAGCTGAGTGTCAAACGGACACTCGAGGAAGAAGCTATCCACACATTGTCGAACTGCCTTGTCGCCAATGATGACAAAAGGGACGAAAGGTGGAAAGGAGATCATGGCGTCAGTCGCGGAACGACGGCATCGATCACGTGAGCAAAATAGGGTTGGTCACATGTGCCCTACTTTTAAAAATGCGGCACATTAAATTTTTCATCCAGGTGGTCGACCGATTTGAGTAGAAGCGTTCAACCAACTTTTGTTGCCTCCTGGCAGTCAACCAAAAAATTGGGGCAGTTGAACAATTTGAGTAGAATAGTTTTTGTACTGTCAAGAAGATGTAGTCGGTCGAACGACTTATCTAACCGATCGACCGATTATATGAAAATAATGACCAACCTTATTTAACTCAAGTTGTAATTGAATTTACACTCTTATGTGGGTTATATAGGTGTTGTGCAATTTTCAACTCTAGATCAAAAGTGGGTTTGCGTGAGCAAGTCACTTTTACTTAGAATTGATATCCCGTTAACGTCCAAGAATTTCTAGTTCCTTTCTAAGCATACAAAATCTATTTTCGCTTAAGGACTTGGTGAAAATGTCAGCTAATTGAATGTCAGTGGGCACATATTCAATTGTAATATTCTTGCGATTCACATATATGTTTGGTCCTAAAGTGATTTATTGGATTCTTTTAGTCATTTCTATAGCACTAGTATTATCACACTTCATAGGTACACTCGTACAAACCATCCCATAATCGAGTAATTGTTCTTTGACCCACAAAATTTGTGCACAATAGTTGCCGACAGCAATGTATTCTACCTTGGCAGTAGAAAGTATGATGGAGTTTTGTTTCATAATAGCCCATGATATAAGGGAGCTACCAAGAAAATAATACATCCAACTTGTACTTTTCTTATCAACTTTGCACACAACAAAATCGACATCGGTATAAGCATGCAAATCGAAAGTAGAGTTCCTATCATACCATATGCTTCATCCACAAGTATTTTTTAAATATCGCATGATTCTTTTAACAACCACTAAATGAGATTCCGTGGGTGCAAATTGAAACCTAACACATAATCACACACTGAACATGATATCTGGTCTTGATGTTTTTAAGTAGAGTTGATCACCTATCATACTTCGACACCTATCATCCTTATCAAGCTTAGTTGATGTGCTAAGGTAGAGCTTGATTTACAATCATTCATTTCAAATCGCTTGAGCAATTCTTTGGTGTATTTTTTTTACTTACGAAGATTTTGTCCTTTATTTGCTTTGCTTGGAGTCCTACACAGAATGTAAACTCACCTATAAGACTCATTTCAAGTTTCTTTTGCATGAGAATTTCAAACTCTTTACATAGGATTTCGTTAAGGCGCCATAGATAATGTCATCAACATAGATATGCACTATTAAAATGTCATTTCTCATATGCTTTAAAAATAGTGTGGTGTCAACTTTTCCTTTTTGAAAATTATTTTCAATTAAAAACTACTTCGGCGTTCATAGGAAGCTCTTGGAGCTTGCTTTAATTCATAAGCGGCTTTTGAAAGTTTGAAACATGGTTCAGAAAATTAGGATTTTCAAAGTCTTCCAGTTGCTCTACATAAACTTTCTCATTTATGAAGCCATTAAAAAGGTGGATTTCACATCCATTTGAAAAAAATTAAAACCTTTAAAACAAGCGAAAGCCAGAAACATGCAAAAACATACAAATAGTTTCAAGTCGTGCAGCAGGAGCAAAGGTTTCATCAAAGTTAATTTCTTCAAATTGTGAGTAATCTTTGGCCACTAATCTAGATATTTTTCTCACAATGACACCATTTTTATCTAGTTTGTTTTGAAACATCCATTTAGTTCCAACAATTGGATGATTAATGGGTCCTACAAGATTGCAAACTTGGTTTCTCTCAAAGTTATTTAATCATCATGCATAGCATTTATCCAATTTGGATCACTTAATGAATTATCTATGCTAGAGGGTTCAACTTGAGAGAGAGGCTGAAAAAGCACAAATAATTTTAAAAGATTTCGAGTTTTGATTCCATTATCTATATTCTCAATGATTTTCTCAATTGGATATGATGAAACATTTCTCCGATTTTGAGGTATCATTTGTGGTATATCAAGTTGATCTATTTTTCAAAATCTTCTACTTGTTTTTCAATTTGATTTTCCTTTTCTTTTTCGCCACTTTGTTCGTTAGATGAGCTTTCTTTTAATCGAACTTGCTCTAATTTACTTATCACTTCAACTTCCCCTGTATCATCTTCTTCAACACATTTTCTCAAAATAAAATTATTAGTCTCATTAAATTTAAGATGCATGGATTCTTCGACCAAAAGGGTTCTTTTATTATAATGCTTTGCTAGTACTAGAAAATTTAAGAAAACTAACATCACCACACTTAGCATCAAATTTTCCTAACTTGTCTTTATTGTTCAGCATAAAATATTTGTCACAAAAAATTTTGAAATATGAAATATTTGGTGTTTTTTTCCAAAAATAAGCTCAAAACAAGTTTTCTTGGTTAAAGGCCTATAAAATTCTATTTTAATACATAACATGAAATGTCCAGAGCTTGTGCCCAAAAATATTTAGGAAGAGTGCTTTTGTTTAGAATGGTTCTTGACATTTTTTGTATAGTCCTATTTTTTTCTTTCAACCACTCCATTTTGTTGAAGTGTTTTGAGTGTAGAGAAATTACGTGAAATGTCATTTTTTTTACAAAATAGCTCAAACTTATTATTTTCAAACTCTCCACCATGATCACTTTTAATTTTTTATTTTTTTTATCAAATTCATTTTGTACTCTTTTTACGAATTTCATAAATGTATGAAAAGCTTCTCTTTTATGAGAGAGAAATAAAGAATGTGTAAAGCAAGAGTACTCATCTACAAGCACAAAAACATATATTTTTCCACTTAGGCTTCTAACACCAATGGGACCAAATAAATTTAAATGCAAGAGTTCTATGCTTATACAAGTACTAATAAAATCTTTGGATTTAAAAGATTTCCTTTTGGACAAGAGTCACACACATCTTTCTCAATTTTTATTTTAGGTAATCCTCTTACAATTCATTCTTAGAGAGTCTCTTTAATAGTTTAAAATTCACATGACCAAGTCTTCTATGCCATAAGGTTGAGTCATCATCTAATGCACTTAAACACTTTTCATTTTCCAAGTCATCAAAGTCAATGTTATATATGTTATTGTGTCTAAAGCCAATATGAAATAGATTTTCATTTTCATCTAGTATTAAACACTATTCTTTTCAAATTTTACTAAAGGGTTTTTATCATAAAGTTGACGAATACTAATTAGATCGTGCTTCAAGTTATCTACTGGACATACATTTTCAAGAAAGATTTTGTTATTTTTACTAATGTTACCAATACCGATAACCTTTCCTTTTGCATTGTCTCCAAAAGCGAAAGTTCCTCCATTCTTCTTTTTCAAGGTTATAAATTTTGATGCATCTCTTGTCATGTGTCTTGAGCAGCCACTATTCAAATATCATTTGCTTTCCTTCTTCTTTCTTGATGTCTCCTAAAGAAAACTAGACACAAAGATTTATCTTTTTGGTACCCAAACTTGTTTGGGTCCATCTTGGTTAGCATTGGTTATTTTAATAACCCAAACTTTCTTCATTCCAATTTTTTTTCCTTTCCTAATATTGCATTCAAAGAATAATGACCATGTGCACCACACTGAAAGCAAGTCAAATTTGAATTGTGCATATTTGCAGCCCTCACAAATGGGATTCTTGAATCATGCCTTTTTTCAGAAGAATTATAACCAAGACATTTATTATTGGATGCCACCTGGAACGACTAAACATAGCATCTAATAGAATTTTTGAACTTTTTCTTCTAATTCTTTTATTTTTGTGTTTAATATTTCTATCTCATTTCTTTGTGAACTAATGCATGTATTTGAGTTATCATTCTTCATTTTTAGTTCATTAATTAGGAGTTCTAAACTCATGTTCTCATCATTTAATGATAAGTACTTTTTACATGTATCATGTTGCTTATGTTTTTCATTTTTAACATTTTCAAATTTTGCCTTTACCCTATCATGCTTCTTTTTCAATGAACCATATTTTTTTATAAGCCTTCTAAATTCATCATGTGTATCGAATGTTCTTAGTTCATCACTTGATAAGTTATAATATACCTCTACATTTGCCATGAGACAAAAATAAGCTTCATCTCCATCACTTAAGGAAGAGCTATTTTTTTCTGCTCACTTTCATCCTAAGCCACTTGAAGTGCCATCCTTTTCTTTGAAGATTCAACTTCTTTGTCATTTCTTACAAGGTTTGTACTCATTCTTGTAATATTTAGTCTTTTTGCATTCAAAACAGGTAATTTGATTTTTACTTGTTGACTTTCTTCTAAATGACTCACCTGTTCTTTCTTTATTTAGAAAATCTCAAATACTTGTCCAAACTTTTTGCATAGAGTGCCAATTTTCTTTCATCGACATCCTCTTCATCTTCGCATGTTTATTCTTCATCAGTTTTTACCTTTAAGGTTAGAGCCTTTTTATTTGTGACACTTGCCTCATTATCTTCTTTCATTCATATCTCATAGGTTAATAATGATAAGATCATCGAAGTCCGGTTATTTAGATCTTTTTCTTCTATCACAATTCTCTACGTGTCATTTTGAAGAGAATGACAAACTTTTTTACTTTTTGAGCATTAGTCCTTGGCTCGTCCAGAGAGGCTAAGCCATTTACAACATCATTAAAGCATACAATCACACTATTTATAATTTCATTCTTAAGCATTCTGAATATTGATGATTTAGAAGATTTAATCTAAATTTCTTAACTTTGTCAGTTCTTTCATGAGTAATAATGATTCTTCTCCAAATTTCATTTACGTTTTGACAAGTAGAAATGCAATTAAATTCAGCAGTATCCAAAGCACAATAATTTTTTTTTTACTTTACAATCTAATTTAACCAAGAGTCTTTCTCCTTCAGTATATTCTAATGATGATTTTCCAAACAAGTTAAAACCATTTTCAATCACATCCCAAAATATCAATATTTATGGAACATACATATGCCTGCATTCTAATTTTTCAATATGCAAAATTTGATGCATTGAAAAGTCGAGGACGGATGGTTGATTGACCTTCACTAAGAATAAAGTTATTTAATGCCATGATTCTTAAAGATGATTAAATCTTAACACTTACTCTAATATTAATTGTAGGATCGTAAGGCATCAAGGGGGTGAATTAGTGTAGAAATTTAAATCTTAAGTTCCAAATTTCTTTTTAATAGCTTTTTCTTAAAATCTTTGTGAGAATGCTAACGCTAATGCAAAGGTAAAGAAGATGGGGTAGAAAGCAAACACAATATTTCTTGACAACGTTCGTCCCAACTCCTTGGCCTATATCCCCACTCCGACTCCTCGACCTCGAGATCGTCGACGTTCCACTATTTTCCTTCTTTCTAAAAGGGAGAAGGAAACCTTGTTACACTAAAACCATCTTCTTCTCCGCTCAAAAGGCAATGCGATCCTCTTTTCACACAGGAGCTTTCAAGATTACAACTTGCATATCTCTCTTGATCCCTCTGTCACAGCTCACACTTTGGGTCAAGGCGGTCGACCGATTTGGAGTTTTTCATGTTGTTTCAACTCATTATTTATTTCGATCGTGAGTTCGGCCAATGCGTTCTATGACCGGTCTCTCATCTTCAATTGTTTCTCTTGTTGTACATTCGGACGTGTATCCGGCCGACCGGTACTTCGATCGACTTCTCATCTTCAACTTTTTTATCTTGCTATTTAAATCGGACGTATACCCGATCGACCGATACTTCGATGTGCTTCTTAACTTCAACTATTTTATCATGTTTTTTAAATCAGATGTATATCTGATCGATCAATACTTTGACCAGCTTCTCATCTTCAATATTTTATCCTGTTGTCTAAATCGGACGTGCATCCGATTGACCGATTCTTTGATCGATCAATTGTCTTCGGTGTTCTAAATTGTTGGTCGTACATCCGATCGACCGGTTATTTGACCAATCTTTGATCTGATTGTGTTTCTTCGTTGTTTCTTCATCGACTTCTTTCCTATTAAACTTATCCCTATATAAGAATCAAACAAACTTATTAGTAACATTTGTTAGTCAATTTTGTTTGTTATCATCAAAACATGGGAATAGCACATGGATTCAACAATTGACATCATGTACATGGGATTCCACATCGCCCTCCTTGACGCCTCCAACGTCGTCACCGTCGAGGTTGACTGTTTGCTGTGCGGCCGCCTCCTTCACTTCGCCTTCATCCTCTAGCCACCTCTGTTGCGCCGTCGCCGCGTCCTCCGCTTCGCCCTCACCTTCCTCGATGCCTCCAACGTCATCACCGTCGAGATTGACTGTCCGCTATGCCACCGCCTCCTCCTCCGCTTCGCCCTCACCCTCCTCGACGCCTCCAACACCATTGTCGTCGAGATCGACCGTCTGCTACGCCACCTACTCCTCCTCGGTTTCGCTCTCGCCCTCCTTGACACCTTCTACATCGTTGCCACCTCTGCTGCACCATCGTTGCCACCTCTGCTGCACCATCGTCGCTTCCTCCGCTTCACCCTTCACGCGAAAAAGGGAAAAGTTAGGTGTTTAGATGTCATTCAATCTCGATCGTCAAAGGTGCCATGGATGATGGAAATCATGTCATTAAAAAAACATTAAATAAAAACACAGCAGCACCCGCCTCCTAGCGCTCTTTCCTAAAAAAAATCTTATAGAAATAGTATTTTTTTTCTAATTAGTTTTATAAATTTTCTTTGATTTAATATGTTCCCCTTTAGTTCGATTATTTCATGTGTTGGTTCACTTGTTTCAAAAATATCACGACCTATTATATATAGCATGTAAACTTAATTCTTGCAGCTGCCTTTAGTTGAAAATACAATTTTCTTTCCATGGCGGGGACCGAATTTTCTTTCCATGCCTAATTTTGATGGCGACGTGATGCTCATGCGACCACCGTCAATGTTCGTCCGGCTGGCTGCATGTACATACATCAATGTTTTATGGGTCCGCACAGCTCGATCTCTTCTGTGGGGGCTGCTGGACGGACCTGGGCACCTGGCCACATTTCACATCATCTTAGTTCACATCATATAATATGATACCAATAAAATAATTAACGGACCTTGTTTTTCTTTACTTGTCGTCGAACAAATTAAAATTCTAAATCCTAAGATCTGAAAGCTAAATTTTAAAAAAAATCTCATAAATAGAAAATAATTAAATTTTTACTAATTTCTTCTTAAATATTTATGGACTTGATTAAGTGATTAAATTTTCTAATGCGAGTTTTTTTATGTGTGTTAATAATGAGAAAGAACATATATAATTGATGAGAAGAGTATCTCGACTGGCTTCTCTCATTGGTCCACTGTTCTACTTCCATTTACAACATATAGACCAACTAAGGGGGGTAATCAACATCATCTCCGTCCCCACCCTCTTAGATATTTCATGGCTTCCTTCCCCGAATCCTCACTATTCGTCTATATATATATTAGATAATAAAATAAGCGTGTCATATATATATATACGTAAAAAATAAATCTGAGTTTTATAATTGATACTTTTATATAAACTTAGTGGACTCCGCGTATTGTGAAAATGTAATTGACGATTGGTTCATTTCGTAAAAAACTTGACACATTTCGTATTTACAGATACAACTGTGCACTATATATAATCATATAAGGTACAGACATGCACGTTTAAACTGGTGGGGAGTCAGAACACCAAGTTAAGATAAGGAGAGAAGGGTGGCAAATTAAAACAGCGAATTCTTCATTTTTTTCATTATATATATATATATATATGGGTCGATGGGTGGGGGACGATGGTCTGAGAAGATAAAGAAGGTTGCCTTGAAGCGTTTCTCTTGAAACTGGTCCCTTTCTCCAGATTTTGGCACCCTCTCGCATGCATGCCTTTCCACGATCGGTCGGTTCTGTGTCCCCCCCGCAATCCCATCACTGCGAATCTGCAAATCCTCTCTCTCTTTCTCTCTCTGTCTCTCTCTCCCCTCCCAAAAATGCATACAGATGCAGCCATGCAGGTCAATAACAAGTTGATGGATTGAAGTTTACCCCGAGCTCAGTGTTTATGCGATCCATGCGGTGGCGAGGCGATTGATGATAATTGAGGACAGTGACGACGTCCGATCGATCAGGGCATGCATGCAGCATTGTCGTCGTTGCCCCCGTTCTTCCGGAAATATGTGTGCCATGTGAAGCTCCACCACAGAACTCGGGAGCGCTTGTGCATTTCGACGCACAACGCAGACACCGGCAACGTCTCTTACTGCGAAGGAAAGACGTATTCTCGTTCACGTTTAAAAGCAAGTTGATCATATACCCCTTAATTGCCCCTTGGCCTTTTATTATTATTATTATTATTATTATTATTATTATTATTATTATTATTATTATTATTATTATTATTATTATTATTATTATTATTATTATTATTATTATTATTATTATTATTATTATTATTATTATTATTATTATTATTATTATTATTATTATTAAATGAGGGTGTAATTAATGCTATCCACCTTACCAGTCATATTTGTCGTTTCATTAATTTTAATGTTCATGCATATATATACAACATGATGAAGTTCAGTGTCTAAATCAAGAGGCAGTTATCAGAAAATTCGAATTAATAGTTAACATAATTGTGATGATCGTGAAATCTATAAAATGACCTTGATGATAAAGTAGAAATCTAGAAAATGGCCTTGATGATAAAGTAATATTCTTACGAATAATATAATCAACATAATATCTATTATTTAATTAGTAAATTAATTAATAAATAATCATATATTTTCTTGATGTCTACCGTAATATGGATTTGGTAGAAATACGAATTATTATCACCCTATATGATCATAATGCGTCACATGATGGATCAATATCCCACTGAAAATATTTTGTATACATATGATTTTAGATTCACAAAAAAAATATTTTTTCTTTTATGTTTTCTTATATTATATCGTCACCCAGTTTTAGGAGATCCTAACACTGGGTAAAAACAAGCAAAGTTGCTTTGATGTACAGGTCTTCTTTTGTGACTAAAGTATTCATTGCGAAAAGAAACTAAAATTAGCTTTTTATATAAAATTTTGAAAACAAAGGACTATAATAGTAGGAAAACTCCTTTCAAAAGCAACTCCAATTAAATATATAAAATTTATTGAAAAGGACCGGTGCTCCTTTTTTAAAAAAAAATATTTTTTCTTCTCGATTTTCTTTTGTAAACAAAAAATAATCTAAAATTTATTCAGACGCTACATACAAAGTAATGCAATTGGAACAGTAAAAACCACAGTATGATGTTGCACTTTTGTGATAGTGCTTTGTACCCACATTTGCACAGTCGTTTGATATGAGATGAAGGGATCATATCAATACACGTCGAACCGAGGGCAAAGCCGGTTTGAAGCATGGTTTAGGTCAGAGGGTGATTCGACGAGTCGACACGAATGATGATTGCGAACGAGAGGGAAAGGGAGACCTCGATCGGCATCGTTGCACATAGTTCCCTCCGTGGCAATTCGCAGCGACCAACGTCAATCGCCAATGTTGTCGCTCGCGCCCTTTGTAACATCCCAAAATTTTCACCCTAAAAGCTTAAAATAATTAGGTCATTTTGATTGTATTAATCCGTTCGTCATAATATAATCATAATAGTATGATATATATAAATGCAGCAGAAAATCTTCGTTTAACAAAATAAATTAGAATAGCCATTACCCCTTTAGTGGAACCCTATAATTAACACTAATAAAACTTTTGTCATAGAACAAAAGGCTAAGAGTCACTATTAATAACATTTCCATCATCAGTAGCCTAATAAATCCAATATCATGACTCGTTATGACCTAAATCATGTGCAATATCATCATCATGAGTTGAGCCAGCTAGCCATCAATCCAAACATATCAATTATCTACACGGATCCAGGATGCAGGATTTTCCAATTAGAACATGTAAAGGTCATGCATTTCATGTAATCATATTACATAATACTATATGTGATGCATTATCATAATAACAATACATATGAACATGCATGTCATGAACTATATCATGAACCTTACATGAAATTACATCATACTTACATTCATTCTTTATATAACATTCAAGAAATATAAACATCATGTCATATCTATTTACTTCTTCTTATCTATCATCCGCAATATCATACAATATAAACATACATTCATATCATTCATAAGCATTCATGATATAACTTATCATTTCAATTTCATTGTCACATCCTAGGAGTTTCTTCATAATTTCTTGATCCTTACTTCTTCATTTCTTTCATACTTTACATCTCTTCGGAGCTGCTTTATAACTCTTTGGATCTTCTTTTATTTTTCCATTCTTTTTTTTATTATGTGATTCTTTATGTGTCATCTTCATCCCTCATCTTTATCACATAATATTATCTTAACTTTCATTTCATATCATAAGTCATACTTAGGAGCACACACATCATAATAGTGAGGGAATTTATTCCTTGTAGATACACACACTTTATTATGAGGGACATTGTTCCTTAGAAAGTACTACACTGATATAGGACTTTACTTCTTAGACTTAGGTTCACTTGAAGTATATACATAAGTATAAAACTTTATTTCTTCATCATCTTTAACTTTCTTTGTTATAAAATACTTTGAAGATAAACTTCACTTTTATTCTTACTTTATCTTATAACATATTTCATCTTTACATTGGAAAATCTCAAACATCTTTTAGGTGATGACATTATTTTCCGAGAAGTCTCAATCACTATATGATGAAAAAATATTTACTACTCATCTTTACATTCAATACTTACTTTTATTATGTTCATCATATATCATGTTTCGTCTTTGCTTAATAATACATCATTACATTGGTTGATAGGGAACTGAAAAATCTCAAATACCTCTTAGATGATGACATTATTTTTCAAAGAAGTCTCAATCACCGTATAGTGAAAGACATTTACTTCTATAAAATCTCCAACATTGGTGATGACTTTATTTTCCAAAAAAGTCTCAATCACAATAAAGTGAAAGGCATTTACTTCTTATCACTTCTTTCATCATTACATTAGTTCATAGGGCACTAAGAAATATCAAACACTTTTTGGTTGATGGCATTTATCTTTCATCTTTACATCATTAGATTAGTTCGTAGAGAATTGGGAAATATCAAACCTTTTGGGTGATAGGAATTATTTTTTAAAAAAGTATCAATTACCATGAGGTGAAAGGAATTTACTTCTTGTTCTCATCTTTCATCTTTACATCATTACATTAGTTCATAGAGTATTGAAAAATCTCAAACAGTTTTTGGATGATGGCATTATTTCTCAAAGAAGTCCCAATCGCCATGAGGTGAAAGACATTTACTTCTTATCCTCATCTTTTATCTTTACTTTATTGAAGGATTAGGGCAACATCATTACAACTAAATCAGTGGCCCTTATGAAATCTCAAACATCATTTCAGGTGATGACATTATTTTCTAAGAAATCTCAATTACCATGAAGTGAAAGACATTTACTTCTTTAACATAATGTGTACCAAGTTATTTCCTTCAATTTGGTACTTTATTAAGATCATCAATACATCAAATATTCACATCAATCTTTCATCTTTTAACCTAATTACGATTGAGCCTATCTAAACGTGTGTCTAGATGATCGTCAACAAATCAATCAATATTTTATGAATAGCATCATATATAAAATATATGAAATATGATGAAGCACTATACATCAACAAATAATGTATTTGAAATGTATATAAACATATAAAGGGAATGCATAATATTAACATAATAATTGTTGACATAAATAATAATATGTCACTTTTCTTCCTTGACAATTCTAACACATCATTAATCAAAACATTATAACTCTATACGCAGACGTTCATTTTGTTTAATTTTAATTTTCCTACAAACTATAATTTCATAGAACCACATATAAAATTTATGAATTTTATCTTTTTGAAATTTAATCTCAAAATTCATACAACTACCAAGATCTATCTTTACATAGTATTCTAGAAGTAGACACTAAAATATTAATAACTTAATCTATACTTGTTTATTTTAAGATGATTTAAATTTCCACAAAAAGATAATGTCAAACTCTTAACTCATGCATACATTTCAAACTCTAATTCAATGTTTCTAAATTATTATAGATTCTACAAATTCATGTTGTTGTTACCCGAGACAGCATGATAGTAGTCTGTTTTCTGGATCATAACTATTTTTATACTTCTTCAAATCATATGAAACAAATTGTTGTGAAAACTAGACTTTGAGAGATTTCCATACATGTATTATTTTAGTTTTTGGATAAGTAAAACCTATCCAAATAATTATTACAAGGCACTCACAAATTTAATAGATTATGCAACATAAATCATAAAACTCTCATTCATACAACACTTATTTATGCAACCCTCAATCAAAATCCCTATCAAAAATAAGATATTCTTGAAATTCTCAATCCAAAAAAAATATCGTTGAGAGGGGAGAGAGGGTCTAGATCCCCTTTACATATATTTAAGTTTAGATCTAAAATTCATTTTCCTAATCATCTTGTATCATCATTCATCATCTAGAAGCCTCTAGGTCTTTTTTCCTTCCCTAGAAACTTCGATCTTCTTTTTGTTGATCTTAAAACATAGCCAATATGAAGAATAGGACCCTAGATCTCCCGATCTTGGCTTTCTTAGTGGATAAGAAAAAGAGAGAAGAGGGGTTGACGACTAGCTTTCTGGGGAATTAATAAGGTTGTTAGTCTTTTATATAGGATTTACATTAAGGTTTTAACCAAAAGCTCAAATACCTTAGTTCAAAATTTCAAATTGTTACATCCTCCGTCGTCGCATAGAGAAAGGGGAGGAGACGCTCATGAATCGGCCGAACCCTACGAATCAAGAGTTCATCTAAAACTTATCTCTTCATCTCAAAGCCTTAAAGGTGTGGATGCATAGTGCAACCATACTAATATTCCTCATGGTTGTATTTGAATAGAAACTATTGAGAACTAATTGATTAGATAGAAAAATTTACGTTTGATGTTTGGATAAAAAATGTAATGATGTGACTTTAAAAATTTGATTTGATAGATAAATTTTAATAGATATTTGGATAAAAAGTAAAAACTAAGGATATAATTTATTATTTTATGTGGTATAAAATTATAGTAAATTCAAATATTATGTATTTATTTAGGTAAAATAATAATTTATGAAAATTATTTATATTAATATCATAATTTATGAAAAAAATATAATTATTTATTATTTTCATGTGTTGTTAATATTTTAATTTATGTAAAATATTTATATTAAGTTAAAGAATTTATTTTATAGGCTGAATGATAATATATTAATAAATAAAATATTATATTGATTATTATTTAACATAACATAAAATAGTTTAATGCATAATATTAACATTAAATAGTAACTAATAATATTTAACTAAAATATAATAAAAAATGAAAGTAAAAAATAAAAAAGATCACGTTCTTGCTTTTGACGAGAATTTTGAGCGAGAATCTTTGTTCTCTTCATGCATCACGTTCCCATTCCCGGTCCAGTAGTTCAAATGTTTAATTCTATGTCAAACACAACTCGTAAGATTTGTATACATTAATGTCGATAGTTCTATTGATTTGACAACATTTTCAAATGAATGCTAAAAATTTTAGCAGTGATAATATACAATATCAATAGACATTCAATTGGGGGGAGAAAGAAAATACAGTATATAGTGACACAAGGAAAAAACAAGCTCAAGGGTAGACATCACAACTTTTTCAGTGACGCCACTGACCTTGGTGGTGGTAGAGGGCGGTTCATTTATCGTTTTTTTAATTTTCTCGTGATCTATATCTCAACAGTCCAAGTTGAACAAAATTCCTTCAAAATATATAAAAATAAAACTATGCAGTGTACATTACATATGATTCTAATCCCCCATGTCATCATATCTCTTATCCTGGGGGCTCAATCAAAGCCGTCATTGAGATTTCATTGAGACCCAGAGCGCGCAGTCTCCCGTCGGATTAGAGACCACCATGTGAATGGCTTTAACTCGTTTTAGGCGATGGCGAAATGTGTGTGATAGTGACCATTTAATTTTGGCGTTTGCAGTGCTCATGTTTCTTTTATTTTCTTGACTTTTCGGCCGTTCATTTGTTAGACTACTGTTCGTTAGATATTTTGCTTTCATCTCGCTCGTTCAAATGATTTGATCTGGGATGCGTTTTCCAGCCCAAATAATTCGTCTAATATATTATAAATTATTATTATTTGTTATTAAAACTTGAAATAAAAAAAAAGACAAGGAAATTTGTCCTCAAACAATCAACTTTTCCAAATGATTTTGCAGGACGCTTGCTTTCCCATAATAATATTTCAAAAAATTAATAACCGAAATTTAATTTATGAATTTCAGTAATACGAATAATACATAATAAGTTGGCAGAACTTTTAACTATATCCAATAGAAGTTCCATCATGTAATGAATATCGTAAATCATATAAAACTTTATATCAATATTACAATTTTCTGGGAGTGGTTTATATATAAATAAAAGTATAAAACTTACGAATAAAATTACTAGCTCCTATAATTTTTATGGACCAAGTTCGAGTAATTCCTAAAAAATGATATCACATATAACGGAATTATATATATATATATATATGGGTACTAATCATACGCTTATTAATCATAAAATCATCATAAATCGAATTGTGATTAATTATTGTATGAGAGTCGGTAGCATATATATATATATATATATATAATATTAAGTGTGACCTTCTATTCATTGATATATAACCATCGAATTCTAAATTTATAGTTGTGATTGGCGGAATTAATCACCCATGTATGCGTAAAGTGAAAAAATAGTAGAAGATAATATTTTAATGTTCTAATAAATTTTTTATAACAAATTTGTTAATGCGAACAATAAATAAAAAATATTTCCATATTTTTAACATTACTTATAAAAAAAGTTGTAAAGTTATTTATTATTAAGAAAAGTAAATAGAATGCGAGAAGAATCACTAAACTGAAAGTATAAATTTGATTTAGAAATAGAAATAAAAGTTAAACCATCATTAACTCAATAATAGTAGTCATTAACACCCTATTAAAAATTATAACATTAATATCTAAAATTAAAGGGCCTCAAATTAACGATGGGCCTAATGACTTGAGCTGTTGAGCAGTCTTGCCATATATATATATATATATATATATATATATATATATATATATATATATATAAACAATTTCTGAAGTTGGAATGAATCTTCACTCATTTAATTCGTCTCCAAATTAAATTATGTAAATGACAAGATCCAAGTATTAAAGGATTTGTATCTTTTTTTTTTTCAAAATCAGGACTAGTTCAATTTCATACTAAACTTAGTTACCATTGAATTCAATGCTATAATTAATGAACATTGGAGAAAATACCACAAATTAAGTTCAAATCTAGAAAACAGTGATTAAATTGCCACTGAAATTGGCGTGAAAACTCTGCAAACTAGAAATATGAAATTTTCCACGTTGAAAAAATGACCCGACCAAAACCGTTCGCGTCATCCGGCAGCAAGTATTGTTCAATTTCGCCACGTCATGCGCATCTGCGGTGAATTTTACATCGAGATCTATCTCTGAGAGCGAACGTAAATAAATTGCATGTGACGACCTCACTAGATGACAAACGATTAACACAACAGAAAATAGAAACGATACATTGAACGAACATTTTATAATCACAAAGATTAATCGACCGAAATTTCATGAAGAATTTTATGTTGAAACGGGTATCTAATTACATCTTTAGTTGTGCGTGCATTAAAAATGCGACACGTGCTCAACGCTACACCTTTGTGAATAATAGGAAGCAAATAAAAATCTAATAAAAAAGAATAATCTGAGTGACAAATTTGATAAAAAAAATGGCTGATTAAAAGTAGAAAAAAAATCGAATATATAAGAAGAATGTAAAAGGTGCTACTGGCAAGATGCATAGGTTGGCCACTATAAGCAGCGCCTGAGTAGTAGTAGCAGGGAGAGGGGCACACGTGGAGAGGAGTAAAGCGTACAATTTTTTTTATAGAACAAAAAGCAGGGGACTCTTCACGTTTTCACTGCACGGGGGTCGTCGTCGTGTACTGGCGCCCGTGTCGTAGTAGCATATAATACATGGTTTTGTGTGTGTAATTTAGCAGCTCTACTTTCTCTCTCCTCTCTCTGTCTATCTATTTGCTTTTCTTTTTTTTTCCCTCTAAAACACACGATGGTGCAGATAACGTGCATCTTTTTCTTTTTTGTTTCCTAATTATTTTTCCAACAGCTAGCACTCAACATGTATTACACTAAAATACTGAATTAGGAGATATTTCTTCCGCGACAATACAATAGAAAATTGCTGATATTTTTGGTTTTAAGGCGGTATCTGGGTGTGTGGTCACAGGCGTACATGGCCATATATATTGATGTCGCTGCAACAGCCGTGTTAGCGAGCTGAGAGAGAAAGAAGAGAGAAGAGAGGAGAGAGATCAGATGAGTCAGTTGGGTGAGTGACACATCTCTTGCTTCTTCGTCTCTTTTTCTCTCTCCTCCTTATTTGAGGGAGGTAAATTTGTTTATTTATTTATGGTTCGTTTCATTGATCTCCATGCGTTATTATTTTTTTCTCTTTTGTGCAGCATGATTCGCCTTTCCTGCCCCCATATTTTGCTGTTGGATCCGAAGACTCAGAACTTGAGCTGCTATTGCGACCTGGTTCACAGCTGGGGGTGGCCTTTTTTGTGCGTGGTGTGCTGTTCTTTTAATTAGCGGAGTGAGAGGGAATTAGCAGCAGGGGGGAGGGAGATGGGGGTTCAGGTCACCGGGGCTTCTTCCATGCATTGGTGCCACCATCTGCCTTCTCCTTCTTCCCCCATCACCACCCCTGCAGCCGCCGTCCACCATACCAGCCATTCGGCCGCCAGCGGGTGCTGCTCCTCGGCGTCCGTCCACTGCTTGGCATCTGTTTTCTCATCCCTTGGTTCCAAAAAGTTTGCCCCGGTCCACGCCGGGGGCGAGCGCGAGCTCACGTCCCCGTTCCTCCTCGGAGCCGCTTCCACAAGCCTGTTCAGGTCTCACTCTTTCGAGGCTGTCGCGACGACTACGACGACCGGTAGGAGGAGGACGGGGAAGGGGCCAAGCCAGAGGCGAACTCTGAGGAGAGTCTCCAGCGCCAGCCTCGACTACTTCACGGACGACGAGGACGACGAGGAATTCGTGCAGAGGATCCAGGAATTGGCCTTCCAACTTCAGCAAGAGCAGCAGCAACAGAAGCAGCAGGAGGATGAGGAGGATGAGATGAAGGATCCGTGGGCGCCGCCGATTATTCGTCCAACCAGTATGATCTGCGATGCCTCCTCGTCTTCTTCGTCGATCTCTTCTTCGTTTTCCTTGATCCCCGTTCCCCCGCCGATCTCACCTGCTGCGCCCCTCGGGAGAACGCACGAGCCCGTCGTCGAGCCGCCTTGGCCCCCCGTCCAGCCCGCACAGCCGGAGTGGCCCAATGAGATCGTGCCGGCGATGGTGGAGAAGAACGCCAACCGGGTGGAGCTGCCGCTTTCTCTGCGGATCATCAAGGAGAAGAAAAAGAGGTGGGAGGACGGCGCCTGGGAAGAGGAGGACGCCGATTCTGCCGCTTGGCTCTGCTCCGTCAAGAAGGCCTTCTCCTCCATGGTGTTCATCATACGGGAGCTCCAGAGCTATACCCTCCAGCTGCGGCAGGCCCTCTTCTACGAGGACCTGCAGGGGATTCTGGAGCGCGTCCAACGCGAGATGAACTCCTCCTTCGTCTGGCTCTTCCAGCAGATCTTCTCCTGCACTCCCACCCTCATGGTCTCCGTCATGTTGCTCCTCGCAAACTTCACCGTGTACTCCATGGGCCACGGTGCTGCTATCGCGGCCCCGGCCTCCGCGAATCCGCCCGCCCAAGCGGCGGCCACCGTGCTGGAGAGCCAGCGCGAGGATCATCATCGTGACAGTTCGAGATTCGATGACGCGGCCGTAAAGACGTTCTCCGTCGGGAGGTCCGCTTCCGTCGGAGGGAGCGGCGGAAACGGCGGCGGGAAGCCGAAGCCTGTGGCAGGCGCCACAGATGACGGGCGTTCCGGCGAGTTCTCTTGGTCTTCGTACAGAACGGTTCTTCCCGATGGCACCTCCTCTCCTGTGCCAGGGGTTGTCGACAGGGAGGATGGAGGTGTGATGAAAGACCATCAGGGGGCTCCTACCTCTGAAGAGGCGGCGGCTGAGGAGGCGAAGATGTGGAAGGAGGTATTGGACACCGTGCGCAAGATGAGGGCGAGCGCCATGGACGAGGCACTGTTGGAATCCGACGTGCTTCAACAGTTCGTGGCGCCAGTGACCGTTGAATTGGAATGGGAGGACTACTCGGATTACTTGAGGACGGAGCTCATGTATCAGCAGGCCGTGCACCAGGAGCCCGACAATGTTCTCCTCCTCACCAATTTCGCTCAATTCCTCTACCTCGTCCTCCATGATCATGATAGGTACCCTTCTTCTTCTTCCGTTAATTCTTTATTGATTTTTTTTTAACACATTCGAAATATTCTTAAGCCTTTTACGCCATATCAAATAGATTCCATTAAAATCTTTGCTCTTTCCATTTTTTGCATACCATTAATTTGGTTGTACTGTCTGCTTCTGCAATTATTTGCTGTCCTTGGTTGTGCACGATTCTCTCTCGTTAAATATCACATCATATTCAGAATTTATGTCTGGTAATGAACACTTTGAAGTAAATTAGTACCTCTATAGGCGATATTTGTTAGTGATATTACTGTGAAGTTGATGTTCATTAGTTTACTAGAGGGTGGAGTGGTGAATCTGATTGCATGTGCATGTGACACCGCTGCAGGGCGGAGTACTACTTCAAGAGGGCGGTGGGCGTCCAGCCTGCAGACCCGGAGGCTTTGACCCAGTACGCGACCTTCCTGTGGTTGGGCAAGAAGGACCTGACTGCGGCCGAGGAGACTTACTTGGAGGCCATCGCCGCGGATCCCTGCAACACCATCCATGCCGCTAACTATGCACATTTTCTCTGGAACACCGGAGGCGAAGACACTTGCTTTCCGTTCGACAGCGACGACGTATAATTTAAGCACGTATATAACCTTGTGATATGGTGGTATAACAGCATTCAGTAATACAACAAACGATAATCTGAGTATTGAACAGAGAACGTATACTAGATGGAGAATTACTTAAGAGGTTGATGATACAGAGTTCAGCGTAAGCATGGGGACTAACTCCTAGCTGTTCGCAGTTGTTACCTATGGAGAATCCATAATCTATCTGGGCGTCCTCGGGCTGTGCAGAAATGAGTTCATGATTAGCTCCACATTTGAGATTTTTGTCTACCAATGATTCATGTGGAGGTCCTGCTGCATGGAGGTCTTTGTCTGCGCATGGTAGGTGAAAGTGAAGGGGACACAAATATATACGAGATAAAATTGCAAGGGGTTCTATTCTAGCGATCGTCTGGTAAACTGTGGCGGCCAAAGCATCGTGACTGCACATGCTCCATTTGATCAGTTGCGCCGCGCCCACCCACATGAAGCAAGAGTCCTGCCTACCAGGGGAGAGATCAGAGATGAACACACTGATCAGGGCATGGTTTCCAATCTATTAGTCTCTCATCATCCTTCCAATAAAAAAATGTTTTTTTAGTTCTCTTAATAATTAATCTTTTTTTTTTGTGGTATCTCATTGAAATGTAACTATTTTGGCTTAATTTTGTAATAAGATGATTAAAATGTTACTACAAATTGCAATCAGAGATCCTGTGGAAACTGATTAAAAATGCTACTACAGATTGTCATTCATAGTCTAGGAGTTGAGAAATCAAGATGATAAACTACAACCAAACTCCCTGTTCTACAATGTACTGTTTCTTGTAGAACATCTCACTATCAGGCTCACATGGAGCTGACTGATGAGGAAGGAATGACTTTAGTTAATGCTGATTTCAGATAGCCTAGGTGTTAAAGCAGTACCTGGCTACATTGGACAAACACAACAGACACATGGAAGGATGGATGGATAGATTAATTAATTATTTTCCTCAGCCTCAGGTCATATGTTAAACAAAGTCGGGATTTTGTCGAGATCGCTTTCGCATTTGCTCCCTGTTGGCCATATGGCCTTGAATAAATTAATACATATGAAGACTAAATTAATAGACGGCTTTACAAAATGTCTATAAAGTTAGGCAAATAGCATTGATGATCCCCCCAACCCCGATGAGATAGGTGCATCTCTATCCGGATCGTTCATCGTGGCAATCAAAATAAATTGCAGCGAAATTGCATAAATGTCGATGACAAATCAACTGCGAAGCGAGACTTGATTGATCAATGCGACTTTAATCACCCCGTCTGTTTCTTTCTTTCTTAAGATAAACCAAGTGGAGTGGATTGGGAATGTAGAGGAACAGAGGCCCGGGGCCTCTTTGCACATTCTTCCACTGCTTCATCCTCTTCCTTTCTGCATGCACAGATGAACGGCGCCACTGCTGCTGCATGTGATCCGACTCCTCTGAATTGAGGCCATGCAGAAGGTGCCAATCAGAAAGAGGCGACGTCGGTCGACGTGCATCTGCACCACCACCAACTCGATCTGCCATCACGGAAGTCATATCTTCCACTGGACCATCTCTCTTCCTTCCTGCCTGCCAAGTTGTTCATCCATTTTTCCTTCTTTTTGTTGTACTTCGTTGTCTCTTCCCTCCATCTCCTTAATCAATTAATTAATTTAGTGCTACTTTCCTTTCCTTTCCTTTGCTTTCACTTCGTTTACCAACACCATGCACGACGGCCATGTCGATCGATCTCTGGGACCTCAATCTCACTTTGCATTCGAATAATAACGACAAGGACTAAGGGGAACATATATATATATATATATATATATATAGGAGGAACATGGAACATACATCCCATCCATCTTAATCACTCATGCGTATGTTTCTCAATAACAAGATTCGTCGGCATATACTCGATTACATGTCATTAATTTAATGCTTGCCCATTCGAGTTGGTACTAACAATTCTAGATGCTCTTATAACGCCTCAAAAATTTAGGGGTGAAAAAAATCGGGGTGACTTGGTTTACTCTGAATTTTTAGAAGTGGAAATCTGATCCTAGATTCGGTCTCGATCGGGTCCGGATCTGAGACGTTTCGGTCAAATCGAGACAAAAATTAGAAATTTCATCGAATTTGTTCATAAAAAAGTAAAATAATAAAAAATAATAAAAAATAATATTATTGTATAAATATGATAACTATCAATTCAATTGTATATATGATAATATAATATAATGTATATATCAAATAAAATATAATTTTTATTTAAAATAAACATAAATATAATATTTAAAAATAATTTAATATTTAACCAGATCAGGATCGGTTCCGGATCAGACCTGATGCCAGACCGGTCTCAAGAAAATGAGATATGGTCTCGACCTGAATATCCATTGTGACAGGAAAAAACTTGAAAAATCTGGATTGATGCAGTCTGGGTCGACCGGGGTCGTTCCGGTCCGTGCTCACCCCTACCAAAATTAGCCTCATTTCACGTGTCGCGAGCGGATCCCGAAGTGTGCTATACGGTGGACAATGCAATAGTTGCCACCATGACAATGAAATATAGAAAACTAAGCAATTGAAAAAGATGAACACTCAAAACTAATCTTCATGAAGATATAGCGAAAGCGATAGAATGTAAATGACCATACGACAATGAGCCCAATAACATCAAAGTGTGGTATGACGGATAGCCAAAATACACCATAAGACATGAAGTATACAAAATGACAAATTCAACATAATCCAAATACATGATCCACAAACATTATAACATAGTAAGGCTCAACATGAGGCTGATATATACCATATGTTAACTATCATCATGAGCTCGCCATTGACTTCATCCAACTCTTCCATACCAGCGAACTCGGATGTAGGGGAAGTTTACCTCACATTAATTGTATGTAAGGGTCATAAAAATAAGCAATTCAATAATCCATAAAAATGATTCAATTAAAATAATAAGAATTTCAATATGAACCATCAATTCTCAGTTTCATATTTCAATTCCATATATCTATTGCATTAATATCTTTTAATGCGCAATTATCCATATCCATAGTGACAAAAAACATCCAATTGCATTCATCCTTCTAATGCACAATATTTCACAATAACAATATGTTCTTGCGACTTAAGAAATTATCATGATTAGTTTATCAAACAACCTTTAGTGAGCCCTTCTCTCAACATGAGATATTTGGTTATCCTTGCGTCATTGGCTGATCAAGCCATCGGTCGCACATGCTCACAAATGACACCCGCATGGGCATGCCATTTCCATTACCCTTTTCATGCGGGCACACACAATAACCCATATCCATCCAGCAAGGATCAAGTACATATCTCAATGTGTCTTCAATACAATGACTCATTTTAATCCTACAACTTAACATGCAAAATCAGATTGTAAATGAGTGAATCAATAATGTGGTCATCACATCAACATATGCACCAAACATGGCATAACATAGTACAATATGAACTAATGAAAAATTAATAAAAAAATAATTGGGTTTAATCTTTAAAATAAGGCATTTTGACCCGTATTGACCAATTATATGATTGGTCAAAGAAAAACTACAATCAGATGTCCTATCTGATCGAAGGAAATAGGGACTTCCACGTCTAAGATCGATCGAAATATGACACTTGATCGATCGATTCATAACTCGACCGATCAAACCAGAGACTTTCGATTGTCATTTTACCTTAGACCAGTCGACTGGTTGAGTGGTCATTTTTTTATAATTTTTCTGCATTTAAATATTAAATTACACCTTAGTATATTATTTTTTTAATCAATTCTTAAGCAAAATTATATCAAAACATATTAAAAATAAAGAAAATATATTAAACTTCATCTAAATTAATTTGTATTATCATAAATATATTTTTAATTAATATTTAAATAATTGGATAAGGCTTTGTTGTTGTTGTTGTTGTTGTTGTTGTATTTAAATAATTGTATTAATCATATAAGATCGTATAGGATCGGATAAGATCGTAAAATCACGTGACCAAAATTAAGATCATATTAAGATCTTACACATAAGATTCTCAAGATAAGATCGAGATCAGTAAGGGGCAATAAGATCATAAAATCATAATATTTTAAGATTTAGATCAAGATCTTGACTACCTTGTTCCACCCTATATGATTCATGTATTTTAGGATTCATAAACTGCCTAAATTTGAGTAAACAAAATCACATTTCATTCTATGCATAACATTCTTAAATCTTTGTATGAACTTCCATGTTTCATATCAAATCCGTTACAATGAACAAAAAACGTGAAACCATGAGATTCAAACTGATAAAACAACTTGAATCCAATCCATTGAAGGAACATCAAGCTCAATTTCTCATTCCATTTGGTAGATGTAATGAGAATGGGTTCACCCTTACATACTTATTTTTGGTAGTGGACAGATTGATCTTTTGATTTAAAATTCCTAACTCACTCTAAACATCATTAAATTGAGTGATTCCAATTTTCATTCCGCAATAGACCTCTACAGGAATAACATATAAAATTTTCAAATTTTATCCTTTTACAGTGTACTCTCATAAATTCTACAAGATGACTTAACCATAAGCTATACATGTTAGACAATTTTGTAGTTGAGCCGTAAAACTTTAATAACATCCTATAGGAATCTCCTTTTGAGATGAATCTAAGCTGTGTAAAGATGACTTAATCATCTTTCGAGTTCATAAATTTCATTTCAAATTTAATAAGATGAAATTTTGGTGCATTTACAAGCTGCTCCAGCTTAACAAAGGGTCACTTTTTGGCCTATAACTTTCTATAAGCTGATCCAATTAAAACCAAAACCTACAAAAGCTAGACTTCATGACCTTTTGAATGATATATTATACATAAATTTTGGATAATAACAATTTGTTTAAAATCTTATTGGAACATGGTACATAATTTTGGACAGATTAAGGGTAAACAAGTTTCTAATATTTTAAATACATAACTATCACCATACATCCACTTAACATTAAGAGGCCACATGCTCAACAACATTTAGAGCTGAAAAGTTCATGAGGACTATGAATCTAATGAAGGATCCATTTATGTCACATCAATCAAATCCATAAGTTAAGACTTCTAATCCATATACTAGATATGGAGAGAGAGAGAGAGAGAGAGGGGGGGGGGGGGGGGGGGGGGTTCACCTTTACATACCTAGGGTTTTTGTCCAAAAATCTTTTTTTTTATTCATCTACTAACAATTAAAGTTCATGATCCATCATTTAATATGTCATAAACTCTTAATATTCCATCGTTACATTTTCTTGCTTTAATCCATTTGATGTCATAATATTATTAACTAACTTTAAAACTAATATTGCAATCTACTACCACTTAAATATCATTATAATCCATTAATCTTAGCTTAGAACATTTGTTTTATTCCCTTCATCAAATTTAATTATTTAACATTAATTAATTCTAATCCAATAACTTCTTAATTTCTCTTTGTTGTTTTTTGATGATTTGATTTAAATATATTTTAAACTGATATTTGTTGTATTTTGTATTTGATAAATGATATGTGAAATCATATTTTCATTATTTAGAGAATATTAGTATGAAAACAATAGAGGTTCACCAATTTTTTTAAAATAAAATTGTCTTATATCTTTTCCTGCCATGCACATGGGGTTATCAATTTTTAAACTTAGAATATATCTTTGTATATGATATATATGTGTTTTTATGGTGAGAGATAAATGCATCCTTTGTGTAATGTTCTCGCCATGGTAAATAATTAATATTATCACACATTTGTCAATTGCGCGAAGCGCGATGGATTCCCTAGTTTCAGTTAATATATCACATGCAATCTATCTGATATTTATTTAGCTTAATATAGAGATATAAAAGTTTATTTAATATAGAAAAAGACAAACAAAATTTCTCATATTTCTTATAATTATTTAGTAATAAATATTATAATAAATTTAAAATTGGTGCAAAGATTTTCACTAGTCTTATATTAAAATAAATTCAAAGCTGATGGCTCAAGGATAGTTTCAAAGTCATACAAGCTCAGGATTCTTTGTTAGCACGACGTCTTTTTTTCTCATCTTCCTTTTCTCCTTTCGTGGTTAGCACGAGTGTGAGTTGGATTCCACTACATTTCAAAATCTTGCCTCTGCAATGATTGCCCCTAGACGTCCAGTGACAGTCAGCGCTGCGCCGCCCTGAGGATCGAGGGTCGATGGGGTCGCAGGAATGGGAGGAGAAGGATTCGACGATACAGGGGAGTGCATAGGTCATGGGGGAAGTTCGGGGTGTGGGATATGGCACCGGAGAATAGGGGTGCACCGTCGTCAAGGGAGCCACAGGCGGTGAAGGTCCAGCAGGGTAAGGCCACGTCGGAGTCACAGTAGACGGCGGCCGGCCTCCCCGGAACGCACAGGTCATGGTGGCCTACAATAGATTGCCGAGAACTTGCCGGTTAGCATCCTCAGGATCAAAATCCTCAACCTCTAGACGTCGCTCTTCTCGGACGGCCTGCCTCTGGAGGTACACTCAGAGGACCAGGCCACCATGACATGCACATCGTGGAGCTGATTCATCAACAAAGGAATGCATAATTCATCAGGATCAGCTCGAAGAAGAAGTCCAGGAGCATGTTCGAGGACTTCAGGTGGTCATGGTGAACGGGCAGCATCGACAATTCCATGCTCAGGTACCCGATGTACCGTCAGTCGAATTCGTGGAGGAGGCCCAGAACGTGGCGGGCGGCCTTTCGAGCGGCTGCCTCTCTGCATCGGTGGCAAGGGAGAGGCGAAGGCAGAGATCGAAGTCGCGCTAGAGGCTGCGCTCGGAGAGGAAGCAGAAGGAGTCGGCGATGCACTTAAAGGTGTCCTCGGCAGCGGTAGTGGCTGTAGTGGAAGGGGAGTCGGAAGACAAATTGCCCGGTTGCAGGGCAAGGGCGAGGGACTTGTACTGCTTGCAGATGGTCGCTGGAGGGGAGAACGGTGAGAGGCGGAGACCTTGTAGTGATCGGAAGGGTCGGCGCACAAGATCTTAAGGGCGATCATGGCCCGCGGTGAGGAGGTCCGGACAGAGGCGGGGCTCGCAGTTCACGTACTTGAGGGCCGACTTGACTTCAGACTGAGAGTGTAACACCGAGTTAAGAAAATAAATAAATAAATAATATGAAGTCAAGTTTTAAAACCAACCCTCATAGCTCATTATTGAGTCCATTAGCATGAAAGGCCCAACATGTAGCCTATAAAAGCATTATTGCCCTAAGGCTCATCTTATCCACTCATTACCTCTCCCTCACTTCTCTCTCTTCTTCCCCAAGCACACTCCAATCCAGCAAGAGCAAAGGAGCTGTAGCAAGGTTCTTCTAAGTTCTTCTTCATTTTTGCACCCCTTTGATTTTCAGCATCATCCCCTTACTTCCTTCTCCAATCGGAATGCTTCGTAGGTGGAGAACAACAAGGGGAGGGCGATTATCGGTGATTGGAAGGGTTTCAAGCAAGAATCAATCCCAGAAGGAAGTGGGTGAATCCCAAATCCCTAACTTAATTAGCGTTAGGGCAGAATTAGGGTTCTTATCTTGAAATGTGTTCTTGATTAATGAAAGGATGTGGAAAAGGAACGATTGATTGTATTTTTGTGTTTGATTCCTGATTTGTGATTCCTTATGACTATGGATGTGTTTTGTATCATTCCTCCATGCTTAGATGATTGTTGTATGCATTGATTGCATTTTTGAATTGAAAATCGCTAAAAATCTGATTCTATCCGATTTTGTTTTCAAGACAATCGGTCGACCGATCTAGAATATCGGACGACCGGTGATATGAAAATCGGTCGATCGATCATTCCTTCTTAGCTCTTTTATAGGTTAGCCGATCGGCCGACCGAAGCTCATTTTACAGACCAAGCACTATCGGTCGATCGATCCAAAGATATTGGTCGACCGATGCCCAGAAAGCCGACCAAGATCATTGAATTAACCCAACACCATCGGTCGACCAATCCAAAGATATCGGTCGACTGGTGCAGAGAAATCGGTCGATCGACCAGAGAGAACCGGTCAACCGACCCTTATCTAGCATTCATTTTGATTGTTGATTGACCTAGATTCATTCCGTGATTGTGATATGCATTTCCCTACTGATTGAATTATTTTATGACTGAATCATTTGTCTTATGATTGATCTGTCCAGTGATCCAATCCTCTTATAGAATGAAAGAATGATGAAATGATAAAGAGATTAAAGTAAGAAAGATTAAAGGATAAAGGGAGGGTGGCCAGTCCATGTTAAGTGCTTATAGTGAAGGGTCGCTCCTTAGCCATGGCTTGATCACCCATATGCTACACAAGGCTGTATTATTTGCTCGGCGTAAAACCCCCAAAAGCTAAAGGCACCTAAAGGCACCTAAAGACACCCAAAGTCATGTAATGCTAAGAAAGAAGTACAAGCATAAAGAGTATTGTACAAATAACATGAGTATGATGATGATAAGTAAAGCATGATTATTAATCCAGCATGACTACTGTAACTCCTCATGATTATATGATTCATGATCTTTATCATCTTTTATCCATTGATACCTCAAATCGAATGATCTTATGCTCTCTACTTGATCTTGTTATAAGTGATTACTGATTCTGACTATTGCTATTTATTGTTATGTATTGAGTACTATGTGGATCCCCATTAGGCTGTATAGCTTACGGGAGGACCTCCTCCCCTGTGTTGATTTTCACAGGGCTGTGCCGCGACCAGCTCGAGGGATAATAAAGCACATGAACTGATAGATGGCATAGTTATCATTTCTCTATTTTTTGCATTTATGAACTTTGATGTAATTCATATATGATTCCTATTATGGAGACTTTGTAGTAGTTTGAGACTTCCGCTATTTGATATTCTATTTTCCTCTTTATCTTCTATTGATGACATGTCACTATTTTAATGGAGTTTTGGTCAATCCTTTAGTCAAAGTTATCGTATTTTCGTAGCGCCTTCGGAGAGATCCTCGTCACGTAGCGTTGGTCGATTTGGGGGCGTTACATTTTATGGTATCAGAGCCGCTGCTCGGACTCTTTTGATGTCTTATTGTATAGTATGGTATAAGAAAGGTTCATGTGCTATCGCTGAGCTGTCGCCACACTATCCACCAAAAGAGGACTGTAAGTCAAATTCATGTTTATTATATGGTATTGGTTTGTAATGTATTGTTCCTTCATGATTAAAGGATAAAGATGTCGAGACGATCAGAGAGGATCCAAGAGTGGGCCCGTATTGCTCCTGAAGCGCCAGAGGGCCCAATCACTGATTCGCAGATCTTAGCCCAGCAAGGTCGGGTACGAGGCCATGGTCGAGGCCGCACTCCCACCCGCAGTCGAGGATGAGGCCGCAGCGCGATGGCGCAAGTGCAGGATGAGTACGTTGATGAGACTGACCCATGGGGACGTCGCACACGAGAACCTCGACAAGAGGATCCTGAGGATACTATTCAGGCATTCTTGAGGCTTCATCCGCCACAATTCGAGGGCAAGGCGGATTTCTTGGATCGCATATTTAAGCAGCGCAATGGATAGAGATCTTGGATCGCATATTTAAGTTGATGAGGTGTGCTGAAGAGCGAAAGGTGTTGTATGCTGTCCACATGATTACTAACACTGTCATGGGATGGTGGAAGACCACGAGAGCCACCAGATTTAGAGGACTGGAGGAAGAGGAGATACCATGGGTTGAGTTTAAGCAGGCGTTTGCTGACCGCTACACCCATGAGCACGAATGGGTCAGTAAACACGAAGAATTTCTGGAGCTTGTGCAAGGAACTATGACTGTGGTGGAATACCACACTCAATTTGTCACGCTGGAGTAGTACTGCCCGATGCCATTTGTGGGACGCATCAGGGCAAATAAGTTCATTAATGAACTGCAACAGGAGTCGAAGACTGAAGTCCTATCTGGGGACTGTGGCACTTTGGAAAAGGCGGTGAGACTGGCTACTCGCATGGAGAAAGACTAGCAGAGCAATAGTGACCTCGGACTGAAGATCGCCGATTGTTCAGGAGGGACGATCGTCGCGATCGCCGCCACAGGCCTTACTACCAGAGAGAGCCCCTCGCTATGCTCAACTCTATCGACGCCCAGCACCAGCACCGCTTCAGGTATAAAGATTTCAAAATCTTAATTAAGAATGTGTTAAAGGGTAGAAATTAACTCACGTTTCGTGTAATAGCCTCTGAGACAGCTGCCACCTCCTCCTCGTCAGCCTCAGCCACAGGCACCAGTAGTTCAGCAGAGGCCTCTCTGCCCTCATTGTGAACGATATCATGACGGTGAATGCCGTAGGAGGAATGGTGCGTGCATCCAGTGCGGACAATTCAGACATTTTGTCCGAAACCACCCCTAGTTCGCTAGGGGAGGCCGTGATAATCGGGGTGCTGGAGGCACAAACCCCGTGGTTCAGGGCAGGGTGCACAACATGGAGGCGAACGCTGTCCAAAATGGTTATCAGAGGTACTCTTCCTATTGCTGATGTGTCCGCTATTGTCTTGTTTGATTCAGGAGCCACACACTCGTTTATTTCGGAGTCGTGCGCCCAAGCTCTTGGCTTATCTTTACAGCAGATGCCTCATGCCATGAGTGTGAGCACTCCCATGGGAGATCTTCACACGGTTAGGTACATTCCGAATGTACCTGTCACCGTGGAAAAAAAAAATTTCTCTGCAGATCTTATTGTTATCCCGATGATAGACTATGATGTCATCCTCGGGATGGATTGACTTTCTTATCATGCTGCAGCTTTACATTGTAAGCAGAAGAAGATCACTATAGGTGCACAGGACAAGCCAAAAGCAGTCATCAGGGGTACTCCATCAGAAAGCAAGAAGGTGATTGTCTCAGCTATGAAGGCTCAGAAGATGCTCCAGAGAGGATGCTGTGCATACTTGGCAAGTGTGGTAAAGACCGATGCACCGGTCACCACACTGCAACAGATAGATGTAGTGCGTGAATTTCCAGATATTTTTTCTGAAGATACTTTAGGACTACCACCGAGGCGGGAGATAGACTTCAAGATCGAGTTACTACCCGAAACCACACCCATCTCTAAGGCACCGTACCACATGGCACCTGCCGAGATGCTAGAGTTAAAGAAGCAGATACAGGAATTGTTAGACAAAGGCTTCATCCGGCCGAGTGTCTCGCCGTGGGGAGCGCCTGTATTGTTTGTTAAAAAGAAGGATGATTCAATGCGGCTTTACATTGATTACAGGATGCTCAATAAGGTGACGGTGAAAAACAAGTACCCTCTGCCCCGCATCGATCTTTTTGACCAGTTGTCCAAGGCATCTGTATTATCTAAGATCGATCTGCAGAGTGGCTATCATCAGTTGAGGGTTGCTGAGGAAGACATACCAAAGATGGCCTTTCGGTTTAGGTATGGGCATTATGAGTTTTTAGTAATGCCATTTGGGCTGACAAACGCTCTTGCAGCGTTTATGGATATGATGAACAGGATCTTTCGGTCCCACCTGGATGAGTTCGTCATGGTGTTCGTGGACGACATCCTAATTTACACATCCAGCCCAGAGCAGTATCGTGAGCATCTCAGGATAGTGTTGGAGACTCTGCGCCAACACAAGCTTTACGGCAAACTCTCGAAGTGTGAGTTTTGGCTGAAGGAAATCATGTTTTTTGGACATATAGTATCCAAGAAAGGCATTTCTGTGGACCCCACAAAAGTGGGAGTAGTGACTAATTGGACAAGGCCGAAGAATGCATTCGAGATTCGCAGTTTTCTAGGATTAGCAAGGTATACAGGAGGTTCATCAGAGACTTCTCCAAAATTGCAGCACCGCTCACGAACCTCACGAAGAAAGCTGAGAAGTTCATCTGGTCTGATAAGTGCGAGCAGAGCTTTCAGATATTAATCGTTTGACATCAGCACCTCTCCTTACCATTCCGACGGGAGCGAGGGATATGTAGTCTACAGTGATGCATGTGGGACAGGCTTAGGGTGTGTACTGATGCAGCATGGTAAAGTAGTGCCCTATGCTTCACGCCAGTTGAAGAAGCATGAGGTTAACTATCCCACACATGACTTGGAGTTAGCTGCAATAGTTTTTGCTTTGAAGATCTGGAGACACTATCTGTATGGGGAGACTTTTGAGATCTTCACAGATCATAAGAGTCTCAAATATATTTTTGATCAGAAGGACCTTAACATGAGGCAGCGCTGTTGGTTGGAACTCCTGAAGGATTATGAATTTGTTATTAATTATCACCATGGTAAAGCAAATTCAGTGACAGATGCGCTATGTAGGAAATGGGAAGGTTCATTAGCATACATCAGACTACGGGAGTATGAGATGCTACAGAAGATAGATCAGTAGTGTCCCAGACTTGGCAGAAATGGAGCGATGTGGATGATGCATCAGATGATGCCCAATATGATTGACATGATCATAGTTGCTCAGAAGGAGGATCCTGATTACCAAAAAGTGTTGAAGAGATGTCAGCATGAGCCGAAGGACTTCCAAGCGTCAGCAGATGGAGGAATTCGGTATAGGGATAGATTATGGGTTCCCTCAAATGCCATCATCAGATGGGAAGTAATGGATGAGTACCATAAGTCTGAGTTTGTCATCCATCTTGGAAGCACTAAGATGTACAAAGATGTACAACGCAACTATTGATGGCATGACATGAAGAGGGAGATAGCTGAGTATGTGTCTAGATGCCTAATGTGCCAGTAGATGAAGATTGAGCATCAGAGGCCATATGAGAAATTGAAGCCTCTAAATATTCCACAGTGGAAGTGGGATAATATCACTATGGATTTTGTATCCAACTTGCCCATGTCCAAGAAGGGTCATGATGCTATATGGGTGGTAGTTGACAGATTCACGAAGGCGGCACACTTTATCCCTATCCGGTGGAAGCAATCGGTAGAGAGTCTACTGGACTTGTATGTTAGAGAGGTGATTAGACTACACGGCATTCCAGCATCGATTGTTTCTGTGAGACCCCAAATTCACTGCCAGATTCTGGAAGAGCATGCAGGAGGCATTTGGCACAAGACTGAATTTCAGCACCGCTTTCCACCCTCAGACCGAAGGGCAATTTGAGAGGACTATTCAGACATTAGAGGACATGCTGCGAGCATGTGCACTAGATTGACAAGACAACTGGGATGAACACTTTCATCTGATTGAATTTACTTATAATAAAAGCTACCATTCCAGTATCAGTACGACGCCCTTTGAGGCTTTATATTGTAGGCCTTGTCGTTCACCCGCTCATTGGGGTGAAGTAGGTGAAGAGAAGGTCATGAGCAAAGAGGAAGTAAAGGAGGCAGTAGAATATGCCGAGAAAGTGGAGCTGATCAAGCAGAGAATGAAGACAGCTTAGGGCAGACAGAAGAGTTAAGCTGATAAGGGCAGACGTGAGCAGATCTTTTAGGCTGGTGATCAGGTTCTGCTGAAGTTGTCTCCCATTAAGGGAGTTATGATGTTCAGTAAATGAGGGAAGCTCAACCCTCGTTACATGGGACCCTTTATGGTACTGGAGTTAGTAGGTGAAGCATCTTGTAGATTAGCCTTGCCGCCCTCATATGGGAGAGTACATAATGTGTTCTACGTATCCATGCTTAAGAAGTACAAACATGATATTGCTATTGTTTTACAAATTGAAGAGCCAAATCTAGCTGCTGATTTGACCTTCGTAGAGTACCCGACGCGTATTGTGGAACGCAAAGTACAACGCCAGAAGGATAGAGATGTGCCTATGGTTAGAGTAGCATGGCATTTTCATCACGGCGATGAGGCCACATGGGAACTCGAATCAGAGATGCGCCAGTAATTTCTGCACCTATTCGGTAAGACCTCTACTTAGTGTAAAATTCGAGGACGAATTTTCTTTTAAGAGGGTAATGATGTGACACCCGATTAAAAAAATAATAATAATAAATAAATAAATAATATCAAGTCAAGATTTAAAACCAACCCTCGTAAATAAATAATAATAGGAGGACGGTTGGGATTAAGCGATTTGTGGGAGGGGGTGCACAATGGTGCCACATGGTGTCGCGGGGAGGATGGCAGAGGCGAGTGGGGGACGGCTAAGGTTGTGTTTTCTTGTGTGGATATTGGTGTGTAGAAGGATGATCCGACGGTGTAAGATGTGGTATTGGTGGGTGAGGTGCGGATCAGTGACGTACATGCTGAGTTGTAGTAGCATTGTCCACGCTAGTGCCTGCTCAGAGCTAAGGTGGATGTGCCTGCAGAGAGACGTTAGAGAAATGAGAAATGTTAGAGGGGGATCTGATCATTGGACCTGTGAATCCCGATGAGTCGCCGGAGGGGACTGACGAGGTTTAACAGTCGGCGGGGAGGCTGCTTAGTTCCTTCCCTCGCCTGGGCTCGGATCTAGGGTCTGAAGAGCAGGACATCCTGATATCCTGGCTGGCCATCCGTTGTCTCCGGCCGACGGGAGCACAATTCCAAGTGGTGACCGGCGACGCCACAACAGAAGCAAATTGTAGGAAGGCCTTCATATGTCGCCTGCTAGAATTGGCGGGAACCATTTGGGAGACGCAACTAGATAGGTTTAGAAAGATCCACCTCAGTGCACACGCGAGCCAGGGGACGGAGATCATATGAGAGTGCTTCTTCATCGATGCAGAGCAGCGAGCCGCAGGAAGCATCAATGTGTCGCTGGTTCATGAGCTCCAACACGAGACCTAGAAACAAGATCCAGGTAGGGGAGGTCATCAAATGAGCATCGTCTAGGCGAAAAAAGGGGGATACTTGAGCCATCGATAGGATGTCCACGAAAGCTCCATGGGCCGCCGGTAAGGATGATTTAGCAAACGCAAAGAGAAAAAATGAGTTACCGATATTTGAGATCTTGAAGGGGGAAGAGGTGTTCCAAAGGCTTGGGAGTTCTTGGCGCAGCCCCCATGAAGTGACCGAGAAGACAACATTGCAGGATGGTGGCAAACTTGGCGATGTCCTCATTAGGAATGTAGAATTTTTCAGTGATGGAATCCTATAGCGAGCGAAGTTGGCGGGGCGAGATGGTGGACGTGGCCTGCCTGCCACGGACGATCTTGGCCCAAGATCTGTGGGGAGGTGGGAGAAGGTCAGGCAGAGGCTGGACATTCTCATAGACCGAATGGAAGAGATGAAGGGAGGGGAGGGGGTTTGAGGGCAGTGTTGTCATGGCCGAACCGGACGGACCGGTCCGACCGCTGACCTGTGTGACAAATCCGGCCAACTTGGAGACCCAAAACCGAACCTCCATTTTGGATCAGATTGAACCGGATCGAACCGGTCAAAATCGAAAAAAACTAGGTTGAACCGCGTTTTTAGACCAGACAAATTTATTTTTATTTTTTTGTCATGAGATGATTTAATAAAATTTATTATTATAAATTTTAAAAAATATCCAAAAATGGACCTTCTCCATAAACATTCATATTAGCCCATTAGTCATCTCCTTCATTTATAGTTGTCCATGTACACTCACTTTGTTACTATTAATAATATGGGACTATTTTTGTACACTCACTTATTCTTTCTCTCTTCATTTAGTCTTAACTTTATTAAACTTTGAGCTTTAACTCATGATCTTATTTCATTTTTTAATATCATAAATGTATATTATAATATAAATTAATTATATATTTATTATATTAATATAATATTTATCATATAACATAAATTAATTATGAATGAATAGTGCACACTTCTTTATTATATGTATAATATTATATATACACAATTTTAAATTTCTTTAATTTAGTATATAATAAGTCAAATTAAATAGTTAACTACTCATTATACCATATATTTATTTATAGAATATACAATCTTGTTATAATATTTTGAAAAAAATTGCAATTTTTTCTTCTAACATAAAAAATAAAGATATGAAATACATAAAAAATAATCGATAGAAAATTTATATGTAATAACCGAATTCATAACATTTAAATTTATTAAGTGTATAATAATTTTAAAATCAAATCTTAAAATTAATTATAAACTTATTATTTATGTTTGTTATTTTTTCACTTGTATAATACATTTTGATATTATATATATACTTATATAATCGAAATATAATTTGCTATATTATATTAAATATAATATTTTATTACTATCCGGTTCGACCTGAAACGGATACTTATTCGGATCGTCGTCCAGTCCTAACAAGGGAGTTAAGGCTCGGGTCCGGTGGAGTAAGATTGAGATCCATTTGGGGAGGAGGTACCTCCGGCCGGCGTCGGAAGTGGGGGTGGTGGCAGGATTCAAGGTTAGGAGGCGGCGTGGACCACATTCGCTCTAAGTTTTCGTCTCCACATCTCTAACTCTCAGTTTTGATAATTTTTATTAAATTGTATATTATTTTATTGTGCCGCGTCGATATTTCATATTTCGATCGGAATCCTTCTAGTGGCGCTCTTCATTCTCCACTTCTGGTTGTTTTATTTCAGTGATTTCGTCGAACATATCGGTCGCCGTCGAGGAGCACACCGAGACGTCCTTCACCGTCACCTTCAACAACTCTCACCAGATCCTCACAACCGTCACCGCATCCGGCGCCGACGTTGAGTCCTGGGTCTCCGCCGTCCTCCACATCCACCGCAACCGCCTCCACAACCTCATCGTTGGCCTCGACGTCGAATGGCAGCCCAACCGCTCCGCCAACCAAGAGAACCCTGTCGCCGTCCTCCAGCTCTGCGTCGGTCGCCACTGCCTCGTCTTCCAGATTCTCCACGCCGATTACGTCCCAAAAACGCCCTGGTGGGCTTCCTGGCTGACACTCGTTTCAACTTCGTCGGCGTCGGCGTTCAGGAGGATGTCGAGCGCCTCGTCGAAGACCGGGGACTTTCGGTTCCCGACGCCTTGGACCTCAGGCACCTCGCCGCGGAGAAGACGGGCCGGCAGGAGATGCGCCAGATGGGGCTCGCGGGGCTCGCCGTAGAGTTGATGGGGGTGCAGGTGGCGAAACCCAACAGGGTGAGGATGAGCAGGTGGGACCAGTGCTGGCTCTCCGTCGACCAGATCGGTTACGCCTGCGTCGACGCCTTCCTCTCCTTCGAGATCGGGAGGCGCCTCTTCGCCGGCGAGTTCTGAACCGGCCACCGGCGGCACCGGAGAGCGATGTAGGTGTCCTGCTTGCCTGTGGATTATGCAACGCTCTGCAGTTATCTGAAATATTAGAATAGAAAAACCTATATAAAGTCTTTAATGTTCCAATAGTTCCATGGATTCGTCGAATGTCTTTAAGTGTTTGCATTGTTCTTAAAATCTATTTTATTAAAGTATGTTAGTAGGATGACTCCAAACTCATCATTCTATCCCTTTTTTATTTTAAGATTTTATTATATCATTTAATCTCTCCTCGGCTTAATTTTTTTCCCCTCTTAAAATCTCCCAAGTTCCAAAGCAACACCTTCTCTCTCCCTTTTTACTCAAGGTAAATTAATAAATAAAGTGAACAACAACTCTGCAATATAATAATTAAGAATTAAGAAATAAATAATATACTAGAGAAATCTATATTTTATTAAAAAAGATATCATAATTTGAGTATACTTAAGAAACAACTTAATTGTACATAAAATATTCTCAAAATATAAAATATAAATCACAAAAACTAGTCACCCATCATAAAATATAAATCACAAAAATATTCTCAAAATAAGATCATCGCCCGTAACAAAACTTATTAGAAAGATTCTCATAACTGGTCAGTCAATCAAGGATTATAGCACAGATAATAAAATATATGTGAAAAAATTATCAAATATAAAGTAGAACATTAAAACTACTTTCGCACCATATAAAAATTTTTATGATACTAACAGTAAAAGAAGTAGTTTTAATTCTGTCCGCAAAAGGTAAAAGATATGTCATTCAATACAAAATTTGAATGGAAATTCAACAGCGGAAGAGTGTATTAATGATAGTTAAAATATTTAATAAAAAAATAGAGGATAAAATTGTCATTTTGAAATAAGGAGTGACATTATGATCATCCATGTTAGTTTTTTCTTCTTTTTCTTTTTCATCCATTTTTAAAGTTGTAATTAGAAATATGCCGTCAAAAGTTTATTTAAATTACTAATCATGTGTTAGTAATCGGGACTTGGAGCACTTCGACTCCGGTGTTACGTTGACTAGACAAAAAAATTAGTATCTTTTTTTTACAAAATGTTATTTTTTCGATAACAATTTACGTATTTAAGATTACTAGAATATGATTAATTCGATTACTAACATGGGGGGGGGGGATTTTATCTTTTGGCCAATTCAACTTTACTAAACGCCAATCAATTGTGGTTAGAAAAAAAGTTATTTTTGTATCATAATTTTGTCACCCTCTAATATCATTTAATTTTGGGAAGATGTACCGCTCGTAATCTTCTTCAAATTTCATCTAAATTTTATATTACGACTTGTTTGGATTATATTTCAATAGATAAGTGCTCGTTTTGAAAAAAAAAATCATTCGACGAAACTATAGTTATGTATTTTTTTCAAAAAAAAAAAAAAAAGGTTCTGAGGTGCCCATGACGACATTTTTGGAGGGAGTGGGGGTAGTGGTGGGTGGGAGTCACGTTCATGTGAACTTTATGCCCTATTACATCAACACAAGTCATCTTGCCTTCGAGTAGAAGGAAAAACAGAAATGGCAGACTCTGTGGCTACCAAGTCCAAGTTGATGCTTTCCTTGCATCAGACTGTTATTCGTCAGCCGTATTGCTCCCTATCAGCAGAGCACTGAGCGGGCAGTTGTTGTACTGAAAAGATCCTTTTTTAACAAGGGCGAAAATGAGAACTTGGCTATCTCAAATTCTTTATGAACAATTAAATTAACAATATAGTGAAACCTAATGATAAATAATAAATAAAGTAGATGTGATAAAATTAATTTTAATAGCTGTTTAAATAAAAATTACGTTGTAAATATAAAATATAATTATATTATTTAATATAAATCAAATTAAAAATTTATATGAACAAAATTTTAAAAAATATATTATTTAAATATAAAAATAATTTTATTTCATTATATTTGATAAATATGAATATATTATATTAATCTTTTATTATAACAATTTTATATTTAATAAAATAAATTATTTTATATAATAGAGAAAAAAAGAGAAAACGATAAAAGGAAAAAAAAGGTTGAAATAAAAAGAAAACTCAAATACAAAAATGAAACCAAAAAAAGGAAGAAGACCGCAAAAGGTGGAACTCGTTCTAAGGTAATCATGACGATCTCGTTCTATTTGGAAAATCAGCTACCATTTCTTTTAGTCTATATTTGGTAGGAGAAATTGGAGAGAACTTTAGTTCTCGAGAATTAATTAATTTGATAGAAAAATTTGGTTTAGTGTTTGGATGAAAAAATGTAATGATGATGATTTAAGAAGTTGATGTGATGGATAAGTTTTAGTAAGTATTTAGATAAAAAATGAGAACTAAGAATATAATTTATTATTTTATGAGGTATAAAATTATAGTAAATAAGAATATATTATTAATATTATAATTTACGTAAATCTTATATTATTAATATTATTTTTATTTATTTTGATTAAATATTTTAAATATTATTAATATTATAATTTACATACATTTTAAGATTCAAATATAATATATTTTTTAAATAAATAATTGAATAGTTTAATTAATAAAATATTTATTAATTATTAGAACTAATTATTTTATAATTTTTAATTAATAACATTTAATAAATTATGTTATAATATCCCTAATAATGTATTAATATATTCTAAATTATATATACATACATTACAAAATAATTAAAAAAATAGATGAAATTAAAAAAAAAAGGTCAAAGATTGCGACTGATTTGACATGAAGTTGAAAAAAATAAACGTTCTTGCTGAACTTTCGGCCCAAATGTTCCGACCGAAGGTCACGCGTCATACGCTGTATTTGAGAACAAAACGTGTTATTCTCGCATTTTGTTCCAACCAAATCAAGTTAAAACATTTCAATCTAGTTTCAGAAATGCTTGCTTGGGTAAATCTTAAAAGTGAAGAAATAATAAAAGAATTACAGTTTTTTCTCCAATTAAAAGCTACGAAATGGCCTTTGAATGCTAATTTTTTTAATTCAAAACTGTGATTTGAGACCAGTTAAAAAATTAGAAGGTCTGGGCTTCCAAGTTTTTTTTCTTTTGACAGTTTTATTTAAAAAGAAGTGGATTTATCTATTACTGAAAATTTGAATAGCGTCCCAATACAAATATTAAGAGTAAACCTAAAGACCTTGAGAAATTTGATTTAACTACTACATTTTTACCTATTTTACATATTATTTCCTTTTTCGAACAATAATATCATGTATAATAAAAATACTATACTTTTCAAAGGGAAAAATATTTTATATTAATATTTTAGTGTTTTTAAAAATATCATATTTTATTTCACATTATATAAAAAATATTTTGGATTTGAAAATGTGAGTAAAATATTAATGATTGATGTTTAATTAACTTATATATATAAACATAATATTTGTGAATAAATATATTAGTTTATTAATGGGATAGGTTCTTACAATTTTTTTACTTGATCTTATGATTCTTGAAGCTCCTTATGATCCGATCTCAAGAAATGATCTTGTTAACTATGTTTCTTACAATATTTTACAAATAATTCTTAATTTTGGTTCATCTGTATTTTGATAATATCCTGCCAAACTATATTTTTAACTATTATTTACATTATTCGTACTTATTAATGTGATATTATCAAAAAATAAATAATGATAATTTATTTTAGTAATGATCAAAATTATCCGTTATTTAACTTAGTAATGCACCACATGACTCTGTAAAAAACCTCACGATTTTGTTCATCAAAGTGTCTAACTATTTTACGTTTGATATTTATGAAAATTAACAAAATAAATGAGAAAAAAATAATGAGTACTTTCTTTAGAAAACTATCTTTGGAATATAAGGTTACGAGTAATTTTCACTAGAACAGTTTTTATTTTTCTCCTCAAATTTATGTTTGTTAGTAGAAAATTTTTAAAATTTGCACATTTTTCATTGAAGATATTCTTTATATGATATAATTGACTTTTTTTTGTGTCCCTGTTGACTTTTTTTATTAATATGTAATATTAATAACATAAATATAATTTTAAAGTGTGATTGTTCAATCATTTAACTTTGAGAGCAATGTATTCAGAATCTGACCGGATTTCTTACCAGGTGACGGTTGGATCGGTCCGACCGGATTCAACCGGATTGAATCAAATTTTATTAAAATAATATTATTTATTATAATTATATAGATATAATATAAGTTATATGATATAGTATGTTAATATTGTACTAATAAGTAATAACCTATTAATAATATTAAAAATTAATATAACATAATTTTAATTTGTTAAAAGTTTTAATAATCATAAATAATAATGATTAATATTTAAATATAAATAAATTATTATTAATTTAATATCTATTATTATCTTAAATTATTCTTATTTTTTTCTTTAACACTTTTCTTTTTATTTCCTTTATTTCTGCCCTTTAATAATTTTTTATTTTAATATTAGGCAATTTTTCATTCCTATTTAATTTCATAAATGTCACATTCCTTCCTTCTTTATCCTTTTTATATTCCTTTCTTTTTTACCATTTTAACTTTCCTATTTTTGTTTGAATTGAACTGGGTTGAACCGATTCAACGACTCGGTCCAATCGGCCGGTTCAATCGATTTTTTCCAGTTCAATATCAAAACCGATTTTGCACTCTAACTGAATCGGATCACCAATTAGTTTGTGATTGAACCAGTTGAACCGGTCGGTCTAGTTCGATTTTCAAAATATTTTTTGAGAGGATCCAATTGAAAGGTCACCTTGCACACTTTTTTTTATGGGAGGCCCCTTTTTCCACCACTTTTTGGTTTCAACCCACAACTTACAATCCATGTAGGTGGAGCCAATAAAAAAAATGTTCACTCATATAGACAAATTGGTCAAGACATGTAAGCATCTTAATTAAAAAAGAAGCTGTTGATTTATTTTTTTCTATTTTGATCTAGATCCCAAGTTGATAATTTTGAAAAAAAAGAAGTTCTTGATTTATTTCCCAACATGTGCATGCTCTCATCTGATCAGTCATATGACTGAAGTCCTCCATCCAACCTTTTCCTCCGCCTCCCTCTATTGTGCTCGGCTATTGTAAGGTTTTCTTTAATAGGAGTTCTTCTAGGTAAATTATATGAATCATTCCTCAACTTTGAGTCAATTTTTTAAACGGTTCTCCAAATCTTTCAACTTTTATTTTCTTGCACGATTAGTCATCTTGATCGGTGATAGTAGATTTTTTGGTTACTTTACGTACGTGGCCGCCAGTAAATTGTTTCTCTCTCATCCACATCAATGAAAAAATAAAAAATATATAATAAACTAATATTAAAAATAAAAATAAAAAAATTAAAAGGGGGCAGGGGGACGCTTGTCCCCCTTCGCCGGCTCCAGTGAAGCAGGGAATGGGGGGTGTCAGCCCCCTTTTTCCCTCGCGACATGCGAAGAAGGAAGGCTGGTGCCCCCTTTCTCTGTCGCGACCGACAAAGCCATTTCTCTACGTGGCGAGGAAGAAACGGGGGGGCCAATGCCCCCCCCTCTACGAGCTCGCGGGCGGGCAAGCTTGCAGAGGGGGACGCCCTCCCCCCTCGCGACTTCCATTTTCTGCTTCACCGACGGCGAATGAAGCAGAAAAGGGTGGTCGGCGCCCCCTTTTCTCCGTCGCGGCTGGCCAAAAAGGAAAGGGGGTTGCCGGGCCCCATCATGTCTTCCTCGCCGTGCGGCGAGGAAGAGCGCTGAGGGCGTCGGCCCTGACGCCCCCCTCGCGACTTCCTCACGGCCGATGAAGCAGAAGAGGGGGGGGGGACGCCCCCCCCGAAGGAGGCCGCCTTTTCATTTTTTATTTTTAATATTAGTTTATTTTATTTTTTTAATGATGTGGATGAAAGAGAAATGATTTACATGACGATCACGTATGCAAGGTAATCGAAAAACTTACTGTCACCGGTCAATGGGACTAATCATGTAAGAAAATAAAAAGTTGGGGGACGATTCATACCCGAGTTCTCCTTTCTATTTTTCTCTCTTTTTTATTCATACATGTCTCGTTAAATAATCCTGTTCTTAAAGAAGTTCTTCTTTAGCAATGAGTTAGGAGTTATTAATGAGCATCATTTGCTTATTGAAAAAAAAATGAAAATAACGATGTTGGTAGTGAAAAAGAAAAAGAAAGGCTCAAGTCATGAGATTGGAAGTATTCTGAATTTATTTCTATTTTTCCCATTTACAAAAATTATTTTGATGAAAGATTTCATTTCCAAATCATCAATTATGACATGTTATTAAAGAAGGAAATGAATTTTGAATAGCTTGTATAACTCATGACTTTAAGCCGTTCTTTGCTTTCATTTTTATCTACAAAGAGCATTATTTATGTGATCCATGCTTACTCACGAATAACTTCCAACTCATGGCTAAAAAAGAACTCCTTTAAGAACAAGATTGTGAAATAAGACGGATGAATGAAATGAAGGGAAACATGAAATATAGAAAAACTCTTATTCCAGCGAGGCAAAGGGCAGATGGAATGTCGAGCTTTGCAGTAGCTAAGCACCATGGAGGGAGGCCTCTAAGGAAGTGTCTTTATTATTGGAGTCATCACTTTAATAAGGAAAATGTTGGAATTTATAACAGATATAAATTCTAGAGGTTGCGAAATACCTCTTGTAGCAGAAGCGGATCGTTCCCACGAACTCTTGACGAACGCACTTGCACCTTGGGATCGGAAACCGAACATCTGGGGAACGGAATTCTTTGTCACAGCACAAGTACTCTGGACGAACCTCTACGAAAGTGTGTTTGGGACCTATGCTATGGGTCCCCTTTTATAGGTGATGCGTTCATCACGCGTATGATGATGTGTCTGCGCAGGCATGCGCCTCGCCCTAATGGGCCACGTGTATGTGCGGCCAATGTGCCCAAAAGGGCACTATTCCAACAATCTCCCACTTGCCCGCATTGGACATTGTACTTTCGTTTATCCAGAATTTGTAAATGTGCCGTGCGACCCACAAGTACAAGCACGCTTCTTTATAGGAGCTAGAAAGATACCTGTTTAGGTTCATTCGCTCAACTATCTTTAGAGCATATGTCATGCCCGTTAAGGATTCATGATAGCTCACATATGAGTCAACAAATGCTTAAATAATATAACTCGTTATGCCCTATATCTGTCTTGCAGCATAGCTAAGACAACACATGTCTTGCTTCGCGGTAACTATTTTTCACATACACTATTTTAAAAAAAATAATTGGCCAATTGTATACGAAAGCTTTATGCAGCTCATAACAGTTCTTTCTCTCGCCCTCATGTCTTTTAGTAGTGAACTAGCTGCTTTCCTAGACATGGCTTGTCAGGCTACTTTACTTTTTACCTTTGAGTACCATGCTAAAGTAGCAAGCACTAATTCCTTTCCTTAAGAAATAGTCAAGAGTCTAAGGGCACGTGCAGATGAAACATCTGTCAGAGACTCACACCATGATGACCATTGAACTAATCAATTCATCATGTCTCTCTAGGTCGACTTTGCATACTTGGTACTAAACACAAGTACTGCGGTGGAGACTCCCACTGAAGGAGCGTATGTCTAGCTCTGTTTAATTACACACCGCACAGACTTAAATCCAGTCGCTAACTTTTAGCGCCTGACCCGAGTTTTCAAATTGCTCACTAATCAATAACGCGAAATTTGAATCTCGCATCTGGCCTCTTTCTCTCTAAATCAGGCGACAATGAGTTACTAAAACCCATGTTAAATCACACTATGACTCACATAGTTCATTCCGCTCGCTATCTTCGTGAGCGCCGGAAATATTTGTTCGTGTGAGTGAACAAATCTAGACCTGATCGACATACTTTTCACATGCATAACAAACTTCACAAAAATGAATTTATCAAGAAAAATAATCTTTTATTCATTGAAAAATTTGAGTACATCATTACATTTATAATCTACGCAGCCCTAAGATTACATGTCTTAAAAATGCCTCTCTTGGCAATGGCTTGGTGAACGGATCAGCAACTATTTTGTGCGTTGATATATACTCAATTGAAATCTCCTTTTTGACTTCTTGATTTTGTACAAATTTGTACTTTATGTCGATATATTTTCCTTTGCAATGATATTTCTCGTCCTTCACATAAGTTATGGCTGCTTGATTGTCACAGTGGAGAATCATTTTCTTCATTGCATTCTCAGAAATCCTCAGATTTTGAAGGAAACTCTTAAGCCATAAGGCCTCTTGTACTGCCACTGAACAAGCTATAAATTCAGCCTCTATAGTTGACAGTGCCACACAATCTTGTTTCTTGCTACTCCAAATAACAACACCATTGATGAGCAAGAAAGTGTATCCGGAGGTGGATTTACGTTCATCAACGTCACTAGCCCAATCAGCATCGGTGAATCTAACAAGTTGTAGACTTCCTCCATGATAGAACAGTGCAAGATCTGCAGTATCCTTGAGGTATCTCATGATTCTCTTCACCGCCTTCCAGTGTTGGCGTCCTGGATTAGTCTGATATCGACTAACTAGACCCACGGCAAAACATATGTCCGACCGAGTACATATCATAGCGTACATCAGGCTGCCGACCACACTCGCATAAGGAACATTGGACATTTCCTTTTGTTCCTCTGGAGTTTTTGGGCACATGTCCAAGCTTAAAACCTCGCCTTTCATAATAGGAGTGTCAATGGGTTTACAGCCATCCATGCGAAATCGTTTCAAAACTTTTTTTATATATGATTCCTGCGACAAGGCAAAGAGTCGTTTGGAACGGTCGCGTTGGATTTTCACACCCAGTATGTATGCTGCTTCACCCATGTCCTTCATCTCAAACATGGAGGACAACCATTGCTTAATGGTAATGACATAGTCTTTATTATTCCTAGCTATTAGAATGTCGTCGACATATAACGTCAGGATAGCAAAATTATCCTCGGACTTATGAACATACACACAGTGATCTTCATCAATCATATTAAAATTGTACGAAGTGATTGACTGATGAAATTTCAGATACCACTGTCTAAATGATTGTTTGAGTCCATAAATGGACCGACGCAGCTTGCAAACTTTGCGCTCTTCTCCTTTTACAATGAAGCCTTGAGGTTGCTCCATGTAAATTTTCTCATCTAATTCTCCATTGAGAAATGCGGTTTTTACATCCATTTGATGTAATTCTAAATCCATATGTGCGACTATAGCTAATATTAGGCAAATTGAAGCAAACCTTACAACTGATGCAAAAGTTTCTTCATAGTCAACACCCGCAGATTGGGTGAAACCTTTCGCCACTAGACGGACTTTATATCTCTCAATTGATCCATCCACGCCACGTTTAATTTTGAGAACCCATTTGTTCCCAATTGCCTTACGGCCTAGCGGGAGATCAACCAAGTCCCAGACTTGATTTTTCTACATGGACCCTAACTCTTCCTCCTTTGCCTTAATCCATTCTTCCTTGGCAGGGGACAAGAGAGCTTCTTTGATAGATTTTGGCTCAAGTTCATCTTCCAAACTTACTATGTTGACCTCATGTGGTCCATGTTTATGCAGCCCTTCGATTTCAAAACGTCGGCGCGGAACATGTTTTCTAGTACTCCGTCGAAGAGAACTTTCAGGTTGATCATCAGTTGACGATTGTGAATCTCTCCCACTCGGATCAAGCTGTGGGATAGAGGTGACTAACTCCTCAACTGGTTGATCCGCTTGAGCCGTCAACTCAGGATCTTCTTCTACATATATGAGAAATCCCTTGTCTATCTCGCCTTGCTTAGGAAATTCGTTCTCTATGAATGTCACATCTCTACTTTCGATTTCCGTTACCGTACCATGTTCTCTTTCTCCTATGAATACATAGCCCTTAGAGGTTTCACAATATCTTATAAAGATACATTTCTGTCCTCTAGGACCCAACTTTCCATACTTATGAGAGTTATTTAGAACATAGGCTGCAAAACCCCAAGGGCGCAAATAACTAAGGTTAGACTTTCGACCTGTCCAAAGTTCATAAGGTGTGGTAGAAACGGATTTTGATGGTATACGGTTTAAAATGTAGGCTGCAGTCAATAACGCATCTCCCCAATATGAAATTGGGAGATTAGCTTGCGCCGATCGGACCATATCAAATAAGGTATGATTCCGTCTTTCTGCAACATCATTTTGTTGTGGAGTTCTCGATACTGTTAGTTGCCTAACTATACCTTTTTCATCACATAACTTTTTGAATAAGTCAGAGAGATATTCTCGTCCACGGTCAGTTCGCAAGGCTTTAATCTTGCGATCCACTTGATTCTCTGCCATGTTCATGAATCGTACAAAACAATCCAATGCTTCAGATTTATGAGAAATCAAGTATACAACACCGTAACGTGAATAATCATCAATAAATGTGATGAAATAAGAGAAACCGTGTCTTGCGTGAACATTCATCGGATCACATATGTCCGAATGGATTAATTGTAATGGATACTCGGCGCGTTTTCCCATCCCAAATGGTGTTCTTGTTTTCTTACCAGCTAGACATTCCTCACATGTTGGAAGATCAACTTTTGCGAGAGACCCCAAGAGGTCTTCTCTAGCAAGTCTATTCATTCGATCTTGACCAATATGTCCTAGTCGGGCATGCCAAATGTTGTCACTATCATTTACATCAATAGATGATATAAAAGAATAACTATTAGCAACAGATGCTATATTTAAAACATAGAAACCATTATTGAGAAAACTATTGCATAGAAGAACATTGTCATAAGATATTGTCATTTGTTTCCTCTGGAAACTTATTACATAACCAAGTTTGTCTAATGATGACACAAAAAGTAAATTTTTTCTAAAAGTTGGAGCATATAGAATGTCATGAAGGTAAAGTATTTGGTCGTTGGGAAGTTCTAACTTGCATGATCCAATGCCTTTAACTTCAACTCTTTCGTTGTTTCCAACGTAAATCCATTTGCTTCCCGCACTTATTCGACAAAATTCCACGAAGACCCCGCGATCTCTCGCTACATGTTCAGTGGCTCCTGAATCTGCAATCCACGAAGGATGAGTTTCAGCAATTAAGGCACAACTTGAGACATAAGAAAAAGATTTGTGGTCAGGACAAACCTTCTTTGGCTCAGTGCAATCACGAGCAAAGTGACCACGTTTGCTACAATTGTAGCACTTTACTTTATCATGTCTACTTTGCCGCCACGTTTTTCACATTTGTGCTGATGGCCTTGGGCTTTCTTCTGTCCAACATTTCCACTCTTATTATTTGGTTGCGACCTTTTCCTCTTGGATTGGGAACCAGCTCTTTGTCCATCATTGTTAGCAACTAATGCTTCAGAGGTTTGATTCATGGCTGGTAGGGCCTCATCCTCCATTTCAATGTGGCGAGCAGCTTGGTCAAAAGTTTTGACACCTTCGTTGTGCATCAAATTACAACGCATATGTTCCCAACTTTTTGAAAGAGAGCGGATCAGAGCTTGCACCTGTTGCTCGTCATCGAGCACTTGTCCCACACTTTTAAGTTCACGGATCATGTTAGACATCTCCTGGATATGCTCCCTCATCATATGATTTGGTCGCTTCCGATAAGAGTCAAACTTGACCGTGAGCATCCGGTGCTTGGTGGTCGTAGTGCCCCCATATTTATTGCAGAGCGCCGCCTATATTTCGAATGCTGTCTTATAGACTTCGAATTCGCACAGCAAGGAGTTATTCATCGTGCTCAACAATGTAATGCGAGCAATACGATTCTTTTTGGTCCAGGCCTGATAGGCCTCCATGTCCCTCTGGTGTTGGGCATTATGTCCGGGTGCAGGTTCAGTGACAACATGATTAATGGTCTCCAAGACCTCTTGTTCTTCTAGAAGATATTGGACCTTACGGTGTCAAATATCATAATTGTCATCATTGAGCTTCTTATTCTTGTTCAGGTCAGCAATTATTGTTTTGGAACCCATGGTCTAGTTTGGTCACAAAAAAATTAGGAGAAATCAGTGTTATGCATGTTTTAATTTTGTCCGCAAACAACATAAAAAATGAAATAACAATAATAATGAAGTAGTGACATCGAGAGGTTGTTGGACTCCCACTCATCTCCCACTATCTCCAAGAAATATTATTATTCTTTATTTTAACAATGCGACAAAATTTTATCTAAATGATTGAATTTTGAATCAACACAGAATTCAAAATTTTATACTCTATCCATTTTGAATCAACTTATAATTCAAAATCACCAAAATTCATTTCGTGTGATGCACCAAATTATTTCTAATATGACCAGGACAATCAGGACTAGTGCAACGGGAGCTCTTCCCCGAGGGGTGCCAATTAAATAACCGTGCACTATCCTTCACCTCGACATCACATTGGAAAAAAAATTGTGCTCCCACTGTCATACATCAACCCTATTTTTGGAGACTGCATTGACCATGCACCAGGCCAGTCCCCCGGAACCTTTCTAGACATGCATTTTGGATCACGCACCACTCAACAGAAAGACGTTGGTTATTGTTACAATATTTGAATCTCAAGGTGCCTTACTCCTACAAAAGAACTACCTATGTTTCATGTATTCTTTAATTACCTATAGTTTGTATAATTAGACCAACTAATTATTTTATCATAGGCTTTGCATGAAACATGTATTTCAGCAGATGGCCAAAATTAATATCGCCATCTTAATTAATTCTCACAAAAGGAATTAATTTTAATTTAATCAATTTCAAATCAATTTGAAATTCAAGGCAAATTATCATGCTTAACAAGATTGGACATACCAATTTGATTTTAACACATAGTCAAAATTTTAATCACAGAAATAAATATTTCATAAACGAAGATATTTATTTCATGCATGATAACACATTTATTGACATGCAAATCAATCATTTAATTTAATGCTTTAAATCAACAAATGATTTTCTTTTGATAACATTAAATTGTATGCAATATTACAGAAAATTTTTTGAGGAAATAAAAAATTTTTCCTAATTTTTCGAGATTTTATAATAGACATTTTCTATTTTTGGATTATTTTAAAAAACTGGCAAAAATCAGAAAAAAACTGTTTATTGAGCCTCTCAGCCAGCCCAATTGCCACTTCTCATATGTGCAACTCTTTTGCACTCAAATTGGGCCTTCCAGTGGGCCGTGTGCCTGCTAGAATAGTTTTTTTCTTTTTTTCTGCAACATATGCAAAAAAAATCTGAAAAATATATTATGGTCTAGGTTCATCCATAATATATTTGTGATGACAAACTCTATTTTGTCCCTTGGTTGTGGTCATACAACTGAGATGCGCAGATCCCAAATAATAACAAATATTATATTTTCGGCGCAATCACGAGTTCGAGAAAAACCTAAAAAAGCTCTGATACCAATGTTGGAATTTATAATAGATATAAATTCTAGAGGTTGCGGAATACCTCTTGTAGTGGAAGCGGATCGTCGGGGCTTTCCAACGAACTCTTGACGAACGCACTTGCACCTCGGGATCGGGAACCGAACCTCTGGGGAACGGAACTCTTTGCCACAGCACAAGTACTCTGAACGAACCTCTGCGAAAGTGTGTTTGGGACCTATGCTATGGGTCCCCTTTTATAGGGTAGGGAGACTTGGGCGACAAGTTAGGCAGAACGCATCACGCTCGTCCATCATGCGTGTGATGATGTGTCTGTGCAGGCATGCGCCTCACCCTAATGGGCCGCGCGTATGTGCGGCCCATGTGCCCAAAAGGGCACTATTCCAACAGAAAATGTATATTTACATAGTGTGACTTGGATTAGTCATGCACTAGTAATGATAATGAACAATATAAACCTCCCATAGTCCTTAAATGCAACAAAAAAGAAAGGTTGGCTAGAAGATTTCATACGAAGGATCAACCACGAGGGATTGAAGCATGGTTGTCGAATGTTTTTTTTTTTTAAATTAGGCACTTCATTTTTAGTGATTAAGATGGTATGTGAATTTTCTGTTTGTCAATATGAGTCAACTTTTTATTGCTTTGCTTGCGGGTTTTCATGGGTCGGATTGGGAGAGGGACTCGCCCAATTTTATTTTTTTAAATTTTTTTCTTACTATTTTATAGTTTATTTAATATAAAAATTATTATTTAATATTATTTTAAAGTATAAAATAAGTTTTATAATTATTTAATATTATTTTTACACTTAAAACATTTTATTTCAATTTATAAAAAATTAAATTAAATATAAGCTTAAGTTTGAATAAAAAAAGAAAAATAATAAAAAATTCGAGTTGACTCAAGTTTAAAAAATCTAACTCATACCTGACCCACCAGGTCGAGGTTCACGGGTCGACTCGATCCGATAAACACCCCTAGTTGCCTGTTGTCAATTGAAATGGGGACTCCTAGTGAAAATCATGTAAAGAGTAGAGATCAAAATGGGTTCACATATGAAAAGTACTATTTAAATTTAAATTCAAATTTATATTATTATTTTTATATTGCGCGTTAAGGTCATGTGAACATGAGTGTTAAAATGATGAAAAGATTGAAGATCTTTTTTGTTATAAATTTAATTCATGAGACCAAGATGTGTACCGATCAAAGTAAAGGAATATTAAGTAAAAATCACTCATAAAGTTCACTTATATTTCTAAATTTCTTCTGCAAGATCAAATTAGTTAGATAATAAATGAAAAATGTGTGTTTATGATAACCACTGTAGTGAAGTGATTACATGCAGTATGTCATCTTATTCATATTCTTCCCCAAAAGCAATCCCATTTTCTATAATAGAATGATTATTTTCAAATTACTTATTCTATGCTTCCACTTTATTTTCTTATTTTATATTATTTTCATATTGTATTTTTTTTGTTTTTTATTAAAATAGTTCAAACCAATTTTTGGTGCAACTCGACCTCATTTTGAAAATAGATCATTTCAAATCGATGCAGATATTTGTAATCACTTAATCAACTCTGAAATATTCTCATTTTAGTTACTTATTGGCAAGATCCCCTGCCCCTGTGGGCCCTACGAGAATTCCCTGTTCGGGAGACCCCTAATTTGGGGATTTTTCTCCCGCCGAGGCAGGGATGGGGGCTAAATTGTTCCCCCCCTCTTTCAGGGATCAGGGCGAGGTGGACTACCCTATCCCATTGGGTCCCGTATTTCCGTCATTATTTGTAATTAATAATTTATTATAAATATCATCCATCAGATTAGAGAGCCATCCATTTCTTCATAATAATAATAATAATAATAGTAATAATAATAATAATAATAATAATAATAATAATAATAATAATAATAATAATAATAATAATAATAATAATAATAATAATAATAATAAAACCCTATTCTTCCTCGCCTAACAACCATTTTCTCTAATTCTCCCTCGCCTCTCTCTCTCTATCTATATATATATATATATATATAATAATAATAATAATAAAAACCCTATTCTTCTTCGCCTAACAACCATTTTCTCTAATTCCCCCTCGCCTCTCCGCTGCCGTCGCCCGCGTCGGACCAATTCGGAACCACCCCCGCTGTCTCCTTCTCCCTCACCTCTCCGCTGCTATCGCCTGCGTCGGAGTTCAAGCCACGGACCACTACGCTCATCATCTTCTTCACATTGCCGCCCGCGTCAGAGTCCAAGTGGGAGGTCGCGGGTGATGATTTGATCTTCCATCGTGGACGCGTTCTCCGATTCTCCCTCGCCTCTCCGTTGCTGCCCCCCACGTTAGACCAACACTGGAACCAGCCCCTCACCTTCTCCCTTGCCGGCGTAGGAGTCCAAGTGGCAGACCACTATGCTCATCGTCTTCTTCACGACAACCACCCATGTCAGAGTCCAAGAGGGAAGTCGCGGTTGATGATTTGGTCATCCATCGTCCGTCGTGGTCGTCTTCTCCAATTCTCCCTCATCTCTCCACTGCCGCTGCTCGCGTCAGAACCACCCCTGTCATCGCCTTCTCCTTCACCTCTTCGCCGCCGTCGCCCATGCCGGAGTCCAAGCGACGGACCACTATGCTCATCATCTTCTTCACGGCTGCCATCCATGTTGGAGTCCAAGGGTCGCTGGCGACAATTTGGTTGTCAGCCATCCGTCGTGGTCGCCTTCTCAGCCATCGCCTTCTCCGGTTCTCCCTCCCCTCTCTGCCGTCGCCCGTGTTGGAACCACCCCCGCCTTCGCCTTCTCCGTCGCCTCTAATATTTCATATTTTTTAATAAAAAATCAGGGAATCAGGTCCTCGCGGGGGTTCGGGGCACCGTAGGGACCGGGGCGGGGGATTAAAGCCCCCCGGACCGGGGATTCGGAGCGGGGGCGGGGCCGATCGGCAGGGTCGGATGCCAATCTAAGAAGTCTCTTAAAGCCAAGGAAAGAATTATACCATGTTAAAAATTATGCGCTAATTATAAGTTAGAATTTAGATGATGTCGTTACTGATACTACGCCTAATTCCGGCGGATGAATTTAGTAAAAATTTTTATGTTCATAAAAATTCAAATTTGAAATTTATATTTAAGTGATAAAAAATGCAATCCGTTCCACCCCAAGTCCCGTGTCTAGCCTTCTAGTCTAGTAGCAAAAGGACAATGGTAAAAAAGATGGTAGGTTTTTTTGAATTAAATTTGAAAGTCACTTCCGAATTTATTGCCTACTATTGATGTTTGTTAATTTTTTTTCCTTTCCCTTATTTAACCACTAAGAACATCGTCGCGCTTCTCATAATTTTAATTAATTTACAAACATTTTATAAAAATAAATTCATAAATTTTTTATTTTAAGAATATTAAGTTATTTTAATTCTTTTATAATAAAATAGTTTTATGTTTTTATGTGCCAACTCCTCTCTTTGTGTAAGGTCATTGTTACCATGCCGTTGGAGCCATGACTATGATCTCACTTTCCTCATTTAATGTAATATCCCATATTTTCAATAGAAGGTAAATTGGACTTTTTGTTCAAACCATCATGATCTCCCATAAATAAAGCCTCATGTTCTATCTTTACTTCTTTTCTCCACATCTTGGCGGCTAGGGCTTGAGGAAGGATAAAAAGAAGATCGGGTAGAAGGAAGAAGAGGAAGAAAAAGAGGAAGAAAGAGGAGGAAGATCTAATATCAAAGTATGTAAAGGAGATCTAAATCCCTCCCTGCTCTCTCAATGTTCTTCTTGTGATATATTGAGAGTTTGAGGACTCATTGTTTTCATATTGAATTGTGATAAAGGCTATTTTTATTGAAATCAATAGATTCATGCCATGAATAGGAATTTCGTTTAGATCTATCGTATCGTTCATGTTTATCATATTATTCATGATTTAGGGATGAACCCTAGATCTTAGAAATTCATGAATTTTCATGTTTTCTATTATTCTTTTGATCCTAGAATGCCTAGGAAATGCATGTGCTTTAATCTTCATTGTTGTACATCAGTTTCCAGTGCTCTATCACGACCGTGATGCACATGTCATGCCAGTGATAGAAAGGTTAGAAAATGGTGAAAAATAGGATCTCTATCATGCTCGTGATAGATCAGTCACGGCCGTGACAACTGATGGCATAGCCATGAAAGAGTGGATGGTATTTCAGGGCTTCTGTGACGATAGTGACAACCTGTATCACGGTCCTGATTGTGCAGAAACTTAATATAGTATTTTAAATGTTATTTTCAAGGTACTAATAATATGTATTGATGCTTGATGATTGTATATATGCATGTTCCCCATGTAAGTAGGTTAAAACATGAAGATTGAGTGACGTAAATGTTTGTTGACTGCAAAGCATAATGAACCTAGTTGTGTATGATGTTACAACTCTCTATGACAATATTTATTTGGAATGATCGTTACACACATCGGCAATGGTGTGTACTACATTCTGATGTCGCCCTCGGGTGAGAGTCGAGAATGATTGTTACATACCTCGGCAATGGTGTGTGCATTCTGATGTCACCTTTGGGTGAGAGGGGAGCATTCTCTCCGCATCTTAGCTAGCCTATTGAGAGGGCAACGATATAAATCTCAATTATCGAAAGATATAACTTAAATGAAAGGGCCAATGATCGATGGAATGGAATGACGTCCCACGCAAGTGGAAGTCCAAAGGATTATAAAGCAACCCCGAGAAAAGTTATGGAGGCAACGATTATGGTAAGTGGATCTTACTTATATGCCTATGGAAACAAATTAATGAATGTCATGAATGACCATAATATATGTATGATGATATGATTACATGTCCTCCATGCCATTGTTTGTAAATGCATGATGATAGAATTGTTATTGATGACTGACATGTAGATCTCAGGATATAGAGCATGACATGCATATTGTTTACTTCTTTTACATAAAATTGATTATGCAAATCTTGTAGTATCCTGTTTAGGATCATAGCATCACATGCATGGTTTTTACATACTATAACAGGGAAACCTCTGCATCCTGGATCTGTGCATGTGCATAATGATTGGATGGATGACGGCTCAGCTCATGACAATAAAGATTGCACATTGATATAGGAGTCCTAGAGTCTTTATGTTTAGAGTCTTTGGACTATGTTTTTCAAGAGATATTTTGACTATGACTTTGAGATGTTTTAAGTTGCTATTAGTGATGATGTTTAGATGCATTTTTAATTCTATAACATTACTTTTGATGTTTTAACGAAGTTTTCTGCATTAATTGAAGAATTCTTTTATCTTATTTAATGGATTTATGCTTCCGCTGTAATAGATGAGAATCATATTTTATTATGATTATGTGATGACGAACGTGCTAACCCAGCCGAATGACCTAATTGTCCTTGTCAATTAGGAGGGAAATTCAGGGTTTTACAGTTTGGTATCCTAGCATGCTTAGGACCTATGCTAAGTATGTTATAGAATTCATAAGTGTCTAAGTCCATGTGCAATTGTCATGAGGAGCCATCCAAAGTTGAGTATGTAAGTATTGTGCCATTGATTGTATTGTTAAATTAACTAACTTATGTTGGTTAATTATTGTTATGTGGAGGATGAAACACCGTGGTCCCTCCAATGCTTCGGAAGACCAGAGAGAGCTCATTTAAGAGCATGACCCGCATGGCGCGGGCAATGGAGAGGAATGCGAACTCCGGCCATTCCAACAGGTCGAGTTCAAGAATAGTGAAAATTTTGAAGCTGCACCCCTTATCTTCAATGGAGATAGAGATCCAGACAAGGTTGATGCTTGGCTGGACGTGATCACTGAGAAGTTCAAGACAATGGACTGCTATTAAAGGCACAAGGTCAATTTGACCACGCATCAATTGACTGATCAAGCTCGTCACTGGTGGAAGTCTGTCACTAGAACCCAGTTTAATGATGAAGAAGAGATCACCTGGAGGGAGTTCAAGAAACCTTCTAGTCTAGTAGCAAAAGGACAATGGTAAAAAAGACGGTACGTTTTATTGAATTAAATTCGAAAGTCACTTCCGAATTTATTGGTTACTATTGATGTTTGTTAATTTTTCCCTTTCCCTTATTTAACCACTAGAGAACACCGTCGCGCTTCCTGTAATTTTAATTATTTTACAAACATTTTATAAAAATAAATTTATTTTTTTATTTTAAGAATATTAAGTTAGTTTAATTCTTTTATAATAAAATAGTTTTATGTTTTTATGAGCCAACTCCTCGCATTGTGTAAGTCCATTGTTACCGTGCCGCTGGAGCCATGACTATGATCTCACTTTCTTGATTTAATGTAATACCTCAGATTTTCATTAAAAGGTAAATTGAACTTTTTGTTCAAACCCTCATGATCTCCCATATATAAAGCCTCATATTGTATCTTTACTTATTTTCTCCACATCTTGGAGGCTAGTGCTTGAGGAAGGATAAAAAGAAGATCAGGGAGAAGGAAGAAGATGAAGAAAAAGAGAAAGAAAGAGGAGGAAGATTTAATATCAAAGTATGTAAAGGAGATCCAAATCCCTCTCTCCTCTTTCAATGATCTTCTTATGATACATTGAGAGTTTGAGGACTCATTGTTCTCATATTGAGTTGTGATGAGGGCTGTTTTTAATGAAATCAATAGATTCATGCCATGAATAGGAATTTCATTTGGATCTATCATATGGTTCATGTTCATCATATTGTTCATGATTTAGGGATGAACCCTAGATCTTAGAAATTCTTGAATTTTCATGTTTTCTATTATTCTTTTGATCCTAGGATGCCCAGGAAATGCATGTGCTTTGATCTTGATTGTTGTATATCGTTTCCCCCAATTTTTGGATGAAAACTTATGTAAAAATCGGGCTGGCGGTGTAGTTTCCAGCGCTCGCTCTGTCACGGGCGTGATGCACATGTCACGCCCGTGATAGAAAGGCTGGAAAATGGTGAAAAATAGGATCTCTATCACGCTCGTGACAGATCAGTCACGATTGTGACAACTGATGGCACAGCCATGAAAGAGTGGATGATATTTCAAGGCTTCTGTCATGACTATGACAACCTATATCATGGTTGTGACCGTGCAAAAACTTTATATAGTATTTTAAATGTTATTTCTAGGTATTAATAATATGTATTGATGCTTGATGATTGTACATATGCATGTTTCCAACGTAACTAGGTTAAAACATGAAGATTGAGTGACGTAGATATTTGTTGATTGCAAAACATAATGAACTCAGTTGTGCATGATGTTACATGTCGAATTTATAGCCCTTATGATATTTATCTGGAATGATCATTACACGCATCAGCAATGGTGTGTGCATTCTGATGTCGCCCTCGGGCGAGAGTCCAAAATTATCGTTACATAAATCGACAATGATGTGTGCATTCTAATGTCACCTTCGATTGAGAGGGGAGCATTGTCTCCATGGCTTAGCTAGCCTATTGAGAGGGCAACAACATAAATCTCAACTATCGGAAGATATAAATTAAATGAAAGGGCCAATTTTCGATGAAATGGAATGACGTCCCATGCAAATGAAAGCCCAAAGAGTTATAAAGCAACTCCGAGGAAGGTTATGGTAAGTGTATCTTACTTATATGCCTATGGAAATAAATTGATGATTGTGATGAATGACCATAATATATGTATGATGATATGATTACATGTCCTCCATGCCATTATTTATAAATGCATGATGATAGAATTATTATTTATGACTGACATGTAGATCTCAGGTATAGAGCATGTTATGCATATTGTTTACTTCTTTTACATAAAAATGATTATACATATCATGTATTATCCTGTTTAGGATAATAGCATCGCATGCATGGCCTTTACATACTCTAACATGGAAACCTCTGCATCATAGATCCATGCAGGTGCATAATGATTGGATGGATGACGGCTCAGCTCATGACAATAAAGATTGCACATTGGTATAGGAGTTCTAGAGTCTTCATGTTTAGAGTCTTTGGACTATGTTTTTCAAGAGATATTTTGACTATGACTTTGAGATGTTTTAAGTTGCTATTAGTGATGATGTTTAGATGCGTTTTTAATTCTATAACATTACTTTTGATATTTTAACGAAGTTTTCCGCATTAATTGAAGAATTCTTTTATCTTATTTAAATGGATTTATGCTTCCACCATATTAGATGAGAATCATATTTTATTATGATTATGTGATGATGAACGGACTAACACAGCTAAATGACCTAATTGTCCTTGTCAATTAGGAGTGAAATTTAGGGTTTTACAGTTTGGTATCCGAGCGTGCTTAGGACCTATGCTAAGTATGTTATAGAATTGATAAGTGTCTAAGTTCACGTGCAATCGTCATGAGGAGTCATCCAAAGTTGAGTATGTAAGTATTGTGCCATTTATTGTATTGTTAAATTAACTAATTTATGTTGGTTAATTATTGTTATGTGGAGGATGAAACACCGTGGTCCCTCCAATGCTTCGGAAGACCAGAGAGAGCTCATTAAGAGCATGACCTGCATGACACGTGCAATGGAGAGGAATGTGAACTTGGGCCATTCCAGCAGGTCGAGTTCAAGAGTAGTGAAGTTCCTGAAGCTGCATCCCCTATCTTCAATGGGGATAGAGATCTAGACAAGTTTGAAAATAGGCTAGACGTGATCGCTGAGAAGTTCAGGACAATGGACTGCTCTTAAAGGCATAGGGTCAATTTGGCCACGCATCAATTGACTGATCAAGCTCATCTCTGGTGGATGTCTGCCACCAGGACCCAATTTAATGATGATAAAGAGATCACTTGGAGGGAGTTCAAGAAGGCTTTCAAGAACCACTACCTTCCCCCTCATGTACGAAGAAAGAAGGCTGTTGAATTCATGATTCTACAGCAAGGAAACATGTCTATTGAAGAGTACCTTAACAAGTTCCTAGAGCTTGAGTGGTATAGTCCTCCTCTGAAAGAAAATGAGAAGATCAGGGTGGACCACTTCCTGAAAGGGTAGAATCCTCGCCCGAGGATAAATGTGAATTTTGAGGACCTTGAGACTATGGCAAAAGCAATCTCCGTAGCAACTAATCTGGCTCGGGAGATTGATGAACAAAAGAATTATGAACAAGGCAAGGAGTTTAGGAAGGACCAGAGGAAAGACAAAGGCAATAAGTACAAGGACTTCAAGCCTTACCCTAGAGGCGATAGTGGACACAGATGCAAGCCTTCTTTTGCCACAAATTCCATTCTGGTGAGTGCAAGATAAAGTCAGGAGCTTGCCTGAATTGTGGCAAGATGGACCACTTCGCTAGAGACTGCACTGAAAAGAGAACTGACTACCAAGATAAGGGCAAAGGCAAGTAAGTTGAAGGCTATCAGAGAGCACCTGGAAGGGTCTACACTATGCAGGTGGATGAGGCTAAAAAAATCCAATGATATGATCTAAGGTAACCTTCTTATCGCCGATCACTATGCAAATGTATTGTTTGATTCTGGTTCTACTCATTCCTTCATACCATATGCATTTGCGGATCTGTTAAATGTTGAGAGTGTAAATATAAAGTGGCAGCTAGACATAGCAACTCCACTTGGGAGGGATTCCACCAAGCAGTACCTCCCAGAGACATCAGCCATGATTGAAGGAGTAACTATTCAGACCTTGTAGTGCCACCCATGGTGGACTACAGTGTTATTCTAGGCATGGATTGGTTATTTTACCATGATTCCTATTTGAAATAACGAGAGAAGAAAGTGCAGATAGACAAGAAAGATGGAAGTTCTATGATCTTTTGCGGAATTCAATGAAAAGAGAAGAGGATGATTTCTTCAATGAAGGCAACCAAGCTACTAAATAAGGGTTGCCGAGGATTTCTTGCGAGCATCATCAAAAGTGATTTCCAACCCAAGCCACTACAAGGAGTGGTAAGGAACTTTCCTGATGTATTCCTCGATGAGCTCCCGGAATTACCTCTGAAAGGAGGATCAACTTCCACATTGACCTCATGATAGGGATGACTCTTATCTCAAAACCTCTCTACAGGATGGCACCAGCAGAGATGAAAAGAATTGAAGATGCAATTGCAGGAACTGGTGGACAAAGGATTTATCAGGCCAAGTGTATCCTCATGGGGTGCACCTATCCTATTTGTGAAGAAGAAGGATGGGTCACTAAAGTTGTGCATAGACTATAGGATGTTGAACAAAGTTACCTTAAAAAACAAGTATTCTCTGCTCGAAATTAATGTTCTTTTTGATCAATTGCCCACAACATCGTTCTTCTCAAAGATTGATATGAGAAGTGGGTATCATCAACTCAGAGTAGCTGATGAAGACATTGCAAAGATGGCATTCAGGTTAAAGTATGACCATTATGAATTTTTAGTTATGCCTTTTGGACTAACAAATGCTACTGCAGCATTTATGGATTTGATGAACATGATTTTCAAGCCTCATCTTGATAGTTTTGTCATAGTGTTCATGGATGATATCCTGATCTACTCATCAGGTGAACAACAAAAGCACATACATATAGTTTTGGAGACATTGATGAAACATCAGTTGTATGCCAAATTTTCCAAATGTGAATTTTGGTTGGAGGAAGTTATATTTTTGGGCCACATAGTGTCAAAGGAAGGAATCTCAGTGACCCAAGCAAGATAGATGATCACTAGCTACTAAATTTCTACTCGTTTTTCATCTTAATTCATGTACATATAAGTTCTGAAATGTTCATATTCTGATAATTATGCTTAATATACATGCATTGATCTTCTCAGCATAATATTATCTTACATTTGCACATTTGAGCTGAATAATATACTAATTTAGTTCTTGTCTAATTTTCATTTGAGTAATTGATGCTTGCTATTCATATTGTTCCAGGATCAAAATTAGGTAGAAAAGACAAACAATCCTGCTGGAAAAGGAGAAGGAGACCACTTGCAAGCTGCCATAAAGCATGCAAGAAGGAATCTTTTGACAGAGAAAGAGGACTAGAGAATGTGGCAAAATTAGATGGAATGAAAGGTTTAGATGAAGATCAAATGGTAATGATAATGTCATATATAAAGCAAAAAGGATCATCTCCTCTTCTAGCCATTTAGCTGGAGAGGGTTCTTTATGTTTGAGGATATTTTTGATTCTGTTCCTCATCTGCTTTGTATTGTTTTCATTAGCTATGAGGAGATAAATCTTAGCTCTGTTAGGATAGGATAGTAGTTTAATTTTTATTTATGGATGGATGATGGAACAACACTTTTGTCACTAATATTAGTATAGTTTCCCAATGCTTTTGAATCAATTTTTTTTGTTAATGTGAATCCTATTTTACAATGGCAACTGAGAATTTGATGTTTGATTCGTTTCTTGCTCAGAAATGTATAAAGAACATTAGCGTGTTTTCTGGTTCTAATCCATGTCAATATTTGAATGCATCCTTTTACTTCTTGTTAATGTAAATCTCATCTTGTAATGATAGCTGAGAGGTTATTCTAGATTCTCTTATTGTTTAGGAATGAACTAAGAACATTAACAATTAGTTTTTGGATTTGATTTCATATGTGATTTCTGTTAACTTGGTTTTCTGGTTCCAATCTATCAGTGATGGGTTTTGATACATCCATTTAGCTTTTGTTGATGTTTATCTCATATTGAAATGACAACCGAGAAGTTGATTCTAGATTCCCTTGATGTTTAGAAATAAACCAAGAGCATCAACATTAGTTGTGGATCTGATTGTATTTATGCATTGAGCTAAAAGTTTCATGATAATCTAATATTAGCTGAAAACCTTGTTGAATCAACCTAACTAACATTCATATGAAAGTATGATACTTAGTTCTAACTTTAATACACTGTGAGAGCAGTCTTTTCATGTCGAATCTAGTTTGATTTGTATTGCTAAGTTTTTCTAATTCATTCATAGCAGAATATTAGATGAACTCCATTCCTAAAAGAACATTTCACTATCTGTTAGTTATCATTTTATATCACTCATTTCAAAACACCAAAAAGAGTTAACCTAGTCTAGGATTAATTTAGATTAGTTAGTGAATCTTAAGCTTCAAATCACTATGGTTACGTTCGAGTTTGCTACTCCGATTTGTGCACTTGCAGTTCAGTAAAGTGAGGAGTACATAGTTTACCTTTAGACTTTGTTTAGTTTTCATATTGTGCATAGTTTACCTTTAGACTTTGTTCAGTTTTCATTTGTGTATAGTCTACGCCTACACCTTAGTCTTGCATTTTGTGCACAGAGTCCAATAAATCAGTCAACTAATTACACATTCCCTAATTTCACATCAGTAGAGGCTGCCATCAATTAGGAAAGGTCAAAGATGGTGACAAATATTAGAAGTTTCCTTGGATTATCCGGCTATTATAGAAGGTTTATTCAAGACTTCTCCAACATTGCTGCCCTGATGACAAAGCTGATCAGTAAGGGAGAAAAGTTCAATTGGATACAGAAATATGAAGAGAGCTTCCTGAATCTGAAGAAGAAATTGACCACTACACTAGTGCTCACAATTCTCATGGGAGTTGGAGGCTACACGGTGTATAGTGATGTTTGTGGAACTGGGTTAGGCTGTGTATTAATGCAGCATGGAAGAGTGGTAGCTTATGCTTCAAGACAACTCAAGCTGCATGAGAGGAACTATCCTACTCATGACTTGGAGTTAGCAGCATTTGTTCTAAAGATATGGAGGCACTACATATATAAAGAAGAGTTTGAAGTGTTCACCGATCACAAGAGCCTCAAATATGCGTTCATTCTAGAAGAGTTCAACATGAGACAGAGGTGATGGCTAAATTTTCTGAAGGACTATGAGTTTGGCATTTTTTCCCATCCACGAAAGGCCAACTCTATAGAAAATGCTCTAAGCAAAAGATGGGAAGGGTCAGAGGCATGCCCAAGAGTTTACAAGAGGACTCTTATTGAAGAAAGCACTAAGGGAAAGTTGATGATGCAATGTGTCATTCAACTTGATCTAGTGACAAGGATAGCACAAACACAAAAGGAAGACTCAAAGTACAAGGATATGAAAGCTTTATGTCAGAAAGGGCACCCAGACTACAGGATGAAAGAAGATGGGACTATCAAATTTCAAGACAGGTTATGGGTACCTGATAGTGAAATTGAGGGGTGTAATGATTTTGGGGTAAAATTTCAGATTTTTCAATTTTTGATTTCACTCCCTACTCACTCTCTTCTTTCAAGCTCATGATCTGATTGATAATGGTCATCTTGATTGTCCAAATCCTGCATAAATGAATTAAGAAGTATCAAATTGAGAAAAGAAAGAAAACTAGACAAAAATTAAAAATTGAGAATGATAACTTGCAAAAACTGAAAATTGGCCTATAAATGGACTGAAAACTAGTCTAAAACTAATCTAAACTATCTAAGTCAGTCTAATTGACCTCAAATCTCTGGCAACGGCGCTAAAAACTTGATAGTGAAATTGAGGGGTGTAATGATAACTTGCTGATTTTGGGGTCAAATTTCAGATTTTTCAATTTTTTATTTAGCTCCCTACACACTCTCTACTGCAAGTATACAGGTCAATTGTAGTCTACCCAAATGTCGTATCCTCAGTGATTGGAAGACCTAGACTCCCTAAAAATAATTTAGACTAATCCTATTTAAAGTGGCAAAAGCAGGAAATTAAATGGAAATGAAAACAGATTTTTAAGAAGGGCAAAATGATAACTAGTTTTGGATTTCTAAAAAGTTAACTAAACTGAATTGTAAATGCTAGATTAGATGCTAAGAGGGTTTAACTATCAATGAGGAAGATTCTCCTAGGAATTGGGGTTCATCTAACTTAATTCTGGATGGATTAGATCAAGTTATCATTAAAAGTTCAAATCTGCTTCAACCAAATAAATTACTGCTTCCACAACTCATTTAGTCCATAACTAATCTATATATTATCATATACATATTAGCCAGGTTGAATTGGATAAGCATCCCCACTGAATATCAAGTTATCATTAACAAATTTACAAGCTCCTCACTGATTTTGCAAATACTTTTCAGATTTTGGCAATTTCAGTTTGATAATACAATTCAGCTCATTTTCATGCATCAACTAATCAGAAAGATAATGAATCCAATCTCAATACTAATGCTTCTTGGTTTATCTCTAAACTACAAGGGGATTTTAAATCAGCCTCTCAGCTGCAATTTGAAATGAAATCCACATTAGCACCAATCAAATGGAACATTTCAGCACTTGTTACTCATTGAAATCCAGAATTGCCATTGCTCCTTGGTCCATTTTTGAACAAAGTGGAAATCAGGAATTAACCTTTCAGATGCATATACGATTGTGCCTCCACAATGGCAAGCAAATCCCATAAAAAACAGAACTCAAAACTCAAATCAGAATTCACCACAGCATGCTTTCACATAATTAATTCAGGAGAGCTAACATTGCCTCTTATTACATTTCTGAATAAGAAGAACCCACTTAATCTACTTCTCAGTAGCCAAGGGAATGAAGGGTTTACAATGACATCATATTTCATAAATCAGGAATCAGAATTGCAGTTCAGAAACTAAATTAGATAAAAATCAGATTCCTAAATAAGATTTGGGCCTAGAACTTGTCATTGGTTCTTGTTTCATTTCTGAAATAAGAACAGATCATAAAACAACCTCTCAGTTGTAGATATAAGCAAGATCATACAATATCAAGAATAAGATAGAAATAGATGAGTTCTGAATGCAAAATCAGGAATCAGAAAAATAGAAATAAGAAATCAGTGCAGAAATCAGAAATGTCCATATCCATCCACAATTAATCTAGACTACTACCCTATCCTAGGAGACATGGAGTTTAGCTCCTCATAATTACAAAGTTTGATACAAAATGGAGTGAAGAACATAAGTAATTCATCCTGAATTGGATCTTGTCGATAGGGGTTTCAGCAGCACTTCAGCTCCCTCCTTTTGCTCCAATCTTCCAACGATCGGCCTCTCCTTCTTCCAAGGTTTTTCCAGCTTATATATGGCCTCTTATCACCCTTTGATTAGCATCAGAATGTTTCATAGCATTGGATGAAAGCCACCTGTCCAGTCTGAAATTCCAATTGCAGAAATCAGCAGCTTTTTGGAGTGATCACTATACACCTTTTCCAGCTTTTTGCAACTTTGTTTTCCTTGCTAGAAAAGATAGAACACCAGACATCAAAGTCCCCAAATAGAAAATAAACAGATAAGGATGATGACAGATACTAGGACCAGCTCCATTATCAAATAAAATCTGATGTTATGCAAGAAAGTGAAATCAGTAAATCAAAATGATACTTTTGAAGACCCGGAATGATAACTTTGCATAAATCATGGAAAATGTTCAAATATGGATGGTTCAGAGCATTGAAGACATCAAAAGGATTAAGATGACAAGTGAATGAGGTCAGAAATCAAATATGGATAAGATTTCATATGAATGATAACTTGGGTGCCAGCCGACCCCACCTAGTGGGATAAGGCTTTGTTGTTGTTGTTGTTGATAACTTGGGTGCCAAAACGATAACTTAATGCCTTAAAAATGATAACTTATCATAACTTTGATTGTGGTTATCGAAATGTGATCAAATTTGAACACCAATGAGTTAGGACCATAATATAATGATTTCTTAATTCCTTTGTGCAGATTTGATAGTTTTGCATATCGAAATGATAGTTTTGCCCTTAAATGATAACTTGGTATTGTAAAATGATAACTTGTTTAAATGGATTGATAATTTTGCACAAGTTGAAATATGATCATCCAAATATGATTCATTCATGATAGTAATGGAGTTAGGGCAAGAAAATCGCTGGAACTCAGCTCAATCAAAATAATGATAACTTGGCACATTGGAGTGATAACTTGTCCTAAAAAATGATAACTTGGCATAGAATTAAAATATTTGTGGCTTTTAACAATTCAGAACCTCTATGCACATGGAATTAAGTATAAAATGAGGAAGATCATCTAGTCATCACAATCCATGCATTCCAAACACAATTGGCCAAAAGTCGGGCAATTTAGGGGCTTGATATGGGTGAAATGCATCTAAAATGGGATAAAAACCTATAGTGATTAGCTAATGATCAAACTCTCCCAAGCTTAGCCTTTTGCTTGTCCTCAAGCAAAACATTCAGAAATTATGGGCAAACTTGAATTAACAGCTGGATTTGAAATAAGCTAATATAAGTCCAATGAGTTTCCCACTTTGCCAACACTTCATACTCTCCAAAAACTTGAATTTATAGCTAGGGAATCACAGAGGCTAAAGAAAATTTAAGCCATGAAAGAAGTACTAGCAATAACAAGTTGAATTTCAGTGGTTGTCAACTTTACAAAGAGGTTGAACTACAAATCTCTTCATGAACAGATTTTACATTGCTTAAACAGGTTTAACACCTGACTTTTATTCATTCAAATACAAATAAACATGCCAAGACCGGATTTTTATTCATGCTGGTCACATGATAAAAATCCTAGTTTTATTCAGGAGAGGTTCCTTTTTGGAATTTCAGTCTCTTTATTCATGTATGCAATGCAATGCAAAATGCAACTTTTCACTTTTCCTTTTTCAATTTTTCTTTTTCTATTATGTTCATGAAGTGAGCAATAGTTCAAACTCAAGTAAAGTTTAGATCCCTTTATCCAAAAAGTCAAGTTTTCCTATTTAACATGACAGCAAGAGCCTTGACCCCTTTTCTAGTCATCTTCTATTACTAATTCAATCCTTAAATGTCGGCTAGTGTTACCCATAAAAGAAAATTTTCAATTGAGTTTAATCCAAATGCACCTGAATGATTAAGTCAATTAAAGCAAGAAGACTAATGGTCAAATTGGCCACTTGGTATTGCAGTGTACCCACTGTCCTATGAAGTATTTTACCCATTTTAGAGTTAAAATGGGTGCAAGAATTGAATTGAACTCGAATAGTGATAACTAGTGATAACCAGGTGGAACTAATGATAACTTGCAAAACCTACTGATAACCTGGTGATAAATAATATATGGACATTAAAATAGATTGAAAACATGGTGTAAAGTTTAGAAAAGCACCAGGTTTCCTTCCCCAAGCTTATTCTTATCACTGTCCACAGTGATGAAAATTAAGGCAAGGGAGAGGGTTGGGAGGGTATGAAATTGATGGAATTTGTGCATTTGATCCCTTCCAATGGTTCTTGCATCTCAATCAGGGTCTTCAGGTGATCCATTCTTCATGAATTGCAGCTAATCCTGCAGGGAAATAAGAGATATCAATGGTATATTCAATATCAGATTTTTAGAATGCACAATTCAACAATGCATTAAAATTCACTGAAATGCATTGAAATTCACTGAAATGCACTGAAATTCAGCTACGATTGATTGGGACAAGTGATATGAATGATGATTCAGATATTAATATGATGAATTCATCATGAATGAAAAAATAATATCAGTTATCAATTTGTGATAGAAATTAAAATTAAGGGTAGGGGTACTCCCTAATTGCCAATTTGTGGATTGATCTGATTCCTCCCTTCTTTATTCCTGCGAAATAGAAATATTAAGTGTAAAATGGCTTGGGTTACCTCCCAAGAAGTGCCTTTTTTTAATGTCTTTGGCTAGATATTTTTCCACTTGAATTCAGCTAGGCAAACTTGGTAAATCTTGCAATTTCAGCACCTCAGCTGAATCTTGAGCTATGGGATTATATGGCTTCAACCTCTGTCCATTGACCTTGAATATGTCATCCTTATCATTCAAAAGGCCCACAGCTCCATAAGGATAAATTTTGTGGACTTTGAAGGGTCCACTCCACCTTGATTTCAATTTTTCAGGGAATAATTTGAGCCTTGAATTAAATAGTAGCACAAGGTCTCCAGCTTTGAAATGTTTCTTCAGAATTCTGCTATCATGCCACCTCTTGGTCCTTTCCTTGTAGAATTCTGAATTGTGATAGGCATTAAGTCTAATTTCATCTAATTCATCAATTTGTAGGAGCCTCTCCTGTCCACATGCATGCATATCAAAATTAAGTGCCTTGACTGCCCAATATGCCTTGTGTTTGAGTTCAATTGGCAAGTGGCATGTTTTTCCATAAACCAATTTGTATGAGGAAAAACCAATTGGAGATTTATATGCTGTCCTGTAGGCCCAAAGTGCCCCATTCAACTTCAAACTCCAATCCTTCCTAGTTAAGGCAACTGTTTTCTCCAATATGGCCTTGATTTACCTATTTGAAATTTCTGCTTGGCCATTTGTTTGAGGGTGGTATGCTGTTGAGACCTTGTGCTTAACTTCATACTTGTTTAGGAGGTTCTCAAAATACTTTTTAATGAGGTGGCTGCCTCCATCACTGATAACCACCCTTGGAATTCCAAATCTTGGAAAAATTGTATCTTTGAACAATTTGATAACAACCCTAGAATCAGAAACTACTGTGGGAATGAATTCTATCCACTTGGACACATAATCAACAGCCAACAATATGAATTTGTATCCAAAGGATCTAAGAAAGGGCCCCATGTAATCAATGCCACAAACATAAAAAATTTCAACTTCTAGGATTCCATTTTATGGCATTTCATTCCTCCTGGAAATTAAACCTGCACTTTGACATTCATCACAACTCTTAACATACAAATAATCATATTTGAACAAGGAAGGCCAATAAAAACCAGATTGTAGAACCTTGACAACAGTCTTTTGAGTGGCTCCATGTCTATCATATTGAGATGAGTGGCATGCATGCAAAATGGATTGGAATTCAGCTTCTGGCACACACCTTCTGAAAATGCCATCAGGGGACTTCTTGAACAAGAGGGGATCATCCCAATAGAAGTCCTTCAAGCATGGAAGAATTTCTTCTTCTGTTGGTAGGTGTAATCAGAAGGAATGATTCTACATGCCAAGTAATTGACAATATCAGCATACCAAGGAGTAGGGGCAGCTGATATGGCATTAGGAAATCATTAGGGAAGGAATCATTGATAGGGATTGATGGAGAATCCTTTATCCCTTCCATTCTTGACAAGTGGTCAGCAACCAAGTTTTCTGTCCCTCTTTGTTCCTGATTTCTACATCAAACTCTTGCAACAGCAAGATCCATCTGATGAGCCTTGGCTTGTATTCCTTCTTGTTAATCAGGTGCCTTACTGCTTGGTGATCAGTGAAGACAATTATTTTGGATCCAATTAAATAAGATCTGAACTTGTCAAAGGCAAACACTACAGCCAACAATTCCTTTTCAGTGGTGGCATAGTTGACTTGGGCTTCATCCAATGTCTTGCTAGCATAACATATGACATAGTGTTTCTTCTCCTTGGTTTGCCCGAGCACAGCCCCTACTGCCTGGTCAGAGGCATCACACATGATTTCAAAGGGCAATGCCCAATTCGGTGGCTGCACTATGGGAGCTGAAATGAGGGCTTTCTTTAATTGGTTAAAGGCCTTCATGCAATCTTCATCAAAATTGAACTCCACATCTTTTGATAGCAACCTTGTGAGAGGTCTAGTTATCAATGAAAAGTTTTTAATGAATCTTCTGTAGAACCCAGCATGACCCAAGAAACTCCTTATAGCCTTCACATTCTTTGGAGGTGGCAACTTCTCAATGACTTCAATCTTTGCCTTGTCTATTTCAATCCCTCTACTGGATACAATGTGGCCTAATACCACTCCTTCTTGAACCATGAAGTGGCACTTTTTCCAATTCAGAATTAGATTGGATTCCCTGCACCTTTGTAACACTTCTGTCAAATTTTCCAAACAAGCCTCAAAGGAATCCCCATAAACTGAAAAGTCATCCATAAACACCTCCATAATGTCTTCAATGAAGTCTAAAAAGATAGACATCATACACCTCTGAAATGTGGCAGGAGCATTGCATAATCCAAATGGCATCCTCCTATATGCAAATGTCCCATATGGACAAGTGAGGGTAGTCTTGTGCTGGTCTTGTGGATGGATAGGGATCTATAGAAAACCTGAATAGCCATCCAAATAACAAAAGTGAGAGTGTTTTGCCAATCTCTCCAACATTTGGTCAATGAAGGGAAGTGGGAAGTGATCCTTCCTGGTTACCTTGTTCAATTTCTTGAAATCAATGCACATCCTCCAACCTATGACTGTCCTGGTGGAAATGAGCTCATTAGAATCTGATTTGACTACTGTAATCCTTCCTTTCTTTGGCACCACTTGGACAGGGCTGACACATTCATTATCTAAAATGGAATAAATAATCCCAGCATTCAGCAACTTCAACACTTCCTTTTTGACAACTTCCTTCATAATTGTGTTGAGTCTTCTTTGACATTCAATGGAGGGATTGTAGCTGTCCTCCATTGGGTTCCTATGCATACAAATTGAGGGATTAATGCCTTTAATGTCTTCAATAGAATAGCCAGTCACCTCCTTGTACATCCTTAGTCTTTTCAACAACTCTTCAACTTGATTCTTAGGCAAATTTGCATTAATGATAATAGAGAATGTTGAATTCTCTCCCAAGAATTCATACTTCAGGTTGTTAGGGAGAGGCTTGAGCTCCAATTTAGATGAGTTGTCTTGAGCTGAGTTGCCTTGTAGTTCAGCAGTGATAACTTGTTGCACTTCACACTAATTTTCTGCATTTCCCACTGATTTGGATAAAGTCAATGCTGATTGATATGCTTCAGCCTCTGGATCCTCCAATTCCTTCAAATGATCAAACATGAGGTATCTTTGCAATGGATCTTCAATGTGTATTACTGCTGAGGCTTGCTCCACAACTTGATCAATTTGTCCATCTCCAAAATCATCCTGTTGACAAGCTGGCCTGCTGATAACTTGTGCAAGGTTTATCTTGTTTTCACCAATTTGGAAGGTCAATCTCCCCTCTTTAACATCAATAACAACTCCAGCAGTAGCAAGAAAGGGTCTCCCAAGCAAGATGGGTGTATTCAGATTTTCATCCATATCCAACACCACAAAGTCCATAGGTATATAGAATTTTCCAACCTTTAAGGGTATGTTTTCAATGATTCCATGAGGGTATTTAATGGACCTTCCAGCCAACTGTAGAGACATGTTGGTGGGCTTCATATCTCCAACCTCAAGTTTTCTGCATAGAGATAATGGTATAACACTCACAGAAGCACTCAAGTCACGCATGGCTCTTTGGATTTTTCTATTTCCTATCTCACGAGGGATTGAGAAACTCCCTGGATCCTTTAGCTTAGGAGGTAGCTTATTTTGGATTATTGCAGAAGCCTCTTCAGTTAATGCAATAGTTTCACATTCCACAATTCTCCTCTTCTTGGTCAAGATCTCCTTGAGAAATTTTGCATATGAAGGCATCTCTTGAATGGCTTCAACAAATGGTACATTAATGTACAACTTCTTCAAGATTTCTAAAAATCTTCCATATTGCTGATCCTGCTTGGCCTTCACCAACCTTTGCGGGAAAGGCACTTTGTCAAAGATCCTTCCATTGACCTCATTTTGAAAGTTCTTTTTCTGATTTCTCACAGCAGCCTCTTCAATTTCTTTTTCAACAGATTCTGAACAGGAGTTTTCCTGAGCTGAATTGCCTTCCACATTCTTGGAATTTGGATTCTCTTGAGCTGGATTGGCCTCAACATTTTTCATTGGCTCTTCAACCATCCTACCACTCTTGAGTTGAATGGCTTTGGCCTGTTCTTTAGGGTTCATCTCTGGTTGTCCAGGAAAGAAAATGGGGAGTCTAGCTGAGGTGCTAGCCTGCTGAGCAAATTGACTTTCAAGCATTTTCTGATTGGCACTCATGGTTTCAAGTCTAGAATCAATTTTCAATATTTCCTCTCCTTGACTGTCCTGCTTCTTCAAAATTTGTTGCAACATTTCCTCCATTTTTGAGAATTGAGAAGGTTGAGTTTGTGGTGGTTGCTCATAAGGGGGTCTTTGCATTGGAGCATTTGAGGACTGAGTTGCATATGGAGGTGGCTGATTCCTTGGCAAAATCTTAGGTTGCCAATTAGAATTCTGCATTGATGGCCCTTAGTAATGATTGGCCTTGTAGGAAAAGTAGGGATGGTTCCTATTTTCTGGAGTATAGAATTCAGCAGGGGGTTTCACTCCATAATTTCCCACAGCATTAATTGAATCAATGGATTGCTCATATTGTTGCATTATAAGGTTGCAACTTTCTGTGGCATGGCCTTGATTACCACATACATCACACCTAAATCCAGGGGTGGAAGCCTTGCTGACATTAGGAGTGAGGTTCAGCTTCTCCAAGGTTTTGTACAACACTTCTTTAAATTGAGATGACAAGTTGTTCACTGAATTCTCAATAGGTGGTCTCCTTGTCCTGTCATGGGTAAGAAAATGGTGATTCTTTGCAATATTTTCTATCAAATGGTAGGCTTCATCAATGTTCTTTGATGCAAAGATCCCTCCTGCAGCTGTGTCTAGTGCCACCTTGGATGGATAATTCAGGCCCTTATGAAAATAATTGACTAGCTGCCACTTCTCAGAACCATGATGTGGACATGCCCTCAACAACCCTTGAAGTCTCTGCCATGCATCACAAATATTCTTCTGGTCCAATTGGTAAAACCTGACTATTTGATCCCTGCAATTATCAGTCTTGGAAGGAGGGAAAAATTCTGATAGAAACAATTGCATAATGGACTCCCAAGTGGCCACTTCTTTAGGTTTGAGAGTCTTATACCAGATTTTGGCCTTGTCTTTGAGTGAAAAAGGGAATAGTCTCATGTAGACAGAATTCATAGGAGTGTTATTGAAGTGTACTATGCTGCATATCTCCTTAAAATTGTCCAAATGTGAGGCTGGATCTTCTGTCCCTAATCCAGAGAATTGATATTGCCTAATCATAGTAATTAGTGCTGCATTCACTTCAAAATTTACCACAGGTGCTAGACCTCCATCTCCAAGTTGATTTCTAACATTGCTAGGTGAATAGCAATCTTTCAAAGTCCTTGGTGCAGCCATATTGCCTTGCTCCTCTTCCTCTTCTTCAAATATCCTTCTTCTTGCCTCCAACCTTTGCAATCTCCTTCTTCTTAAAAATCTTCTTTCAGGCTCATGATCTGATTGATAATGGTCCTCTTGATTGTCCAAATCCTGCATAAATGAATTCAGAAGTATCGAATTGAGAGAAGAAAGAAAAATAGACAAAAAATGAAAATTGGGAATGATAACTTGCAAAAACTAAAAATTGGCCTATAAATGGACTGAAAATTAGTCTAAAACTAATCTAAACTATCTAAGTCAGTCTAATTGACCTCAAATCCTCGGCAACAGCGCTAAAAACTTGATAGTGAAATTGAGGGGTGTAATGATAACTTGCTGATTTTGGGGTCAAATTTCAGATTTTTCAATTTTTGATTTAGCTCCCTACACACTCTCTACTGCAAGTATACAGGTCAATTGTAGTCTACCCAAATGTCGTATCCTTAGTCATTGGAAGCCCTAGACTCCTTAAAAATAATTTAGACTAATCCTATTTAAAGTGCCAAAAGCAGGAAATTAAATGGAAATGAAAACAGATTTTTAAGAAGGGCAAAATGATAACTAGTTTTGAATTTCTGAAAAGTTAACTAAACTGAATTGTAAATGCTAGATTAGATGCTAAGAGGGTTTAACTATCAATGAGGAAGATTCTCCTAGGAATTGGGGTTCATCTAACTTAATTCTGGATGGATTGGATCAAGTTATCATTAAAAGTTTAAATCTGCTTCAACCAAATAAATTACTGCTTCCACAGCTCATTTAGTCCATAACTAATCTATATATTATCATATACATATTAGCCAGGTTGAATTGGATAAGTATCCCCACTGAATATCAAGTTATCATTAACAAATTTATAAGCTCCTCACTGATTTTGCAAATACTTTTTAGATTTTGGCAATTTCAGTTTGATAATACAATTCAGCTCATTTTCATGCATCAACTAATCAGAAAGATAATGAATCCAATCTCAATACTAATGCTTCTTGGTTTATCTCTAAACTACAAGGGGATTTTAAATCAGCCTCTCAGCTGCAATTTGAAATGAAATCCACATTAGCACCAATCAAATGGAACATTTCAGCACTTGTTACTCATTGAAATCCAGAATTGCCATTGCTCCTTGATCCATTTCTGAACAAAGTGGAAATCAGGAATTAACCTTTCAGATGCATATACGATTGTGACTACACAATGGCAAGCAAATTCCATAAAAATCAGAACTCAAAACTCAAATTAGAATTCACCACAGCATGCTTTCACAGAATTAATTCAGGAGAGCTAACATTGCCTCTTATTACATTTCTGAATAAGAAGAACCCACTTAATCTACTTCTCAGTAGCCAAGGGAATGAAGGGTTTACAATGACATCATATTTCATAAATCATGAATCAGAATGGCAGTTCAGAAACTAAATTAGATAAAAATCAGATTCCTAAATAAGATTTGGGCCTTGGACTTGTCATTGGTTCTTGTTTCATTTCTGAAATAAGAACAGATCATAAAACAACCTCTCAGTTGTAGATATAAGCAAGATCATACAATGTCAAGAATAAGACAGAAATAGATGAGTTCTGATTGCAAAATCAGGAATCAGAAAAATAGAAATAAGAAATCAGTGCAGAAATCAGAAATGTCCATATCCATCCACAATTAATCTAGACTACTACCCTATCCTAGGAGACATGGAGTTTAGCTCCTCATAATTACAAAGTTTGATACAAAATGGAGTGAAGAACAGAAGTAATTCATCCTGAATTGGATCTTGTCGACAGGGGCTTCAGGAGCACTTCAGCTGCCTCCTTTTGCTCCAAACCCTTGCTCCAATCTTCCAACGACCGGCCTCTCCTTCTTCCAAGGTTTTTCCAGCTTATATATGGCCTCTTATCACCCTTTGATTAGCATCAGAATGTTTCATAGCATTGGATGAAAGCCACCTGTCCAGTCTGAAATTCCAATTGCAGAAATCAGCAGCTTTTTGGAGTGATCACTATACACCTTTTCCAGCTTTTTGCAACTTTGTTTTCCCTGCTAGAAAAGATAGAACACCAGACATCAAAGTCCCCAAATAGAAAATAAATAGATAAGGATGATGACAGATACTAGGACCAGCTCCATTATCAAATAAAATCTGATGTTATGCAAGAAAGTGAAATCAGTAAATCAAAATGATACTTTTGAAGACCCGGAATGATAACTTTGCATAAATCATGGAAAATGTTCAAATATGGGTGGTTCAGAGCATTGAAGACATCAAAAGGATTAAGATGACAAGTGAATGAGGTCAGAAATCAAATATGGATAAGATTTCATAGGAATGATAACTTGGGTGCCAAAACGATAACTTAATGCCTTAAAAATATCTTGTCATAACTTTGGTTGTGGTTATCCAAATGTTATCAAATTTGAACAGCAATGAGTTAGGACAATAATATAATGATTTCTTAATGCCTTTGTGCAGATTTGATAGTTTTGCATGTCGAAATGACAGTTTTGCTCTTAAACGATAACTTGGCATTGGAAAATGATAACTTGTTCAAATGGATTGATAATTTTGCACAAGTTGAAATATGATTATCCAAATATGATTCATTCATGATAGTAATGGATTTAGGGCAAGAAAATCGTTGGAAATCATCTCAATCAAAATAATGATAACTTGGCACATTGGAATGATAACTTGTCCTAAAAAATGATAACTTGGCATAGAATTAAAATATTTGTTGATTTTAGCAATTTAGAACCTCTATGCACATGGAATTAGGTATAAAATGAGGAAGATCAACTAGTTATCACAATCCATGCATTCCAAACACAATTGGCCAAAAGTTGGGCAATTTAGGGGCTCGATATGGGTGAAATGCATCTAAAATGGGATAAAAATCTATAGTGATCAGCTAGTGATCAGTACCTCAAGATAAAGAGTTAAAGGAAGAAATTTTGATTGAGTGCCACAAGTCAGAATTTTCTATCCATCCTAGAACCATCAAAATGTTCAAGGACCTTCAAAGGACATTTTGATGGAGGGACATGAGAAGAGAGGTGGCAGAATTTGTCTTCAAGTGCTTGATTTGTCAACAGGTCAAGATTGAGCATCAGAAGCCACCAGAGTTATTGAACCCACTGCCCATACCACAGTGGAAGTGGGAGGAGATTACAATGGACTTCATTGTGGCCCTCCCAAAGACACAAAAAGGTTACGATGCCACCTGGGTCATCATCGACAGATTGACTAAATCAGCTCACTTCATACCTTACAATCTGATACGATCAACTGCAAGTATGGTAAAGTTGTATGTGAATGAGATTATCCAATTATATGAGCTTTATGTTTCTATAGTATCGAATAGAGACCTCAGATTCACAAATAGGTTCTGTCGAGGGTTGCAGCATGCATTTGGCATGAGGTTGCATTCAGCACTACATTTCACACTCAGACCGATGGGCAAAGTGAAAGGATGATCCAGACCTTGGCGGACATTCTTAGAGCATGCGCAATAGATTGGCAAGGCAGCTGGGATGACAATCGCACTCTAACTGAGTTTGTCTACAATAACAATTACCACTCCACCATAAAGATGGATCCATTTGAAGCACTATACGGAAGACCTTGTAGGTCTCCCACATGTTGGAGTGCTGTTGGAGAAGGAAGGCTATTAGGAGCAGAACTAGTAGAGAAATATGCTGAGAAGGTAGTTTTGATCAAAGAAAGAATGATGGCAGCTCAGAGTTTCCAAAAGAGTTATGCAGATAAGTAAAGAAGGGAACAAATCTATCCATATATTATTTGTAATTTTTGGATAAGAAAAACCTATCCGAATAATTGTTATAAATACAATCACGAATTTAGGCAGATTATGCAACTTAAATCGTGCAATCCTAACATTTAGATCTAATCATGAATCAATAAAAAATAAATCTCAGATATGATAAAACTCATAAATTCCTCAAACAAATTCCTAATAGGAGCAAGGTTCCCTATTAGTCTCAATTCAATTCATAAAACTTAGAGAGGAGAGAAGAGGGGTTGGATCCCCTTTACATACCTTGATCTTAGATCTTCCTCCTCTTTCTTCCTCTTCTTCTTTCTCTTCTTCCTTCTTCCTGATATCCTCTTTCTTCTTCCTCAAGCCCTAGCCACCAAGGTGTGGATTCAATAGAGAAAGAAAGAGAAAAGAAGCCTTATATAGGGAGAAATCATGAGGGTTTGGACAAAAAGTCCAAATTACCCTTAATGAAAATATGGGGTATTACATCAACCTTGGAAGCGAACATACCTGCTCGTCGTCTAGCCTCTTGAATGTAGTTTGGGATTGCTGAAATCTCCTTGCCACGACATGGCACTCCACTGCCAAAGAGGGCAGAGGACGCTCGCTTGTGTGCGCACCATCCCATGCATCATCCGAGAGCATCCCAGGACACCTGCCTACGGTGGTGGGTGACACATGGGAGTGAGAGAGAGAGAGGAGGAGAGATAGAGATAGATAGATAGATAGATAGAGAGAGAGAGAGAGAGGAGGGGAGAATGAGATGCAGGGAGAGAGGGAAAATGAGGCGCAATGAAAATAGAGTTTCCGACAGTCCTGTCTTTTGCAATCCGTCGATAATTCTGAAAGATATGACTATAAAAAGTATTAATAATAAAGTATTAAACATATGTATATATTATTTTTTATATTATTTTATTATTTATTTAATTACCGACGGTCCTGTCCTTTGAAATTATTGACGGATAGAACATTCATCATTAATTCCAAAGGACAAGACCGTCAAAACATTAATAATAAAATATTAAACATATGCTTATATTATATATAATTTTATTATTTATTTAATTGCCAATGGTCCTATGGTTTGAATTACCGACATATGGATTTGACCTTGATAACTTACAACCGATTTGGCCATTCATACTAACTACAGACATTTTGGTCGTCGATATTTCAAAAGAATTTTTTCCATCATAAATGTCGTTGAAAATTGTGAAAGTCTCTTATCCGTAAAAAATTATCTGTTGAAAATTCGCAAATTAATTTGTTTTAGGATCTATAGTTTATGCACTTTTTACCCTCATTTTTGTGTTCTATTCCTCACGGTCATATTCTCAATAAAGACAATGACACGCCCTAAAAAACTATATGACATATAATTAATATATAGAAGACATACGATAGATATATTGTTGGCCACTACACACCAAATGATCTTCATTTGTATTCTTCCCTCTTGTGTTTCTTGTTTTTCTGGCCCTCAACCCCACATGTGAGACATGCATGTTCTGTCATTGAAAAACTCCAAATTGCATATTCAGAAAAAAATAGAGGAGAGAAGAGAATGAGGCCAAAGTGAGCACTATAAGAAAATTGAGCTATTGTGACGAAAATTTCTGTCACAAAATAGTGAAAATCCATCACTAATATTGATTTGTGACAAATTTATAATAAAATCGATTGGTCACAGTTGATTAAGTCACAAAATTTTTTGTGACAGATCAAACATTTTGCGACTATATTTCCATCACAACTTTGACATTCACATTTCAAAAAATATTATTCCTCACAATTCTGTCACTATTTTATCATATTTTGTGATGAATTTTTTCTATCACAATTTTTCGTCACTTAAAGTCATGTTTTCTTGTAGTATGAGTAGGGAATTTGTGCGGATTAATTGGTATACCTTTTTATCCACCATTTTATTGCTTTGCATGTACAACCACACATCTCCTGATCGTTGATCTCATCCACAACAATTATTAGGATAGTTTTCCTTATCCAAATAATATATGGAAGGAAAGAGCTATCGAAGTCTAGTTGCCACAAAAATTGGTTTCATATGATTTGGAGTTGTATTCAAATAGTTATGATCCAAACATCGGGCAGGTGTCATGCTACTTTGAGAATTCGTGACTGTTTTGTAATAATTGTTTGAATAGGCTTTTCTTATCCAAAAATTAGAAATAATATATGAATGGAAAGCCCTCGAAGTATAGTTTCTATATAAATTGATTTCATATGTTTTGGAGTTATATAAAAATATTTAAGATTCCAACATCGGACTAATGTCATTCTGTCTCGAGTAACATCGACACCAAATTTTAAAAAGTATAGTAAATTAGAAATACTGAATTAAGATTTGAATTTTATTTCCAAGTTAAAGGTTCGTGTTATCTTTTAGTGAAAATTAGAATCATCTGAAAAGAACAAGTATAGATTAAGTTATTAATATTTTAGTGACTGCCAGAATACTGCGCAGAGAATAAATTCTGGTAATTGTATGAATTCCTAGGAAAAAGTTCCAACTCTTGTTAATGAATGAAAATTGCATGTTTTAATGTGTTTTATGATGTATTGATGCTAAGATATCATATATGAAATATTTATGATGTTTTAAACTATTGCTATTGGAATTTCAATAAAAAAAATCGAGACTTTCGGGTGGAAGATGGAACTTTTAGGACATTGGCAAGGCCGTGCCAAGTCTCGGGATGACCATGACAGGGTAGCACGGCCGTGACTCTATCGGTCACAACCGTGACATAAGGGCGTAAACATTTGGGTTACTGTCATGGTCATAACCACCTTATCACGGTCGTGATAGACCAGAAAACTGATGTATGTTATATCTAAGTTATTTACTATTATGTATTACTGATTGATGATTGTATATGAACCTAGATACACGACATTCATGGACAGCCGTAACTAGGTTAAATACTAAAGACTGAACGACGTAAATTGTTTGTTGATTACAAAGCATAATGAACCTAGTTGTGGATGATGTTACATGTCGAACCTCTATGGCCCTTTATCGGATAATTGTCCAGAATGATCATTACACACATCGGCAACTATGTGTGCATTCTGATGTCGTTCTTGGGCGAGAGTCCAAAATGATCGTTACACACATTGGCAAGAGTGTGTCATTCCGATGTCAACCTCGGATGAGAGTCCAGAATGATCGTTACATGCATTGGCAACGGTGTGTGCACCCGATGTCAACTTCAGGTGAGGGGGAAGCATTGTCTACTAAGCCTAGCTAGCCTATTGAGTGGACAACAACATAAGTCTCAACTATCGAAAGATATAACATTAATAGGAAAGAGCCAATGATCGATCGAATGGAATGATGTTCCATGAAAGTCGAAGTCCAAAAGGTTATAAAGCAACCCAGAGGAAACTTATGGAATGACGTCCCACGAAAGTGGAAGTCCAAAGGGTTATAAAGCAACCCTGAGGAGAGTTATGGAGACAATAGTTATGGTAAGTGTATCTCACTTATATGCTTATGCATTGAATGAATGATTGTTATGAATGTCCATACGATAAGTATGATGATGATTACATGTCTTCCATGCAATTACTTATATGCATGATGATAGAATGATGTTAACGTTTAAAATATAGATCATATATTAAGACATGGCATGTGTATTGTTACTTCTTTTATATAAAGATGATGTATATGATGTAGTATCCTGTTTAGAATCATATCATCGCATGCATGGCCTTTACATACTCTGACAAGGAAATCTTTGCACCATAAATCCGTGCAGATGCATAGTGATTTGGATGGACGACGGCTCAGTTCATGATGAATAAATTGCACAATCGTCTAGGATATTAAGAGTCAATTGATTTAGAGTCTTTTAACTATGTTTTAAAGAGATATGTTGGACGATGATTTTAAGATCTTTTATTGATTATCGGTGATGTTTTTAACCTGTTTAGGAAATCTCTGCACCCTGGATCCGTGCGGCGTTTATTGAATTTTTTTATCTTATTTAATGGATTTAAACTTCTGTTGATTTAAATGAAAATCATATTATTATTATGATTATGTGATGACGAACGGGTTAACACAACCGAATGATTAAATTGTCCTTGACAATTTAGAGGTAAAATTCGGAGTGTTACATTTAGGGTGAATATATAGTTGTGTCGAGATCAAGCCGGTCGATATGCATGAGATGCCACCAAATCAATTTTCATTGGGGACGGCCGCGGAGGGCGGATCCATGACACGATAGTAGGGATCAAGTAGTGCTCCCGTTAAACTCAACGCCATGGGCCCGAGGAATATATAAGACGTCGGCTTCAATTGTTCGATCACGATGGATCGACGTTGCATGAGATCATCATTTGACTAAACATACAAATGCCCAAACCAAAGTGTTGTGTTAAGTCTCATTCCTTGTGATACATATATACATACATATATATATATATATATATATGTTGAGACTTAATTAAATGATCAATTATTCGACTTTATCCTAGATAGAATGCTTATTAAGTAATTAAGAGGATAAATGATAATGTATATATTTGTACAAAGATGGCACGTTTGAATAAGACAAATAATATAAGCAACAAGAATGTTGGTTACTTATATTATCTGTAACGCCTCCAAAATCGCACCTCCCGCCATGTAGACAGTTAGATTGACTGCGAGGGCGCTACACTATCTACTGCTCTACTAACCTTGACCATTCAACAAAGTGACTGACGTGGCACTAATAAAATGATAATAAACATAATAGAAAACCTTAAACGCGGAAGAATAATCGAAATGCCATGATGAAGGACTTTAATGCGGAAATTCATAATGTCTCATATCATAGAATTATGCGGAAGTTCATGGTGTATCTCAATATAGAAAATATGCGGAAACATAACCATTAATAAGACAGATGGAAAATTTCTAAGAGCGGAAGAAAACAGGATGTCTCTGAACAATAAGAATGATTTAAACAGATATGCCGTATGAAAGCTCGGAGCAGAATCATTAGTCATGTGCAGCGTTCTCCAAGCTCTGTGCCCTCCATCTCTTCATTAGTTGGCATTCTCACCTACAAAATCCCAATGCAGGGGAATAGAATACCCATGAGCAAAGATTGCCCAGTACCATAGCAATAGACATGAAATAAGGATCAATGATGATAAGGAAATCAATGTGTATATATATATAAGTCTCTAATCATTCAATACTCTGTTCTTTGCTATAGCAATACTTTATCCCTTACATTACTCTGCTTTTACTTTACAATATTGCTTTACTTTACAATGCTTTGCTTTACTTATTCTTCTTTACATTACTTTACTTTGCCTTGCTTTGCTTTTCAATACTCTGCTTTACTTTACTTTACATTACTCTGCTGTGAGTTGTGCTATGTCTTTTACATTACTAGAGTATCCTTAGAGTTAGTTGTCCTATGCGAGCTCGACTTTATTAGGTTGGAATGCCAGGGGTGCCTCTCTGATGCCAGTAAGCCTGTAAACGGGAAGAAGGGGTGGGTGTAAATGCCTCACCCAGTTCGGAAGGTAGGAGGAAGAATTTCTACAATCCATGAATAGTAGTCTGTTACTAGATCTTGTAGGTTCACTGTCTCCTCAGCTAGCTACCTGTCCCTCTGGCATATTACTTTAATCTTTAAAGGAAGATGTGAGACCATAGCATCACCCTTCAATTCGAGATATCAGTGGGAGAACACCTGAAATCTCAGGAATAGTGGGCATTTAAGCCAGTAGCTTCGCTGTCCCCTCAGCTAACTACCTATCCCCCATTGTTTTAATCTTTGATCTTTACTTTAACATTGAGGGCGGCACATAGCAATTCCTCATCTTTGCTTTAATCGTTGTTTCGTCGTCCGTCGATCGTCGGACGTTCAATGACGTTTGGAAGGGTTCCCTTGGCTTGCGCGTGCGTCGAGGGGGATCGTTGGACGTCGAGTGGATTGGTTCTGTTCGTCGCTGCCCTGCTGTTCGTGCGCGCGTGGGCCGGAACGAAGAGAAGAGAGAGCTAGAGTGGAGGTGGTCGGGGTTCCAAGCGGTGCAATTGCGGCCTTCCCCCCTTCATATATGCCCCGGCCGACCCGTGGTCGGCCGGAGGCGAATGGTTGGAAGGCCAGGGGAGGCGATGCCTCCCCTGCCGACCGATCATTTCCTATTTCTTTTTTTTATAAAAATCCGATATGTTACATTATTACCCTCTAAAAAAAATTCGTCCTCGAATTTGGATAAGGGTTAAGGCTTACCGAGAAGCTCAGGAAATTTCTCTCGCATTTCCGACTCTACTTCCCAAGTGGCCTCCTTCCCTTGGTGATGCTTCCATGCCACTTTGACCAGTGCTATTCTCTTCCTCCCTTGTTGATTTTCTTGATACTCCAATATCTCCGTAGGTTGTTCTTCATAAGTCAGATCCTTCTTGAGGTTTGATTCCTCAATTTGGATCACGTTGGCGTAGTCGTGCTTGTACATCCGAAGTAGGGATACATGGAAGGCATTGTGTACTCTTGAGTAGGCTGGAGGCAGGGCCAACCTGCATGCTGAGTCTCCAACCATATCTAGTATTTCGAATGGACCTACGTACCTTGGGCTCAATTTCCCCCGTTTGCTAAACTGCATTACTCCTTTTGTGGGGGAGACCTTGAGTAGGACTTTGTCTCCTGCCTTGAACTTATGTTCTCGGCACTTCTTGTCAGCGTAGGCCTTCTGACGATCTTGAGCAGACTTCATTCTTTTCTTTATCAGTTCGACTCTATTTGTATATTCCTGTGTTTGCTTCTGTAACTCTGCGCTCAAGATCTTTCTTTCTCCCACTTTGCCCCAACATGCCGGAGAACGACATGGGCATGGAAGCTGTTGTTGTAAGAGAATTCTATAAGTGGTAAATGCTTGTCCCAACTTTCGTGCCAATCCAATGCACATGCTCTCAGCATATCTTCTAATGTTTGAATAGTTCTCTCCGATTACCTTAATGGGTAGGAAGTGAGCCGATTTAGTGAGTCGGTCCACTATAACCCAAATGGCATCATGTCCTTTCAGAGTCCGAGGTAAGCCTGTGATAAAGTCCATTGATATCTCTTCCAACTTCCACTGTGGGATCCCCAGACTCTTCAAGGTTCCTTGTAGTTTCTGGTGTTCCACCTTGACCTATTGGCACACTATGCGTTTGGAGACATATTCGGCTATCTCCTTTTTTATGTCTGGCCACCAGAAACTTCTTTGAACATCTTTGTACATCTTTGTACTTCCCGGATGGATGGCAAACTCGGACTTGTGACATTCGTCTAGCACTTCCCTTCGGAGTTCAAGGTTATTTGGTACCCACAAACGATCACGGTACCTTATGCCACCATCCGTGGAGACTTTGAAATTAGTAGTCTCTAGGCTGGTCTTTATTATCATTGTTTGATATTTCGAATCTTCAACTTGTGCTTCTATAATTCTTCCTACCATATCAGGCACTATCCTCTGCATCATCATTAGCGATCCATCATGCTGCACTCTTGGTGTCCATTTGAACAGTTCTTCCATGAGTTCGAACCGTCGTAGACGCATATAAGCCAATGATCCTTCCCATTTTCGGTTGAGCGCGTCGGCTACTGAGTTTGCCTTACCCGGTGGTAATTAATGGCAAACTCGTAGTCCTTTAAGAGCTCCATCCACCGCCTTTGACGCATATTCAGTTCCTTCTATGTAAATACATACTTCAAGCTTTTGTGGTCTGTATAGACCACAAATTCTTCTCCATATAAGTAGTGACGCCAAAGCTTGAGGGCGACACTACTGCTGCCAACTCGAGGTCATGTGTTGGATAATTGACCTCATGCTTCTTCAGCTGTCTGGATGCATATGCCACTACTTTTTCATGTTGCATCAATACACATCCCAATCCCGTACGACTAGCATCGTTGTACACCACGAACCACCGTTGCCCGATGGTAACGTCCGGATTGGCGCTGAAGTTAGTCGTTCCTTTAACTCTTGGAAGCTTTCCTCGCACTTGGGTGACCAGGTGAACTTTTCTCCTTTCCTCGTGAGCTTGGTCAGCGGCAGTGCTATTCTGGAGAAGTCTTTGATAAATCGTCTGTAGTAGCCGGCTAAATCAAGGAAACTCCTAATCTCGGAGACATTCTTCGGTTGGGTCCAGTTGGACACTGCCTCTACTTTTGCCGGATCCATTGCAACTCCATCTTTAGAGATGATGTGGCCAAGGAACATTATCTGTTCTAGCCAAAATTCACATTTAGAGATTTTCGCGTACAACTGCTTCGCTCGCAAGGTCTCTAGTACTATCCTCAAATGTTCTCTGTGCTGTTTCATAATTGATGAGTAAATGAGGATGTCATCCACGAAGACAATTACGAACCTATCTAGGTGTTCGTGGAAAGTTCAGTTCATGAGATCCATGAATGCAGCCGGGGCATTTGTCAACCCAAATGGCATCACCATGAACTCATAACGTCCATATCTTGATCGGAATGCCATTTTCAGAATGTCTTCTTCTGCCACTCTTAGCTGATGGTATCCGCTCATCAGATCAATTTTGGAGAACACCTTTGCTTTAGATAATTGATCGAATAGATCATCAATATGAGATAGCGGGTACCTGTTCTTTATTGTGACTTTGTTCAACATTCTGTAGTCGATACAAAGTCTCAATGATCCGTCCTTTTTTTTGACAAAAAGGACTGGTGCACCCCACGGTGAAACACTAGGCCTGATGAAACCTTTGTCCAATAGCTCTTGAATCTGATCTTTCAATTCCTTCATCTCTGCTGGAGCCATGCGGTATGGGGCTTTGGAGATGGGTGCAGTTCCGGGTGTCACCTCGATATGGAAGTCTATCTCCCTTCTGGACGGTAGACCGCTAACATACTCAGGGAAAACATCAGGAAATTCCCTCACAACTTCTATGTCCTGAGGAGTCTTCTTTGGTTTCTCTGTCTTGGTTATACTGGCCAGGTAACCTCTACATCCCTTTTGCAGTAACTTATGTGCCTTCATGGCAAATACTATGATCTTTGGTTCCTTTTGTGCAATTCCCCTGATTATGACTTTATCTTTACTCTGTGTACCTATGATTACTTTCTTTTGTTTGCACGAGATGGAAGCATCATGTGAGGTCAACCAATCCATGCCCATAATCTCTCATGGGAATGATGATGAGATTGGCAGGATGGTTCATTTTCTTTATCTCTATCGGTACATTGGGGAGATGCTTTGTGGTAATGAGGGTGCCTTGTGGGGTCAATATATTCATCTTTTGCTCTAAGTTCATTGCTTTTAACCCTAATGTTTTGGCACACTCTTCTAATATAAAGGAATGTGAAGCACCAGAACTAAATAATACTTTTGTAGGTAGATCGGCTACGAACAATGTACCTCGAATAACATCAGCGTCATTATGGGGAGCATCATCTTCCAGGTTGAAAACCTTCCTTGTACCAACTGTTGTTGTCCCCGTCTCGGATAACTTGTTGCCATGTGACCCATTCCACCACAGCAATAACAGGCTCCAGACTTCATTCGGCATTCCCCAGCATGGGTCCGGCCACAGGTGTTGCATAAAACCTGCTCACCTTGTGCGGGTGGTCCTTGAGGTACTCTAGGAGGTTGTTGCCTTTGTTGCTGGGCTGGGCGTCTTTGTCCCTGCTAGGTGGGTCGCCGCCGCTGCTGTTGTTGTGGGGGAGGAGCTTGTTGTGGAGGACGGTAGGGTTGTTGGGGCGCAGAATATGGATGGTACCAGTTATCCCGTCGTTGGTGTTGCCGGTTGTTCCCACGGGACTGCTGTTGTTGGTGGGAGCTCTGCCCCACATTATGCTAGGCCCTCTTCTCCTTCGCAAGGTCTTGATGGTCTCTCTCGGTCAGGGTTGCCAGGCTGACTGCTTCATCTAGGGTCTTACAATTCCCTGGCCTAGTCTGGGATTTTAGTGAGGGTCTTAGTTCGTCCACAAAACATTTTGCCAGCTCCATTTCGTCCATAGTCAATTTAGATTATTTCTTCAACCGGACAAACTTGGTCACATATTGGTCCACAGTCATAGCTCCTTGCTCCAGATGTAGAAATTCCTTCTGCTTCAAGTCTTTCTGGAAGGATGGGAGGTAGCACATCTCAAATGCTCTGCGGAAGTCTCCCCATTCCTTGGTTCTAACTCCCGAAAAGCTGGTGGCCTTCTTTGCCTTCCACCATTCTTTGGCATCTCTCTAGAGAGTATCTCCAGCGAATATGACCTTCTTGTGCTCCGGGACATCGAGGATATCGAACTTTTCTTCCAAAGTCTCGATCCACTGCTCAGCAATATCGATTCCTCCCTTCCCATTAAACGTCAGAGGCTTCGACCTCGAAAACTCTTGCACAGTACAAAGGATGGGGGCCCGACGTCCTTGCTTTGGTGGCGAGTCGGGCCTAGGTGGGGTAGGCGGAGGAGGATTCAATGGAGGTGGAAGAATAAAATGGGCCTCATCTTCGTTATACACTTCGTACTCGCTGGACGCTGATCCTCTTCTCTGGTCGGCCATCTATAAGGAGATCATGACAATGTTTGAGAAGGGCGTATAATCATGAATCTTTAATAAGGATAAAAAAAATCCTATATTAAAATGGAGACCATGCTTGTTCAACATTTACTAAAGAAAAGCGTTCATTTCTCATTAAGATTTTCAAATAGTAACATATGTCTGAGGCACACTAAGGCCTTCCACACGGAAAAGAAAATAGCATGGTACTAATCGCTACGTCAGGAGGGTCCCTCTGGTCCATTCTCGGGATTCTTCGGAGGATTAGGGCATTCCCCTTCAAAATGTCCCTCTTGATCATAGAGACCACAGCATTCCTGTGGATCTGTCTGACTGATAGGACTAAGGTCTCTGAACTGAAATCCCCTAAGGGGTTCAGGGACTTCTTCTTCGTCATCAGAAGATATATAAATTGGATTATTTATATGTCTTTCCATCATCTGCAAGTTCCCCCCTTGAATTACTTCTTCCCATGTCCCAATGGGTGGGGAGGGTAAATCAGGATCGTTACTTTCCATGCTTTCTGAATTGGAGTGTTCCGGTCTCTCTAGAGTAGGCTGTGGCAGGGTTGGAGGATCTAGTGGCCACATACATATCCCAACTATATGGCCCCTATCCCTTCGGACAATCCTGGTTACCATGCGGCGTGGAGGCATCTATAACATAAATTAATTCAATAATATAAGTTTGATTCACATAGGAATGTACTTATTACTTATTTGAGGAGTGGAGCCGCAGATGCTTGAGAAGCTTGCACATGACTTTACTTTGAGCTATATGACAATATGAACAATGGATGCTATGCATGAACCTATACTGTACTATGATCAATGAAGGAGCTAAAAACTTAGGCTCTGATACCAAACTGTAACGCCCCCAAAATCGCACCTCCTGCCACGTAGGCAGTTAGACTGACTCCGAGGGCGCTACACTATCTACTGCTCTACTGACCTTGACCATTCAACAAAATGACTGACGTGGCACTAATAAAATAATAATAAACATAATAGAAAACCTTAAATGCGGAAGAATAATCGAAATGCCATGATGAAGGACTTTAATGCGGAAATTCATAATGTCTCATATCATAGAATTATGCGGAAGTTCATGGTGTATCTCACTATAGAAAATATGCGGAAACATAACCATTAATAAGATAGATGGAAAAGTTCTAAGAGCGGAAGAAAACAGGATGTCTATGAACAATAAGAATGATTTAAACAGATATGCCGTAGGAAAGCTCGGAGCAGAATCATTAGTCATGTGGAGCGTTCTCCAAGCTCTGTGCCCTCCATCTCCTCATTAGCTGGCATTCTCACCTGTAAAATCCCAATGCAGGGGAATAAAATACCCATGAGCAAAGATTGCCCAGTACCATAGCAATAGACGTAAAATAAGGATCAATGATGATAAGGAAATCAATGTGTATATATATAAGTCTCTAATCATTTCAATACTCTGTTCTTTGTTGTAGCAATACTTTATCCTTTACATTACTCTGCTTTTTACTTTACAATATCTCTGCTTTACTTTACATTGCTTTGCTTTACTTATTCTACTTTACATTACTTTACTTTGCCTTGCTTTGCTTTTCAATACTCAGCTTTGAGTTGTGCTATGTCTTTTACATTACTAGAGTATCCTTAGAGTTAGTTGTTCTATGCGAGCTTGACTTTATTAGGTTGGAATGCAGGGGTGCCTCTCTGATTCACTGATGCCAGTAAGCTCGTAAACGGGAAGAAGGGGTGGGTGTTAATGCCTCACCCAGTTCGAAAGGTAGGGGGAAAAATTCCTACAATCCAGGAACAATGGTCTGTTACTAGACCTTGTAGGTTCACTGTCTCCTCAGCTAGCTACCTGTCCCTCTGGCATAATACTTTAATCTTTAAAGGAAGAGGTGTGACCATAGCATCACCCCTCAATTCGAGATATCGGTGAGAGAACACCTGAAATCTCAGGAATAGTGGGCATTTAAGCCAGTAGCTTCGCTGTCCCCTCAGCTAACTACCTATCCCCCCATTGCTTTAATCTCTGATCTTTACTTTAACATTGGGGGAGGCACATAGCAATCCCTCATCTTTGTCTTTACTTTAATTATCTTTCATTACTGTGAAATCCATGATTTAGGGTCCACTGAAAATCGATCTTTGTACAATAAGACTCAGTCAGTGTAAGTGAACTGGTCAGAGTCGTAATTAAGATTAGGAGTAGATCAGTACGGTTAAGTTTCGATCAATGGGTCTCTGTCGGACCGGTCGACCGCCCCTGATGGACCGGTCGACCGCTCACTGGTACCGGTCGACCGGTTCTCTAGAATCGGTCGACCGAGTTCTCTAGAATCGGTCGACCGAGTTCTCTGGTGATACGCCTACGAATCGGTCGACCGTCCAGGGTGTTGGTCGACTGATCGTCAGGCCATGGAGATGCGCACTGTGCATCGGATCGGTCGACCGATTGCATGATTTAAATTTGTCTGTTATTATATAGACCGGTCGACCGCCATGGTGAGGCCGGTCGACCGATGGCAGAATCGGTCGACCGGTCCCTGCGATAAAACAGGGCCGCCGGACTTTATCTCCGATTTCGGCGGTCCTCCGGCCAAAATTAAGCCACGACATGAATAGGAAAAATATAGATGACAATCTTAGAATTTCAATGAACTATTTACGAATGTCAATTGATCAGTATTTTTTCGTCTAGGGATTTTAAATGCTAAGGGTACCTCTATCGTTGGAATTTTGAATTTGCCGATCGCTATTTCGTCGTCCGTCGATCGCCGGACGGTCGCTGACATCTGGAAGGGTTCCTTGACCTGCGCGCGCATCGAGGGGGGTCGTTGGACGTCAGAGTGGATCGGTTCGCTCGCCGTTCGTCGCTGCCCTGCTGTTCGTGTGCGCGTGGGTCGCCGGTCGCCAGAATGAAGAGAAGAGAGAGGGAGAGTGGAGGTGGTCGGAGTTCCAAGCGGCGCAATTGCGGCCTCCCCCCCTTCTTATACGCCCCGGCCGACCAAGGGTCGGTCGGAAGGCCAGTGGAGGCGACGCCTTCCCTGCCGACCGATCGTCTCCTATTTCTTTTTTATAAAAATCTGATATGTTACATTATCCACAGCACTTCTATTAGTTGTGTACATCATGATGACGATAGGTATGACTTTATTAGCAAATAAAGATCATTGGATGGTGATAGAGTTGAATCATATCCAACATTAGATTTTATTGCATTATGATTTGGCATTATCAGTTAGTGTGACAAGTAGATATGTATAATGACCCAACAGGAATCTAAACTAAAACCAGTGCTTACACTAATTGGATTTATTTTTCCAATTGATATATGTATATGTATATGTATATAAGATTCTAAACTAGATTTTTTTTATCATATTTGTTGGTACGTAAATAATTAAGCAGGAGATAATTAATTACAATAAATTTGCCAATTCATTATAGCAAAATATGTTATGGTCGCCAGCTGCCCATTAATTAGTTTGAATATCCCCAGTAGTAGTTTTTGTAGTTTGCAGTGATGATCGTCAATTGATTAATTACAGGGCAGCATGTTTGAACTGAGCAGTGCCAGTTATAAAAGCAAACAGATAATGGAACGTAGAAAGTAGAAACCTATTTTTTCATATACCTAATCTATACCAATAAAACCCAATTAATTAATGCTATGTCATTGAAATGGCAACCTTATATGGCTGTCAAATTGTTGCGTAAATAGGTAATATTTTCAGAACCCGACCGACGATCGGATCGGGCTTCTTACTGGGTCGCGGTTAGACCAGTCCGATCGAGTTCAATCGTATTGAACTGAATTTTATTAAAAAAATATTATTTATAATTAATTATAAAGATATAGTATAAGCTTTATGATATAGTATATGAATATTGTACTAATAATCTATTAATAATACTAAAAATTAATATAACATATCTTTTTAATTTATTAAAATTTTTAATAATAATTAACATATAAATATAAGTAGATTATTATTAATTGCATATCTCTTATTTATTGAAGATAGATGTTATATTAATAAATTTTATCTTGAATTATTCTTATTTCTCTTTTCCTTTAACACTTTTCTTTTTATTTCCTTTATTTATACCCTTGATCATTTTCAATTTTAATGTTACTCAATTTTAAATACCTACCTTTTTTTATTTCAATTCCTATTTAATTTCATATTCCCTCCTTTTTTACATTTGTTATATTCCTTTCATTTTTTCTTTTTAACTTTCCTATTTTTATCATTTTATAATTTTATTCTTCAAAATTAGCATTGAACAAGATTGAACTGGTTCAACTGACCCGATTGAACCGGCCAATTCAACCGATTTTTCCTGCTCTAATGTCAAAATAAATTTTAATATCAAACCGAACCAAATTTCTGACCGGTTCGTAGTTGAACCGGTTGAATCCGCAAGTCTGGTCCGATTTTGATAACATTGTAAATAGGACATATAGATTGTGGCTCCGACATTAGTGCCCTACTATACTAGATAGCAGATCCTTATATTTATGTTACTGCCTTTACTTAAAGAATTACATTTAAATAATGTTAGGCAGCATAGTTAATGTGAAGATCCAACAAAAAGCATCATTAGATAGGGTTTGAAAAAAAAAACCTTGAAAGAAGCAGCCACCCTAATGACATTTTTAGAATCCACGAGGATCGTACCTGAATCATGTGCCCTCATCCATATTATTCGTTTCTATGTACGCATAGATGTGTATTGCTGTACGTATGATGTGGTTAACTCGGAACCCTTTTCCTAATCTAGCTAGGCTTAAATTAGAGCGAAACCGATATATGTCTTCAACAAACTAATTTAATTGCTTGAAAAGAAACTTAAAATTATTACAATAACTGGATCAAATGATATAATAATATATCCATTAATTAATCTCAGAAAAATCTGTCCTGGGATGGACTTTGGATCAAGAAAACAAATTAATTACTTTTACTAGAAGAGGATAATATTTAATTCTTGAAATAGACCAGTGATAATAATTCATTCGAGTTTGATATAATATTATTGATCGTGGTTTGGAATGTGGATTAGAATTTCTAAACATCGGCTTTCAGCATCACTTCATTTTGTTCCATATAATTAATAAGAAAGTTCCTAGCCAGCACATGTACGGCTGGACTAGAAAACGATCATTGTGGCGTTCCCATATACACGAACTGTAACACCCCAAAATCACCCATCCTACCACGTAGGCAATCAGGTTGATCCCGGAAGTACTACACTGCCTACTACACTATTGATCATGATCATTCAACAAATTGGCTTACGTGGCATTGAGAAATACAATTAAAGACTTTAATGCGGAAGTTTAAATACTGGAATGTCAAGAGACATCGGCAGTTAATGCCATCTATAACCAAGGGAAGACAAAGTCACCACTAACGAAGCTCATAAAAAAAAAGTTTGATATGCGGAATAATATAACGTCTCAGAATAAGCCACAATAGTTAAACAAAATGCAACGATGAAGACTTGAAGAAAAACATCAGTCATGTGCAGCACTCTCCAAGCTCTACGACCTCCATCACCTCAGTAATTTGGGTTCTCACCTGCAAAATTCCAATGCAGGGGAATCAAATACCCGTGAGCAAAAAGTCCAGTATAATAGCAATATAGACGATGAAATAAAGATCAATGATCATCATAGCAACAATATATCAGTGATGAGTCATACCATACTTTGAGTTATATACACTGACCATAACGGGTCAATACATCACTTTAACAATATCAATATCTGTGCTCTGTTCTTTACCATGACCATACTTTGACTTTACATTATGTTTACTATACCATGTTTCATGCTTTACTGTACCATATTCAATGCTGTACAATATTATACTTTGCATTTGCATTGCTGTGAGTTTCACTATGTCTTTTATATTATTATGATATCCTTAAAGATCGTTGTCATATGCGAGCTCGACTTTATTAGATAGGAATGTCAGGGGTACCTCTATGAATGCGTAAAGCAAGTAAGCCCATAAAGGGGAAGGGGTGTGACAATGCATCACCCAATTCGGAATGTAGGTGAAAGAAGACCTACACTCCAGGAACAGTGGTAATTAAAGAACGTATATGTTCATTGTCTCCTCAGTTATCTACCTATCCCTCTGGCTCAGTACAATGAAATCTTTGGGGGAGGAGTGTGACCATTGTATCACCCTTCTTCGAGATACATGGGAGAGAACCTGAAATCTCAGGAACAATGGTCATTGACGACAAGTAGGATCGCTGTCACCTCAGCTAACTACCTGTCGCTCTCTATACAATACCATAATCCTTGTTCCGTACAATGAGGCAGCACATAACAATCTCATGTCTTTATCTTTACTTTATTTATCTTTTTACTTATCATGTAGTCCATGAATCAGAATCCAAATGGGCATTAATGTCTGTACAATAGGACTCAGTCAGTATAGGTGAACTGGGTAAAGTCTTCGGTTGGAATTAAAAAATCAGACTCCGATCGGATTAGAATCCGATTCGGACTATGTCGATGTCAAAACTGGTTCAATGTCTTTCTTTGTTTGGAGTGGGTTGAACCGATTGGTCTTGATCGATGGATTTAATTGAACTGGACGATCTGAACCGGTTGGTCTAATTGGACCGATCGACCGGCCCACCGGTCGACTGCATTCTGTTTGTGGATCGATCGACCACGCGCGTAGGACCGGTTGCTTTGGAAATGGTTGATCGTCCTGGTAGTCGGTCGACCGGTCGTAAGATCATAAGGATGCACAGTGCGCACCGGATCGGTCGACCGCTCGGAAGGTCGGTCGGCCGATCACGAAACCAAGTTTGTCTGTTGACAGATGGATCGGTCGACCGCCTTGGTGAGGCTGATCGACCGATCGACAGGAATTCCAGTGAGTTCCTCGCGCAGATCGGTCGACCGTTTCCAAATATCGGTCGATCGATCCCCGCGATAAAACAGGGCCGCCGGACTTCTTCTTCATTTTCGACGGTTCTCCAGCCATCCAATGAATACGATCAAAATACGAAAAATGTAGATGGCATTCTCAGAATCAAAACGAACTATTCCTACGCATCAATCGATCGATATTTCATCATCTAAGGATTTAAAACGCTAAGGGTACCTTCTTTCATCGGTTTCGGGTTCGCCGGATCGCTGTCGTCGTACGGTCGGTCGCCGATCGTTCTTGGTCAGCGAGGGGAGTTCGCCTGATCCCTGCGCACATCGAGGAATGGTTGCCGTGTGTCGAAGGTCGTCGGTCGTTGTAGTTTGGTCATCTCTGCTTCGCACGTCCGCCGGAGTCGTAGAAGGAGAAGAAGAAGAAACGGAGGCGAGGGGAGAGCGACAATCGGCAGGGCATCCAAGGGGTCGCAGGGGCGCTCCTATTCGCCCTCTTTATAGCATCGGCCAGTCAGATCGACCGATCGTGGGGTGCAATCAGGGGAGGATTCACCTCCCCTGTCGGGCGTTTCCATTGTGCGACGTTTTTCTTTTTCCTTTTTTTTTGAATTCTTTCCTTATAAAACTTAGATGCGTTACACGAACAAATTAAATTCGATGGTGATTAAAATTGTAACAATGTGATTAAACAAGAGACCTGGATCATATGTACATATGTGTAGGGTCCATTAGTTATCATATCAATACAAGTTCTAGTTATCATCACAAGGCAATTAGTTTGGTGTTCAGCGTGGCTGCTCTTAAGAGATCATTCCTGTACTAGAAGATATGTCTCAAACCGGTGCAAAGGACGTACTTTGTATTATATTATATGTATTTATGTATAATTCATTGACCAATCTTAATTAGTTAGTCTCCATTAGGTTGCACTCCGAGGTGCCTAATAATTTTGTACAAGTGGTGGCACATGCACGTGGGTTTCCATTGATTACACATCAAAATTTATATATGTATGTAGCCTTGGTAGGATGCCATGCATGTTTGATTGCACCAGACACGCTAAAACATAAATGTTTTCAAAAACAAGCAAACAGAGATGTTATGCATCTCTCGCTTCTTTACATAAGCAGTACAAGTCTAGAAATAAATCATCAAACATGTTTCAGCACTCATGCGCGTCCAATGAATAGTTAATTGAAATAAATGTATCGACCTAATTAAACTAACTAAAATTCTTAGTGCATCCTAGGTTTCCTTGTAATGCCCCAAAATCGCACCTTCCGTCACGTAGACGATCAGATTGACCCTGGAGGCGCTACACTGCATATTGCACTACTGACCTTGACCATTCAACAAAACAACTTACGTGACGCCAATAAAATAATAATTATAATATAGAACTTTAAAATGCGAAAATTCAATAATCAAAATATGATAAAGAAGAAATTTAATGCGAAAGATGTAACGATAGAATATCCAGAGACATGTATGATTAACATAATCTGGTCAACATGAGGAAATAAAAACTTAATGAAGTTCGACGGGCGGAAGATCATGATGTCTTTTGATGAACTAAATATGCGGAAAACATGATAACAACTTGATGAGCTTGTAGCGACAATCTATGTCATGTGCAGCACTTCTTCAAGCTCCACGTCCTCCAACACCTTGTCAGTTGGCATTCTCACATGCAAAAGCCCAATGCAGGGGAATAGAATACCCATGAGCAAAGATGCCCAGTACAATAGCAATAGACGGTGAAATAAGAATCAATGATGATCATGAAATCAATGTATCAATCTTTAGTCATATCAGCGCTCTGTTCTTTACTCTGCTTTCACTTTACAATGTCTCTGCTATGCTATGCAATACTTTACTTTACAATATCTCTGCTTTTCTTTACGGTACTTTGCTTTACATTACTTTGTTGTACGTTGCTTTACTTTACATTGTTTTACTTTACAATACTCTGCTTTACATTGCTTTACTTTGCATTGCTCTGCTGTGAGTTGTACTACGTCTTTTACATTACTAAAATATCCTTAAAATTTGTTGTCCTATGCGTGCTCGATTTTATTAGGTTGGAATGTCAAGGGTGCCTCTCTGAATCTCTGATGCCAGTAAGCCCATAAAGGGAAGAGGGGTGGGTGTTACTACCTCACCTAATTCGGAAGGTAGGGGGAGAATTCCTACAATCCAAGAACAGTGGTTGGTTAAGAGACCTGTAGGTTCACTACCATCTCAGTTAGCTACCTGTCCCTCTGGCATAATACTTTAATATTTAAGGGAAGATGTGTGACCATAGCATCACCCTTCATTTGAGATACAAGTGGGAGAAGACCTGTAATATCAGGAATAGTGATCATTTAAGACAGTAGCTTCGGTGTCCCCTTAGCTAACTACCTATCCCTCCTTTGCTTTAATCTCTAATCTTTGCTTTAACTTTGGGAGCGGCACATAGCAATCCCATGTCTTTGTCCTTGCTTTATTTATCTTTAGTCTTCGTGAAATCTATGATTTAGGATCCAACTGAACGTTGGTCTTTGTACAATAGGAATCAGCCAGTGTAGGTGAATTGGTCAGAGTCTCAGTTATATTTGGGAGTGGTTTAGTCCGTTTAAGTCAGATCAATGGGTCTCTGTAGAACCGGTTGACCGTTCCTGATGGACCGGTCGACCGTTCTCTAGCACCGGTCGACCGTTCTCTAGCACCGGTCGACCGGTCCTCTGGGATCGGTCAACCGTGTTCTTGATTTGGGTGTCTGTGAATCGGTCAACCGTTCGTCAGGCCCTGCAGATACATAATGCGCATCGGATCGGTCGACCGTTCTCTGAGAACCGGTCGACCGATCGTAGGGTCTAATATGTCTGTCGGCAAATAGATCGATTGACCGCCATGGTGAGGCCGATCGACCGATAGGAAAAAACTCGTAGGAGTTCTGTATGCAGACCGGTCGACCGTTTGATAAAATCGGTCGACCGGTCTCTACGATAAAATGGGGCTGCCGGACTTCTCCATTGATTCCGGTAGTTTTCCGGTCGTCAAATCAACACGACATGAATATGAAAATTAAAGGTAACACTCTCAGGATTATAATGGTATAACTCTTGCATCAAACGATCCATAATTCCTCGTTTATGGATTTTAAAATGCCAAGGTACCTTTTTCGGCCGAGTTTCGAAGTTCGCCGGTCGCTGTCTCTCCATCCGATCGTCGTTGATCGCCTCTGGATCGATAGGGAAGGGTTCGCCGGATCCTTGCGCACATCGAGGAAGGTCGAGGTGCGCCGGAGAGGGGTCGATTGGTTCGTTCGCTATTCATCTTTGCTTTGCTCCGTCGCGCGTCGCCGTTCGCCGGTCGAGAGGAAGAGGTCGGCTGGGTTCCAAGGGGTGCGCAATGGCACTCTCCTTACCCCTTTATATAGCCCTCGCCGACCAGGGTCGGCCGGAGGCGAAGCGACCGGGATTCAGGAGAGAAATTTTCTCCCCTGCCGGTCGCTTGACCTTCCATTTTTTTTGTAGAACACGATGCGTCACATCATTACCCCCTTAAAAGAAAATTCATCCTCGAATTTGGATAAGAGTAGGGACTTACCGAATAGTTCAGGAATTTTCTCTCGCATTTTTGATTCTACTTCCCACGTTGCCTCTTTTCCTTGGTGATGTTTCCTTGCCACTTTGACTAGTGATACTTTCTTCTTCCCTTGTTGATGTTCTTGATATTCCAATATCTCCGTGGGTTGTTCCTCATACGTCAGATCCTCCTTGAGGTTTGGTTCCTCAATTTGGATCACGTTGGCATAGTCGTGCTTGTACATCTGTAGTAAGGAGACATGGAAAACATTGTGGACTCTGGCATAAGCCGGAGGTAGAGTCAACCTGCATGCTGAGTCCCCAACCATATCTAATATCTCGAATGGGCCTACATACCTTGGGCTCAATTTTCCTCGTTTGCTGAAACGCATTACTCCTTTTGTGGGGGAGACCTTGAGTAGGACTTGGTCTCTTGCTTTGAACTTATGTTCTCGGCGCTTCTTGTCAGCGTAGGCCTTTTGACGATCTTGAGTAGACTTCATTCTTTTCTTTATCAGCTCAACCCTATCCATGTACTCTTGGGTCTGTTTCTGTAGTTCTGCACTCAAGATCTTCCCTTTTCCCACTTCGCCTCAACATGCCGGAGAACGACATGGGCGACCATACAATGCTTCAAAGGGAGACATGTCTATGCTAGCATGGAAACTGTTGTTGTAGGAAAATTCTATGAGAGGAAGGTGTTTGTCCCAATTACCATGCCAATCCAAAGCGCATGCTCTCAGCATATCCTCCAATGTCTGGATGGTTCTCTCCGATTGGCCGTCTGTCTGAGGATGAAAAGCGGTACTATACCGGAGCCTTGTCCCAAAAGCATTCTGGAGACTCTTCCAGAATCTTGATGTTAACCTGGTATCCCTATCAGATACAATAGTTGATGGGATCCCGTGAAGTCTAATAATCTCCTGTACATACAAATCCATGAGACTCTCAAGAGATTGTTTTACCTTAATGGGTAGGAAGTGAGTCGATTTAGTGAGTCGGTCCACTATAACCCAAATGGCATCATGTCCTTTCTGCGTCCGAGGTAAGCCTGTGATGAAGTCTATTGATATTTCTTCCCACTTCCACTGTGGGATGCCCAGACTCTTCAAAGTTCCTTGTGGTTTCTAGTGTTCCACCTTGACCTGTTGGCACACTATGCATTTGGAGACATATTCAGCTATCTCCTTCTTCATATCTGCACACCAGAAACTCTCTGTACATCTTTATACATTTTTGTATCCCTAGGTGGATTGCAAACTCGGACTTGTGGCATTCATCTAGTACTTCCCTTCGGAGTTCGGGATTGTCGGTACCCACAAATGATCATGATACTTTATGCCACCATCTGCGGAGATTTTGAAATTTGTTGTTTCCATACTAGTTTTTATCATCATACTTTGATATTCTGTGTCTTCTATCTGTGCTTCTATGATCCTTCCTATCATATCCGGTACTATGCACTGCATCATCATTAGTGATCTATCGTGCTTCACTCTTGGTGTCCATTTAAACAGTTCTTCCATAAGTTTGAACCGTCGTAGGCGCATGTAAGCCAAGGATCCTTCCCATTTTTGGCTGAGCGCGTCAGCTACTGAGTTTGCCTTACCAGGTTGGTAGTTAATGGCAAACACGCAGTCCTTCAAGAACTCCATCTAATGCCTTTTGGCGCATGTTCAGCTCTTTTTGTGTAAACACGTACTTCAAGCTTTTGTGATCAGTATAGACCACAAATTCTTCTCCATATAAATAGTGGCACCAAAGCTTGAGGGCGAACACTACTGCTGCCAACTCGAGGTCATGCGTCGGATAATTAACCTCGTGCTTCTTTAGCTGTCTGGATGTGTATGCCACTACTTTTTCACGTTCCATCAATACGCACCCCAATCCTGTACCACTAGCATCGCTATACACCATGTAACCACCGTTGCCCGATGGTAACGTCAGGATTGGCGCTGAACTTAGTCGTTCCTTTAACTCTTGGAAGCTTTCTTCACATTTGGGTGACTAGATGAACTTTTCTCCTTTCATTGTGAGCTTGGTCAGCGGCAATGCTATTCTAAAAAAATCCTTGATGAAACGTCTGTAGTAGCAGGCTAAACCAAGGAAATTCCTAATCTCGAAGACATTCTTCGGTTGAGTCGGTTGAGTCCAGTTGGACACTGCTTCATGTGGGGTTAAGATGTTCATCTTATGCTCTAAATTCATGATAGCTAACCCTAATATTTTGTCACATTCTTCAGATATAAAGGAATGGGAGGCACCGAAATTGAACAATCTTTAGTAGGCAGTTCTGCTACGAATAGCATACCTCGAATGATCTCAGCGTCATTTTATGGAGCATCCTCTTCCAAATTGAAGAGTCTTCCCTGCACCAACTGTTGTTGTCCGCGTCTCGAACAACTTGCTGCATGTGACCCATTCCACCACAGTAATAGCATGCTCCAGACTTCATTTGACATTCCTCAGCATGGGTCCTGCCACATGTGTTGCATAAAATCCACTCACCTTGTGCGGGTGGTGCCCGAGGGATTTCTAGGAGGCTGTTGCCTCTGATGTTGGGCTAGGCACCTTTGCCCCTGCTGAGGGGGTCGCTGCTGTTGCTGTTGCTGTAGTTGCAGTTGCTGTGGGGGAGGAGCTTGTTGTGGAGGACGGTAGGGTTGTTGTTGTTGTTGAGGGCGGTGATTCTGCTGAGGCGTTGAGTATGGGTGGTACCGGTTATCCGGTCTTTGATGTTGCCGGTTGTTCCCACGAAACGGTTATTAGTGATGGGAACTCTGCCCTACATTTTGTTGGGCCCTCTTTTCTTTCAGAAGGTCCTGATGGTCCTTCTCGGTCATGGTTGCTAGGATGACCGCTTCATCTAGGGTTTTGCAATTTCCTAGCCTAGTTTGAGATCTCAGTGCGGGCCTCAGTCCATCCACAAATCGTTTTGTCAGAGCTAAATCGTCCAAAATCATATTTGAGTATTTCTTCAACCGGTCGAATTTGGTCATGTACTGGTCCACTGTCATGGTCCCTTGCTCCAGGTGCAGAAATTCCTTCTGCTTCGAGTCCTTCTAAAAGGTCGGGAAGTAGCGCTTCTCAAATGCCTTGCGGAAGTCTCCCCATTCCACAGTCCTGACTCTCGGAAAACTGGTGGCCTTCTTTGCCTTCCACCATTCTTTGGCATCTCTCTGGAGAGTATCTCCAGCGAATAGGACCTTCTTGTACTCAGGGACATCGAAGATGTTGAACTTTTCTTCCAAAGTTTTGATCCACTATTCAGTAACTTCGATGCCTCCCTCCCCATTAAACGTCGAAGGTTTCGACCTCCATAATTCTTGCAGTGTACAAGTGCTGGGGGCTTGGCGTCCTTGCTGCCTTGGCAAATCAGGTAAAGGCGGGGAAGGCGGAAGCGGATACGGTGGAGGTGGAGGAACAAAGTGGGTCTTTACTTCGTTATACATCTCATTCTCACTAGTGGACGTTGATCCTCTTCTTTGATATGACATCTATAAGAAGACCATGACAGTGTTTGAGAAAAGTGCATAATCAAGGATCTATAACAAAGATAAAAGTCCGAGATTAAGATTGAGACTATACTGCTCAATATTCACTAAAGCAAAACGTTAACTTCTTATAAGATTTGTAGAACTTAAACATCTGTCTGAGGCGCACTAAGGCCTTTCATATCGAAAAAAGAAAAAGATACAATGTTAATCACTACGTTGAGAAGGTCCCCCAGGTCCAGTTCCGGGTTTCTTCTCATTCTTCGGAGGATTCGGACATTCACCTTAGAAATGTCCATCCTGATCGCACAAACTACAGTATGGTTCTGGATCATACTGACTTATCGGACTGGTCTCCCGGCTTTGAACTTCTCCTTTGGTTTTAGGGGTTTTTTCTTCGTCGTCCGAAGATAGGTAGATAGAATTGTTGAAGCGTCCTCCTATCGTCTGTAAGTGCTATCTCTGATTGATTTCTTCACGTGTCTCCATGGGAAAAAAGTGGCGCGGGGAAGGTAACTCTGGATCGTTACTTCCAACGCTCTCTAGATCTGAATGCTCTTGTTCTTCTGGAGCAGGTTGTGATGGAGTCGGAGGATCAAGTGGGCGTACACGTACCCCAACTATATGAACAGCCCTCCTACCTCTACGCACAACTCTGGTTATCATGCGACGTGGAAGCATCTATAAAACAAGTTAACTTAATAATATAAGTATAGTTCACATAAGAACGTATTTATTACTTATTTGAGGAGTGGAGCCGCAGATACTGAGAAGCTTGTACATGACTTTACTTTGAGCTGTGTAACAATATGAGCAATGAATGCTATGCATGAACCTATACTCTACTATGATCAACGAGGAGCCAAGAACTTAGGCTCTGATACCAAACTGTAACGCCCCCAAAATCGCACCTTCCGCCACGTAGGCAGTCATATTGACCCTGGAGGTGCTACACTACCTATTGCACTATTGATCTTGACCATTCAACAAAACAGCTTACGTGACACCAATAAAATAATAATTATAATATAGAACTTTAAAATGCGGAAATTCAATAATCAAAATATGATAAAGAAGGACTTTAATGCGGAAGATGTAACGGTAGAATATCCAGAGACATGTATGATTAACATAGTCTGGTCAACATGAGGAAATAGAAACTTAATGAAGTTCGACGGGCGGAAGATCATGATGTCTTTTGATGAACTAAATATGCGAAAAACATGATAACAACTTGATGAGCTTGTTGCGATAATCTATGTCATGTGCAGCACTTCTTCAAGCTCCGCGTCCTTCAACACCTCGTCAGTTGGCATTCTCACCTGCAAAATCCCAATGTAGGGGAATAGAATACCCATGAGCAAAGATGCCTAGTACAATAGCAATAGACGGTGAAATAAGGATGAATGATGATCATATAATCAATGTATCAATTTTTAGTCATATCAGCGCTCTGTTCTTTACTATAACAATACTTTGTCTTTGCGTTACTCTGCTTTCACTTTACAATGTCTCTACTATGCTATGCAATAATTTACTTTACAATATCTTTGCTTTGCTTTACATTACTCTGTTGTACATGGCTTTACTTTACATTGTTTTACTTTACAATACTCTGCTTTACATTGCTTTACTTTGCATTGCTCTGCTGAGTTGTACTACATCTTTTACATTACTAAAATATCCTTAAAATTTGTTGTCCTATGCGAGCTCGATTTTATTAGGTTGGAATGCCAGGGGTGCCTCTCTGAATCTCTGATGCCAGTAAGCCCATAAAGGGAAGAGGGGTGGGTGTTACTACCTCACTCAGTTCGGAAAGTAGGGGGAAGAATTTCTATAATCCAGGAACTGTGGTTGGTTAAGAGACCTGTAGGTTCACTGCTCCTCAGCTAGTTACTTGTCCCTCTGGCATAATACTTTAATCTTTAAGGGACGAGGTGTGACCATAGCATCAGCCTTTATTCGAAATACAGGTGGGAGAAGACCTAAAATCTCAAGAATAGTAGTCATTTAAGACAGTAGTTTCGTTGTCCCCTCAGCTAACTACCTATCCCACCTTTGCTTTAATCTCTGATCTTTGCTTTAACTTTGGGGGCGGCACATAGCAATCCCATGTCTTTGTCCTTGTTTTATTTATCTTTAGTTTTCGTGAAATCTATGATTTAGGATCCAACTGAACGTTGGTCTTTGTACAATAAGACTCAGTCAGTATAGGTGAACTGGTCAGAGTCTCAGTTATGTTTGGGAGTGATTTAGTCCGATTAAGTCAGATCAATGGGTCTCTGTAGAACCGGTCGACCGTTCCTGGTGGGTCGACCGATCCTCTGGGATCGGTCGATCGTGTTCTTGATTTGGGTGTCTGTGAATCGATCGACCGTCCTACGTGTCGATCGACCATTCGTTAGGCCCTGCAGATACGCACTGCACATCGGATCGGTCGACCGTTCTCTGAGACCGGTCGTCAGTCGACCGCCATGGTGGGGCCGGTCGACTGATAGGAAAAAACTCGTAGGAGTTCTGTATGCAGACTGGTCGACCGTTTGATAAAATCGATCGGCCGGTCTCTGCGATAAAACAGGGCCGTCGGACTTCTTCATTGATTCTGGCGGTCTTCCGGTCATCAAATCGACACGACATGAATATGAAAATTAAAGGTAACACTCTCAGGATTATAATGGTATAACTCTTGCATCAAACGATCCATAATTCCTCATCTAGGGATTTTAAAACGCCAAGGTACCTTTTCCGGCCGAGTTTTGAAGTTCGTTGGTCGCTGTCTCTCCGTCCGATCGTCGTCAATAGCCTCTGGATCGATAGGGAAGGGTTCGCCGGATCCTTGCGCACGTCGAAGAAGGTCGAGGTGCGCCGAAGAGGGGTTGGTTGGTTCGTTCGCTATTCATCTCTGCTTTGCTCCGTTGCGCGTCGCCGTTTGTCGATCGAGGGGAAGAGGAGGAGACGGCGAGGGGGTGGTCGGCTGTGTTCCAAGGGGAGCGTAATGGCACTCCCCTTACCCCCTTTATATAGCCCCGGCCGACCAAGGGTCGGCCGGAGGCGAAGCGACTGGGATTCAGGGGAGAAATTTTCTCCCCTGCCGATCGCTTGACCTTCCATTTTTTTTTTGTCGAACACGATGCGTCACATTCCTCTAGGGGAACATCGGGGTCTCCTCCTAGCTCACATGCAAGAGTTCTAGCATCCCACCTCGCCAAGCCAATTGCTGTATCTAAATATACATCTAAGAGAGAGAGAGAGAGAGAGAGAGAGAGAGAGAGAGAGAGAGGTGTAAAAAACCTTTATGCAAAAGAAAAAAACCTCCATAATAATACATGAGACTCCAATTAAGGGTAGGGAATAATCCAGGGTGTTTTGACGAGGAAAAGAATGGGAGATGGTGCAAAGGAAGAGGAAGGGGAGAAAGAGAGAGAGAAAGCGCGAACGATAGGGGAGAACACTATAGTAGTAGGTAAATGGAATTGTGTCTACAGGATCATGTTAATCCATGTGCATTTGAGTTAGAAGAACATGACCTCTCCTAATCCTCCTACATGTGTCCATGAACATGTATTACGTACCCTACAATGACTAAGGTAATAATTAGATGGTGTCCCATACATGCATTAAACGCTTCTTCCTTCTTCATGATGATGACTGTTGCAAATCAAAAGTTGAACATCCTCTCTGTAATATAACACTGCAGTGCCTTGCATTATTATTAGCAAGCTCCATGCACATCCACACACATATGTGGAACTCTAAATTGTGGGGTTTTATCTATATGTGACAGACGAGCGCCTGTACACACATGCATCCAACATCCCAAAAGCTTATATATATCTTATCTGTCTGACCTCTTGGCCAATGCAGCATATCACAAGAGCTTTAGCGAGTCACGCAGATAAGCCAAATAGCCGCTGAGAAAAAAGGCTGAGATCAAGAGAGATAATCGCCATATCATGCCGACTGCCTCCCATCTGCATTCCATTCTCATGGCCCTGAGCTCCTTCGGCGTCGACGTGCGCCAGCTGTGAGTGCAGCCGGACAATACTCTTAGCCTAGGCCATTTAGGCTACTCAACTGATACGGCACCGGACACGAGGAGGAGGAGGTGGAGTAGTAGAGGGATGGACGGAACCCTCGTCAACGTTGCAGACGGGAGAGGCGAGATGTTGGAAGGTTCCGGCCGGCAGCGTCCGAGCTTGGTGCCGAGGAGGGTCAAGGACCTTCGGAGACTCGTGCCGCTGGTCTATGGTCGTAGCAGCCGGCGCCGGTCGAACGCTGGGGACGTGGGAGGGCTCCTTCGGGAGGCAGCCGATTACATCGCTTGCTTGCAGCTGCAAGTTAAGGTCATGCGCTCCATGATTGATGCGCTGTCCAACCACTGAGGGTTTGGATGCTTAATCTGCTCCATGGGCTCCGCTTATGCAGGTTGCAGCAATTAAATTATGTGATATTAATTACTTTTGTCCTCCTCCTCCTCATCTCCTCAACCTTTTTTTCTTGTACTTGCTTTTCCAAGGCAGCGTTAAATCTTTAGGGAGGTACATGCATGCATATTAATGATGGCGCAGAGGTGATGTAGCTTAATTGATCAGGTCAAATTTAATTAAGCATCTTCCAAACTATACTGATCCTGAGAAGGAGAAAGATCAAAGATGAAGGATCCATGCTTGATATTTTTGTGTCTCCTCCGATGACGCAAACGATGTACTCAAACCTTTTCCGGCATTAACAATGATGTCTTCCAATTATATTAAATAATCAATTGTTGATTGTTAATTCCATCATTAATTTTCTTTCAACGCAACAACATCATTTCCAAAACAATTCGTCCTACTTTTTTTCTTGGCACGATATTATTTTGCATCATCACATGATGAAAATCAACCCCAATTTTTAAATAAGGGTATTTAAGTCATTGGTAAGAAACTCTAAACTCTATAAAAAAACATCAAATCTTTTCTCTCATCTCTTTTTTTATTTCTTCCCACGTGATGAGTGCAACCATAGAGGAGGGAAAAAAATAGGAGAACAATGAGGAAGAGAACATGGATAAAGAAAAGGAGATGAACATTGAGGAAGAACGAGACCATAGACATGTAAACGAAAAAGGGAATCTGTAACACTCCGAATTTCACTCCCAAATTACCACGGACAATTTGGTCATTCGGTTGTGTTAGCCCGTTCGCCATCACACAATCATAATAAAAATATAATTTTCATCTATTATAATGAAAGTGTAAAACCAATTAAATATGATAAAATAATCTTTCAATAAAAATGCGAAAAATTTCAAGAAACATCGAAAGTACGATTATAGAATTGAAAACATCTTTAAACATCATTACTAATAGCGATTAAAATATTTCTTTAACAACATAGTCAAAAGACCCTACAAAATGACGACTCGACATCCTAAATCATTATGCAATCTTATTCGTCATGAGCTGAGCTGCAATGCATCCAAATCACTATGCACCTGCATGGATCTAGGGTGCAGAGGTTTTCTGTTAGAGTATGTAAAGGCCATGCATGCAATGATATGAACCTAAACAGGATACTACATGATATGCATCATCTTTATATAAAAGAAGTAACAATATGCACTACATGTCAATCATTAACATCATTCTATCATCGTGTATATAAGTAGTTGTGTGGAAGACATGTAATCATCATCATACTTATAGTATGGACATTCAATACATAGGCATATAAGTGAGATACATTTACCATGACTATTGCATCCATAACTCTCCTCAGGGTTGCTTTATAACCCTTTGGACTTCCACTTTCGTAGGACATCATTTCATAATTTTCCTCGGGGTTGCTTTATAACCTTTTGAACTTCCACTTTCGTGGGACATCTTTCCATTCGATCGATCATTAGCCATTTTCTATTAATGTTATATCTTCCGATAGTTGTGACTTATGTCATTGCCCTCTCAATAGGCTAGCTAGGCCTAGGAGCTAATGCTCCCCTCTCACCCGAATGTGACATCAGAATGCACACACCGTCGTCGATGCATGTAACGATCATTTTGGATTCTCACCCGAGGGTGACATCGGAATGACACACTATTGTCAATGTGTGTAATGATCATTCCGGACAATTATCCGATAAAGGGCCATAGAGGGTCGATATGTAACATCATCCACAACTGGGTTCATTATGCTTTACAATTAACAAATAATTTACGTCGCTCAGTCTTCAAATTTTAACTTAGTTACGACTGTCCATGCATGTCGTGTATCTAGGTTCATATACAATCAATAATGGTAATACCTTATAAATAACATAAATATAATATATATATCAGTTTTTTGGTCTGTCACTAAAATATTAATAACTTAACCTATACTTGTTCTTTTTAGATGATTTAAATATTCACAGAAAGATAACATGAACCTTTAACTTGGGAATAAATTTTAATTCCTAGTTCAATATTTCCAATTTACTATACGTTTTACAATTTGATTTCGTTGTTACCCGAGACAGCATGCTACCAGTTCGATATTTGGATCTACAAGTCCAAATCATATGAAACCAATTTCTATGAAAACTAGACTTCTAGAGCTTTCCATCCATATATCGTTTGTAATTTTTGGATAAGTAAAACCTATCCGAATAATTGTTAGAAAACCGTCACGAATTTAACATATTATGCAACATAAATCATGAAACTTTCAATCATGCAAGTCCTTATTTATGCAACCCTCAGTCAAAATTCCTATAAGAACAGGGTGTACTTGAATCTCTCAATCCAAACAAAACATCATTGAGAGGGGAGAGAGGGGTTTGGATCCCCTTTACATACCTTGATCTTAAATCTTCCTCCTCTTTCTTCCTTTTCTTCTTCCTCTTCTTCCTTCTTCCTGATCTCCTCTTTCTTCTTCCTCAAGCCCTAGCGGTCAATGTGGGAAAAATGAGAGAGAGAGAGAAAAGAGGCCTTATATAAGGGGAAACCTTGATGGTTTGGGCAAAAAGCCCAAATTATCCTTTTAGAAAAAATCAGGATATTACATCCTCCCCCCTTAAAAGAAAATTCGTCCTCGAATTTTAAACTATAATAAAGAACACTCACCAAATAGTTTTGGAAATTATTATTTCATTTCTTCTTCCAATTCCCATGTTACTTCGGTTCCATTGTGGTGCTTCCATGCAATCTTCACCATCTTTACTACTTTGTTTCTCAATCGACGTTCACCATACTCTAATATCTCGGTAGGATACTCCTCATAGGTGAGGTCTTCCTTAATAGTTGGTTCTTCAATCACCACCACATGTGAACTGTCATATGTGTAAACGAAGCATTGACACATGGAAAATATTATGGATTCTGGTATATGAAGGGGGTAATGCTAACTTGTATGGTCCTTCACCCACCTTTTCTAGAATTTCAAAGGGGCCAATGTACCTGGGCGTCAACTTGCTTTCCTGCTAAATCTCATGACTCCTTTGGTAGGAGATACCTTCAGCAATACACGATCTCCAACCTGATAGATTTGTTCTCTTCTTTTCCTATCTGCATAACTCTTTTGACGGCTCTGAGTTGTCATTATTCTTTCCTTGATTAAATCTACCTTTTCAACATATTTTTCTACTAGCTTAGGTCCTAGTAGTCATCCTAACTGCACTCCAACATGTGGGAGACCTATAAGGTCTTCCGTACAGTACTTCAAATGGAGCCATCTTTATGGCGGAGTGATAACTATTGTTGTAGGCAAACTCGGCTAGAGTGAGATGATCCCAGCTACCTTGCCAATCAATTGCACATGCTCTGAGCATGTCTTCCAAGGCATGTATCGTTCTTTCACTTTGGCCATCACTCTAAGGGTGAAATGCAGTGCTGTAGTATAGTCTTGTACCAAATGCATGTTGCAACCCTCTCCAAAACCTTGTTGTGAATCTTAGGTCTCTATCCGATACTATGAAAATAGGGATCCCATGTAATCGGATGATGGACATACAGTTTCACCATACTTGCAGCTGACGGTCTCACATTGTATGATAAGAAGTGAGCTGACTTGGTTAATCTATCAACGATGACCCAGATGGCATCGTGGCCTTTCTGTGTCTTTGGGAGACCCACAATGAAATCCATTGTAATCTCCTCCCACTTCCACTGATGTATGGGCAGTGGGTTAGTAGTCCTGGTGGCTTTTGATGCTCAATCTTGACCTGTTGGCAGACCAAGCATTTGGAGACAAACTCTGCTACTTCTCTTCTCATGTCTCTCCACCAAAACGTCCTTTACAAGTCCTTGAACATTTTAGTGGTTCCAGGATGTATAGCAAACTCTGACTTGTGGCACTCAATCAAAATTTCTTCCTTGAGCTCCTTATCTTCAGGCACCCATAGCCTATCTTGAAACCTGATAGTTCCATCTTCATCAATCCCATAGTCCGGGTGTCCTTTTTCACATAGAGCCTTCATGTCTTTGTACTCTGGATTTTCTTTCTGTACTTGTGCTATCTTTGCCACTAGATCAAGTTGAATGACACATTGCATCATAAACTTTTCTCGAGCACTTTCTTTAATAAGAGTCCATTTGTAAACTCTTAAGTATGCCACTGATGCTTCCCATTTCCTACTCAAGGCGTCTGCTACTGAGTTGGCTTTCCCTGAATGGTAGAGAATACCAAACTCATAGTCTTTGAGGAATTCCAGCCACCTTCTTTGTCTTATGTTTAGTTCTTTTTGAGTGAACACATATTTGAAACTTTTGTGATCACTAAAAACTTCAAATTCCTTTCCATATAAGTAATGTCTCCATATCTTCAGAGCAAACACCATCGCTGCCAACTCCAAGTCATGAGTAGGATAATTTCTCTCATGAGGCTTTAGTTGTGTAAAGGCATAAGCCACAACTTTTCCATGCTGCATCAGCACACATCTCAGTCCAGTCCTACTAGCATCACTATACACTATTTAGCCTCCAATTCCCGCCTCCAATTCCCGTGGAAATTGTTAGCACTGATGCAGTGGTCAATTTTTTCTTCAGCTCTAGAAAGCTATCTTCACATTGTTGTGTCCAATTGAACTTTTCTTTCTTCCTGATCAACTTTGTCATTGGAGCCGCAATCTTTGAGAAGTTTTGAATAAATCTTCTATAATAGTCAGCCAATCTAAGAAAACTTCTGATATCTGTCACTGTCTTTGGCCTTTCCCAATTGATCACAGCTTCTACTTTACTTGGATCCATTGAAATCCCTTCTTTTGAGACTGTCTCAAAAAATCACTTGCTCTAGCCAGAATTCACATTTGGAAAACTTTGCATACAACCGGTGTTGCCTCAAAGTCTCCAGGACAATTCTCAAATGCTTTTGATGTTCCTATGAACTCGACGAGTAGATCAGGATATCATCTACAAATACGATCACAAATGTGATGAGATGGGGCTTGAAAATCATGTTCATCAAGTCCATAAATGCTCTTGGAGCATTTGTTAGTCCAAAAGGTATAAGCAAAAATTCATAATGGCCATACCTTGACCTAAAGGCTGCCTTTGCAATACCTTCATAAGCTACTCTGAGTTGATGGTACCCACTTCTCAAGTCAATCTTGGAGAAGACCGACGTTGTGGACAATTGATCAAATAGATCATCAATTCTAGGCAGAGGGTACTTATTCTTGATGGTTGCTTTATTCAACATCCTGTAGTCTATGCATAACCTCAATGACCCATCCTTCTTCTTCACAAACAGGACAGGTGCACCCCATGGGGACACACTTGGCCTGATGAATCCTCTGTCTATCAGTTCTTGCAGTTGAGTCTTCAACTCCTTCATTTCTACTAGTGCCATTTCATAGAGAGGTTTTGACATGGAAGCCGTTCCTGACATGAGATCAATGTGGAAATCAATCTCCCTTTCCGGAGGCAATCTCGGGAGCTCATTGGGAAATACATTAGGAAAGTCATTAACCATTTCCAAGTTCTTCTAGTGGCTTGGATTGAAAATCACACTTAACGATGCTTGTAAAGAAATCCTCGGCATCCCTTTAACATCTTGAGGAAATCATCGATTTCTTCTTCTTCGATCCTATCCCATGAAAGGTCGCAAGAGTACCATCTTTTCTATCAATCTTAACATTCTTCTCTCCACATAGAATATAGGCATCATGGTATGATAATTGATCCATGTCAATATAACATCATAGTCTACCATGGGTAGTATTATGAGATCAAGTGAGTAATTCACTCCTATTATCACTTGGTCTCTAGGAGATACTGACTATTGGAGATCCTCCTTAGTGGCATTGCCACATCAAGTTGCCACTTCGTACTTTTCATCTTGACATTCAATTAATATTCTATTCGTCTTTGTGAAAATTGAATTTCACCATAAGTTCTTAAGTAATTTTATAGTCTTTGGACTAGGAAATTTTGTTCAATTGTCATGAACAAATATGCATACCATTTTGGGCAGTTTCTTATCACATGTCCATCATTCTTACGATTCACAATGAGATTCACATCTCTCTTGTTACATATTGCCCATAGTCAATTTGACAATACTATCCATCATGAATGTAATTATTAACATTCACATTGGAAGACTATTTTCCTTCCATCCTTAACATAACAGTAATTAACCAACATATGTTAGTCAATTTAACAATACAATCAATGGCACAATACTTACATACTCAACTTTCGATGGCTGCTCATGACGATTGCACATAGACTTAGACACTTAATAATTCTATAGAATACTTAGCATAGGTCCTAAGCATGCTCTGACACCAAACTGTAACACCCCGAATTTCACTACCAAATTGTCAAGGACAATTTGGTCATTCGGTTGCGTTAGCCCGTTCGCCATCACATAATCATAATAAAAATATGATTTTCATCTATTATAGCAGAAGCGTATTTCAATTAAATATGATAAAATACTATTTCAATAAAAATGCGAAAAACTTCATGAAACATCAAAAGTATGATTATAGAATTGAAAATATCTTTAAACATCATTACTAATAGCGATTAAAACATTTCTTTAACAACATAGTCAAAAGACTCTACAACATGACGACTCGACATCCTAAATCATTGTGCAATTTTATTCATCATGAGCTATGCCGCCATCCATCCAAATCACTATGCACCTACACGGATCCAAGGTGCAGAGGTTTCCCTGTTAGAGTATGTAAAGGTCATGCATGCAATGATATGATCCTAAACAGGATACTACATGATATGCATCATTTTTTTATAAAAGAATTAACAATATGCATTCCATGTCTTAATATATGATCTACATGTCAATCATTAACATCATTCTATCATCATGTATATAAGTAGTTGTGTGGAAGACATGTAATCATCATCATACTTATAGTATGAACATTCATATCAATCCATAAGCATATAAGTGAGATACACTTACTATAACTATTGCCTCCATAACTCTCCTCAGGGTTGCTTTATAACTCTTTGGACTTTCACTTTCATGGGACATCATTCCATAACTTTCCTTGGGGTTGCTTTATAACCCTTTGGACTTCCACTTTCGTGGGACATCATTTCATTCGATCAATCATTGGCCCTTTTCTATTAATGCTATATCTTTCGATAGTTGGGATTTATGTCATTGCCCTCTAATAGGCTAGCTAGGCCTAGGAGCTAATACTCCCCTCTCACCCGAAGGTGACATCAGAATGCACACACCATTGCCGATGCATGTAACGATCATTCTGAACTCTCACCTAAGGATGACATCGGAATGGCACACCGTTGTCGACGTGTGTAATGATCATTTCGAACAATTATCCGATAAAGGGCGATAGAGGGTTGACATGTAACATTATCCACAACTGGGTTCATTATGTTTTACAATCAACAAATATTTTACGTCGCTCAGTCTTCAAATTTTAATCTAGTTACGACTGTCCACGCATGTTGTGTATCTAGGTTCGTATACAATCATCGATCAATAATACATAGTAGTAATACCTTATAAATAACATAAATATAACATACATCAATTTTCTGGTCTGTCACTAAAATATTAATAACTTAACCTATACTTGTTCTTTTCAGATGATTCAAATTGTCACAGAAAGATAACATGGACCTTTAACGTTAGAATAAATTTCAATGCCTAATTCAATATTTCCAATTTACTATTCATTTTACAATTTGGTCTCACTGTTACCCAAGACAGCATGATACCAGTCCGATATTTTGATCATAACATTTTTTCTACTCCAAATCATATAAAACATATTTCTATGAAAACTAAACTTTGAGAGCTTTCCATCCATATATTGTTTGTAATTTTTGGATTAGTAAAACCTGTCCAAATAATTGTTGCAAATACAGTCACGAAATTTTGAGACAGCATGACACCAGTCCAATGTTTGGATAATAACTATTTGTATACAACTCCAAACTATATGAAATTAATTTCTGTAAAACTAGACTTCGAGACCTTTCCATCCATATATCATTTGTAATTTTTGAATAAGTAAAACCTATCTGAATAATTGTTACAATACAGTCACAAATTTAAGAGATGATGCAACATAAATCATGAAACTTTCAATCATGCAAATCCTTATTTATGCAACCCTCAATCAAAATCCCTACAAGAACATGGTGTCCTTGAATCTCTCAATCCAAACAAAACATCATTGAGAGGGGAGTGAGGGGTTTGGATCCCCTTTACATACCTTGATCTTAAATCTTCCTCCTCTTTCTTCCTTTTCTTCTTCCTCTTCTTCCTTCTCCCTGATCTCCTCTTTCTTCTTCCTCAAGCCCTAGCCATCAATGTGGGAAAAATGAGTAAGAGAGAGAAAAGGGGCCTTATATAGGGGGAAACCTTGAGGGTTTGGGCAAAAACCCAAATTACCCTTTTAGAAAAAATCAGGATATTACAGAATCCAACCCCTCTCTCCTCTTTCAATAGTTTGCATGTGATGGATTGAAAATTTAAGGACACCTTGTCCTCATAATGGATTGTGATTAAGGGTTTCATTAACACATTGATTAGATCCAGATGTTTTAGATAATGATTTATTGTTTTATTATGTTTCATGACCTAGTTCTATAATTTCATATGATTTTAGGAAAACCTTAAAGATAGATTTTCATGATAAATTGATATCGTTAGCATGTTTTTATTCCTGTGATTTATGCCCTAGAAGTGTTCTAGATGATCTATATGTTTTCTCTTTGATTTCACCTCAAAAAGTGGTATTTTTGGGTTAGAAATTGGGACTCTAGGCTGTCAGCATGATGTGTCAACCTTATAAATGATCGTGACCGAGTGGATGAAATCGAGGCGTTAAAGGCTCTCGATCATGCCCATGATAACTTTGTCATGGCCATGACAAGGCAAAGCACGACCATGACAAGATTGGTCACGATCGTGAGCGAGAGCGACGAAGCTAAAATTTGGCTAAGGCTGGGAATGGCTGTGAAAAGGCTAAACACAACCATGACAAGGGTAGGCACGGTCGTGACAATGTTGGGCACGACCGTGACATTTTTGGGCATGATTATGATGCTGGAAAATGCCTTGTAAGATGTATTGAAGCTATTTTCTAATGTATATAGGTTATGTATGGATGTGTATTGATTGTATATGACATGTAATGCATGCTCAACATAATTAGACTAAAAGATGAAAGATGGATGTGACTGTACGATATATTGATGAATAATTAAGTATGAAATCAAAGAAAATGCCTCGGCACACATTACGTTAAAAGAAGTAAATGTCATTCATCTTGTGGTGATTGAGACTTCTAAGAAAATAATGCCATCACCTGAAAGGGTGTTTATTGGGCCATTGGCCTACTTGTAATGATGGTGCCATGAGCCTTCAGTTAAGCAAAGATGAAAGATGATGGCAAAAAGTAAATATCTTTCACCTCACGGTGATTGAAACATCTTTGGGAAACAAAACTATCTCCCAAAAGGCATTTAAGATTTTTCGGTGCCCTATGAACTAACGTAATGATGTGTTAAAGATGAAATAAGAGGTAAGAAGTAAATATCTTTCACCTCAGGATGATTGAGACTTCTTTGGAAAATCATGTCATTACCTAAAAGGTGTTTGAGATTTCCTAGCGCCCTATGAACTAATATAATGATGTGTTAAAGATGAAAGATAGGTAAGAAGTAAATGCCTTTCACCTTATGGTGATTGATACTTCTTTGAAAAATAAAGCCATTACTCAGCAGGTGTTTGAGATTTTCTAGAAGTAAATGTCTTTGTAATGATTCTATCAACCAAAAGGTGTTTGATATTAACGAATGTAATGATATCACCATGTACTGATTATTATGCAAAGATCAAGCATGGTATATGATGAATATAATGAAAGTAAGCATTGAATGTAAAGATGAGAAGTAAATGCCTTTCACCTTATTATGATTGAGACTTCTCGGAAATAATGCTATTACCTAAAAGGTGTTTGAGATTTTTTGCATTTGTGTTTGTTCTTTTCAAGGAATATAATGTCCCTCATCATAAAGTATGTGTATTCCTAAAGACGATTAGGAATAAAGCCCCTCGCTATCATGATGTATGTGTTCATAAGATATGACATGGAATGAAAGTAATGATGATGTTATGTGATAAAGATGAAAGATAAAGATGTCACATTAAGTATCACATAATAAAGAAAGGAAGAAGAATGAAAGAAGGTCCAAAGGGTTATAAAGCTATCCTGCATAAATGTAAAGTATGAAAGATGTTAATTAATAAGTAAGGATCAAAGAGTTATATAAAGAAACTCGTAGAATGTACATGATAATGAAAGAAAAATTAATTAATAAGATATATGTCATGATTGTTTATGAATGATATCAATGTAATATTGTATGATGCTTTAGATGACGGGTCTGAAGTTAAGTAGGTATATCATAATGTTTATGTAATAATGCCATCACCCAAAATGTGTTTTAGATTTTCCAATTCCCTATTAACCAATGCAATGATGTCACAATATATTGATTATTAATTAAGATGAAAATATTGAATGTAATGATGAGAAATAAATATTTTTCACCTTATGGTGATTGAGACTTCTTGGAAGATAATTCCATCACCTAAAAGGTGTTTGAGATTACTCAATGTAAAGATAAAAAAAATGTTATGAGACAAAGTAAGAATGAAAGTGAAGTTTAACTTCAAAATATCTGATAACAAATTAGAAAGTTATGAAGATGATGAAGTAAAGATTGAAAGTAAAGTCTCACACTTATGTATGTACTTCAAGGGGACATCTGTACTTTCTAAGGAACAACGTCCCTCATCATAAAGTGTGTGTATTCCTAAAGATGATTAGGAATAAAGTCCATCACCATTATCATGTGTGTGTGAAGGTGCAAAGGGTTATAAAGAAATTATGAGGAAATATAAAAGTATTAAAGAATCTCCTAGAATGTACATGACGATGGAAGTGAAATGAAATGATATGTCATGATTATGTATGAATGATATAAATGTATGTTTCTATTGTACAGATGATGAATCTCAAGTAAGCAGGTATGACCTCATGTTTATATTTCATGAATGTTATATGAAGAATGAATGTAAGTATGATGTAATGTTATATAAGTTTCATGATATAGTTCATGGCATGCATATTCATATGTTATCGTTATTATTATGATGAATTGTATGTAGTATGATGTGATAGGATATCATGGCATGCATATATACTCTAATTGGGAAACCCTGCACTCTGGATTCGTGCAGATGCTGGCTCAATCTCATGACGAAGTGTTGCACATGTTTAGGTCTAATAAGTTCTAGTTGAACATTGATGCTATGTACTGAAGTCTTTAGTCATTTGAGTCACATGACTTATTAGTTGAAAAAGATTTTATATGGTTTGAATAAAGTTTTGTTTATTATGACTTTCAGTAAAATATTACAGTCTTCCACTGTTAAATGTGAAGGTTTTAATAAGAAAACCAAGCTCGTTGTAGTGGAATTACGAAGGTTCTTTCGTGTTGTTCTTGTAACGGGATCGGGATGACGATCACCACGAAAAGTTGAGACAACACCACAATCCAAGTATGATGAATCTCTCCGCAAGATACTACAGAGTGCACACGTACAAAACCTACATAGAAATTGCCACACCTCTAATTTGATACATAACTCTATTTATAGAGTTCGTAATAGCAGTTTCTCTAACTGCTCGTACGAGTAGTTCATCAAACTGCACAGTAGCAATTGTGATGAGGAGGCATCAATATCTCATTCTCAGAAGAAATCGTCAAATTAAACATTAAAAAAATAAAGATTCAGCATATGATCGGTCGATCGGCCAGGAAGACCAGTCGATTGGTATCAAGCGAAAGAAATGTCGAGACTGTACCGGTCGACGGTCCGGTCAATACAGTAGTGAATTCAGAAATGATGACGCTATACTGGTCGACACCGAGACTATACTGCCCAATGTACCGGTTGACTTCGAGATGTACCAGTCGATGTCGGGACGTTACGATTGATGTATCGATCAAAGGACTAGTCAACTAGATAGCACATAAAATCGAAGATATGCCACAATGATCATATTGACTAATCGATCGACCCATTAATACGGTCGACGGGTCACAATGCCAAATGAACAATAACGACTATTTTTCAAGGAGAAATTTGTGGAAGATTTTTTGGACGAAATTTTCACCGATAGAAGCCTATAAAAGGAGTGTCAAAGCAAGAAAACTCATCCAAGCAAGCAAGATCATTCTAAAATCCCTTTCAAGTTTTTGAGCCCAAAGTTGCAAATTCTTCCTTTCCTCTTATAAGCTTTGGGTGTGAGAATATATTGTAAAAGAAGAGAGTTGGAAGGAATCATTGTTCTCTGATCTAGTAAGAATTGAGAACTCATTGTAAAAGAGGTGTGCTTTGCCTCTTGAGCGGAGAAGAAGGTGTGTGGTGTAAAGAGGGTTGTTCTCTCCCTACAAGAAAAGAAAAAGATAATGGATCTCCGACGGTCTCGTGGTCGAGAAGTCGGAGCGGGGACGTAGGACAAAGAGTTGAGACCAAACTTCGTCAACATATCGTGTCTCTCTGTGTTTGCTCTCTTAACTCACTTCTTATCATTATTTGCTTGTGATCGGTTTTATTAATTTCTCCGAAAGTGATTTTGGAAAAAAGATTTTTAAACACCAATTCACCCCCCTCTTGGTGCTTTTGATCCTACATGATTAACATATCATTTTACTGTGATGGGAGCTCTTCCTTGTCTATGCAAGGTGCAAATTAGGGAACCATCACCCCTTTGCGTCACGCGAATATAGTAATATTTAGATATTGCATTAACTGTACACTAGGTAAGTCCATAGAGAAAAAAGGTACCAAATTTTCCACCTACAATCTCTTTTCAGTACTTTTCTAGACATGGACATGTTACGCACCACTCAATAAAAATTACTATCGTTACTATCATATAATTTAAATGCCTGAGTCCTATTTGGACTACCTATGTTTCATTATGAAAATATTTAACTTAGGTCCAATTTATTAAATTCCTAAGTTCATGAAACATATCACATTCATAATTTACACATTTATGCATAACACATAGCATAAAAAATTATGAAATACAAAGCATACAAATAATTATACAACTCATTTGTCACATAATGTAACTATTTGTCACATGCTTTTAACATAATATATGCAAGATAATAAGTATGGAAATTATTAATTCATACATTTACACAAAATGTAAAAATAAAGTCACATGCTCAAAAAGACATATATGTATAACACAAGGCATTTAAATAATTAAAATATCAATTTTCATAAAAATTGAAAATTATTTTTCACACATGCCTTAATCACATATATGTAATGAAAATATTCATACAACAAAAATAATTTTGTCATATCATACATATATTATTGATTGCATAATTTTAAGACTAAATAAAAAATATGCAATATCATGTGAAAATACATTTGTTACATCAAAAACTAATTTTGGTAACAAAAAATATATGCACTTTCAAAAAACATTCTTACAAAAGAAAAAATATTATTTATAAGTTTCATATCATAAGTTTCATTTCAGAAAAAAAGTAGTCAAAATAGATTTTAGGAATTTTTTGTAAATTTTCAAATTATCATAACACAATTACATGCAAGACACTTCCTATAAAAAACATATGTCACATTGTAGATGTCACAAAATTTCTAATATGCATAATAATTACGAAAATTAACTAAAAATTCATAATACATGTCATGGATTATCAATACAATTTCAGGAAAATTTACAAAATTTTTTGGAGCATAAAACAAGTATTTTTAATTTAATAAAATTTCCCGAAATTTCTTAATACACGATAATTTCAAAAAAAAATTGGAACTGTTCGCACTGAGTTGCAATTTAGCCCATACCACTGCATTGTGCCACGCGCAATGAGGCAGCGCTGTTGGCCTCAGGCCCACACGCCCTGAAACATGCATAGCGGGCTACAGGCCCGTGCTGCTGCGCTACAGTGCCACATGGCACTGTTCACACTATAGTCCCATGTCGCACTATGAATATGAACAATTTTTTTTTAAATCGGGATAAAATTGTACCACAAATTCTGTTGAAATTAGTACATAATGAATAACAAAAAATTTTGATTTTTTGTTCTTTGGTTATGGTCATGTAACCAAAGGTGCAAAAAATATAATATTTTTTTTGCACAATCTCGTATTGTAAAAAATGAAAAGAATCATTTTAGGCTCATTGCAGCAGAATTTCGAAGGTTATTACACGTTGTTCTTGTAACAGGATCAGGACGGCAATCACCACGGAAAGCCAATACAACACCTCAATCCAAGTACGATGAATCTCTCAGCAAGGTACTACAGAGTGCACACGTCCAAAACCTATAAAGAAATTTCCACACCTCTAATGTGATACATAACTCTATTTATAGAGTTCGTAATACTGTATAGTAGCAGTTGTGATGAGGAGGCAGCAATATCTATAACGACCCGAAAATTCATCCTAAAAGTTTTGGTCATTTAGAGAAATTTCGCGTCATTATCCTGTTCTCCATACATCATTTAATAGCAAAAGACTTGATAATTTAGAAAAAATCAAAATAAATAAAAATTTCCTCACAATCATTTTATAACAAATACTTCATAGGACGTTAAATGTCTAAAATCTTCATTACATCATTAGACTCAATGTTCAACTAGAACCATAAGATTTTTTTGAACCTAAGCATGTGCAACTCTTCGTCATAAGCTTGAGCTGCCATCCGTCACTTAGTCTTGGTTACCTGCACGAATTTAGAGTGCATGGTTTCTCAGTTAGAGTATGTAAAGGTCATGCATGTCATGATAACCTACCGCATGCTTCTACATGCGATGCATCATTTATCATCATAATAACATAACATATTAACATGCATGTCATGAACTATACCATGATCCCTACATGACAATACATCATGCTTATCATTCATTCTTAACATGTCATTCTTGAAACATATCATTTTGACATACCTGCCTTACCTTAGTGTCATCATCTGCAATACCATACCATAAGAACATGCATCCATATCATTCATATCTAGAAGTGAAAAAGGCTCTATACTTGTTGTTGTTGACAGGTTTTCAAAAAATGGCACACTCTATTTCTTGTCGTAAAACTAACGATGCTACTCATGTTGCAGATTTATTCTTCAGAGGTTGTGCACCTACATGGCATTCCAAAAACAATTGTAAGTGATAGGAATTTCAAATTTCTAAACCACTTTTGGCGTGTTCTATGGGATAAGTTGGGTACAAAATTGCTATATTCTACTACTTATCACCTGCAAACTGATGGGCAAACCGAGGTAGTAAATCGAACTCTTGGTACTTTACTGCATGTTGTAATAAAGAAAATTTTGAAATCTTGAGAAGAATGCTTGCCTATAATTGAATTTGCTTATAATAGAATATTGCATACGTCTACCAAGTTTACTCCTTTTGAAGTTGTTTATAGCTTTAATCCATTAACTCCTTTAGATTTGATTCCATTGCAAGTGAAAGAAGTTGCCAATCTAAATGGCAAAAGGAAAGTTGAACATGAGGATACTAGGGATCATATTCTTCAAAGGAATGAACAACTTGCTAGTCGCTCAAATATGAAGAGGAAGAAGATTACTTTCCAGCTAGGATTTTTTGTTTGGATACATTTTAGAAAAGAGAGATTTCCACAAGAACAAAAGTCAAAGTTGCATCCACATGGAGATAGTCCTTTAAAGATCATTGAGAAAATTAATGACAATAAATATAGAGTTGACTTGCAGGGTAAGTATCAAGTGACTTCTACTTTCAATGTTATTGACTTGTATCCTTTTGATTTTAATGCGATTTCGAGGGCGAATCCTCTTGAAGAGGAGGGGAATGATATGAACTGGAAAGCTTCAATAAATGCAACCGATGGAAATAAGGATGTTCGAGTAAAGTTTGATGATCAAGATAGTACTATGGATCTTTGAGATGAAGAAATTGAATATAATCAAGAATCCTTATGCCCACTTACAAGATCAAGAGTAAAACAACTTCAGAAGACAATAAAAAATCATTTACAAAGTAGGCATGCAACTACAAATTAGATCCATCTTCTCAATGTGTTGTAAATTGGGCCGCATGAATAGTCAGCATAATATGGGCCAAATAAATCATGGTTCAACTAAATTTATTTGGAATTTTCGGAATTAATTAGATGTGGAATATGCTGTTGAGGATAGTAACAAAAATTGAGTTTGTTATTTTAATAAATTAGTTAGGTTACTTGTGGGCTAAGTTAGGATATTGTCTTATAGTCTAAATTCTATTTCTAGGGCCTATAAATACTGGTACTCGTTGTTATTTGAGATATCTTTGAATCTATTAAAATTTGGCTTAATTACTTTGCTGTGAGAGAACTCTTATAACTCGTTCTTCGGGAATTCCCGTTGTTAATCACAAGGTTGGTAATCTTGTGATTAAATTCATCTATTTATAATATCAATTGCTTGGTTCATTGTAATCTTGAGGTTGATATTCCGTTGTCTGAAAATTTGTTTGATCTCGTTTATTTGATTATCATATATTGTTCTGGTCACTCAAGGCATTTTTCTTGAGCATCGTATCATTAATCCTACAATAAAAAGGCTAAAATAACAACTAAGCAAAAAGGGGAAAGATAAAGACAGAATCAAACTATAACTAAGTTAACTCCTTTTTATGTTTTAAAGTGATTGATATAGAATGAAGAACTAAGTACTTAGCTGAAAGTTCTAAAGTGGATGGCAGATTCTCCTAGGAGTTCATCTAATATTTTGCTATGGATGGATTAGAACAGCTCAACAATAAAATCATGTCAGTTCCAACCTATAAAAATTGCTCTCACAATGCACTAAAATAAGAACTAAACATCATATTCCAAAACAATAATATATTGGAATCAGGAAATAATATCAATGTTCTTAACTCATTTCTGAGCAAGAAGAGAATCTGAAATCAACTTCTTAGATGACATTACAAAATAGGATTCACATCGACAATATCATATTCCAAAACATTCAGAACTATACTAATATCAATGATAAAATTAGTGTTCTATCATCCATCCATAAAACAAAAATCAGACTACTACCTTATCCTAAGAGAGCTAAGATTTAGCTCATCATAGATGTTGAAATCATTACAAAATAGATGAGAAATCAAATCGAAAACATTCTAAACATTGAGTAAAAGAGTCAGGTTGAGCTGGAGGTATCCTCCTCCTAGCTGTTTCTTCTTTCAGCTCCAAAGTGCAACATGTAGAGACTAGTCCAAGAACCCCGGTTGCTCCTCGAATCCCCTATTTTACTAGTATGAGTAATCAATTGGAATGATGCCAAAAGATAGATAGTTGACAATATGAGCATTCCATGGAGCTCGATTAGTTGAGATGGCCATTAGAAAATCATCAGGGAAAGAGTCATTAAGAGCGGTTGTGGGAGATTCATGACCTCTTTCCAATCTAGAAAAATGATTGGCTACTAAGTTTTCAGTGCCTCTCTTGTCTCTGATTTCCAAGTCAAATTCCTGAAGTAGTAAAATCCATCTTATTAATTTTGGCTTTGCTTCCTTCTTGTTAATAAGATGCCTCACAACTTGATGATTAGTATATACAATAACTTTGGCTCCAACTAAATATGATTTGAACTTAACAAAAGCAAATACCATAGCCAACAGCTCTTTTTCAGTAGTTTCATAATTGATTTGAGCTATATCAAGAGTCTTGGTAGCATAGCAAATAACATGCTTTTTATCTTTGGTTTGGCCTAGAACTGCTCTACTGCATGATCAGAAGCATCACACATCATTTCAAATGGCAAAGACCAATCTGGTGGTTGTATAATTGGGGCTAATGTTAGAGCATATTTCAGCTAGTTGAAAGCCTTCAAACATTCTTCATCAAAGTTGAATTCAGTATCTTCTGCTAACAACATTGTGAGGGGTCTATCTATCATTGAGAGTTTCTTTATAAATCTTCTATAGAAGCATGCATGGCCTAACAAACTTCTTACTGCCTTGAGATTTTTGGGCGGTGGCAGCCTCTCAATAGCTTCAATCTTTGCTTTATCCATTTCAATTCCTCTACTAGAGACAATGCTTCTTAGAACAACTCCTTCTTGGACAATAAAGTGACATTTCTCCCAATTAAGAATCAGGTTGGACTCCTTGCATCTTTGTAGTACTTTTGTCAAATTATCCAAATAGTTTTTAAAGGAATCTCCATATAAAGAAAAGTCATCCATGAAAACTTCTATAATGTCTTCATGAAATCTGAGAAAATTGACATCAAACATCTTTGAAATGTAGTTGGGGCATTGCATAAACCAAATGGCATTCTTCTATAGGCAAATGTCCCATATGGATGGGTAAAAATGGTCTTGTCCTGATCTTGAGGATGGATTGAAATCTGTAAGAATCCTGAATATTCATCTAAGTAATAGGAAATGAGAATGCTTGGCTATTCTCTCTAGCATTTGGTCAATGAAAGGAAGTGGAAAATGGTCCTTCCTTGTTTCCTTTTTAAATTTCATGAAATCAATGCACATTCTTCATCCAGTTGCTGTCATAGTAGAAATCAACTCATTAGAATTAGATTTCACAATTGTGATTCCACCTTTCTTTGGCACAACTTGAACTGGACTAACACATTCACTATCTGAGATTGAATATATGATTTCAACATTTAAAAGTTTTAGCACTTCTTTCTTCACAACTTCTTTCATAACTGGATTCAATCTTCTTTCACCTTCAATTGTAGGCTTATAGTTGTCTTCCATAGGAATTCTATGAATACAAATTGAGGGGTTGATTCTTTTGATATCATCAATTGAATATCCAATTACTTCCCTTTATAGCTTTAGTCTCTTCAATTGCTCTTGAACTTGATTTTGGGATAACTTGGCATTGATTATTATTGGATATATGGAGTTCTCCTCTAGAAACTCATACTTCATATTGCTGGGAAGTGGCTTCAACTCCAACTTGGGAAAATTCTCGTTAGTAGAGCCTATCTTAACTTCAATAGTGAAAACTTTTTGGACTACATTTTGAATTTCATATTTCTCTATTGATTTAGTTGAATCCATAATAGAAATGATAAACCTTAGCTTCATGATCATCTAATTCCTTCAAATGATCAAACATCAGACATCTTTATAACGGATCTTCAATTGAAATTATTGCGGAGACTTGTTCCACTAGCTGGTTAATTTGCCTATCTTCAAGGTCTTCATAGTGAAAATTAGGACTACTGATAACTTGAGCTAGATTGAATTCTATCTTGTCTTCTCCAATCTGAAATGTCAATCTTCATTCTTTGACATCAATTATAGCTCATACAGTAGCTAAGAAAGGTCTACCCAACATAATTGGAGTGTTCAGATCTTCATCCATATCAAGAATAACAAAATCTACAGGAATGTAGAACTTTCCAACCTTCAATGGTATGTCTTCAAGGATTCCATGTGGGTACTTGATTGATCTATCAACTAGCTGCAAAGACAAATTAGTGAGATTTCTCCAATTTATAATTTTATGCATAGTGATAGAAGAATCACACTAACAAGGGCTCCTAAATCACACATGATCCTTTGAATCTTCTTGTTTCCAATCTTACAAGGAATTGAAAAAGCTTCTTGGATTATTCAATTTTGGAGGGAGCTTGTTTGGAATTATAGTTGTGGCTTCCTTAGTTAAGGTTATAGTCTCATGCTCCATAATCCTTTTTTTCTTAGTTAGGATCTCCTTAAAAAACTTGGCATATGAAGCCATTTCTGAATGGCTTTCACGAATGGTACATTAATGTATAGCTTATTCAGAATTTCCAGAAATCTGCTATATTGTTGATCTTGTCTAGCCTTGACTAACCTTTGTGGAAATGGTACAAGTCGATAAACCCTTGCATTGACTTCCTCTTGAGTGTTCCTAGTCTTCTTTTCAACTACAATTTCTGGTACAAGTCAATATTGCTTTTCAGGTTTTGTTGATATTGGATTGACTCTGGTTGAATTGTCTTCAACATGCTTCATTGGTTCTTCAATAACTCTACCACTTCTCAGTTGAACAACTTGCACTTGCTCTTTAGGATTAATTTCTGCTTGTCCTAGAAAAATCCTTGGAGTTCTAGTTGAAGTACTAGGTTGCTGAGCTATCTGATTTTCAAGCATCTTGGTATGAGCATTTAAGATTTTAAGTTGAGAAGCAAATTTCTGCATTACTTCATCTTGTCTTTTTCTAACTTCTTGTCTATCCAACAATGCTTCCAACAGTTCTTCCATCTTAGATATCTGTGGAGCTTGAGTTGGTTTCTCATATGGTGGCCTTTGCAGTTGGAGGTGGTTGATTCTTGGGTTGCCAATTTGAATTCTGAATTGGCGGGGCTTGATAATAATTTGCTTTGTAGAAAAAATAAGGATAATTTCTGTTTTCAGAAGTATAATACTCAGGAGGAGGTTTCACACCATAATTCACCACTCCATTGACGTGATCAATAGTTTGCTCATATTGTTGCATAATCAAATTGCAACTTTCTACTACATGCCCTTGGTTTCTACAAACATCACACCTACTTTTAGTGATGGTTATCTTGTTCATCTTGGGTGATAGGTTAAGCTTCTCCAAAGCTTTTTGTAGAGCTTCCTCAACTAGGACAGAAATAGTCCCCATATTGTTAACTTGACTTTCAGATTGTGGTCTTCTTGCTCTGTCATGAGTTAAGAAATGATGATTCTTAGCTATGCTTTTTATTAGTTGATATGCTTGATCAATGTTCTTGGAAGCAAAAAATCCACTAGCAGTAGTGTCCAAAGCTACCTTCGAAGGATAATTCAGTCATTTGTGAAAGTAGTTCACCAATTGCCATTTCTCAAATCCATGGTGTGGACATGCCCTCAGCAAACTTTAAGTTTTTTCCAAGCATCACAGATGTTCTTCTGGTCTAATTGATAGAATCTAGCAATTTGATCTCTATAGTTGTCAGTCTTGCTAGGAGAAAAGTATTCAGCAAAAATAATTGCACAATTGAATCCCAAGTTGCAATTTCTTCGAGAGTAAGAGAATTGTACAAAATCTTGACTCTATCCTTGAGTGAAAATGGAAACAATCTCATGTAGACAACATTCATGGGAGTGTTATGAAAGTGAACAGTACTGCACATCTCCTTCAAATTGTCAATATGCAAGGCTGAATCTTCAGTGCCTAATCCTGCAAATTGATGTTGCCTAATCATAGTGACTAGAGCTGGATTTAACTCAAATGTATTAGTAGGTGAAATGGTTCCATCATGCCGACATTGCTGGGTGAATAACAGTCCTTCAGTGTTCTTGGAGCAGCCATGATTTGATTGCTTTCAGTGTCTTGATTGTTTATCTCTTCTTCAAATATTTTTCTTCTTCTTGCTTCTCTTTGCAATCTCCTTCTTCTATTGAATCTTCTCTCAGGTTCAGGATCAGACAAGTATAGATCTTCTTGATTATCTGAATTTTGCATAAATTGAAATCAGAAGTATCAGGTTCAAACAAGAAAAATCAAATAGAGTTGACAGTTCAAAATAAAAGAAAACTAAGCTGAAAAATGTGATAACTAGAAAAATCAAAAACTAATCTAAACTACAGAAAGTGAATCTAATCACCCTCAAATCCCGGAAACGGTATCAAAAACTTGATGTGATTTCGTGGAAGTGTAATTAACTAGCTGATTTTTTTTGGACTCTACGTAGGAGTTGCACATAATTGAAAAATCCAACAAAATGATATATGAACTTAAACACCTCACTTCACTAAACTGAAAGTGCACAGATCAGAGTAGTAGACTTGAGTGTCATATCCATAGTGATTTGAGATCAAAAAATTCAATAACTAATCTAAATTAATCCTAGATTAAAAAGGCTAAAATAACAACAAAGAAAAAAGGGGAAATATAAAAATAGAATGAAACTATAACTAAGTTAACTCTTTTTTATGTTTTAATGTGATTGATATAGAATGAAGAACTAGCTATTTAGTTGAAAGTTCTAAAGTGAACAATTAATGACAAATTCTCCTACGAATTGGGTTCATCTAATATTCTGCTATGGATGGATTAAAACAACTCAACAATAAAATCATGCGAGTTCCAACCTATAAAAACTTCTCTCATAGTGCAATAAAATAAGAACTAAACATCATACTTTCATATGAATGTTAGGTTGATTTAGGAAGGGCTTCAAGTGATATTAGATTATCATGGAACTTATGATATCTACTAGTATGCTAACATTCCTTACAGATTTAAGCATAATAGATAGAGTCAGAAATCACAAGTAACAGTAATTACAAAGATAAGATAAACAATTTAGCTCACTGCATAGAACATAATCCGATCCAAACACTAATGCTAATGCTCTTGTTTATCTCTAAACATCAAGGGAATCTAAAATGATTGATTATTACGTTTTGTATTTCTGAATAGTTATGTGGCGAATTAATATGAAAATGGAAATTATTTTATAACAGAAATCAAACATGTAATGTAAATAAGAAAAGTTTTTAGAATAAATTTTCTGAAAATTGTATGACATTTGTGTTATACATATTAGTGATATTATGCATATTTATTAGTACATGAATAGTCATGTTATTTTTTCATGCATTATATATGATTATGAATTTAAGTAAACATTCATTCATATATTTTATTATTACATGATATGTTTTAAGTGTAGTATGTCACACTTGAATTAAATTTTCATATGAATTAGATATTCATGCACATAATTATGTTATATATACTTAAAGTATATTTAAGTGTGACACTTATGTAAATTGACATGATAATTGAAATATGCACATTATTAGTTCATTATGTGATTTGGACTATGCAATACAAATTTATTTTCTTTATGAAAGAATATGTGCATGATGAAATTTTGTTACACATTAGGAATAATATGTGTTATGTGAATTTGTGAGTAAGTAATTTACATAGTTATATTAAGTTATGCACAAACTATTTTTTGTCACATTTTTCATGTGAAATATGCACATTAATTATGACAAATTATATTTCTTTATGAATAGACATATGCGCATATATGTTTTTTGTTACACATGAAAATTGATGCAATAAATGTTAATTAACAAGATATGTATGATATGAATTTATGTACATGATTGAGAATTATGTGTGATTATTTGCATGTTTACTATCATGCTTATGTTAATTATATGAGTATGAAAAATAATATTCATTTATATGTAAATGAGTTTTATGATTATTTGCGTGCATAATATACATTCATATAATTTATGCAATGTTTACTTTGAATGCATAAATATTTGTGAATTATGAATATGACATGTTTCATAAAACTTAGAATGAAATAAATTTGTCATTATGAAACATAAGTAGTTCAAATTGGACTAAGGCATCTAATTTGTATGATGGTCATAGTAACAAATTTTGTTGTGTTGCGTGTCATGTGCATGTTTAGAAAAGTATTGAAAAGAGATTGTTAGTGGAAAATGTAATATCATCTTTCTCTATGGACATACCTGGTGTACTATTAATGTAGTCTTAAAAAATTATTATGTTTACATGACATGGTGAGATTTTTTCAATTATTATGGTGACAAGGCGAAGGGGTGATGATTTTCTAATTGGCACCTTGCAAATGCAAGGAAGAGCTCCCATCACAGAACCTGATTGTCCTAGCCAAATTTTTTGAAAATGATATGTTAATCACATCATATACTTTTTAGATGATTTTGGATGTTTGTTTTCCAAAATGAGTAAAATAGTATACCTTGGTGCAACATAATATTTATAAATATATGTGACAAGAATACGTGAAAAAAATTTAACTCATTTCCCATATGTAATTTTTACCATAGATAATGATACAGAAATAAGTCTTTGCAATATGACAAAGTCAAAAGGAATATATCAAAAGTGACACATGGAAAAAGATGACATTTGTCGAGTACGATCACTATCACGATTCTCACGATCTTGATGTAAATGAAGTCATCAAGAAAATAATAACTCTTACATAAGTTTTCTTCAACAGATATGTTATATATTTGTATGTGATGATAAACTTGACGACTGAGTTAGTGAATCTTGATCATTCTTTTTTTTTAAAATGACCACATGATAGTTACTTATTTCTAGTAAGTATAGTAAGCTTGAGCACATATTTGATGTTTGGTGAAAATATTAAATGTTTTGACATTTATTTGAAGAATGTGTGTCGTCTTAACTATAACATATGTTGTCCATGTCAAAATAAGAAATTGTTAAGTTTTCAACAGAGATCATAGCCCGGTAAATAATGTATAATAAGAAGGGCTAACGCTACTCACATCATTGCTGGAAGAATGATGGCAAAGTTAATATAAGAAAAACAAAGTGCTACACTTGTGGCATATACGATAATTTTCGCTCGTGTTTGCACTGAGTCAAAAAATGTTGTTATGATCATATGCTAGTTTTGCTTTATGATAATGTTGTTTTGAGTATTGAAACTCATCCTTTGTGGATTGTAAATTCTTAATGCAACTTATCATGTTATTAAAGAATAATGAATTTTTTACATGACTTAGCCGTTAAAGACAAAGGACATATTTGGAAACAATACGAAAGTGGGAGTTAAAAATGATTATGACTTGCAAAATTTTCTTTTGCAATAGATGAATCTTTTTATCTTATTGTCCAACTATATTACTATTAAGTGGATATGTGTATAATATCTATATTTGATATTTTGGACAAACGTAACTGTGTATTCATATTTATCATTAAATTCTGTATTTAATGAAATTCCTTTATGAGAATTTTCTGAAAATTGATTTTCTATGTCTTGATTACTTTAAGTATTCAAGTTGATTATTTATGTCATATATGACATAAACAAATGCCAAAAGTGTTGGCTAGTCAATTTGCGATATTTTTTTAGGCAATATAAATATAGCTTAGCTCGAGAAATATACTTTCTCGCTAAAATTATTTTGCCTACTTTTGTAACAATGTCTAATTGACAAGAAAATATGGAAATCATTTATGAACTCAAAATTACAATAATACACTTGTATTGAATGTCTAAGATTTTATGTGGTCATCACATTTTTTCATTATAAATCATACGTATGATTTATCTAAGTTGGTGACATGAATTATTTTATACAAATTCATGAATTTGAATGGAGATTCAATTATGATCGCAAGATTAATGACTTGTTGAATAAATTGATAATGCGAACTGGTTGAGACTTATTCAAATAGTCTAGTGATGAAAATAATATAGTTATGCGACTAACTATATTTCGCAATTATAAGTGTTGCGGATACGATGAAATCATAATTTACTTGAATGTATGGTACAAAAAAATTTTCAATAATATATTTGGAATGTTGTTATTAATGTTGCCTAAATACTAAGATAATAAGTAGAGATATGACATTCATGTATATATTTTCTTGGCTGAACGAGATTAACATTTTCACTTTAGAAGTTGAAGATTCAGAGTTGACAATGCACGCAGATTGATTTGTAGTTTGTCCATATTCTCTTCCCACACCTCAATCCGAGGGGGAGCAATTCATAGTCAACTCATGATTAATGTTCATTTATTAAAACATATGGGTTGGGTTTCATGTTGTCAATATTGAATGACTTACATGAAATGAACATGAGCCTAAAATAAGTAATGAAGGCTCTCTCGGCCTAGATAAAGAAAATTGATTAATGCAAAGAGTTAGAGTCTAAAGAAGAAAATCAAGTCAATGACTTGTTGAATCATCCGTCTTGCCGAAAGGCAAGTGTTTAAAATAAGTTGATATGGATGATAAGAGTTTTGAAAGTGACGAAAAACAACAATCGCAAAAGAAGTGCTCACTATAGAGAAATTATTGTTTCATATATGCATTAAATGAAAATTACAGAATGCTCAAATGTAAAATGATTCAAAAGCAATATGTAGTTTGTGACAGTCCATTTATGGATTTAGTATTCATATAAATAATGATATATGTATCATTATATGTATATCCAATTTGTATGGATAAATATGTCATCATGAAATTATATATGAAACAATATTATGTATAGCTAGAAATAATAAGGGATTTCTTCTATTAATGAAGATTTTAATATCTTTATATAGAAATGACATGGTACACTGGGTATGAAGTTTACATAAGAATTGTTCAAGTAAATTTATTACTTCGTAGCAAGAGTCGTCTGCCATAAAGACGAATTGAACATTGTACGGAGAATTGTAAACTCAAGGATACCCTTATTACAAGAGATAAATTTAAATCTCATAAGATTCTAAGACTCTATAAGTAATAAAAAGGAAATGTCCTTTTGTAAACATGATCAGTAATCAAATATGCATAATAATTTGAGCAGTCTGACATTTATGTCTCAAATGAAAAATTTACATACTAATGTAGGGCGCCTATTTTGGATGGCGTTTAAGAGAATAATGAGACACCTTATGGGCATTTGACTCTCGTTTGCACTATGATGGAGATCGAGTGATAGATTTGCTTAATAAATAGACGCTTATTAAGATGACGATATTAACAAGCAAAAGTGTATCTCATTAATGTCTTCATGTTATAGAATGGCATTGTTGCAAAGTTTAGCTAAAGTCCGTCCTAGCTTAGAAAAAAGATGTTTGGCCGAAGCACAAAACTATATAAAATAGTCAATTATGAATATGGAGTTTTTATTATACTCATACGAAGCCCTCTGGTTAAGTAAAATCTTTTACACTTGTATTGATAATGGTCAAGTATGCCCTTTGTTGCAATAAGTATGTCACTATTGCTTGATAAAAAGAATGAGCCATTGTAAGGGAAAACACATTCATGTTTATTACGTCCTGACAATGTGAAAAAGATAAGATTGATGAATACATATATAAGTATGAGATAGTTATTAAGCCACGTTTTGACTGATGTATTTATATGTGCAAGGCTTATGTGATAATGTATTCTAAATATTCTTATGATAAATAAAGTATCTTCATTTTATTCTGAAGTTAGTTAATGATTGTGATAAAGCATGTAGAGTATGTTGATCAGACACAAGATTATTAGTCACACGGATAATCACCTCGGTGCTTAGTGTATAGCGATCGGAGATGAAATGATTTAGATAGAGATATATGATCTAGGATCATCCTGATATGTTCGGGAGGATGACAAGAGTTTATATATAACTCTTTATATCCTGATAAGAGAAGCCAGATGTGAGACCTCATGATGCCAATTTTTGGGCAACTAGTGGGAGGACTCAGGTAGGAAGGACGTATTTATGACATATGCTCTTTTAGTGGGAGTCTCTATCACAGCACTTGGTTATGAACCTAGTATGCTAAGTCAACCCTAAGACTTGACGAATACTTTATATTTTTTTGTTAGAGTGTGAGTCTTTAAGGACTTATCAAGTTTGGAGATTGCCCTTAGACTTTTGACTATATTTCAAGGTAATGGGTTGCTACGTTAGTGAGGTACTCAAAGATTAAAATTGTATGCGTCCCATCGACCCACGACTAGAAAAGCAGCTGACTTAGAACTAAGAAATATGAGGGCGAGAGGAAGATTCACTAGTGCTACATTGTATATGTAATGCAATTGGCCAAATACGTAAGTATACAGATACGAATCAATCTAAATCATGCATGATAAGACGTATGTCATCTGAAGTGTCAAGCAAGGTGTTTCTAAGGCAAAGCGAGTAACATGGATGTTTGAGAAATTATGTATTATTTATAAATCATAGTATTGGCTCACATGATAGGTTAGTATCTATACAATGATAACACGTTATAGCATGAGCACGTTGATTGAGTAGTTATGTGGTCATAACTCTTGACTCTCAAATTGATTGAGCAACTATGTATCCCCATCAGGTCATAATATAGGCTCTCAAGTGGTCAAGTGACTATATATCACCAACAGATCATAGTTCTCCCTTAGTTTTGGATGCACTCATGGGTCGCACGATCCATTTACCATAATAGATATTTATCGGAATCAAATATGGGTAATGGCCCATTAGTGCGAGTGGGAGATTGTTGGACCTTGTGCCCAAATGGGCCTTTTGGTTCACATGTGCATGCACCAGCCCATCCACATGAAGTTGCTACAACTGCACTTGGATGCAATTACGTGAACTGCACATCATCCTTATAAAAGCAATGTTGCCATGCATGTTTTGGTATGTAAAAAGGTGTACGCAACAGTCCAATGATCAACGAGCACTCCTACGAGCACATTGATAGATTCTGACAATATCCATGGTACTTGGATTATGGAATGCATTCTCCTTCCGTACGTGATCGAGTTCCTGACAATGAGTACGAAACAACGTAGAAAAGTCTACAATGATCCATCTTCTATTGCAAGGTATTCCGAAATACTTCTATTTATTTATTACCAATTCCTTCAAAAGTGTACATTGTGTTCTTTTACACCCATTGTTTTACATCCATAGCAACATGTTTTTAATCAACCTTCTTTTGTGTCACTAACTACTTTAGATGAAAAATATATGTGGATCCTACTATCTTTATACTAAAATCTTATAATTAGTGTCATAGGCTTGTACTTGTGGACATCTTAGCTTTAAGTTTGACCTGCTATTTAAGCATGTCATTACTATCACTATATTGGATTAAGATTAATCCAAATATGGTTCCTTTCATGGTAAGTGCTCTCTGCTAAGATAATGCCATTCAACAAAGCGATTATAGATCATTTTAGAGTCATTTCTTTTATCGCATTTTCTTTTTATTGATGTAGGAACTATATATGGTTAATGATATGAACTTGGAAATGCTTGCATTGAAAGCTGAATTGGTTAAGAAGATTCATGAGGATACTAGGGATTATATCCTTCAAAGGAATGAACAAGTTGCTAGTCATTTGACTACCAAAAGGAAGAAGATTTCTTTCCAACCAGGAGATTTCATTTGGATACATTTTCAGAAAAGAGATCTCCACAAGAATGAAAATTGCATCCACGTGGAGATGGTCCTTTCGAGATCATCGAGAAAATTAATGACAACGCCGATAGAGTTGACTTGCAGGGTAAGTATCAAGTGAGTTATACTTTCAATGTTATTGACTTGTCTCCTTTTGATTATAATGCAGATTCGATGACGAATCCTTTAGAAGAGGAAGGGAATGATATGAACTGGGAAGCTTCAATAAATGCAACCGATGAAAATAAGTATGTTCGAGTAAAGTTTGATGATCAAGATAGTACTATGGATCTTTGAGATGAAGAAACTAAATATAATCAAGAATCCTTATGCCCACTTACAAGTTCAAGAGCAAAACAACTTCAGAAGACAATAGAAAATTATTTACAAAGTAATCATGCAACTACAAATCAGATCTAACTTCTCAATGTGTTACAAATTGGGCCGCGTGAAGAGTCAGCATAATTTGGACCAAATAGATAATGTTTTAACCATATTTATTTAGAAATTAATTAAATATGGAAATTCTGCTGAGAGTTGCAATAGAAATTCCTTTAGCTATTTTATCTATTTTCGTCACTCAAGGCATTATTCTTGAGCACCATTTCAGTTGGCTTCAGAGTCGTGTTTTTGATTCGATTTTTCTAGTTATCTTTCATTATTTTGTTGCTCCCCTCTTTCAATTTCTGGAAAAAAAACAACACAAAAAAATATGGTTTGTTAGTTCTTCAAATCCTAGCCGTCTTAGGTATTTTCTTTCTTTTGTTTTTCAAACCTTAGCTATCATCATTGTATTGTTCAAAATCTATTGCAGTTTTAGAAAAAAGAAAACCACAAAAAATTTTCTTATTTGTTATTGAAAACCATAGGCATCATCCTTATTTGTTCTCAAATTTGATGCAATTTCAAAAAAAAATTCCAAACATTCCAAAAATAGAAAAAGACTGAAAAATAAAGTGCAAGAAAGAAGAAAAGAAAAAAAAATCTTGAAAAAAATCGAAAAAATTAAAAAAAAGAATTCAAAAGAAAGAGGAGAGAAAAAAAAAGAAAAGTTGAAAAGCAAATTTTGAAAATAGAATAATTTGACTCAAGGAAGGGTGACTTTTGATCTCATTCAAATTCTGAATCTTTGATAACCATTCTAATTTGACAACATCTTCCTGATTTCTATTCCAATTTCAACTTCCAGTTTTATTTTGATCTTGCAGTTTTATTTAATTACTCATTGACTTGTGTTGACTTGCATTAGTTCTCTTAGAAGTTGATGGAGGGTTCAAGAGAAAAAAAGGCTGAGTGGTGAGTGCAATTGAGGGAAAAAGTCAAATGGAGTTAAGGTAAATACGAGTGTCACCAGGTGAGATAGTGAGATTATTTTTACCACTAACTTTTGCTACAAAAATTTCTTACAATGTCAATAGCAAAGGACAAAGAGGTTAATCATAGAAACAAAAAGATCGATCAGACAAGAATGATAGAAGTCATGACACAACATTTTCAATATCTTAAACATATGATTAAAGAAATTAATGACAACGCTTATAGAGTTGACTTGCAGCGTAAGTATCAAGTGAGTTCTACTTTTAATGTTACTGACTTGTGTCCTTTTGATTTTAAGGCAGATTCGAGGATGAATCCTTTTGAAGAGGAGGGGAATGATATGAACTGGGAAGCTTCGATAAATGCAACTGATGGAAATAAGGATGTTCGAGTAAAATTTGATGATCAAGATAGTAATATGGATATTCGAGATGAAGAAACTAAATAAAATCAAGAATCCTTCAAAAGAGCAAAATAACTTCAGAAGACAATAGAAAATCATTTACAAAGTAGGTATGCAACTACAAATCAGATCCAACTTCTCAATGTGTTACAAATTGGGCCGCGTGAAGAGTATGCATAGTTTGGTCCAAATAAATCATAGTTTTGCTATATTTATTTGGAATTTTTTGGAATTAATTATATATAAAAATTCTGCTGAGAGTTGCAATAGGAATTCCATTAGTTATTTTAGGAAACTAGTTACCATGCTTGTTCGCTAAGTTATGCCTATTTTCTTCCACCCCTAATTTAGGTTTATAGGGTCTATAAATACTGATGTTTACTATTATTTCAGACATCTTTGAATCTATGAAAATTTGGCTTAATTGATTTTGCTGTGAGGGAACTCCTGCAACCCATTCTTCGAGAACTTCCGCTATTAATTACAAGGTTTGTAATGTTATGATTAAAACCATCTATTTAAAATATTGATTGTTTGGTTCATTGCAATCTTGAGGTTGATATTCTGCTATCAAAAAATTTGTTTGATCTCATTTCTTTGATTATCATATATTGTTCCGTTCACTTGAGGCATTATTCTTGAGCACCGTATTAGTTGGCATCAGAGCCGTGTTTTCGATTCGATTTTTCTAATTATCTTCCATTATTTTGTTGCTCCCCTCTTTCAATTTCTGGAAAAAAATAACACAAAAAATTTGGTTTGTTAGTTCTTCAAATCCTAGCCGTCTTCCTTATTTGCGATCTTTTGTTCTTCAAACCCTAATCGTCATCATTGTATTGTTCAAAATTTGTTGCAGTTTTAGAAAAAGCAAACCACAAATAATTTGCTTATTTGTTATTGAAAATCCTTGCCATCATCCTTATTTGTTTTCAAGTTTGCTGCAATTAAAAAAAAAACATGAAAAAAATTTCAAAAATAGAAAAAGACTGAAAAGGAAAGTGTAAGAAAGAAGGAAAGAGAAGAACAGGAAAAAAATATGGAAAAAAATTGAAAAAAACCTAAAAAAAAGATTCAACAGAAAGAGGAGAGAAGAAAAAAAGGAAGGTTGCAAAGAAAATTTTGAAAATAGAATAATTTTACTCAAGGAAGAGTGTCTTTTCATTTCATTCCAACTTTAAATCTTTGATATCCATCCTTATTTGACAACTTCTTCCTGATTTCTATTCCAATTTCAGCTTCCAGATTTATTTTGATCTTGCAATCATATTGATTAATTAGATTGATTTAATTACTCATTGCCTTGTGTTGACTTGGATTAGTTCTCTTAGAACTTGTTGGTGGGTTCAAGAAAAAAAAAGGCCGAGTGGTGAGTACAATTGAAGGATGACGTGAACTTTTTGTAATTATGGAATTTGGAATTTTTGCACTGAAAGTAGTTCTAGTCACGTTTTAAATTTACTTTAGAGTTCACACAATTGCAAGTGCACAAGTCGAGTAGAAACCCCGAGTGTCGTAACCCCATTGATTTAGACCAATTACTTGTTCTAATTATATCCCAGAAATTATCACGAAATGATTAAGAGTGAATTGGAAAATAAAGAAATGAATGTAGATTAAGAATAATAAAGAAAATATCAAATTGTGATAGAAGAGATTCCCTTGTAATGAACCCGTTGATGCTATTGCAATTTCAATGTTCAGCTTACTGATTAAATAAGTTCACTAAAGCACAAATGAAATACTCTATCTCCAACCCTCTGACTTATCTGTGAGCTGAGGGGAGAGTAGTTGTTAATCACAAGGTTAGGACTACTAATTAATAAGATTCTCATCCTTAATCGATCTCTCGATCTTCTACAACTCATTCTTTTTATCCTAATCAAAGTGATCGAAATGCAATTGATACCTTTCATAATTGTTAAGGTTCTCACCCCGCAATAGTTACTATGGTAGATCTCTCAATCTATATATAAACATTAAATCGACAATCACTAGAAACACAACAAGTAATGTAACTAATTTCTCCTCTTCGGATGGAACTAGTTGACGAAGAAAACAATTGATCTCTTTATCTAATTGAAATAAAACATGGATTATAAGACTGCTATATCGAGTATATAGAAAGAAGGGATCAAATTCGCAGTATCAAAAAGTCGAAACAAAAGTCAGTATCAACAAAGTCTCATCACAAGGGAACCAAAAAATCCTCCTTAGTCCATTGTCAATCTTCACAGCTTCAATCTTCTCTTCTCTATCCCTTGTCCTCCATCCTCCCTTTTTCCGGGTTCTCCTCCTCCTTTTTGTTTCCTCCCTGTTCAGAATTCAAATTTAAAAAGTAAGTCCTTCTTTGACCCATTCAAATTTTCCTCTAATAATGATTAAAAACTATTTAAATATGCTCAACTTTTATGTAAATTCGTGAGTTTAATTATAATGATTATGAGCATAATAAGAGGTGATCAAATTCTCCCAAACTTAGCTTTTTGCTTGTCCTCAAGCAATGTTCAAGATAAGAGGGATTAAATCTCCACCTTGCTTTTCAACCATCCTTTTAATATACCAACCTTGTATTCTTTGCTTAAGTGCCTTCTCATTTCCTTCATTCCTTGACTTTATGAAGATATTAAAAGCAAGACATTTTTAACTTTCTCCTACTTAGCTCAAGCCAAAGAAACCAAGTAATATGAACAGAAAATAGAAAAGTTAACGCTGAATCTACTTGTACAGTATGAACTTTCTTTTTTATTCTTATTTTTTTTATTTCTCCAGTACTCATGTGATTATCTATAGCACTCAGGGGGATCTATGTAGCAAGTTTTTGATCGGCACATCCTAGGGCAGTTGCTCTTAGGGTACCAGGCATGAACCCCTACGAGTCTACTCACCCAGATTCACCCTGGTTCAGGAATGCACCCTTTTTGTACCTTTTGGGGCTTCATTGGCCCTCTTTTCTTTTGCTTTTAACTTTTGTTTTGCTCATTTTCAATTTTTCATTGGGTTTCCATACTGCACTTGAAGATATTAGTATTAACAATCCTATTAACAGTCATTTGAATTGAGAGGCGAGCTTAAATAGGATTGGTCATCAAGCTTTTAATATATCAAAATAGTCACTTTTTGCTAGCCTTGGCCCTTCACTTTAAGCATTGAATTAAGTTGCGAAATATACAAAAATTTTGGGAGGATTAGCAAGATGCTCTTGAACAAAGTTTCAGGAGGTTGCAAAAGAGGCTATGGCTACAAGGTTAGTTTGAAGTCTCTTACTGTACTGCTTGGAGATAATATGGTGCAATGTAAAAAAATTGTAATGTAATTTCGTAAAGATGCAAATAAGAATAAATCAAGATTAAGGAGAGAGTAGAAATGTACCATGTTGCCCTCTCCCCCAATCTTAGTATCGACTATGTCCTCAATGTCGATCATGCCAGGAAGAGGTACCAGGAGGTGGTTGAAGCTCTAGGAAGCGATCAGTGACTTGCTGAATGTCACTTAGGGTTGTTAGAACAGAGTTTTGGACAACCGCTATTCCCTGAATTTGCTTTTGATGCGCCAAGCCTTGTTGCTTCAAAGTGTGCAGTTGGTCCTTGAGTGCTTGGATGTCTTGGTGTTGACGAGCTATAGCGTCAGCAAGTTTGGACACTTGCTCCAAGATGAGGTTCAATTTGTTGGAGGAGGTAAGAGGTAGAGATTGTGAGATGAAGAGGAAGAGGAGGTAATGTGCCATCTAGGGGTTCTATGACCTGTAGGAATTCGTGAAGCTATCTTATATTTCAGAAGCAATGGGGGTAGTGTTGGGATAGGTCTCGTGACTTGGATGAAGTCATTCATCCACCAATTCTAGCCTTCCAAGTTTGAATTTTGTTGAGGGTTGGGCAACTGGAGGAGGGCAGATGGGTTAGATTGTCGCAAAAAATGTTGGCTGTTAACCATGAGGAGAACTCCTTCCTTGGTCAAGAAGTCTAAATCAATCAATGTTGCAATTGTTGGGGTGGTGTCTCCTACGAACATAGTTTTCGTCTAGAGGTGTGATGTGGTTGCTGCAAAGGATTTGATTACTTTCGCGGGTTGACTCCGTAATCAAGCTTTGCAAGAAAAATGATGCAAGGTTAACCTCTGTGTTAGAGAGAAGACACCAGAGAATAAAGAGTTCATCGGTAGAAACAAAATCCTTCTCGTAGTCATTGGGACGGATTAGGATGGCATTGGTGAGGAGAATATGGAGATATCGAAAAATAGGGTTCTTAAGATATTGGCCAACTAACTGTAGGATGTTATCTGTACGTCGGCTGATAAGTTGATACCAGACTTCGAAGACAGGGAAGGAAGGTGGAGGGGTTCTATGGCTAGTATTAGGGAGATTCAGGAAACGAGCTAGAGTATCAAGGCTTATGGTGAGGTCGCGGTTACACAAACGAAATTCGATATGGTTTGGAACGCCATCTTCATCAAAGCCAGTAGGATAAAGAGTCCCTAAAAATTCAGCTGATATCTTCTCATAGAGATCCCATTGTTTCATAAAAAAGGGTAAGAGATGAGATTGGTGGACTATGGTTCTGACATCGTCAAATAATCTGAGAGGTTCGAGAGTGGGAAGGTCTAGAAATCTGGTAGAGGAGAAGTTTTTGCACCCGGTGTTTAGGAGGCGTTGAGCTTCCTCGCTATTCTCCGGCTGTCGTATGTTGGATGTTGGACATAGGAGTCCGTCCAAACGTAGCCGACGTTGGATGGACTCGGAGGAGCTGTTGGTCTCGGAGTCGGAGGATGCACACATTCTCTTCATGTTGTCGACCGATTGGCGAGGATGTCTGCAAACTTAGAGGGTTGCTCGAAGGATGATGCAATGATGCGAGGCTTATTAGGGATTTCGGGTGACCGAAGGGTAGTAGATGTTGGAGAAATAGTGGGTTGGGTGGAGTACGAGGCGATGTGAAGTTGTGTGCGATTTTGAAAAGTGGGTATTTGGGTAGATATGGTACTAAATTCTGTTGGGATTCTCAACTAAATCTACTAGGTGTACTTTTTGGAGGATTTTCTGATAGTTTTGGTCTTGTGTGAATGCTGACGTGGCTTTTAGCCGTTTATTTGGTTGGGTTGCCTCCCCGTAGTGCTTTTTTTCATCGTTGGCTCGACCTTATTTTCTTTAGTGGTCCGGTTGCAGGTATAGAACTTCTTTGAACTTCACTACATTTGGGCTGTAAAGTTTTAATCTCTGCCCGTTGACCTTAAAGATTTTTGAGTTGCAATTTTTGATATCCACTGTGCCATGGGAATATATTTTTTTGATAATGAACGGTTCAGACCATATTGTTCTTAACTTTCCTAGAAAAAGTCGTAGTCGGGATGATATGAACCAGGAAATGCCTATATTTGCAGTCAGTGACAAAAGAATGTTCTAGCAAAGTTAGATGATCAAGATATTGGTGTGGATCTCAGGCATAAGGAAATTGAAGATAATGAAGGATGTTTGGAATTTACAATTGATCCATTACAAGATCAAGTTAGATCAGATCCAACTTTTTAACGTGTTATGAATTGGACCGCATGAAGAGTCAACATAACTTGGGCCAAATAAATCATGGATTAACCATATTTATTTGGAATTTTCGAAATTAATTATACATAGAAATTCTGCTGAGATTTGTAAGAGGAAATAGAGTTTGCTATTTTACTAAATTAGTTAGGTTACTTGTGGGCTAAGTTAGGCAATTTTTTTCAGCCCAAATTCTATTTTTAGGGCCTATAAATATTGCTACTCATTGTTATTTTAGACATCTTTGAATCTATGAATATTTTAGCTTAATTGCTTCTCCTGTGAGGGAACTCCTACAACCCGTTCTTCGGAAACTTCTGTAGTTAATTACAAGGTTGGCTATCTTGTTATTAAATCCATCCATTTATAATATCGATTGTGGTTCATTGAAATCTTGAGGTTGATATTCTGCTGTTTTGAAAATTCGTTTGATCTCGTTTCTTTGATTATCATATATTTTTCCGGTCACTCAAGATATTATTCTTGAGCATTGTATCAGTTAATATCAGAGTCGCATTTTCGATTCGGTTTTCTAGTTATCTTCCATTATTATAGTTCTCCCCTATTTCAGTTTCTAAAAAAAAACAACACAAAAAAAATTTGGTTTGTTTGTTCTTCAAGTCCTAGCCGTCTTCCTTATTTGCTTTCTTATGTTCTTCAAACCCTAGCCGTCATCTATTCTTCAAAATCTAGTGCAGTTGAAAAAAAAAACTACAAAAATCTGGTCATTTGTTGTTGAAACCCTAGTTGTCATCCTTATTTGTTCTCAAGTTTTGCTGTAGTTTCAAAAAAAATCCGAAATTTGTAAAAAAAAGGACCGAAAAGGAAAGTGTAAGAAAGGAGAAGGAAAGACAAAAAGAAAAATTTATGGAAAAAATTTCAAAAAAATTTTGAAAATAGAAAAAAGATAGAAAAAGAAAGTGCAAGAAAGGAGGAAAGAGAAGAACATGAGAAAATCTGAAAAAAAATAAAAAAAAAGATTTAAAAGAAAGATGAGAGAAGAAAAAAAGGAAGGATTATTTCTGGAGTAAAGTGCAAAGAAATTTTGAGAATAGAGTAATCTGACTAAAGGAAAGGTGATCTTTGATTTCATTCCAATTCTGAATTTTTTTTATATCTGTCCTTTTTTGACAACCTTTTCCTGATTTTTATTCCAAATTAACTTCAAATATTCTTTTGATCTTCCAATCATATTGATAAATAGATTGATTTAATTGCTCATTGCCTTTGTTGACTTGCATTAGTTCTCTTAGAACTTGTTGGAGGGTTCAAGAAAGAGAAACAAAGAGTGAGTGGTGAGTAGAGTTTAGAAAAAAGTCAAATAGAGTTGAGGTAAAATACGAGTGTCACCACGTGAAGTATTGAGATTGCTTTAATCATTAACCTTTGCTGCAGAAATTTGTCACAATGTCAACAGGAAAGGACAAAGAACAAAATCCTAAAAAAGAAGCAATTGATCAGAGAAGAATGATGGAAGTCATGGAACAACATTTTCAACATCTCGAACATATGATTACTGAACTTCATGATCAGGTAGATGTGCAAATTACACAATTACAACAAGTTATACAACCAAATCAAAGAAGAGATTGCCAAAGACAGCGCGCTCCTGATGATGATAAACATGAAGAGATGGAAGAGGAAGATGTTGAAGCCTCGGTTATAAGTTGGAGGATGTCACACCTTGCCTCTGCCACGTCCCAGGACGGAGCTGGGATGAAGCGGTCGCAAGCTGGACGCGCAGGGACAGCGGGCGACGCAAGGTGCACCAGGACGCGCGTAGCAATCCGAGGCATGGATCCAAAGCAGGAGGCTTTGGAGGACGAGCGTCGATGTCCAAGAATGCGAGGGGATCGAGGACGAGCCCCGAGCATGCTTGGGATATGGCGGGCGTGCGACGGGCGAGGAGGCACGGCGCACTCACTCCTACTCCTACTAGGAGTAGGACTCCTAGTCCAAGCAGGAGTTGGACTAGGACAATGGAGTGCGGAAGGCTGAGGATATATGCCAAGAAATCCAAGCCCGAGGAAGGACCATGCAGGCTAGAAGGATGGATGCGAGGAGGCGGCCATGCCCGGGACAAGTCCTAGACTTGGACGGCCATGCGGATCGAGTGGCGGATGGAGTATTCGGGCTGGAGCATCTCCAATATCTCGAAGGTCAACGAGGAGGGAGACTTCGAGAGATGATTGGATGAGAAGTGCAGGGTCGGAAGGATTCCTACTCCTAGTAGGAATAGGAGTCAGCCAATTTCCGATGTCGAGAAGGACAAGGCGGATTCTTGGAGTGCCGAGCTTCCTTCTTGGACTGAGGGGCACTTGGAGTCGAAGATCTACTCCTAGAAGGGCTGAAGATGTGAAGAGGCCATCCAGGACCTGTCCTAGTCCGAGTGGGACTAGGACTGCCCTGGCGGGCGCGCCTCTGGCGCGTCCAGGCTTGGCAGGGTGCCACGCAGGAGGCCTGGCCGAATTGAACTTCAAGATAGACTTTGAAGGGGGCTGGATTCTTCAGGGACTTCAGGAATTCAAATTTCTACTCCTACTCCAAGGAAGTTTTTCTAGAGAAGGGGCTTGCATGCCTAGTAGGATTAGGTCCTTAAGTTAGAGTAGGAGTTGTTTCTCCAAGGCCCTATAAAAGGACTTGTAATCAAGGCTTGTAAGACCATCCTGGACAATCTGAGATTGTTCAATAATATTCTCTAGTTTTTCTCTAATCTTGTGAAGCCTCTCTTCTCTCCAACTGGGTGGGTGTTTCATTGTGCATCCAAAGGCATATACATGTTCAGATTGGAGGAAGAACACATGAACGAGAAAATGTTTTCTATGTGCATTGTTATGTTTTGGACAGAACTTGTGGACTAATTATTGATAGTGAAAGCGGTGTCAATCTTGCAAGCCATTGCATGGTGGAGAAGTTGGGACTACCACATTAAAGCACCAAAAACCATACAAACTTCAGTGGATAAACGATGGAGGAGAAGTCAAAGTGACTAAATAGGTGCTTGTGTCATTTAAAATTGGAATATTTATTGATGAAGTATTATGTGATATTGTATCAATGCATGCTTGTCATATCCTTTGGGGCAACCAAGGCAATATGAACAATGTGTGACACATGGTGCTACCAACCGTTATAAATGTCACAAAGATGGGAGAAAATATACTTCAGCACTATTTCCACCTCAAGAAGCATACGAAGAGCAGGTGCAACTTAAAGAGCGTGCAGCATCCTACAACGTGGAGAGGAAAAATTTGGTTGCACAACATCACTTGAAGAAAGATGAGGTTGATTGTACAACAACTCCAAACAATTCTGAGAGTTGTGAGGAAGACAAAGATGAAAAATATGAGTGTCACAACATGAGTGATGAAAATGATAGCCACACAACTATTTGAGTGCTTAGAAAGGTCACCTTCTGAAAACATTGAGATACAACATTTAGATGCTGAGTATTATGAGGTTGTGAGAATGAGAGAAGATTAGATCTTGAGTATGTAGAAAGGCTACCTCCAGAGAGATATGAGCAAAAAGACTTGAGTGTTTAGGTAAAAGAAAAAGAATTTAGTAATTTTTCTCCTAACACTAACCATCTTTTATCTTTTGATTCTGATTTTTTCTTGCAGATATGTAGGAGTGGAATACATGAAGTTATAATTCCTATCTTCCAAGGTTCTGAAAGAGGTTGTAGTGAATGTGTGACGGAATGTTTGAAAGGTCCATATCCTTGCTTTGAAACTTTATATTTGTTTGATGTGACTAGTTTACATGGTTTAGTTGAGAGAGATGTTCAATGCCATTCATCTCTTTCATTTTCATACTTGTTGGGTGTTGGTTCATTTTATTTATGCTTTACATTAAATTTCTGAAATGAATATTTGCTAATATTGAGCATCTTTGATTGTCTTATTTTGATTTTTAGATTTTCTGAGAAGGGTATAATCTTATTCATTTCCTTGAACCAACCCTTGTGTCTTACTAAGAGCATTTCTTCAAATAATTATTGCAGCTTGTCATATGATTTTTACATCACAAATGAGAAATTTGCATCAATTGGACTTCTGTATTTTCCACCAAAGATTTGTGATTATTTTCTTAGGAGGTATTTTGATTTATAGTAATCATTTACATGATCATTTGAGTGGAGTACATGAAGTTATAAATTATATCTTGCAAGGATTTGAAAGAGGTATTGAGTTTCTAACAACAAGTTTGAAAAGACCAGTTCTTACTTTTCAAAGTTTAGTTTTGCTGAATGTGCTTGAGATTTTAATTGAGAGAAGAATTGAATGACATGCAAACATTAGATCTGAATTTTCTATTCCACGTTGTTCTTCATTGAGTGCTTATTTGAGCTATATGTTGAAATTTTGGAATGAATATTTTCTAGTCATGAATACTTTTGATTAGTTGATTATGATTTCAAGATTTTATGATCATCCTACAAGCTTATTCATTTCTTTAAATCCACCTTTGTGCTTTCCTAAGATCATTTATGCGGACGGTGGTTGCAAACTTTCATATAAATTTCACATCATGATTGGGAAATTCATTGCATTTACATTAGAGAGTCCTCTGTGCATTTCTCATCGAAGATTTGAGATTAATTTCTTTGGAAATATTTTGATTTATAACAATGATTTGCATGATCATTTTGGTGATGCTTTGATTAGTTGCAGGAACTTGCATTATTCATTTCATGAGCCGAGTTATTTGCTTGGTTATGAATTTTTTGCATTATATCACTATCAGATATTAAGGATTCATTTTATTTCATGGGAACTGACATTTTTATTTTGGAACCACTTGACAACCTCCATATAGAATTGCTAGTTCTTTGGAATGTATTGCACACTTTATTTGATAGGATCCTTATGCGCAAAGGAAGGTCCCTGAAGTTTTGCAATTTGTTTCTTAAAATACCATCATCTCATGGGCATAAGATATTTCATCCAGTTGAGTATGGGAGTCACATTACTCTTTATATTACTTATGTTGTTCTTTCTCTACACTTGCAGGATCTTAATAGGATGGTATAAATGAGACATTATTGTAGTTCTGATAGAAATGCATCGTCTCATCTGACACATGAAAGGGAAGTAACAATGTCTCCATTATGCGTGTCTCAAATTATTTCATAAATTCAAATGTGATAGGTCATATTCTCCTTATTGTGAATGTAGATTCAATGACGATTCATTTTGAAGGGGAGGGAAATGATATGAATCTGGATATATTCTTCTTATCGAAAATGCAGATTCGAGGATAAATCCTTTTCAAGAGGAGGGAAATGATATGAACCTGGCTATATTCTTCTTATTGAAAATACAGATTCGATGACGAATCCTTTTGAAGAGGAGGGAAATGATATGAACTAGGAAATGCCTATATTTGAGTCGGTGGCAGAAGAATGTTCTAACAAAGTTTTATGATCAAGATAATAGTGTGGATCTTAGGCATAAGGAAATTGAAGATAATGAAGAATGTTTGGAATTTACAATTGATCCATTACAAGATCAAGTTAGATCAGATCTAACTTCTCAATGTGTTACGAATTGGGCCGCATGAAGAGTCAACATAACTAGGGCCAAATAAATCATGATTTAATCATATTTATTTGTAATTTTCGGAATTAATTATATATAAAAATTCAATTGAGATTTGTAAGTGATCACTAGCTTATTATATTATGTTTTTATCCCATTTTCCATTCATTTCATCCATATCGAGCCCTTATTTTGCCTAACTTTTGGCCAATTATGCTTGGAATGCAATAGATTATGATAACCAGCTGATCATTCTCATTTTACACTTAATTCCATGTGCAAAGAGGTTCTGAATTGCTAAAATCCATAAAGATATCAATTCTATGCCAAGTTATCCTTTTTTGGGCAAGTTATCATTCCAATGTGCAAAGTTATCATTTTTCTAATTTAGCTAATTTCTAGTGTTTATCTTGCCCTAAATCCCTTGCCATTATGAATTAATCATATTTGGGTAATCATATTTCAACATGTGAAAAATTATCATTCCATTTCACAAGTTATCGTTTTTGGTGTCAAGTTATCATTTTTAGGGTAAAATTGTCATTTCGATGTGCAAGGTTATCATTTCTGCATAAAAGCATTAGGCAACTGTTAAATTATTGTCCTAGCTCCCTGCTGCTCTGATTTGATCACATTTGGATAACCACAACTAAGTTTATAACAAGTTATCATTTTATGACACCAACTTATCATTCTGGGGCACCAAAGTTATCATTCCTATGAAATCTTATCCATATTTGATAATTGACCTCATTTACTTTCTAATCCCTTTGATACATTCACTGCTCTGAACCACTTATATTTGGACAATTTTTATGATATGATGCAAAGTTATCATTCCGGGCATAAAAGTTATCATTTTTAATTAAGAAGTTCATTCCTAAACAACACCAAATCCCACTTGATAATAGAGCTGATAATTGTTATTGTCTCAATCCTTATTTGTTTAAATCCTATTCAAGGACTTTGATGCTTGTTGTTTGGGCCCTTCTAGCAGGGAAATCAAGGCTGTAAAACCTGAAAAAGGAGGGGGGACCACTTGCTTTCTTGCTGTCCAAAAAGCTAGCACCTGTTGATATTTTCAGGATTAGGACACATGGCAGAATCAGGGCCTAATAGAACCTTCTCATATGCATCCAAGGGTGAGGGGAGGGCAGATATAAGCTGAGATAACTAGAAGGAAAGGGGGCGGGCCATTTGGAAGGGTTTGAGCAGGAAGGAAACAAGGGAAAGGAGCTGAAGAGCTGTTGCACACTAATCTTGTCGACAGCCTACCTATCCATTGATTTCAGGATGATTTTTATCAGCTTTGTTATTTGTCTTGTAACTATAATGAGCGAAATCTCAGCTCTCCTAGGATAGGGTAGTAATCTAGTTTAGTTGTGGATGGATGAGAACTAATCTGATTTCTTGCCTGATGGCAAAACAGTCATGATTTCTGTTTCTACAATTCTGAATTCATTGGATTCTAATTTTGACATTGTGAGATCCTATTTGTATTTACAAATGAGAGGTTGTCTTTTGGTCTATTCTTGTTCAGAAATGAATCAAGAACCATTGACAAGTTTTAGATCCAATCCCCAATTAGGAATCTGATTCTTTTATTTCTGAATTTTGTTTCCCATTTCTAATTTCTGAATTCATTGAATCTGTTTTATCATTGTGGAGTCCTAATTGTATTAACAACTGAGAGGTTGCCTTATGGTTTCAATCTTGATCAGAAATGAATCAAGAGATAATGGTATTTCTAAGATTTCAATCTCCGATTGTTGCAAATTTCTGATTTGAATAATTCTAAATTCTGATTTCCTGAAATATGTGGAATTCTGCCTTGTTATTGCTAAACCCTTGATTTCATTAATCACTGAGAAGTGAACTTAAGGTTTTCTTATTGTTCAGAGATGAACCAAGAAGCAATGACATTTGCTGAATCCTCATATGTAATTATGTGCTCAATGCTTCCAATTAATTAGTGCTAATATGGATTTCATTTCAATTTATAGTTGAGAAACTGATTCTAAATCCCCTTGCTGTTTAGAGATAAACCAAGAAACATTAGTATTAATGCTGGATTGATTTCATTCCTGCCTAGTCAATCGAAGTAATTTCCTTATTATTATGAATGCATTTGGGTGATTTCACTTCCACTTTACTAAAATTCCCAAATCTAAGAGGATTTTGGCAAATCTCAGTAAGGAACTTTTTGTTATGCTCAATGATAATTTGACATCAATAAGGAACTTCTTTCTCATTCAACTTAACTAATCATAAATATGAGAATATAAGTGATTAGTCTTGATTTTATATTGCTGTGACAACAGCTCCTTAAAGTTGAATTAGAATTGAATGCATTAATGAAATGTTCCATTCCATCCATAGCTGAATTAGATGAACTCCAATTCATAGGAGAATCTTCCCATTGATTGATAATCCTTTTTAGCCTTTAGATCAACATCTAATTTCAGTTTATATCAATCTCCAAAAATCCCAAAAATAGTTATCCTTTTTGCCACTTTTAAAAATCTATTTTTACTTTCCTTTAATTTCCTGAATTTGTCATTTTAGTTAGGGCTAATCTAGATTATTTTAGGGAGTCATTAACTTTAAATCACTATGGATACGACATTTGGGTCCATTACAATTGACCTGTACACTCGCAGTAAAGAGTGAGTTAGGGAGTGATCCAATTATAGGAAATTCTCATTTTTTACCACAAAATTAGCAAGTTATCACTACACTCCTAAATTTCACAATCAAGTTTTTGGTGCCATTGCTGGGGATTTGAGGCCAATTAGATTAACTCAGATAGTTTAGATTAGTTTTAGACTAGTTATCAGTTCATTTATTAGCCCAATTTTTAGTTTTTGCAAGTTATCATTCTGAATTTTTCATTTTTGTCCAGTTTTCTTTTTTTTCTGATTTTGATACTTCTGAATTCATTTATGCAAGATTTGGATTATCAAGAGTACTATTATCAATCAGATCTTGAACTTGAAAGGAGATTCTTAAGAAGAAGGAGATTGCAAAGGCAAGAGGCAAGAAGAAGAATTTTTTAAGAGGAAGAAGAAGAGGTTAATATGGCTGCACCAAGGACATTCAAGGATTGCTATTCATCTAGCAATGTCAGAAATCAATAAGGGGATGGAGTCCTAGCAACTGCTGTCCAATTTTGAAGTGAATCCAGCATTGGTTACAATGATAAGGCAATATCAATTTGCTAGATTAGGAAATGAGGATCCAGCATTGGTACAAGAAATTTCAAAGAAATTTGCAGCATTGTCCACTTCAATAATACACCTATGGATGCTGCCTACATGAGGCTATTCCCCTTCTCACTCAAGGACAAGGCCAAGACTTGGTACAAGACCCTCAAATCTGAAGAGATTGCCACTTGGGAGTCCATAATTCAATTGTTCCTAGCTGAATTATTTCCACCTAGCAAAACTGATAACCATAGGGACCAGATTGTTAGATTTTATCAATTGGATCAAGAAAACATATGTGATGCATGACAAAGACTCCAGAGCTTGTTGAGGGCATATCCACACCATGGGTTTGAAAAATGGTAATTGGTCAATTATTTCCACAAAGGATTGAATTATCCATCTAAAGTGGCATTGGATACTGCTGCAGGAGGGATTTTTGCATCCAAAAACATTGATGAAGCCTACCAATTAATTGAGAACATTGCCAAGAACCACCATTTCCTTACACGTGATAGGACAAGGGGGCCATCAAATGATAATCAAGTCAACAACAGATTGAAGAAGGGTTGCACAAGGCTTTGGAGAAGCTGAATTTGACACCTAACATCAACAAGGCTTCCAATTCTGAATCTAGGTGTGATGTATGTGGTAATCAAGGCCATGTCACAGAGAGTTGCAACCTGATAATGCAGCAATATGAACAATCCATAGACCAAGTGAATGCTGTGGGGAATTATGGAGTGATGCCCCCTGTTGAGTTTTATACTCCAGAAAATAGGAACCACCCCTACTTGTCCTACAAGGCCAATCACTACCAAGGGCCATCTATGCAGAATTCTAATTGGCAGGCCAAGATTTTGCCAAATAACCAGCCACCTCCATATCAGAATCAGCCTTCAAATGTCGCAATGCAAAGACTCCCATATGAGCCACCACAAGCTCAAGCATAGGATTTTTGATAAAGTGCCTTCCCTCAAAGATTGGTCAAGGCAAGGCAAGACCAACAGTATGAAAGATTTCTTGAAATCCTGAAGAAATTATATACAATGTGCCATTTGTTGAAGCCATTCATGAGATGCCCTCATATGCCAAGTTCTTAAAGGAAATCTTGACAAAGAAGAGGAGGATTATGGAACATGAAATCATAGCATTAACTGAGGAGGCTTCTGTAATAATCCAAAACAAGTTGCCTCCCAAACTAAAGGATCCAGGAAGCTTCTCCATTCCTTGTGAGATTGGGAATAGAAAAATTCAGAGGGCAATGTGTGATTTGGGTGCATCAGTGAGTGTAATCCCTTTATCACTTTGTAGGAAGCTAGAAGTTGGAGATATGATGCCTACCAACATGTCCTTGCAGCTAGCTGACAGATCCATCAAGTATCCATATGGAATTATTGAAGACATACCCCTCAAAGCTGGAAAATTCTATATTCCTGTGGACTTTGTGGTGCTTGACATGGATGAGGACCTGACACCCCAATTCTTCTAGGCAGGCCTTTTCTAGCTATTGCAGGAGCTGTCATAGATGTTAAAGGAGGGTAGTTTGACATTCCAAATTGGAAAAGACAAGATAGAGTTCAACCTGGCTCAAGTTATCAGTAGGCCAAATTTCTAGCAAAATGATTTTGAAGATGGGCAACTAGATCAGATTGTATAGCAAGTTTCTGCAATAATTCCCATTGAAAACCCTTTGCAAAGGTGCCTAATGTTTGATCACTTGAAGTAACTAGAAGATCCAGAGGCTAAGGAATGCCAATCTGTAATGAATTCACTCAAATCAGTAGGAATTTCAGAATGGAGTGCAGGAGGTTTTCACTTCTGAACTCCAACCTAATTCAACTCAAGACAATTCTTCTAAATTGAAGCTCAAACCTCTTCCTAGCAACCTGAAGTATGAATTCTTGGGAGAGAACTCCACATTTCAAGTAATTATCAATGCCAATTTGCCTAAAGAACAAGTGCATGAGCTGCTGAAGAGACTGAAGTTGTATAGGGAGGTAATAGGCTATTCAATTGAAGATATTAAGGGTATTAATCCCTCAATTTGCATGCACAAGATTCCTATGGAGGACAACTACAAGCCTTCAATTGAATGTCAAAGAAGACTCAATCCAGTGATGAAGGAAGTTGTAAAGAAGGAAGTGTTGAAGTTGCTGAATGCTGGAATCATATATTTCATTTCAAATAGTGAATGGGTCAGCCCTGTTCAGGTGGTGCCAAAGAAAAGAGGGATTATAGTAGTGAAATCATATACAAATGAGTTGATATCTACCAGGACATTCAGTGGTTGGAGAATGTGTATTGATTTCAGAAAATTGAACAAGGCAACCATGAATGACCATTTTCCACTCCTCTTTATTGATCAGATGCTTGAGAGGTTGGCCAAACACTTTCATTTTTGCTATTTGGATGGCTATTCAGGCTTCTTGCAGATTCCTATCCATCCATAAGTCCAGGACAAGACCACCTGCACTTGTCCATATGGGACATTTGCATATAGGAGAATGCCATTTGGATTGTGCAATGCCCCTGCCACATTTCAGAGGTGTATGATGTCCATCTTTTCAGATTTCATTGAAGACATAATGGAAGTGTTTATGGATAATTTTTCAGTTTATGGGGATTCCTTTGAAGCTTGCTTGGAAAATTTGACAAAGATGCTACAAAGGTGCAGGAAATCCAATTTAATTCTGAATTGGGAAAAGTGCCACTTCATGGTTCAAGAGGGAGTTGTGTTAGGCCACATTGTATCCAACAGAGGGATTGAGATGGACAAGGCAAAGATTGAGGCCATTGAGAAGCTACCACCTCCAAAGAATGTGAAGGCTATAAGGAGTTTTTTGGGCCATGTTGGTTTCTACAGAAGGTTTATAAAAATTTCTCAATGATAACCAGACTCCTCACAAGGCTACTAGCTAAAGATATTGAGTTCAATTTTGATGAGGATTGTATGAGGGCCTTTAATCAGTTGAAAGAAGCCCTCATATCAGCTCCAATTGTGCAATCACCAAATTGGTCACTACCTTTTGAAATCATGTGTGATGCATCTGACCAAGCAGTAGGGGCAGTGCTGGGACAAACCAAAGACAAGAGGCACTATGTCATATGTTATGCTAGAAAGACATTGGATGAAGCCCAAGTCAACTATGCCACCACTGAAAAAGAATTGTTGGCTGTAGTGTTTGCATTTGACAAGTTCAGTCCTTATTTAGTTGGGGATAAGGTGATTGTATACATTGACCATCAAGCTATTAGGCACCTAATCAGCAAGAAGGAATCAAAGCCAAGACTTATCAGGTGGATTTTATTGCTGCAAGAATTTGACGTGGAAATCAGGGACAAAAGAGGAACAGAGAACTTAGTTGCTAACCATTTGTCAAGGAAGGAAGGAATTCAAGATTCTCCATCAATCCCTATCAATGATTCATTCCCTGTTGACTTCCTAATGGCGATATCAGCTGCCCCAGCCCCTTCGTATGCTGACATTGCCAATTATTTGGCTTGTGGAATCATTCCACCCGAGTACTCATACCAGCAGAAGAAGAAGTTCTTCCATGACATCAATGACTACTATTGGGATGATCCCCTCTTGTTCAAGAAGTCCCCTGATGTTATGTTCAGAAGGTGTGTGCCAGAAGCTGAATTCCAATCCATTTTGTATGAATGCCACTCATCTTCATATGGAGGACATGGTGCCACTCAAAAGACAGCTGCTAAAGTCCTCCAATCTGGTTTCTATTGACCTTCCTTATTCAAAGATGCTCACATGTATGTCAAGAGTTGTGATGTGTGCCAAAGAGCAAGATCAATCTCCAGGAGGAATGAAATGCCACAATAGGGAATTCTTGAAGTTGAAATATTTAATGTTTGGGGCATTGACTACATGGGCCCCTTCCCTAGTTCATTTGGATATAAGTTTATTCTATTGGCTGTGGATTGTGTGTCCAAATGGATATAGGCTATTCCAACAATAGCTGCTGATTCCAAGGCTGTCATCAGGTAGTTCAAAGATATAATCTTTCCAAGATTTGGAATTCCAAGGGTGGTTATCAGTGATGGAGGCAGCCACTTCATAGAAAGAAGCTTTGAGAATCTTTTGAGCAAATATGGGGTAAAGCATAAGGTTTCAACAGCCTACCACCCTCAAACAAATGGCCAAGCTGAAATATCAAATAGGGAAATTAAGGCCATTTTGGAGAAAACAGTTTCATTAACCAGAAAGGATTAGAGCACCAAGTTGAATGATGCACTTTGGACCTATAGGACAGCCTATAAATCTCCAATTGGTGTCTCCCCATACAAGTTGGTTTATGGTAAAACATGCCACTTGCTCATTGAACTCAAACACAAGGTATATTGGGCTGTCAAAGCACTAAACTTTGATATGAACTCTTGTGGACAGAAAAGGCTATTGCAACTTGATGAATTGGATGAGATTAGGCTCAATGCCTACCATAATTCTGAATTCTACAAGGAAAGGACAAAGAGGTGGCATGACAGTAGGATTTTGAAGAAAGATTTCAAGGTTGGAGACCTTGTATTGCTGTTTAATTCAAGACTTAAACTGTTTCCTGGAAAATTAAAATCCAGATGGAGTGGACCCTTCAAAATCCACAAGATTTATCCTTTTGGGGCTGTGGAGCTTGTCAATGACAATGCTAATATATTCAAGGTTAATGGACAAAGATTGAAGTTATACAACCCCACAGCCATGGATTCAACTAGGGAGGTGTTGTTGTTGACAAATCCACCACAATTGCCTAGTTGAATACCAATGAAACAATGTCTAGCCTAAGACACTAAAGTAGGGCACTTCTTGGGAGGTAACCCAAGCCATTTTATACCTAATTTTCTCTCTTTTGCATGAATAAATCAACGAGGAATCAGATCTATCCATAAATTTTAACTTAGGGAGTACTCTTAAACTCAATTTTGATTTCCTCAATGAAATACCAATGATAACTGATATTATCTTCCACTTCATGCTACAATTATCATATTGACATCTGAATTATCCTTTATATCAGTTATCCACATCTACCATTTCTGAATTTCAGTGCATTATCAAATTGTGCATCCCAAAAATCTGATATTGCAGATTTCATTGATATCCTCTACTTCTCTGCAGAATTGGTTGCAAATCATGAAGTATGGATCATCCAAAGCTTCTAGTTGAGATGCAGAATGGATCAAATGCATAATTCCATGAATTTGATACCATCCCAACCCTCTCCCTTGCCTATCTTTTTCACCACTGTGGACAGTGCTGAGAATAAGCTTGGGGGAGGAAACCTGGTGCTTTTCTAAACTTTACACCATGTTTTTAATGTATTTTAATGCTCATATCATCATTTATCACCAGGTTATCACTGTTTTGAACAAGTTATCACTGATTTCACCCGGATATCACAAGTTATCACTAAATTAGGCCAACTCAATTCTTGTTTTCATTTTAACTCCAAAATTGGTGAAATACCTTATTATGAAAGTTAGTACACTCCAATACCAAGTGGTCAAATTTGGCCATAGCCTTCTTGCTTTAATTAACCAACTCATTCAGGTGCATTTGACTCAAAATTTCAGCTAAAAAATTTTCTATTTGTGGGTAATACTAGCTGACATTCATGGATTGAATTGACAATATAAGATGTCTAGAAGGGAGTCAAGGTTCTTGCTGCCATGTTAAATAGGAAAACTTGACTCTTTGGACTAAGGAATCTAAACCTTACTTGAGTTTGAACAATTGCTCACTTCATGAACATAATAGAAAAAGAAAAAGTGAAAAGTTGTATTTTTGCATTGCATGCATGTATAAACAAAGAGAGTGAAATTCTAAAAAAGAACCTCTCCTGAATAAAGCTAGGATTTTTATCATGTGACCGACATGAATAAAAATCAGGTCTCAACCTGTTTATTGCATTTTCATGAATAAAAGTTAGGTGTTAAACCTGTTTAAGCAGTGAAAAATTTGTTCATGAAGGGATTTGTAGTTCAACCATTTTGTAAATTTGACAATTTATGAAATTCAAACTTGTTACTGCTAATACTTCTTTCATGGCTTAAATTTGCTTTAGCCTTTGTGATTCCCTAGCTAGAAATTGAGTTTTTGGAAAGAATGAAGAGTTGGCAAAGTGGGAAACCCATTGGACTTAAATCAGCTGGTTTTTAATTCATTTGTGAACTGTTCTATTCAAGTTCTTCTTAATTTCTGAATGTTTTGCTTGAGGACAAGCAAAAGGCTAAGCTTGGGGGAGTTCGATCACTAGCTGATCATATTAGGTTTTTATCCCATTTTCCATTCATTTCACCCATATCGAGCCCTTATTTTGCCTAACTTTTGGCCAATTATGCTTGGAATGCAATGGATTGTGATAAACAGCTGATCATTCTCATTTTACACTTAATTCCATGTGCATAGAGGTTCTGAATTGCTAAAATCCATAAAGATATCAATTCTATGCCAAGTTATCATTTTTTGGGCAAGTTATCATTCCAATGTGCAAAGTTATCATTTTTTAATTGAGCTGATTTCTAGTGATTATCTTGCCCTAAATCCCTTGCCATTATGAATTAATCATATTTGGGTAATCATATTTCAACTTGAGCAAAATTATCATTCCATTTCACAAGTTATCATTTTTTGTGTCAAGTTATCGTTTTTAGGGCAAAATTGTCATTTCGATGTGCAAGGTTATCATTTCTGCATAAAAGCATTAGGCAACTATTAAATTATTGTCCTAACTCCCTGTTGCTCTGATTTGATCCAATTTGGATAACCACAACTAACTTTATAACAAGTTACCATTTTATGGCACCAAGTTATCATTCCGGGGCACCAAAGTTATCATTCCTATGAAATCTTATCCACATTTGATAATTGACTTCATTTACTTGCCATCCTAATCCCTTTGATACCTTCACTACTCTGAACCACTCGTATTTGGACAATTTTCATGATATGATGCAAAGTTATCATTCCGAGCGTAAAAGTTATCATTTTTAATTAAGAATTTCATTCCTGCACAACGCCAAATCCCATTTGATAATAGAGCAGATAATTGTTATTGTCCCAATCCTTATTTATTTAAATCCTATTCAAGGACTTTGATGCTTGTTATTTGGGCCCTTCTAGCAGGGAAATCAAGGTTGTAAAACCTGAAAAAAGAGGGGGGACCACTTGCTTTCTTGCTGTCCAAAAAGCTGGCACCTGCTGATATTTCCAGGATTAGGACACACGACAAAATAAAGGCCTAATAGAACCTTCTCATCTGCATCCAAGGGTGAAGGGAGGACAGATATAAGCTAAGAAAACCAGAAGGAAAGGGGGCGGGCCATTTGGAAGGGTTGAGCAGGAAGGAAGCAAGGGAAAGGAGCTGAAGAGCTTCAGCACGTTGATCTTGTCGACAGCCTACCTATCCATTGATTTCAAGATGATTTTTATCAGCTTTGTTATTTGTCTTGTATCAATGTTTGTAACTATAATGAGCTAAATCTCAGCTCTCCTAGGATATGGTAGTAATCTAGTTTAGTTGTGGATGGATGAGAACTAATCTGATTTCCTGCCTGATGTCAAAACAGTCATGATTTCTGTTTCTGCAATTCTGAATTCATTGGATTCTAGTTTTGACATTGTGAGATCCTATTTGTATTTAGAACTGAGAGGTTGTCTTTTGGTCTATTCTTGTTCAGAAATGAATCAAGAACCAATGACAAGTTTTAGATCCAGTTCCCAATTAGGAATCTGATTCTTTTATTTCTGAATTATGTTTCCCATTTCTAATTTTTGAATTCATTGAATCTGTTTTATCATTGTGGAGTTCTAATTGTATTAACAAATGAGAGGTTGCCTTATGGTTTCAATCTTGATCAGAAATGAATCAAGAGATAATGGTATTTCTAAGATTTCAATCTCTGATTGTTGCAAATTTCTGATTTGAATAATTCTAAATTCTGATTACCTGAAATCTGTGGAATTCTGCCTTGTTATTGCTAAACCCTTGATTTCATTAATCACTGAGAAGTTAACTTAAGGTTTTCTTGCTGTTCAGAGATGAACCAAGAAGCAATGACATTTGCTGAATCCCCATATGTAATTATGTGCTCAATGCTTCAAATTAATTAGTGCTAATGTGGAATTCATTTCAATTTATAGTTGAGAAACTGATTCTAAATCTCCTTGCTATTTAGAGATAAACCAAGAAATATTAGTATTAATGTTGGATTGATTTCATTCCTGCCTAGTTAATTGAAGTAATTTCCTTGTTATTATGAATGCACTTGGGTGATTTCACTTCCACTTTACTAAAATTGCCAAATCTGAGATGATTTTGGCAAATGTCGGTAAGGAACTTTTTGTTATGCATAATGATAATTTGACATCAGTAAGGAACTTCTTTCTCATTCAACTTAACTATTCATAAATATGAGAATATAAGTGATTAGTCCTTATTTTATATTGCTGTGACAACATCCCCTTTAAAGTTGAATTAGAATTGAATGCATTAATGAAATGTCCCATTTCATCCATAGCTGAATTAGATGAACTCCAATTCATTGGAGAATCTTTCCATTGATTGATAATCCCCTTTAGCCTTTAGATCAATATCTAATTTTAGTTTATAGCAATCTCCAAAAATCCCAAAAACAGTTATCCTTTTTGCCACTTTTAAAAATATGTTTTCACTTTCCTTTAATTTCCTGAATTTGTCATTTTAGTTAGGGCTAATCTAGACTATTTTAGTGAGTCATTGGCTTCAAATCACTATGGATACGACATTTGGGTCCATTACAATTGACCTGTACACTTGCAGTAAAGAGTGAGTTAGGGAGTGATCCAATTAAAGGAAATTCTAATTTTTGACCACAAAATCAGCAAATTATCACTACACTACTATATTTCACTATCAGTAAGAGGAAATTAAGTTTGTTATTTTACTAAATTAGTTAGGTTTGAGCTAAGTTAGGCAATTTTCTTTCAGCCCAAATTCTATTTCTAGGGCCTATAAGTACTGCTACTCATTATTATTTTTAGACATCTTTGAATCTATGAATATCTTGGCTTAATTGCTTTTGCTGTGAGGGAACTCCTGCAACTCGTTCTTCGTGAACTTCCATCGTTAATTACAAGGTTGGCTATCTTGTTATTAAATCCATCTATTTATAATATCGATTGCTTGGTTCATTATAATCTTGAGGTTGATATTCCGCTGCCTTAAAAATTCGTTTGATCTTGTTTCCTTGATTATCATATATTGTTCCGGTCACTCAAGGCATTGTTCTTGAGCATCATAGAGTTGAACAACAAAATTGGTCGCCTTCCTTAAAATTCCTTCTCAGTATAATACATGTCATGCCATTTCTTTGTTCTTTCTTTATAGATGCGGGAATTGTTGTAGGCATCTAGTCTCAGTTCATATAACTCGTTGAGCTGCAGTAATCAATTTTCAGAAGCTGTTTGGAAATCATAATTTAATGTTTTAATTGCCCAAAAATCCTTGTGTTCTAATTCCACAGGCAGGTGACAATGTTTGCCATAAATCAAATTGAATGGTGTTGTCCCAATTGGTGTTTTATATGCAGTCCAGTATGCCCACAGTGCTTCATTGAGTTTCATACTCCAATCATTCCTAGTTATTGAGACTGTCTTTTTGAGAATTATTTTAATTTTTGTATTCGAAACCTCTGCTTGCCCATTGGTTTGAGGGTGATATTCAGTAGAAATCCGATGTTTGACTCCATATTTAAGCAGCAATTTTTCAAAACTCCGTTCGATAAAATGTGATCATCCATCACTGATAACCAATCTGGAAACCCCAAACCTTGGGAAGATTCACTACAACAAAAATTATGATTTATTGACCAATTTTTAGGGACCAATTATATTTGGTTCTTAAAAGTATAAATATTAGAGACTAATGTGATACTAGTCCCAAATTCTTATCCATTTGAAACCAAAATTTAATTTATGATCAAGAATAAATCATTCTTTAAGCACTAATGGAAAAATTTTGGTCATTAAAAATTTTTAAAGCTTGTAGAGACCACGAGGGACCAAGGTATTTTGGTCTAAAAAAGTATTAAAGACTAAAATTGAAGTTTTAGGAACTAATGTGTTTGGTTTCTAAAAAGCTTTTTTGGTGTAGTGATTATATCTTTAAAGAGTTTAATAACCGACTTTGAATCTTCTGAGATTGTAGGGATTGCTTCAATCCACTTTGAGACATAATCAATAGCTAGGAGTATGAATTTGTATCCACGTGAAGGATGGAATGGTCCCATATAATCCACTCCCCATACATCGAATATTTCTACCTCAAGTATAGGCTGCTGCGGTGCTTAATTTCTTCTGCCTATATTCTCAGTTCTTTGACAAGCATCACAAGATTTAACAATATTGATTGCATCCTTGAATAAAGTTGGCCAATAGAAACCTGTTTAGAGAACTTTAGAAGCCATTTTTTGATATCCTTCATGACCACCATAAGGAGATGAATGGCACTCCTGTAGTATGGCAGATTGTTCCTCATCGGGTACACACCTTCAATATATTCCATCTGCATACTTTTTAAGGAGAAAAGGTTCATTCCAAAAGTAGTATTTAATATCTGAGAAGAATTTCTTCTTTTGTTGGTAGGACAGGTCGGGTCGTAGAACTCCAGAAGCTAAGTAGTTAGCATAGTCAGTGATCACTAGCTGATCAATATAGTCTTTTTATCCCATTTTAGATGCATTCCACCCATATCGAGCCCCTAAATTGTCCAACTTTTGGCCAATTATGTATGGAATGTGATGCGTTAAATTTGTAACAATAAAATTTGCTAGCAAGTGCACTAGTCGCTCAAGTAATATAGTAAAAAGGAGTAAGAGTGTGGAACCCACGAGGAATATTATTAATTCAATATCTGAATCTTTAAATTAATAAGAGAGGAAAAACATGGATTTTGAAAATGAGTTTTATAAAATAAAATAAGGATAAGATAGTGGTGTTGAAGTTAGGCCTTAGGATGAAAATAGATCAGGATAAATATTTGAACCATAAAAGATAACATTAATCTTTAAAGATGGATTAGAGTCTCCCTAAAGTAATCTAACATGATTAACTTGTGGTCTCCACGACTGGCATCCCTCAATTTAATCATATAGAACTATCTTAATTTAATAAGAATTGAAGTCTCCACGACTGGTACCCCCAAAATCATATTAAAATTAAGATGCATTAAATTGGATTCTCTAGACTATTAATCACTCCACAAACTGGTATAGATTAATAGATCACACAAACTTGATTCTCCACACACTAGTTATCAAATTTATGTCAATTATTAATTCCAAATAAAATCAATTATAATTAGTATAATGAATTCTGAAATTAAACACTCCACAAACTGGTATAGCCTAATTCAGAAATTTAATTAACTAATATAAAAGCATTAAGCACAATTAATAATTGATCAGAAAAGATTAAAACAAATAAAGTAGGGTCCAAACATTTTCCTTCAATTAATAATCACCTAAAATAATAACCCTAAAAACATGGAGTTCATCCTAGAAATTTCGGAGAGATAATAACAAAATAACAATAATAATAAAAAAGAATTACATTCAAAATAGAAGTAGAGTTCTCAAATTGGGCAGACAGTCGGGCAGCCTCTCGGACTTGATCAGGGTCGCGATCAACCTCCAGCCGTCGCACCTCTCTCCTCTTGGTCGTAGCCTGCAGAGCTCACAACTCTCCGTGGAAGAAACCTCAACTTCCGAGCACCAATTGAAACGATGGATTCTTTCACGTATTTATAGGGTGCGGACGGCCTTCAATTTGATCTCGGCCGTAACATTGTACGGTTATCTTTAAAATTTATGAGATAAACTCGGCCAAAGATAAATCCTTTTATCATTACGCCCAAAGATAAATCTTTTTTATCTTTACTCCTTCATATATCTTGTTACGCCCAAAGATAAACTCGGCCAAAAGAATGATTTCATTGCCATTACCCCCTCCAAATCTCGGCCGTAAGGAATTATTTTATCTTTACTCCCAAAGAGATAAAATTTCTTTTACTCCCTCCAAATCTCGGCCGTAAGGAAGGAACTTATCTTGTTACGCCCAAAAGATAAAATCAATTAATTGTTACACCCTTCATCTTCATGCCATTACGCCCAAAAGATAAAATTCCATTTATCTTTACCCCCTTTAACTCTCGGTCGTAACAAAGAATTTAAACTTGTTACTCCTTTTGAATCTCGGCCGTAACGACTTGGGTGTAAAGCCAAATCTCGGCCGTAAGAAATAATTTATTTGAATTTCGGCCGAGATTCGAATTTTCCTACAAAATAATTATCCAAGTTTAGTTAATCCATCCACAATTAAAATATTTGGAGAATTTAATAATTAAAATTGATAAATCCGGAATTACGATTAAAAGTGACTAAAAATGATGCATGCCATGAACAAATTACAGAAAAATTAACTAAAATAATAATCTAAAATATGTTATATTTTGCATGCATCAAACTCCCCCAAGCTTAAAGTCTTGCTTGTCCTCAAGCAAAAATTCAAAGCAAAGCTAAAGAAAGTTCCATCATAGCCTCCACATTGTCAACTGACTAATTTTCTCACACAGTTCTTCTGCACACCTACTACTCAGTATCTCACCATTTTCCATGCACTTAGCTTCATAGAGGTTTTGAATGCTACACAAATTTAAACAATCTCAAATTCAGCCTTGTGAAAAAAATAAATTGTCTATCAAATAAGTTGCCCTTAGGTCGCCAGGCATGAACCCCTACGGATCTAATTACCCGAACACACCTTGGTTCCGGATAACACTTTTGTACCTACACATAACTTTATTCAACTTTTTATTATTATTATTATTATTTGTTGGGGTTTAACTAACCCTTCTTTTTTTATAAGCTCAAAAAGTACTTGATGTGGTCAATAAGAAGTCTACTATTATCAAGACTTAAAAGAAATAAAAAGGCATGAATATGATTTTGTCGTCTAGTCATTCATAATTGTACTTAGCATAGGCACATAGTCCATAAGTCTGATACTAAAATAGCAAGTGATAAGAAAGAAAAGTATTCAAATTTTATCAATTAACAATATGTCTTTGAACTTTTTACTAAAAGATAATTAAAACAGTAAGACAAGAGTTTGTAATATGGTAGCAAAAATAAATGCATGCAATGATATTTTTTTAGAAAATTTTCAAAATTTTCAATTTTTTTTGGATTTTTTTATAAATAGATGCAAACATAAGCAAATAAACAGAAAGAAACATGCAATGCATGAAATGCAAACTCCCCCAAGCTTGAACTAGACACTGTCCTCAGTGTTAAGCCAGCAAGGGAAAGTGAAAAGATAATATAGAAAAGCTAAAGAAATAAAAATAAAGAAAAGGGAAAAGATACAACCGGATTTATTTTCAGTGGAGAGATGCTCGGCCTCAATATATATATCGATGAAGGTGTCGGCCGCAAATGGTGTCGGTGAGAGGAGATCTCGGCCGATAATTGATGGATCTCGGCCGCGCAATCTCGGCCGTAAGAAATAGGAGGCGTGGCACTTTGAGCGTAAGGGAGCAGAGGTGACGGCGTCGGTTCTTCGGCCGTAATACGAAGTCGGCGTGGAAGCTTGGCCGTAACGCACAGGTGGAACCGACGATGAGACTTCGGCCGTAAGGAGTTGGTTCGGTGTGGAAGCTTGGCCGTAAGGAACAAAAGGCGTAAGGGAGAGGCGATACGCGGTGTTGAGACTTCGGCCGTAAGGGCTTTTGGGCGAGAGGCATTGAAACTTCGGCCGTAAGGATGAAGGCTCGGCCGTAACGAAGAGCTTTGGAACTTCGGTCGTAAGGGTGTGGTGCTTGATCTGCAAGGATGTGGAAGGGGTAAAGAATTTAAAGGAAACTTCAGCGTAAACTTACCTTTCGCACATGATGCGCGCAGTGAAGGGTCACATCAAATTCAAGGAGCACAGCGATCGGCCGATTCCAAGGTAATTTTTCCTCTCGCCTTGTCATGTCCGAGATGAACCCGACGTGTTAATTCATGTATCGCTCAGTCCACGTATCCGAAGAAATGATTAGTCGAGTTCCTCTCCGTGCACAAAAAGAAATATCGATTAGATGACTCCTTAAACTATTAAAATGCCAATCAAATAACTAATTAAATAAAAATAATAAAATAAAAAAATTAACTTAATTAAAAAAAATGTAAATTAGTAAAATCTTTGGTTGTGATTAAATATTCAATTCGTCACTACAACAACCAAGTGTCAGAAAAAAAAATTAAATAAAATAAAAAAATTAACATCTGATCAGAATGTGTGACATATAAATTTATCCAAAGGATTAACTTAGTTGTGATTAGATTTTCACTTAAGTCCTGCAACAACTAATTTTCAGTAAGAGAGATAAAAGAATAAAATACAAATATATACAAGAAAAAAGAAATACAGATAATAGGTCACGAAGAAATAAGATTTTAACAAATAGAAAGTCTTTCGGCCATAAGAATTGAGAATTCGTCATTAAAATTAATTTCCAAAAAGAATTTATCAGAAACCTAATTATGGCCGCCAAACGCACTACAAACTAATTCAAATGCCAAATAACTCGATCGAAAGTAAATCAAATAGATAATCATAAAATCAAGCACTCGTTCGGCCGTAAAACTTGGAAGAATTAACGATGATGTAACAAACGGCACAAAATGAATCAGAACTAATTTGCGTCCGTAAAGTTAATAATCAGACATTAGCAAAAATTATTTTCAGAGGGGAAATAAGATTAATCGGCCGTAATACAGAAATAGGGTTTACGGCCGAAATTAAATTAGTAATCCGAGGCTCGTTCGTCCGTAAAAATCATAAAATAGTGTTGAAAAGGATTCAACGTGAAGGCGTAAAAACTTGTTGGCTTATGGTCGAAACAACGTCGTAAAAATTAACACAGCGATGAATCATTTCGGCAATCAACTCCTCACATATAAAATCATAGGCGTAAAGAACTGAAGTTGTGACAACCTTGGTCGTAAAACAGAACAGGGTTTCGGCCGAAATAAAAATCGGACGAAATGTCGACAAAATGACTCATTATGGCCGAGGAAGAGGATAATTCATATCGGCCGTAAAACAATGAGAATTAAGTCGAACGTGATCGTTGATGGCCGAGAAAGAAAAAATCACAAATAAATTGGCCGAAAAGGTCGTAATATGGCGTAAAAACAAATGTTCAGAAATTTTACGGCCGTAAAACTATGAGATCAATTCACAGCCGTAAAAAGAAAACATGAGATAATGGATTATCAGAGATTAAATTCTCGTCTGCAAGCTTAATCAATCATATCACAAGAGAGAGAATTCAGTTCGATCTGGATGAAGTGAAATACCGGCCGTAAAATTGGATAAGAGTTTGTCAGTTAAAAGCTTATGGGCGTAAAAAAAATCATAATCATTACAGCTGAAAAAGATCAAATCAATATTAAAAAGAGTTCTACGGCCGAAAAAACATGATTCATTCTCGGCCGTAAAAAAAAATGAGATAAATGCTCGGCCGTAAAAAAAAATGAGATCAATTCTCGCCCGTAACAAACAATATAAAATATAAAGCCACTGAAATCAATGTTGCGACAGCAAAATTAAAAGTTTAGATGTCAGAAACGAAGCCGTAAAACCAGTAAAGCCGACAAACTAGATCTCGGTCGTAAAACCATAAGTTCACGTAATCTGAAAAATCCAGTCGGCGTCAGAATTTAAGCCGAAAGTCAACAAATTTAAAGTTGTCGCGACCTTTATCTACAAAAGAAAAAATGTTAGTTTATACACAAAAAATAAAAATAATTAAAACAAATAGTAGATATTTACAAAGAATTATTTACAATTTATTTACATCTCCTAATAATTCATAAAAATCAGAAATTAATTAATAAAATATTCCCCGGCAACGGCGCCAAAAACTTGATGCGTTAAATTTGTAACAATAAAATTTGCTAGCAAGTGCACTAGTCGCTCAAGTAATGTAGTAAAAAGGAGTAAGAGTGTCGAACCCACGAGGAATATTATTAATTCAATATCTGAATCTTTAAATTAATAAGAGAGGAAAAACATGGATTTTGAAAATGAGTTTTATAAAATAAAATAAAGAAAATAAAATAAAGATAAGATAGTGGTGTTGAAGTTAGGCCTTAGGATGAAAATAGATCAGGATAAATATTTGAACCATAAAAGATAACATTAATCTTTAAAGATGAATTAGAGTCTCCCTAAAGTAATCTAACATGATTAACTTGTGGTCTCCACGACTGGCATCCCTCAATTTAATCATATAGAACTATCTTAATTTAATAAGAATTGAAGTCTCCACGACTGGTACCCCCAAAATCATATTAAAATTAAGATGCATTAAATTGGATTCTCTAGACTATTAATCACTCCACAAACTGGTATAGATTAATAGACCACACAAACTTGATTCTCCACACACTAGTTATCAAATTTATGTCAATTATTAATTCCAAATAAAATCAATTATAATTAGTATAATGAATTCTGAAATTAAACACTCCACAAACTGGTATAGCCTAATTCAGAAATTTAATTAACTAATATAAAAGCATTAAGCACAATTAATAATTGATCAGAAAAGATTAAAACAAATAAAGTAGGGTCCAAACATTTTCCTTCAATTAATAATCTCCTGAAATAATAACCCTAAAAACATGGAGTTCATCCTAGAAATTTCGGAGAGATAATAACAATAATAATAAAAAAGAATTACACCCAAAATAGAAGTAGAGCTCTCGAATTGGGCAGACAGTCGGGCAGCCTCTCGGACTTGATCAGGGTCGCGATCAACCTCCAGCCGTCGCACCTCTCTCCTCTTGGTCGTAGCCTGCAGAGCTCACGACTCTCCATGGAAGAAACCTGAACTTCCGAGCACCAATTGAAACGATGGATTCTTTCACGTATTTATAGGGTGCGGACGGCCTTCAATTTGATCTCGGCCGTAACATTGTACGGTTATCTTTAAAATTTATGAGATAAACTCGGCCAAGATAAATCCTTTTATCATTACGCCCAAAGATAAATCTTTTTTATCTTTACTCCTTCATATATCTTGTTACGCCCAAAGATAAACTCGGCCAAAAGAATGATTTCATTGACATTACCCCCTCCAAATCTCGACCGTAAGGAATTATTTTATCTTTACTCCCAAAGAGATAAAATTTCTTTTACTCCCTCCAAATCTCGGCCGTAAGGAAGGAACTTATCTTGTTACGCCCAAAAGATAAAATCAATTAATTGTTACACCCTTCATCTTCATGCCATTACGCCCAAAAGATAAAATTCCATTTATCTTTACCCTCTTTAACTCTCGGCCGTAACAAAGAATTTAAACTTGTTACTCCTTTTGAATCTCGGCCGTAACGACTTGGGTGTAAAGCTAAATCTCGGCCGTAAGAAATAATTTCTTTGAATTTCGGTCGAGATTCGAATTTTCCTGCAAAATAATTATCCAAGTTTAGTTAATCCATCCACAATTAAAATATTTGGATAATTTAATAATTAAAATTGATAAATCCGGAATTACGATTAAAAGTGACTAAAAATGATGCATGCCATGAACAAATTACAGAAAAATTAACTAAAATAATAATCTAAAATATGTTATATTTTGCATGCATCAGAATGTATGGATTGTGATAACTAGTTGATCTTCCTCATTTTATACTTAATTCCATGTGCATAGATGTTCTGAAATGCTAAAATCCATAAATAATTCAATTCCATGCCAAGTTATCATTTTTAGGACAAGTTATCACTCCCATATGCCAAGTTATCATTATTTTGAGTGAGCTAATTTTCAATGATTTTCTGGCCCTAAATCAATTACTATCATGAATGAATCATATTTGGATGATCATATTTCAACTTGTGCAAAATTATCAATCCATTTGAACAAGTTATCATTTTTCCAATGCCAAGTTATCATTAAATAGCAAAACTGTCATTTCGACATGCAAAACTATCAATTCTGCACAAAGGCCTTAGGCAATCATTATATTATTGTCCTAACTCATTGCTGTTCAATTTTGATCACATTTGGATAACCACAACCAAAGTTATGACAAGTTATCATTTTTAAGGCAATTAAGTTATCATTTTGGCACCCAAGTTATCATGCCTATGAAATCTTATCCATATTTGATTTCTGACCTCATTCACTTGCCATCCTACTCTCTTTTATGCCTTGAATGCTCTGAACCATCCATATTTGATCATTTTCCAAGATTTATGAAAAGTTATCATTCTAGGTTCTAAACTTATCATTTTAATTACTGATTTCACATCTTCATAACACAAAATTTTATTTGATGTTTGAGTTGACCCTGGTGGCTTTTCTTATCCTTATTTGTTCATTTCCTATTTGAGGACTTTGATGCTTGGTGTTCTATCTCTTCGAGCAGGGAAAAATAGGTTGCAAAAAGGTGGAAAAAGGTGGGGGGACCACTACTTTTGCTGTCCAGAAAAGCTGTCTTCTGCAGCTGTAAGCAGGACTAGGACACATGGCACAATCACATCACCATGGAACATCCTGATGCTGATCTAAGGGTGATTAAATGTCAGATATAAGTTGGAAACCCTAAGGAAGAAAGGGGGAGGCCGGCCATTGTGCAGAAGGGCTGGATTGGAGCTGAAGTGGAGCTGTTCTAGAGCTGAAGGAGTTACTTTTTGTCAACAACCCTCATTCCAGGATGATTAGCTTCTGTTCTTCATTCTATTTTGTATCTAAGTTTGTAATTATGAGGACCTAAACCCTATGTCTCCTAAGATAGGGTAGTAATCTAGGTTAATTGTGGATGGACTAAGGACAATTCTAATTTCCTATACTCGTATCAATTCTGTTTGCTGAAATTTGTATTGATATGAACCTGAATTCTTGTCATTGTAGGTCATATTTGTATTTACAACTGAGAAGTTGTCATTTGATCTAATCTTTATTCAGAAATAAATTAAGAACCAATCCCAAGTTTTTTGGATTTCATCATGATTACAAATCTGATTTCTTGAATCTGATTTTTCCTGAATTCTGATTTCTGTATTGCCCAAATATGTTTTCATCATTGTGGAGCCCTAATTGATTTATAACTGAGAGGTTACTTATGGTTTCCTCCTTGTTCAGAAATGAATCAAGAGATAATGGTGTTTGCAAAGTTTTAACCCTTGAATTATTGCAACTTTTCATTACTGATTTTCAAATCTGTTTGCTGAATTTGTGGAATCTGCCTTGTCATTGTTAAACCTCTGCTTTAACCTACCACTGAGAGGTGGTCTTATGGCTTCCTTGATGTTCAGAGATGAACCAAGGAGCAATTGCATGTGCTGAATTCCCATATATGAATAAGTGCTGATTTCTATCCAATTCATTAATGGAAATGTGAATTTTATTTGAATTTGCAGCTGAGAGGCTGATTTAAAATTCTCTTGTAGTTTAGAGATAAACCAAGGAGCATTTGCCTTAATATTGGATTGATTTCATCCCCGTTTAGTTGATTGAAGCATTCTTTTCATTTTTAAAGTGCAATCTAGAAGTTATCATTCAGAATTTTATTGAATTGCCAAAAAATCAGCAAAGTGACTTGGATTGAACATAATGATAACTTAATTTTCAGTGGGGATCCTCTTCTAATTCAACTTGGCTAACAATTATATGACAATATATTGTTTAGTTTTGGTCTAATTGAGCTGTGAAAACAACCATATTGAAGGTGGAATCAGATTTGACTAAAAAGTGATAACTTGTCCATTTCCATCCATAATTAAATTAGATGAATCCCAATTCCTAGGAGGACCTTCCTCATTGATAGATAAACCCTTTTAGCCTCTAGATTAGCATTTATAACTCAGTTTAGTTAACTTTTCAGAAACCTCTAAACAGTTATCACTTTGCTTTCCTGAAAAATCTATTTTCATTTCCATTAAAATTCCTATTTTTGCTACTTTAAATTAGATTAGTCTAAATTGTTTTTAGGTAGTCTAGGACTTCAAATCACTATGGATACGACATTTAGGGTTACTACAATTGAACTGTGTACTGCAGTAGAGAGAGAGTTAGGGAGTTGAAATAAAAATTGAAAATTTTGAGTTTTGACCCAAAAATCAGCAAGTTATCACTAAACCCCTCAATATCACTTCCAAGTTTTTGGCGCCGTTGCCGGGGATTTGAGGTCAATTAGACTAACTTAGATAGTTTAGATTAGTTTTTAGTCCATTTATTAGGCCAATTTTCAGTTTTTGCAAGTTATCATTCCTAATTTTCCATTTTTGTCTAGTTTTCTTTCTTTTCTCAATTCAATACTTCTGAATTCATTTATGTATAATTTGGACAATCAAGAGGAACATTACCAATCAGATCCTGAGTCTGGAAGAAGATTTTTAAGAAGAAGGAGATTGCAAAGGTTAGAGGCAAGAAGAAGGATTTTTTAAGAAGAGGAAGAGGAGCAAGTAAACATGGTTGCACCAAGGACCTTAAAAGATTGCTATTCTCCTAGTAATGTCAGAAATCAACAAGGGAATGGAGTCCTAGCACCAGCTGCAAACTTTGAAGTGAATCTAGCCTTGGTGACAATGATAAGGCAATACCAATTTTCTAGTTTAGGGAATGAAGATCGAGCCTCACACTTGGACAATTTCAAGGAGATTTGTAGCACTATCCACTTCAACAACACACCCATGGATGCTGTCTACATGAGGCTATTCCCATTCTCACTCAAGGACAAGGCCAAGACTTGGTACAAGACCCTCAAACCAGAAGAGATGGCTACTTGGGAATCTATTATTCAATTGTTTCTAGCTGAATTCTTCCCACCTAGCAAAACTGATAACTATAGAGATCAAATTATGAGGTTTTACCAATTGGATCAAGAGAATATATGTGATGCATGGCAAAGACTCCAAGGCTTGTTGAGGGCATGTCTACATCATGGCTTTGAGAAATGGCAACTTGTCAACTATTTTCACAAAGGATTGAATTACCCCAGCAAGGTTTCATTGGATACAGCTGTAGGAGGGATATTTGCATCAAGAAACATTGATGAAGCCTACCAATTGATTGAGAACATGGCCAAGAACCACCATTTCCTTACACATGACAGGACAAGAAGGCCATCCAATGAAAATCAAGTCAATAACATTGCTGTCCAGATTGAAGAAGAATTGAAAAAGGAATTGGAGAACCTGAATTTGTCCACTAATGTAGGAAAGTCCTCAAATCAAGAATCAAGGTGTGATGTATGTGGAAACCAGGGCCATGTCACTGAGAGTTGCAACTCGATAATGCAGCAATATGAGCAATCCATAGATCAAGTCAATGGCGTGGGGAATTATGGACTCAAGCCACCTTCTGAATTCTATACTCCAGAGAATAGGAACCATCCCTATTTTTCCTACAAGGCCAATCATTATCAAGGGCCACCAATGCAGAATTCTAATTGGCAACCCAAGATTTTGCCAAGGAATCAACCTCCACCATACCAACCTCCACAAGTTCAAGTGCCAAGACCTCCTTTTGAGCAACCACCACCAACTCAACCTTCTCAATTCTCAACAAATTCTAAAGAAGCAAGGCAATCAGGAGGAGGCAATTATGAAAATTAATTCAAGACTTGATACTATTGAGAACCAAGTTGCTCAGCAACCTAGCACCTCAGCTAGACCTCCCATATTCTTCCCTGGACAACCTGAATTGAACCCCAAAGAGAAAGTCCAAGCTGTCCAGCTCAGGAGTGGGAAAATTATAGAAGAACCAATGAGGAATGTTGAGGGAAATCCAGCTGAAGTCAGCACAAGTTCAGGGCCTGCAGAAAAATCAAATGAGGGGGCTGTCTTGGAAAATCAGAATCAACATCCTCAAGGTGAAGTCAGGGCTAGAATTTTTTATAAGATGCCTTTCCCTCAAAGGCTAATCAAGGCAAGGCATGACCAATAATATGGAAGATTTATTGAAATCCTGAAGAAGTTGTATATAAATGTGCCATTTGTAGAGGCAATTCAGGAGATGCCTTCATATGCAAATTTTTTGAAGGAGATCCTTACCAAAGAAGAGAAGAATCATGGAACATGAGACCATTGCCTTGATTGAGGAAGCCTCTGCAATCATCCAAAATAAATTGCCACCCAAGTTGAAAGATCCAGGAAGCTTCTCCATACCTTGTGAAATTGGAAATAGGAAGATTCAAAGGGCAATGTGTGATTTGGGTACTTCTGTGAGTATCATACCATTATCTCTATGCAGGAAGCTTGAAGTTGGAGATTTGAAGCCTACAAACATGTGTCTACAGCTGGCAGATAGATCCATCAAGTACCCACATGGAATCATTGAGGACATACCCCTCAAAGTTGGCAAATTTTACATACTAGTAGATTTTGTGGTATTTGACATGGATGAGGACTTGAATACCCCCATTATTCTTGGGAGACCCTTCTTAGCCACTATTGGGGCTGTCATTGATGTCAAGGAGGGTAGATTGACATTCCAAATTGGAGAGGACAAGATAGAATTTAATTTGGCACAAGTTATCAGTAGGCCAAATTTTCAAGAAAATGACTTTGAAGAGGGGCAGCAAGATCAAGTTGTTCAGCAAGTGTCTGCCATAATTTCCATTGAAGATCCATTGCAAAGGTGCCTAATGTTTGATCATTTGAAGGAACTAGAGGATCCAGAGGCTAAGGCATACAAATTAGTGTTGAATTCTTCAAAATCAGTGGAAAAATCAGAATCTCAGAATGAAGTGTACCAGGTTATCACTGCTGAACTCCAAGGCAACTCAGCTCAAGCCAATTCTTCCAAATTGGAGCTCAAGCCTCTCCCTAGCAATCTGAAGTATGAATTCTTGGGGGAGAACTCAACATTTCCAATTATCATCAATGTACACTTGCCAAAGGATCAAGTTGAAGAGTTGCTGAAAAAACTAAGGCTGTACAAGGAGATGATTGGCTATTCCATTGATGATATCAAGGGTATTAATCCCTCAATTTGCATGGAGGACAGCTACAAGCCCTCCATTGAATGCCAAAGAAGACTCAACCCAATTATGAAGGAAGTTGTCAAAAAGAAAGTGTTGAAGTTGCTGAATGCTGGGATTATTTATTCCATTTCAAATAGTGAATGGGTCAGCCCTGTCCAAGTGGTGCCAAAGAAAGGAGGGATTACAGTAGTGAAATCAGATACAAATGAATCGATACCCACTAGGACAGTCACATGTTGGAGGATGTTTATTGATTTCAGGAAATTGAACAAGGCAACCAGGAAGGACCACTTCCCACTTCCTTTCATTGATCAAATGTTGGAGAGATTGGCAAAACACTCTCACTTTTGTTATTTGAATGGCTATTCAGGTTTTCTACAGATCCCTATCCATCCATAAGACCAACATAAGACTACCTTCACTTGTCCATATGGGACATTTTGCATATAGGAGGATGCCATTTGGATTGTGCAATGCCCCTACCACATTTCAGAGGTGTATGATGTCTATCTTTTCAGATTTCATTGAGGACATTATGGAGGTGTTTATGGAAGACTTTTCAGTATATGGAGATTCATTTGAAGCTTGCCTAGAAATTTTGACAAGGGTCCTACAAAGGTACAGGGAATCCAATCTAATTATGAACTGCAAAAAGTGCCACTTCATGGTTCAAGAAGGAGTGGTATTGGGCCACATTGTATCTAGCAGAGAAATTGAAATGGATAAGGCAAAGATTGAAGCAATTGAGAAGTTGCCACCCCCAAAGAATGTCAAGGCAATTAGGTGCTTTTTGGGGCATGCAGACTTCTACAGGAGGTTTATCAAAAACTTCTCAATGATAACCAGGCCTCTTACGAAGCTGCTGGCCAAAGATGTGGAGTTCAATTTTGATGAAGATTACATGAAGGCCTTTAACCAATTAAAGGAAGCCCTCATTTCAGCTCCCATAGTTCAGCCACCTGATTGGTCTCTTCCATTTGAGATCATGTGTGATGCTTCTAATAAGGCAGTAGGGGCTGTGTTGGGGCAAACCAAGGAGATGAAGCACTATGTTATATGTTATGCTAGCAAGACATTGGATGAAGCCCAAGTCAACTATGCCACCACTGAAAAGGAATTGTTGGCTGTTGTGTTTGCCTTTGACAAATTCAGATCTTATTTGATTGGATCCAAAGTAATTATCTTCACTGATCACCAGGCAATAAAGATACCTGATCAACAAGAAGGAATCAAAACCAAGGCTCATAAGATGGATCCTATTGCTACAAGAATTTGATGTTGAAATTAGGGATAAAAGAGGGACAGAAAACTTAGTTGCTGACCACTTATCAAGGATTGAAGGAGTTCAGGATTCTAATGACTCAATCCCCATCAATGACTCCTTTCCTGATGACTTTTTGATGGCAATATCAGCTGCCCCTACTCCTTGGTATGCTGATATTGTTAACTACTTGGCATGTGGGATTATTCCTTCTGACTTCTCCTATCAACAGAGGAAAAAGTTCTTCCATGACTTGAAGGATTTCTATTGGGATGACCCTCTTCTATTCAAAAAGTCACCTGATGGCATTTTCAGAAGATGTGTACCAGAAGCTGAATTCCAATCTATTTTGCATGAATGCCACTCATCTCCATATGGTGGACATGGGGCCACTCAAAAGACTGCTGCCAATGTGCTACAATCTAGTTTCTATTGGCCTTCTTTGTTCAAGGATGCATATATGTATGTGAAGAGTTGTGATGAATGTCAAAGGGCAGGTTGAATATCAAGGAGGAATGAAACACCTCATAATGGGATTTTAGAAGTTGAAATATTTGATGTTTGGGGCATTGATTACATGGGGCCCTTCCCTAGTTCATTTGGATACAAATTTATACTACTTGTTGTTGACTATGTATCCAAATGGATAGAGGCAATTCCAACTTCAGCTGCTGATTCCAGGACTGTAATCAAGCTTTTCAAGGGGATAATCTTCTCAAGATTTGGAATCCCAAGAGTGGTCATAAGTGATGGAGGCAACCACTTCAATGAAAAATGTTTTGAGAACCTTCTAAACAAATATGGAGACAAGCACAAGGTCTCAACTGCTTACCATCCTCAAACAAATGGCCAAGCAGAAATTTCAAATAGGGAAAATCAAGGCCATATTGGAGAAAACAGTATCCTTGACAAGAAAGGATTGGAGTTTGAGGCTAAATGAGGCACTTTGGGCATATAGGACAGCCTATAAAACTCCTATAGGCACTTCTCTTTACAAATTGGTTTATGGAAAGACATGTAATCTACCAATTGAGTTGAAGCATAAGGCATATTGGGCAACGAAGGCACTCAATTTTGATATGCAAGCATGTGGACAGAAGAGGCTTCTACAAATGGATGAGTTGGATGAAATTAGGCTAAATGCCTACCATAATTCTGAATTCTACAAGGAGAGAACCAAGAGATGGCATGATAGCAGAATCTTGAAGAAAGAATTCAAGGTTGGAGACTTGGTATTATTGTTTAATTCATGGTTGAAATTATTCCCTGAAAAGTTGAAATCAAGGTGGAGTGGACCCTTCAAAGTCCACAAAGTTTATCCTTATGGAGCTGTGGACCTTCTGAATGATAAAGATGACATATTCAAGGTCAATCGACAGAGGTTGAAGCTATATAATCCCACAACTCAAGATTCAGCTAAGGAGGTGCTGAAATTGCAAGATTTGCCAATTCTACCTAGCTGAATTCAAGTGGAAAAATGTCCAGCCTAAGACATTAAAGTAGGGCACTTCTTGGGAGGTAACTCAAGTCATTTTACACTTAACTTTTCGGTTTTGCAGAAATAAAGAAGGGAGGAATCAGATCCATCCACAAATTGACAAGAAGGGAGTATCCCTGCCTTTAATTTTAATTCTTTTCACTAAAATCCTATTGATAACTGATATTATCTTTTCATTCATGCTGAAATCATCATATTAATATCTGAATCATCATGCATATCAGTTGTCCCAATCCATCTCAGTTGATTTTCAGTGCAAATTTAGTGAACTTCAATGCATTGCTGGATTGTGCATTCTAAAAATCTGATTTTGAAAACCCCACTGATATCTCCTACTTCTCTGCAGGATTGGTTGAAATTCATGAAGAATGGATCACCCTAAGCCCATGATTGAGATGCAAGAACCATTGAAATTCAAATGCACAAATTTCATACCCTCCCAACCCTCTCCCTTGCCTTAACTTTCACCACTATGGACAGTGCTGAGGCTAAGCTTGCGAGAGAAAACCTAATACTTTTCTAACCTTTACACCATGTTTTCAATCTATTTTAATACTTATATCATCACTTACCACCAGGTTATCATTGTTTGAACAAGTTATCACTCGGTTGTCACTACTTATCACTTGGTTATCATTTTTTGGGCTCAACTCAATTCTGAATTTATTTTAACTCTGAAATGGGTAAAATACTTCATTACGACAGTTGGTACACTCCAATACCAAGTGGCCAACTTGGCCATTAGTCTTGTAGCTTTAATTGGCTATTCAATTCAGATGCACTTAAATAAATTTCCAGCTAAAAATTTTTCCTTTTTGTGGGTCACACTAGCTGATACTTATGAATTGAATTACTAATATCAGATGTCTAGAAGGGAGTCAAGGCTCTTGCTGCCATGTTAAATAGGAAAACTTGACTTTTTGGACAAAGGGATCTAAACTATACTTGAGTTTGAACTATTGCTCTCTTCATGAACAGGATAGAAAAAGAAGAATGGAGAAAAGAAAAAGTGAAAAGTTGCATTTTGCATTGCATGCATGCATAAATAAAGAGAGTGAAATTCCAAAAAGGAACCTCTCCTGATTAAAGCCAGGATTTTTATCCTGTGACCAGCATGAATAAAAATCAGGCCTTGACCTATTTACTTACATTTCTTGAATAAAAGTCAGGTGCTAAACCTGTTTAAGCAATGAAAATCTGTTCATGAAGGGATTTGTAGATCAACCTTGTGGTAAAGTTGACAATTCCTAAGATTCAAACATGTTATTGCTAGTACTTCTTCCATGGCTTAAATTTGCTTTAGCCTCTGTGATTCCCTAGCTAGAAATTGAGTTTTTGGAAAGAATGAAGTGTTAGCAAAGTGGGAAACTCATTGGACTCAATTCAGCTGACTTTTAATTCATTTGTGGACTTTTAATTCAAGTTTGTCCTTAATTTCCGAATGTTTTGCTTGAGGACAAGCAAAAGGCTAAGCTTGGGGGAGCACTAGCTGATCATAGTATATTTTTAACCCATTTTCTATTCAAATCATACATTTTGCATAAGTTTTGGCAAATTATGTTTGAAATGCATGGATTGTGATAATTAGTTGATCTTCCTCATTTTATACTTAATTCCATGTGCATAAAGGTTCTGAAATGCTAAAATCCATAAATAATTCAATTCTATGTCAAGTTATTATTTTTAGGACAAGTTATCACTCCCATATGTCAAGTTATCATTATTTTGAGTGAGCTGATTTTCAATGATTTTCTGGCCCTAAATCCATTACTATCATTAATGAATCATATTTGAATGATCATATTTCAACTTGTGCAAAATTATCAATCCATTTGAACAAGTTATCATTTTTCCAATGCCAAGTTATCGTTAAAGGGCAAAACTATCATTTCGACATGCAAAACTATCAATTCCGCACAAAGGCCTTAGGCAATCATTATATTATTGTCCTAACTCATTTCTGTTCAAATTTGATCACATTTGGATAACCACAACCAAAGTTATGACAAGTTATCATTTTTAAGGCAATTAAGTTATCGTTTTGGCACTATCATTCCTATGAAATCTTATCCATATTTGATTTCTGACCTTATTCACTTGTCATCCTACTCCCTTTTATGCCTTCAATGCTCTGAACCATCCATATTTGATCATTTTCCAAGATTTATGCAAAGTTATCATATCGGGTTCTCAAACTTATCATTTTAATTACTGATTTCACATCTTCATAACACCAAATTTTATTTGATGTTTGAGTTGACCCTGGTGGCTTTCCTTATCCTTATTTGTTCATTTCCTATTTGAGGACTTTGATGCTTGGTGTTCTATCTCTTCTAGCAGGGAAAAATAGGTTGAAAAAAGGTGGAAAAAGGTAGGGGGACCACTACTTTTGCTGTCCAGAAAAGTTGTCTTCTGCAATTGTAAGCAGGACCAGGACACATGGCACAATTACATCACCATGGAACATCCTGATGCTGATCTAAGGGTGATTAAAGGTCAGATATAAGCTAAACCATAAGGAAGAAAGGGGGAGGCCGGCCATTGTGTAGAAGGGCTGGATTGGAGCTGAAGTGGAGCCGAAGGAGCTGCTTTCTGTCAACAGCCCTCATTATTGGATGATTAGCTTTTGTTCTTTACTCTATTTTGTATCTAAGTTTATAATTATGAGGAGCTAAATCCTATGTCTCCTATGATAGGGTAGTAGTCTAGGTTAATTGTGGATGGACTAAGGACAATTCTGATTTCCTAAACTGATATCAATTCTGTTTGCTGAAATTTGTATTGATATGAACCTGAATTCTTGTCATTGTAGGTCCTATTTGTATTTACAACTGAGAAGTTGTCGTTCGATCTAATCTTTATTCATAAATGAATTAAGAACCAATGCCAAGTTTTCTGGATTCCATCTTGATTACAAATATGATTTCCTGAATATGATTTTTCCTGAATTCTGATTTCTGAATTGCCCAAATCTGTTTTCATCATTGTGGAGCCCTAATTGATTTATAACGGTAGGTTACTTATGGTTTCCTTCTTGTTCAGAAATGAATCAAGAGATAATGGTGTTTGCAAAGTTTTAACCCTTGAATTATTGCAACTTTTCATTACTGATTTTCAAATCTGTTTCCTGAATTTGTGGAATCTGCCTTGTCATTGTTAAACCTCTGCTTTAACCTACCACTGAGATGTGGTCTTATGGCTTCCTTGATGTTCAGAGATGAACCAAGGAGCAATTGCATGTGCTGAATTCCCATATATGAATTAAGTGCTAATTTCTATCCAATTCATTAATGGAAATGTGGATTTCATTTGAATTTGCAGCTGAGAGGCTGATTTAAAATTCTCTTGTAGTTTAGAGATAAACCAAGGAGCATTTGCATTAATACTGAATTGATTTCATCCCTATTTAGTTGATTGAAGCATTCCTTTTATTTTCAAAGTGCAATCTAGAAGTTATCATTCAGAATTTTATTGAATTGCCAAAAAATCAGCAAAGTGACTTGGATTGAACATAATGATAACTTGATTTTCAGTGGGGATCCTCTTCTAATTCAACTTAGCTAACAATTATATGACAATATATTGTTTAGTTTTGGTCTAATTGAGCTGTGAAAACAGTCATATTGAAGGTGGAATCAGATTTAACTAAAAAGTGATAACTTGTCTATTTCCATTCATAATTAAATTAGATGAACCCCAATTCCTAGGAGGACCTTCCTCATTGATAGATAAACCCTTTTAGCCTCTAGATTAGCATTTATAACTCAGTTTAGTTAACTTTTCAGAAACCTCTAAACAGTTATCACTTTGCTTTCCTGAAAAATCTATTTTCATTTCCATTAAAATTCTTATTTTTGCCACTTTAAATTAGATTAGTCTAATGTTTTTAGGTAGTCTAGGACTTCAAATCACTGTGGATACTGTCACGGGCGTATCGTAGAAACATTATTTTTGCATAATCATGTATTTAAGTAACATACTAAGTTAGTTTGGATGCCCATTTAGTGATATTTGATATAGTAATTAATATTTTGATTAGTGCATAATGATTACTTAAATATCGATAAACTTTACAAAGTAATTATATAGGATTATTAGGAATAAATCATAAAATTTCTAAATATTATAAATATATATGTTTTAATAGGATTAAGTAAGCTTGATTAGGGTTAAAACATTTAGTTATGACAAAAAAATGTGATTGGTCATCACTTAAATTCCAAGCAGCTGAAGCAGATAGGTGAGAGCTACTCAAATAGATATTTTTCCAAACCATCATAAGACCTAAGAAAATTCTGAAAAAAATATATAAGCCACTTAACATTATATTTTCACCGTAGAAAACTTACCAGAGGAAGAACTCGAACGAATCAACCTGGGGAAAATCGGGAACATCGGCTGTTCCATGGCCTCTGGAATTACCTAAAAAGGAGTTCTATAGAGGAAGTTATGAACTTAACTTCGCATGCCACTCATCATGTCCCGAGTCTGATATAAGTCTCGATTGTAAATTAGGGCACGATTTGAATAGAGTGAATTAGGGTTTGAAATTTGGATATATTTAAATAGACATTTCAAGGGTTCGGTGAGAGGTGGAATCATACTATTTGAACTTGTATTTGGGGAGAAATGAAATTTTCATTTCATAGTGATGCTTCTGTCAGATTCTAGGACATTTACAGATTGCGACCCGAATTAACTATTTTTGTTATAAGTCTGTATAGCGAGTTAAATTCTATAATTTTTATGAAAAACTACTAATGAAGTCTAGATTTCAGGAAAATTATGCCCCAGTTAAATGGACAAGTATGAAGAAACATATAAATCAATATTTCAGTGACATACAGTCTGTCAGGGCATAAACCCTAGGTCAGATTGCTTGGGATGTCCTAACTTACTCACTTGGAATTTGATAGTGATATTTGGGGGTTGAAAACTTTAGTATGTCTAGTTTCTAATTAATCCAGAATAATAAGATTTTCCAATATGATTAAGAAGTTATGAATTATTTATTGACAGACACTCAGTCTGAAATCTTGAAACAGCACCTAGTTAAGCTTTGGGGAAATTGAAAAGTTTCAAGTATGGAATAGCAAATGAATATGAATACCTGAAGCTAGAAATTGGTATTAGAGAGGATTACATGCATTTTAGGGTGCATAATCATTCATGCATCATGAGCATGCATTGCATATTACCTTATTAGTGATTGAAAAGTAAAAAGGTGTTATTGCTTGTAGGAAAACATCAAGTTGCAAGTGAAAGGGAGGAAATCTAATAAACCTCTTTGAAGTGATAAAGTAAAAGGTGAGTGGGTAAATTTACAACATAGCAAAATGTTATATGTTAATTCTTTTATTTATGGTATTACCTCAAGCAAAGCTTATTATTGTTATTATTGAAACATATCTTGAGATATGAAAAGTATTTATGATATGTTTCAAGGATTTCATATGAGATGGAGTAACATCTTATACAAAAATATTTTTAGGGAACAATGCTTGTAAAGTGAAAATAAATTTTATTTGATAATGATATGAGATTATGACATGTGTATTTTGATATTGTCAAACTCCATGTGTTCATTAGCCATGCTGTTTGAAAAAGCTCTTTGGGACCGCATTCGATATACATGAAGCCTTTGGGGTGTATATCGGGTGTCTTTGCCCTTTGGGGGCTGCTCTGCGTGCACGTATTGACTCATGCGCTTTGCGTATCTGAGAATCATGATTGGGTGGCACACAATCATGATTGGGATACTATTGACCCATGATTTGCTCTGCGTATCTGAGACTCTTGATTGTGAAGCTCTGCTTAACTGTATGACACACAATCATCGAGGGATACGTATTGACCCATGATTTGCTCTGCATATTCGTGACTCTTGATTATGAAGCTCTACTTAACTGTATGACACATGATCATAGAGGGATACGTATTGGCCCATGATGAGTATGTGCAATGACACATGTGTGGAGTTTAAATATGAAAATTATGATATCTTGAGTTACTTTTACTTATGTGAAAGTTCATATGATTTGACAAGTTATGTTATATATTCTATGCTTTAAATATTTTCTCATACGAAAGAAAAGTGGTTATTTAAATGTTATATGCTATATGCACTCGTATTGTTCCCCTATATTGTATTTTTATTCCACTCACTGAGCAAATGATTGTTGCTCATAAAACCCATTTTAAATATTTTTTTCAGATACTCGTAAGTTCTCGAGTTGAGTCGAGCCGCTGGAGCACTTTAATCCCCCTTCACTTTTGTTTTTGGAAGCATGCATGTGTAATAGATAGTCTTAGATATGTTGTAATTAAGTCTGTGAGGAACTTTTTGTAAGGTTGTATAAGACTTGATTCTGTGGGGTTATATGTGAGATGGTTTGTGAAAAAAAAAATATGATGACAATATGCGAATGTCATATCTTATAGTTCTTTTTAAACTTTGATGAATATATATCCATCTTTTGTATGTGTGGGCTAATAACACAAGAAAGTAAGGGAGGGAGGTTTTGCCGATTTTATTTTAGGAATGGCTAAACGTAACTGAGATTATGATAATTGAAATTAGAACTTGGTCACGGAGTTGGGTGTGACAGTTTTTGGTATCAGAGCTTAGGTTATAAGATTCTATTTTCATTTTGAAGGGGTAAAAATGCCACCGCATAGGCGTCGTGGCGATGGCCAATTTGCTATTATTGGCCCAAGTCATTCTGCTCCACCAGGCGATCGACCTAATAGGAGTCCATCAGTTTCATCTCATGCATCAGTACAAGGTGTGGCACGAGATATGAATGATAACCCACCCTTACATAATGATGAGATCCCAGCGGGTCCATCAAGACTTCCTCATGTTGTTGAGCAAGTCAATCCTATTGAGAATCAAAGTGCTGCACAAGTTCTTGCACAAGCTTTAAGGGCTATTATGAGTGGAGTAAACCCGACCTCCCAAGTTATGCAAAGAAATAGATTCTACGACAAAATTAGAAAACAAGGTGCAGTTGATTTTGAAGGTACAGTTGACCCATCAGAGGCAGAGGCATGGTTGAAGCGTATGGATAGAATATTTAATCAGATGCGGTGCTCCAATGAAGAAAAGTTTGATTATATTATTTCTTTGTTGCAAAAAGATGCTTTGGATTGGTGGGAGACAATTCCTGGAAGTCAAAATTTTCTAGCTACTCTTGGATTGGCGGACTTTCTTCGAGAATTTCGAAAGAAGTATTTGCCCAAAGTATATACTGATAGGAAGCAGAAGGAATTCCTAAATCTGACACAAGGAGCATTATCAATTGCTGAGTATGAATTAAAGTTCACACAACTATCAAAATATGCACCGAGCTTGGTGTCAGATGAAAGTGACAAGTGTAGGCGATTCGAAGGAGGACTTCACTTGAACATTAGAGAGAAAGTTGAAGTGTTGGAGTTCACTGACTACTCCAAGTTGGTGGCAGCAGCACTAAGAGCTGAAAAGCTTATAGAGGAAAGGAATCAAGTTAGCCAACATTTGAAACGACCAAACTCCAACTTTACGCAGACTGGGCCAAGTAATAAAATGGCAAGATATGGTCATGGTGTATTTCAGTCTCATGGAAACTTTTACAATAATAGAAGTCATGGAAATGGATCCCAAGGTGCACAAAAATATCATGCCAACTAGAAATAATATAAATACACAAGCAGGTGCAGTGAAAAGAACATTTTCAGAAAATCAAAGTAGAGCTGGACCAAGACAAGAACAATACCGCACAAATGCATATTGCACAACTTGTGGAAGATATCATTTTGGAAAATGCTCGGTATTCACAGGAACTTGCTTTAAATGTGGTCAAAGGGGACACAAGATACAAGATTGTCAATTCATGGAAAAGGGTAAAAGTATTTCTGAAACAGTAGCCTATCCTCCTGTGAAGTCTCAAATCAAAGCTACTCCTGGTGCAAGCATGAAAGCGAGTAATCAAAATGTCCCAAGTACATAAAAACCGATGAATCCACCAGGGAGACCACAAACTCAAGCACGTGTTTTTGCAATGACTGAACCTGATGCTTTGGCTACTCCTGACGTAGTGATGGGTACGTTGTCTATCTTTGATAAAAGTGCACATGTTCTTATTGATCCTGGATCTACTCATTCATTCATATCTAAAAACTTTTCCATGCATGCCGATAGAAAACTTAGTCCTTTAGAATGTTCTATGTTAGTACATACACCTGTGGGAGATTCTATTATTGCCGCACAATCATATAAGGATTGTAGAGTCAAAGTTGCTGAGCAAGACATGATAGCATATCTCATCCCTCTAAATATTCAAGACTTTGATGTCATACTGGGAATGGATTGGTTAGCTCGTCATCATGCCACTATAAATTGTTTTAAGAAAGAAGTTTACTTTGAGTCACCCGAAAAAGAGAGAGTTATCTTCTGTGGTAAACGTCAAATTCTTCCCTCTTATATTATTTCTGCAATGGTGGCACAGAAATTAATCAAAAAGGGATGTGAAGCTTACCTTGCTTCTGTGATTGACACTAAGGTAGAAGGACCACGGTTGGAAGATATTCCAATCGTATCTGAATTTGTAGATGTTTTCCCAAAGGATCTTCCTGGATTACCACCACAAAGAGAGATTGAGTGCAATATTGACCTTATTCCAGGAACAACACCCATATTTATTGCTCCTTATCGAATGGCACCAGCAGAACTGAAAGAGTTAAAGCTACAATTATAAGAATTATTAGACAAGGGTTTCATTCGGCCGAGTGTTTCTCCTTGGGGTGCACCAATATTGTTCGTGAAAAAGAAAGATGGAACATTGCGGTTGTGCATCGATTATAGACAATTAAATAAAGTTACTATAAAGAATAAATATCCTTTGCCGTGGATCGATGATCTTTTTGATCAACTGCAAGGAGCAAAGGTATTTTCAAAAATCGACTTGAGATCAGGATATCATCAGTTGAGAATTAAAGATGCTGATATTGCCAAAACTGCCTTCAGAACTCGGTATGGACATTATGAATTTCTGGTGATGCCATTTGGTTTAACAAATGCACCCGCAGCTTTTATGGATCTCATGAACCGCATTTTCAAACTTTATTTGGATAAGTTTATGATTGTTTTTATCGATGATATACTCATCTATTCTCGAAGCGAAGAAGAGCATGAAGAACATTTAAAAATTATTCTGCAAATACTTCGAGAGAAACAATTATTTGCAAAGTTTAGTAAATGTGAATTTTGGCTCAACTCAGTAGTATTTCTGGGACATGTAATCTCAGCAGAGGGTATTTGTGTAGACCCAATAAAGGTTGATGCAATATTGAAGTGGGAGCCTCCAAAAAGTGTGACAGAAGTAAGAAGTTTTCTTGGCCTAGTAGGATATTATCGACGTTTTATTGAAAGTTTCTCTATGATTACAGTTCCATTAACTAGACTTCTTCGGAAAAATGTAAAATTCGAATGGACAGAGCAATGCCAAGATAGCTTCGAAAAGTTAAAGAGATGTTTAACATCTGCTCCAGTGTTAACACTCCCAACAGAAAATGGAGGTTATGTGGTGTATAGTGATGCTTTTCGACAAGGGTTGGGTTGTGTTCTAATGCAACATGGAAAAGTTATTGCATACGCTTCTCGACAACTCAAACCACATGAGTTAAACTACCCAACACATGATTTAGAGTTGGCAGCAGTTATTTTTGCTCTTAAGATATGGAGGCATTATCTTTATGGAGAGACATGTCACATTTTTACGGATCACAAGAGTTTGAAATATCTCCTTACACAAAAAGAATTAAATTTACGTCAAAGAAGGTGGATGGAGTTACTAAAGGACTATGATTGCATAATTGATTATCATCCGGGTAAAACTAATGTGGTTGCAGATGCACTTAGCCGAAAATCATCAAGTCTTCTAGCCCATATAAAAGTGTATCAATTACCATTGCTACTTGAACTGAAATCCTTAGGAGTTGAGTTGAAGACAAGTGAGAAAGAAGCACTCTTGGCACACTTTGGAATTAGATCCATTCTAGCCGAGAGGATACGTGAAGTACAAGATCAAGATGAAGAGTTAGTGAAAATCATCAATCAAGTAAAGAACGGAGAGCAAACACAATTCTCATTAAAGGATGATGGGACTTTAATATTTGGCAGCAGGTTATGTGTTCCCAATGTTCGAAATCTTAGGCAAGAAATAATGGAGGAAACTCATTGTTCGCCTTATACTATACATCCAGGAAGTACTAAAATGTATAGAGATTTGAGGAGAAACTTTTGGTGGCACGGTATGAAGAAGGACATAGCAGAATATATCTCTCGATGTTTAATATGTCAGCAGGTAAAAGCAGAACACAAATCTCCAGCTGGAACTCTTCAATCAATTCCGATACCAGAATATAAGTGGGATGAAATCACTATGGATTTTGTAACGGATTTGCCAAGAATGAAACAAAATCATGATACTATTTGGGTTATAGTTGATCATCTTACTAAGTCAGCACATTTTATACTAGTTAGAAAGGATGATTCTCTTAATACATTAGCCAAGTTGTACATTGATGAAATTGTGAGACTACATGATATTCCCACATCTATCATTTCTGATAGGGATCCTCGGTTTACCTCTCGATTTTGGCATAGTTTACAAAATGCCTTAGGTACAAAATTAAAATTTAGTACTTCATTTCATCCTCAAACAGATGGTCAATCAGAGAGAACAGTTCAAACACTTGAAGAAATGCTTAGAGCTTGTATTCTAGAATTTAAGGGATCTTGGGATGAACACTTGCCATTAGCAGAGCTTGCCTATAATAATAGCTTTCATTCAAGTATCGAAATGGCTCCTTTTGAAGCATTATATGGTAGAAAATGTAGGACACCAATATGTTCGGATGAAGAAGGTACGAGAGTCCTTTTGAGACCACAAAAAGTGCAAGAGACTGTTGACAACCTAAAAATCATTAAACATAAGTTAAAGGCAACACAAGATCGACAAAAGAGTTATGCAGATCAACGTCGTCGAGAAATGGCGTATGAAGTGGGAAGTAAAGTCTTCTTAAAAGTGTCACCTTGGAAAGGTGTTATACGATTTGGAAAGAAAGGAAAGTTAAGTCCGAGATATGTAGGACCCTATGAAATTTTAGAGCGTATTGGACTAGTTGCATATCGATTAGCGCTACCACTAGAGTTATCATGTATTCATGATGTCTGTCATGTCTCTATGCTTCGACGATATCAAGTACGAGAGGATTTGTCATATGAAGAGAATCCAGCGCAAATTATCGGAAGAAAGGAAAAAGAACTATGGAATCGAAAGATTCCATTAGTTTTGGTGATTTGGAGAAACCATTCAAGAGAAGAGACAACTTGGGAGCGAGAGGATTAAATAAGAGAAAAATATCCATTCTTATTCCCTGAAACAGGTAACCAAATTTCGGGGACGAAATTTTTTTAAGGAGGGGAGAATTGTCACGGACGTATCGTAGAAACATTATTTTTACATAATCATGCATTTAAGTAACATACTAAGTTAGTTTGGATGCCCATTTAGTGATATTTGATATAGTAATTAATATTTCGATTAGTGCATAATGATTACTTAATTATCGATAAACTTTACAAAGTAATTATATAGGATTATTAGGAATAAATCATAAAATTTCTAAATATTATAATATATGTTTAAATAGGATTAAGTAAGCTTGATTAGGGTTAAAATACTTAGTTATGACAAAAAAATGTGATTGGTCATCATTTAAGTTCCAAGCAGCTGAAGCAGATAGGCGAAAGCTGCTCAAATAGATATTTTTTCAAACCGTCATAAGACTCAGAAAATTCTGAAAAAAATACATAAGCCACTTAACATTATATTTTCACCGTAGAAAACTTACCACAGGAAGAACTCGAGTGAATCGACCTGGGGAAAATCGGGAACGTCGGCTGTTTCAGGTGAGTTTTGATCCGAAAATTTTTCTTCTGATTGAGAGAAGCATTACATGGTGATAAACGAACCATAAATTATGAAATTTTGAATGGTTCACTCTTTCGAAGTTAGCTTTCCATGGCCTCTGGAATTACCTAAAAAGGAGTTCTATAGAGGAAGTTATGAACTTAAATTCGCATGTGACTCATCATGTCCCGAGTCTAATATAAGTCTCGATTGTAAATTAGGGCACAATTTGAATAGAGTGAATTATGGTTTGAAATTTGGATATATTTAAATAGACATTTCAAGGGTTCGGTGAGAGGTGGAATCGTACTATTTGAACTTGTATTTGGGGAGAAATGAATTTTTCATTTCATAGTGATGCTTCTGTCAGATTCCAGGATATTTACAGATTGCGACCCGAAATAACTATTTTTGTTATAAGTCTGTATAGCGAGTTAAATTCTATAATTTTTATGAAAAACTACTAATGAAGTCTAGATTTCAGGAAAATTATGCCCTAGTTAAATGGAAAAGTATGAAGAAACATATAAATCAATATTTCAGTGACATACAGTCTGCCAAGGCATAAACTTGGGATGTCCTAACTTACTCACTTGGAATTTGATAGTGATATTTGGGGGTTGAAAACTTTAGTATGTCTAGTTTCTAATTAATCCAGAATCATAAGATTTGCCCATGTGATTAAGAAGTTATGAATTATTTATTGACAAACACTCAGTCTGAAATCTTGAAACAGCACCTAGTTAAGCTTTGGGGAAATTGAAAAGTTTCAAGTATGGAATAGCTAATGAATATGAATACCTGAAGCTAGAAATTGGTATTAGAGAGGATTACATGCATTTTAGGGTGCATAATCATTCATGCATTATGAGCATGCATTGCATATTACCTTATTAGTGATTGAAAAGTAAAAAGGCGTTATTGCTTGTAGGAAAACATCAAGTTGCAAGTGAAAGGGAGGAAATCTAATAAACCTCCTTGAAGTGATAAAGTAAAAGGCGAGTGGGTAAATTTACAACATAGCAAAATGTTATATGTTAATTCTTTTATTTATGGTATTACCTCAAGCAAAGCTTATTATTGTTATTATTGAAACATATCTTGAGATATGAAAAGTATTTATGATATGTTTCAAGGATTTCATATGAGATGGAGTAACATCTTATACAAAAATGTTTTTAGAGAACAATGCTTGTGAAGTGAAAATAAATTTTATTTGATAATGATATGAGATTATGACATGTGTATTTTGATATTGTTAAACTCCATGTGTTCATTAGCCATGCTGTTTGAAAAAGCTCTTTGGGACCGCATTCGATATACATGAAGCCTTTGGGGCGTATATCGGGTGTCTTTCCCCTTTGGGGGCTGCTCTGTGTGCACGTATTGACTCATGATCGCTCTGCGTATCTGAGAATCATGATTGGGTGACACACAATCATGATTGGAATACGTATTGACCCATGATTTGCTCTGCGTATCTAAGACTCTTGATTGTGAAGCTCTGCTTAACTGTATGACACACAATCATCGAGGGATACGTATTGACCCATGATTTGCTCTGCATATTCGTGACTCTTGATTATGAAGCTCTACTTAACTGTATGACACATGATCATAGAGGGATACGTATTGGCCCATGATGAGTATGTGCAATGACACATGTGTGGAGTTTAAATATGAAAATTATGATATCTTGAGTTACTTTTACTTATGTGAAAGTTCATATGATTTGACAAGTTATGTTATATATTCTATGCTTTAAATATTTTCTCATACGAAAGAAAAGTGGTTATTTAAATGTTATATGCTATATGCACTCGTATTGTTCCCCTATATTGTATTTTTATTCCACTCACTGAGCAAATGATTGTTGCTCATAAAACCCATTTTAAATATTTTTTTCAGATACTCGTAAGTTCTCGAGTTGAGTCGAGCCGCTGGAGCGCTTTAATCCCCCTTCACTTTTGTTTTTGGAAGCATGCATGTGTAATAGATAGTCTTAGATATGTTGTAATTAAGTCTGTGGGGAACTTTTTGTAAGGTTGTATAAGACTTGATCCTGTGGGGTTATATGTGAGATGGTTTGTGAAAAAAAAATATGATGACAATATGCGAATGTTATATCTTATAGTTCTTTTTAAACTTTGATGAATATATATCCATCTTTTGTATGTGTGGGCTAATAACACAAGAAAGTAAGGGAGGGAGGTTTTGTCGATTTTATTTTAGGAATGGCTAAACGTAAATGAGATTATGATAATTGAAATTAGAACTTGGTCACGGAGTTGGGTGTGACAGATACGACATTTAGGGTTACTACAATTGACATGTGCACTGCAGTAGAGAGTGAGTTAGGGAGTTGAAACAAAAATTGAAAATTTTGACTTTTGACCGAAAAATCAGCAAGTTATCACTAAACCCCTCAATATCACTACCAGTGAGCAAACCAAGGAAGTTGTGTTGATCATCCGGAAAGGAATCATTAATAGCTCTACGAGTGTTAAGATTAATGTCCTATTCTGATAATTGGAGTCAGGAGAGGTGATCGGCTACCAAATTTTATGTTCCTCTTCGGTCTTTGATTTCTAAATCAAATTCTTCTAATAGAAGGATCCATCTGATGAGTCGAGGTTTGGCATCCTTTTTAGCCATCAAGTATCGGATGACTTGATGATCGGTATACACAATGATTTTGGAACCAACTAGGTAGGACCTAAATTTGTCCATTGCAAAAACGACTACTAAGAATTCTTTTTCAATTGTGGTATAATTAATTTGTGCTTCATCCAGGGTTTTGCTAGCATAATAAATTGCATGTTGCTTTTTATCCTTCCTCTGTCCCAATACTGCTCCCTCAGCTTGATCACTAGCATCACACATAATTTCAAAGGGCAAAGACCAATGGGGTGGTTGGATGATTGGGGTTGTTGTAAGAGCTCTTTTTAGGATTTCAAAGGCATTTAAACAATGTTCATCGAATATGAACTCTGCTTCTTTAGATAGGAGTTTTGTTAAAGGCCTTTCAAGAAGAGAATTTTTTTTTTATGAAACGTCAATAAAATCTTGCATGTCCAAGGAAACTTCTGATTCCCTTGATATTAGTTTTGTCTTGGCTTTATCAACTTCAATGCCCCCACCTGAAACAATATGTCCAAGGACTACTCCTTGTACCATGAAATGACATTTCTCCCAGTTCAACACTAGATTAGATTCGGCACACCTCTATAACACTTTTCCTAGATCTTGCGGCAAATTTCAAAGGAAGTTTCATACACTGAAAAGTTATCCATGAATACCTCCATTATTTCTTCGATATAATCAGAAAAGATTGACATCATGCATCTTTGAAAGCTTGCTGGACATGTAAAGAAGCATTCTCCTGTATGCAAAGGTTCCATAAGGACATGTAAAGATAGTATTTTTTTAATCATCTGGATGAATAGGAATTTGATGGAATCCAGAGAATCCATCTAGGTAGCAAAAGTAAGAATGGTTTGCAGACTTTCTAGCATCTGATCGATGAAAGGTAGTGGAAAATGGTCCTTTCGAGTGGTTTTGTTAAGCTTTCTAAAATCGATACACATCCTCCACCCAGTTACTGTTCATGTAGAAATGAGTTTGTTTGACTCTGTCTTCACTACAGTCATTCCACCCTTTTTTGGCACGACCTGCACGGGGCTCACCCACTGACTATCTGATATGGGATAGATAATTCCTGCATCAAAAAGTTTAAACACTTCTTTTTTCACTACTTCTTTCATTGCTATATTAAGCCTTCTTTGTCCTTCTATAGCAGGTTTATAATCCTTTTCCATATGAATGTGGTGCATGCAGATAGTAGGATTGATTCCTTTGAAATCGTCCAATGTATATACGATGACATGCTTGTAAGCTTTCAACTTGTCTAATAGCTGCTGAAGTTCATTTGTCTTTAAATTTGCATTGATGATCACTGGGTAAGTGAAATCTTCTCCTAAAAATTCATACTTGAGATTTTGAGGAAGTTTCTTTAACTCAGGCTTCGTTGGCTCTTTGAGCTAGACGGTTGCGCGAAATCTAGAGATTGAACCTCTAGTGAATTGTCGGAGTGTTGTGTCTTTGTCGAGAGCATATGACTTGTAAGAATACTTGCTTCTTCTTCTGTCCACAAAGATGATTCTTAAGCTTCAAGGGATACTTCCAAAGGGTCAGATATATGAATAACTGATGCCACTTTCTGTATTAATGGATCCACTTGCTCAGATTGAAAATGGTAATCTTCCATGTCTGGATAGTTGATAATATGATTCAATCGAAATTCAACTATGACATCACCTATTTGAAAAGTAAGGCGACCTTGTTTTACGTCTATTATTGCTCCAGCAGTAGCTAGAAAAGGCCTTCCCAAAAGAATGGGAGTTTGATTATCTTCATCCATATCTAAGATCATGAAGTCAGCTGGTATATAGAAATTCCATACTTTGATTGGTATATCTTTCAAAATTCCTTGTGGATTTTTTATAGATCGGTCTGCTAATTGGAGAGACATATTCGTGGGCTTAATATCATCATTTCGAGTTTTCTGCATAATGACAGAGGAATAACGCTCACAGAGGCGCCAAGATCACACAAAGCTCTTTGTATCCTTCTGTTTTCAATTTCACAAGGTATAGAGAAACTCCCAGGGTCTTTTAACTTCAAAGGCAATTTGTTTTGAATTACAGCGCTGGGTTCGACAGTTAATGCAACTGTTTCATTTTCTTGTATCCTTCTCTTCTTCGATAGAATGTCTTTAAGAAATTTTGCATATGTTGGCATTTCTTGTATGGCTTTCATTAATATAGAGTTTCTTTAAGATTTCTACAAACTTGCCGAATTGTTGTTCCTGTGGAGATTTCTCGAGGGCTTTATTGATTGGTATCCGAGCAGAGTAGGTAGAATGTTGATCACTAGGTAATCATACTAAATTTCTACTCGTTTTCCATCCTAATTCATGTGCATATAAGCCCTGAAATGTTCATATTCTGATAATTATGCCTAATCTACATGCATTTATCTTCCCAGCATAATATTATCCTACATTTGCATATTTGAGCAGGATAATATATTGATTTAGTTCTTATTTGTCTAGTTTTCATTTGGAAAGTTTGATGCTTGCTGTTCATGATGTTGTAGGACCAAATCAAGGATAAAAAGACAAGTATTGTTGCTGGAAAAGGAGGGAGACCACAAGTGTGCAGGATGCCCAAAAGGTTGCAAAAAGGAATCTTTTGGCAGAGAAAAAAGAAAGGAACATCGGACGGATGGCAAAATCAGATGGAATGGAAGGTTCTCATCAAGATTAAATGGTGATGACAATCTCCTATAAAAGGAGGATGTTGAGGAGCAAAAAGGGGATCTTCTCTCCTAGCCATTTTGGCTGGAGGCTGGAGTTCTTGCTGGAGTTGTAGAGTTGTTCTTCTTCTTTATGCTTAGGATATTTTTGGTTTTGTTCCTCATCTGCTTTGTATTGTTTTGATTATTTATGAGGAGCTAAATCTTAGCTCTCTTAGGATAGGATAGTAGTTTAATTTCTATTTATGAATGGATGATTGAACAACACTTTTGCCATTGATGTTAGTGCATTTCTGAATGTTTTCAAATCAGTTCTATGTTGATGTGAATCCTATTTTACAATGGCAACGGAGAAGTTGATGTTTGATTCTTTCTTGCTCAGAAATGAGTCAAGGGAATCATCACTTATTTTCTAGTTTTATCCTTGTTAAGATCTGAATACATCCTTTTACTTCTTGTTAATGTGAATCTCATCTTGTAATGACAGCTGAGAGGCTGATTCTAGATTCTCTTGATGTTTAGAAAAACCAAGAACATTAACAATTAGTTTCTGAATTTTGATTTCAATTGTGATTTCTGTTGAGTTGGTTTCCTGATTCTAAGTAATCCATGCTTAGAATGGATCCATTTACTTTTGTTGATGTGAATCTCGTATTGGAATGGCAGCGCCGAGGTTGATTTTAGATTCCCTTGTTGTTTAGAGATAAACCAAGAGCATCAACACTAGTTGTGAATTTGATTGTATTTATGCATTGAGCTAGAGGTTTCATGATAATTTAATATCAGTGGAAACCCTTGTTGAATCAACCTAACTAATATTCATATGAAAGTATGATACTTAGTTATAACTTTAATGCACTGTGAGAGCAGTCACTTAAAAATACCAAAAAGAGTTAACTTAGTTTAGGATTAATCTAGATTAGTTAATCTTTAGTTTAAAATCATTGTGGATACGACATTCGAGTTAACTACTTTGATCTTAGCACTTGCAGTCCAGTGAAGTGAGGAGTTTAGACCATATATCATTTACTTGCATTTTCAATTTTGTGCTACAAATCAGTCAATTAATCACACTCCACATAATTCACAACAAGTTTTTGGTGTCATTGCCGGGGATTTGAGGCTGATTAGATTCACTTTCTATAGTTTATATTAGTCTACTTTTCAGTTGTTATTTTCTTTTCTTTTGATTATATTTTGTTTATATTTGCCTTTGCTTTTTCTTATACCATCGCTGTTTATATCACATTCCATTGTTTATATTCAGTCCTATTTTTGTCTATCATTTTCCTGATTAGATTAGTCCTTTTTGTAATTTTCTTTTGTTGTTATCAATCTTATCTTAATCTCCATTCCATTTCATGTTTACACCTACTTTTGATATCATTGCACTTAATCTCATTGTATGACAAGTTTATAGTGCAGAAAATTCTAAATTTGATTTCTGAGATAGATTAAGTACATGATGGATATGAGTTGGCAGTCTTGGCCCCAGGACTATTATCAATCTAGTGAAATGTCAATCAACCAGGATGAATGGAATTCTATAGTTGAAAATATCGTGTTCAAAACTCTTTAGAAATACGATTTTGATGTTGGAGAATCATCACAAGTTCACTGAAATCAAGGATCATCACAATTTCAGCAGCCTTCTAATGTTTACATGTATCCCTCACATGGTCATGAAAGTTCAAATTACTGGAATCGTGAGGAAGACTTCTCAACTAGTAGTCATTATGTTTCGAATTACTGGAATCATGAGCAAGACTTGTTAAGCAGCAATCCTTATGTTTATGGCTCACAAAATCATTTGTATTACCATCACAATCAAGGTCAAGTGTCAGATCTTCAGGTTGGAACCATGGATATTTCAGAAGATTAACAAACACTTTATCAATCTACAGAAGAGTCAAAACTGGATATTATGTTAAAGAAATTAATCGGGAAGCAAGATGCAATCTTGGAAGAGCGAGATGCGTACCATAAGGAGCAAGATGCATACCAAAAGGAGCAAGATGCATTCCAAGAGAAGCAAAATGCAATCTGGAACAAGCTACGTATGGTAGCAGATGCTCTTGAAGCTCAACTCCAACTCTTGGAGGCTAAACTTTGTCTATAGTTCAGTCAAGAAACCTCACAAACCCAATCTGCCTATCCAAAAGAAGAAATTCAGGAAATGAAGATGTGAATTGAGAAAGAGATGAATGAAGAAAAAGTAGTAATCATGGAGGCTGAAGTTGAAAAGGAATCTGTCACAATTAAAGCACAAGCCAAGAAACAAGATGAAGTTGCTGAAGTTATTGAAAAAGCTACTCCAATGATACCAGCAATGACTCACATTGAAGACCCACTCATAAGGTTCCCATCCATTGAAGATAAAATTCTGAAAGGTTCATGTTTTGATTCTTTGAAGAAACTATTAGATACCTCCACTAGTTTGCTTTCAGATTGTCCACAAGTAACAAGTACCTTCACATTTGATGAAAAGAGCAACTCAATTCACTCATTGTCTACCCCTGAAGATGAGTTACTCTCTGCACCCAACTGTCCAGAAGTTCAACTTGAAGCAATTTGCTCCACAAACCAGCATGGGATGCTATTAGTTGAAGAATGTCAACATCTTATAGTCAAAGATGAAGAAACACCAAAAGAGAAGAAGTGACCTAAACTTGAAGCAAGCACTAATTCATTTGAAGTCATTCAAAGTTCCAAAGTCTCACCCATGTCATTATCCATTAGGCAACAAGATATGACAGCAAAGCCACATGATGAGACTGAAATGACCAAGGAGGATACAAAAGTAGGAGAAATTTCTTTCCAAATAGAGGAGGCTATAGCAGAATTCAAATTTGTAGAAGGAATGAAATAATCAATTAAGGAAGATCAATGTTTACCTACTGAAAGTTGGGACCAAGAGCTCAAAGATCTTCCAACAATGATGCATTTAAAGAGGCCATTAAAGAAATGGTTGCTTAAACAAGATAGTGACCCAGGGGATTCCGATGTCATACATGAGGATTCTAGGAATGAGAAGCTAGTAGACTTCTGGTACAATGAAGGAGGAATACATCAAACTGAAAAACAAAGGTCAATCATTGGCAAACTAAGAGATCCATACTTGATTAGTGAAGCTGTCCACATATTAAGATCTCTACTTGATCACATCATACTATTTAAACCTCCTTGACATCAAGAGTTGTAACAATGTCTAGCCTAAGACATTAAAGTAGGGCGCTTCTTGGGAGGAAACCCAAGCCTTTTACATATAATATCCTTTTGTTTTTGCAGGAATAAATTAGAGCGGGACATCTTCTACCACTGAATTAAATTCAGCTCAGGGAGTACTCTTGACTCATATCTTTGATTTTTCACTGAAATGCATTTGATAACTGATTATCTTAATTATCCTTACTTAGCTCATGTTATGATCATCATAATGATAACTATGATTTCTTGTTCATATGAGTTGTCCAAATCAAACTTTGCCAAATTTCGGTGAATATCTTAACCCTTACTGAATTTTATTGATTGTTAGATTGATCGTTCTCCAATTAATTGCATATTTGAGTCAATACCTGGAAGAGTTGATCATGATTTCATTCTATTAACCATTCTTGATGTCAAATTCTGAAATGATATAACCAAAGAAGAAGTGGAGCAAGACATGCCTACCTCTCATTTCAAAGTTGAACACCCACCCAACCCTCTCCCTTGCTTGGATGATTCATCACTGAGGACAGTGCTGATGATAAGCTTAGGGAGGAACTTGATATTTTTCTGAACTCAATTATCATGTTTTAGCTCTATTTATGTCTATAGCCATGTTATCACTATTATCATTGTACCAAATAGAGTTGAGGTAAAATACGAGTGTCACCACGTGAGGTAGTGAGATTGTTTTTAGCACTAATTTTTGCTGCAAAAAATTCTAACAATGTCAATAGCAAAGGAGAAGGAGCTTAATCTTAGAAACAAAAAGATTGATCAGACAAGAATGATAGAAGTCATGACACAACATTTTCAACATCTTGAACATATGATTACTGAAATTAATGACAACGCCTAGAGTTGACTTGCAGGGTAAGTATCAAGTGAGTTCTACTTTCAATGTTACTGACTTGTCTCCTTTTGATTTTAATTTAGATTCGAGGACGAATCCTTTTGAAGAGGAGGGGAATGATATGAACTAGGAAGCTTCGATAAACGCAACCGATGGAAATATAGGATGTTCGAGTAAAGTTTGATGATCAAGATAGTACTATGGATCTTCCAGATGAAGAAACTAAATATAATCAAGAATTCTTACGCCCACTAACAAGATCAAGAGAAAAATAACTTCAGAAGACAATAGAAAATCATTTACAAATCAGATCCAACTTCTTAATGTGTTACAAATTGGGCCGCATGAAGAGTCAGCATAATTTGGTCCAAATAAATCATGGTTTAATCATATTTATTTGGAATTTTTGGAATTAATTATATATGGAAATTCTGCTAAGAGTTGCAATAGAAATTCCTTTAGTTATTTTCGGAAACTAGTTACCATGCTTGTAGGCTATGTTAGGCCTTTTTTCTTCCACCCCAAATTCAGGCTCCTAGGGCCTATAAATACTGATGTTTACTGTTATTTCAGACATCTTTGAATCTATGAAAATTTGTCTTAATTTCTTTTGCTATGTGGGAACTCTTGCAACCCGTTCTTCGGGAACTTTCGTTGTTAATTACAAGGTTTGTAATCTTGTGATTAAAACCATATATGTATAGTATCGATTGCTTGGTTCATTGTAATTTTGAGGTTGATATTTTGCTACTAGAAAATTTGTTTTATCTCGTTTCTTTGATTATCATATGTTGTTCCGGTCACTCAAGGCATTGTTCTTGAGCATCGTATCAGTTAAAGTCACTATGAAAAGAAGAAATGCCTAATATGAGTTTGTGCGCAAACAAATATACATTTTTAATTTTAGTCACACATTGGATTAAGTTATGAAACTCCAATGCTAGGTCGTTACCCGTAAGTAACGCGCTGTACAGCTCGGGTACAGTGATAAGAGAGCAAGAGCCGCTGCATCCTCGCCTGAATGCAGTGTTAAATGAGCAAGGGCTACCGCACTCTAATGGACGGAGGCGGTTAAAGAAGCTAGTTCATGAGACTAAGGTCAGATTAGGTTCTTGGAACATTGGGACATTGAATGGGAAGCGCCTCGAGGTGGCACAAGTAATGGACCAGCGTAAGATTAGTATCTTATGCTTGCAAGAAACTAGATGGGTAGGAGAGGGAAGTAAAGAGATTAGGTTAAATGGTTCCAAACTTTGGTACGCAGGTAAGGTAAATGGAAGGAATGGTGTTGGTATTATCGCGGATGCAGAATGGAGGAAGAATGTTGTGGAAGTTAAAAGGATTGAGGATCGAATCATATCCGTGAAAGTAATTGTTGGAAATGAGACTATGAACATTATTAGTGCATATGCACCCCAAGTAGGAGCAGAATCACATCTCAAGGAGAAGTTTTGGGCAGATATGGAGGGTTTGATTGAAAGTATACCAACAACCGAGAAAGTTTATATTGGGGGAGACCTTAATGGACATGTTGGTAAAGAGGCAGGACCACATGCAAGGGTTCACGGTGGTTTTGGTTTTGGGGAGCTGAATGAGGAAGGACAAACTATTATTGATTTTTCTTTAGCATACGACCTTAAGATTATCAACACTTGTTTTAGAAAGAGAGAGGAACATTTAATCACATACAAAAGTGGAACTCATAGGTCTCAAATCAATTTTTTCTTGATAAGAAATACTGATAAAAGACGTACTAATTGCAAAGTAATTCCTGGGCATGGGGTGACTACACAACATAGATTGTTAGTTCTTGATATGCAAATAAAATGTATAAAACCAAAATCCCGAACAGTTTTTGATCGAAAGATCAAGTGGTGGCAGTTAAAGGGGGAGAAGCGAGAGACTTTTAGAAGTAAGTTATTAGAGGAAAGTGTGTGGGAGTTAGAAGGAGATGCTAGTATCATGTGGAAGAATGTGGCAAAAAAGGTTGAAATGGTTGCTAAAGCCATTTTAGGAGAATCAAAAGGTTTTGGACCACGAGATAAGGAGACTTGGTGGTGGAATGAGGAGGTCCAAGAAAAGGTGCGTAATAAGAAGAATTGTTTTAAGGCGATACACTTGGACAATAGTTCTGACAATTGGGAAAAGTATCGTTTGGCGAAAAGGGAGGCTAAGAAGGCAGTTAGTGATGCTCGTGCTAAAGCATATGAGGGGTTTTATAAGGAGTTAGGGACAAAGGCGGGTGAACAAAGGATTTACAAGATTGCAAGGAATAAAGAGAAGGAGTCGAGAGATTTGGATCAAGTAAGATGCATAAAAAATGAAGTTGGCAAGGTTTTAGTTACTGAAGGAGATATTAAGAACAGATGGGAAGAGTATTTCTATAAGCTATTTAATGATGGATGTGAAGGTTCTCGTTGTGATTTGGAGGACTTGACAGTTAGCGAATGTGAGCTTAATAGGTCATTTTATCGTAGAATTAGAGTCTCGGAGGTTAGCGAAGCTCTTAAGAAAATGGAGAATGGTAAAGCCGTTGGACCGGATGGTATACCGATTGAAGTTTGGAAATGTTTAGGAGAAAAAGGTGTGTTGTGGTTATGTAAACTATTTAATGAGATTTTACGGTCGAAAAAGATGCCTGATGATTGGAGATTAAGTACATTAGTTCCTATTTAAAAAAATAAAGGGGATATTCAGAATTGTGCAAATTATAGAGGGATTAAACTTATGAGTCACACTATGAAATTATGGGAAAAAGTGATTGAGCATAGATTGAGAATGGAGACTAGTATTTCTGAGAGACAATTTGGGTTCATGCCAGGAAGATCCACTACAGAGGCGATTTATTTACTAAGGGGGATGATGGAGAAGTATCAAAGTAGGAGAAGAGACTTACATATGGCTTTCATTGACTTAGAGAAGGCGTATGATCGGGTACCAAGGGATGTACTTTGGAAAGCCTTGCAAAAGAAGAGGGTGAATGTTGCCTACATTAAGGTAATACAAGATATGTACGATGGGGCATTCACTAGGGTTAGGACACCCGGAGGTGAGACAAATGAATTTCCTATAGGAATTAGCCTAGATCAAGGATCAGCTTTAAGCCCGTATCTATTTAACTTAGTTATCGATGCTATAACCGAGAGTATCACAGAGGAGGTACCTAAGTGCATGCTATTTGCGGATGATATAGTACTTTTAGAGGATTCAAGAGAAGAGATTAATACAAAATTGGAAATATGGAGAAATACGTTGGAGTCAAAGGGTTTTCGTTTACGTAGGAATAAAACAGAATATATGCATAGCAATTTCACAAATAAACAACTTAGAGACGATTTGAAAGTTAGGTTAGGGGAGGATATAATTCCTCAAGTGACAAAGTTTAAATATTTAGGATCAATTGTAAGACAAGATGGTGAGATCGATGACGATGTTAATCATAGAATTCAAGCTGGTTGGTGTAAGTGGAGGAAAGCCACTGGAGTTCTTTGTGATAGAAAAATACCCAATAAAGTTAAAGGAAAATTCTATCGTACTGCTATAAGGCCAGCAGTGTTATATGGTAGTGAATGTTGGGCTATGAAGGGACAACATGAACGTAAAGTGGGGGTAGTCGAAATGAGGATGTTGAGATGGATGTGTGGTCATACAAGATTAGATAAGATTAGGAATGACCATATACGTGAACGAGTCGGAGTGGCTCCTATTAGTGAGAAAATGGTAGAGAATCGTTTGAGATGGTTTGGTCATGTTCAGAGAAGACCATTAGATGCGCCAGTAAGAAGAGTAGATCAAATAATCTGGAGTCCGATTAAAAGAGGGAGAGGGAGGCCAAGGCGGACACTTGGCGAACTAATAGAGCAAGATCTATTGGTGAATAATATACCGAAAGGCTTGGTTACTAATAGAGCGGAATGGCGTCGTATGATCCATGTAGCCGACCCCACCTAGTGGGATAAGGCTTTGTTGTTGTTGTTGTTGTTGTTGTATTGGATTAAGTTATGAATTTAATCCAATTGTAACATTGATTTTTTTTTTCAGGTAATGCTTTAAGGCAAAGTGCACACCTAAAGGTAAGGGGTTGTGCATAAATAAGTATTGAGGATAAAACATTCATATTTGAATGAAGGTGTACCTAACACTTATCCTTTATATTTGAGTATAGATCTCAATTTCTCTCTCATCCAACATCTTTTGTCTGTCTTTTAGGTGGAAGATTCAGTGGAAGATATGTTCCCAAATATTTACCTCAACATAAATTCTTTTGGGAGGTGAGATAATGTATCTTACTAATATAATGGTGTAGTCCATTTTGATATTATATATAAGCAATGCACTAGATGCATTATAATTCCATAGATGCGTTAATCACCTCATTGCTTCCTATTGTTTCGATCCCTAGGGATCAATCCACACGAGGGAGTGTTGTGTTTGACACAACTCCAACAAAAGGTAATATGAGCTAAATCATTTTGTGTTACATATTTGATAATCACGATTCAACTCTTTATTTTTCTTTCTATTAGACGGCATGTTTGAAACTACTAATAATATGTTATGACTCTCTATAACTATGTTGATTTTGACCGTCAAGTTTTTTTCTCTTTCTTTTGTCAATTTTCAGATTGTTATAGTAGAAGAAATGCTTGATAGGGAGCCTGTGGCATATCAAGATGAGAAGAAAGTATTTCATGGAGCAGCTCGTCTAGAATCTAATGGCGGGATAATGATCTCTAGATGATTTCAAAGAAAGTGTTTCTTAATGCTTTTACTACAAAGGCTTCTAAGCATGTTTTCTTTAATATACACTTTTGTAATTGTAATTTTAGATACCTCAACTGAATGAAAGTATAATTTTTTTTGGACAATATGGATGTGTAACATTTTTTATTTATAGTATGTATATATAGCTATGTATATGGTTCAAGGATCAATCATGTCAATAATAATAGCTATTTTGGCATTAGAAAGTTTAGTTACTATAATTGCTATAGAATATCTTTTTTAGAAAAACATGTTGCTACAGCTACGCTTATAGAATTTCCTTATATATTTAGTGTAACGACCTGAAAATCCACTCTAAAAGTTTTGGGCATTTAGGGCAATTTCACGTCGTTAGTCCTTCGCCATACATCATTTAATAGCGGAAGACTTGATAATTTAGCGAAATCATAATAAATAAAAATTTTCTATTAATCATATCATAACTGATACTTCAAAAGATATTAAATGCCTAAACCTTCGGTACATCATTAACCTTAATGTTGAAATGGAATCTTAGAACTTATTTAACCCTAATCATGTGCAACACTTCATCATGAGCTTGAGCCGCCATCCATCATTTAATCTTAGTTACCTGTACGGACTAGAGTGCAGGATTTCCCAGTTAGAATATGTAAAGGTCGTGTATGTCATGCCATCCTATCACATGATACTACATGCAATGCATCATCATCATATAACAATAACATATGAACATGCATGCCATGAACTATATCATAAACCTTACATGACATTACATCATACTTATATTCATTCTTCATATAGCATTCATGAACATAAACATAATATCATACCTGATTAACTTCATATCCATCATCTGCAAGTATCATCCAATAATAATATATATTCATATCATTCATAACATACATGATATAACATATCATTTTTTCTCACTTTCATTATCATGTACATCCTAGGAGTTTCTTCATAACTCCTTAATTCTTACTTCTTGACTTCTTTCATACTTTACATCTCCTCACATTTGCTTTATAACCCTTTGGATCTTATTTCACTCTTCTTTTCTTTCCTTATTATGTCATCCATTATTTGTTATCTTCATCATTCACCTTTATCACATAATACCATCTTGACTTTCATTACATATCATAAGTCATACTTAGGAACACACACATTATAAAAGTAAGAGACTTTATTTCTAGTCATCTTTAGGAATACACACACTTTATGATGAGGGACATTGTTCCTTGGAAAGTACATACACAGATGCAAAATTTTACTTCTCGGGCTTAGGTCCCCTTGAAATACATACATACGTGTAGGGCTTTACTCTTTACTTCATCTTCATCATCTTTACTTCATCATCATCATCATCATCTTAACCTTCATTCTTTGTTATAAGATACTTTGAAGTTAACTTCACTTTCATTCTTACTTTATCTTATAACATCTTTGATCTTAACATAGTTGAAAGAATCACATCACATCATCACATTGGCTAGCTAGGCCACATTCTTAAAAACACGCACATCATAATAGTGAAGGACTTTATTCCAAGAAATATGCACACTATAATAGTGAGGGACTTTATTTCGAAGAATACACACATTATAATAGTGAGGGACTCTATTCCAGGGAATACACACACTTTCTAGTGAGGGACTTTGTTCCCTGAGAAGCACATACACAAATGCAAGACTTTACTTCGCGGGTTTAGATCCTCTTAAAGTACATACATAGGCGCAGGACTTTGCTTCTCACCATTGATGAGTGAAGGATATTCTTCAACTATATAAGTGCATTATGCTTTGTAATATAACAATCATTTCATATCAATCATTCTTCATCTTTTAGCCTAATTACGTGTATCTAGATATCATACACAATCAATACACAACAATATATAGCATATATACATAAGAAAATAGGTTTAAAACGTCAAAAAAACCATTTTCCAGCGTCACAGCCATGACCAGAAATGTCATGGCCATGCCTAGTATTGTCATGGCCTTGCCTGGCACTGCATGGCCGTGCCCAGATGTGTCACAGCTGTGCCCATCTTTGTCATGGTCGTGCCCGCCTCAGCCTTTCCCAGAGCCAAATTTCAGCTATCATTCTCGCTCACGGTCGTGACCAAGTTGGTCACGGCAGCTCTTCGCCTTCTCACGGCTGTGAGGAGAGTGTCACGGGCGTGACAGAGCTGCTCAATCAAGACCGTTCCTAGGGTTGGCACGGTCGTGCCGGCGTACTGAAATCCCAATTTTCAACCCGAAAATCTCGACTTTTGAGATCAAAACTCTAATAAAAATAATCTAAAAGATCATAAATATTTCAAACATAATCACTTAGCATCTATGCATACAAAACACATTAAAACATGAAATTTTCATTCATTAAAAAGATTTAGGGCTTTTTCCTAGAAATTCATACAACTAACAGAATCTATTCTCTGCATAGTATTCTGGCAGTAGTCACTAAAATATTAATAAATTAACTTATCCTAGTTCTTTTCAGATGATTCAAATTTTCACAGAAATACAACACAAACATTTAACTTGTGAATAAATTTCAAACCCTAATTCAATATTTCCAATTTATTATATTTTTTCCAATTTAGTCTTGATGTTACCCGAGACATCATGACAGTAGTCCGATGTTTGGATCACAACTATTTGTATACATCTCCAAATCATATGAAACTAATTTATGTAGAAACTAGACTTTGAGAGCTTCCATCCATATAATTACTACACACGAATTTAACAGATTATGCAACATAAATCATGCAACCTTCATTCATGCAATCTTTATTTATGCAACTCTCGATCAAAATCCCTATCAAGAACAGGGTGTTATTGAGACTCTCAATCCAAACAAAACATCATTGATAGAGGAGAGAGGGGTTTGGATCTCCTTTACATAGCTTTTGATTTTAGATCTAAAACCTCTTTTTTTCTAATCATCGTGTATCCTTCTTCATCATCTAGAAGCCTCTAGGTCTTCTTGTCATTTTCCTAGAAATCTTGATCTTCTCTTTCTTGATCTTAAAACATAGCCACCATGAAGAATAGGACTCTACATCTCCTAGCCTTAGCCTTTTCTAGGTGAAGTGTAATACCCTAAATTCTCATTAAAGGGTAAATTGGACTTTTTGTCCAATCCCTCATGATTTCTCCTATATAAGGCCTCTTTTCTCTCTCTTTATCTCTTTAATCCACATCTTGGCAGTTAGGGCAGGAAGGAGAAAAAGAAGAACAGGGAGAAGGAAGAAGAGAAAGAAAGAGGAGAAGTGTCACGACCCCGATTTAACCCTTGAGTTAAACCAGAGTTCGCGACTCATTACGGACAATCAAATAAAATTATGAAGAAATGCGAAAACGTGATGTAATTTACTCTTCTTTTATAACATAAGAATAAAAGTATATCATTAAATAAATTACACAATATGTGATCATTTCAGAGCAAATTGATATTCCTTAAGTCATACATTTGACAAAATGACTTTATTTTCAATACAATTTATTTTGACATAAGTAGTAAACACGACTACCTCTCTCGACATCTTAATAGAAAGATATGAGAGACATAAATCCTCTCATCATACCACCAAGGATGTTATAGAATCCTTTTACGACTATCACCTCGCACAATCCCCAACGAGCTATATGAATATGAAACAATATTATGAGCAAAAATAGCTCAGTAAGTTTAACTCATAAGCTATGTCCTACCATCTAATTAATTCAGAGGGACATGCAAAGATATGAAATAATTATAATAACACAATCAATGATTTCATATAGTTGAAAATAATATATACAATTTTCTAATCAAAATCATCACACTCCAATTGCATCAATATCCATCAAATCATATCAAACAGATGTATGCAAATGCAACACTCTCAGATAAACACAAGGATCACCAACTAGCCAGTGATCGGTACGTGGACTCTAGAGATGGCTCCCATTGTGATCAGCGATGTAGCACTTCGCTTCATTCTACCTCATCCCTTTCGGGGAACAAATCATATAGCGATAAGTGGACTCTAAAGGTGGCCTCTACGGATTCTAAAGGTGGCCCCCATCATGACTACTCATGATGTGGCACTTAGCTCCAGTCTATCTCATCCGATTATTGGAGAGCAGAATGATGGATTGGACTCTAGAGATGGCTCTTATCGTGATCAGCGATGTAGCACTTAGCTCCAACCATCAACATGCAATGCAGGCAGATGCAGATTCATGATTCATCATATAACAATTATGTCTCAATATCAGAAGATGAATCATATCAAATACCATTTCAAACGGATCAAGATTGCACTGCTCGTAATCCATTCATCTCATATCGCATATGCTTTTTCAATGTGCAATCATACAATCATTCAGATATACTTTTCATAATTGCATTTCTCAAAATTAATTCTTAACATATCCAAAACATATTCAATAATATAATAATCAATGTCACAACAAATTTAAAAGAGGTGAATACATAGAGTAGGAGAAACCAACTTACCTATAGGAGCTACCAAAAGATTTTTTCTTTCCTTTTTCACTACTTTACTCTTCTACTCCTATACAATAATAATAAGAAACACATCACTCCGATGATCTGAACACTAGCCTATCACACATGAAACATAATTAATTGAAGTGGCACATGACCCATAAGTATTTACTCTTATAACTTAAGTAACTATTTATTACAAGAGTTGGCCTACTATTAAGACAGATTGTATACATAATAAAAGAAAATTCATATCTGCTTGAATTGATAACAAAATTTGTTCATTCTAATTTTGCTTACTTGTTGGGTACTAATATTAATCTATAAAAGTTTCAATTCTTAATTCATTTTGATTTGTTCACAGGAAAATCAAGATTCAGTTTAACTTCCAAGGTGTTTCCTTGACAGATTGAGTGACCTTAATTGTACTATTTATATAAAATAAGATACATTTTATAGTTGGATAACTTAAATATATATATACGTAGACTTCATAATATGCAACCCATAAAATTCCTTGAATTTATATCCATATGTACTGAGCACAATAAATTTAACAAATACAAGCACAATCTGCTCTATGTTTCATCCTGACAGACTGAGTGAGGGTCGGTAAAACATTTATAACGTTCTCTATAGATATCATTTTCAAGTTATTAAAATTTTCAATGAAACCTACCCTCAGTATCTATAACACCTTCAATTATTACATATTTCCATGACATATTGGATTTGATCCATAATTTATAAATCAGGTAACAGTTTCGGAAGACAGAGCGATAGTACCTTAAAGATATGAACATAACTTTCTCTATGGACATCATATTAACTTGATTCCAAATCTCAATGTAAGTAGACTCAGATAGGATACTTCGTTGTGAATTTCATAATTTTTGAAGAAGGCTTGATGAATAAACAATGATCATGAAAAGACCCATTAGCTTAGGTTATAGAATTTCCTCCGTCCTCCAAAGAAAGGATCAAGATCTGATAATTGAGGTGTCATTTATAAACATGTAATGAAGACAGGAGGAATTATTTCAGATTTTTATCACATAAGAAAGGCGGTTGGAAAAATCAACTAAGCATGAGGTAGCAAGCTGCTAGCTTGTTGGCAAGTTGCATGTGAGCAATTCTTTATCCAATAGAATTTTGACATCCTATTAATGGACAATAATTATTCATTTATTAAGCATATATTATCAGAATATAACCCAAATAATTATTCATCTAGGTGCCACTTGGCAACATTTGATTGGTTCTTGAGATTTAATATACATGTTAGTAACCATATGCATACATAATGATATGAGTATATGCTTCAGCTTAGCATGTCTATTATTTTTATTTTAATCCTTTATTTAAATTAAACAAAATTTTAGAAACTTAATAAGTGACATTACAACGTTATATCATATCATTCATCAATCATTAGTTATAATATTAAAACATATAATGATATATGAATTGGATTTGGGATATTACATTCTACCCCTCTTAAAATAAAATTCGTCCTCAAAATTTAACATATCTCCTTGTTCAAAACAATACGAATAATTATCACACATGCTTTGTTTGATGTCCTAGATTGCTTTCCATAGAATATACGATAGTCAAATAACTCCATATCAAAGAACTTATTCTATTTGGTTTAGAATGTGATTATGTTTTCCTTCATATAGTGTTCCCTCATAAAGCTTCATTGTGGCGACACAAGTATCATTTCTCATCATGCAAAAGATTATATAGAAAGTGTAGGGTTGGGGACAAAAATTAGTCAAGTAAGATTTGATAAAGTTTTTTTGCATCTTCCCGGATCATCAGAATTGATTTTCTTTGAAAATAAATTATCTAATCCACATCATATACTCTATTTGACATTTTCATTCATTACAGTTTATTTTCATTTTTCTTTTCATTATAGATATCTCATTATTTTATTCATGCCTACAAAACTTAGGTGTATTATTATTATTATTATTATTATTATTATTATTATTATTATTATTATTATTATTATTATTATTATTATTATTATTATTATTTTCTAGTCTGGATAAAGTTCGAATAGAAGATAATTGCAATAGTTATAAGCGTAAAATGCTGAATCTGAGAGTTAATGAAATCGTAACTTATGCCTAGTCCAGATAATAGCAAAAGTGTCAAATTCACATGAATCAATTATAACGTTAACGAGAGGATGTTGCATTAAATAAGGAACCATCACCTATTTTTGTGACTATAAGTCAAAAACTATGTTTTACTGTCCATGCGAATTAAGGAGAGGGAGTGAGCAACAATGAAATTAGTATATATGATTTTTATTTGTTGGTTTGTAACAATTGAATGTTGGTTCGAGTTCGCGATCGATGATTGAAAAGGTGTCTCCTTTCAATCATTCTTTCGCTAGGCTCTCAACCAACACTCCAATCAAGCTATCGAATGATGACCAGAGGCGGCCACACTCCAATACATCTTTCGATAAACTTTCTAACTCATTTTTTAAACTCTCAAGGTTGGTTGACATAATAAGGTCCACAATGAAAAATCATTAATAACCCATAGAAGAATTACAACGTTGATTCCATCAATCAATTATTCTAAGTGAGATGAACCAAGTAAGGACGAACTAAGGATCAATTGTAAATTGATGCTCAAAGATGGTAACTTTGGATCGATAACAATTATTCAATGATCATTGATGATTCCAAAATTTGTATTTACATATGGTGATTCAATCACTCAGGCAATGTGAGATGTGACAAACAAAGAAGAACTAAAAATCCATACTCGAAGATTGAATTGTGATCAATAGTGATCAATAAAAAATCAATAGTGACTTCAAAATCCTTACTGATGAGTGGGAAGTTGACAATGATTCTGATATCAATTATAGTAATTTGAGAATTCATAATGCTTTGAAAAATAGTAATAATGGTTCTCATCTACTATTGGTAATTTATTGAATAACAAATTCGAACCATACCAAGTAAGCATCTCTTTTTTTTCAACACTAAATAAATTTCATAGTTAGTTCTTTAACAATTTATACCTAATTTAGTGATGTTAGTTTTTGTCTTTCGCACAGATGTTTACAATTCCTTAAAATATAGACATCACATATTGTCACAATAAATTTTTTTCCCTTACTAATTGTTCCCACCAAATTCCCCTTAGCACACAACCTTATTCCTTTTCAATGTTTTCAAACCTAGAAATGACAATTCGTAGTCATCCCTACACACATTTAACAATGATGAATCCAAGCTTGTATTACACAAGTATTTTCATATTATTTGACAGATTCCCTAAGTTGGACTTCATACTATTTAGGATAACAATACTATACCTATCTTTTGTTCCTACTTTCTTCTATGTACATCTAATTGAAATGTGTCCCAACTTTACAAAATATAAACTCAAGAGTCTATTCATATGGAGGTCATTCAAATTTTTAAATAACCAAAATTACATGGAAACATGTCAAAAGGTAGGGTGCTCAAATTCTTATTGCTTGATATTTCTTTTCTAATTCGAATGTCAACGATATAAAACATACCATTTGATTATCAAACATGTGAATATATCTTTTAATTTTAATTGTAATAGTATAAATGATGGACTAAAGTACCCTCTTTGTCTAAAAGTATTTACCATAAAACACAATGTCTAATACAACTACGGACCTTGCAACATGTCATCTTAAGATATTAGCCTTTCTTTAACTTACACATGTGTAACGATCTAAAATATGAATTAGTTGTGCTCTATATAGTAGGACCTCATTCAAATCAATGGTTTTGCTAATACATAGTCATACTTAATTTATTTGATTCATGTTTTTTTTTTCAAAATGTATACAAGAAGCATATCAAGTCCATTGGAGAACTAAATGATAACATTTGATCAGAATGACTCAGGTATCTCAATTGATCTTGTTTATCGAGGCATGATTTATCTTTCTTATGACCATCATGACCCATCAGTATATGGTTAAGCCAAAACACAGATAGTGAAATTGAGGAGTGTAGTGATAACTTGTTGATTTTGTAGTCAAATTTGAGATTTTTAAATTTTTTATTTAACTCCCTAACTCACTCTCTACTGCAAGTGTACAGGTCAATTGTAATAGACTCAAATGTCGTATCCATAGTGATTTGAAGCCAATGACTCCCTAAAACAATCTAGACTAGCCCTAACTTAAGTGACAAATTCATGAAATTAAAGGAAAGTGAAAACAGATTTTTTATTATGGCAAAATGATAACTATTTTTTTACTTTTGGAAATTTATCTAAACTGAATTATAAATGCTAAACTAAGGGTTAAAAGGGTTTATCTATCAATGAGGAAGGTTCTCCTAGGAATTGGGGTTCATCTAGTTCAATTATGGATGGAATGGAACAAGTTATCAATACATGTCACTTCTAACTCAACTTGGAAATGGACTGTTATCACAGCATAATAAACCAGAACCAACTATCATATTCCCACATGATTAATTAGCTAAGTTGAATGAGAAAAGAATCCCTACTGATATCAAATTAACATTAAGCAAAAATTTTAGAACCTCAATGATATTGCCCTTTCTTTTCAGATTTTATCAATTTCAGATTGGCATTACAATTCAACTCACATTCATGCATCAACTAATTAGAAAAATAATGAATCCAATCCTAATACTAATGTTTCTGGGTTTATCTCTAAACATCAAGGGGATTTTAAATCAGCCTCTCAGATGAAAATTGAAATGAATCCACATTAGTCTTAATCAATTGGATAAAATCAGCACATATTACACATTGGAATTCATCACATGCCATTGCTTCTTGGTCCATGTCTGAACAAGAAGGAAATCAGGATTTAACCTTTCAGTTGCCTATAAGATTGGGATTCCACAATGACAAGCAGATTCCATAAAAATCAAAACTCAAAATTCAAAACAGATTTCACCAATAACATGTTTTCACAGATTTAACTCAAAGATGTTATCGTTGCCTCTTAATACATTTCTGAATAAGAAGAACCCACATAATCTACTTCTCAGCAGCCAATGGAATGAGGGGTTTTACAATGATATCAAATTTCATGAATCAGAAATCAGAAATGCAATTCAGATACCAGAATAGATAAAAATCAGATTCCTAATAAAGATTTGGACCTAGAACTTGTCATTGGTTCTTGATTCATTTCTGAATAAAGAACATATCATAAAACAACCTCTCAGTTGTAAATGCAAGAAAGATCTTACAATGTCAAGAATAGGACATGATCAAATGAGTTCAGAATGCAAAATCAGGAATCAAAAAATTAGAAATCAGTGCAGGAAATCAAAAATGTCCATAATCCATCCACAACTAAACTAGATTACTATCCTATCCTAGGAGAAATAGGATTTAGCTCCTCATAATTATAAAGTTTGATACAAAAGAAAGATAAACTGATACAAATCATCCTGAATTGAAGGCTGTCGACAGGAATCAGGATTGCAGAAACTTCAGCTCCTTTCCTTGCTTCCTTCCTGCTCAAACCCTTGCAATGGCCAGCCCCCCTTTTTCCTTCTGGTTTCTCAGCTTATATATGTCCTCTCCTCACCCTTGGATGTAGATGAGAAGGTTCCATTCCTCTGTCATTATGCCAAGTGTCTTGGTCCGGAAAATATCATCAGTGCCAACTTTTTGGACAACCAAAAAGCAAGTGGCCCCCCTACTTTTCCAGCTTTATGCAGCCGTCTTTTCCCTGCTAGAAAGGCCAAAATAGTAAGCATCAAAGTCCTTGAATAGGATTTAAACAAATAAGGATTAGGACAATAACAAATATCAGCTCAATTATCAAATGGGATTTGGTGTTGTGCAGGAATGAAATTCTTAATTAAAAATGATAACTTTGAAGCCCGGAATGATAACTTTGCATATAACATGAAAATTGTCCAAATATGAGTGGTTCAAAGCATTGAAGGCATCAAAGGGATAAGGGTGACAAGTGAATGAGGTCATAAATCAAGTGCGGATAAGATTTCATAGGAATGATAATTTTGGTACCCCGGAATGATAACTTTGGCCATAAAATGATAACTTGTTGTAAGTTTTGTTGTGGTTATCCAAATGTGATCAAATCAAAGCAGCAAGGAGTTAGGACAGTAATTCAATGATTGCCTAATGCTTTTATGCAGAATTGATAGCCTTGCACATCGAAATGACAGTTTTGCCCTAAAAACGATAACTGGACACCAAAAATAATAACTTGTGAAATGGAAAGATAACTTTGCACAAGTTGAAATATGATCATCCAAATATGATTAATTCATGATGGCGGGGGATTTAGGGCAAGATAATCACTAGAAATCAGCTCAATTGGAAAAATGATAACTTTGCAAAGTGGAATGATAACTTGCCCAAAAAAATGATAACTTGGCATAGAATTAATATATTTATGGATTTTAGCAATTCAGAACCTCTATGCACATGGAATTAAGTGTAAAATGAGAATGATCAGCTGGTTATCACAATCAATTGCATTCCAAGCATAATTGGCCAAAAGTTAGGCAAAATAAGGGCTCGAAATGGGTGAAATGAATGGAAAATGGGATAAAAACCTAATATGATCAGCTAGTGATCAAACTCCCCCAAGCTTAGCCTTTTGCTTGTCCTCAAGCAAAACATTCAGAAATTAAGAGCAAACTTGAATAGAACAGCTCACAAAAACTCAATTTCTAGTCCAATGAGTTTCCAACTTTGCCAACACTATTCTTTCCAAAAACTCAATTTCTAGTTAAGGAATCACAGAGACTAAAGCAAATTTAAGCCATGGAAGAAGTACTAGCAATAACAAGTTTGAATTTTAGGAATTGTCAACTTTACTAAAAGGTTGAACTATAAATCCCTTCATGAACAGATTTTTCACTGCTTAAATAGGTTTAACACCTGATTTTTATTCATGAAAATGCAAGTAAACAGGTCAAGACCTGATTTTTATTCATTCTGGTCACAGGATAAAAATCTTGGCTTTATTCAGGAGAGGTTCCTTTTTGAAATTTCACTCTCTTTATTGATGCATGCATGCAATGCAAAATGCAAGTTTTCACTTTTTCCTTTTCTCCATTTTTCTTTTTCTATTCTGTTGATGAAGTGAGCAATAGTTCAAACTCAAGTAAGGTTTAGATTCCTTTGTCCAAAAAGTCAAGTTTTTCTATTTAACATGGCAATAAGAACCTTGACTCCTTTCTAGACATCTTCTACTTTCAATTTAATCGATGAATGTCAGCTAGTGTTACCCACAAAAAGAAATTTTTTTCAGCTAAAATTTAATTCAATTGCACCTGAATTGATAAGATGATTAAAGCAAGAAGGTTAATGGCCAAATTGGCCACTTGGTATTGGAGTGTACTAACTATCATAATGAAGGATTTCACCCATTTTAGAGTTAGAATGAATGGAGGGATTGAATTAAACCCCAAAAAATGATAACTAGTGATAACTTATCAAAACTAGTGATAACCGAGTGAAATCAATGATAACTTGTTCAAACATTGATAGCCTGGTGGTAAATGATGATATGAGCATTAAATAGATTGAAAACATGGTGTAAAGTTTAGAAAAGCACCAGGTTTCCTCCTTCAAGCTTATTCTCAGCATTGTCCATAGTGGTGAAAATATAGGCTAGGGAGAGGGTTGGATGGGTATCAAATTCATGGAATTGTGCATTTGATCCATTCTGCATCTCATTCAGAGGCTTTGGGTGGTCCATACTTCATGAATTGCAACCACTTTTGCAGAGAAATAAAGGATATCAATGAAATCTGCAATATCAGATTTTTGGGGTGCACAATTCAATAATGCATTTGAAATGTATTGAAATTCACTGAAATTCAGCAATGATGGATTTGGATGACTGATATGAATGATAATTCAGATGTCAATATGATAATTCCAGCATGAAGGAAAAGATAATATCAATTATCATTGGGATTTCAGTGAGAAAATCAAAATTGAGCGTAGGGGTACTCCCTAAATGAAAATTTATGGATTGATCTGATTCCTCCTTGACTTATTCCTGCGAAACAGAAAGATTAGGCATAAAATGGCTTTGATTACCTCCCAAGAAGTGCCCTACTTTAGTGTCTTAGGCTAGACATTGTTCCATTGGTGTTCAACTAGGCAATTGTAGGGGATCTTGCAAAATCAGCACCTCCTTAGTTGAATCCATGGTTGTGGGGTTGTATAACTTCAATCTTTGTCCATTAACCTTGAATATATCAGCATTGTCATTGACAAGGTCCACAGCCCCTTATAAACCTTGTGAATTTTGAAGGGTCCACTCCATCTAGACTTCAACTTTCCAGGGAACAACTTGAGCCTTGAATTAAATAGCAACACAAGGTCTCCAACTTTGAAATCCTTCTTCAAAATCCTGCTATCATGCCACCTCTTGGTCCTTTCCTTGTAGAATTCTGAATTATGGTAGGCATTGAGCCTAATCTCATCCAATTCATCAATTTGCAAGAGTCTTTTCTGTCCACAAGCATGCATATCAAAATTTAGTGTCTTGATAGACCAATATGCCTTGTGTTTTAGTTCAATTGGCAAGTGGCATGTTTTTCCATAAACCAACTTATATGGGGAGACACCAATTGGAGATTTATATGCTGTCCTGTAGGCCCAAAGTGCATCATTTAACTTGGTGCTCCAATCCTTTCTAGTCAGGGAGACTATTTTTTCCAAAATGGCCTTAATTTCCCTATTTGAAATTTCAGCTTGGCCATTTGTTTGAGGGTGGTAGGCTGTTGAAACCTTGTGCTTAACTCCATACTTGTTTAGGAGGCTCTCAAAACATTTTTCAATGAAGTGGCTGCCTCCATCACTGATAACTACCCTTGGCACTCCAAATCTTGAAAAGATAATGTCCTTGAACAACTTGATAACAGCCATACAATCAGCAGTAGTTGGAATAGCCTCTATCCATTTGGACACATAATCAACAGCCAACAATATGAATCTGTATCCAAAGGAGCTAGGGAAGGGTCCCATGTAATCAATGCCCCAAACATAAAAAATTTCAACTTCTAGGATCCCATTCTATGGCATTTCATTCCTCCTGGAGATTGAACCTGCTTTTTGGCACACATCACAGCCTTTGACATACATGTGAGCATCTTTGAATAAGGAAGGCCAATAGAAACCAGATTGTAGAACCTTAGCAGCTGTCTTTTGGGTAGCTACATGTCCACCATATGGAGATGAGTGGCATTCATACAAAATGGATTGGAATTCAGCTTCTGGCACACACCTTCTGAAAAAGCCATCAGAGGACTTTTTGAACAAGAGGGGATCATCCCAATAGAAGTCTTTTATGTTGGAAGAACTTCTTCTTCTGCTGGTAGGAGTACTCAGGTGGAATGATTCCACAGGCCAAATAATTGACAATGTCAGCATACCAAGGAGTTGGAGCAGCTGATATGGCCATTAGGAAGTCATCAGGAAATGAATCATTGATAGGAAGTGATGAAGATTCCTGAATTCCTTCCATCCTGGACAAATGGTCATCAACAAGATTTTCAGTACCCCTCTTGTCCCTAATCTCTACATCAAATTCTTGTAGCAATAAAATTCATCTGATTAGCCTTGGCTTTGACTCCTTCTTGCTGATAAGGTGCCTCACTGCTTGGTGATTAGTATATACAATCACCTTGGCTCCAATAAGATAGGACCTGAACTTATCAAATGCAAACACTACATCTAGTAGCTCCTTCTCAGTGGTGGCATAATTAATTTGGGCTTCATCCAAGGTCTTTCTGGCATAGCATATGACATAGTGTTTCTTGTCTTTGGTTCGTCCCAACACTGCCCCTACTGCTTGGTTAGAGGCATCACACATAACTTCAAAGGGTAGTGACAAATATGGTGGTTGCACTATAGGAGCTAAAATGAGGGCTTCCTTCAATTGGTTAAAGGCCTTCATGCAATCCTCATTGACATTGAACTCAGCATCTTTTGCCAACAGCTTCGTAAGAGGCCTGGTTATCATTGAGAAGTTCTTGATGAATCTCCTATAGAATCCAGCATGACCCAAGAAACTCCTTATAGCCTTCACATTCTTTGGAGGTGGTAGCTTCTCAATGACCTCAATTTTTGCTTTGTCCATCTCAATCCCTCTATTGGATACAATGTGGCTCAACACCACTCCCTCTTGAACCATGAAGTGGCACTTTTCCCAATTTAGAATTAAGTTGGATTCCCTGCACCTTTGCAATACTCTTGTCAAATTTTCCAAGCAAGCTTCAAAGGAATCCCTATAAACTGAAAAGTCATCCATAAACACCTCCATAATGTCCTCAATGAAATCTGAAAAGATGGACATCATACACCTCTTAAATGTGACAATGGCATTGCACAATCCAAATGGCATCCTCCTATATGCAAATGTCCCATATGGACAAGTGAAGGTAGTCTTGTCTTGGTCTTGTGGATGGATTGGAATCTGCAAGAAGCCTGAATAGCCATCCAAATAGCAAAAGTGGAAATGCTTGGCCAACCTCTCAAGCATTTGGTCAATGAAGGGAAGTGGGAAGTGGTCCTTCCTGGTTGCTTTGTTCAATTTTCTGAAATCAATACACATTCTCCAACCAGTAACTGCCCTAGTGGATATCAATTCATTTGTATCTGATTTCACTACTGTAATCCCTCTTTTCTTTGGCACCACCTGAACAGGGCTGACTCATTCACTATCTGAAATGGAGTAGATAATTCCAGTATTCAACAACTTCAACACTTCCTTTTTGACAACTTCCTTCATCACTGGATTAAATCTCCTTTGGCATTCAATTGAAGGCTTGTAGTTGTCCTCCATAGGGATCCTGTGCATACAGATTGAGGGATTAATCCTCTTAATATCTTCAATTGAATAGCCTATTACCTCTCTGTACAGCTTTAATCTTTTCAGCAGCTCCTAGACTTGCTCTCATGGCAAATTGGCATTGATAATTACTGGAAATGTAGAATTCTCTCCCAAGAATTCATACTTCAAGTTGCTAGGGAGAGCCTTGAGCTACAATTTAGAAGGATTGTCTTGAGCTGAATTGGATTGGAATTCAGCACTGATAACCTCCTGCACTCAATTCTGAAATTCTGATTTGTCCATTGATTTGAAGGAATTCAGCTCAGATTGGCATGCCTTAGCCTCTGGATCTTCTAGTTTCTTCAAGTGATCAAACATTAGGCACCTTTGCAAGGGGTCTTCAATGGAAATTATTGCAGAAACTTGCTGTACAATCTGATCTAGTTGCCCATCTTCAAAATCACTTTCCTGAAAATTTGGCCTACTGATAACTTGAGTCAAATTGAATTCTATCTTGTCCTCCCCAATTTGGAATGTCAATCTACCCTCCTTAACATCTATGACAGCTCCTGCAGTGGCTAAGAAGGGCCTCCATAGAAGAATTGGGGTGTTCAGGTCCTCATCCATGTCAAGCACCACAAAGTCCACAGGAATATAAAATTTTCCAACTTTGAGGGGGTATGTCTTCAATAATTCCATGTGGGTACTTGATGGATCTGTCAGCTAACTGCAAAGACATGTTGGTAAGCTTCATATCTCCAACTTCTAGCTTCCTACACAATGATAAAGGGATTACACTCACTGATGCACCCAAATCACACATTGCCCTCTGAATTTTCCTATTTCCAATTTCACAGGGAATTGAGAAGCTTCCTAGATCCTTTAGCTTGGGAGGCAAGTTGTTTTGGATGATTGCAGAAGCCTCCTCAGTCAAGGCTATGGTTTCATGCTCCATAATCCTCCTTTTATTGGTCAAAATCTCCTTTACAAACTTAGCATATGAGGACATCTCTTGAATGGCTTCAACAAATGGCACATTGATATATAATTTCTTCAGGATTTCAAGGAATCTTCCATACTGTTGGTCTTGCCTTGCCTTGACCAATCTTTGAGGGAAAGGCACTTTATCAAAAATCCTATTCTTGGCTTCATTTTGAGGGTGCTTGTTCTGATTTTCCACCACAGCCTCTTCAGATGGCTCTTCAACAGGGTTTGAACTTGGAATTGTTTGAGCTGAGTTGGATAGCTTGAGCCTGTTCCTCAACAATTCTTCATTGGTTCCTCAACAATTCTTCCACTTCTGAGTTGGATAGCTTGAGCCTGTTCCTTGGGGTTCAATTCTAGTTGTCTAGGGAAGAAGATAGCTTGTCTAGTAGAAGTGACAAATTCATGAAATTAAAGGAAAGTGAAAACAGATTTTTTATTATGGCAAAATGATAACTATTTTTGGACTTTTGGAAATTTATCTAAACTGAATTATAAATGTTAAACTAAGGGCTAAAAGGGTTTATCTATCAATGAGGAAGGTTCTCTTAGGAATTGGGGTTAATCTAGTTCAATTATGGATGGAATGAAATAGGTTATCAATACATGTCACTTCTAACTCAACTTGGAAATGGACTGTTATCACAGCATAATAAATTAGAACCAATTATCATATTCCCACATGATTAATTAGCTAAGTTGAATGAGAAGAGAATCCCTAGTGATATCAAGTTAACATTAAGCACAAATTTTAGAACCTCACTGATATTGCCCTTTCTTTTCAGATTTTGGCAATTTCAGTTTGGCATTACAATTCAACTCACATTCATGCATCAACTAATCAGAAAAAGTAATGAATCCAATCCTAATACTAATGTTTCTTGATTTATCTCAAATCAACAAGAGGATTTTAAATCAGCCTCTCAGCTAAAAATTGAAATGAATCCACATTAGTCTTAATAAATTGGATAAAATCAGCACATATTACACATTGGAATTCATCACATGCCATTGCTTCTTGGTCCATCTCTAAACAAGAAGGAAATCAGGATTTAACCTTTCAGTTGCCTATAAGATTGGGATTCCATAATGACAAGCAGATTCCATAAAAATCAAAACTCAAAATTCAAAACAGATTTCACCAATAACATGTTTTCACAGATTTAACTCAAGGAAGTTATCGTTGCCTCTTAATACATTTCTGAATAAGAAGAACCCACATAATCTACTTCTCAGCAGCCAATGGAATGAGGGGTTTTACAATGATATCAAATTTCATGAATCAGAAATCAGAAATGCAATTCAGAAACCAGAATAGATAAAAATCAGATTCCTAATAAAGATTTGGACCTAGAACTTGTCATTGGTTCTTAATTCATTTCTGAATAAAGAACATATCATAAAACAACCTCTCAGTTGTAAATGCAAGAAAGATCTTACAATGTCAAGAATAGGACATGATCAAATGAGTTCAGAATGCAAAATCAGGAATCAAAAAATTAGAAATCAGTGCAGGAAATCAAAAATGTCCATAATCCATCCACAACTAAACTAGATTACTACCCTATCCTAGGAGAAATAGGATTTAGCTCCTCATAATTATAAAGTTTGATACAAAAGAAAGATAAACTGATACAAATCATCCTGAATTGAAGGCTGTCGACAGGAATTAGGATTGCAGAAACTTCAGCTCCTTTCCTTGCTTCCTTCCTGCTCAAACTCTTGCAATGGCCAGCCCCCCTTTTTTCTTCTGGTTTCTCAGCTTATATATGTCCTCTCCTCACCCTTGGATGTAGATGAGAAGGTTCCATTCCTCTGTGATTATGCCAAGTGTCTTGGGCTTGAAAATATCATCAGTGCCAGCTTTTTGGACAACCAAAAAGCAAGTGGTCCCCCCTACTTTTTCAGCATTATGCAGCCTTCTTTTCCCTACTAGAAAGGCCAAAGCAGCAAGCATCAAAGTCCTTGAATAGAATTTAAACAAATAAGAATTAGGACAATAACAAATATCAGCTCAATTATCAAATGGGATTTGGTGTTGTGCAGGAATGAAATTCTTAATTAAAAATAATAACTTTGAAGATCGGAATGATAACTTTGCATATATCATGAAAATTGTCCAAATATGAGTGGTTCAAAGCAATGAAGGTATCAAAGGGATTAGGGTGACAAGTGAATGAGGTCAGAAATCAAGTGTGGATAAGATGTGATAACTTTGGCCATAAAATGATAACTTGTTGTAAATTTTGTTGTGGTTATCCAAATGTGATCAAATCAGAGCAGCAAGGAGTTAGGACAGTAATTCAATGATTGCCTAATGCTTTTATGCAAAATTGATAGCCTTGCACATCGAAATGATAGTTTTGCCCTAAAAACGATAACTTGACACCAAAAACGATAACTTGTGAAATGGAATGATAACTTTGCACAAGTTGAAATATGATCATCCAAATATGATTAATTCATGATGGCAGGGGATTTAGGGCAAGATAATCACTAGAAATCAGCTCAATTGGAAAAATGATAACTTTGCAAAGTGGAATGATAACTTGCCCAAAAAAATGATAACTTGGCATAGAATTAATATATTTACGGATTTTAGCAATTCAGAACCTCTATGCACATGGAATTAAGTGTAAAATGAGAATGATCAGCTGGTTATCACAATCCATTGCATTCCAAGCATAATTTGCCAAAAGTTAGGCAAAATAAGGGCTCGATATGGGTGAAATGAATGGAAAATGGGATAAAAACCTAATATGATTAGCTAGTGATCAAACACATACTAACTTTGACACCCACTTTTATTTTATTTGGATTTTGCAAAATAAGGTTCCTTACTTGCATGTCTCCATGAGCAATTAAGATGTCATCAATAATATAATTACATTTTAATCAACGAATCGTTTGAAAATCTGATCCGATCCAAATAGTTTGATATTGGTTAACCAAATGACTATCAAATACTCATAATAATTGGGTTTCAAATGTAAGCTTCGGAACATAACATTCTTTAATTTTAGTTAATGATATCCAAATCTTAAATTAGTCTTAAGGAATATACTAGTACCTTATGGTTGATCAAACAAGTAACCTACTTTCGATATGGTATTCTTTATAGTAACTTGGTCCAAAAGTCTACAATTGTTGTCCAACTTGGGGATTAATCTTTCCTCTTGATGATTAAGGCTAAAACTCATAGTTTGATCAAATATAACCCTCGTACAAAGGTTCGCAATGTTCTTTTTATGTTGAATGACAAGGAGTATTAAAGTAGGGATAATTCTATAAAGAAGGACAATAAAGAATTCCTCTATCAAGGTCAGGTCAAACCATCTCTATAGAATATAATTTAGAATTTCCAAACATAGGAACATTGTTCAAATTTCTCTTTTTTTTTATTTTACCAAATAATATAAGAACCTATAACAATCTTCCAAAACAGCTTATTGGCATGCCTACAATAGATTCGAAAATATGTACTTACTTCCCTATTACTCATAAAATCAAATCATAGTTGACTTGAAAGTGAGAAAATAGTTAGCTCCCTATAACAATCTAATCATACATGATATGAAGACAATTAATCCACATAAAAAATTACATCAAAATCATACAAATACAAAACAATCATGTCAACAATCAAGTACTTGTTACACTTTCAACTATGCAAGGCAATACCACAAAGTCTAGGAATCACAAATTAGTACTTGATGATTATTTGTTTTCTCTTTTCTTTTTTAGATAACATGCCATGGTAATACATATATAAATCCATGTATAGGGTTGCGATGCATAGAGTCATAATTGATGAAAAGCAAATATCACAATCGCATTTCAAAATGTCATATAATAGTACATATATAACCTCACATTATAATCCTCAAACTCACACAACTCAAGCTAAATACGGGTAGTCCACACTATAAGCATACCAATGATAACCCCACTATAACATACATTGTTATGTAACTTTGACCGATGGAAGGACATATTGCTTTGATACCATAACTGTTACGACCCCGATTTAACCCGTGAGTTAAACCAGAGTTCGCGACTCATTAGGGACGATCAAATAAATTATGAAGAACTGCGAAAATGTGATGTAATTTACTATTCTTTTATAACATAAGAGTAAAATATATCATTAAATAAATTACACAATATGTGATCATTTCAGAGCAAACTGATACTCCTTAAGTCATACATTTGACAAAATGACTTTATTTTCAATACAACTTATTTTGACATAAGTAATAAACACAACTAGCTCTCTCGACATCTTAATAGAGAGATACGAGAGACATAAATCCTCTCATTATACCACCATGAATGTTATAGAATCCTTTTATGACTATCACCTCGCAAACAACGAGCTATATGAATCTAAAAAAATATTAGAAATAACATTATGAGCAAAAATAGCTCAGTAAGTTGATCTCATAAGTTATGTGTTACCATCTGATTAATTCGGAGGGATATGCAAAGATATGAAATAATTATAACAAAACAATTAGTGATTTCATATAGTTGAAAATAATATATATAATTTTCTAATCAAAATCATCACACTCAAATTGCATCAATATCCATCAAATCATACAAACAGATGTATGCAAATGCAACACTCTCATATGAATGCACGGATCACCAACTAGCTAGTGGTCGGTAGGTGGACTCTAGAGGGGGAATTCTACGTCATCCCTTTCGAGAAATAAATTATATAGTGATAGGTGGACTCTAGAGGTGGCCCCTACAAATTTTAGAGGTGGCCCTCAACGCGACTACTCACGATGTGGTACTTAGCTCCGCATGGCACTTAGCTCTAGCCTATCTCATCCCATTATTGAAGAACAGAATGATGGATTGGACTCTAGAGATGGCTCCCATCTTGATCAACGATGTAGCACTTAACTCCAACCATCAACATGCAATGCAGGCAGATGCAGATTCATGATTCATCATATAACAATTATGTCTCAATATCAGAAGATTAATCATATCAAATACCATTTCAAACGGAACAAGATTGCACTGCTCGTAATCCATTCATCTCACATCACATATGCTTTTTCAATGTGCAATCATACAATCATTCATATATACTTTTTAGAATTGTATTTCCCGAAATCAATTCTTAATATATTCAATAATATAACAATCAATGTCACACCAAATTCAAAAGAGGTGAATACATAGAGTATGAGAAACCAACTTGCCTATAAGAGGTACAAAAAGATTTTTCCTTTCCTTTTTCACTACTTTACTCTTCTACTCCTATACAATAATAATAAGAAACACATCACTTCGATGATCTGAACACAAGCCTATCACACATGAAACATAATTAATTGAAGTGGTACATGACCCTGAAGTATTTACTCTTATAACTTAAGTAACTATTTATTACAAGAGTTGGCATACTATTAAGACAAATTGTATACATAATAAAAGAAAATTCATATCTGTTTGAATTGATAACAAAATTTGTTCATTCCAATTTTTCTTACTTGTTGGGTACTAATATCTTAATTTATAAAAGTTTAAGATCTTATTTCATTTCAGTTTGTTCACAGGAAAATCAAGTTTCAGTTTAACTTCCAGGGTATTTATTTGTTTTGACAGACTGAGTGACCCTAATTGTACTATTTATATAAAATAAGAAACATTTCATATTTGGATAACTTAAATGTTATATATATAGTAGACTTCATAAGATGTAACCTATAAAATTTCTTGAATTTATATCCATCTGTACTGAGCACAATAAATTTAATAAATACAAGCACAATCTGCTCTATGTTTCATCCTGACAGACTAAGTGAGACTCGGTAAAACATTTATAATGTTTTCTACAGATATCATTTTCAAGTGATTCCAATTTTTAATGAAACCTAACCTCAGTGTATATAACATTAAATTATCAGGTATTTCCATGACATATTGGATTTGATCCATAATTTAGAAAATCGGGTAATAGTTTCAGAAGACAGAGTGATAGTACCTTAAAGATAAGAACATAGCGTCCTCTACAGACATCATATTGACTTGATTCCAAATCTCATCGAAAGTAGACTCAGAGAGGATAAGTCAGAGTGAATTTCATAAGTTTCTAAGAAGGCGTGATGAATAAACAATGATCATGAAAAGACCCATTACCTTAGGGTTTAGAATTGCCACCTTGAGTGATCGGTGTTCTAGAATTTTCTCCGCCCTCCACAGAAAGGATCAAGATCTGATAATTGAGGTCCCATTTCTAAACATGTAATGGAGACAGGAGGAATGTTTTAGAATTTTTATCACATAAGAAAGGAGGTTGAAAAAATCAACTAAACATGAGGTGGCAAGCTGCTAGCTTGTTGGCAGCTTGCATGTGAGCAACTCTTTATCCAATAGATTTTTGACATCCAAAATAACTTATTAAAGGGCAGTAATTATTCATTATTAAATATATATTATGATATTATAACCCAAATAATTTATTCATACATTTTCTATATTGAATATTTTTACACATACTTATCCTAGGTGCCACAGAAAAGTTCAAGATAATTGCACTAGTGCTAATAATTCCCACAAGAGTTGGAGGCTACGCATTGAACAGTGATGCCAGTGGAACTAGGTTAGGATGTGTGTTAATGCAGCATGGAAGAGTGGTATCTTATGCTTCAAGACAACTCAAGCCACATGAGAAGAACTATCCTTTTCATGACTTGGAGTTGGCAGTAGTAGTGTTTGCTTTGAAGATATGGAGACACTACTTATATGGAGAAAATTTTGAAGTTTTTACTAACCACAAAAGTCTCAAATATGTGTTCACTCAGAAGGAACTGAACATGAGACAAAGGTGACTGAAATTTCTGAAGGACTATGAGTTTGACATTCTCTATCATCCAGGGAAGGCTAACTCTGTAGCAAATGGCTTGAGCAGGAAATGGGAAGGAACATTGGAATGTCTAAGAGTCTACAAGTGGACTCTTATTGAATAAAGCATTCAGGGAAAGTTGATGATGCACTATGTCATTCAGCTTGATTTAGAAGCAAGAATAGCACAAGCACAGAAAGAAGACCTAGAGTACAAAGATATGAAGACGCTATGTGAGAAAAAGGGAACCCAAATTACAGGATTGATGAAGATGGGACTATCAGGTTCCAAGACAGATTATGGATACCTGAATATAAAGAGCTCAAGGAAGAAATTCTGACTGAGTGCCACAAGTCAGAGTTTGCCATCCATCCTGGAACAACTAAAATGTTTAAGGACTTGCAAAGGACATTTTGGTGGAGAGACATGAGAAGAGAAGTAGCAGAGTTTAAATTCGAGTGCGTGGTCTGCCAACAGGTCAAGATTGAGCATCAAAAGCCATCAGGACTGCTAAACCCGCTATCCATACCTCAGTGGAAGTGAGAGGAGATCACAATAGACTTCATTGTGGGACACCCAAAGACACCGAAGGGTCACGATGCCATCTGGATTATCGTTGACAGATTGACCAAGTCAGCTCACTTTTACCCTACAATGTGAGACAGTCAATTGCAAGTATGGTGAAACTATATGTGGATGAAATTATCCGATTACATGGGATTCTTATTTTCATTATATCGGATAGAAACCAAACACGATAAGGTTCTGGAGAGGGTTGCAGCATACATTTGACACGAGATTGCATTATAGCATTGCATCTCACCTTAGAGTGATGGGTAAAGTGAAAGGACGATCCAAACATTGGAGGACATGCTCAGAACATGTGCAATACATTGGCAAGGCGGCTGGGATGACCATCTCACTCTAGCTGAGATTGCCTATGACAATAGTTACCACTCCACCATCAAGATGGCTCCATTTGAGGCACTATATGGAAGACCTTGCAGGTCTTCCACATATTGGAGTGCTATTGGTGAAGGAAGACTACTGGGATCAGAGCTAGTAGAAAAGTATGCTGAGAAGGTAGATTTGATAAAAGAAAGAATGATGGCAGCCCAGAGACGTCATAAAAGTTATGTAGATAAGAAGAGAAGAGAGCAAATCTACTAGGTTGGAGATCATGTATTACTAAAGGTATCTCCTACCAAAGAAGTCGTCAGGTTCAGCTAAAAGGACGAGCTAACTACTAGGTACATAGGCCCATTTGAGATTCTAGAAAAAGTGGGAGGAGTGTACAAGTTGGCATTGCCTCCTTCATATGTCAGAATCTATAATGTTTTCCATGTGTCAATACTTCGTAAGTACACATATGACAGCTCACATGTGGTGGCGATTTAAGAACAAACCATCAAGGAAGACCTCACTTAGGAAGAGTATCCTACAAAGATACTAGAGTATGAAGAGCGTCGTTTAAAGAACAAAGTGGTAAAGATGGTGAAGATTGCATGGAAGCACCACAATGGAACTAAAACGACATGGAAATTAGAAGAATAAATGAGAAAGATTGAAGTATTCTTTATTATGTTTAAAATTCGAGGACGAATTTTCCTTTAAAGGGGGGAGGATGTCATACGCCAAATTTTCATTAAAGGGAAAATTGGACTTTTTGTCCAAACCCTCATGCTTTCTCCTATATAAGGCCTCTTTTCTCTCTCTTTATCCACATCTTGACGGCTAGGGCTTGAGGAAGGAGAAAGAGAAGAATAGGGAGAAGGAAGAAGAGGAAGAAAGAGGAGAAGAATCTAAAAGAAAGGTATGTAAAGGGGATCCAAGCTCCTCTCTCCTCCTCTTAATGGTTTTCATGATTGGATAGAGAGTTTGAGGACTCATTATTCTCATATTGGATTGTGATGAGGGTTGTTTTCATTGGAATCAATAGATTTATTTCATGGATAGGAAATTTGGATTAGATCTCTTATATGGTTCATGTTCATGATTTAGGGATGAACCCTAGACCTTAGAAATTCATTGATTTTCATGTTTTTAAATGTTCTTTTGATCCTAGAATGCCTAGGCAACATATATGTATTGATCCATAATGTTGTATAATGTTTTTCCCAAACTTTTGATGAAAAATCGTGTAAAGATTGGGCTGGCGGTGCAGTTCCAGTGCTCTATCACGGCCGTGACGTGCATGTCACGCCCGCTACAGATCAGGCAAGGCCGTGACACTGGAGGCACGGCCATGACAGAGTGGATAGTAATGGGCTTTTGTCATGGCCGTGACGGCCTTTATCACGGTCATGATTGTGACAAACTTTTATTACAGTATTTCAAAAAGTTATTTTGAAGGTATTGATACTATGTATTGATGTTTATTGATTGTATAATAACTTAAATACACGTATATGTATGTTCCTCACGTAACTATGTTAAAACACGAAGATTAGGCGACATAATTGTTTGTTGATTGCAAAGCATAATGAACCAAATTGTGGGTGATGTTATATGTCGCCCCTCTATGGCCCTTTATTTGATAATTGCCCGGAATGATTGTTAAACATCGGCAACGGTGTGTGCATTCTGATGTCACCCTCGGGCGAGAGTCCAGAATGATTGTTACATGCATCGGCAACGGTGTGTGCATTTGAGAGGGCAACGACATAAGTCATTACCTTCTAGTGAGAGGGGAGCATTGTCTCCTAGGCCTAACTAGTCTATTTGAGAGGACAACGACATAAATCTCAACTACCGGAAGATATAACATTAATAGAAAAGGGTCAATGATCGATGGAATGGAAAAACATTCCACGAAAGTGGAAGTCCGAAAGGGTTATAAAGCAACCCTTGATGCGTAAAATGATGTAGCAAAATAAAATCGCTAGCAAGTGCACTAGTCGCTCAAGTAATATAGAAAATAGGAGTAAGAGTGTCGAACCCACGAGGAATATTATTAATTCAATATCTGAATTTATAAATTAATAAGAGAGGAAAAACATGGATTTTGAAAATGAGTTTTAAAAAATAAAGAAAATAAGATAAGATAAGATAGTGGTGTTGAAGTTAGGCCTTAGGATGAAAAAAGATCAGGATAAATATTTGAACCATAAAAGATAAATTTAATCTTTAAAGATGAATTAGAGTCTTCCTAAAGTAATCTAACATGATTAGCTTGTGGTCTCCACGACTGACATCCCCCAATTTAATCATATAGAACTATCTTAATTTAATAAGAATTGAAGTCTCCACGACTGGTACCCCCAAAATTATATTAAAATTAAGACGCATTAAATTGGATTCCCTAGACTATTAATCACTCCACAAACTGGTATAGATTAACAGACCACACAATTTTGATTCTCCACACACTAGTTATTAAATTTATGTCAATTATTAATTCCAAATAAAATCAATCATAATTAGTATAATGAATTCTGAAATTAAACACTCCACAAACTGGTATAGCCTAATTTAGAAATTCAATTAACTAACATAAAAGCATTAAGCACAATTAATAATTGATCAAAAAAGATTGAAACAAATAAAATAGGGTCCAAACATTTCCCTTCAATAATAATCTCCTAAATATAAAATCACTAAAATATGGAGTTCATCCTAGAAATTCTGGAGAGATAATAAAATACTAATCATAAAAATTAGAAGAATTACACCCAAAATAGAGATCTCGAATCTGGTAGACAGTCAGGCAGCCTCTCGGACTTGATCAGAGTCGCGATTAAATTCCAGTCGTCGCACCTCTCTCCTCTTGGTCGCAGCCTGCAGAGCTCACGACTCAATTGTGAAGAAAACCTGAACTTCAAAGCACACCTTGGGACGACGGATTCTTCATGTATTTATAGGTGCGGACGGCCTTCAATTTGATCTCGGCCGTAACATCATACGGTTGACTTTAAATTTGTGAGATAAACTCGGCCAAAAATGATAATTCTTCTAACTATTATGCCCAAAAGATAAATCATTTTATCTTTACCCCTTCTGAATCTCGGCCAAAATGAAATTCTTTCTCATTACCCCCTCCAAATCTCGGCTGTAAGGAAAGAATTTAATATTGTTACGCCCAAAAAGATAAAATCGTTTATCTTTACCCCTTCATATCTCGGCCAAAAACACAAATTTTCTCTTTAATCTTGGCCAAAATGATGATTTCATTTGAGTTATCGGCCGTAACACCTCTTTTGAATCGGTGTTGGAGTTCCCGGGTGATAAACATATTTGAATCGGAGATCTCGGCCGTAAGGATAAATTCTTCGGAATTTCGGCCGATACGTCACCTCCATCTGAATCTCGGCCGATATCATATTTGGAGTTGAAGTTCTCCGCCGATACATCCAATCTTGATCAAATATAATTGTCGGATAATCATATATTCAATTTTTCCTGCAAAATAATTATCAAAATTCAGTTAATTCATCCACAATTAAAATATTCAGAGAATTAATAATAAAAATTGATAAATCTGAAATTACGACTAAAAGTGGTCTAAAATGATGCATGTCATGATCAAATTACAGAAAAATTAACTACAATAATAATCTAAAATATGTTATATTTTGCATGCATCAACCCTGAAGAGAGTTATGGAGACAATGGTTTATGGTAAGTGTATCTCACTTGTATGCCTATGGATTGAATGAATGATTGTTATGAATGTCCATACTAAAAGTATGATAATGATTACATATCTTCCATGCTATAGTTTATGAATGCATGATGATAGACTATTATTGACGATTGACATGTAGATCTCATGTATAGAGCATGGTATGCATATTGTTACTTTTTTATATAAATATGATGATGCATATCATATAGTATCCTACACAGGATCATAGCATTACATGCATAGCCTTTACATACTCTAACAGAAACACCTCTGCACCTTGGACCCATGCATGTGCATGATGATTGGATGGATGGCGGCTCAGCTCATGACGAGATATTGCGGTAGTCTAGGATGTCGAGTCATTATGTTCAAGAGTCTTTTGACTATTTTTTTAAGAGATATGTTGGACTATGATTTTTAAGATCTCTTATTGGTTATCGGTGCATTTTAAATTCTAACATTACTTTTGATATTTTCATGAAGTTTTTCACATTTAATGAAAAGATTCTTTTTTCCTATTTAATGATTTTATGCTTCCGCTTAATTAATTGAAAATCATATCATTTTATGATTATGTGATGGTGAACGGACTAACATTGCCGAATGACCAAATTGTTCTTGGCAATTTAGGGGTAAAATTCGGGGTATTACAATTTGGTATCATAATAGGTCCTATGCTAAGTATTGTGCCATTGATTGTATTGTTTAAATTAACCAACTAATGTTTGGTAGATTATTGTTATGTTAAGGATAGAAGTAAAATAGTCTTCCAATGAGAATGCTAACCATTGCATTCATAATTAATAGTATTGTCAAAGTGACTATAGGCAATATGTAACAAGAAAGATGTGAATCTTATTGTGAATTGTAAGAATGATGGACATGTGATAAGAAATTACCCAAAGTGATATACATATTTGTTCATGACAATTGAACAAAATTTCCTAGTCCATTAACTATAAAATGACTAAAGAACCTATAGTGAAATTCAATTTTCACAAGGACAAATAGAAAGTTAATGAAATGTGAAGATGATAAGATCAGGGTGGACCACTTCCTGAAAGAGCTGAATCCTAGCTTGAGGATCGATGTGAAGTGTGAGGTCCCTAAGAAAATGGCAAAAGCTATCTCCTTGGCAACCAATAGAAGAAGCATGAACAAGACAAGAAGTTCAGAAAAGATCATAGGAAAGACAAAGGCAAGAAGTACAAAGACTCCAGGCATTACTCCAGAGACGACAGTGGGCAGGGACGCAAACCTTGTTCATCCTGGTGAATGCAGGATGAAATCAGGAGCATATCTCAATTGTGGCAAGATGAGCCACTTTGTGAAAGACTGCACTGAAAAGATGGCTGACTACCAAGATAAAGCAAGCTATTGGATTGTGAATTTAGGAGACTAATGTGTTTGGTCCCTAAAAATATTTTTTCTTGTAATGGTGTTTAAGATAAAGCAAGCTACTTGGATTGTGAATTTTGGACTTGTAATAAGAATTAAAAGTAACCTAAACTAATTGTAAAGGTGTGTCAAGTCTGATCACATTAACAAACTTTTTTGGACTCCGTTAAAGAAACATGAAATGGAAAGAATAATAATAGGAAAGGAATTTCAAATTAACGTATTCATCTTAGATTAGCCTTCGTAGTCAGAGAGAACTCAAATATGAGCAACGTGCCTAAAATTAGACGTGGAGAGCTTTTCAATTAAGCCATATAAATCATAAACCGATAATGTAGGACAAAGTGCAACACGCAAACAACAAGAAAAGTCATTCAATAATAATTGACATGAAAACAACCTTCCCCTGAGTCAAACTAGGCGTTTCTTTTCTTTTCTTTTCTTTTTCTTTTTTCCTTTTTCCCTTGTTTTTTTTCCAGTTGATTATTTTATTTTTACAGAGAGAGAAACAGGGGCTCCTGATTATATATAAAGCAAAGAAGTTTATAAAATTAACAAAGTACTTTTCGTAAAGCATATTTACTTCACAAATATTGCTCCAAATTAAATAGCATGCCATAGTAGTATCAAATGTAGAGAAATGTTTGCCTGCTTTTTTTCTATTTGAAAAAAAAAATCAGTATTGGCAAACTTTTGAGTAACTGAAACATACATGCCACTAAACAAAAGGATTGAATCAACGACTGATCAATACACGGACGTGGTATAAAGAATCTACTATTATCTACCATATTCCTTTACTACTCTCGGGGGTTGAGGACAATGACAGGATCCCCCAAAAAGTAACAAAAAAAAAAAACAAATACAGCTTATTGTGATCTGTTTCCATCATTCAGTAGATGCGACTCCGATACATGCAGAATCCACGGATTTCCCAGAAAAACAGGGTGCAACACAGAAGTCTTGTGGTGACACTGACGCCCATTTGTATCTTCAACTAGCTGTAGGCATGCAGACCACAGAAAATACGAGCAGAGTGTACCCTGATGTGCGCTATTTGGTGCGTTTCTTTGATTCACTGTAAAGAATAACACCGAAGACTGTAATACAGTAACCAAAGATCCCTGTTACGGTAACTGGATTCCTGAATATCAAAATTGAGATGACCACGGCAACAGCACCTTTTGCGTTCCCAAGAACCTTAAAGAAATAACAGTAAGAGCACTTATCTCGCAATTCTTTGTCAGAGAAAATTATTACACAATTTACAATGGACTGCAGCAGAAGATATGCAATTATAGAAGAAAAATTTGAAGCGCTGACTAGACTTCCATATTGCCTTAGACATTATATATATAATATTATGTGGAGAGAGGTATAAGAAAATATAAATATGGAAGTATGGGTTTGGCATGCATGTATGTAACTTGAAAGTCTTAAAAGAAAAAGCAAATGCAAGTGTAAGCTGGTGAAGTACTTCATGATAGTGAAGTACATGTAAGCTGGTATATGGTCTCCCCTATTAAGAGCACATCTATCAAATCAGCGCTTCAAGCTATTGACCCTTCATCAGCGATTGGTTGGGATACGCCCGGACCAATCCAAGGTGGATGGATGGGTTTGGCTGTCGGAGTCGTCCTCGGTGCGCAGCCTCTACACTCGCTTTCTTCCTACCAGTATGTTATATGCTACCAGAGGACTTCAGGATGGATTGTAAACTCATATGGCATACCCAGGTACCGTTAAAAGTCAAGGTCTTTGCTTGGCTTTTACGGCACGGACGGCTTCTTACCAAGACTTACAGGGCTCGGTGGGCACCACACAGTGACACTTCATGCGTTCTTTGCAGCGAATAGGACATCACCCACCTATTTTTCGACTGCCCCACATCCTAGGGCATATGAAAGCAGACTACCATTGCGCCCACTTTGTCGTCAGATCTTAGAGTCCATGTGGCAGACCTTCAAAGACATGTGGCGTCATAGATAGAGTTGGCGAGCGCCACCGACGACCTTTTTGGGCAGCGCCTGGGCCATTTGGCTACAGCTCAACCGCATCATTTTTTGTGGGGAGCAATGTCAGCCTGAGCATGTTGTACACCACATCTCCTTTCTTATTAGGGAGTGAGGTTTTGACTAGCTGTTTCTCTTTGTGACCTTAGACACCTTTTTCCACCTGTACATTTCTTCACAGTTCTATATATTGCTGGATGACAACTACAACTCTGGTGGTCATCCTTTTTCTTCTCAAAAAAATGATAGTGAAGTACATGCCGAATAAGTCAGATGTCAAATACTTAAAAGTAAGAACAAATTGGACTTAACATGAAAGTGAAAATTTTGATGCAAATGACATAAGGGAATCTGATTCCCCAATAATATTCAAATTCCAAGGATAATGCCATATATACTCTAATAAAAAATGTATTGATTTTTTTTTTTTGAGAGAACAAATATATTCATAAATAAGGAACCTAAAATGTATAATTGAATTGACTTGTTCATTGGTGTTACTCCAAGTACTTCAGGATGCAATCATGTTGGAGAAGGTTTGGCAAATGGTAAACGGACATTTTGTTCACAGTAGGCTTGATGCAATATTAAAACTCTGTACTAATGTTGTAAACATCTGGATAAGATTATACTGAGGACAAAGAATATGAGTTATTAGAATCAGAGGATTAGAGAGAAATAGTTATCTTGCTTATTTAATGGAAGAAGGAATGATGCAACGGACAGAAACTTAATGTGGAAAGGAACAAAATAATTAATCGCCACTGGTCATAAGGAACTGATCTATCCTTTTCCTGAAGATCTACCGAAAAAAGAAAAAAAAAATCATATATGCAGACACAAGAGGTCAATGCATTATTTGCACAATTTGTAAGTTTATTCAAACAACCCATCCCTTTTCTAAGGAAGAAAGATTGTTAATTTTGTTAACCATCCAGAGTACATTGCACATGTCAAAAGAAGAAAAACAATCCCCATGGTGAGAACATGTTCGACAAATCACTGATCATGGATGAAGCATGAGCTAAAATGTTTCCTGCATAGTTTCTACTTTTTTTTTTTTTGAGAAGTCATAGTTTCTACTTCCTCCAAAGATCTTGTGATCTCTTTGTATCCAGATTGCCCATAGACAAAATTAGAATACACAACAAGAGAAGACCTCCTCAGGATGGCTCAGAGAACAGCTATATCATTTTCCTTAAGATTCTCAAAATAAAAAAATATATTATTTTTATATTCCCATTTGGTCTTCTTACGGTTACAACTATATTTTTTTTAGAACAACGATTACAACTATATTCGAACGTGGACATGTGATCTATTGCTCATCTACAGCAATAACAACTATATTCAATCCCCCATAAAAGCTTACTCAAGACATATGCTCAAGATTGTCGTTACTAAGTTGTTAATCTTAGTAACCAAATTGAAAGTTTTCAATCTTACATTTTATCAACCACCTAACTGGATAAATGATAAAAAAAGATGCCAAGATTCTATTAGTAGTGCTCCTCAAAAAAAAAAAAAAAAGATTCTATTAGTAGTCAAGTGATTATGCAGTAACACTTTCAACGACAACGGAAACAAATATGTACGTGTGACAATTAATGACGGATAGTCTAACTAAATCTTCTAGAATGCAATATATCAAGTCAAAGGAAATCTACCCAACATTATAAGACGTTTTCTGTGGATTGTGTTACATGAAGAACATTCTAAAGGAAAGAAGATAATGTCCCACAAACAAGGATTATACTTTGAGGACTTCTTTCACATCTTGAATGCAAACGAGAGCAATTTACTGACATCGACTTAAACGAGCAAACAAGAATTATACTTTGTGGACTTCTTTCACATTTTGAATGCAAAAGAGAACAATTTACTGACATCAACCGGAAACAACAACAACAACAACAACAACAAAAACAAAGCCTTATCCCACTAGGTGGGGTCGGCTACATGAATCATACGACTTCGTTGATCCATGTTCATGAGATTCGACAGGATTTTACGCTGGCTGTCAGGGCCTAACACAACCCTCCTCCTTTATCCGGGCTTGGGACCGGCTATAAAACATAGGCGGAGTTACCGGAAACAACAAGATGTCAAAATTAACAGATTCCATTTTTGAGGGGAAATATAGAAATATTTCGTTATATAATTTTATATTGGGCAATAAGATTGCAATTCTAGAAAGAGAAGAGTTAAAAAAAAAGGATTTAGAATACTAATTCCAGAAAAAGAAATGAGCAGTTAGCAAATTCATTTTCTTCTTTCACATGGGAAGATATATAGAAACTCTAATAAGAACCATGAGACAAAGAAGTTGCACAACTTACCTGGAGGGTCAAAGCACTTGTATGTTTTGTGACTAAGAAATTGGTCAAATTCACAAAATAGGCCAGGAAAGAATTGAAAAGGAGCAACCAGATAATTCTGAAATCTTCACTAGCAAGTGCCAACGTGATTCCAACCACATTCTCCTCCATTGTAATTGTCGCAGGGACAAGAAAAACTACTGCTATTGGAGCCATATATAGAAGAAGATTCATAGAGTTAAGCTTGTCCCTGAGAGTATATAAAGATTAATCATTAGTGAGAAAACAGAAAAAATCGTGATGAAGAAAATGAGATCAAATAAGTTCCACAACCAAACTGATATAAGCAAGCATTTCTTTTTAAAAAAAATGAAGGCAGAAAAAAACATAGTTCCTTACCCATCTGAGGTCATCAAGATTCCCTGCAGAACTGACTTGAGTGCCCTTGCAGCAGTTGCACCAATACACATAAGGAAACCAAATAGATGAAAGCTTGGTTCTCCCTAGATTTTTGGCCAATCAGATGTAAGATATGTTAATATTCAATCTTGAGATTAAGAAAGAAGCATCACAAACTGCAGAAAAACTAATCATAATTCAAGAAGTAACTTGCATACCGCAAAACGATATGAGAAAAAAAAATTTGTTTTCGCAAAGAAACAAATCATCTTTCTTGTCATCTTACAACATAGTTAGCTAGTGGGTCAGAACAAGAAAAAATCCCACATCAATTGATATCTAAAGGAATATTCTAAATGAACAGAATATGTGTCTCACCATCTGATATCAGCCATTCAAGAACTGCACATATGCTACAAAATGTTGCATTCCAGGAGCAAAGCCTAATGTGAGCTCTAGAGCTCAAAATTCTCGATACATGGTCCAACCTTTGGTAAAAAAAAATGTCTTTTTTGATATGTAAGTCCTTTCCGTGTTCTATCAAAGAAAAGGGAGGTCCAAACTGTGATATTACAAAATACATTCCACTCTGGTTGACAGTAACCACAAAACGGATTTATGTCTGAAGTGAAAAGAGATGCCCAACATCTATGATACATGCCACAAAACTTATCTAACTTGGAGAAAAATATGTCCTTGCATAAGCATATTGCACAATCAGATATGGGAGTGGCATTAGTCAAACAATTAACAGAATAGGGATGCATATTATAAATATGATGAATATTTCCAACCTATTCAGACATCCACCAATACGTATAACATGAAAGAGTACTCTATATTACGAAATGTTTCTAAGCAAGTAACACCAGGCGTCAAGTGATAGAAGTACTATTAAGACATGAAAGGCAATACAATTTGGCTGGCAAGAGAGGTGCTAACCCCACTGGCGATGATAACGCCGGTGACGACAGGCACGAGGGTGAAGTAAGTGAGCCAGGACTCGCGCTTGAGAGTAATGACGTAGGCGAAGACGGCAGTGAAGAACGGGGTGGTGGCACCAACGGCCTGGTTGAAGGAAACGGGGAGGTACCGGAGCGAGATGTTGCCGCTGACGACTGAGCCGCAGAAGACGAGGCTAAGAGCGGCGATCTTGAAGAATTGGACGCGCGAGCGCACGGTCTGCATGGGAACGAGCTTGAGCCAGGCGATGGCGACGTAGGAAAGGAGGGAGCAGGCCGTCATGTGGCACATGGTGAGGAAGATGGGGTACTTGAAGCCGTAGTTGGAAAGGAGGTACTTGTTGAGAAGAAGGACGCCGATGTTGGACGAGTACCACGACGTCACGAGTCCGATGGTGAAGAACCGCCCACTGTCCGCCGCCGCCTTCGCGCTCATTGCCGGAGGAGATGGTGCCGGTGGTGATGCTTTCGCCTCTCGCTCTTCTTCTATTCCTGCTCCGGCGATGAATTCCGGCAGATCTTGCAGGAGATGAAGGGATCTAGGTGAGGGGATCGGGCACGATTTGGAGGGAATGGGATTAGGGTTATGGTTCCCGGGATTTGGTAAATTTGGATCTGACACCCTCTTTCTTTTGGGGGGAGGGAGGGAGGGAGGGAGGGAGAGATGAGAGATGACCGAAGACAGTGGAGGAAATTAGGAGTAACATTTTCTTCTAATATTTGTTGGGGGTTAATTTTTTTGTCTAAAAACCGTTGAAAGTATCAATACTCTTATTCTTATTTTCCTCTAGTATTTAAAGTCAATATGATATAATAACTTCACATATTACTGTAGGATGAATGAATTGATGTATAAAAATTATAATTGAAAGCATAAAAATTGATTTTAGAAAATAATCGCAAGCAAGTATAACTTAAGATAGATCAAAATCAAGAAGGCACAATATGACGATATACGATTCAACTCTTTGTCCTACATTTTCGCGTCAACTTCTCGATCTCAAGACCGTCGGAGATCCTATTGAGAGAATAACATTTTCTACACCACACTATCTTCTTTCTTAATTCTTTCTTCTTACAAATAATGTTCACACTTAAGAATTAGAAGAGGGAAGAGATAATTTATGAAATTAAGCTCTAAAAAATGCTTTAGACTTGAAGGATATCATAGAGTAATTTTTCTTGTTTGGTTAATCTTCTTTCAGTGTTTCGAATCCCTTTTATAGGCTTCGCCATTGCAAATTTTTTGAAAAAAGTTAAACTTTTGCTGCCACTTCTGAAGCAGGTGCCCATTTTGGTTTTGGGCATCGGTTTTGCGCAATAACTATTGCGCCTTTTTGTTGTATATGCAGCAGTCGATCGTGACAGTTTCGACGTCTAAGTAAAATAATAGTCATTGTCATTGTCTTTTCAGCATTCGTCCATTGTTAGTAGTCCATAGAAAAATAGTCGTTGCCACGTGCTCTATTTCTCCCCTGTGCCCCCTCGGACTCCATGGAGTTAAGAAACCAGGACAAGAGTCAAGTAATTCGCAATCCATTCATCATCTCATGGATCCGTTGGCGGCTCAACAATGCCATGTCTTTGTTGTCCAGAACGGTCATCCGAAATTGTTTCGATTGTTCGTTTTGAAAATGTCCAAGCTCTATGTAACTAGCGGTCATTCTTCAAAATACTTGGGATGTGGTCTTTGGATCAACAATCTTCCCCTTTTTATGATGGTAAACAAAATGACAAGGAGGAGATGAATAAGTATCAAAATATAAACTACTCCCCCTTAATCAATGCTCACCTTTTTATATGATGCCAAATAGATATGGAAATGTGAATTGCTCCCCCTTAATCAATGCCCATCTTCTTATACACAAATCTACGATAATCTTACAATATACAATGTGATAATACATGTAAGCATATCATCAAAATGCATCGTCTAGTACATCATATCAAAAATAACATCCACATACATATCAAGAAGCATAGAAGATAGTAGTCATAACAACATCCACATCCATCAATACAAATGGTAATACATCAAGTCTAATACATCACATCATAATCCTCGTCACAATAACTAATACAAATCTCCCTCTTTTGACGTCATCAAAATGGGGAACAAACAAACAAAATCAAGTGACGAAATTAAGCATCCAGAGTATCATCAATTGACAGAAGCGCATCTCGCTCATATGGTGTGGTGTCAAATCCATGAGAGCGAAAGTATGCAAATAGGCAATCTTGAGTGTGACAATAATCAATCTCCAAGTGCGTCATATGTGCGACCATGCCATCCATACGCATATCCCGTATCCATACGTGTAGCCTTATACGCATGATCATCCCCTCCCACTCGGCACGTTCAAGACCTATGTAGAGAGCAGAACCCCAAGAACCCGACGATGCAGGTGGAGGACATAGATATGGCTCCGACGAAGGTCTCGTATCCTCTAGGAGCCTCTACATTGGCAGCATCATCAGAATTAGAATCTCGTGGCGCCTCTTGCTCTTTTTTGGAGAAGACCCACTCGCTCAAGGTGGCCTTCCCAATAATATTAGAGGGTCACTTAATATAGCATGGCTCTGTCTCAAAAATGATTATACCATTCTCACAAAAAAACCGAGTAAGAAAAGAATGAAGAATAAGATTGTGAGAGTGCTTAGAACCTATTTTCTCTTTTGTGGACGTGAAATGGTGACTCATGTAGGCCCAAAGTTTACCGGAGGAAGGTCATTGCGAAGAAAACAATAAAGGAGGCGTAGGTCATAATAAGTCATATCGGTGTAATGACCGGATCGTGACTGACAATATGTTGAGCAACAAGAAGTAAGGGATTCAATTTTTGGATCCCTTTCATCGAAAAGTTTTCTACTTCACCACAAAAGACAACCTCAAGAACCTCGATGGTAGAGATGTCAGAGGGCCATTTATGAGTCACAATGTCATTGAGTCCTCCATTGGGAACACCAAAAGTCCTACAAATCAAAGATGTGGTGACTTTGATGTTGTGACCGAGGATTTTAGAGGTCACATAAGATTGGGATTCGGAGAATGTGAGGTTGGCATAGAAAAGTCTAACCAATATGGGATATACGAGTTCTTTTATGGTGGAAGCCACACAATGTCCTCAAATAGATCATGAACAAACTTCATATTAAGATAATTCCAATCAACTTGAATGCCTCGTGCTACCTCTCTTGAAGTGTAGAATTGTTCAAAATTCAAGGCAGTAGAAACATCAATAAATAGAAGAGAATCAAACTCGTCTGATGAAGATGGTGAAGATGAAGGTGGATGTGAAGAGGACCTTGGTTCCTACGCGTAACAAGAGCTTTCTTCTTTTTCGGAGGCATTTAGGGTGTTTAGAGTAAGAAAAAAACTTAGGAAAATTTTATCAAACACCTTACAAGCACTCTAAGAACCTAAGATCGTGAAGGTTTGGAAAATAGATTAATAGGTAGGAATCTTATACAATGGACAATGAAAACAAGTCATGAACAATTGGAGATAGAGCAATGCCCTAATGGATGATACATTGCATACTCTCTTGTACAATGGACAATGATCAATGAAAGAAAGTTGTGAACAAATGAAGACAAAGCAGTGCCCTAATGTACATTGTGGATCGACTCAAAAGAAGAGGGCTGAAGGAGGAACAATCGTGTGAAGTCTCCCCTAAGAAACTCTGGAAAGTCACTAAGCTTTACCCCTGCAATGATGAGCGGCAGCGTCGAAAAAATTAAGATGAAAAATGATCTCAGAGGGAAAATAGGGAGAAAAGATCGAGTCGTAAGACCAACCGAAGGGTGGACCGTGGTCATCGGTCACTAGGGAGGTTTCTAGACGGTCACTGGACATGAGGAAGGTCACAAGTGGACTCTTGCCTCGTAGAGGGTCGGGAATCAACGACGGCAGGCGCGGACACGCGAAATTGAGCGTTCGAAATGAGGGTTTCAAAAAATTTATCGCAATTTTTCGGTCAGCATCCTTTTATATTGCATCTAAACGGGCGACTGATATACTTTCGGATGACCATTATTGAGCCTAACCACATCTGTGCATTATTAACAGACGTCCATTTTTAGATCGGTCATCCGTTCTAGAAATAGGGATTCTGTGTAAATCAAACGAGCGTCCGAAATAATTTTGGGGGTTCGATATGGAAGTGCATATTTTGTCAAGCAAAATCAGATATTTAATGACTTAATGGGCATCCGGTCTGTTTCAAAGCGATCGATTGGTCTGGATGTTTGTGTTGTGCAACACCTTTTTATATTCAATTTGATTCACAAATGATACTTGCATAACCAAGTCATTCATGTGATGAATTGAGAGGCAATCAAGTTCCTAACATTCCAAATTCACGTCTACAAGTCCATATGCTTTATCCTAAAATGTTGAATTGAATTTTTGGTTATTTCTATTGCACTTGTGCACGTCATGGGTCTACTTGAACAACTTATACCATAATCAAATAATTGTTGTTTTACCCATAATATTTATGCACAACAACTATCAACTACTATATATTCGACATCGATAGTAGAGAGTGCAATGAAGTTTTACTTTTTGCTAACCCATGAGATAAGAGAGGTACCAAGAAGGCAACACATCCCACTAGTTCGTTTCCTATCAACTTTACATCCAGCAAAATCCGCATCGGTGTAGGCATGTAAGTCAAAGGATAAATTCCTATCATACCAAATGCCTAGATCACATATATGCTTTAAATACTGAAATATTCTTTCAACGATAATTAAGTGAGATTAGTGCGGATTGAAATTTAGTACACAAGTATACACTAAACATAATATACGATATAGATACCTTCTTTGATCGATGGATTTTTCTTTTTCATCTTTATTCCAATATGATTGTAGTATTCATGGGAGTTGAACTTGGCTTACATTCATCTATTCTAAATCTTTTAAGCAACTCCCTAGTAACTTCTCTTAATTGAGAGATTTTTATCCTTGATTTGCTTGACTTGTAGGCTTAGAAAGAATGTGAACTCGCTTACAAAACTCATCTCAAATTCTTTTTTCATAAAAAAATTCAAACTCTTTGCACAAGCATTCATTAGTGGATATCATCAACATAAATATGAACTATTAAAATATCATTTTTCATATGTTTCAAAAATAATATGGTGTCAACTTTCCCTTTTTGAAAATCATTTTCAATCAAAAAAGTAATTAGTCTCTCATACCAAGCTCTAGAGATTTTTTAAATTCATAAAGAGCTTTGAAAAGACTAAATACAAGATTAGAAAAATCTGAATTTTTAAAACGATGAGGTTGCTCAACATAAACTTCCTCATTTATAAAACCATTTAGAAAAGCCAATTTTACATCAATTTGAAAAAGTTTGAATCCTCTAATGCATGCAAAAATCAAACACATTCTATTTGTAAATAACCTTTTATTACAAGTTGATAAGTGATATGAGGGGTGTAGTGATAACTTGCTGATTTTGGGGTCAAATTTCTAATTTTTCAATTTTTGATCTAACTCCCTAATTCACTCTCTACTGCAAGTATACAGGTCAATTGTAGTCTATCCAAATATCGTATCCACAATTATTTGAAGCCTAGGACTCCCTAAACAGTCTAGATTAGCCTTAACTAAAGTTAAAATTTCAAGAAATTGAAAGAAAGTGAAAACCAATTTCTATAAATGGCTAAAATGATAGTTGTCTTTGGATTTTTGGAAATTTATCAAAACTGAATTGTAAATGCTAAACTAGAGGCTAAAAGAGTTTATCTATCAATGAGAAAGGTTCTCCAAGAAGTTGGGGTTCATCTAACTTAATTATGGATGGAATGGGATAAGTTATCAATTCTTAGTCAAATCTGATTCAATCTTAACATGGCTGCTCTCACAACTGAATTTGTCCAAAACTAATCATTATATTCTCATATAAATGTTAACTAGATTGAATTAGAAGAGGATCCCCACTGAATATCAAGTTATCATTAGGCTCAAGAACAAAATTCCTTGCTGAATTTTGGGAATTTAATGAAATCTGAAATGATAACAATCAATTGCACTTTGAAAATGAAGGAAATGCTTCAATTAACTAAACAGGAATGAAATCAATCCAATATTAGTGCTAATGCTTCTTGATTTATCTCTAAACTATAAGAGGATTTTAAATCAGCCTTTCAACTGTAAATGAAAATGAAATCCACATTTTCACTAATGAATTGGATATGAATCAGCACTCAATTACATATGGAACTCAGCACTTGCAATTGTTTCTTGGTTTATCTCTGAACAGCAAGAAAACCTTAAGTACACCTCTCAGTGATTAAATGAAACCAGGGGTTTAACAATAACAAGGCAGATTCCACAATTTCAGGATTTCGGATTTAGAAATCAGGATTGAAAACCAGAAATCTGCAATGGATAGTTTGCATTAATTCAGGGATTGAACCTTGGAATTACCATTGACTCTTGATTCATTTCTGAACAAAAATGAAATCATAAGTAATCTCTCAGTTATTAATTCAATTAGGGCTCCACAATGGTGAAAACAGATTCAACAAGTTCAGAAATCAGAAATGGGAAATCAGAAATCAACAATCAGAAAATCAGATTCTTAATTTGGTTTGAACCTAGAAAATGCCATTGGTTCTTGATTCATTTCTGAATAAGAATAGATCACAAGGACAACCTCTCAGTTGTAGATACAAATAGGATCTTTCAATGTCAAGAACAGATTCATGCAAACAGATTTCAGAAACAGAAATCAGAAATTGCAAAACTAGAAATCAAATTTCAGTGCAGGAAATCAAATTTGTCCACATCCCATCCATAATTAATTAGACTATTACCCTATCCTAGGAGAAATGGAGTTTAGCTCCTCATAATTACAGAGATTGATACACAATAGTAGGAAGAATTGATAGAAAACATCCTGAACTAAGAGTTGTCGACAGGAGAAATCAGCAGCAGCAATACTTCAGCTCCTCTTCCTTGCTTTCCTGTCTTGCTCAAAACTCTGCAATGGCCAGCCTCTCCCTTAATTCTTAGGGTTTTCAGCTTATATATGACTTCCTTCCACCCTTAGATCAGCATCAAATTATTCCATTCTTCTGATTCAAGCCACCTGTCCAATGGCCTAAGATTCCAACTGCTGTGACTGCTTTTGGACAACAAAACGTAGGTGGTCCCCCCTCCTTTTTCTCCTTTGTGCAGCCTTATTTCACCTGATAGAAGGGCTAAAATAGCAAGCATCAAAGTCTTTTAATAAAATTTAAACAAATAAGGATTGTGACAGCAAGTGAAATCAGCTCAATAATCAAATGGGGTTTGGTATTGTGCATAATTGAAAACCAAAATAAAAAATAATAGTTTGGAGGCATTGAATGATAACTTTGCATATATCATGGAAAATGTTCAAATATGAGTAGTTCAGAGCATTGAAAGCATCAAAGAGATTAAGATGGCAAGTGAATGATGTCAGAAATCAAATGTGGATAAGATTTCATAGAAATTATAACTTGGGTGCCAAATACCTTTATGCCTTTATGATTGCCTAATGTCTTCATAGAAATCAAATTTGAACAGCAATGAGTTAAGACAGTAATTTAGTGATTGCCTAATGCCTTTATGCAGAATTGATAGCTTTGCGTATCGAAATGACAGTTTTGCCCTTAAAGATAACTTGACACTAAAAAATGATAACTTATGAAATGGAGTGATAACCTTGCACAAATTGAAATATGGTTATCCAAATATGAATAATTCATGATGGTAAGGGATTTAGAGCAAAATAATAACTAAAAATCAGCTCAATTAAAATAATGATAACTTTGCACATTGGAATGATAACTTGCCCTAAAAATGATAACTTGGCATAGAATTGAAGTATTTATGAATTTTAGCAATTCAGAACCTCTATGCACATGGAATTAGGTATAAAATGAGAAAGATCAACTAGTTATCATAATCCTTGCATTCCAAACATAATTGGCCAAAACTTAGGCAATTTGAGGGCTCAATATGGGTGATTTGAATAGAAAATGGGATAAAAACATAATATGATCAGCTAGTGATCAAACTCTCCCAATCTTAGCCTTTTGCTTGTCCTCAAGCAAAACATTCAGAAATTAAGGACAAACTTGAATTAACAATCCACAAATGAATTAAAAATCAGCTGAATTAAGTCCAATGAGTTTCCCACTTTGCCAACAGTCCATCCCATTCTTTCCAATTTTCAAATTCTAGCTGAGGAATCACAAAGGTTAAAGCAAATTTAAGCCATGAAAGAAGTACTAACATTAACTGATTTGGATTTCAAGGATTGTCAACTTTACTAAAAAGTTTGAAACATCAATCTCTTCATGAACATATTTTCCACTGTTTAAACATGTTTAACACATTACTTTTATTCATGAAATGCAAGTAAACAGGTCAAGACCTGATTTTTATTCATGCTGGTCACAGGATAAAAATTCTGGTTTTATTCAAGAGAGGTTCCTTTTTAGAATTTCACTCTCTTTATTTATGCATGCATGCAATGCAAAATGTAACTTTTCACTTTTCCTTTTTCCATTTTTCTTTTTCTATTCTGATCATGAAATGAGCAATGGTTCAAACTCAAGTATAGTTTAAACCCTTAAATGAAAATAGTCAAGATTTTCTATTTAACATGGCAGCAAGAGCCTTGACTCCTTTCTAGACATCTTCTACTTTCCATTTAATCCATGAATGTCAGCTAGTGTTACCCACAAAAAGAAATTTTTTCAGCTGAAATGTAATTCAAATGCCTCTGAATTGATGATGTCAATTAAAGCAAGAAGACTAATGGCCAAGTTGTCCACTTGATATTGGAGTGTACCAACTGTCATAATGAAGTATTTTATCCATTTTAGAGTTAGAATGAGTGCAAGAATTGAATTGAGTCCAAAAAATGATAATCAGTGATAACTAGTGATAACCGAGTGAATATGAGTGATAACTTGTTCAAACAATAATAACCTGGTGGTAATTGATGATATAAACATTAAAATAGATTGAAAATATGGTGTAAAGGTTAAAAAAGCATCAGGTTTCCTCCCCCAAGCTTACTCTCAGTACTGTCCACAGTGATGAAAATTAAGGTAAGGGAGAGGGTTGGGAGGGTATGAAATTGATGGAATTGTGCATTTGATCATTTCCAATGGTTCTTGTATTTCAATCAGAGTCTTCAGGTGATCCATACTTCATGAATTGCAGCAAATCCTACAGGGAAACAAGAGATATCAGTGGTATATTCAATATCAGATTTTTAGGGTGCATAATTCAACAATGCATTGAAATTCACTAAAATGCACTGAAATTCAGCTATGATGGATTGGGACAACTGATATGAATGATGATTCATATATTAATATGATTTCAGCATGAATGAAAAGATAATATTAGTTATTAATAAGGTTTCAAAGAGAAAAATTAAAATTAAGGGTATGGGTACTCCCTAATTACCAATTTGTGGATTGATCTGATTCCTCCCTTCTTTATTCCTGCAAAACAAAAAGATTAAGTGTAAAATGGCTTGGGTTACCTCCCAAGAAGTGCCCTACTTTAGTGTCTTAGGCTAGACATTGTTCCACTTGAATTCAGCAAGGCAAACTTGGCAAATCTTGCAAATTTAGCACCTCCTTAGTTGAATTCAGAGATGTGGGGTTGTACAGCTTCAACCTCTGTCCATTGACATTGAATATATCATCCTTAGCATTCAGAAGGTCCACAGCTCCATAGGGATAAACCTTGTGGACTTTGAAAGGTTCACTCCACCTTGATTTTAATTTTCCAGGGAATACTTTCAACCATGAGTTGTATAACAATACAAGGTCTCCAACCTTGAATTCTTTCTTCAAAATTCTGCTATCATGCCATCTCTTTGTTCTCTCCTTGTAGAATTCTGAATTATGGTAGACATTTAGCCTAATTTCATCCAATTCATCAATTTGTAAAAGCCTCTTCTGTCCACATGCATGCATATCAAAATTCAATGCATTGACTGCCCAATAGGCATTACGTTTCAACTCAATTGGTAGATGACATGTCTTTCCATAAACCAATTTGTAGGGAGAGGTACCTATTGGAGTTTTATATGCTGTCCTGTATGCCCAAAGTGCCTTATTTAATCTCAAATTTCAATCCTTCCTAGTCAAGGAAACTATTTTCTCCAAAATAGTCTTGATTTCCCTATTTGAAATTTCTGCTTGGCCATTAGTTTGAGGATGGTAAGCAGTTGAGACCTTGTGCCTGACCCCATACTTGTTTGGAGGTTCTCAAAATACTTTTCAATAAAGTGGCTCCCTCCATCACTGATGACAACTCTTGGGATTCCAAATCTTGGGAAGATTGTCTCTTTGAAAAGCTTGATAACAGTCCTGGAATCAGCATCTATGGTTGGAATTGCCTCTATCTATTTGGATACATGGTCAACAGCAAGTGATGCGTTGTAATTGACGTAGCAAAATAAAATCGTTAGCAAGTGCACTAGTCGCTCAAGTAATATAGTAAAAAGGAGTAAGAGTGTCGAACCCACGAGGAATATTATTAATTCAATATCTGAATCTTTAAATTAATAAGAGAGGAAAAACATGGATTTTGAAAATGAGTTTTATAAAATAAAATAAAGATGAGATAGTGGTGTTGAAGTTAGGCCTTAGGATGAAAATAGATCAGGATAAATATTTGAACCATAAAAGATAAATTTAATCTTTAAAGATGGATTAGAGTCTTCCTAAAGTAATCTAACATGATTAGCTTGTGGTCTCCACGACTAGCATCCCCCAATTTAATCATATAGAACTATCTTAATTTAATAAGAATTGAAGTCTCCACGACTGGTACCCCCAAAATCATATTAAAATTAAGATGCATTAAATTGAATTCTCTAGACTATTAATCACTCCACAAACTGGTATAGATTAATAGACCACACAAACTTGATTCTCCACAACTAGTTATCAAATTTATGTCAATTATTAATTCCAAATAAAAACAATTATAATTAGTATAATAAATTCTGAAATTAAACACTCCATAAACTGGTATAGCCTAATTCAGAAATTTAATTAACTAACATAAAAGCATTAAGTATAATTAATAATTGATCAGAAAAGATTAAAACAAATAAAATAGGATCCAAACATTTCCCTTCAATTAATAATCTCCTAAAATAATAATCCTAAAAAAACATGGAGTTCATCCTAGAAATTTCGAAGAGATAATAAAATATAAATCATAAAAATTGGAAGAATTACACCCTAAATAGAAGTAGAGCTCTCGAATCTAGCAAACAGTCGGGCAGCTTCTCGGACTTGATCAGGGTCGCGATCAACCTCCAACCGTCGCACCTCTCTCCTCTTGGTCGTAGCCTGCAGAGCTCACGACTCGCCGTGGATGAAACCTGAACTTCCGAGCACCCCTTGAAACGATGGATTCTTCACGTATTTATAGGGTGCGGACGGCCTTCAACTTGATCGTGATGTACGGCCGAATTTAAATTCACGGATAAATCTCGGCTAAAAATGATAATTCTTTCAAAAGATAAATTTTTTTATCTTTACCCCCTTTGAATCTCGGCCAAAAAGAGATAAAATTCCTTTTACTCCCTCCAAATCTCGGCCGTAAGGAAGGAATTTAATCTTGTTACGCCCAAAAGATAAAATCATTTATCTTTACCTTTCATATCTAGGCCAAAACAGATAATTAAATCCCGTTACGCCCAAACAATTTTATCTTTACACCTTCATATATCGGCCAAAAGGATGATTTCATTGCCATTACCCCGTCCAAATCTCGGCCAAAATAATAATCCTTTACCTTAATCTCGGCCGTAATGAAAAATTCTTCGGAATTTCGGCCGATATGGCACAATCCATCTAAATCTCGATTTTTCCTGCAAAATAATTATCAAAATTTAGTTAATCCATCCACAATTAAAATATTCAGAGAATTAATAATTAAAATTGATAAATCCGGAATTATGATTAAAAGTGACTAAAAATAATGCATGCCATGATCAATTTACAAAATTATTAATTAAAATAATAATCTAAAATATGTTGTATTTTGCATGCATCAAACTCCCCCAAGCTTAAAGTCTTGCTTGTCCTCAAGCAAAAATTCAAAGCAAGGCTCAAGAAAGTTCCATCATAGCCTCCACATTGTCAACTGACTAATTTTCTCACACAATTCTTCTGCACCCCTGCTACTCAGTATCACATCATTTTCCATGCACTTAGCTTCATAGATGTTCTAAATGCTACACAAATTTAAACAATCTCAAATTCAGCCTTGCAGAAAAATAAATTATCTGTCAAATAATAGCATTAATATTGAACACATAAGTACTAATTGAGCTTAAAACTTTTTCTTTTTCTTTTTCAACTTTATTTTCAATCATTTTAAAAGTTCTAATCTTCAAACAGGATTGCACAAGGAAGTCCATGTAGCGGGCTTTGGACTGATGACTCCTAGACCAGATGACCTTAGGGCACCAGGTGATAAAGCACCCTCGAGTTTACTTGCCCGAACAACCAAGGTTCTGAATGAAGAGTTCAAACTTAGCCATGATTCAGTACTCATGTGCTTCTCCATATTTCACAAGATGGTCCTTGTAGCAGGTTTTCGATCGACGGATCCCAAAGCAGTTGCCCTTAGGTCGCCAGGCATGAACCCCTACGGATCTAATTACCCGAACACATCTTGATTCCGGATAACACTTTTGTACCTACACATAACTTTATTCATCATTTTTTTATTTGTTGGGGTTTAACTAACCCTTCTTTTTCTTATAAGCTCAAAAAGTACTTGATATGGTCAATAAGAAGGCTACTACTATCAAGACTTAAAATAAAAAGGCATGAATATGATTTTGTCATCTAGTCATTCATAATTCTACTTAGCATGGGCACACAGTCTATAAGTTTGATACTGAAGTAGCAAGTGATAAGAAAGAAAAGTATTCAAATTTCATCAATTAACGACATATCTTTGAACTTTTACTAAAAGATAATTAAAATAATAAGACAAGAGTTTGTAAGATGGTAGCAAAAATAAATGCATGCAATGGTATTTTTTAGAAAGTTTTCAAATTTTTCAATTTTTTTGGATTTTTTTACAAATAGATGCAAACATAAGCAAATAAAAAGAAAGAAACATGCAATGCATGAAATGCAAACTCCCCCAAGCTTGAACTAGACACTGTCCTCAGTGTTAAGCCAGCAAGGGAAAGTGATACATACGCAATAAAAAGGAAAATTAAAGAAATGAAAATAAAGAAAAGGGAAAAGACACAACCGGATTTACTGTCTGCGGGGTGGCGATGGTGGATGGTAGCCGAGATTTTCTTGGCGTATATGATACTCATGGATGCGCCTCATCATGCGCGCATGCTGATTCTGAAGGGATTCGAAGCGACCCTGACGATCATTCATATTTCTAAAATCAGCTCGAATGTTGGTCAACTCTTGTGCTTGTTGAAGTTGCTCTTCCTGAATAGCGTGCAACTGCCCTGACTGACGAAGTTGCTCTTCTTGAAAAGTGTGAAACTCCCCTGCTTGACGAAGTTGTTCATCATACATTGATTTCCATAAGTTTTGCATGGAAGCATAGTCAGGCTGAGGTGGCGGAGGTGGATAGTAAGTCTGCTCTGGGGCTGAAGTAAAAGTGGGCTCCGGTGCTATATAGCGATTCTGCACAGGTTCTTGTAAAGGGGCAGATACTTCCATCGAGTCGCGTTCCTCACAAGGAGTAGAAGGTATGAACGAGGAATCAGAAGAGCTCTCTTGTGCTGGAGATGGAATCGGAGAAGGCACCGGCATATAAGGTGAATGGACGTATGTGGCATATTGGGAAGCTGCCGGTGATGCAGCCTGGAGTCCTTGTGGCTATTGAAGGTAGGGTTGGGATTACTGTCCGACAGAGGTAGATGGTCCTGCAGGTGGGATTACTGGAGCTATTACTTGCCTAAAAAGGAGCCAATTATTTGGATTAATTGGCGTGAAAGCATCTCGATCTGAGCAGGGCACCTCCTGATGGTGGCCTTTAAAAATAAAAACTTTGATCCTGAGTTGTTGGTCTTCACGAGACCCATAGCCTGAATGGTCCTACGAGTGAGGTGAGTGTTTCCTGGCACAGCTTCAAGATCATCCAAGTCAAGTTGTAGGTGCTGAGCAATAGGTGTTAGAAGGGCACCCATATTAATGCTACCGCCACGATGAGTAGTGCGGCGCTGAAATCGACGAATGAGGAAGGCACCCACATTAACAGGAGTTCTGTGAAGCATGCTGTGGATGAGATATAACTCTCCCTCTGAGATGGCACCATCATTATCATTGCGCCCACTTATGGTGTTGCTTAGCATGCGATGGACGTAGCGCATAACATGATTCTGAATTGAGCTATCTTTAGCGGTGTTCCAAACCAATCGGTCTTCTTCTGTTATCTGTTTCCAAAAAGTTTCAGCATCAAAGTCAGCAGGTACAGAAAGAGATCCATGGTTGGGAAATCCATAGATATTATTAATCTCTCCTAGAGTGAGAGTAAATGGCCGCCCATAAAGTTGGAATGAAATGCGGGGCTGATCATAGTTCCTGCCATCTAAATTAAAGACTTCCAGGGATGAGAGGAATTCCATAATTAGTACTTCATAAGTTGGCCACCAAGAATGCACAAAGTCAGATAGTCCAATTTGAGAAAATAATAGATGAGTATCTGCAAGTAAATTATACTCCCTCAGCAATTCAGTATCTGAAAATCTGGTGGCATGAATTCGAATATCACACATCCGTTCATATCGAGCTTGATACTTCGGCTTAGTCCAATAATAATCTCCGGGGTAGGAGATTAATTGTGAGGGTTGTGGGGTCGGCTGAGCATTCGGATGTCGTCGTTCATGACGTCCCCTCCATATATTAGCAAATCGCCTCATTTTTATCTGGACAAAAATAAACAAAGAAAAGGTACCGGCTTGGTGGAAGCGGCTGAGGTTTCGACCGTAGTATTCGATGAAGAGCTGAAGGTCGGAGGTGACTCGGCCGTAAGGAACTGGTTGATGAAGAACTTCGGCCGTAATAAGTAGAGGGCACTTTGGCTTCTCGTTCGTCCGTAAGTCGATGAAGAACCTCGGCCGTAAGAAGTAAAGCTCGGCCGGAGATTGGAGTTTGGCCGTAAGAGAGCGGCGGTGCGCGGTGGCTTCGGCCGTAAAGAAGATGGTAGGTGCGTGGTGGCTCGGCCGTAACGCACCCGGGGCGTAATGGGTCGTCTCCGGTCCGCGTTGTGGAAGACCGACCGTAAGGAACAGGGGCTCGAGAGACTTCGGCCGTAAGGAACAGAGGTTCGGCCATAATGCACAGGGGGCGTAAGGATCGGCGGTGTGACTCGGAACTTCGACCGTAAGAGTAGATGAACCTCGGCCATAAGGAACAGATGGAATAACCTTGCAATGCAGCTTCGGCGTAAGAGGCGGGATGAAAGCTTGGCCGTAACGCAGAAGGCGTAATGGTGAGAGGGGCGTCACTTCGGCCGGAAAGAAGGAAGGCGTGGCACTTTGGGCGTAAGGAGCAGCGGTGACGACGTCGGCTCTCGTCCGGGCGTAAAGATAGCGGAGGCACCTCGGCCGTAAGGAGCAGATGAAATGGAGGCAGTGCTTGATCTGCAAAACACGAGATGTAAGATTTTATAGATAAAACTTCGGGCGTAATCTGACCTGTTCCCACGTGATGGCGTAGTGAAAGGTCAAATCCGAGCGTAAAAGCATGCATTTTTTTTCTTTCGATTGGACTTGTGCATGCAGATGTTCTGTCGTGTCATTCTCGTCCGTGGTGTGATCGCATAACACCTCGGCCATAAAAAGACATCTGGCGTGATCCTCGGCCGTAACGATGTGGCAGTGTCTTGTCATGTCCGTTGGAGTCTTTACGGCGTGGTCATCGAGGTGATTCTCGGCCGTAACAAGGAACATGGCGTAATAGTATCTTGTCGTTTCGCCTTGTGTTTCCCCATGCATGGTGCATTCCTCGGTCGACGTATGATTATCCGAATTCCGCTCGGTGCACAGAAAGAAATATCGATTAGATGACTCGTTATAAAATAAAAATAAAATGCCTAATTAAAATAAAATTATCTCCCAAACTAAGATATTAAAATATTAATCAATAACTAATTAAACTTATATAAAAAATTAAATAAATAAATAAATAAAAAATGAAATAAAATAAAATAAAATAAAATAAAAAGGATAGAAATAGTTCTGATTTATAGTCGTCAGCTTGACTTAGTTATGATGAAAATCAAGGCCTATTTTGCTCTTTCCCCCTTGGATTTTTCTTTGTGTTGCTTGGGAGAGAGCCCGGTGTACGTCCAGTCAGTTGTGCCGCCATCTGGCCCAGTTGTCTTTCCAGATTTCGAATGGATGCATCCTGACTCATGGCTCGAGATTCCATATTCTTTTGCAATGCTTGCATTATGTCTATGATTTGTGCCATCATCTCCTGCATATGATTTGATGATTGATATTGGGGAGTATCAGGTTGCCTTTTTAGTATATAATCTTTTGATGGACTAGAAGATTGGCCTTGATTCTGATTATAGGCAAACTTCGGATTATGTCTCCATCCATAATCGTTGTTCCTGTAAAATGGATTGGAAATAAAGTTAGCATTTTCAATTTGATTTGAATCCGAAGTGTTACCTGTAGGGCTATAGTTGCTGGAATTTCCCATTAGTGACATCATCTGCTCGAATTTTTTATTAAGTGACTCCAGCTGAGCCGCTATTTCTGAAGATTGTATTCCTTGTGTAGCATGTACATCATGAGTTCGGCGAGGTGGTCTCGTTTCTTTACTTGACTTGAGGGCTACAGCTTCAATAATATCTTATATCTCACTAGGACGTTTAGATCCTAGCACTGTCCCTCCTGCTGATTGGTCGAGTTTGTCTTGATCTGCAGCTCGCAATCCATGGTAGAAATCTTCCATCACTTGCCACTTTGGAATTCTATTGTCAGGAACTCTGGCTAATAGTTCTTTATATCGTTCCCATGCCTCATATAATGTCTCGTTATCGTCTTGAACAAATGCCCTCAATTCTCTTCGATATTTGCCTGCCTTTTGTGCTGGACAATATTTTTCAACAAATTTCTACCAACTCCAACCAAGAATGAATCGATCCTGCAGGCAAAGTTTTAAACCAAGTGAAAGCTTTGTCACGTAAAGATTGAGGAAATAATAATAAACGAATAACTTCAGAAGAAACATTATTATTTCTAAAGGTGCTCAGAGTGGCAAGAAATTTGTCAAGGTGATCATGGGGGTCTTCATGAAATCCTCCTCCAAATTGGGATGCTTGTATCATCCTCACGATTGCGGGATTTATCTCAAAATTATTTGCGTTAATATCAGGCAGCACGATGCATGATTCTCGGTCACTGTATCTGGCCGAGACATATTCTCTCATAGAAAGCTCTGCTTCATCTTCTCTCGATTATTATGTGGTGGAACCAGTTCATTTTGTTGCTCCAGTCTCTGATTGTCGCGTGTTTGTTCCGTCATTTTTCTTATATTTCTTCATAATCGACGATAGGTTCTTTCAATTTTAGGATCAAATTCCAACAGTGGATTTGAGCTCCTAGTGCGCTTATCAGAAGATTCCAGGATTGGTTGTGATTTAATTTTCAATTAGTACCTACAACAACCAATTTTCAGTAAGATAAAAGAATAAAATGAAAATATATACAAGAAGAAAGAAATTCAGATACTAGGTCACCAAGAAATAAGATTTAAATTGATAAAAAGTCTTTCGGCATTATCGAGTATTCATTAGGTCGTCAAAATTAATGTCCGAGAGAAATTAACCTAATTACTGCCACCAAAATTCACCGAAAAATTATCAAATACGGCGAAAAATCAAAATTCGAAAACCAATTCAAATGCCAAACATTAATATCGACCGAAAGTAAATCACTTAGATGGTAGTAAAAATCAAGCACTCGTTCGACCGTAAAACCATGAAACAGTGTCGAAAGGATTAATCAACTTGAAGGCATAAAACTCGTTAGATTACGGTCGAAACAAAATCATAAGATGGCGTAAACATTAACACGGTGATGAATCATCTCGATCGAAATAGAATTAAATTGACTTTTGCGGCGTAAAGAATTAATCAATTCCTCGCATATAAAACTCTAGGTGTAAAGAATCGAAGTCAACAACCTTTGGCCGAAATAAAAATCGAACGAAATGTCGATAAATGAATCATTACGGCCGAGGAAGAGGACAATTCATATCGGCCGTAAATCGATGAGAATTAAGTTGAACGTGATCCTTGATGGCCAAGAAAGAAAAATTCACAAATAAACTGGCCGAAAAGGTCGTAAGATGGCGTAAAAATAAATGTTCAGAATTTATCGGCCGCAAAACAATTCGATCGTGAAGTTTCAGCCGTAAAACTCAGATTAAATTTTGCCAGCCGCAAAATATAAGCAAAGACTTTTGCGGTGTATAAGATTTTTCGAAATTATTAAAGCCGAAAGAGGTCAAATCAATAATAAAAGGAATTTTACGGCCGCAAAACCATGAGATCAATTCTTGGCCGTAAAAAGAAAACATGACATCATTCTCGGCCGTAAAAAGAAAACATGAGATAATAGATTATCAGAGATTAAATTATCGTCTGCAAGCTTAATCAATCATATCACAAGAGAGAGAATTCAATTTGATCCGAATGAAGTGAATTTCGACCGTAAAGATAAAAATTGTCAATTAAACCGAAATGAGGTCACATCGGCCGAGATGAAGTCAACATGATTGGCCGTAATGCAAAATAGGGTTTCGGCCGAAATAAAGTCGAATGAAACTTGAGAATATTACCCCAATTCTTACGTCGACAATTGAATCATTACGGCCGAAAGTAAATTAAGTCGATTCTTTATGGCCGTAAAACAATGAAATCAAATCAAATAGAACAAACCACTTTGGCCAAAACGAAATCAAATCCATGGCGTAAAACAACGTTCGGATAAAATTACGGCTGTAAAACAGAAGATTAGAACTCAATCGATATTGCGAGCCGTAAAACCAGTAAAGCCGACAAAAATCAATCTCGGTCGTAAAACCATAGGACGGCGACAGAATTTTAAGCCGAAAGTCGACAATTTAAAAAAAAATTATCGTGACCTTTATCTGCGAAAGAAAAAAATGTCAGTTTATTCAAAAAAATAATTAAAACAATTACTACATATTTATAAAGAATTATTTACAATTTATTTACATCTCCTAATAATTCATAAAAATAAAAAATTAATTAATAAAAGATTCCCCGGCAATGGCGCCAAAAACTTGATGCGTTGTAATTGATGTAGCAAAATAAAATCGCTAGCAAGTGCACTAGTCGCTCAAGTAAAATAGTAAAAAGGAGTAAGAGTGTCGAACCCACGAGGAATATTATTAATTTAATATCTGAATCTTTAAATTAATAAGAGAGGAAAAACATGGATTTTGAAAATGAGTTTTATAAAATAAAATAAAGATGAGATATGGTGTTGAAGTTAGGCCTTAGGATGAAAATAGATCAGGATAAATATTTGAACCATAAAAGATAAATTTAATCTTTAAAGATGGATTAGAGTCTCCCTAAAGTAATCTAACATGATTAACTTGTGGTCTCCACGACTGGCATCCCTCAATCTAATCATATAGAACTATTTTAATTTAATAAGAATTGAAGTCTCCACGACTGGTACCCCCAAAATCATATTAAAGATAAGATGCATTAAATTGAATTATCTAGACTATTAATCACTCCACAAACTAGTATAGATTAATAACCCACACAAACTTGATTCTCCACACACAAGTTATCAAATTTATGTCAATTATTAATTCCAAATAAAATCAATTATAATTAGTATAATGAATTCTGAAATTAAACACTCCACAAACTGGTATAACCTAATTCAGAAATTTAATTAACTAACATAAAAGCATTAAGTACAATTAATAATTGATCAGAAAAGATTAAAACAAATAAAATAGGATCCAAATATTTCCCTTCAATTAATAATCTCCTAAAATAATAATCCTAAAAAAAAACATGGAGTTCATCCTAGAAATTTCGAAGAGATAATAAAATATAAATCATAAAAATTGGAAGAATTACACCCAAAATAGAAGTAGAGCTCTCGAATCTAGCAAACAGTCGGGCTAGTTTCTCGGACTTGATCAGGGTCGCGATCAACCTCAAACCGTCGCACCTCTCTCCTCTTGGTCGTAGCCTGCAGAGCTCATGACTCGCCGTGGAAGAAACCTGAACTTCCGAGCACCCCTTGAAACGATGGATTTTTCACGTATTTATAGGGTGCGGACAGCCTTCAATTTGATCGTGATGTACGGCCGAATTTAAATTCACGGATAAATCTCGGCTAAAAATGATAATTCTTTCAAAAGATAAATTTTTTTATCGTTACCCCCTTTGAATGTCGGCCAAAAAGAGATAAAATTCCTTTTACTCCCTCCAAATCTCGGCCGTAAGGAAGGAATTTAATCTTGTTACGCCCAAAAGATAAAATCATTTATCTTTACCTTTCATATCTCGGCCAAAACAGAGAATTAAATCTCGTTACGCCCAAACAATTTTATCTTTACACCTTCATATATCGGCCAAAAGGTGATTTCATTGCCATTACCCCCTCCAAATCTCGGCCAAAATAATAATCCTTTATCCTAATCTCGGCTGTAATGATAAATTCTTCGGAATTTCGGCCGATATGGCACAATCCATCTAAATCTCGATTTTTTCTGCAAAATAATTATCAAAATTTAGTTAATCCATCCACAATTAAAATATTCAGAGAATTAATAATTAAAATTGATAAATCTGGAATTATGATTAAAAGTGACTAAAAATAATGCATGCCATGATCAATTTACAAAATTATTAATTAAAATAATAATCTAAAATATGTTGTATTTTGCATGCATCAGCAAGCAATAAAAATTTGTATCCAAAGGAGCTAGGGAAGGGTCCCATGTAATCAATGCTCCGCACATCAAAGATTTCAACCTCTAAAATCTCATTCTGAGGCATTTCATTCCTCCTTGAAATAAAACCTTCCCTTTGACATTCATCACAACTCTTCACATATAAATAAGCATCTTTGAACAAGGAAGGCCAATAAAAACCAGATTGTAAAACCTTGGCAGCTGTCTTTTGAGTAGCTCCATGTCCACCATATGGGGATGAGTGACATTCATGCAAAATTGATTGGAATTCAGCTTCTGGTACACACCTCCTGAAAATGTCATCAGGGGACTTTTTGAATAGAAGAGGGTCATCCCAATAGAAGTCCTTCAAGTCATGGAAAAACTTTTTCTTCTGCTGGTAAGAGAAGTTAGAAGGAACAATCCCACATGCCAAGTAATTGACAATATCAGCATACCAAGGAGTAGGGGTAGCTGATATGGACATTAGAAAATCATCAAGGAAAGAGTCATTGATAGGGAGTGATGGAGAATCCTGAACTCCTTCCATCCTTGATAAATGGCCAGCAACTAAGTTTTCTATCCTTCTTTTGTCCCTGATTTCAACATCAAACTCTTGAAGCAAAAGGATCCATCTTATAAGCCTTGGTTTTGATTCTTTCTTACTAATCAGGTGCCTCACAGCTTGGTGGTCAGTGAATACAATTACCTTGGATCCAATTAGTTAAGATATGAACTTATCAAATGCAAATACCACTGCCAACAATTCTTTTTTAGTGGTAGCATGGTTGATTTGAGCCTCATCTAATGTCTTGCTAGCATAGCAAATGACATAATGTTTTTTATCCCTGGTTTGCCCCAACACTGCCCCTACTGTTTGATCAGAGGAATCACACATAATTTCAAATGGAAGGGACCAATCAGGTGGCTGAACTATAGGAGCTGAGATGAGGGCTTCTTTCAGCTGCTTGATGGCCTTCATGCATTCTTCATCAAAATTATACTCAGCATCTTTTGCCAACAACTTGGTAAGAGGTCTAATTATCATTGAAAAGTTTTTGATAAACCTCCTGTAGAAACATGCATGTCCAAAGAAGCTCCTTACTGCCTTCACATTTGTGGGTGGTGGCAACTTCTCAATTACTTCAATTTTGGCCTTATCCATCTCAATTCCTCTATTTGAAACAATATGTCCTACAACAACCCTTCTTAGACCATAAAATGGCACTTCTCCCAATTGAGAATCAGATTGGACTCCCTACATCTTTGTAGCACCTTGGTAAATTTTCTAGACAACTCTCAAAAGAATCTCCATATACTGAAAAATCATCCATGAAGACCTCCATAATTTCTTCAATGAAATCTGAGAAGATTGACATCATGCATCTCTAAAAAGTGGCAGGTGCATTACATAAGCCAAATGGTATCCTCCTATAAGCAAATGTCCCATATGGACATGTGAAAGTAGTCTTGTGTTGATCTTGAGGGTGAATTGGATTTGAAGGAATCCTGAATACCCATCTAGATAACAGAAATTGGAGTGCTTTGCTAATCTCTCCAACATTTGGTCAATGAAAAGAAGAGGGAAATGGTCCTTCCTTATTGCCTTGTTCAACTTTCTGAAATCAATACACATCCTCCATCTTGTAACTGTCCTAGTGGATATCAATTCATTAGAATCTGATTTGATAACTATGATGCCTCCCTTCTTTGGCACCACCTGAACAGGGCTGACCCATTCACTATCTGAAATTGAGTAGATGATTCCAACATTTAACAATTTCAGCACCTCCTTCTTGACTACTTCCTTCATTACTGGATTGAGTCTTCTTTGGCATTCAATTGAAGGTTTGTAGCTGTCCTCCATGGGGATCCTGTGCATGCAAATTGAGGGATTAATACCCTTAATGTCTTCAATAGAATAGCCAATCACTTCCTTGTACAGCTTCAATCTTTTCAGCAGCTCCTCAACTTGTTCCTTTGGCAAATTGGCATTGATAATTACTGGAAATGTTGAGTTCTCTCCCAAGAATTCATACTTTAGGTTGCTAGGGAGAGGCTTGAGTTCCAATTTAGAGGAATTTTCTTGAGCTGAATTAGTTTGAAGCTCAGCAGTGATAACTTGTTGAACTTCATTCTGATTTTCTAAATTTCCCACTGATTTTGAAGAATTCAGTATTGATTGATATGCCTTAGCCTCTGAATCTTCTAGTTCCTTCAAATGATCAAACATTAGGCACCATTACAATGGATCTTCAATAGAAATTATAGCAGAAACTTGCTGAACAACTTAATCTAGCTGCCCTTCTTCAAAATCATTTTCCTAAAAATTGGGCCTACTGATAACTTGTGCCAAATTAAATTATATCTTATCCTCCTCAATTCAAAATGTTAATCTGCCCTCCTTGACATCTATCACAGCTCCTGCAGTGGCTAAGAAGGGCTTCCCTAAAAGAATAGGGGTATTCAAGTCTTCATCCATGTCAAGTACTACAAAGTCTACTGGTATATAAAATTTGCCAACTTTGAGGGGTATGTCTTCGATGATTCCATGTGGGTACTTATGGATCTGTCTACCAGCTGTAGGGACATGTTTGTAGGCTTCATATCTCCAACTTCAACCTTTCTACAAAGTGAAAGGGGTATGACACTGACTGATGCACCCAAATCACACATTGCCCTTTGAATTTTCCTATTTCCAATTTCACAAGGGATTGAAAAGCTTCCTGGATCTTTCAACTCGGGTGGCAATTTGTTTTGGATGATTGCAGAAGCTTCCTCAGTCAAGACAATGGTTTCATGTTCCATAATTCTTCTCTTCTTGGTCAAAATCTCCTTCAAAAACTTGGCATATGAAGGCATCTCCTAAATTGCCTCTACAAATGGCACATTTATATACAACTTCTTCACGACTTCAAGGAATCTTTCATACTGCTGATCCTGCCTTGCCTTGATTAGCTTTTGAGGGAAAGGTACTTTGTCAAAGATTCTGGCCTTAACTTCATTTTGAGGACCCTTGTTCTGATTCTGATTTTCCAACACAACCCCTTCATTTGACCCTTATGCAGGCCCTGAACTTGTGCTTGCCTTAGCTGAATTGTCCTCAACATTCCTCATTGGTTCTTCTATAATTTTCCCACTCCTGAGCTGGACAGCTTGTACTTGTTCTTTGGGGTTCAATTCAGGTTGTCCAGGGAGAAACATAGGTGGCCTAGTTGATATACTAGTGATGCGTTGTAATTGTAACAATAAAATTTGCTAGCAAGTGCACTAGTCGCTCAAGTAATATAGTAATAGGAGTAAGAGTGTCGAACCCACGAGGAATATTATTAATTCAATATCTGGATTTATAAATTAATAAGAGAGGAAAAACATTGATTTTTGGGAAGAGGTTTTATGAAATAAAATAAAGAAAATAAGATAATGATAAGATAGTGGTGTTGAAGTTAGGCCTTAGGATGAAAATAGATCAGGATAAATATTTGAACCATAAAAGATAAATTTAATCTTTAAAGATGGATTAAAAATTTTTCCAAGTTATTAATTTACAAGATTAACATCACAGAGTCCACAAACTGGTAATTCTGCTATTTAATCCGGTAAATTAAACTATCTTAAATTTAATCAAACCTAAAGTCCCACAAACTGGTATTCGTCAGATAAGATTAAAATTAAGATGCATTAATATGAAAATCCTAGACTATTAATCACTCCACAAACTGGTTAGATTAACAGACCACACAAACTTGATTCTCCACACACTAGTTATCAAATTTATGTCAATTATTAATTTCACATAAAATCAATTAATTTAATTAATGAATTCTGAAATTAAATAATCCACAAACTGGTAAGTACTCAACTCAGAAATCCAAATAATTAAATTAAAAGCATTAAGCACAATTAATTAATTGATCAGAAAAGATTAAAACAAATAATATAGGGTCAAATAATTTCCCTTCAATAATAATCTCCTAAAATGAAATAAATAAAAATATGGAGTTCATCCTAGAAATTCTGGAGAGATAATAACAAAATAATAATAATTGGAAGAATTACACCCAAATAGACAAAAGTCGAAGCTTCGGATCACGGGCAGACAGTCGGGCAGCCTCTCGGACTTGATCAGGGTCGCGATCAACTTCCAGCCGTCGCACCTCTCTCCTCTTTGTCGTAGCCTGCAGAGCTCACGACTCGCCGTGGAAGAAACCTGAACTTTAGAGCACGAATTGAAACGATGGATTCTTCACGTATTTATAGGGTGCGAACGGACTTCAATTTGATCTCGGTCGTAACATCGTACGGTTAGCTTTAAATTTATAAGATAAACTCGGCCAAAGATAAATCATTTTATCATTAAGCCCAAAGATAAATCCTTTTTATCTTTACTCCCTTAGAGTCTCGGCCGTAAGGAAAATATTTTATCTTTACTCCTTTCCATTACTCCCAAAAGATAAAAATCCTTTTATCTTTACGCCCAAACAATTTTATCTTTACACCTTCGTATATCGGCCAAAACGGATGATTTCAATTGCCATTACTCCCTCCAAATCTCGGCCGTAAGGAATGAACTTATCTTGTTACGCCCAAAGATAAACTCGATTGATTGTTACACCCTTCATCTTCATGCCATTACGCCCTCCAAATTTCGGCCGTAGCATCTTTATCTTCATGCCATTACGCCCAAAAGATAAAATCATTTATCTTTACTCCTTCAAATCTTAGCCGTAACAAAGAATTAAATCTTGTTACTCCTTTTGAATCTCGGCCGTAACGACTTGGGTGTAAAGCCAAATCTCGGCCGTAAGAAATAATTTCTTTGAATTTCGGCCGAGATTCGAATTTTCCTGCAAATAATTATCAAAATATAGTTAATCTATCCACAATTAAAATATTCAGCGATTTTAATAATTAAAATTGATAAATCCGGAATTATGATTAAAAGTGACTAAAAATGATGCATGCCATGATCAAATTATAGAAAATTTAATTAAAATAATTAACTAAAATATGTTATATTTTGCATGCATCAAACTCCCCCAAGCTTAAAGTCTTGCTTGTCCTCAAGCAAAAATTCAAAGCAAGGCTCAAGAAAGTTCCATCATAGCCTCCACATTGTCAACTGACTAATTTTCTCACACAGTGCTTCTGCACACCTACTACTTAGTATCTTATCATTTTCTATGCACTTAGCTTCATAGAGGTTCTGAATGCTACACAAATTTAAACAATCTCAAATTCAGCCTTGTGAAAAAATAAATTGTCTATCAAATAATAGCATTAATATTGAACACATAAGTACTAATTGAGCTTAAAACTTTTTCTTTTTCTTTTCATTTTTCAATTTTATTTTCAATCATTTAAAAGTTCTAATCTTTAAGCAGGATTGCACAAGGAAGTCCATGTAGCGGGCTTTGGACTGATGACTCCCAAACCAGATGGCCTTAGGGCACCAGGTGATAAAGCACCCCTCGAGTTTACTTGCCCGAACAACCAAGGTTCTGAATGAAGAGTTCGAACTTAGCCATGATTCAGTACTCCTGTGCTTCTCCATATTTCACAAGATGGTCCATGTAGCAGGTTTTAGATCGACGGATCCCAGAGCAGTTGCCCTTAGGTCGCCAGGCATGAACCCCTACGGATCTAATTACCCGAACACACCTTGGTTCCGGATAACACTTTTGTACCTACACATAACTTTATTCAACCTTTTTTTTTAACATAATTATTTGTTGGGGTTTAACTAACCCTTCTTTTTTATTCATTTTCAAATTTTTTATAAGCTCAAAAAGTACTTGATATGATCAATAAGAAGGCTACTACTAATCAAGACTTAAAAGAAATTAATAAAAAGGCATGAATATGATTTTGTCGTCTAGTCATTCATAGTTCTACTTAGCATAGGCACATAGTCTATAAGTTTAATACTAAAATAGCAAGTGATAAGAAAGAAAAGTATTCAAATTTCATCAATTAACGACATGTCTTTGAACTTCTACTAAAAGATAATTAAAACAATAAGACAAGAGTTTGTTAGATGGTAGCAAAAATAAATGCATGCAATGGTATTTTTTTAGAAAATTTTCAAATTTTTAAATTTTTTTGGATTTTTTTATAAATAGATGCAGACATAAGCAAATAAACAGAAAGATGCAATGCATGGAATGCAAACTCCCCCAAGCTTGAACCAGACACTGTCCTCAGTGTTAAGCCAGCAAGGGAAAGTGATACATACTCAATAAAAAGGAAAATTTAAAGAAACGAAAATAAAGAAAAGGGAAAAGACACAACCGGATTTATTGTCTACGGGGTGGCGATGGTGGATAGTAGCTGAGATTTCCTTGGCGCATATGATACTCATGGATGCGTCTCGTCATGCGCGCATATTGATTATGAAGGGATTCGAAGCGACCCTGACGATCATCCATATTTCTAAAATCAGCTCGAATGTTGGTCAGCTCTTGTGCTTGTCGAAGTTGCTCTTCCTGAATAGCGTGCAACTGCCCTGACTGACGAAGTTGCTCTTCTTGAAAAGTGTGAAACTCCCCTGCTTGACGAAGTTGTTCATCATACATTGATTCCCATAAGTTTTGCATGGAAGCATAGTCAGGCTAAGGTGGCGGAGGTGGATAGTAAGTCTGCTCTGGAGCTGAAGTAAAAGTGGGCTCTGGTGCTATATAGCGATTCTGCACAGGTTCTTGTAAAGGGGCAGATACTTCCATCGAATCGCGTTCCTCATAAGGAGTAGAAGGTATGAACGAGGAATCAGAAGAGCTCTCTTGTGCTGGAGATGGAATCGGAGAAGGTACCGGCATATAAGGCGAATGGACGGATGTGGCATATTGGGAAGCTGCCGGTGATGCAGCCTGGAATCCTTGTTGCTGTTGAAGGTAAGGTTGGGCTGCCGCATAATCAGTAGAATCAAACCAGGAGAAAGGTTCATCCTGGTGTAGCTGTCCGACAGAGGTACATGGTCCTGCAGGTGGGATTATTGGAGCTATGACCTGCCTAAAAAGGAGCCAATTATTTGGATTAATCGGCGTAAAAGCATCTCGATCTGAGCAGGGCACCTCCTGATGGTGGCCTTTAAAAATAAAAACTTTGATCCCTGAGTTGTTGGTCTTCACGAGACCCATAGCCTGAATGGTCCTACGAGTGAGGTGAGTATTTCCTGGCACAGCTTCAAGATCATCCAATTCAAGTTGTAGGTGCTGAGCGATAGGTGTGAGAAGGGCACCCATATTAATGCTACCGCCACGATGAGTAGTGCGGCGCTGAAATCGACGAATGAGGAAGGCACCCACATTAACGGGAGTTCTGTGAAGCATGCTGTGGATGAGATATAACTCTCCTTCTGAGACGGCACCATCATTATCACTGCGTCCACTTATGGTGTTGCTTAGCATGCGATGGACGTAGCGCAGAACAGGATTTTGAATTGAGCTATCTTTAGCGGTGTTCCAAACCAATCGATCTTCTTCTGTTATCTGTTTCCAAAAAGTTTCAGCATCAAAGTCAGCAGGTACAGAAAGAGATCCATGGTTGGGAAATCCATAGATATTATTAATCTCTCCTAGAGTGAGAGTAAATGGTCGTCCATAAAGTTGGAATGAAATGCGGGGCTGATCATAGTTCCTGCCATCTAAATTAAAGATTTCCAGAGATGAGAGGAATTCCATAATTAGTACTTCATAAGTTGGCCACCAAGAATGCACAAAGTCAGATAGTCCAATTTGAGAAAATAATAGATGAGTATCTGCAAGTAAATTATACTCCCTCAGCAATTCAGTATCTGAAAATCTGGTGGCATGAATTCGAATATCACACATCCGTTCATATCGAGCTTGATACTTCGGCTTAGTCCAATAATAATCTCCGGGGTAGGAGATTAATTGTGAGGGTTGTGGGGTCGGCTGAGCATTCGGATGTCGTCGTTCATGATGTCCCCTCCATATATTAGCAAATCGCCTCATTTTGATCTGGACAAAAATAAACAAAGAAAAGGTACCGGCTTGGTGGAAGCGGCTGAGGTTTCGACCGTAGTATTCGATGAAGAACCGGCTGAAGGTCGGAGGTGACGAAGAACTTCGGCCGTAATTGATGAAGCTCGGACGGAGATTGGAGTTTGGCCGTAAGAAGTTGGAGGCGTGACTCGGAACTCGGCCGTAAGGAGTTGATGAACTTGTAGATTTCGGCCGTAAGGAATGGCGGTGTGGTTTCGGCCGTAAAGTAAAAAAACTCGCCCGGAGTTTGGCCGTAAGAGAGCGGCGGAGATGGCGTGACTTCGGCCGTAAAACGAAGGCGACGTGGAAACTTCGGCCGTAACGCACTGGGCGTAAGGATTGGTGATTGACGTTTGAGACTTCGGCCGTAGCGCAGATGGTAGGAGCGCGGTGGAAACTCGGCCGTAATAAATGTCGGTGTGCGGTGGAACTTCAGCCGTAAGAAGTTGGAGGCTTGGCACTTTGTGCGTAATAAGTGTCGGTGTGCGGTGGAAGACCGGCCGTAACGAACAAGGAAGCGCTGGAACTTCGGCCGTAAGGAGTTGCTCGGCCGGAGTCGAGTGGAGTTTCACTTCGGCCGTAAGGTAGAAAGCTCGGCCGTAATGAAGTCTTGGTGCGCGGTGGCTTAGAGAAAGCTCGGCCGTAAGGAGTTGATTGATCTGCAACATACGAGAAGAGGTAAGTATTTTATAGATGAATTTATGGGGTAATACCTGTTCCGACAGCACGCAGTGAAAGGTCAAATCCGGCGTAAAGGCATGCATTTTTCCATGGTATGTCCGTGGTCTGCTGATGTGACATCTCGGCCGTAATGGAATGGTGGCAGGGCGTAATAGGAACCCGCAGCTCTTGTCATGTCTTCGGCCGTAAAGAGCATCGTAGGGCGTGATCTTCGGCCGTAACGATGTGGCCTCTTGTCATGTCTGTTGGAATCTTTACGGCGTGGTCAACGAGGTGATTCTCGGCCGTAATGGAATGGTGGCAGGGCGTCTTGTCATGTCCGAGCTTGATGCAAGTGTGACAAGTCGGCCGTAATGCACACGTAACGAGGGTGGCAGGGCGTAATGTCTGAGCTTCGGCCGTAGAGAGAATCAATTCTTGAAATTTACGCCCATGCTTAGAGTTGACGCCCCTGAATTTATCTCTCCTTACAAACATTAAATATTAATTAAATTAAATGACTCCATAATACAATAATTGTCTAAAAAATAAAACTATCACCGAAACTAAGATATTAACAACTAATTAGACTAAAAAGGATAGAAATAGTTCTGATTTATAGTCGTCAGCTTGACTTTGTCAATTCGTCATTTAGATGGTAAACAGATTAATCATAGATAAATTTTGATAATATGTGTTATCATGATAGAGTTTAAGTCTATGTCCATTAACTTTAAATATTTGTTTATGATCCAATGATTCAATTTCAAATGTTCCATAAGGTGAACTATTGATTATGATATAAGGGCCAGTCCACCTTGATTTGAGTTTCCAAGGAAATAATTTGAGTTTACTATTGTAAAGAAGCACTCGTTGACCAGGTAAAAATTCTTTATGTTTAATATGCAGTCATGTAATTTTTTTGTACGTTCTTTATATAGTTTGCTGTTCTCATATGCATGATATCTAAATTCATCGAGCTCATTTAATTGTAATAATCTTTCTGATTGTGATGATTTTAGATCCAGATTTAAAAATTTCGTTGCCCAGTAAGCTTTATGTTCTAATTCCACAGGAAGGTGACATGATTTTCAAAAACTAATCTATAAGGAGAGGTACCTATAGGTGTCTTAAAAGTGGTTCTATATGCCCAAAGTGCATCGTCTAGTTTCAAGGACCAATCCTTCCTAGATGAGTTCACAGTTTTCTCTAGAATTCTTTTAATTTCTCTATTTGAAATTTCCACTTGTCCACAAGATTGGGCATGATATGGGGTGCTAAGAAAGTGGTTGACTCCAAATCGGTTAAGAAGAGTTGACATTATTTTATTACAGAAATGTGTTCCATTGTCACTTATGATAGTCCTAGGTGTTCCAAATCGAGTAAAAATATTTTTTCTTAGAAAGTTGGCAACGACCTTGGCCTCATTTGTTGGTGTGGCTACAGCTTCTACCCATTTGGAAACATAATCAACCGCCACTAAGATGTATTGGTTGTTAAAGGATTTAGGGAATGGTCCCATAAAGTCAATGCCCCAAACATAAAAAAATCACATTGTAAAATATTTGTGAGAGGCATTTCATCTCGACGAGAAATATTACCTGTCCTTTGGCATTTGTCACAATACTTACAGTAGTTTCTTGCATCTCTGTAAATGGTTGGCCAATATAGTCCACATTCAAGTACCTTAGCCGCTGTTCGATTGGGTCCAAAGTGACCTCCAGCTTGTCCATCGTGGCAATGACTTAGGATATTATCATCTCATCTTCGTGAACACATCTTCGAACTACTTGATCTGCACATAATCGAAAAAGATAAGGATCTTCCCAGTGATAATTCTTGACATTAGATAAGAATTTCCTTTTTTGATGAGTGGTCATGCCCTTTGGAATGTAATGTCCTGCAAGGTAATTAGCAAAATCAGTGAACCATGGTGTAGTGTCAGAAATTTGAAAAATTGTAGAGATAGAAAAAAGTTTCTCGTCTGGGAATTTTTCAAGTATGTTTGTGACTTCTCTTGGAGATGAGTCCAAACGAGATAGGTGATCAGCTAATAAGTTCTCAGTCCCTTTTTTGTCTTTTACTTCCACATCGAACTCTTGCAAAAGTAGTATCCATCGGATCAGTCTAGGTTTGACATCTTGTTTGCTCATCAAATGCTTGATGGCTGCATGATCTGTGTATACAATAATTTTTGAACAAATTAGATATAATCTAAACTTGTCAAAAGCAAAAATAATAGCAAGAAACTCCTTCTCTGTTGTTGCATAATTAGTTGGGCAGCATTCAATGTTCGGCTTGCATAATATATGACATGAAATGTTTTATCCTTTCTTTGCCCCAACACAGCTCCAATAGCACCATCACTTGCGTCACACATCATCTCGAATGGTAGAGACCAGTCTGGTGCAACAACAACAGGTGGGGGCAGATTTGCAATAACATCTATCTTGGCCTTATCCACTTCAATTCCAATTGCTGAGATTTTATGGCCAAGCACTATACCCTCCTTAACCATGAAGTGACATTTTTCCCAGTTAAGGACCAAATTCGTTTCTTCACATCGCTGCAAAACTAGAGATAAGTTATCCAAACAATTATTAAAAGAGCTACCAAATAGTGTAAAATCATCCATGAAGATTTCGAGTATCTTCTCATTCATGTCTGCAAAGATGGACATCATGCATCTCTGAAATGTTGCTGGAGCGTTGCATAGGCCAAATGGCATTCTTCTATAGGCAAATGTTCCATATGGACATGTGAACGTTGTCTTTTCTTGATCCTCAGGTGCTACTGCTATTTGATTGTATCCAGAATAGCCATCTAGAAAACAATAATAGCTATGACCTGCAACACGCTCCGACATTTGGTCAATAAAAGGTAATGGAAAATGATCCTTGCGGGTAGCATCATTAAGCTTCCTATAGTCTATACAGACTCTCCAACCTGTAACTGTTCTTTGAGGCACCAATTCATTATTTTTATTACTTACCACAGTGATTCCTCCTTTCTTAGGGACTACCTGCACAGGACTTATCCATGAACTATCAGAAATGGCATATATAATACCTGCATCAAGGAGTTTGATGACCTCCTTTTTCACAACTTCCCTTAAAGTTGGGTTGAGCCTTCTTTGATATTGAGCAATTGGCTTGACATTGTCCTCCATCAAGATCTTGTGCATGCAAATGGTAGGAGAGATGCCCCTGATATCTGAGATCGACCAGGCAATTGCTCTTTTGTGTTGCCTCAATACTTCTAAAAGTTGGTTTTCCATATCATCTGTCAAATCAGCAGATATGATAACTGGGTAAGTGTCATTTTCAAGAAAAGCATATCTTAAATGAGGTGGAAGTTCTTTAAGTTCAAATTTTGGAGAATAATCCAATTTATCGTTTTTCGCCTCGAGTGTCTCTGTTGTTATTGGCGCATTATCGTCTTCCCCAATTTCTCTAGATTCCTCTATCATTTCAAAAGCTTCATTAGCATATGGATCTGAGATAAAATCTGCAACAATATCATCAAAAACATCAATCGTGTCATTTTCTAAAGAATCAATGGCATAATAGGATGAGTAATCAAAAGGTTGTTTGAGAGAATTTTTTATATTGAAAGTGATGTCTTCATTGTTGACACGAAGTTTGAGCATCCCTTGTTGAACATCAATGAGTGCGTTTCCTATCGCTAGGAATGGTCTCCCGAGGATGATGGGGGTTTTTTCATCTGCCTTCATATCCAGAACAATAAAATCTGCAGGAAAAACAAATTTATCAACCTTTACCAAAACATCTCTTAATATTCCTCGGGGTCTCTTGCATGAAGAATCTGCGAATTGAAGAGTCATGCTTGTTTCTTCAAGTTCTCCATAACCTAGCTGCACAAATATAGAATGTGGCATTAAACTAATACTAGCACCAAGATCACATAAAGCTTGTGCACAAAAGAATTTTCCTATAGTGCAAGGTATGGTGAATGTTCCAGGATCTTTCATTTTTCTAGGTATATCTCGATCGTAAATGGCACTACATTCTGATGTCAACATTACTCTCTCAGTTTTTTCAAACCTTCTTCTTGAAGATAAAATATCCTTCATGAATTTGGCATAGCTCGACATCATTTGTAAAGCTTCATGAAAAGGAATGTTAATAGATAATTGCTTCAGAATATCAAGAAAGCGAGAAAATTGCTTATCTAACTGTTCTTTGCGAAATTTCTGTGGATAGGGCAGATCCTTTATGTCAGTTTCTTTTTTCTTCAGATTGATATTTTCAGTAGTCTGATCTTGTGTCTTTAATGCTTCAGTTTCTTCTTTATGATCAATTATTCTTGGCGGGGAATCTGATCTCAGACTTCTCAATTGTTTCCCACTTCTAAGAGTCACAGCTTTGGTCTCTTATTTAGGATTTTTCTCTGTATTGCTTGGAAGAGTCCCCGGTGCACGACCTGCAATCATATTGGCCATCTGCCTTATTTGCATTTCTAAATTCCTGATTGTAGCATCTTGATTGTTTGCCCTTGTTTCCATTGTCTTCTGCATGGTTTGCATAGTGACAATAACTCTTGCCATCATTTCTTCCATAGGATTAGTCGATTGTTGGACAGGAGCTTCTTGTTGCTTTCTCAAAAGTGTATAATTTTGTGGATGAGCTTGATTCTGAAATTTCTCAAAAACTTGCCCTTGGTTTGACCTGTAAGGAAACTTCTGATTGTTCCTCCAACCATAGTCATTATTCCTGAAAAATGGATTGGAGACAAAGTCAGCATTTTCAATATGATCAGGATTAGAAATGTTACCTTGAGGACAATAATTGCTCGCATGTCCTCCTCCACAGTTATTGCACACCATTAATGACATCATCTGCTCAAATTTTTGATTAAGTGACTCCAGCTGAGTCACTACTTCAGAAGAATTTTTACTTTCTGTAGCATGCACATCATGAGTTCGGCGAGGTGGTCTCCTTTCTTGACTTGATTTGAGTGCTACAGCTTCAATTATATCTTGTATCTCACTAGGACGTTTAGATCCCAGTACTGTCCCTCCTGCTGATTGATCGAGCTTATCTTGATCTGCAGGTCGTAATCCATGATAGAAATCTTCCATCACTTGCCACTTTGGAATTCTATTGTCAGGAACTCTGGCCAGCAGTTCCTTATATCGTTCCCAGGCTTCATATAACGTCTCGTTATCGTCTTGAACAAATGCCCTCAATTCTCTTCGATATTTGCCTGCCTTTTGTGGTGGACAATATTTTCCAACAAACTTTTCTACCAGCTCCAACCAAGAATGAATCGATCCTGCAGGCAAAGTTTTAAACCAAGTGGAAGCTTTGTCACGTAAAGATTGAGGAAATGATAATAAACGAATAACTTCAGAAGAAACATTATTATTTCTAAAGGTGCTCAGAGTGGCAAGAAATTTATCAAGGTGATCGTGAGGGTCTTCATGAAATCCTCCTCCAAATTGGGATGCTTGTATCATCCTCACGATTGCGGGATTTATCTCAAAATTATTTGCGTTAATATCAGGCAGCACGATGCATGATTCTCGGTCACTGTATCTGGCCGAGACATATTCTCTCATAGAAAGTTCTGCTTCATCTTCTCGCCGATTAGTATATGGTGGAACCAGTTCATTCTGTTGCTCCAGTCTCTGATTGTCGCGTGCTTGTTCCGCCATTTTTCTTATATTTCTTCGTAATCGACGATAGGTTCTTTCAATTTCAGGATCAAATTCCAACAGTGGATTTGAACTTCTAGTGCGCTTATCAGAAGATTCCAGGATTGGTTGTGATTTAATTTTCAATTAGTACCTGCAACAACCAATTTTCAGTAAGATAAAAGAATAAAATAAAATATATACAAGAAGAAAGAAATTCAGATAATAGGTCACGAAAAATGAGTTTTTAACAAATAAAGTCTTTCGGCATGATAGAATTTGAAAATTCGTCGTTTAAAATTAATTTTCTAGAGGAACTTTTCAGAAATTCTTCAAACCAATACAAATACCAAAAATTAATGTCGACCAAAAGAATTTATGATGATGTAGCAAACCGCACAAAATAAGTCCGAACTAATTTACGGTCATAGAGTTAATAATCAGACATAATCAAAAATTATTTTGAAGAAATAGGATTGATCGGCCGTAATAAGGGTTTACGGTCGTAATTAATCCGAGGCTCGTTCGTCCGTAAAAATCGTAAAACAGTGTTGAAAGGGATTCAACGTGAAGGCGTAAAAATTAGCATGGTGATGAATTATCTCGGCCGAAAAAAATTGAATGAAATGTTGCCAAATGAATCATTACGGCCGACAAAGAATATAGTTCATATCGGTCGTAAAACAATGAGAGGTAAAACATCTACACATATAAATCGGCCGAAAAGGAGTAAAATCCATGTTGGATGATCCATTACGGCCGAGACAAACTAAATCGCTTCGGCCAAAACAAAGTCAAATCAAAAGTTCAAACTATTATAATGTTACGGCCGAGAATGAAAAAATCACAAATAAATTGGGGTCGTAAGATGGCGTAAAAAACAAATGTTCAGAAATTTTACGGCCGTAAAAAGAAAACATGAGATCAATTCTCGGCCGTAAAAAAATTCAATTGTCAATTAAGATGAGGTCACATCGGCCGAGATAACACGAGGCCGTAAAAAAAATAGGGTTTCGGCCGAAATAAAAATTGAATCATTACAGCCGAAAGTGAATTAAGTCAATTCCTTACGGTCGTAAAACAACGAAATCAGATCAAATCCATATGAAAAGTTCAAACAAAAATGTTACGGCCGAGAATGAAAACTGATTCAAATAGGGCGTAAAAAAAATTTAAACCATCGATAAACCGGGCGTAACAAGGTCAAATCAATATCCATTACCCATGGCGTAAAAACAACATTCGGATAAAAATATTACGGCCGTAAAGATTGAAAGTTTAGAATTCAGAAATCATTCATTGCGAGACCGTAAAATTAATAAAGCCGACACATCAAATTAAAGTCGTAAATCCATAAGTCGACAGTGTAATTTGGAAAAATCCAATCGGTGTCAGATTTTAAACCGAAAGTAGATAAATAAAAAAAATGTTGTGACCTTTATCTGCAAAAGAAAAAATGTCAGTTTATTCACAAAAATAATTAAAATAATTAATACATATGCACAGAGAATTATTTATAATTTATTTACATCTCCTAATAATTCATAAAAATCAGAAATTAATTAATAAAATATTCCGCGGCAACGGCGCCAAAAACTTGATGCGTTGTAATTGTAACAATAAAATTTGCTAGCAAGTGCACTAGTCGCTCAAGTAATATAGTAATAGGAGTAAGAGTGTCGAACCCACGAGGAATATTATTAATTCAATATCTGGATTTATAAATTAATAAGAGAGGAAAAACATTGATTTTTGGGAAGAGGTTTTATGAAATAAAATAAAGAAAATAAGATAATGATAAGATAGTGGTGTTGAAGTTAGGCCTTAGGATGAAAATAGATCAGGATAAATATTTGAACCATAAAAGATAAATTTAATCTTTAAAGATGGATTAGAAATTTTCCCAAGTTATTAATTTACAAGATTAACATCACAGAGTCCACAAACTGGTAATTCTGCTATTTAATCCGGTAAATCAAACTATCTTAAATTTAATCAAACCTAAAGTCCCACAAACTAGTTTTCGTCAGATAAGATTAAAATTAAGATGCATTAATATGAAAATCTTAGACTATTAATCACTCCACAAACTGGTTAGATTAACAGACCACATAAACTTGATTCTCCACACACTAGTTATCAAATTTATGTCAATTATTAATTTCACATAAAATCAATTAATTTAATTAATGAATTCTGAAATTAAATAATCCACAAACTGGTAAGTACTCAACTCAGAAATCCAAATAATTAAATTAAAAGCATTAAGCACAATTAATTAATTGATCAGAAAAGATTAAAACAAATAATATAGGGTCAAATAATTTCCCTTCAATAATAATCTCCTAAAATGAAATAAATAAAAATATGGAGTTCATCCTAGAAATTCTGGAGAGATAATAACAAAATAATAATAATTGGAAGAATTACACCCAAATAGACAAAAGTCGAAGCTTCGGATCACGGGCAGACAGTCGGGCAGCCTCTCGGACTTGATCAGGGTCGCGATCAACTTCCAGCCGTCGCACCTCTCTCCTCTTGGTCGTAGCCTGCAGAGCTCACGACTCGCCGTGGAAGAAACCTGAACTTCAGAGCACGAATTGAAACGATGGATTCTTCACGTATTTATAGGGTGCGGATGGACTTCAATTTGATCTCGGTCGTAACATCGTACGGTTAGCTTTAAATTTATAAGATAAACTCGGCCAAAGATAAATCATTTTATCATTACGCCCAAAGATAAATCCTTTTTATCTTTACTCCCTTAGAGTCTCGGCCGTAAGGAAAATATTTTATCTTTACTCCTTTCCATTACTCCCAAAAGATAAAAATCCTTTTATCTTTACGCCCAAACAATTTTATCTTTACACCTTCGTATATCGGCCAAAACGGATGATTTCAATTGCCATTACTCCCTCCAAATCTCGGCCGTAAGGAATGAACTTATCTTGTTACGCCCAAAGATAAACTCGATTGATTGTTACACCCTTCATCTTCATGCCATTACGCCCTCCAAATTTCGGCCGTAACATCTTTATCTTCATGCCATTACGCCCAAAAGATAAAATCATTTATCTTTACTCCTTCAAATCTTAGCCGTAACAAAGAATTAAATCTTGTTACTCCTTTTGAATCTCGGCCGTAACGACTTGGGTGTAAAGCCAAATCTCGGCCGTAAGAAATAATTTCTTTGAATTTCGGCCGAGATTCAAATTTTCCTGCAAATAATTATCAAAAAATAGTTAATCCATCCACAATTAAAATATTCAGCGATTTTAATAATTAAAATTGATAAATCCGGAATTATGATTAAAAGTGACTAAAAATGATGCATGCCATGATCAAATTATAGAAAATTTAATTAAAATAATTAACTAAAATATGTTATATTTTGCATGCATCAACTAGCTTGTTGAGCAATCTGATTTTCAAGGATCTTTTGATGAGCACTCAAAGCCTCATATCCAGAAGTCAATTTCTGCATTGCCTCCTCTTGCTTTTTCTGCTTCTTCAAAATTTGTTGCAACATTTCCTCCATTTTTGACATTTGAGGGGCTTGAACTTGAGGTGGCTCATATGGTGGAGGTTGATTTCTTGGCAAAATCTTTGGTTATCAATTGGAATTCTGCATAGGTGATTGGCCTTGTAGGAGAGGTAAGGATGATTTCTGTTTTCTGGAGTGTAGAATTCAGTAGGAGGTTTGACTCCATAATTTTCTAATGCATTTACTTGGTCTATGGCTTGCTCATGTTGCTGCATTATCAAGTTGCAACCCTCAGTGACATGGCCCTGGTTTCCATACACATCACATCTAGATTTAGAATTGGAAGTCTTGTTGACATTAGGTGAGAAATTCAGCTTCTACAATACCCTTTGCAACCCTTGTTCAATCTGGACAACAATGTTATTGACCTAATTTTCATTGGATGACCTCCTTGTCCTGTCATGTGTAAGGAAATGGTGGTTCTTGGCCATGTTCTCAATTAATTGGTAGACTTCATCAATGTTTCTTGATGCAAATATTCCTCCTGCAGCTGTATCCAATGCAACCTTGCTGGGGTAGTTCAATCATTTGTGGAAATAGTTGACAAGTTGCCATTTTTTCAAAGCTATGATGTGGGCAAGCCCTCAGCAAGCCTTGGAGTCTTTGCCATGCATCACGTATATTCTCTTGATCCAATTGATAGAACCTCACAATCTGATCTCTGTAATTATCAGTTTTGCTAGGTGAGAAAAATTCAGCTAGGAACAATTGAATTATGCATTCCCAAGTAGCCATCTCTTCAAGTTTGAGGGTCTTGTACCATATCTTTGCTTTGTCCTTGAGTGAGAAGGGGAATAGCCTCATGTAGACAACATCCATGGATGTATTGTTGAAATGAACTGTGCTGCAAATCTCCTTGAAATTATCCAAGTGTGAAGCTGGATCTTCATTCCCTAAACCAGCAAATTGGTATTGCCTTATCATTGTCATCAAAGCTGGATTCACTTCAAAGTTAGCAGCTGGTGCAAGGACTCCATTCCCTTGTTGATTTCTGACATTGCTAGGTGAATAGAAATCCTTTAATGTCCTTGGTGCAGCCATATTGACTTGCTCTTCTTCCTCTTCTTAAAAAATCCTTCTTCTTGCCTCTAACCTTTGCAATCTTCACCTTCTCAAGAATCTTCTTTCAGGTTCAGGATCTGATTGATAATGTTCCTCTTGATTGTCTAAATCCTGCATAAATGAATTCAGAGGTATCAAATTTCAAAAAAGAAAGTAAACTAGACAAAAATAAAAAATTCAGAATGATAACTTGCAAAAACTAAAAATTGGGTTAATAAATGGACTGAAAACTAATCTAAACTATCTAAGTTAATCTAATTGACCTCAAATTCCCGGCAACGGCGCCAAAAACTTGATAAGTGATATGAGGGGTGTAGTGATAACTTGCTGATTTTGGGGTCAAATTTTCTTATCATCACTGATCTCTATTTCACGTCTATTGCTATGGTACTGGGCATTCTTTGCTCATGGGTATTCTATTCCCCTGCATTGAGATTTTGCAGGTGAGAATGCCAACTGACGAGGTGTTGGAGAGCGCAGAGCTTGGAGAATGCTGCACATGACTGAAGATCTGCTTCAAGCTTGTTTACTGCATATCTGCTTAATCATTCTTATTGTTTACAGACACCATGTTTTCTTCCACTCATAGAACCTTCCTAATCATATTATTATTTGTTATGTTTCCGCACAATTTCTATATCAAGAACTTCCGCATAATTCTATAATATGAGACATCATGAACTTCCGCATTAAAGTCCTTCATTGTGATACTTCAACTATTGAATTTCCGCATTTTAAGTTCTCTATTTTTATTATTATCATTTTATTAGTGCCACGTCAGTCATTTTGTTGAATGGTCAAAGTCAGTAGAGCAATAGGCAGTGTAGCGCTCCCGGGGTCAAACTGACCGCCTACGTGACGGGAGGTGCGATTTTGGGGGCGTTACAGTTTGGTATCAGAGCCTAAGTTCTTGGCTCCTTCATTGATCATAGTAGAGTATAGGTTCATGCATAGCATTCATCGTTCTTACTGTTATACAGCTCAAAGTAAAGTCATGTGCAAGCTTCTCAAGTATCTGCGGCTCCACTCCTCAAGTAAGTAATAAGTACCTTTCCTATGAGAATCATACTTATACTATTGGGTTTATTGTGTTATAGATGCCTCCACGTCGCATGATTATCAGAATTTTACGTTGGGGAGGTCATATAATTGGGATTAATAGACTCCCACTAGATTCTCCAACCCCTCCACAGCCTGGAATAGAGGGACCCTGTTAGCGTAGTGATTAGTATCATGTTGTCTTTCTTCTCTTGTGGAAGGCCTTAGTGAGCCTCAGGCATATGTTTACTTTTTAAAAAAAAAAAAAAGCTTAATGATGAATGAATACTTCGTTTTAGCAAATGATTAATAACATGGTCTCCAAATTTTTATCTAAGATTCTATCTTATTTAAAGACCCTTAGTTATACACCCTTCTCAAACCTTGCCATGATCTTATTAAAGATGGCCGACCAGAGAAGAGGATCAGCGTCCAGCGAATATGAAGTCTATAACGAAGATGAGGCCCATTTTATTCCTCCACCTCCATTGAATCCACCTCTGCCTACCCCTCCTTGGCTCGACTCACCACCACAGCAGGGACGCCGAACCCCCATCCCTTGTACACTGCAAGAGTTTTGGAGGTCGAAGCCTTCGACGTTTAATGGGGAGGGAGGAATCGACAGTGCTTAGCAGTGGATCGAGAATTTAGAGGAGAAGTTTGACATACTCGATATCCCTGAACACAAGAAGGTCCTATTCGCCGGTGATACTCTCCAGAAGGACGTCAAGGAATGGTGGAAAGCAAAGAAAGCCGTTTGAAACTTTTGCAAGGCGTTTGAGACGCGTTACCTTCCGTCCCACCAAACATATTTGAAACAGAAGGAGTTTCTGCACCTAGAGCAAGGAGCTATGACCGTAGACCAATATGTGATCAAGTTCATCCGGTTAAAGAGATACTCTAAATCGGCTTTGGACGATGAGGAGCTGGTGAAACATTTCGTGGACGGACTAAGGCCCTCACTGAGATCCCAGACCAGACCAGGAAATTGTAAAACACTGGATGAAGCAATCAGCTTGGCAACTCTATCCGAGAGAGACCATCAGGGCCTCATGAGGGAGAGGAGGGCCCAACAAAACGTAGGGCAGAACTCCCACCAGTAGTAGCCCCGTGGGAACAACCGGCAACACCAACGACGGGATAACCGGTACCACCCGTACTCTGCACCTCAACAAAACTACCATCCTCAACAACAGAGGCAACAGCCTCCTAAAACCCCTCAAGTACCACCCGCACAAGTTGAGCGGGTTTTATGCAACACTTGCGGCAGGACCCATGCTGGGGAATGCCTAATAAAGTCTGGAGCCTGTTACTACTGCGGTGGAATGGGTCATATGACAACAAGTTGTCCGAGGCGTGGACAACAACAGTTGGTACAGGGAAGACTCTTCAATCTGGAAGAGGACACTCCCCAGAATGACGCTGATGTCATTCGAGGTACGCTATTCATAGCTAAGTTACCTACCAAAGTGTTATTCGATTCCGGTGCCTCACATTCCTTTATATCAGAAGAGTGTGCCAAAACATTAGAGTTAAAAGCAGTAAACTTAGAGCAGAAGATGAATATATTAACCCCACAAGGCACCCTCATCACTCCAAAGCATCTCCCCAATGTACCCATAGAGATAGAGAAAAGGAACTATCCTGCCAATCTCATCATCATTCCCATGAGAGATTATGATATAATCTTGGGCATGAATTGGTTAACCTCACATGATGCTTCAATCCTGTGCAAACAAAAGAAAGTAATCATAGGCACACAGAGTAAAGATAAAGTTATAGTCAGGGGGATTGCACAAAAGGAACAAAAAATCATAGTATCCGCTATGAAGACACAGAAGCTATTACAAAAAGGATGTAGAGGTTACTTGGCTAGTATAACTAAGACAGTGGAACCAAGGAAGACTCCTCAGGACATAAAAGTTGTGAGGGAATTTTCTGATGTTTTCCCTGAGGATGTTAGCGGTCTACCTCCCAGAAGGGAGATAGACTTTCGTATCGAGGTGACACTCGGAACTGCACCAATCTCCAAAGCCCCATACCGCATGGCTCCAGCAGAGATGAAGGAACTGAAGGATCAAATTCAAGTGCTATTGGACAAAGGTTTTATCAGGCCCAGTGTCTCACCGTGGGATGCATCCGTCCTTTTTGTCAAGAAGAAGGACAGATCATTGAGACTTTCTATCGACTACAGAATGTTGAACAAAGTCACAATAAAGAGCAGGTACCCACTACCTCGTATCAACGACCTATTTGATTAGCTGTCCAAGGCACTCAAAGATCAATCTGAGGAGTGGATACCATCAGTTAAGGGTGGTAGAAGAAGACAACTCAAAGACGGCTTTCCGATCAAGATATGGACATTATGAGTTCATAGTGATGCCGTTTGGGTTGACGAATGCCCCGGCAGCATTCATGGACCACATGAATCGAACTTTCCACGAACACTTGGATAAGTTCGTAATTGTCTTTGTCGACGATATCCTCATCTATTCGTCGAGCATAAAACATCATAGAGAGAATCTGAGGACAGTGTTGGAATACGCAAAATTCTCTAAATGTGAATTTTGGTTAGAACAAATAATGTTCCTCGGACACATCATCTCTAAAGATGGTGTTGCAGTGGATCCGACAAAAGTAGAGGTAGTGTCCAACTGGACCCAACCGAAGAATGTCTCCGAGATTAGGAGTTTTCTTGATTTAGCCGGATACTACAGACGTTTCATCAAGAACTTTTCCAGAATAGCACTGCCAGTGACCAAGCTTACAAGGAAAGGAGAAAAGTTCATCTGGTCGTCCAAATGCAAAGAAAGTTTTCAAGAGTTAAAGGGGCGACTCACTTCAGCGCCAATCTTGACATTACCATCTTGCAATGGTGGTTACGTGGTGTACAGTGATGCTAGTGGTACGAGATTAGGACGCGTACTAATGCAACATGGTAAAGTAGTGGCATACGCATCCAGGCAGCTGAAGAAACATAAGGTCAATTATTCAACACATGACCTCGAGTTGGCAGCAGTAGTGTTCGCCCTCAAGCTTTGGCGCCACTACTTATATGGAGAAGAATTCGTGGTCTATACAAACTACAAAAGTTTGAAATATGTTTTTACACAAAATGAGCTGAACATGCGTCAAAGGCGTTGGATAGAGTTTCTAAAAGATTACGAGTTTGCCATCAACTACCAACTTGGTAAAGCAAACTCAGTGGCTGACGCGCTCAGCAGAAAATGGGAAGGATCACTAGCCTATATGTGCCTACGACGGTTCGAGCTCATGGAAGAACTGTTCAAATGGACGCCGAGAGTGAGGCATGATGGATCACTAATGATGACATAGAAAATAGTGCCGGATATGATAGGAAGGATCATAGAAGCTCAAGTAGAAGACGCAGAGTATCAAAGTATGATGATAAAGACAAGTATGGAAACAACGAATTTCAAAGTCTCTTCGGATGGTAGCATAAGGTACCGTGATCGTTTGTGGGTACCGGACAATCCGGAACTCCGAAGAGAAGTGCTAGATGAATGTCACAAGTCCGAGTTTGCCATCCACCCTGGAAGTACAAAGATGTACAACGAAGTTTCTGGTGGCCAGATATGAAGGAGATAGTCGAGTATATCTCCAAATGTATAGTGTGCCAACAAGTCAAGGTGGAACACCAGAAACCACAAGGAACTTTGAAGAGTCTGGGTATCCCACAGTAGAAGTGGGAAGAGATCTCGATGGACTTTATCACAGGCCTGCCACGGACTTTGAAAGGGCATGATGCCATTTGGGTTATTGTGGACCGGCTCACTAAATCGGCTCACTTCCTACCCATTAAGGTAAAACAATCTCTTGAAAACCTCATGGATTTATATGTGTAGGAGATTGTCAGGCTTCACGGATCCCATCAGCCATTGTGTCTGATAGAGATCCCAGATTCACATCGAGATTTTGGAGGAGTCTCCAGAATGCTTTTGAAACAAGGCTTCGTTATAGTACTGCCTTCCATTCTCAAACAGTCGACCAATCAGAGAGGACGATCTAGACACTTGAGGATATGTTGAGAGCGTGCACACTAGATTGGCACGGTACTTGGGACAAGCACCTTCCCCTTATAGATTTTTCGTACAACAACAGCTTCCATGCCAGCATAGAGATGTCTCCATTTGAAGCATTGTATGGCCGCCCATGTCGTTCTCCGGCATGTTGGGGTGAAGTGGGAGAAAGAAAGATCTTGAGCGCAGAATTACAAAAGCAAACACAGGAGTATGCAGACAGAGTTGAACTGATAAAGAAAAGAATGAAGTTTGCCCAAGATCGTCAGAAGGCCTACGCAGATAAGAAGCGCCGAGAACATAAATTCAAGGCGGGTGATCAAGTCCTGCTCAAAGTCTCCCCTACCAAAGGAGTGATGCGTTTCAACAAACGGGGAAAATTGAGCCCAAGGTATGTAGGCCCATTCGAGATACTCGAAATGGTGGGAGACTCAGCGTGCGTGTTGGCCCTGCCTCCGGCGTATTCAAGGGTACACAACGTCTTCCACGTCTCCCTGCTTCAAATGTACAAGCACGACTACGCCAACGTGATCCAAATTGAGGAACCAAACCTCAAGGAGGATCTAACGTATGAGGAACAACCCACAGAGATTTCGGAATACCAAGAACATCAACAAGGGAAGAAGCGTGTGGCACTAGTTAAAGTCGCATGGAAGCATCACCAAGGAAAAGAAGCCACTTGGGAAGTGGAATCAGAAATGCGAGAGAAATTTCCAAAACTTTTTGGTAAGCCTTAACCTTTATGCAAATTCGAGGATGAATTTTCATTTTAGTGGGTAATAATGTGACGTTTCGTACACTTTAAAAAAAAAGGTGAAACGATTGGTTGGCCCCCTGGCCTTCCGACCGTTTGCCTCCGGCCAACCAAGGGTCGGCCGGGGCGTATAAGAGGAGGGGGGGAGGCCACACTTGCGACCTCTTAGAACCCCTGACCTCCTCCTTTCTTTCGTCTCGTCTTCCCCCTGTCCGGCGAACGGTGATCCGAGCGCACGAGCAGGGCAACGACGTACAGCGGTGACCGGCGACCCTCGCCGCACGACTTCAACCCTCCCTCATGTGCGCAAGGACCAGGCGACTCCCTCGCACCAATCACGGACGTCCGACGATGACCGGACGATGAACAGTGGCCGACGAATCTGCTTTTCCGACGAGAGAGGTAACCTTAGCGTTTTAATCCCATAGACGAAGAGATATTGATGTGTTGTTGCACATAAAGATATCATAGTGATTATAGATGTCATAGAATCATTTTTCTCATTGTAACTTAATTGATTCGATGATCGGATCATCGACGGAAATCCTGCTCATCGAGTACCCGGCCCGAGTTACTCTCAACTCGGCTCGGGTCCTGTTCAATTGCAGTCCGGGTTCGATAGACCCGGACCGAGCCAGAGCTTCAGCGTAATCGTCGAAGTCACGAATTTTGAACCTGGCCCGAGTCCAAGTGCACCCGGACCGGGCTGCCTCGCCGATGATGTCGCGAGTGTTCGGCCGAAAGTCCGACCGGAGATGAAGAAGACGATCGGCCGCATTCAGAACCCGGCCCGAGTCCGATGTTAACCCGGCCTGGGGTTTATCAAGTGGAATCAAGTGCAAACTTACTCGATGTCATCTATATAGTGTTAACGACTTGGCCCGAGTTCGACTCCAACTCGGACCGGGTCAGGTTACTTATCCCCGACAGAGACTCGGCCCAAGTTCATCGTAATTCGGCCCGAGTTCTGTCGGCCAGAAACTCGAACCTTTCCATTGGTTCGAATCCTTCGGAAGCTGGGTCCCCTTTTTCATCAGAATAATGTAAAACCTTGTCTAAGACTCTAAAGATCATAATAAACCTTACCTCGTACTACGGAAGGTCTAATTCCTTAGAGAAGAGGAATCCCTTACTTACTGATTCTGAATCATTTCAAAGATAATTATAGCAATGCAGAGTAAAGATAAAGATGTGGGATCACTATGTGCCGCCCCTAAAGTTAAAGCAAAGTTCAGAGTTAAAGCAATGAGGGGATAGGTAGTTAGCTAAGGGGACAGCGAAGCTACTAGCTTAGATGCCCACTATTCCTGAGATTTCAGGTGCTCTCCCATCGATATCTCGAATTGAAGGGTGATGCTATAGTCACACCTCTTCCCTTAAAGATTAAAGTATTATGCCAAAGGGACAGGTAGCTAGCTGAGGAGACAGTGAACCTACAAGGTCTTGTAACCGACTACTGTTCCTGGATTGTAGGAATTCTTCCCCCTACCTTTCGAATTGGGTGAGGCAGTAACTCCCACCCTCCTTCCCATTTATGGGCTTACTGGCATCAGTGAATCAGAGAGGCACCTCTGGCATCCCAACCTAATAAAGTCGAGCTTGCTTAGGACAACCAACTCTAAGGATATCTTAGTAATGTAAAAGACGTAGTACAACTCACAGCAAAGCAATGCAGAGTAAAGTAAAGTAGAGTATTGAAAAGTAAAGTAATGTAAAGTAAAGCAATGTATAGTAGAGTAATGTAAAGCAAAGCAATGTAAAGTAAAGCAGAGATATTGTAAAACTAAAGCAGAGTAATGTAAAGACATGGCATTATTATAGTAAAGAACAGAGCACTGATATGATTGAGATTTACACATTGATTTTCTTATCATCACTGATCTCTATTTCACGTCTATTGCTATGGTACTGGGCATTCTTTGCTCATGGGTATTCTATTCCCCTGCATTGGGATTTTGTAGGTGAGAATGCCAACTGACGAGGTGTTGGAGAGCGCAGAGCTTGGAGAATGCTGCACATGACTGAAGATCTACTTCAAGCTTGTTTACTGCATATCTGCTTAATCATTCTTATTGTTTAGAGACACCATGTTTTCTTCCGCTCATAGAACCTTCCTAATCATATTATTATTTGTTATGTTTCCGCACAATTTCTATATCAAGAACTACCGCATATTTCTATAATATGAGACATCATGAACTTCCACATTAAAGTCCTTCATTGTGATACTTCAACTATGGAATTTCCGCATTTTAAGTTCTCTTTTTTTATTATTATTATTTTATTAGTGCCACGTCAGTCGTTTTGTTGAATGGTCAAAGTCAGTAGAGCAATAGGCAGTGTAACTCTTCCGGGGTCAAACTGACCGCCTACGTCGTGGGAGGTGTGATTTTGGGGGCGTTACAAGATTAGTCTTAATTAAAGTTAAAATTCCAAGAAATTGAAAGAAAGTGAAAATCGATTTCTATAAATGGCTAAAATCATAACTGTTTTTGGATTTTTGGAAATTTATCAAACTGAATTGTAAATGCTAAACTAGAGGCTAAAAGAGTTTATCTATCAATGAGGAAGGTTCTCCTAGGAGTTGGGGTTTATCTAACTTAATTATGGATGGAATGAGAGAAGTTATCAATTTTTTGTCAAATCTGATTCAATCTTAACATGGCTGCTCTCACAGCTGAATTTGTCCAAAACGAATCATTATATTCTCACATAAATGTTAGCTAGATTGAATTAGAAGAGGATCCCCACTGAATATCAAGTTATCATTAGGCTCAAGATCAAAATTCCTAGCTGAATTTTGGGAATTTAATGAAATCTGTAATGATAACAATCAATTGCACTTTGAAAATGAAGGAAATGCTTCAATTAACTAAACAGGAATGAAATCAATCGAATATTAATGCTAATGCTTCTTAGTTTATCTCTAAACTACAAGAGGATTTTAAATCAGCCTCTCAGCTGCAAATGGAAATGAAATCCACATTTTCACTAATGATTTGGATAGAAATCAGCACTTAATTACATATGAAACTTAGCACTTGCAATTGCTTCTTGGTTCATCTCTGAACAGCAAGAAAACCTTAAGTACACCTCTCAGTGATTAAATGAAACCAGAGGTTTAACAATAACAAGGCAGATTCCACAATTTCAGGATTTCAGATTTAGAAATCAGGATTGGAAACCAGAAATCAGCAATGGATAGTTTGCATTGAACCTTGGAATTACCATTGACTCATGATTCATTTCTGAACAAGAATGAAATCATAAGTAACCTCTCAGTTATTAATTCAATTAGGGCTCCACAATGGTGAAAACAGATTCAACAAGTTCAGAAATCAGAAATGGGAAATCAGAAATCAGCAATCAAAAAATCAGATTCTTATTTTGGTTTGAACCTAGAAAATGCCATTGGTTCTTGATTCATTTTTTAACAAGAATAGATCACAAGGACAACCTCTCAGTTGTAGATACAAATAGGATCTTTCAATGTCAAGAACAGATTCATGCAAACAGATTTTAGAAATAGAAGTCAGAAATTGCAAAACTAGAAATCAGATTTCAGTGCAGGAAATCAGATTTGTCCATATCCCATCCATAACTAATTAGACAACTACCCTATGCTAAGAGAAATGGAGTTTAGCTCCTCATAATTACAGAGATTGATACACAATAGTAGGAAGAATTGATAGAAAACATCCTGAACTAAGAGTTGTCGACAGGTCCTTGCTTTCCTGTCCTACTCAAAACTCTGCAATGGCCAGCCTCTCCCTTGATTCTTAGGGTTTTCAGCTTATATATGACTTCCTTCCACCCTTGGATCAGTATCAAATTGTTCCATTCTCCTGATTCAAGCCACCTGTCCAATGGCCTGAGATTCCAGCTGCTGTGACAGCTTTTGGACAGCAAAAAGTAAGTGGTCCCCCCTCCTTTTTCTCCTTTGTGCAGCCCTATTTCACCTGTTAGAAGGGCTAAAACAGCAAGCATCAAAGTCTTCTAATAAGATTTAAACAAATAAGGATTAGGACAGTAAGTGAAATTAGCTCAATAATCAAATAGGGTTTGGTGTTGTGCAGAATTGAAAACCAAAATAAAAAATAATAGTTTGGAGGCACGGAATGATAACTTTGCATATATTATGGAAAATATTCAAATATGGATAGTTCAGAGCATTAAAGGCATCAAAGGGATTAAGATGGCAAGTGAATGAGGTCAGAAATCAAATGTGGATAAGATTTCATAGAAATGATAACTTGGGTGCCAAAAACGATAACTTGATGCCATAAAAATGAACTTGTCATAACTTTGGTTGTGGTTATCCAAATGTGATCAAATTTGAACAGCAATGAGTTGAGACAGTAATTTAGTGATTGCCTAATGCCTTTATGCAGAATTGATAGCTTTGCATATCGAAATGACAGTTTTGCCCTTAAACGATAACTTGACACTAAAAAATGATACCTTATGAAATGGAGTGATAATCTTGCACAAATTGAAATATGGTCATCCAAATATGAATAATTCATGATGGCAAGGGATTTAGAGCAAAATAATCACTGGAAGTCAGGTCAATTAAAATAATGATAACTTTGCACATTGAAATGATAACTTACCCTAAAAATGATAATTTGGCATAGAATTGAAGTATTTCTGAATTTTAGCAATTCAGAACCTCTATGCACTTGGAATTAGGTAATAAATGAGAAAGATCAACTAGTTATCATAATCCTTGCATTCCAAACATAATAGGCCAAAACTTAGGCAATTTGAGGGCTCGATATGGGTGATTTGAATAGAAAATGGGATAAAAATATAATATTATCAGGTAGTGATCACAAGTCTAGCAACGGGAGCAAAAGTTTCTTCAAAATCAACTCCTCCTATTTGTGAATAATCTTTTGCTACAAGTCTTTCCTTATTTTTTATTATGATGTCATTTTCATCTAGTTTATTTCTAAAAACACATTTAGTAACAATTATGGGATAATCTTTTGGTCTTTCTACAAGCTCTCAAATTTGATTTCTTTCAAAATTATTTAATTCTTCATGCATAGCATTTATACAATTTGAATCATTTAAAGCCTCGTCAATATTACTATGTTCAATTTGTGCAAGAAATGTCGAAAAAGCACACAAATTTCTTAAGGAATATCTAGTCTTTATACATTCATTTATATTACCTATAACTTGGTCAAGTGGATGTGATGATGCATGTTTCCAATTTCTATGAATAATTTGATTATCTTCCACTTGTGGTTCTTCCATTTGTTCCACATTTGAAGTGTCAATTCTCACTTCTTCGAAGTCATTTTGAATTTGCACATCTTAAAGATGTTTTTCTACTTTTTTCTCATCATCATTCACTTGCTTGCTCATTAAAACATCATTAATGTTCTCTTATTAACATTGATAAATTTTTCAACAAATAATGTTCTCTTATTATATACTCTATAAGCCTTATTTGTACTAGAGTAGCCAAGAAACACACCATCATCACATTTTGCATCAAATTTGCTTAATTTATCTTTGATATCGAAATGTAACATTTACAACTTTAAAATATGAAATATTTGGTTTTTTTCATTTAAAGCTTCAAAACATGTTTTCTTTACAAGACATTCTATTTAAAACATAACATGATGTGTTCATGACTTTCGCCCAAAAATACTTAGGCAAATTTGTCATGACCCTAATTTAAACAACATAAGCATTGTTCTATGAAAATATTTTCAAGTACGAGTTTACTCCATCTCATATAAAATTCTTGAAACATATCATAAATATCTTTCTTTGTCTAAGATATGTTTCATCAATAATAATAGTCTTTACTTGAAACAATACCATAAATAAAAAGAAGTAACATATATCATTTTACTATGTTGTAGATATACCCACTCACCTTATACTTTATGCTTTCAAAGGCATTTTACTAGATTTTTCTCCTTTTTACTTTAACTTGATGGTTTTCTACAAGCAATAATGCTACTTCACTTCCCAATTATTATTAATAATAATATGCAATACATGATCATGATGCATGAATGCATATGCAACTTAGAATGGACGTAGTTTCTTCTAAATATTAGTGTTCAATCTCAGGTATCTATGTCCATATCTATTACACACTTCAAACTACTTAATATTATCCAATCTCCCAAAGTTTGACTAGGTATTACCTCAAATTTTCAAACTGAGTGTCTGTTAATAATTAGTTCATAACTTTTAATGACAAGCTCAAATCTTATGATTCTAAATGAATTAGAAACTAGACTTAGTAAGATATTGAACTTATAAATATAATCATCTAATTTTCAATGGGTAATTCATAAAAGTCTAGGTAATTTGACTTAGGATTTGTGTTTTGGCAGATTGTATGATACTGAAAGAATAATTTATATCTTTAACAATACTTGTCCATTTTACAATATACTAATTTTCCTAGAAATTATACCTCATTTTTGTTTATACATAAAAATTTTATAATTTAACTCCTTGTATACTCTTGTAATAGAAATAGACAATTCAACTTAGATTTTGTAAGTCCAAATTGGATTATTCCACTTCTCACTGAACTGTTGTTAAGCCTATTAAGCATATCTAAAATTCAAATGCAAATTCAATTTAACCTGATCATGACCTCGTTTACAAGGCGGATCTCTCGTTGACTCGAGATAGAATGAGCGACTCGTAAAGCTAGGTCCGTGACATCCTCTATAAAAGTCCTTTTGACGTGATCCTTGTAGTCATGGAAAGTGAACTTCATAAGGCTGAACCAGTTCAAAAAAATGCATTAGTAAGCAGCTGGTGAGTTGCTTGCTTTAGCTGCTTGGTATCTTATTGGTTAAAGTGAAGGTCCAATAATTGTTTTTGGTTAAAAAGCAATATTTAACTTCTAATTAATCTCTAATTAATCATAGTTAAATATGTGTATTACAATATTTGCTAATATTAAAATTTATTCTGAATAATTTTGTTTATAATGCTTATCAATAATTTAATTATCATTATGCTTTAATCCAAATGTTAGTTACTACATGCTACGACTACATAAGCATCTAACTAACTTAATATTCTAATTAGAAGTATGATTATAGAAAAATGATGTTTGTGGAGCACGTCCGTGACAACTTCACTTTGCATCACTCCCACCGCTCTTCCTTGGTTCTTTGTTATGGATAATTAGTGTAATAAGCTTGTTGCACTTGTTCTGCCATTACGAATCGTATGATTGAAGTCTTGATCAAGGCTTAATATCCAACAATTTCAAATTTCTAATCGACTTTAGCTCTCTTTTCTTGATGAAACCAATGACACTAGCACTATGAAATTTTCCCAAATAGGGCAATTCTATAATTTCTTCTATAATGTCATAGTAAACTAACTCGTTGTCCTCGTACATACTTCCCATAATACATATGCGGAATCTGCATCAATTAAATATGACTCCATAGTAATTACAAACTTGTTTGTCCATAATTGAATTCTCTAATTCTCAAATCGGTCACTGAGCCATTGATAACCTATATTGAAAGACAAGGTTAATTAAAACTTATAAAAAAATTGTGAACAATTGGAAAGAGTTCTCACTTCACTTCTCAACCAAGAAAAAAACTATGCATCTCTTAGTTTCAGCAATTCATCGTTGGAAACTAAAGGATTGATTCTATTTACAATTCTTCAAATTTTCTAAATTCAATCAATTAGTGAAATCACATAGATATAATTAAATTCAAACTTTATAACATATTCAATAATTAAATTCAAACTCGAGATATAGTGTCGTCTTGCAATAATTTGTAAGGATATAATTCTCAACTGATGTGAGATCATTGTCGCTCAACATAACTTTGCGTCCTTTACCAAGAAGATGGCATGTATACTTTAATATTGATAAAATATTTCTATTAACTTCCTCGTCGCCACTGTCATCACTTCTTGGAACTTGTGTATGTCATGATTGTATGTGTGGATCAAACTACATTGAAGTGAAGTTGGACAATTTCTCAATGAAATATGCTTCACATATAGAGCCTCAATCTTCATATCATTGGCAAAAATATTATGTGATAATCAAATCAGCATACCTTCCTGTTGTTTTTCAAATAAAATGATTTTGTATCTTTTTCACATATGGGACAAGAAAGTTTACCTTTTGTGCTCCAATCACTCAGTATTCCTTTTGATTCACATTAATGCGTCTCTTATAATGAAATTTTGCTTCTTAGATTTGTAATAAGTAAGCACGTCATCCTCCCACAACATGTGAGTTCATCAATCAAAGATTTTAAGTAAATATCTGAACTTTTGCTTGACGATCGAGGACCTGAGATCATGTAAATAAGAAATATGCTCTCTCATCTCATACACATGCTTGGAGGCAAATTATAAGGTATGTCAAAAGATCACCAACATGAATCAGTAATGCTTGATGAGCCAAATGGGTTGAACCCATCAATGCAAGGTCTCAATCTAACATTGCGTGATTCTATAGAAAAAGCGGGATGAAGTGCATTAAATTGTTTTCATGTCTCAGCATATGAAGGATGTGTAATGGAACTCAAATCATCATGTGCCCCTTCTTTGTGCCACCTCATGAATGATGTAGTTTTCTTATAAAGAAATAGTCGTTGCAATCTTGGAACTATGGGAAAGTTTTTTAGTATTGCATTTGCGACATTCTTTTTTGAAAATTGGGAATTCTTTCTTGGTTTTTATCTGGGCTCACCACAAATAGAACAACCGATAAGTGAGTTATTTTCCTTATAATACAACATACAATGGTCGCGACATGCATCAATCTTCTGATTCTAAACCTAAATCTCTCATCAATCTTTTGCACTTGTAAAAATTTCCCGGTAACTCTTTGATGGTGGAAGCATACTCTTGATAATGACAATCATTAGATCAAAATAACTTTCGCTCATATAAATTTTGATTTCGAGTTCATTAGTTGTGCCACTGCAGAAAGTTTACTTTGCTTCACTTATCCATCCCATAAAGGTTTGTTGGCTTCTTTGAGAAGGTTATAAAACTTAGAACTCAAAGGATTTGAGACTTCTTCAATAAATATTTCATCAACATTTTCTACTAGCATTGCATCTCGTATCATTTCCCTATATGAATTGCTCGTTTTGCCACATTGGTATCTATGTTAGTATCAACTATTGTCTCTTTATTCCATCTTTCTTCGCCATGAAAAAACCAATTTGTGTATTTTAGTAAGAAATCATTATGATATAAATCTTTCTCCATGTTATATCTTACTTTCCACTGATACCATTTGCATTTCCAGCATGGGCATAAGATTTTGCCATATGAAGAAGCAGCACCTTCATTTCCATATGCCACCTTAATAAATTCATGAGCATCATCCTTATATTCTTCTATTATAACGCCACATTTATACTTCCAATGACGAATTCAACTACGATATGATTTTGTCATTTATGTTATGGACACCATTAGGATTATGTTAATAAATTCTTACTGATCAATAAATTATCATATTTGGGTCTCTTTTTTCAATATTATCATTTTATTTACCAAGAATGTTGATCCACATTCTTAGTAACTAAAATGAGAACATGACCAAAAGAGACTAAAATGTGAACAAAATTAATTTGTGTTTGGTTTCAAGTTGAGTCTGACCCAAAATATACTAGAATTTACCATTATTTCCCCTAGTATTTGAACAATATAGATTCGAATAGTATATAAGTGTCAATCATTTGTCTAGTGAGTTCAAATTAAAAGGATATAAAACTCACAATTTGACATGTAAGCACAATTTGACATTTTCTGAAGGCATGACAATGGAAAGATGCCACAAAAAAGATGATAAACTCACAATTATCTAAGCACATTTATCAAACATGAACTAAGTAGTTTCATCATGCTAACTAGGTATTATAAAAAGAAAATAAAAATGTTTAAATAAGTAAACGTCAGCGCGGTGAGACGTCAGAGCGACAACGTCAGAGGAGGGTGGCAGCGGCAATGTTGGAGGAGTAGCAGTAGCGGCGATGTTGGAGGAGAGCGGCGATAGAGGAGGAGGGCGGCATCGGGGTCAGGGGAGGAGGAGGGAGGCATCAGGGTAAGAGGAAGGTGACTTCTGAGTCGGGCAACATCAGGGTCAAAGGAGGAGGGGGGCGGCAGTGGTCTCAGAGGAGGAGTAGGGTGGCGTCGGGGCAGGGAGGCGTCAAGGTCAGAGGAGGGCGGCAGTTGGGGTCGGAGGAGGAGGGCAGTGTCAGGGTTGGGGTTGGAGGAGCAGGGCAGCATCGGAGTCATAGGAGGAGGGCGGCGTCGGGGTCGAGGTCGGAGGAGGAGGGTGGCCTCAGGGTCGAAGGAGGAGTAGGGTGGCATCCAGGTCAGAGGAGGAGGTCCGTGTCGAGGTTGGGGTCAGAGAAGGAGCAGGGCGGCCTCAAGAGTCAAAGGAGGGCGGCGGTTGGGGTCGGAGGAGGGTGGCGGTCAGGGTAAGAGGTCGGAGGAGGGCGGCATCAAGGTGAGGTCAGAGGAGGGAGGTGTTAGGGTCGAGGATGGTGGTGGTAAGGGAAGTAGGAGGACTGTGGCGGCGGGGCTGGGATCGGAGAAGGAGGAGGGAGGCGTTGGGGTCGGAAGAGGACGGCGGCCGGGGTATGATGTTAGAGGAGGATGACATGAGGCAGAGGAAGGCGGTGGTCGGCGTCGGGTCTATTGCTTGGACGGCGTCGGTCAAGTGGCACAATAAAATAGTAAAGATGGGAGAACTTAGAGATTTAAGGTAAATTTTTAGCACCACAAAATCATGCTAAAGATGCACCCATAAATAAATTAAAAGAAATCGATAGAGATGAGACACTAAGGTGTTGTTGTCATGACTGTAAATTAGCATCACAAAATTGCAATGCTAAGTCAAGGCTACGTGGACGCCATATCCTTAATTTTTTTCTAATTAAAATATGAAGAAAATTATATCCTTAATTCAACATAAGTTTATATTATAAGTTTATATCAACAAAAGTTTATAAGTTTATATTACCTAATTATATCAACACATATAAGTTTATAATTTTGTAGGTTTATATTACCTAATAATGCAGGTTTATAAGTTTGAAAGCTATGGGTGATTAATCAAATGATAAATCACAGACCTCAATTCATAAAATAGATAAGCAAGTAAATTTGACAACCACTAGTTTCATTATTCAAAATCTTAGGTGATCCATTAAAATTCTACAAATAGTGAGTTAACTGTGTGTGATGCTAAAGAAGCGCTAAATATTGACTAACATAAGTAACAACTCATTAGCGTCGGCACGCCGCCACTCATGTGAGACGCCGATTTAGCGTCAGCAACTAACAATGCTAAATTGACATTGTAATGGCTCTAACTTAGAGTTGATACATATAATTTGTATGTATAATATATATGTGGATATATATATATATAAATAATTAAGATATATATATGTATGTATGTATGCATGTATGTATGTATGTATGTATGTATGTATGTATGTATGTATGTATGTATGTATGTATGTATGTATGTATGTATGTATGTATGTATGTATGTATGTATGTATGTATGTATGTATGTATGCATGTATGTGTGTATGTATATATGTATGTATGTATGTATGTATGCATGTATATTTGTATATTCTTTATATATTCTTTATATATATATATATGAGAAGAGAGAGATCGAGAGAGGGAAGGAGAGTGGGAAATCGAGAGAGGCAGAGGGAGGTGGTTCATCCACCACCAGAGTCCCTCTCGTCGTTACCTTCTCCAGCGTCGTGGAGGAGGCGACCAGCCAAATAGGAGGAGAGAGAGATTGATCGAGAGGAGAAGGGAGAGGAGTTGATCGAGAGAGAGGAGGGAGAGGGGGAGATCGAGAGAGAGGTAGAGGGTGGTGGTTCGTCGGCCGCTGGAGTCCCTCTCATCGTCGCCTTCTCCCGCATCATCCGGTCGCCGACGAAGGAGGAGACAATCTGGCGAAAGAGGAGGAGAAGAGAGAGATCAAGAGAGGGAGGGAGAGGGGGAGATCGAGAGAGAGAGGGAGGGAGAGTGGTTCGCCGGCCGCTGGAGTCCCTGCTGACCGTCTCGATCGCCAACGAGGGCACCATGGATCGAGAGAGTGAGAAAGGTGAGGGGAGAGAGAGGGGGAGAGATAGGAAGATGTAGTTATCACGAGATAAGTAAAATATCATGAATATCTCACGCATCTTCATCAGAGTCGTTAGATCTGGTCTCAATGACTGAGATGCTGCTTCACAAGGTGTAAAGCAAATGGTGCTTCACATATACATTATACCCATATATATATTGCTTCACATATACTAGATTGTTAACATTCTTTCGTTCTATATATAAAGTATACACACACCTATATATGTATGTATATTTGTATCTAGGTATGTACATGTGTGTGTGTATTTGTTTCTATACACATCAATACATCTAGAATTACTATATATGTATATTTGTACCTACGTACATGTATGTGTATTTGTATTTATGTATACTTAGAAATACATATGTACGTAACATATATATTTAGGAATATTTAATCTATTTATTCATTAAAGTATAGTATAGTTAACATATATAATTATACAAATTAACATTACCTACTTAAATGCAAATCAATATAGGTATATATATTAATTTCTACTTAGATGTGTGTGTGTGTTCTTCTAACACATTTGTGTCACATCAGCACATAATACCGTCATTTGCTCCCCACAATAGTGTCGTCTGATGCTGAGGCTAATATTGCCTCTTGAACTATCGTCACGAGAGCGGTGACGCTAATTTAGTGTCACATCGTGTCGACGCCAATACAACTCTGTAATCTATTGCGGATTTCCTAATTTTGGCATGTGATAGTGGCGACGTAGTGCCACAATGGGCCACTTTTAGCGCCAACGTAGGGTAAGACAACACAATAATAAACATATGCTATTAAGAGACACTTAGCATCTTATTTTGACGACCCAAGGGTACCTCTATTTAGACACTATTCGCATCGAATCAGCGCGGCAATATTTGAGTCACTAATGTGCGTCGCTATCTGGCAGATTTCTTGTATTGTATGCATGTGGGAATAATCCAAGGCATGCCTTTAGGATTGTGCTTGAAGTCCTGAGTCTACGTGCATGAAGGGAGTTTGTAAAAGAAAGAATCCATGTTATCGTCAAAGTACGAATTGTGCTTTCCTTTAGGATTTGAATTTAAGTCTCGTGTCCACTGAGTATATCTAAGAAAGGGAGGTTGCGGTCAGCTCACGCCTGCTGTAGTGGAATGTGGATCACCCTCCCGGGTAGAATGCAAGGTATTAATATCTCCAAGATAGCTTAGATGCTTTCGAAGGAGAAGAAGAGTTTGATTCAGAGATTGCGGTTTAGGATTTACTAAAAGCTCTTGAACGGGGCAATGGTAAAAGAGGAATATATGAACATCCTTTAAAGTCGTTCAAAATTATTCCAAATCTCTGACTCAATTCGGTCATTTATTGCCAAAAAATTCAGAGTACGCCCAACCCTCTCAGGTCACGGATCAAAGGGTGAACGACGTCTAAACCATAGTACGAAAGGCTCCATTGATGACTCTATGAAAACTACCGCTGTGAATCACTGCTTGTCATAGGCTAGATTTCTCCATGTTCGGTCGTGATGCAGAGTATAACATCCCTATAGTCGGGGTGCAAGGCAACAAGTGAATAAGAAAACCAACTACGCGAAAAACACATGAACCACACGTGGAACTATCTTCATCCAAGCTAGATTTCTTCACGTTCGGTCGCGATCGAGCATATAACATCCCTACAGTCGGGGTGCAAGATCAAAACAGTTCATAAACTCAAATCCATATACAAGTTCAGAAGACAAAGAATCAATCAATAAAATAGGAACCATGTCGATATCGTCAAAAACATAGGAAAGTTCAATACTCTATCATTAATCACGAAAAACATCAAAATAGGACACAACTAAAGAACATGAATCTAAGTTGCATAAGCACCTCCCGGCCTCAGGAGGGCCGGTTAGTTACAAGTCATGTGGAGAACACACACTTCTCCATGAATAACTAGAGGCATTGTCTTTCCGACTCTCCTTTTCTCTTCTCGCTCTGTTTGTAATTCTCCTCCTTCCCAAAAAAGCTCCCCTTTCACTTATAGCTTTTCTTCCTTTTATATTTGTCTCCCTTTCTTTCTACCTCCTATTGGTTATTTCCTCTCCTTCTTTGTCTGTCCTCCTATTGCAACATGCGCCTTGACAGCTTTTCTGTGGCCCCTCCTGCTACCTGGAAAGCTTCCTTGCATGAGAGAAGTGAAGGAGTTGTCTAGTCCCCAATCATGAATAGTGTTTGTTGTTTTGCTCTTTCTTTGGCTCCTTCCTTAGCCTGATAGCAAATCACCAATCTTTAGTGCAAACAATGGCGCATAATTCAGCCACTCTACTCCATCCCCTGGAGCTCATCAACTCACCTGCAGCAAGGGACATTTACCCAAATAAATCTTCAAGTTCCACGAGCAAACTTTAGTGATAATATGGAAATGAACGTTTATGTTGAGAACTTTTGAAATGTATTAAATTTGTGCCGTTCACATTTCTATGTAAAGAGATACTCGTATAATAAGTACCATATGCATGTAAAATGGTGATGAAAATATAGGCCATAATTCTCCACATCAACTCCCCCAGACTTAAATTTTTGTTTGTCCTCAAGCAATCAGCTAAGAACTTAGGCTTGTAGCACATCATGAGCTTGCATCATAATTCCTCATTCCTTTCCCTGACATCACTTGTTTGCCATTAGTCCTTTTTAACTCGTTTTAACACTGCCCTGACAATGTCATCACATAAACTCCTATACTAATGTGGTTGTCTACATGTAAATTTCCTAAAAATATTCATACAATAGTATTTATCTCATGCTAGAAAGGGGCTAACCAACTTATTTATTTTCAAAAGTTCTTTGGATTTATACATAATAGCTCTTCAATTGCATTATGGGATAAAGTAAGTTTTTCAGCACGGGAGGTTCCACTCAACAGTTCCTAGCTTTTCTTTGCATACTCTTGTCTTCCCCAGACTGGGAGACAACGGAGTAGTTATTGGTGCTTTATTTATTCGATTTTTTTTAGGGTCCCACAGCATTCCCCACCGGTTCTTCATAAAATAATAGGATGGGGCACTTGGGCTTTTATTGAAAATAAAAGAAAAGTTCCAATCATGCAAAGGAAGAGCTATTACATATCATTAAGTGTATTTTAATATTTCAAAATGTAGGTCAGCAGGTTTCGAGCAAGTGACAAATCATTGATTGCATGAATGAACTTAGAAAATAGCATGTAAAGGACTATCAAATAACTAGTGACAGATTTGATGTTATGCCAAGGCATCAAAATTAAAGTTTGTGAAGTTTTTGAAATATCAACATTTAGGCATATCAGGTATACAGAGTGAGGGGTAAATAATGCAGTCCATGATGTTCCTTAGCTAAGGGCTAAAGGGCAATTCAAAAATTTTTAGTAGGGATTCGTATGATGCATACCAACATAAGATTTCCAAAATATTGGAATAACAAAACTTTAAATCTGAACATAATATTTACAATGGTATGCTAAGAAGATTTGAAAATGGGGGCAAAAATGTACCATTGTACCCCAGACTTAAACACACCACTGACCTTAGTGTGTTCAAGCCGGTGGGATTAAAGCTTAGGAGGAAGAAGGATGTGTCGGGGAACTCGCATGTTCGCCCATACTTGCTTCAATGCATTGGAGAGTAGCAGTTTGGCGTTGGAGCAGGCGTTTCATGTGGATGTTACTTCGTCGCAGCTTATGTACCTACAGGGAGAGGTCAAAGATAATTTGTTGGAGGTCGGAGAGGGATGGTTCAGGAGTATCTTCATTTGCCGGTTCTGGTTTTGAGGACTTCCGTTTTCTGGAGGTTGGTGATGTAGGATTAGCGGAGTGATGGTGGTCTTGTTTTGGTACTGACTAGGTTATCCTGGCGCTTTTCTTGAAATGTTCTGGGGTGATCTTCTAGTTAACTTTTGATTTGATAAAAACTTTATTAGGGCTGGGGAGTCACGGCTTGTGGTGAGTTGCTTTGACGAGTAAAAGCCTACCATGTCCTTGTACCTCGATCAGGTTCCATTTACAAAGTGTTTTCATATCTATTGTCATTGATCCTCGAGCTACCTCCAAAGGTCCAAGCTCCATACCACAGTGGATGCCAATGGTTGTGAAGATCCCTCCAAATACAATTGCGCCTGATTTCAGTTTAACGCATTTGTTCCAATTTTATAGTAGATGTTCCAAGAGATTCACTTTCTTCCCATAAACAAATGCTTCGATGATGAACAGGTCAGAATCTATAATATGGGATTTGGTGTTTGCCCTCCCCAAGACGGTGGACGGTAGTAGGTGATGAAAGTATCTGATAATTGGATTGGAGATCACGGAAGCTCTTGCCCTCGCCCTCTTGGTCTGATTGTCGGTGATTTTGGCTAGGACTCCTTGGGTGTTAAAACACTGGGGGGTTAGGCATCCAGGGAAGTAAGAAAGAGCGAGAACTTGACTGAGCTTTTGGTATGACCACTGGAAGTCTTTGTTGAACAGATGAAAAGAGAACTGACCCTGCCTCTCTTCAATGGTTAGTTGCGTTGCCGGCTCCTGGTGTCTTGGGTCTGCCCTCATTTTGCTTCATTTTTTCCCGAATAGCCTGTGGGGGGAAGCGGAGCGTCTTCTATGTTGTGGCTCGGTTGGTGGCTGTACTTCTAAAAATTGTGCTTGAGGAGCTTGATCTACTTTTGTCCCTCCCTTGTCATCTCTGCTTGGAGTTCCTTTGTTGTCAGAGGTGTCTTCTTGTATGACAGTCATTGGTCATGTCCGAGGTGGCTTCCGTGCTACCAATTTGACCCTCTTGCCCGATAGTTGGAGCGGCATCTTGTATGTGGCTCGGATTAGTTCATTGGCCGGCCGTTTGCTTTCTGAGTGTTCAGTTGCCGCCTTCGTCTCCGAGGGTTTTTGCGTTTGGGTAGCTTGTTCGCTTCCTGCGATTGCTTTTGGCGAGGATTTGCTGAAGCTGCCATGAAGCATAGTACGTAGGTGTGGTGCGGGCACTCGTAGAGGGATCTCCATCTGAGTAGGCACTTTGTGAGAAACTCCTTCGTCGTCACTAAGAATGATCCGCCGGGGGCCTGAGTGCCTGGGTGTCTAGCGTACACCTCTTGACTTGTTCTTGGTGAGCACCAAGTTGGCCGGTGAAGGTGGAGAAGGGTGTTTGGTGAGGAGGGTTTTTGCGGAGAGATGGTGGGTTTGGAGAAGATGAAGGGTTTCGTCTATGAAGAGTGGGTTTTGAACGGGGGAAATGATGCTTGTTCAAATGGGATGGTACTGGTGCAAAGGTGGTTTCAGAAAGGGTGGGTGAGAGTTTATGGGGATAGGCCACGTGGGTACAAATTCACCCTTATGTTAGGTTGATCATGATGGTGGGTCCAGGAGATTATTTGAGGATCGAATTTGTTTGTAACATAGTTGTACTATGCGACAAGGTGTCATTTCCTTGGTGACCTGAAGCATTTTCCCATTCATCTTCCAGCAAAATGGCCCACGCTTTTAAGAACTAGATTCCCGCCATTGCCCCTTGGACTTAACAATGCGTCTTCCACCTCTTATATTCGTCTTTCCTCTAACATGTGCATCTTACTGAATGCCTCATTATTTCTGAAAGGACAAAAACTGAATTAAGAAAGGTAATTAAGGATTGAGTTGCCTCCTAAGAAGCGTCTTTGTTTATTGTCTCTGGCTCGACGTTGTTGGGGTGACGATTAGTTGACTAGAGGAGGTTGGCTAGAAGAGTGTCTTCAGTAACCACTATGTCTGGTTCTCTATACAGATTCACTCTATGTCTGTTTACTTTCAATGCGCCTCCATTTTGCTCAAGCTCCACCACTCCCGATGGATATACTTTCAAAAGCTTGAATGGCCCAGTCCATCGCGATTTTAATTTACCAAGGAATAGTCGAAATCTAGAGTTAAAGAGTAAAACTAAATCTCCTTCTCTAAGTTGTCGTTGTCGGATGTTCTTATCATGCCACCTTTTTGTTTTATTTTTGAAGATGGCCGAATTCTCAAATGTGACATTTCCTAACTATTCTAGCTCTGCCAACTGAAGCATTTTATTCTCTCCCGCTTCCTTTAAATCAAAGTTGAGGAACTTTATCGCCCAAAACACTCTATGTTGCAATTCAATTGCAAGTGATACGCCTTCCTGTAAACCAGTCTATAAGGAGTCATTCCTAAAGATGTCTTCAATGAAGTTCTATAGGCCCAGAGTGCGTCATTAAGTTTTGAACTCCGATCTCTTCTAGAAGTTGTTATTGACTTTTCCAAGATTGCTTTAATCTGCCTGTTGGATGTTTCCACTTGTCCAGATGTCTGTGGATGATAAGGGATAGCAACCCTGTGAGTAACACCATACTTTGACAGCAGAGTGTTGAACTATTTTTCTTGGAAGTGTTTCTTTCAATCGCTTATGATGAGTTGCAGCAATACCGAATCTAGGGAAAATGATCTTGGAGAAAAGCTTGGTGACATGGTGGGAGTCACGGTGGTTGGTGGGTATAGCTTCTACCCATTTGGAAAAGTAATTAATTGCTACCAGAATGTACTTGTATTTCTCTGACCTTGGAAAGGGTCCCATGTAATCAATTCCCAGACGTCGAATAGCTCTATTGCTTGAATACCGGTCTGCAGTTTGTGTCTTCGTGAGATGTTCCCAGTTCTCTGACATATGTCACATGAGTTAAGAAATTGATATACATCTTTAAATAGTGTTGGCCAAGCGAAACCTGCTTGAAGAATCTTTGTTGCGGTTCGTTGTACACGTCCGTGTCCCCCATAGACGGGTGTGTGGCATGCAAAAATGATTTCTTGTACAAAATCTTCAGGTATACACCTCCTTAACTGACCATCTGAGCATTCCTTGAACAGATATGGATTATCCCAAAAATATTTCTTTGCCTTTGATAAAAATCTTTTCCTTCTGTGATAATCTAGATTGTTAGGTAGAATTTCCACAGCTTTAAAATTTGCTATGTCAGCAAACCATCGGCATGTGCTAGCTGAAATGGAAAACAAGGCATCGTCTAGTAATTCAGATCTGATTGGTGAATCCACTCTTGTTTCGTTCTTCATGTACTCAAATGGATAAATGATCAGCAACCTGATTTTCCGATCCGCTCCTGTCTTTGATTTCTAGATTGAATTCTTGTAGTGATAGTATCCACCTTATTAACCTTGGCTTGGAGTCCTTTTTTGAGAAAAGGTACTTAAGGGCTGAATGGTTTGCATGGATAATAACTTTTGATCCTACCAAGTATGACCGGAACTTTTCCATTGCAAATACTACTACGAGAAGCTCTTTCTCAGTTGTCGTGTAATTCTACTAAGCTGGATCTTGGATTTTGCTGGCACAGTACATAACATGTATGATTTTATCTTTCTTCTGACCGAAGGCTGCTCCTACTGTATAATCACTTGCATCACACATTACTTCATAGGGTAGAGACCAGTCATGGGATTGCATTATTGGTGCTGAGATGAGAGCTCACTTGATCTTTTCAAAAGCCTCAATGCGATTCGGGTTCATGACAAATTATGCATCATTCTACAGCAAGTCGGTGAAAGGTTTGGCTATCTGGGAGAAGTTGCTAATGAACCTTCTGTAGAATCATGCATGCCCAAGAAAGCTTCGAACCCCTCTGACATTAACAAGTGGTGGCAATTTTTCGATCACTTCTATCTTAGCAGGGTCTACTTCAATACCTCATTTTGAAATTACATGACCTAGCACAACTCCTTGTTGCATCATGAAAAGGCATTTTTTCCAATTCATAGTCAGGTTGACCTCTTCGCACCTCTACAACACCTTAGATAGATTCATTAGACAACAATCAAAGGATAGAGAAATCATCCATGAATACCTCCATGATATTTTCTACAATATCAGAGAGTATAGATATCATGCATCGTTGAAAAGTGACAGGTGCATTGCAAAGGTCGAATGGCACATGTCTATATGCGAAAGTTCCATATGGAAGTGAATGTGGTCTTTTCTTGATCATCAGGATGTATCAGGATTTGAAGAAAACCAGAAAAACCATTTAAATAGAAAAATAGGAGGGCTTTGCCAGACTTCTAACATTTGATCTATGAAAGGGACGGGAAAGTGATATTTCCTGATGGCTTTATTCAGTTTTCTAAAATCTACACACATACGTTACCCTGTGGTGGTGTGTTGATCTATGTTCCCTTTATCATTTTTAACCAAAGTCATTCCTCCTTTTTTTGGAACAACTTGAATTGGACTCACCCATTTACTTTCGGAGATGGCATAAATCAATCCTGCATCTAACAATTTCATGACTTCCTTTTTTACTACATCTTGAAGGATGGGATTTAGCCATCTTTGGAATTCCCTGATAGGTTTGGCTTTTTCTTCTTGGGAAATTCTATGCATGCACAAGGCAGGGCTTAGTCCCTTAATATCTTCCATGGTGTAGCATATGGCTCTCCTATGCTTTCATAATTTATTCAATCAAGATTCAGTTTGGTCTTTAGTAAGGACAGAATTACAATAACAGGGTAAAAAGAATTTGGTCCGAGGAATTCATACCTGAGGGTAGAGGGAAGTGGTTTCATCTCTACCTATGGTATCTTCAATATATTGGAGATGGTGACATCGCCTGGGGTATCGACCTCACATTTGCTAGTTGAGGGAATCAGGCACATTTCGTTGTTCTGGAGTTCGGGGTGGCTGCTTCTCCAACACTCTCTCTTTCTTCTAGTATCTTTAGCAAATCTATATATTCATTTGAAGTGGCGAAGGCTACCTCTTTTTCTTTGGTCAAATAGTTTCTTAATGGGTTGTCAATCAACATGAGGTTAAGGACTTCCTTTACACTTGAATCCACTATATCTTCCACTTTATTAATGTCTGCCAAATTGGGTTCTTCAATGCTCGGGTTAGATTGAATTATATGATTTTCTCTTCGAGTTGGAAGGATAGCGTCCTATTTCTTACATGAGTGGGGTGTTTGTGTCCTCTTCCATGTATAACACTATAAAGTCAGCAGGTATAAAGAATTTTCCTACCCTAATTGGAACATCTTCGATAATCCCTTGTGGATGTTTGATTGAGCGGTCAGCAAGCTAAAGAATCATATTAGTTGGCTTCATTTCTGCTATCCCTAATTGCTGACACATTAATAAAGGTATCAAGCTCACACTAGCTCCTAGGTCACATAAGGCTCGATTGACTTTCAGATGTCCTCTTCGAGTTGGAAGGATAGCGTCCTATCTGCCAGGGTCCTTCAATTTTGACGGCAATTTGTTTAAGATGGCTGCACTGACTTCTGTTGTGAGGGAAATTGTCTCTTGAGAATCAATTTTTCTCTTCTTTGATAAGGTCACTTTCATATTTCGGGCATATATTGGCAGTTGTTGAATTGCCTCCACGAAAGGAATGTTGATCTGGAGCTTCTTCAAGATTCTATGAATTTCAAAAAGTGTTGATCTGTCTGACTACTAACTAACCCACAAGGGAAAGGTAAGTATTTGGGATCGACTGGCTTGTCTTCTCTATCCTTCTATTTCTGAATCTCAATTGAGTCGGCCGTTTTCAAGGTGGACTCACTTGAGTTGATGGCTAGCTCTTTCCCTTTCGACATTGGATCCATCGTCTTCTTCGACTATTCAACTTTCTTCGATTGTTCAGCTTGCATGGATAACTCGGGTATTTTCCTATCATACAATTGAGTTCCACTTGTCAGTACTACAGCTTGGCAGTGTTGTCGAGAATTGAGCTCAGGTTGTCTTAGGAATCTCCCTTGTGGTCTAGAAGAAGATGCAGCTTGTTGGGTGATTTGGATTTTGAGGCAGGTGTTGTGGGCGACCAGTCCTTTGACCTTTTTAAAGAGTTGCTTGACATTATCATTTTGGACCTCTTGCTGCTTAAGCATGCTCTGCATCATTTTCTCTAGCACGACAATCCCCAATGATTTTGGTGGAGCATGTACTGTTAATTGCTGAGGAGGAGGGGGTAATTGAATTGTTGGGTTGGACTGTTTATTCAAGAGCTGATACGGTTGATGCTATTGCATTCCTTGTCCAAGTTGCGCTTGGTTGAACACAATTGTTCCCTCCATAAGAGAAACTCGAATGATTTTGAGTTCTCATCCAAAGCTCCCTTTGGTTTTGCTAAGCTTCGGTTGCATTTGAAAAATATGGAGATATTGCATTGGCTTGGTCTTACACTGAAATATTGACTGCCTCTCCATTCAGTCTAGGGCAATCAAAACACATATGATCAGTCGATTGGCATAAAGTACATGTGGCTTTGGGCGCAAGATATGGGTTTGGAACTCCTGGCTCTAAAGCAAACACTTAGGTTGATGAGTTCACCTTTTACATGGTTTCTTCACTATCTCCATGACTCGAAGTGAAAGCGTGTCCCTGGAACTATTGGTTCCTCTGGCTTTTTTCTATTCTGTCTCTGTTGTTGAAGCCAAATCTTGAAATTTTGTGCAACTTTCTCTATGAGTTCATAACCTTCATTTGAATTTTTCGCCATGAAGGTTCCTCCTGTTGCTAAATCTAGACAAGCTTTAGATTTCATAGTCAAGCCACTATAAAATGTCTACACTATAGTCTATTTCTGAAAATCATAATGTGGGTAGGACCTAATCTTGCTGGTGTAGCGCTCCCATGCTTTGTGTAGAAGTTCCTTATAGCATGCGATAATCTTGTTCCTCATTTTGACAATTTTTCTTGTTAGGAAAAATCTAGTAAGAAAAGCTGACATTAGGTGATCCCATATCCTGATTGTGTGTCGGGTGCCACGGAACGTATCCATGCTTTGGCTTTGTCTCTCAATGAGAATGTGAATAGTCTCAATCTCACTGCGTCCACAGTGACATCCGTGCATCTGAAAGTATCACATAGCTTCAGGAAGGTGATTAAGTGCTGATTTGGCTCCTCATTCGCCGTCCCACTAAAAGCATTTTGTCCTAACACGGCAATGATGGTCGGATTGATTTGATAATGATTTTCAGTTATCTCTGGCCTCCTAATCCCAGTTGTCATCCCTATAGCTGACGGTGTACAGAATTCTTGCAAAGGGCGGAGTGCATTCAAATCTTCAGCGTCCATGTTCTGATTTATATTTCTTCCTTCTTGATGAGTAGTACGCCTCCTAGCTCTACGTCTCCGGTGCTAGTTCCCGAGGTCTTCGGGAAGGAAGTTCGTACCTAAGTCCGATTGAGAAATATCTCCTTCAGAAGTTTTGTAGAGTGACGTTCAAAAGTTGACATAAAATTGGGTTAATAGGTTAGCGAAATGGAAGAAAGTAAGATAAAAGGGAAAGAAAATAAAACAATAAAATCACGAGGGTAATGAAGACCAGTTAAGACTAAGATAAACGTAAAACAAAATATGAAAAATGTAAGAACACATTGAACATATAGAACAGAGTTTTCGGCAAAAATGCTCCTAGTGTTCGCAAAGGAATTATCAAAAGAGATCAAGCTAGAACACAACCGACTTCCTCGGCAACGTCGTCAAAAATTGTGACTCGCATAAAGTGTGTAGAGAGAATATCACATGAAAAGGGAGGTAAAAACCTCTGAGACACAAGTCTACCCAATACTCGAGCGTATTACCCTTGGATACAAAAGTATCTAATGAATGAAGAATTAAAATTTATAATATCTCTACACTATCGAAATGCGACCCGCAAGCGTACGGTGCATCATTGTAGTGCTTGAGGTTCGATAGAAGTGGTGTTTGCGAAATCTTTAAAAACAAATCCTTCGGAGTAAACTCGGTGAGAAAAGGGAATGTCGAAAATAAGTAAAAAGGGATAGTGATGTGACGTAAAAAGAAACTAAATGTTTTTTTTTATGGTTTTCGAAATGTAGAAGAAGTATAGCAAGAGCGATGACTAATATTAAGAAAAAGGCGAGACAATAAACTGAGAGCATGTGCTGAGAACTTATGGGAGGTGCTTCCGTCTTAGGATTCAAAGTTCGTTAATTTGATAAGCTATGGATAAAGTGACCGAGTCCCCCTTTCACTCATTCGTTAAGATGGTTTTAATAGTAAAGACACTCGACTCTGCACCCACATGTTCGTGTACGTGCATGAAGCGAGTTCGTAAAAGAAAGAGTCCATGTTATCGTCAAAGTACGAATTGTGCTTTCCTTTAGTATTTGATAAGTCTCGTGTCCACTGCGTATCAGGCATTAAAAAAAAATACATTTAAGACAAGGAGGCTATGGTCGGCTCACACCTGCCTTAGTGGAATGTGGATCACCCTCTCGAGTAGAATGTAAGATATCAATATCTTCAAGACTGCTTAGACGCTGTCGAAGGAGAAGAAGAGTTCGATTCAGATATTATATTTTAGGATTTACTTGAAGCTCTTAGAAATGATTCATCTCCTACCTACCCAATTCGGGTCATAGGGTCGAGTGAGGATTTGAAGAGCATTCCTCCTTGGGTTGAACTGTCATAAAACTTGAAAAAGATCGAACACGACAATGGTAAAAGAGGAATATACGAACATCCTTCGGTTATTTATTACCAGAAATTCGAAGTGCGTCCAACCTTATCAAGTAGCTGATCAAAGTTGAGTGCCAAAAACGTTTCTAGCATTGAACAAAAGAAAAATCGGTCAAATTGAAAAAATCGACGAACTGATTCAATAGGTTCTTATTCAAATTTGAAAAAAAAACATAAAAGACGAAAAAGAAAAGGTTAAAAGTGAAAGTTAAATAAGATGGAAAGAATGAGAGGTAAAAATAAATAGAAATAGAAATAAAAATAGAAATATTAAAATCATAATAATATTGAAAAGGAAATCATCAAATGGCATAAAAATGGAGGTTAAAAAATATAAATAAATAAAATTAATTTAAGACAAAATATATTAATGCAATTCATCATTAAATAATAAATGAAAAAACAATTATAACTTATTAATATTTATATATTGACAATTTCTATTTATCATTATTAAATTCTTTAAATAAATAAAATTATATTACATTAATATTTTATTATTAATAAGTTATTAATATAATATTTATATACTATTATTTTAATGTTTATAAATAATATTATTTCAAAAAATATCGATGGAGTAGTATATTCAATCCTAATCCAATATTGAGGTTGGTCCCATAGCTTTTTGAGAACATTTATTATGTGTCAGGTTTGGCAGAATCAGTCATATGGTTCCAGATTGATTACAAATGTCCAAGCCAGGGTAAGAGAAAAAAGATCCTACAACTAATTAACAGGGTATCGGTCATTTTTATGTTGAAAAGATGTATGATGTACTTGTAAAATTAAGATGAATAATGGCAATGATGAATGCACAAGTTCTGTTAAACTTAAAACGCGGCTACTATCTTAATTGATGGAAAATGTTAAATTCTCTTAAAACTTTAATCTAAAAATTCTTCTAATACCTACATTTTTTATTATTCTAAAAAGTTGACTAATTTACATTTTGTGCCACTGTGACTCACTTATAAGGTTAAATTCTTTAAATTAAGAGGATATAGGAAAATCCTTAATTAATTCGTCTAGGAAAAAGTGTGATCTATGTACGTACATATTTATTGATGAGCTCTCCAATAATGCTAACTTATTACTGAATCTCCCTCTTGTTTCCCATATCGACACAGTAAATTGATTTTATTTACAATTAATAGAGGGATTGTTAAGGAACTTTGAGGCACACGTAAGAAATATACTTGTTGATGAAGCTATTCAAAGAATGCCATGTCATGCCATCCGATAGTTGTCATAATTACATTATATCAACATTTGATCTAACGTCCCCAAAATCGCACCTCCCACCACGTAGGCGGTCGGCTTGACCCCGGGAGCATTACACTGTCTACTACTCTACTGACCTTGATCATTCAATAAAATGGCTTACGTGTCACTAATAAAATAATAATAAACCTAATAGAAAACGATAAATGCGGAAGAAAGATCAAAATGCCATGAAGAACTTTGATGCGAAAATTCAGTGTCTCATATTATATAAAAACATGCGGAAGTTCATGATGTCTTGTAATATAAGAAATGTGCGGAAGAAAACGTGATGTCTCTTGAACAATAAAGATAAGTAAACATATATGCAATAAAGATGCTCGGAGCGAAATATCAGTCATGTGCAGCATTCCCCAAGCTCTACGTCCTCCATCACCCCATTAGTTGACATTCTCACCTGCAAAATCCCAATGTAGGGGAATAGAATACCCATGAGCGAGATCGCCCAGTACCATAGCAATAGACGTAAAATAAGGATCAAAGATGATCAGAAAATCAATGTCTCAATCATATCAGTGCTCTGTTCTTTACAATGATAATGCCTTGTCTTTACATTACTCTGCTTTTACTTTACAATATCTCTGCTTTACTTTACAATACTTTGCATTACATTACTCTGCTGTACATTGCTTTACTTTACATTACTTTGCTTTTTAATACTCTGCTTTACTTTACTTTGCATTGCTCTGCTATGAGTTGAACTACGTCTTTTACATTACTAGGATATCCTTGGAGTTTGTTGTCATATGCGAGCTCGACTTTATTAGGTTGGGATGCTAGAGGTGCCTCTCTGATTCACTGATGCCAGTAAGCCCGTAAACGGGAAAGAGGGTGGGTGTTACAGCCTCACCCCAATTCGAAAGGTAGGAGGAAGAATTCCTACAATCCAGGAACAGTGGTCGATTACAAGACCTTGTAGGTTCGCTGTCTCCTCAGCTAGCTTCCTATCCCTCTGGCATAATACTTTAATCTTTAAAGGAAGAGATGTGACCATAGCATCACCCTTCAATTCGAGATATCAATGGGAGAACACCTGAAATCTCAGGAATAGTGGCCTCTAAGCCAGTAGCTTCGCTGTCCCCTCAGCTAACTACCTATCCCCCCATTGCTTTAACTCTGAACTTTGCTTTAACTTTAGGGGCGGCACATAGCAATCCCACATCTTTGTCTTTACTTTAATCATTTTTAGTTACTTATGAAATCTATCATTTGGGGTTCATTGGAAATCTATGTTTGTACAATAGGACTCAGCCAGTGTAGGTGAAATGGTCAGAGTCGTAATTAAGATTAGGAGTGGATCAGTCCGATTAAGCTTTGATTATTGGGTCTCTGTCGGACCGGTCGATTGATAAGGAAGAATACACATGTATAATTATGCAGACCGGTCGACCGTTTAATTAAATTGGTTGACCGGTCTCTGCGGTAAAACAAAGCCGCTGGATTTCTCCATGGATTCCGGCAGTCGTTCGACCGTCGATTGACGCCGACATCAATACAAAAAAATAGGCAATAACTTCAGGATTATAAAGGAATTAATTATACGCATCAATAGATCATTAATTCTTCGTCTATGGGATTAAAACGCTAAGGGTACTTTTTCCGTCGGAAATTGGGTTTGCCGGATCACCGCTCATCGTTCGTCTATCGTCGGACGTTCGCCATCGCCTAAAAGGATTTGCCTCTGTCCTGCCGCTCGCGTACGCCGGTCGTCGGACGAGGAGGAAAAGAATAAGACGAGAACCGAGAGAGAGAGAGAGTGAGTGGGGGAGAGGGGGGGTGCAAGAGAGTGTGGGAGAGGGTGGCCCCCCTCCTCCCCCATTTTATACTCCCCCCGGCCGACCTTTGGTTGGCTGGGGGAGGTGAAACGAACGGTCAGATCTCTTTCTTTAATTTTTTTTTTTGTAACGAGGCGTCACATTTGATCATTTTCAAATCATTGAAAAGAAATTCAAATTCTCATTAGATTATTATGTTAGATGTCGTTTTGCAGGTGCGAACAACAATCTTATATTAAGAACATGAATGACAAATTTATCATTGGTTTAATTTTTTTTAGAGCGATAGTTCTTTTATTTTATTTTATTAGGTTTTATTTGGGCCTTAAGCACATAAAACTCTTGTTAGAATTTTAGTTTGTTGTGAAAGGAACTTAACTTCCTCCTATTAATAAGAGAAGTTGCTCCATGTGAGGGGGATTGGTTATTATTGATTGCTAAAGAGGGTCCTCTTCTTTGTTCCTTGTGAACTTCGACTTAGATAGCGGGTAATTGTTATTTTGTAATTTATTTAAATTTCAGTAGTTTGGTATTGCTTCTTGTGCACATATTTGCAAATTAATTTGATTCATGCTTTCAAGTAATTTCCTTCGATTTTCCGTTTTCACTTAATTGTTGATCCTTAAGACAAGTTCCCTAATGAGGTTGATATCATCTATTGCACACAATAATTCTATTCTTTAATAATAAATTTATGCATAAACTATGATGACGAATGTATAAATTAATAGTACAAATTAACATGATACTAAATTTGTAACAACCCAAAAATCCACCATAAAAGTTAGAGGGTAACTAGGGGAATCCGACAGTGCTAGCCCGTTCGCCATCATATCATTTAAAATAAAATGATTCATATAATAGCAGAGAAAACTATTAAAATAGAAATAAGATAAAATTATCATTTGTTTAGTGAAAGACTTTAAATTAAAACATCAATAAAACTAATGTCGTAGAACTTAATAAAAAATTTATTCATATTCATTGCTAAAACATACTCTAGTGACTCATGACTCCATCTAGTTTTATGTCATGTGCAACTTCGCCTTCACGAGTTGAATCAATCATCCATCCAAACATTTCAGTTACCTGCACGGATCCAGGGTGCAAAGTTTCCCAGTTAGAGTATGTAAAAGTCAATACAATGAAATGTATCATAAGCATGATACTACATGACATATATATAGGACAATTTCATAATAAAAAGAAACATGCATGCTATGTCATATTCATAAAATGTATATGTCATTGGTTCTTATCATAAGGTTATGAGTAACAACAATATAATTAACATGTAAATAATTTCATCAATTCATTAGTCAGTCAGTACAATAGGCACACCAAGTAACTAGCACTTGTTCTTACCTTACCTCAAGTAATATCATCAAGGTTGCTTCATAACCCTTTGGATCCCACTTTCGTGGTCATCAGTTCTTTCAATTCAGTCAGTTTAGTAATAGTCTTTGATCTTATCATTAATTGAAGAATCAAGTCATTGCCCGCTAGTAGGCTAGCTAGGCCTTGGAGCCAAGGATTCGTGGGAATATACATACCGTTACCGGTAAGATATAATTATTCCCCTAAAAATGCTAACTCCAAGGTGCAGGGCACATTAATTTCCTGAGAAAAATTCTAACACAATGGAGCAGGGCACAATATTTATTGTCATCAGTTCGAGGCGACAAGTAATAGTATTCTTCAATTGGGTTCATTTTTTCACAAACATCAAACAATTTACGTCGCTTAATCTTTAGATTTTTAACCTAGTTACGATTGTCAATGCATTTTGAATCTCTAGGTTCGTATACAATTATCAATCGTTATTACATAATGGTAAATATCTTTAAAATAATTTAAATATACCTTAAATTCACTTTTCAGACTATCACGGCCATGATTGGGTTGGTCATGGCTGTGATAGAATCCTATGTTTTTTCTATTTGTCACGGTCGTGACCGACATGGTCATGGATGTGCCTAACACTGTCACGGCTGTGATAGTATATGTCATGGGCATGATAGAAAGACGCTCGTCCCATTTCCAACCCTTCTACCATAGGCGACGTCCGTTCCATTTCCAGCCCTTCTATCACGGGCGTGACAGAAGCCGCAATGTCTGTACAATACGATTATTCACAAATTTTACTAGAAACCTTTGGGGAAAATACATCTAATCCTTTGTACGAACTAAGAATGATTTAGAGGCGATAAAACATCACAACCCAGATCCAAAAACACATAAAATCATGCATACCTCAAGATCTAGGGTTCTTCCCTTAAAGCGCATAAAAATCCTAATCATGAACCCTAATATTTAGATGTAAGCATGAATCACAAGAAAACATCTCATATCTAATATAATCTGTAAAAAACTTCATCAAATCCTTAATAGGAGCATGGTGCCCTATTGCTCTCAATCCAATTATGAAAACATTGAGAGGGGAGAGAGGGGTAGGATCCCACTTTACATACATTGATCTTAATGGATCCTTCTCTTCTTTCTTCCCCTTCTTCCTCTTCCTCTTCTTCCTTTTCCTTCTTGCTCCTCAAGATCTCCTTCCTCAAGCCCTAGCCGTCAAGAATTCACATGGAGAAAAAAGGTAAACAAGGGAGTCTTGGGCCTTTATATAGGAGAGTTTATGAGGGTTTGATTAAAAAGTCCAAATTACCCTCACTTAAAATCTGAGGTCTTACAAAATTAATCCAAATTTGATAGTCGAGTCAAGTGAGTAGATGTCTAATTGACACTTAGTATTGTATTATTTATTGATAACCTTCTAAAATTCACATTTTATAGAACTTAACACAATATTTTTTTAAAGAAAAGATGATTGTGCTGGTGATGAATTAAAAAGAAATATTCAGCTGATAAATTCATCATCCATCATGAATTCATTTTAATTACCAAATGTGATCAGTGTAACTCTTTAAAAGACGTAGCTTTTCTTGTTGGATATTAGGAAAGTCCAGTGCATTTAGAACTTTAGATGTTACTCAGTATGTCGCGAACAAATTTAATTTCCGGTCATTTTATTTACTCTATGAATTCAACTTTCTCTAGACTAAGACAAGATTGTCAAGTTCGAATTTTTATCTAAATTAATTATAGGGAGGAGGCTTGTATCATAAAGTTAATATATAAATATGTATAGTTTAGATAATAAATTGAAAAAAAACATCAAATATACTAATAAATTATTTCAAAAGTCTAAAAAATATAAATAGATGGTATATCAAAATTCAATATCTCAAAAGAAATTCAACTCCAATGGTTCGCAAGTCCATAGCCCTAAATTTACGTAGCAAACTCATCTATATTCATATAAAATAATTAATATGTGATATTCTTTTATCTACTAGGTATTATTATTTTGTTTTATCATTTTATATCATATTTGTTCATCATTTTAATTTGAGTATTATGATGAAAATAATTAATGATGAAGAATATAATTAATTCTAAGTTATATTGAAATTATTTTGATATATTTTTAAATTTATTATAATATGCTAATTTAAAATGGTATGATTAGAAAAAATAAGGGAAAACAATAAAGATATTTAAAAAAGTATATGAAACAATAAGAAGTAAATAAAAAATATATTTTATGATACAAGAAAAGATATTTGTGAAAAAAGAACAATAAAAAAGTTATAAAGTTAATATATTAAACCTCCCATAAATTATAGTGATTTTTAGCGTCTAATCCCAATATATGAACTCATCATAACTCACTTAAATTATACCGTGATTTTCATTTTAATCCACCCATCTAAGTTTTTTTTTCTATTGATTAAAGGCCTAAATTACTCTTCCCCTCTCATTTAATCTTTAATTTAAAATAATATAAAAAGGGCATCATCTCTCTATTTTTTCTTTAGGTAGCCTCACCGAGGACAAAGAAATAGGGCACCAATCATTTTAGCCATTCATCGTTTCCCATTTCAATGTATTCAAGCATTTTTACTGGTTAAAACGTATTCGAATCCAAATTTCTAACACCCCATATTTTTAGTTAGGGGCATGTTGGACATTTGGCCAAGACCCTAACCACCCTTGTATAAAGATCTAAATCACTCATGTTTATATCTATTCTCCATTTGAACTCTTGACGGGTAGGGCTTGAAGAAGGAGAACCTGAGAAATAAGGAGGAAGAGGAACATGAGGAAGGAAGATGAGAAAGATACGGGATCAATATATGTAAAAGGGTTCCAAACTCCTCTCTCTCCCCTCAATGATGCTTTGTATTGGATTGAGGGCTCCAATAACACCCTCGTTCTTGGTAAAGAACTTGATTGAGAGTTTGCATGATTAGGATCATGAGATCTACTAAATGAACAAGTTAAGATCTATATGTCACGGCCTAATGTGTTAGAGGTTCTTGATTGTTCAAGGGATGAACCCTAGATTTCCATGAATGCATGATTATGTATGTTTTAAATATGTTATTTGATGCCTAATTTCCGCCCTAAAGTTTCATCCAAAGTCAATGAGTTTCGGGCTAAACTATGGACCTCAGAACAGCCATGCTGACTATCGAAATGACTGTGGCCGAACAATTGGAAACTAACCAATCACCCAAGGAATTAGCACGATCATGATAAATTCTGTCAAAGCCATGACATACCGAGCATGATTGTGACCACTCTGGCCATGACAATGAGCATGAGTCCAAAACTAGAACTCACACATGGTCGTATTTCAGGCCAGCACTTCGTGAAAATGACACGGCATAGCCGTGACACCCTAGCCATGACCGTGACTAACACTTAGAGAAAAGGGGCTTCCAACATCCTCGATCACAGGCATGATCACACCGTCACAGTTGTGCCAGGCTGTCAATGATCCCTATGTTATTTGAAAAGCTAATATCAAAGTGTTTATGCTATGTATTGATGTTTGATGAATGTATTGTCATCAACTCAAGTTGAATGACATAGTGCATCATCGGCTTTCCTTGTGTACTTTCTTCAATCAAGGTCCATGTATAGACTCTCAAACATGCGATTGACCCTTCCCATTTTTTACTTGAGTATCCCCCAGTGATCGAGAATATCAAACTCATAGTTCTTTAGAAATTCCAATCATCTTTTTGTTTCACGTTGAGTTTCTTTTGGGTGAACACATACTTGAGACTCTTGTGGTCAGTATACACTTCAAATTCTTTCCTATACAGATAGTATTGTCATATTTACAAAGCAAACACTACTGTTATCAATTCAAAATCATGAGTAGGATAATTTCTCTCATAAGGTTTGAGTTGTCTTAAAACATAAGCTATAATTTTTCCATATTCTTTGTCCCACTAGCATCACTGTACATTATATAGCCTTCAACTTTTATGAAAATTGTTTGCATTAGTGTAGTAAGAAGTCTCTACTTCAATTACAGGAAGCTTTCTTCATATTTCTAGATCTAATTGAACTTTTCTCTTTTCCTAATCAACTTGGTCATTAGAGAAGAAATTTTGGAGAAGTCTTGAATAAATCTTCTGTAGTAGTTGGCTAACCCAAAAAACCTCCTGATTTCAATTATTGTCTTTGACCTCTTTCAGTTGATCACAACTTTAACCTTTATTGGGTCCACTGAAATCCCTTCCTTTGTCACAATGTGGCCCAAAATATTACTTGATCTAAGCAGAATTCATACTTGGAGAGCTTTGCATTGATGTTATCGCAAAGTCTCTAGAACAATCTGAGGTGCTTTTCATGTTCCTAAGGATTTGATGAGCAACTCAGGATATATCATTCACAATCACAATCACAATCATGAATTTGTCTAGATGGGACTTGAATTTTTTATTCATTAAATCCATAAATGCTACAGGAGCATTTATTATTCTAAAAAACATATTAAAAATCATAATGGTCATACCTTGATCTGAAAGTTGTTTATGTACTCATCAACCATTATGTGATGGTATCCACTTCTTAAATCAATTTTTAAGAAGACTAATGTAGTGGACAATTGATCAAACGGGTAATATGTTTTGTGCAGAGGATACTTGTTCTTGATTGTCACTTTGTTTAGCATTCTATAATCATTATATAGCATCAATGATCCATCTTTTTTCTTCACAAATAAGATAGGTGCACCCCATGGGGACAACTTGCCCTATTGAATCCTCTATCTAGCAACTCTTGCAGTTCGATCTTTAGTTCTTTCATCTCTTTTGGTGTCATCTGTTAGTGAGGTTTTGAAAAAGGATATGTCTCTGATATCAGCTTAATATGAAAGTCGATCTCTCTTACCAAAGGTAATCTCAAGAGCTCATCGAAAAATGCATCTAGAAAGTCTCTCACAACTTCAAATTCTTGCATTGGTTTGAATTGGAAATCACTTTTGATAACACTAGATAGAGATCTTCAACAATCCTTATTTAGCATCTTGGTTGCCTTTATTGAGGATATCATCATCATCTTCTCTTTCGATGATATCCTGCGAAAGGTTGGTTATAGAAGTACCATCCTTTTTGTTGATCTTGACCTTCCTTTTCTGGCACATCATGTATGTATCATGGCATGTGATCACTAGCTGATCATAGTATGTTTTTATCCTATTTTCTATTCAAAACACCCATATCGAGCCCTCAAATTGCCTAACTTTTGGCCAATTATGCTTGGAATGCATGGATTGTGATAACTAGTTGATCTTTCTCATTTTATACCTAATTCCATGTGCATAGAGGTTCTGAATTGCTAAAATCCATAAATATTTCAATTCTATGCCAAGTTATCATTTATAGGGCAAGTTATCACTTCAAATGCACAAGTTATCATTATTTTCATTTAGCTGATTTTTAGTGATTATTCTGCCCTAAATCCATTGCCATCATGAATGAATCATATTTGGATGATCATATTTCAACTTGTGCAAAATTATCAATCCATTTGTACAAGTTATCATTTTTCAATGCCAAGTTATCATTTAGGGGCAAAACTATCATTTCGATATGAAAAACTATCAAATCTGCACAAAGGCATTAGGCAATCATTATATTATTGTCCTAACTCTTTGCTGCCCTGATTTCATCACATTTGCAAAACCACAACCAAAGTTATGACAAGTTATCATTTTTAAGGCATCAAGTTATCATTTTTGGCACCCAAGTTATCATTCCTATGAAAATCTTATCCACATTTGATTTCTGACCACATTCACTTGTCATCCTAATCCCTTTGGTGCCTTCAATGCTCTGAACCATCCATATTTGAACATTTTTCAAGATATATGCAAGGTTATCATTCCGGGTCTTCAAAATTTATCATTTTCATTTACTGATTTCACCTCTGCATAACATCAGATTTTATTTGATGTTGGAGCTGATCCTAGTAGCTGTCATCATCCTTTTTTGTTTATTTCCCATTCAAGGACTTTGATGCTTGTTGTTTTGGCCCTTGTAGCAGGGAATATAAATCTGATTTCAGCTGAAAAAGGTGGGGGGGACCACTGATTTGTTGTCCAAAAGCTGCTGATTTCTGCTGGAACATGAGGACCAATGGACAGGTGGCTTGAATCAAAGGAAGGGAACATTCTAATCTACATCCAAGGGTGGACAAGAGTCACATATAAGCTGAAGAAACCCTGGAATGAGGGGGAGGCCAGCCATTGTAGGATTGGAGCTGAATTGGAGCTGGACGTGGAGCTGAAGTTTGCATTGCTGATTTCTATAGACCAACCCTCAAAATCAAGATGATTAGCTTCTGTTCTTCATTCTATTTTGAATCTATATTTGTAATTATGAGGAGCTAAACTCTATGTCTCCTAGGATAGGGTAGTAGTCTAGATTAGTTGTGGATGGATTAGGGACAAATCCGATTTCCTACACTGAAATCTGATTTCTGGTTTTACAATTCTGATTTCTGGACTCATATGAATCTGTTCTTGTCAATGCAAGATCCTACTTGTATTTACAACTGAGAGGTTGTCCTTTGATCCATTCTTGTTCAGAAATGAATCAAGAATCAATGTCAAGTTTCTAGATTCAATTCGAATTAGAATCTAATTTTCCTGATTTCTGAAATCTGATTTTCCTGATTTCTGAATTCATCAATTGTTGAAATCTGTTTTCATCATTGTGGAACCCTAATTGAATTAATAACTCAGAGGTTGCTTATGGTTCTATTCTTGTTCATAAATGAATCAAGAGACAATGAAGTTTCTAAGGTTTCAATCCATGAATTATTGCAAACATTTCAACTTGTCATTGTTGATTTCTGATTTCAATTCTGATTTCCTGAAATCTAAATTCTGAATTGCATTTCTGGTTTCTGATTCTTAAAATCTGATATCATTGTAAGACCCTTGATTTCTTAGCAGTAAGTAGCTAATCCTATGGTTTCCTCCTTGTTCAGAAATTAATCAAGGGACAATGGTACTTCCAAGGTTTAATTCCCTGAATTGTTGCAACTCTTAATGTTAATTTCTGAAATTCCTTTGCTAATTTCTTTAAAATTCTGTAGGACTCTTCTTTGTTATTGTAACCTCTGATTTCATTTGATCACTGAGAAGTGAATTAAGGTTATCTTGCTGTTCAGAGATGAACAAAGAAGCAATTATAAGTGCTGAGTTTCATATGTAATTGAGTGCTGATTTCTATCCAATCCTTTAGTGAAAATGTAGATTTCATTTGAATTTGCAGCTGAGAGGCTGATTTAAAATCCTCTTGTAGTTTAGAGATAAACCAAGGAGAATTTGCACTAATATTGGATTGGATTCATCCCTATTTAATTGATTGAAGCATTTCCCTCATTTTCTAAGTAAAATTGAATGTTATCATTTCAGATTCCACTAAATTATTGAAAATCAGTAAGGAACTAAATTTTGAACTTAATGTTGACTTGATTTCAGTGAGGACCTTTTTTAATTCAACTTAACTAATAAACCATATGAGAATATGATTATTAGTTCTAGTTTATATTGCTGTGATAACAACCCGTTTTCAAGTTGAGTTAAAATTGACAATACAATGATAACTTGTTCCATTCCATCCATAATTAAGCTAGATGAACCCCAACTCCTTGGAGAACCTTCCTCATTGATAGTTAAATCCTTGAGCTTCTAATTTAGCATTTGTAATTCAATTTTGATAACTTTTCAAAAATCCAAAAATAGTTATCATTTTGGCCATCTAAAGAAATTAGTTTTACCTTTCTTTCAATTTCTTGGAATTTTAACTTTAGTTAAGTCTAATCCAGATTGTTTAGGGAGTCTTAGATTTCAAATCATTGTTGATACGACATTTGGATAGATTACAATTGACCTGTATACTTGCAGTAGAAAGTGAATTAGGGAGTTAAATCAAAAATTGAAAAATCTGAAATTTGATTCCAAAATCAGCAAGTTATCATTACACTCCTCAATTTCAATATCAGTATGATAATCAATCCAAGCCTAATATCACATCGTAGTCTACCATGGGTAGAACTACGAGGTTAGCTGAGTAGTTAACTCCTTCAATTAATACTAGAGTCTCGAAAAGGTACTGCTTAGTGGAGACCCTCCCTAGTGGTGTTGCTATGTCTAGTAGCTATCAGTAAATCAACAAGACGTCATGAAAGAGTGAGTGGCACGAGAATCAAATAATATATTTGTATAGTGATGAGCTAAAAAAGATTACTTTGGATCACTTCATTAGACTTTTAGGCCTCATCTACTAGCATGGTATAGAGTCGTCCTTGCATGGTTCTCCACTTGATTACCCTTGCCCTTGTCTTGGTGCTCGGGTTTCATCTCAAGACAGTCCTTGACATAGTGATTGGCATAGCATAGGCATGCTCAAGACTTGAATATGCACTCACCTGGGTGGAATTTGAGTAGTGAGGACAAGTTTTGCTTCTCTGTTCCCCTTTGGTATTGGAGTAAGGCTTCGAGTCCTTGTTCTTCCTTCTTTTATCTTTTCTTTAGTCTTCCTTGACTCATTTCCTTGCTCATACTTTTTTTATGTGTCAATTTCTCTGACCAGCTTGGTTTCTAAGTAAATAGCCTTGGCCATAGTCCCAAGATCCCCTCACTTGACATTCATCATGAGGCAAGGAATCAGTTCCTTGACAAAGTACTTAACCCTTAATGCTTCATCATCTTTCAAAGGTTATACCTCTCAAGCTTCATAAATTTGTTGAGATATTCTTTTGCAATTATGCTGCCTTGTTGAAGGTTCATGAATTTCGTCTATTTGTTCCCCCTTACATGTGGAGGAAGTTACTTATTTCTAAAAGCCTCCTTGAAGTCCCTCTAGATGACTTCATCTTCATTCTCAAACTAGGTCCTTGTCATTGATTTCCACCAGTGGCGAGCCTGATCAATTAGTACATGAGTAGCTAGGTTGACCCTATGCCGATTTAAGTAGTCCATGGGCCTCAACTTCTCAGTGATGATGTTCAACCAAGCTTTTAGCCTTGTTTGGATTTCTATCCAATAACCCCAACACAAAATTTAGGGGCACGTATATAATATGATATGCTTTTTTATTTATTTAATTTAAATTTTTTTTTTGGGGGGGGGGGGGGGGTGGCTTCCCTACCAAAACCCCCTAGGTCTGGCCCTGTCTCTACTCTATCCTCATTGAAAGTAGGGGATGCAACTCAAGAACGTCTCTATTCTGGAACTCGAGAGCCTAGAGTGCCTCGAGTCCGCACTCCTTTCCATCGCACGAGCATGCAGGTCATAATTTCTATCAGTTCCTTTTGTTCTCCTGAAATGTTTGAAGAACCTCTTGGTCTCATCCTTCGCATAACAATTATTAACCAACATTAGATGGTTAATATAAAACATTCATTAATATGGCATAAAACTTACATACTCTTTAAACTTAGATGGCTACTCATGACAATTGCACATGGACTTGGGCACTTAATGACATACTTAGCATAGGTACTAAGTATGTTTTGATACTAAATTATAACACCCCAAAAATTCACCCTAAAAGCTATGGAATTAGGAGAATTCAACAGTGCTAACCCATTCGCCATCACATAATCCTACTCTAGTGATGTAACAATTATGCGGTGGAAACTATTATGTATTAAATAGGATAAAAATCATGTATAATTCAGCGAAAAACTTTCATTTGAACTAATGTCATAGAAAATGATAAAACATCTATTGTTTATAAAATACTTTTAAAATAGGACATCTAAGTACTCATGACCTTCATTCTTATGCCATGTGCAACTTCACCGTCATGAGTCCTAATAATCAGTTACTTGGACTCCACTTTCGTGGGCATCATTTCGGTGATTATCTTTGGTCTTGCAGTAATTAAAGAATTATGTTGTTGCACTCACAGTATGCTAGCTAGGCATCGGAGCCAAGGCTCATATCACCCAAAGATGACTAGGAATATACATATCGTTATTGATAAGATATAATTATTTCCTTAAAGAAATATTTACACCATAGTGCAAGGCACAATTATTTCCCGAAGGAAATACTTACACATAAAGTGCATGACAGTTATTTCCTGACAATGAGTTCAGAGGTTACAAGTAACACTATTCCTTAATTGGATTCATTATGTTTGCAATCATTAAACAATATTATATCTTCCAGTCTTCATGTTTTAACTTAGTTACGATTGTGTATGCATTTTGTATAGCTAGGTGTCATATACAATCATCAATCATCATTATATTGTATAAATACCTTGAAAATAAGTTTAAAATAATATATGAGTCTTTGTCGGTCGGTCACGACTTTGACAGAGTGGTCACGACTTTGACAGGGTGTCATTTTGAACTCGTCCTATGGATCTTTCACTCATGGTGTCATTCACCGTGAGAGAGTTCCATTTTGAACTCGTCCTACTGATCTTTCGCTCATGGTCGTGACCCGAGTGCTACTATCATCATATATATGTGACGACCAACCTCGAGGTTAGTTGTCACAAGGGGTGACATAATAATAATAATATTTATCTTAAAATTCAATATAATGCGGAAGTTGGTTTCAAAAAGAAACTCACATAAAATTTTCAAAAATTTTGGCATGACCTATGCATACAGAGGATAGTGGCCAAAATGGCAAAATGTACATTCAATGTATCCATACAGGGCAATAAAATATGAAAAAAAGGGGGAAAAGCCCATACAAGGCAATAAAATATAGGAGCATTCGGCTTAACATCAAGTAGCATAAAAAGATATTGGTCTCCAACCAAACGATATAATATGACACCATGGTCAACAAATCCAAATTCATTTGACAAAAGTTTCCAATACTAGAAACTGACATGTATTTAAAGTTCATTTTTCTAACAGTCACAGATAAATAAAAAGGAGTAATATGTCTTTAGTCCCTTTCCTCACACAACCTACTCCCAACCATGAATATCATAAGTTAGCTTAGCAATCATCACCTGCAAAGAATAGAGCATGAGGGGTGAGCATCGTGAGCTCAGTGAGTGGAGGGCACATGAATAAAAAAATGAGCAATATCGATGTCCCACATGCATACGATTAAAATCCAAAAAAATCACTACAAGAAAAATGTCGAATAGCGACACGAATCAGCGTCGCCGCACAACGTGACACTAAGTAGATGCTAATAGCGTCACAATAGCGTCTCCATTGTTGGATCTAAGTTTTAATGGCATATAAAATTATATTTTGATGATACAAACCTCGAAAAATTAAAGTTAAAATGCTAAAAAAGTTTAAAGAAAAAGGGATAACTTTATGCACTACACTTTGATTCAATAATAACTATGATCATATTAGATGTTGGATTAATCATAAATATCAAAGTTGTAGAAAATTCTGTTAGCTTTCTATAGAATAACAAATCATCTCATTTGGATAATTGTGCAAAATATTATGCTTAAAATAGTGCAGGGCGGTCGACCTATCAGTCGATCGGTCAGAAACACAGGTCGACCGGTCCAGAATACAGGTCGATCGGTCAGTGCAAAAAATGTCCAATTTCAACAAATAGAATATCGAGACTGTATCAGTCGAGGTACCGATCGACCGGTACAGAACATAGGTCGACCGGACAATGCAAAATTTGCCAACGGTCATATTTTTCATAAAAGAAAGTGTATCAGTCGACCGGTCCATATATGCGGTGGACCGGTAACGGTCAATTTTGAAAGAGAAAATTGTGAAATGATTTTTGTACGACTTTCTCACTTTCTGAATCCTATAAAATGAGTGCCAAAGCCAGAAGCAAAAGCATCCATCCAAGACTTGAAGAAAAACTTCAAGTTATCAAAAGAATATCATTCATTTAAGTTTTCTCTTCTTTCTCTCTTCTCCTATTGTGAGCTTAGTATTGTAAAAAAGAGAAGCATTTTATTTAGAAAAATACTGAGAGAGCTCCTGTGTAAAAGAGGTTCCAAATCTTACTTCTTGAGCGAGAGAAAAGATTAGGTTCATTAGAAGGAGAGGTGTGCCTTACCTCTCGAAGCGGAGAAAAGGCGGTGGTATAAAGGGTTTTCTTTCTTGCCCCATTTGGAACAAAGGAAGAAATTCTAGTGGAATCTCCGGTGGTCTCAAAGTTGAAAAGTCGGAGCGGGGACATAGGTCAAGGTGTGGTCGAACCTCGTCAACAACCACCGCGTGCTTTGTGATTACTCTCTCTCTCTCCCTCTCATATTGGTTTTGATGTGATCTGAATTGTATTGATTTAAAATATTTTAAGATTCGATTTGAAGCTTTCGCAATGATTATTGTGAATTCGATATTTTTGTTTGAACACCAATTCACTCTGCCCCCTCCTTGGTGCCCTTTGGGTTCCCTATAGTTGGTATCGGGTTGCTCTCATTTTAAGATCAAATCATTTTAATATTTAATCATTTTAAGATTTGATCACCTTATTTTAAGATTTAACAATTTTTAAGAGCCATGGCATAAAGTGGAATTGATTTTTCTGAAGGACAATCAATTAGTCGTCCTCCCCTTTAAATGCATCAAATTTTGTATATTGGAAAATTAGAATCCAAGCATATATTTGTTCTATTGATATCGACATGTGGGACATAGTTGAAAAAGGTTATTATCTTCATGACAAGTCACATACAGATTCTAAAGAAAAAGAAAAGATTTTTTCAAAACTTGATTGGAAAGTCAAAAATATTTTTTATTGCGCTTTGGGTTCAACGGAGTTTAATCAAATTTTAAGTTGTGAAACTACAACCGAGATTTGGGAAAAGTTCATCACTACTTATGAAGGAATCGACAAAGTTAAAGAATTTAGATTGAATATTTTATATCATCAATATGATTCTTTCAAAATGCATGATAATGAATCCATAAATGATATGGTTGCTCAGTTTAATGACATTTTGAATTTCTTAGCTTCTTTGGGCGAGCCAAGCACTAATCTCCAGAAAGTGAAAAAGATTCTCAAGTCTCTCTCCTCCAAATGGCATACAAAGAGGACCGTGATTGAAGAAAACGATATGAAGAAATTGGATTTTGATGACCTTATTGGTTCACTTCTAACCTAATCTCAATCCAAGAAGATCAAGAAGAAAAAGCCCCCAAGAAGAAAACATTGGCATTCAAGGCAAATGCAAATAAAGAAAACTCAAGTGAAGAAGAAGTGGACGAAAAGAGATTTGCCCGCTACACAAGAAAACTAGATAAGTATCTCAAGTTGGTGAAGAAGAAAGAAAAGAATGAGAAGCCTACCCGAACATCATACAAAAATCACAAAGAAGAGACATCTCGAAAAGGTAAAAAGAACAAGTATGAAGAGTCGAGTGAAACAAATGAGTCGTCAAGCTCTTCCAGTGATGAAGCATACTTATGCTTAATGGCACATGACGATGAGATAACTTCTAATCCTTCAAATAATGACTCATCGAGTTCTTCCGAAGAAAAGCTTTCTTTAGATGTAGATAAAGAACTTTCCTCTCTTATAAAAAGATATTACTCACTTAAAGAGGAAAATGAGAAATTACGACATGAGATTGAAAATTTAAAAGAAGAAAAGAATACATGTTTTATGGAGAATGAAAACCTAAAAATGAAATTAAAACTCTAGAAATTACACATGCATGTGAAATTGTAAAACTAGCATGTTCTTTACAAAAAGTAAAGAAGGAAAATGATCTTTTGAAAAATTCACAAAATAATGATAAAACTAGTTCTTATGTAAAGAAAGATAATTCTAGAAAATACTTTAGACATGGAAACTCTTATTGAAAGTCTAATCATTCCTATGATAGAAAATCACATATTACATGTTTTGCATGCAGATTTTATGGCCATTATGCTTATCAATGCAAAGTAAGAAAATCTTCAAAACATTGAATGATATGGGTTGCAAAGGGAACTTTGACTAACAAAATAGTTTGAGTACCAAAGTTTAAATGATTTTTTTTCAGGTGTGCCTCACATGTAAAGCAAAGGAGGAATTGGAAATGTGAAAGCACAAAGATTATGGTAAAAGTATCATCTATCTTTCATTTCACTCAAAAATTCAAAATTACTATTTTTTAAAAAAAGAGAGAACATTTAAAATTGGTAATAGTGATAGGACGAGCATAGTAAACTTTATTTTGACATATCATGAATATCATTGTTGTATCAAAGTTTTATTTCATATTTTGATTATTAATATATTTTTTTGGCCTTCATCAATTTTTTTCCATTTCGCCATTATAAAATAGTCATAAATTTAGGGGGACTTATTTCTTCCATACTAATTATTTATGATGCAATATTTTACATGCTTATAATATGAAAAAGGGGGAAATAATTTTTTCTTTTCAAAGATGGCATGATTAAGGGGGAGTTACATATGATTTCCTATATGCTTCATATACAAATTATTCTTTTTGATGAAACAAAAGGGGGAGAAATATAGGAGGAATATGATCTGAATATCACTTTATATGAAGAGTTCCTTACAGTTTATACTTATGTGAATATCTATCATTGTAAGGAAAGTTAAGTGTTAGGTGGAATAAAATAGATTTTACAATTTATTTTACAATTTTTTCGCAACTTATACATTTTTCATATTTCTCGCTTTGTCTTCATAAAAAAAGGGGAGATTATTGGATCTAACTTTTAATGAAATATAAAATTATATTTTGATTATACAAACCTCGAAAGATTAAAGTTAAAATACTGAAAAAATTTAAAGAAAAAGGGATAACTTTATGCACTACACTTTGATTAAATAATTAACTATGATCCTATTATATTTTGGATTAATCACAAAATATCAAAGTTGCAGAGAATTCAGTTAGCTTTTCATAGAATTAAAAATCATCTCATTTGGATAACTGTGAAAAACGTTATGATTAAAATAGTGCAGGGAGGTCGACCTGTCGGCTGGAACACCAGTCCACCGGTCAGAAACACAGGTCGACCGGTCCAAAACACAGGTCGACTGGTCTAGAACACAGGTCGACCAATTAGTGCAAAAAAATGCTCAGTTTCAGCAAACATAATGCTGAGACTGTACCGGTCAAGGTACCCGAAAACCGGTCCAGAACACAAGTCAATACAGTGCATAATTCACCAACGGTCATATTTTTTATAAAAGAAAGTGTACCGGTCAACCGGTCCATATGTGTAACAACCAGCAAAAGATAAAAAAAAAATGAAGATAATATAACGTGATAGATAATACTGCTGGGGGATAAAGTTCAATGCAACTCAAAGTTGGAAAAGATAAAGAGATAAAATCTGATTTCATTATATATATAGAATCAGATTTATGCATTAAACCCCACGACCTCTTTCTTTTCTCCCCGTGCTGTTGTTCATGCACGACAAGAGCAGAATTTCTCACGCCTTTGCTGGAATTCTGCAGAAGGTGGCCGAGGGGGAAATTAGGGAAGAAAACAGAGGACGAGGCCGTTGATCGTGAATAGAGGTGGGTGAATCGAAATCACCTTGCATGACCTCTGAATTATCCTAATTCATGCCCTCATAGTTATGAAAAGAAAAGAATATGAATATGATTCAAGTTATTATTTTTAATTGTTTGATTTCTTGAATTCTTTGATTTGTTGATTGTTACATGCATAGTTATTTCTGTTTGTTGTATTTCGGTATTATTGATTGCTAAGATGTCAGATTTAGAGGGGATTCGGTTCTCGGTTTTATAACGCAATTACGGCCGAAAAATTTGTTTGGCCGCAATTGTCTTACGGTCGAAAAAAAAAAAAAATGGAGAGAGAAAGAAGTGATGGATTGGCCGTAAAAAGAAGAGAGAGAATAGAGTTTCGGCCGTAAAAAGAAGAGAGAGAATAGGGTTTCGGCCGTAAAAGAAGAGAGAGAAGAGAAGTTTGGCCGTAAAAAGAAGAGAGAGAATAGGGTTTCGGCCGTAAAAGAAGAGAGAGAAGAGAAGTTTGGCCGTAAAAAGGAATAGAGAGAGAATAGAGTTTCGGCCGTAAAAGAAGAGAGAGAAGAGAAGTTTGGCCGTAAAAAGAAGAGAGAGAAGAAAATGTTTGGCCGTAAAAAAATGGTTTGGCCGTAAAGAGGTAGAGGATTTCGGCCGTAAAGGAGAAAAAAAAAAAATAGTGGAGATGAGTTTTACGGCCGAGAAGTTGAGAGAGAATATAATTTCGGCCGTAAAAAGAATAGAGAGAAAAGAAGAGAGAGAAAAGAAGAGAGAGATAAGGGAAATAGGTTGTTACGGCCGAAGAGTTAGATTTCGGCCGTAACGGGATAGGCCGTAACGGATGGGCGTAACGAAATAGGCCGTAACGGATAAGCGTAACAGGTGATGGCCGTAACGAAATAAGAGTTGAATTATTACGGCCGAAGTAGAAAAGAAAATAGGATTTTTACGGCCGTAACGTAACAAAGGTTAATTTTTACGGCCGAAAAATGAAAGGACTCTCGGGCGTAAAATCTAAAGAATTAGGGTTTTACGGCCGTAAGGAAGAGGAGATTCTTTGGGCATAAAATCCAGCAAAATTCACCTATTAACCTCTCTTTATTTTTATACGAATATTATTGATTTCCTTATAATTCCAACATGAACTCTTTGTCTTGATTTATCTCATACCGATCATATCCCCTTCATCACATGATACAAAGAATGACAAGATAATAAAAGTGATTAATAAGTTCAGATGAAAGATTAATGATGGGTTGCCAGTCCAAGCCAAGTGCATCAAGATAAGGGTCGCTCCCTTGGTCATGGTTTGATCACCCATTGACCCGCACAAGGCCGTATCGTTTGCTGGGCACACCCCAAGAATTAAAGGCACTTCAAAGTCACCCTGATTGTTAATTAATAACCAAGATCGACAAGCATGTTCAAGTTCAAGTTCAAGTTTAAGTTCAAGTCAAGTCAAGTATTTCATGATTCCAAGTTTACTATGTACTATTGATCCTCATGATTCATGATACCGCTGATCTTATCCTTATTATGATCTATGATACTTATATGTTATCTTTCATGTTCAAGTTAAGCCTGATTAATTATCGCTGATTATTATATTCATGTTATGCATTGTATATCATGTGGTTCCCCATTAGGCTGTAAAGCTTACGGGAGGACCTCCTCCCCTGTGTCTGATTTCCACAGGACCAGGTCAGTAACGTGGTGGAGTAGGCGTGTGGTGATGAGGCTCTGGCGATAGGACAGCACATGAACCATAGGGCTTTTAGAGTGTTATTTAGTTTTCATTTACCTTCCGCAATTTAAATTCATGATGTAGAACTCAGTTTATTTCTTAGTAATGACATAGTCACTTTTAGACTTCCGCAATTAAAGTTATAATTTATCTTTATTTCTTTTCTTCCGCTGACATGTCTCGGTTCTTGACTGAGATATAGTCAATATGATGGTCAAAGTCATAGCATGCCGTAGCGTCTCCAGGTTGGTCTTCGCCACGTGGCGGGGGTCGATTTGGGGGCGTTACAATATGTGTGGACGACCGGCCTCCGAATCAAACGAACAGTAATGGTCAGTTCTGAAGGAGAAAATTGTGGAATGATTTTTGGACGACTTTCTCACTTGTTGAAGCCTATAGCCTATAAAAGGAGTGTCAAAGCCAGAAGCAAAAGCATCCATCCAAGCCTTGAAGAAAAACTCAAGTTATCAAAAGAAGATCATTCAGTGAAGTTTTCCTTTTAAGTTTTCTCTTCTTTCTCTCTTCTCGTCTAGTGAGCTTAGCATTATAAAATAGAGAAGCGTTTTATTTAGAAAAATACTAAGAGAGCTCCTATGTAAAAGAGGTTCCAAATCTTACATTTTGAGCGAGAGAAAAGATTAGCTTCATTAGAAGAAGAGGTGTGTCTTATCTCTCGAAGCGGAGAAAAGGCGATGGTGTAAAAGGCTTTCTTCCTTGCCCAATTTGAAACAAAGGAAGAGATTTTAGTGGAATATCCGACGGTCTCGAAGTCGAGAAGTCAGAGCGGAGACGTAGGTTAAGGTGTGGCCGAACCTCGTCAGCAACCACCATGTGCTTTGTAATTACTTTCTCTCTCTCCCTCTCATATTGGTTTTGATGTGATCTGCATTGCATTGATTTAAAGGATTTTAAGATTCGATTTCAAGCTTCCGCAACGATTATTGTGAATTCAATATTTTTGTTTAAACACCAATTCACCTCCCCCCCTCTTGGTGCCCTTTGGGATTCTACATCCATTGGATCGATAAAAACAGACGCTAACTGTCTCTCTATAGCGTCAATTTAGTGTTGCATTAGCATCAAATTATGTCGACGCTAAATGAGACGCCACTGAAACGCTATTTCAGCACTATTATCACGTACGAAAACTAGAAAATGCACGGCAAATGGTAGCGTTGCAAGCTTGCGATGCTTATTTGGCGTCACCACGATGAAGACGCTAAAATAAGAGGCGATATTAGCATTGATGTATTGGCATCGCACATGCGACGCTATGTAGACGCTAGTTTATGCTCTTTTGGCAATATATGTTATATATTGTATACTATACTATACTATATAATACTATACTATGCTATATTATACTATACTATATACTATACTAAACTATATTATAAATTATATCATATTATATACCCTACTATACTATATTATTCTATTATATAATATACAAAAATCAATATACCATGCTATACATACATTATACTCTAATTCCAAATTTCAAAAATTGGAGGAATAATGCTTCTTCATTTTCCATGGGATTCAAATGGCAATTGATGGAGATCTGATCGTCGGATCATCGCAAAATTTGTACATCCCATAGAATACTTCAGGAAAGATTTTTCAGTATTTTTTCCTGATTTTAAAAGTCTGGACGACAGAGTTAAGAACTTAGGAAAAAAGGCTTTCAACTGTCGCCGACATGAGTCCGGTGGGAATCGGTCGATACGAAATTTACGGACTCATAGAGATCAATGCGAGCTGTCCACTTGCACAAGAATCACAGTGATTGGAGGTTGGAAGAAATTCAATAAAATGGGCAAAGTTTCATAATAGAGACGGTCGGTTCTTCGCAGTCCTAGTAAGATTGCCACGAAAAAATAGGCGTTTCAAAGGGCTCGACAAGGTGTGGTGGAACAAACCTTTTATGTTTCACGTGTTTTCCATTTCCTCCGATTATCAAAATACCTATTTTTTGTATTTATGAAAAAATCCTCAAAACTTTTGGCCCACCTAAGAAATCTAAAAGTGCACGTTTTGGAAAATTGGACTTCGGAAGCACTCGGAATGGTCCCGTTTAGTTGACATATAGTTTTCAAATTTTTCTAAGAAATGCTAATTTTGACAGATTTTTTTGTATCTGAACTTACACATACATATACATATATACATATACATACACATACATACGCATATACATATACATATACATATACATATACATATACATATACATATACATATACATATACATATACATATACATATACACATATACACATACACATACACCCATACACATAAACATACACATACACATATACATACACATTTGTACATATATACATGGATATGTACATATACACATATGCATATACACATATACATACACATATAAAAATATATATATAAATATAAATATAAATATACATACATATATACATATACATACACATATACATTTAATCAATTTATAGTTTAAATAACTTAAAGTTTGGAGCGATGTCAGCGTCGCAATAGTGACAATTTCATTTTAGCGTCACAGTGGCACCACAATAGCGTCGCTAAGTTGTGATGCTAAATTAGCATCTCGAATGCGCGGCGCCAATGAGACGTGATACTTAAACTTAGAATCTCAATTTTTTGAGTCGCTAACTTGAGAGTTCCATTTTGAACTCGTCCTACGGATCTTTCGCTCATGGTCATGACCCGAGTGCCACTGTCGTCATATATATGTGACAACCAACCTCGGCGGTCAGTTGTGACAAGGGGTGACATAATAATAGTATACTTAAAATTCAAATAGAAATATAGAGCGGAAGTTGGTTTCAAAAAGAAACTGACATAAAATTTTCAAAACTTTTGGCATGACCTCTACATACAGAGGGTAGTGACCAAAATGGCAACATGTACATTCAATGTATCCATACAGGGCAATAAAATATGAAAAAAATGTCAAAAGCCCATACAGGGCAATAAAATATAGGAGCATTCGGCTTAACATCAAGTAGCATAAAAAGATACTGGTCTCCAACCAAACGATATAATATGACACCATGGTCGCAAAATCTAAATTCATTTGACAAAAGTTTCCAATACTAGAAACTGACATGTATTTAAATTTCTTTTTCTTCTAATAGTCATAGATAAATAAAAAGGAGCAATATGTCTTTAGTCCCTTTCCTCACACAACCTACTCGCAACCATGAATATCATAACTTAGCTTAGCAATCATCACCTGCAAAGAATAGAGAATGAGGGGTGAGCATCGTGAGCTTAGTGAGTGGAGGGCACATGAATAAAAAAATGAGAAATATCGATGTCCCACATGCATACGATTAAAATCCGAATAAATCACTATAAGAAAAATGTCGAATAGCGACGCGCATTAGTGTTGCCGCACAACGTGATACTAATAGCGTCACAATAGCATCTCCATTGGATCGACAAAAAATGACGCTAACTTCCTCTCTATAGCGTCAAGTTAGCGTCGCATTAGCGTCAAATGATGTCGACGCTAAATAAGGTGCCACCGAGACACTATTTCAGCACTATTATCATGCGCTAAAACTAGAAAGCGTGCGGCATATGGTAGCGCTATATTAGCGTCGCAAGCTTGCAACACTTATTTAGCGTCACCATGATGGCGATGCTAATTAGATGCTAAAATAAGAGGCGATATTAGCATTGACGTATTGGCGTCGACACATGCGTCGCTATATTAGCGTCGGAGGATTGCGGTGCTAAGTAGACGCTAATTTATGCTCTTTTGGCAATATATGTTATATATTGTATATTATACTATACTATACTATATTATACTATACTTTACTATACTATACTATACTATACTATGCTATACTATATACTATATTAAACTATATTATATTATAAATAATTCTATTTTATATACGTTACTATACTATATTATTCTATTATATAATATACAAAAATTAATATACCATGCTATACATACATTATACCCTAATTCCCAATTTTCAAAATTGGAGGAATAGTGCTTCTTCGTTTTCCATTTGATTGAAATGGCGATTCACGGAGATCCGACCGTCGGATCATCGTGAAATTTGTACATCACATAGACAACTTCAGGGAAGATTTTTTTAGTGTTTTTTGACGATTTTAGGAGGCTGGATGATAGAGTCATGAACTTAGGAAAAAAGGCTTTCAACCATCGCCGACATGAGTCCGGCGGGAATCGGTTGAAATGAAAATTACGGACTCGTAGAGATCGACGAGAGCTGTCCACTCGCACAAGAATCGTGGTGATCGGAGGTTGGAAGAAATTCAATAAAATGGGTAAAGTTTCAGAATATAAACGGTCGGTTCTCCATAGTCCTAGCTCAAATTGCCATGAAAGAATAGGCATTTCGAAGGGCTCGAGAAAATATGGTGGAACAAACTTTTTATATTTCACACATTTTCTGTTTCCTCCAATTATCAAAATACCTGTTTTTTGTATTTATAAAAAATCCTCAAAATATTCGCCCCACCTAAGAAATCTAAAAGTGTGCGTTCTTGAAAATTGGACTTTGTGGAATTGCTCGGAATGGTCCCGTTTAATTGACATAGGGTTTTCAAATTTATTATAGAAATTCTGATTTTTTTTAGAATTTTTTTGTATCCGAACTTACACATACACATACATATACATGTATACATATACATATATGCATATACATACACACACACACATATATATATATATATACATACATACATATACCTATACTTATACATATACATATACATATTCATACACATACACATACACATACACATACACATATACACATACACATACACATATACACATACACATACACATACATGTATACATATACATATATACATATACATATATATATATACATGTACCTATACATATACATATACATATACATATACATATACATATACATATACATATACATATACATATACATATACATATACATATACACATATACACATACACATACACATATACACATATACACATACACATACACATACACATATACACATACACATATACACATACACATATAACACATTTGTACATATATACATGGATATGTACATGTACACATATGCATATATGCATATATACATATACATATACACATACACATATACATACACATTTGTACATATATACATGGATATGTACATATACACATATACATATAAGTATACATATACATATATATATACATATAAATATACTTGCATATATACATCTACATACACATATACATTTAAGTTAATAAATAACTTAAAGTTTGGCGCCACGTCAGCGTCGCAATAGAGACAATTTCATTTTAGCGTCATAGTGGCGCCACACCAACATCGCTAAGTTGTGACGCTAAATTAGCATCTTGAATGCGCGGTGCCAATTCTACGTGATACTTAAACTTAGCGTCACAATTTTTTGAGTCGCTAACTTCAGAGTTCCATTTTGAACTCGTCCTACGGATCTTTCGCTCATGGTCGTGACCAAAGTGCCATATGTGATGACCAACCTCGAGGTCAGCTGTCACAAGGGGTGACATAATAATAGTATTTATCTTAAAATTCAAATAGAAATATAGTGAGGAAGTTGGTTGCAAAAAGAAATTGTCATAAAATTTTCAAAAGTTTTGGCATGACCTCTGCATACAGAGGATAGTGACCAAAATGGCAACACGTACAATCAATGTATCCATACAGGGCAAAAAAACATGAAACAAATGGCAAAAGCCCATATAGGGCAATAAAATATAGGAGCATTTGGCTTAACATCAAGTAGCATAAAAAGATACTAGTCTCCAGCCAAACGATATAATATGACACCATGGTCACAAAATCTAAATTCATTTGACAAAAGTTTCAAATACTAGAAAATGACATGTATTTAATGTTCTTCTTTTTTTTCTAACAATCATAGATAAATAAAAAGGAGTAATATGTCTTTAGTCCCTTTCCTCGCACAACCTACTCTCAACCATGAATATCATAAGTTAGCTTAGCAATCATCGCCTGCAAAGAATAGAGAATGAGGGGTGAGCTCAGTGAGTGGAGGGCACATGAATAAAAAAATGAGAAATATCAATGTCCCACATGCATACGATTAAAATAAAAAAAAATCACTACAAGAAAAATGTCAAACAGTGACGCGAATTAGCATCACCGTACAACGTGATGCTAAGTAGACGCTAAGAGCGTCACAATAGAGTCTCCATTGGATCGACAAAAATAGAAGCTAACTGCCTCTCTATAGCGTCAATTTAGCGTCGCATTAGCGTCAAATGATGTCAACGCTAAATGAGGAGCCACCGAGAGACTATTTCAGTACTATTATCATGCACGAAAACTAGAAAATGCATGGGAGATGGTAGCGATATATTATCGTCGCAAGCTTGCGACGCTTATTTAGTGTCACCACGATGGCGACGCTAATTAGACACTAAAATAAGAGGCGATATTAGCATTGACATATTGACGTCGACACATGCGACGCTAAGTAGACACTAGTTATGCTCTTTTGGCAATATATGTTATATATACTATACTATAATATATACTGAACTATTGTATATTATAAATTATACTATATTTATACCTTACTATACTATATTATTCTAGTATATAATATACAAAAATTAATATACAATGCTATACATACATTATACTCTAATTCCCAATTTCCAAAATTGGAGGAATAGTGCTTCTTCATTTTCCATGGGATTCAAATGGTGATTGACGGAGATCTGACCGTCGGATCATCGCAAAATTTGTACATCCCATAGACAACTTCAAGGACGATTTTTCAGTATTTTTTGGTGATTTTACGACAGAGTTAAGAACTTAGGAAAAAAGACTTTCGACCGTCGCTGACATGAGTCCGGCAGCAATCGGTAGAACCGATAATTACGGACTCGTAGAGATCGACGTGAGCTGTTCAATCGCACAAGAATCGCGGTGATCTGAGGTCAAAATAAATTCAATAAAATGGACAAAGTTTCAGAATAGAACGTTTGGTTCTCCGTAGTCCTAGCTCGGATTGCCACGAAAAAATAAGCATTTCGAAGGGCTCGAGAAGGTGGGGTGGCACAAACCTTTTATGTTTCACGTATTTTTCGTTTCCTCCGATTATCAAAATACCTATTTTTGTATTTATAAAAAATCCTCAAAACTTTCGCCCCAGCTAAGAAATCTATAATTTATTGTAGTTAGCGTCACATTAGCGCCGCACATTTAGCGACCACTTAGCGTCGCATAATTGCGTCACCATTTAACGTCACGCTGGCATATAGATAGCACCACCCGCCAATGACGATGATAAACTTAAGCATTATTTTAGCGCCATACCAGCATCAAAACAACATCATATTAGCGTCATGTTAGCGCCAACTCGGCATCATCTTAGCGTCGAGCACTCCAACACCTCTTTAGTGTTGAAAAGTTAACAGCGACTAAAATAATGTCGGATGTTTGGCGTCGCCATGAGTGTTACGCATAGACGGCCCTAATTCGACGCTACATTGTTCAGCGACAAATTAGTGATGCATTAGAGTCAATATATGTGTGTCTCTAATTGACTAATTTCTTGGAGTGAATAATCATGTATGATATGAGAGGTTAAAATGATGGTTCTCTTTACCTACAAAGGAAGTAACCCAGAGAGAGATACCTCACTTAGGTCGGTCGCATGGCCAATGCAATACATAAATAAGTTGTTGTGCGGACAAATAGGTTGCCACATCCCAGGTCTTAACATAGCCGCAAATGATATCGTACTCCAATCAATAGACATGTGTGTCTACATAACATAATAATGGACGACACATCTTAATAAAAGTCGAGGTATGTGGACTGAATGGTTGTTGCACCTACTCGGATTTTATCAATTTCTGACGAAATGAAAAATCTCGCTACAAAGGAATTTTTGTTATGATGTATGAATACACATGCTCTAGCAATATACAATTTCACCACATTTAGAAAATCCAATGTTTCACATAAAGCACGAAAATTGAAGAAAACATCGTAAATCCATAAATCAAACCAGATGTCCAATACTTGGGTCAATAAATTCAGCTTTGATTTTCTAATGGAATACAAAACATATTGTATATGATGCAAAGCATTCACTTCATTAAATCAAAATTCAAGCAGAAAACTCGTCTTACATTGGCATAAGACTATGGGGGCTACTAGAGCCTTGCTTAATGTTATCATGTAATCCACTCACCTTGGCTATGCTCCATCACAATCGATCGTTCTTCCGAGTCAAATCTAGAAGCCTGCCTAACCAATATATCATATAAGTCAATCACACATATTGAAGTGTGAAGCAGGCTATAAGGACATAATATTGTAATAACACTTAGTTGTCCATAACTATCTTTATTTAAAATTTATTCACCATTCAATTTTCATATAAATACTTTGTTGATTATTTTATTATACTCTTCTATTGATATTATTAAGCAAATAAATCAATCTATTAAATTTGCAGAAATGATTACTTCCCTAATCATTACCATTATCAGCTAATAATCAAAGTATATTCTATTATGATATATTCTTATATTTATTTATTGTTAATGAAATCAGATTTCAATTATTGTACTTTTATAAAGATTTCTGTAGTAAATTCTCTTAGACAATAGTACCTATTCATTTAGTTATCCCATCGAATTACTAATCCTATATATTTAAATACATTATCATTGCTAACATTATCATTTAATACATATTACAAGAGTGCGTATTTCAATTAGGCCAAAAAATATATTTTAGTTATATGTATATATATATATATATATATTTGTCATATATCATTAATACTATGTAATAGTTTAATATTTGGCAATGTAGTTTATTATCGATTTAATCGAATATCAATTATTTCAGCAGCCATACTTGCAATAGTTGATTCATTAGTCAACCTAAAAAAATATTTAACTTCATTTGTTATGAAGTCAGACCTACAAGATAACCATGTGCATAATTCTAAAATTCAATTCCTATTTATATTAGAACAAGTTCCCGGAAAAGTAATGATTCCAAAAAAAGCTTTTTCTTTTATTTTCTTGTCATTGCATTTCCTATTTCTCAACCACATTAGATCATGATAGATTGTAACAGAAAGAGTCATAGCACCTCAACCAACAAATTCATACTAGTTCGAGTAGATGCATGACGTGAACTAAACGTAGTTGCAGAATTACGGATTTCGTATAAGAAATAAGTCCAGTCATGATTTAAATTTTACTCAAGAGTTCACGTAGTTGCAAGTGCACAGATCGAGTAGAAACCCTGAGTGTCGTAACCCCGTTAATTTAGATTAATTAATTTTTCCAATTATATCCGAAAGTTGTTGCAAAATTATAAAAGAAATAAGCATAAAGAGAAACGAACAAGAATTAAGAATAATAAAGGAACGTAAGAAAGGATTTTGAGCAATTGGAAGAGGAGATTCCCTTGGAATGAACTAGTTGATGCTATGACAATAATCCTATATGATTAACTAAGTTCTGGATTCCCTTCTATTCTAACGATATATACAAATAGAGATCAAGAATTGCAGGGGTCCTAACCGATGATTAAGACTACCGATTAATAAGACTCTCGTCTTTAATTAGGTCGAATGTAGTCTTTCGATCTTTTTATAATTAAGTCTCTTAATCCTAATCAAGCGATCAGAAATATAGGATTTGTTCCTCACACGATTGCAAGGATTCTCATCTCATAACAATCGGTATGATGGATCTCTCGATCCCTTTTAATAAATACAAATCAGCAATTTACGAAAAGCACAGCAATTGATATAACTAAGTTCCCCTCTCGGGTGAAATTAGCTTAAACTCAAAATAGTCGATCAATCGATCCATTTAAAACTAGTTAGAAATTCTTACGGCTATGCATCACGTAAATACAAAGCGAGGAATCAAAACAATAATGTTAGGAAATCAGAACAGTAATAAGCATTAACAGAGTCTCAACCCAAGGGAATCAAAAAATCTCTTTAGTTCTCCATCTTCTCCTTCACGGCCTTTTTGTTTCTTTTCTCTATCATCATTTGAATTTTGAAAAGTTGTTAGTTCTCCTTTTACTCATTCAACTTTTCTCCTGGAAAATGGTATAAAAAACATTTAAATATATCTAATTCTTACATAAAATTCGTGGAAATTGTAGTGATTAAGGGTACAATATAGAGATGATCAAATTCCCCCAAGCTTAGCTTTTTGCTTGTCCTCGAGCAAAACATTCAGAAATTAAGGATAAACTTTGAATTAGCAGTCCACAAATGGATTAGAAATTAGCTAATTTAAGTCCAATGAGTTTCCCACTTTGCCAACACTTCAATCTTTTCAAAAACTTAAAATTCTAGCTAGGGAATCACAGAGGCTAAAGCAAATTTAAGCCATGAAAGAAGTACTAGCAATAACAAGTTGAATTTCAGGGGTTCTCAACTTTACAAGAGGTTGAACTACAAATCTCTTCATGAATAGGTTTTCCATTGATTAAACAGGTTTAACACCTGACTTTTATTCATGAAATGCAAGTAAACAGGTCAAGGCCTGATTTTTATTCATGCTTTCCTTAGGAGAGATTCCTTTGAAAGTTTTGCTCTCCTAAATTTTTTTCTTTTCTCTATTTTTTTTCTTTTCTTTCTTTAAGAGAGATTCCAATGGAAGTTTTGCTCTCTTAATTTTTTTTTCTATGCATGCATGCAATGCAAAATGCAACTTTTTACTTTTCCTTTTTCTCATTTTTCTATCCTGTTCATAAAGTGAGCAATAGTTCAAACTAATGTAAGGTCTAGATCCCTTAGTCCAAAAAGTCAAGTTTTCCTATTTAACATGGCAGCAAGAACTTTGACTCCCCTCTAGACATAATATATTATCAATTAAATCTATAGATGTCGGCTAGTGTTACCCACAAAAGAAATTTTTTTTAGCTGAATTTAATCCAAATGCATCTGAATGATTGAGTCAATTAAAGCAAGAAGATTGATAGCCAAGTTAGCTTGGTAATTGATGATATAACATTAAAATAGATTGAAATCAAGGTGTGGACACCAGGTTTTATGCTGTGTGGAGTTAACATAGTTCAAAGCAAAAAAAAATAATTTATAAAAATTGAAGCTAAGTGAAGGATAGTGAAGAGTAGAAATGTACCATGTGCCCTCTCCAACAAGCTTAAGAATCGACTCTGTCCTCAGTGTCGATCATGCCAGGAAGAGGGATCCGGAGTTGGTTGAAGCTGAAGGATTCGGTCAGTGACCTGTTGAATGTCATTGAGGGTTGTTAGTGTAATAACCAAATGTTTTCGTAACTTAATTAATTGATCTAAGAGTTTATTTTAGCTAATTACTCTTTTGACTAGTTTAGGATTAATTATCTAGTGAGTAATAGTTAGTCGACATATGTGAATCTAAGCTAATTTATTTAATATAGTTAATAGATTATGTACTAAGTGATTAATTGGTTGGCTTAAACTAATTAACTTAACTAACTAATATTTAAATAATCATATGAAGTATCTCACATGTGCTTATCAGGTTGTCCAAAGGTAAGTTTTTATTTCTTTATACCTCACAGCTCACTCCAAACCGCCTCAAGTTTTAGGTGGAGAAACTACACGTGTCTAAAGAATTAATAATATGCTGCCACCTAATATTACTATCTCTGCCTTGTCATATAAAATGAAAAAGAAACATGAGATGAATACACCAAATACGTTGGAGTTTAGGTGATAGGAAAAATGGTGGCCGAACTAGAAAAAAAAAAAGAAAAGAAAAGAAGAGAAAAGAGCAAAAGCAAAGGTATGCATACGGTGGATCCTTATTAATTCCTTATGCTTTAATTTGTGGGTGTTTAAATTTAAAGTTAAGGTTGAGATCGGTTGTAGCCTATTGACTGCATCAACAATAAAGGAAATTTTATTCAGTTATTAGAATTATGAAACCTATATTGCGGTTCTAAATTATGATAGGTAAATGTTTATCATTTAAGAAAATATTTTATTGTGATTCAAAATTATGAAAATTATAATAATTCTTTAGAATCATAGTTTACAAAAAAAAGAAAGAATTATCTCAAAATTACCTTTGTTTAAAAAGTTACGTGCTAATTAATTTGAAGATGACTTACTATCCTTGTAGAAGAGGTAGTCCTAATTAGAAATGGTGATAAATTTTATACTTTCAAGTAAATTATGAATATTACAGGCCCAAAATGTGCCTTTAATTCAATGTGAATTATTTCAAATAATTTGTACAGAGGAGTAATGAAAAGAATAAGTGGTATCTCTCATTTTTTTTAAAGTATGAATAATACAGTAAGATGTCCTTTGCTTACGGAAATTTATGTAGATAAATTATGAGTAAGAATCCACAATTAATATATGTTGTACATTCTGGAGTCTAATTTTGTTGAGCTTTGAAATTAGATTTATTAGATGTCATTGAGAAAGTTATGTATTCATATTTAAAGTGCTATAATTCATTCTTACGAAACTTTTATCTAATTTTATAAATTATGTATTAAATTCAATATATAATCTAATGATTTGATAATTTAAAGCTAGGGAGATACAGATGTTAAATTCCATTTACAATTGAAATTTCTAGAAAAGGAGTTGTTTGCTATTTCATGATATAAATCACACAATCAATGTCACTAGGTCTGTTAAAACACATAATTAATATTAGTTGGAGGTTGAATGTTAATTTTTCGGAAGACTAACCATAATGGGATAAAACCTGAAACAATTATTATTTAAATTGGGATAAGCTTACGTTCATATAAAAGCTCATGAAATTTGGTTAGGTATAACAAAAAATATAACTTTTATTCCACCAAGTATGTGATTTGCGGATAGAGGATGAACTTTTATGATTAATCAATTAATTAAGCTATAGGATTGAATGCATGAGTAGTATTGACCATTGATCATTGTTGTATCCATGTAAGACATATTGATATTTACCTTATAGTATTAATAAGAATACATATTATTGACATAGGTCTAAAAGAATAACATGGAAAAGAAAAGGGAAAAGTCTTTGGATACTGTCATAAGAGGTAAGTTGGTTTCTCCTACTCTATGTGTTCACCTCTTTTGAATTCAGGATGACATCGATTATTATATGTATTGAATATGTTTTGGTTATGCTATGAATTGATTTCGAGAAATGCAATTATGAAAAGTATATCTGAATGATTATATGATTGCACATTTGAAAAGTATATGTGATATGATCTGAATGGATTATGATGAGTGCAATCTTGTTCCGTTTGAAATGGTATTTGATATGATTCATCTTCTGATATTCGAGAGATGTTTGTTATGTGATGAATCATGCATCAACATTTGTTTGCATTTGCATATATGATGGTTGGAGCTAAGTGCTACATCGCTGATCACGATGGGAGTCACCTCTAAAGTCCAATCCATCATTTTTGTTCCCCAATAATGGGATGAGATAGGCTGGAGCTAAGTGTCATACGAAGCTAAGTGCCACATCGTGAGTAGTCGTGATGGAGGCCACCTCTAGAATCCGTAGGGGCCACCTCTAGAGTCCACCTATCGCTATATGATTTGTTCCCCTAAAGGGATGAGGTAGAATAGAGCTAAGTGCTACATCGCTGATCACGATGGGAGCCACCTCTAAAGTCCACCTACCGATCACTGGCCAGTTGGTGATCCGTGCATTCATATGAGAGTGTTGCATTTGCATACATATGTTTGATATGATTTGAATGATATTGATGCAATTGGAGTGTGATGATTTTGATTGGGATATTATATATATTATTTTCAAATATATGAAAATACCCCTTTGCGTTACTATAATTATTTCATATCTTTGCATGTCCCTCCGAATTAATTAGATGGTAACACATAACTTATGAGTTATCAACTTACTGAGCTATTTTAGCTCACTCTGTTGTTTTCAATATTTTTCAGATAATTCTTAGGAATCATGCGAGTGATAGTATTTTGAAGGGTTCGTGGTAAGATGGAAAGATTTGAGTCCCTCGTATCCTTCTATTAGGATATCGAGAGGTTTGGTCATGTGTAATGGATATTTAATATTTTATATGTTATAAGAAGGCAAAATCATTTTATGAAATGTAAAACTTAAGAATTATTGGTTTGCTCTGAGGGATCATCATAAATTGTGTAGTTTATTTTATGATATCTTCATTCTTATGTTTGTTATAAAAGAAAAAATTACATCACGTTTCGGCAATCTTTTCCAATTTTATTTGATCGTCCGTAATGAGTCGCGAACTTCGTCGGGGTCGTGACAGTTAGGACAGAATTTTGCACCTCCTCGACCCCTTGAAATTTCTGCTGGTGCACCAGGTTTTGCTGCTCCAGTCGGTGGAGGTGATCCTTCAATGCTTGTATGTCCTGGTGATGGCGGGCTGAGGCGTCTGCCAGTTGTGTCACATGTTGCAAAATAAGATCTAATTTATTTAGAAATAGGCCTGAGGAGGAGGAAGACGAAACAATTGGTGGTAAGTGGCACAGCTGGGGGAACATCTGGCACTGAGGAGGAGGAAGACGAAACAATTTGCCGCCGAGGGGTTCGAGGAACAGAGGGGTGTTAAGGAGCTATTTGATAGTTGAGAAGTAACGGGGGTAGTGTAGAAATAGGCCTTGTGACCTAGATGAAATTGTTCATCCACCAGTTCCGGCCTTCAAGAATTGAGGTCCATCTGGGGTTAGGCAGTTGGAGGAGGGCTGATGTATTAGATTGCCGCCAAAAGTGCTGGCCATTGACCATTAGAAGAACCCACTCCTTAACCAAAAAATCCAAGTCGATGAGTGTGGCAGGAATTGAAGTGGTGTTAGCTAAGAAGACATAATGTTCCGCTAAGGGGGTGATGAGGTTACCACAAAGGATTGGACTAAATTCACGGGCAGACTCCGTGATTAGACTTTGCAGAAGGAATGAAGCAAGGTTGATCTTTGTGTTAGCCAGCAAGCACCAGAGGATAAAAAGCTCATCAGCAGAAATAAGATCCCGCTCATACTCATTAGGCTGGATTAAGATAATGTTGGTCAGAAGAATATGAAGAAATCGGAGGACAGGGTTCTTCAGGTGGTGGCCAACGAGGTGGAGCATGTTATTAGCTCGTTGGCCAGTAAGTTGATACCAAACGTCATATGTAGGGAAAGAAGGTGGAGTAGTTCAATGACCGATATTAGTCAAATTCAGTAGGCTGGCAAAGGTGTCCAGACTCATAGCGAGTTCATGATTACATAGCCGAAACTCTATATGGTCTGGGACTCCATCTTCGTCAAAACTAGTGGAATATAGAGTTCCTAAGAATTTTGTTGATACCTCTTCGTAGAGGTTCCAATGTTTCATGAAGAAGGGGAGAAGGCGAGAGCGATGGAGTATAGTCCTAACATCCTCAAATAAATCGAGGGATTCAAGAACAGAAAAATCGAGAAAACGGGTAGATGAAAAATCTCTAGACATGGTATTCAAACGACGCTGAGCCTCATTGTCGTCTGTCGGCAATCGAAGATTAGTTGTAGGTTGCAGAAGGCCGTCCGGATGGAGTCGTCGCCTGATGGACTCCGATGAACTATTAGCCGAGGAGTCAGACGAGGTGCATGTTCGCTTCTTATGGCCGGCGTGAAAGTCTCGGCAATCGTAAGATGGGCGGCGGCAGAGTTTTCGTGGAGGGTGACGGGGAGCTGCTAGGTATTTCGAAACAAAAAGGCGGATGAGAGATGGATGAGAGGCGATGAGTATTTCATGATCGGGTGGAAAATGAAGCGACGTGGGGGAGTTCGTGTGAGATTTGGAAAAGTGGATATTTGGGTAGATATGGTGTTAGATCCTGTTGGGATTCTCAACTAAATCTGGAAATGTACTTTTAGGTGATTTTCTAACATTCCTGACCTTGCCAATGCTGACGCGGCTGCTGACCGTTTACTCGGTTGGGTTGCCTCCCTATAGCGCCTTTTTTTTAACGTCGTTGGCTCGACCCCTTCTTTTTTTTCTAATGATCTGATTGCAAATAGAGCACCTCTTCGAACTTTACTTCACCTAGATTGTAATGTTTCAACCTTTGCCCGTTGACCTTGAAGGTTTCTGAATTGCTATTTTTGATGTCCACTGCACCATGAGGGTAAATTTTTTCAATGATGAACGGTCCAGACCATCGTGTTCTTAACTTCTCGGGAAAAGTCACAATCGGGAGTTAAATAACAGAACTTGGTCACCTTCTTTAAAATTCTTTCTCAATATGTGTGAATCATGCCATTTCTTTGTTCTTTCTTTATAGATGCGAGAGTTGTTGTAGGCTTCTAATCTCAATTCATCTAGCTCATTGAGTTGTAAAAGACATTTTCCAGAAGCTGCTTGGAGTTCATAATTCAATGTTTTGATTGCCCAAAAAGCCTTATGTTCTAATTCAACTGGTAGGTGATAGTGTTTGCCATAGACCAACCTAAATGGTGTTGTTCCAATTGGTGTCTTGTACGCAGTTCAATATGCCCACAATGCTTCGTTAAGTTTCAAGCTCAAATCCTTTCTGGTTATTGACACAGTTTTCTCTAAGATTAGCTTGATTTTTCTATTCGAGACTTCTGCTTGTCCATTGGTTTGAGGGTGATAGGAAGTGGATATCCTATGCTTGACCCCGTATTTGAACAGCAGCTTTTCAAAACTCCGTTCGATAAAGTGTGATCCCCCATCACTAATAATTAATCTTTGCATACCAAACCTTGGAAATATTATGTCTTTAAAAAGTTTGACCACTGACTTTGAGTCTGCTGAGATTGTGGGAATAGCTTCAATCCATTTTGAGACATAATCAACAGCTAGAAGTATGAACTTGTACCCGCATGAAGGAGGGAAAGGTCCCATGTAGTCCACTCCCCACACATCAAATATTTCTACCTCAAGTATAGGTTGCTGAGGTGCCTCATTTCTTCTACCTATATTTCCAGTTCTTTGGCAAGCATTGCAAGATTTAACAACATTAATTGCATCCTTAAATAGGGTTGGCCAATAAAAACCTGTTTCAAGAACCTTAGCGGTTGTTCTCTGATATCCTCCGTGGCCACCATAAGGAGATGCATGACATTCCTGTAATATAGCAGATTGTTCTTCCTCTTGTACACATCTGCGAAACATCCCATCTGCACACTTTTTGAACAGAAATGGCTCATTCCAAAAGTAATATTTGATATCGGAGAAAATTTTCTTCTTTTGTTGGTAAGAAAGATCCGGTCGTAAGACTCCAGAGGCTAAGTAGTTGGCATAATCGGCAAACCAAGGAAGTTGTGTTCTCTGGATTAAAAACAATTGTTCATCTGGAAAAGAGTCATTGATTTCACCGTGAACTTCAGAGTTAACGTCTCCTTTTGATAGTTGAAGTCGGGAGAGATGGTCAGCTACCAAGTTTTCTGTCCCCCTAAGATCTTTGATTTCTAAGTCAAATTCCTGTAACAGCAGGATCCATCTGATCAGTCTAGGTTTGGCATCTTTTTTAGTAATCAAGTATTGCACGGCTTGATGATCAGTATACACAGTGACTTTGGAGCCAACTAGATATGACCTGAATTTATCTATTGCAAAAACTACTGCTAGAAACTCTTTTCAGTTGTGGCATAATTGATTTGTGAGTCATCCAAAGTTTTGCTAGCATAGTAGATTGCGTGTTGCCTTTTATCTTTCCTTTGTCCCAACACTGCTCCCACAGCTTGATCACTAGCATCACACATAATTTCGAACGGTAGAGACCAATCAGGTGGTTGGATGATTGGGGCTGTTGTGAGAGCCTTTTTCAGAGTATTAAAGGCTTCTAAATAGTGTTCATCGAAGATGAAATCCACATCTTTGGATTGTAGTTTTGTCAAAGGTCTTGCAATGAGAGAAAAGTTCTTGATGAAACGCCGATAGAATCCGGCATGTCCAAGAAAGCTTCTGTTTCCTTTGATATTAGTAGGCGGAGGTAATCTTTCAATTACTTATGTCTTAGCCTTGTCAACTTCAATACCTCGACCTAAAATAATATGGCCAAGGACTACACCTTCTTGTACCACGAAGTGACATTTCTCCCAGTTCAATACCAGGTTAGATTCAGCACATCTTTGTAACACTTTTCCTAAATTCTGAAGACAGACTTCAAAGGAAGTGCCATACACGGAAAAGTCGTCCATGAATACCTCCATTATTTCTTCAATATAATCAGAGAAAATTGACATCATGCACCTTTGAAAACTGGCTGGAGCATTGCATAATCCGAAAGGCATCCTTCTGTATGCAAAGGTTCCATAAGGACAAGTAAAGGTAGTCTTTTCTTGATCTTCTGGATGAATGGGGATTTGATGAAATCCAGAAAATCCATCCAAGTAACAAAAATAGGAATGGTTTGCCAGTCTTTCTAACATCTGGTCAATAAAAGGTAATGGAAAATGATCCTTCCTTGTGGCCTTATTAAGTTTCCTGAAGTCGATACACATCCTCCATTCGGTAACCGTTCGCGTGAAAATGAATTTGTCCGACTCTGTCTTTACTACGGTCATTCCACCATTTTTTGGTACGACTTGCACGGGACTTACTCATTGACTGTCTGATATAGGGTAGATAATTCCTGCATCCAATAGTTTAATCACTTCTTTTTTCACTACCTCTTTTATTGCTGGATTAAGCCTTCTTTGTCCCTCTAGCCAGGGTTTATGGTCTTTTTCTATATGGATACGGTGCATGCATATAGCAGGATTAATTCCCTTGAGATCATCCAAAGTGTATCCGATTACATGCTTGTAAGCTTTTAGCTTATCCAATAGCTGCTGAAGCTGAGTTGTCTTCAAATCTGCATTCACAATCACTGGATAAGTGGAGTCTTCTCCTAGAAATTCATACTTGAGATTTTGAGGAAGCTTCTTTAATTCTGGCCTTGTTAGCTTCCTTGAACTAGGTTGTTGTATAATTTTTGTTGGTTGGTCCTCTAGTGGAGCGTTAGGGTGTTTTGTTTCAGTTGAGAGTATATGGCTCGTGAGAATGCCCGCTTCTTCTTCTGTCCATAAAGATGATTCTTGAGCTTCAAGAGATACTTCCAGAGGGTCTGATATATGAATAACTAATTCCACCTTCTGTACAAGAGAATCTAGTTGCTCAGGTTGAAGACAGTGGTCTTCCATATCCAGGCAATTAATAAGGTGATTTAGTCGAAATTCAACCGTGTCATCACCTATTTGAAAGGTAAGATGACCTTGTTTAACGTCGATTACTGCTCCGGCTGTAGCTAAAAAGGGTCTCCCAAACAAAATGGGAGTTTGATTATCTTCGTCCTTGTCCAGAACCACAAAGTCGGCTGGTAAATAGAAGTTGCCTACCTTGATGGGTATGTCTTCCAGAATTCCCTATGGGATTTTTATGGATCTATCTGCCAATTGGAGGGACATATTTGTGGGCTTAATATCACCCATTTCAAGTTTCTTACACAATGACAGAGGTATAACACTTACTAAAGCACCAAGATCACATAAGGCTCTTCGTATCTTTCGATTTCCAATTTCACAGGGTATGGAGAAACTCTTCGGATCTTTTAGCTTCGGAGGTAATCTATTTTGAATCACCGTACTTGCCTCAGCAGTTAGCGCGACAGTTTCATTTTCTTGTATCCTCCTTTTCTTCGATAGAATATCTTTCAAGAATTTGGCATATGCTGGCATCTCTTGAATAGCTTCCACAAAAGGTACATTGATATAGAGTTTCTTTAGGATTTCTACAAACTTACCGAATTGTTGGTCTTGTCGAGATTTCTCGAGGGCTTTAGGAAATGGTATCCGTGAAGAATAGCTAGGTTGTCCCTCAGTAGGCTGTTGTTTGAATTTATTTGATCTATTCATTGTGTCTTTTGGTTGGACTATCTGATTTTGGTCACCAACTTCATCTGTTACTTCTGTCGAGACCTCCGCCCTTGTTCTTTTAGTATTATCAACTATCTTTCCACTTCTTAAAGTCACAGCTTGGACTTGTTCTTTTGGATTCTTTTCTGGCTGTCCGGGTAAGATCCCTGGTAGTTTTGAAGACGACGCAGCTTGTTGAGCTATCTGATTTTCCAACATTTTGTTATGAATGGAGAGGCTTTATATTTTCTCAAACATTTTCTGCATCAGGGTGTCATGTTTTGACATATATTTCTCCATCATTGCTTCTAGCTTGTTGGTAGAAGATGACCCTTGTTCTGTCGAGGGATTTTGAGGTTGTGGTCTCCGATTGAAACTATTTTGCCAAACGGGAGCCTGGTTTTGTTGAGGATTATCTCTATAAGAAAACTTTGGATTGTTTCTCCATCCTGCATTGAAAGTGTTAGAGTATGAATCATTATTTGATGGATAAGGGCCTATAGCATTAGCTTGTTGTTGGTGTCCTTGCTGTTTTAGCAGCTCACAATGCACAAAAATATGATCGGATGAACCACATATTTCACAACATCTTGCTATCATATTGACAGTTGGTGTAGCTTCATTGAGCCCTAGTCGACTAATTGCTTTTTGAACTATATATTCTCACCATCAAGTCGAGTTTGAGTTAATGCTGCAGACTCATTAGATCTTGAATGAGCCAAGAAATGTTGATTGCGAGCGATTTTTTCTATAAGTTGATAGGCTTCATCTACATTTTTCTTTATAAACACACCATCTGCAGCGTTGTCAAGCACCATTTTTGAGGTGTAATTGAGTCCATTGTGGAATGCTTGGACCAAAATCCATTTGCTCAAGCCGTGATGAGGGCACGACCTCAGCAATGTCTTGAACCTTTGCCAAGCTTCATACAACATCTCCTAGTGTTTTTGCACAAAACCAATGACTTGATTTCTGATCCTTATAGTTTTGCTGGGAGGGAAATATTCTGACAGAAAGGCTTTTACTAGTTGCTCCCAGGTAGTTAATTCCCGCGGTTCCAGGGATTGTAACCATTGTTTGGCCTTACCTCTTAGTGAGAAAGAGAAAACTCCCAGTCTCAATGCTTCTGGCGACACCCCATTCAACTTAGTTGTCTCACATATTTCTAGAAAATCTTTAAGGTGTTGATTTGGATCTTCATCTGGGGTTCCTCCAAATTGACTTTGTTGGATTGTGGAGATTAGAGATGATTTCAACTCAAAATTGGCTTGAATGGCAGGCTTTAAAATTGCAGACTCTAGTCGATCTGTGGTAGGAGTATAGAGTTCTTCTAATGATGGGACCGGTGGTCGCGGTTGGAGTGGTTCTTGTTGTTCAGCCATCATTTCGATCTCAAGATTAGAATTCTCTTCGAGCTCTATAGATTCAGTGCTACTTGTACCTTCAGGACGTGATGTTCTACACTTGTATTCTCACACTCTTCTCTTAAAAGTTCGATCAATTTTGAGATCTAATTCGAGTAGTTGACTACGAATACTTCTGTGCATATACTATTCCCTGAAATCAAATGAGAAAATATAATCAGACGTGAATAGCGCTTTAACAAACTAAATAAGGATATAAATGAAAGGTAAATAATTAATCTAAATCCCTGGCAACGGCGCCAAAAACTTGATGTGAACTAAATGTAGTTGCAGAATTACGGATTTCGTATAAGAAATAAGTCCAGTCACGATTTAAATTTTACTCAAGAGTTCACGTAGCTGCAAGTGCATAGGTCGAGTAGAAACCCTGAGTGTCGTAACCCCGTTGATTTAGACTAATTACTTTTTCTAATTATATCCGAAAGTTGTCACGAAATTATAAAAGAAATAAGCATAAAGAGAAACGAACAAGAATTAAGAATAATAAAGGAATGTAAGAAAGGATTTTGAGCAATTGGAAGAAGAGATTCCCTTGGAATGAACTAGTTGATGCTATGACAATAATCCTATCTGATTTACTAAGTTCTGGATTCCCTTCTATTCTAACGATATATACAATTAGAGATCAAGAATAGCAGGGGTCCTAACCGATGATTAAGACTACCGATTAATAAGATTCTCATCTTTAATCAGGTCGAATGTAGTCTCTCAATCTTTTTATAATTAAGGCTCTTAATCTTAATCAAGCGATCAGAAATATAGGATTTGTTCCTCACACGATTGCAAGGATTCTCATCTCATAACAATCGGTATGATGGATCTCTAGAACCCTTTTAATAAATACAAATCAGCAATTTACGAAAAGCACAGCAATCGATATAACTAAGTTCCCCTCTCGGGTGAAATTAGCTTAAACTCAAAATAGTCGATCTCTCGGTCCATTTAAAACCAGTTAAAAATTCTTACGGCTATGCATCACATAAATACAAAGCGAGGAATCAAAACAATAATGTTATGAAATCAGAACAGTAATAATGATAGTGATATTTGGGTGTTTGAGTGATAACTTGCTGAAATTAAGTAAAAGGGTCAATTGTTCAATTTTTGGTCTCCCAACTCACTAGCTGCAAGTTCACAGGTAAGTTGTAGTAGACTCAGGTTGTCGTATCCACAAGAATTTGAAGTCTAAGACACCCTAAAACAATCTAGATTAGTTCTACTCTAATGGCTAAAAATAGATTTTTAAAGGAAAGTGAAAATAGATTTTTAATGGAAAGTGAAATGATAACTGATTTTTGGGTTTTGGAAACTTATCAAAACTGAATTATAAATGCTAGATTGAAGTCTAAAAAGGTTTAACTATCAATGAGGAAGGTTCTTCTAGGAGTTGGGGTTCATCTAAATTAATTAAGGATGGAATGGATCAAGTTATCATTAAATGTCCAATTTTGATTCAACCTGAAAAGTAGCTGCTCCCACAGCTCAATTGGCCTTTAACTAAGCAACATATTGTCATATAGTTGTTAGCTAGGTTGAATCAATAGAGGATCCTCACTGAAAATCAAGTTATCATTCAGCTCAAATGGAAGTTCATTGCTGATTTTTACAATTCAAGGTAATTCTGAAGTGATAACTTATAATTGCAATCATAAAAAGATGAAATCACTTCAATTAACCAAACTAGGATGAAATCTACCCAAATATGGTGCTTATGCTCCTTGATTCATTTCTGAATTCCAGGAAGATTTGAAATCAACCTCTCGGTTGCAAGGAAAGTGAAATCCACACAAATACCAATTAATTGGGATTAAGAAACACCCTATCTAAAATGGGAATTCAGTGATTATCCAATACTCCTTGATTCATCTCTGAATCACAAGGATGACCTAAATATTAGCTCTCAGTAATGGATTAAATTGAGGTTTAACATTGGAAATCAGAATTCAAATGTAAATCAGAAAATAGAAACCAACAATTAAGGAAATCAGTGTTATAAATCAATGGAACTTGGTTTATCAATTGCTTCTTGATCCATCTCTGGACTGCAAGAGATCCCTAAGGTTCACCTCTCAATGATTGAATAAAATCAGGGAATTCAATTGATAAAACAGTTTCCAGCAGGAAATCAGAAAAACAGAATTCAGGATTTCAGTTCATAAATCAGAAGAATAATCTGATTTGAGTAAAAAATAATTAGCCAAACTTCTTGATTCATTCCTGAACAAGATAGGAACAATAGCAACATCCTAGCGACTCAATTAATCAGATTGAGAGTGAAGAACAGGTTCAAACAGCCACATAAATCAGAACTTTTCGAAAAATAGGAAATCAGAATTCAGAAATCAGATTTGCAATTAAATGGAATCCAAAAATCTAACATTATCTCTCAATTCATTTCTGAAAGATGATTAAAGTCAAATAATACTTCTCAGTCATAGGTTACAATGAATTTAATGATAGCATAACACAAATCAATACAAATAGTTCTGAAATCTGAAAACCAGAATTGATTTCAGTGCAGGGTTATAAATCAGTCCATATCCATCCAAAATTAATCTAAACTACTACCCTATCCTAGAAGAAATGGAGTTTAGCTCCTCATATTTACAGAACTTGACATCAAATGGATTGAGAAACAGTTACAAATCAACTAAGCTTGAAGTCTCTCAGTAGCAGCTTCAGCTCCAGCAGCAGCAGCTCCAACCCTGATGCAGAAACCCTTGCTCCAAAACCCTCAATGGCCAGCCCCCTCTCTCCTCCAAAAAATCCAGCTTTTACATGACTCCTATCCACCCTTTGATCAGCATTAGAATGTTCTAATCCTTCTTATTGCAGCCACCTGTCCCTGCAATGAATTTCTAGCTGCTGCAGATACTTTTTGTGCAGGAAAAAGTAGATGGTCCCTCCTTACTTTTTCCACTTTTTGGCCACCTTTTCACCCTGCTACAACATCCAAAACAGCAAGCATCAAAGCCCTTGAATGGTATTTTGACAAATAAAGATTAGGATAATGCTGGTGGCTAGCTCAAATATCATGATGAGATTAAGTGTTGTGCACAGTGATAACTTATATCGATATTAATGATTTTAGGGGCCCGGAATGATAACTTTTAATAAATCCTAGAAAATGTCCAAATATGGGTGGTTCAAAGCATTTCAGGCATCAAATGGACTAGAGTGACAAGTGAGTATGGTCAGAAATCAGTTATGAATAAGGTTTCAAAGGAGTGATAACTTGGGTTGCCAAAAACGATAACTTATATGCCTTAAAAATGATAACTTGTGATAACTTGAGTTGTGGTTATCCAAATGTGATGAAATTTGAACAGCAATGAGTTAAAACAATAACAAGATGATTGCTTAAGCCCTTTGTACAGAATTAATGGTTTGCATGTTGAAATGATAGAATTGCCCTTTAACGATAACTTGGCAAATGAAAAATGATAACTTGTTCAAATGGACTTAAAACTTTGTACAAGTTGAGATGTGGCTACCCAAATATGATTTATACATGATAATGATGGATTTAGGGCAAGAAAACCATTGAAAATCAGTTCCCTCAAAATAATGATAACTTGACATATAGGAATGATAACTTGTCCTCAAAATGATAACTTGGCATAGAATTTAAATATTTATGGATTTTGGCATTTCAGAACCTCTATGCACATGGAATTAAGTATGAAATGAGGAATATCAACTAGTTATCACAATGTATGCATTCCAAGTATAATTGGTCAAAAGATAGGCAAAAGTGGGACTCGATATGTATGAATTGCATCTAAAATGGGTTTTGAAACATATAGTGATCAGCTAGTGATCAAACTCCCCCAAGCTTATCCTTTTGCTTGTCCTCAAGCAAAACATTCAGAAATTGAGGATGAATTTGAATTTACCATCCACAAATGAATAGAAAAAATCAGCTGAATAAGATATAAATGAGTTTCCCACTTGGCTAACATTCCATCCCATTCTTTCCAATCCCAAATTCTAGCTGAGGAGTCACAAATGTTAGAGCAAATTTAAGCCATGATAGAAGTACTAACTGTAACTGATTTGGATTATAAGGATTGCCAACTTTACTAAAAATTTTGAAACACTAATGTCTTCATGAATAGACTTTTAATTGATTAAACAGATTTAACACTGACTTTTATTCACGAAATGTATATAAACAGGTTTGGCACCTGATTTTTATTCATGCTTACTTTAGGAGAGATTCCTTTGGAAGTTTTGCTCTCCTAATATTTTTTTTTTCTTTTCTTTTTGCATTGAAGAGAGATTCCTTTGAAAGTTTTGCTCTCTTCCTTTTTTCTATGCATGCATGCAACTTTTCATTTTCCTTTTTCTTTCTTTTTCATTTTGTTCATGAAGTGAGCAATGGTTCAAACTCAAATATAGGTTAGATCCTTAAATGCAAATAGTCAAGAATTCCTATTTAACATGGCAGCAAGATCCTTGACTCCTTTCTAGATATCTTCTACTTTCAATTGATCCATGAATGTAGCTAGTGTTAATCCACAAAAAAGAAAAAATTCAGCTGAAAGTTCATTCAAATGCATTTGAATTCATAATGCCAATTAAAGCAATAAGGCTAATTGCCAAGTTGGCCACTTGGTATTGGAGTGCACCCACTGTCATAATGAAGTATTCTACCCATTTTAGAGTTAAAATAAATTCAGAATTGAGTCGAGCCCCAAAAATGATAACCGAGTGGTAACCAATGATAACTTGCAAAACCTACCGATAACCTGGTATGAAATGATAAATGGGCATTAAAATCAATTGAAAATATGGTATAAAGGTTAGAAAAGCACCAGGTTTCCTCCCCCAAGCTTAGTCTCAACACTGTCCCTAGTGTTGGAAATTTAAGACAAGGGAGAGGAGTGGGTGGGTGTGAAATGCATGGAATTGGGCATTTAAATCCTCTTGGCACTTCAACCAGAAGCTTTGGGTGGTCCAATCTTCAATAGTAGCAATTGATCCTGTAGAGAACCAAAGGATATCAGTGAAATAGTAAAATCAGAGTTTTGAGTGCACAATTTCAACAATGCATTGGAAATTTCTGAAATTCACTGAATTTAAGCTATAGGAAATTTGGATAACTGATATGAATGTTAGTTCAGATGATGATATGATCAATGTAGTATAATGAAAATGATATTATCAGTTATCATTATGTTTTCAGTGGAGAAATCAGAACTAAAGGGGTAAGGGTACTCCCTGAATTAGAGAGTTCTGAATTGACCTAGTTCTTCATCACTTATTCCTGCAAAAATAGAAAGATTAGGTAGATAATGGCTTGGGTTACCTCCCAAGAAGTGCCCTTTTTTAATGTCTTTGACTAGACATTGTTACAATGTCAAATCAGTTAGGTGATAGTGGCAAATCTTGTAGAATAAGCTCCAAATCTTGTAGAATAAGCTCCTCCTTAGCAGAATCCATGGCTGTGGGGTTGTAAAGCTTCAACCTCTGTCCATTCACTTTAAATATATCATCCTTGTCATTCAGAAGGTCCACAGCACCAAAGGATATACTTTGTGAATTTTAAAGGGTCCACTCCACCTTGACTTCAACTTTCCTGGAAAAATCTTTAACCTTGAATTGAAGAGTAGTACAAGGTCTCCAACCTTAAAATCCCTTTTCAGAATCCTGTGATCATGCCATCTTTTGGTCCTTTCCTTGTAAAATTCTGAATTGTGGTAGGCATTTAGCCTAATTTCATCAAGTTCATCAATTTGTAAGAGCCTCTTTTGCCCACATGCATGCATATCATAATTGAGTGCATTGACTTTGGCCAATAGAAGCCAGATTGGAGGACTTTGGCAGCAGTCTTGTATGTGGCTCCATGACCTCCATAAGGGGATGAATGGCATGCCTCCAAGATTTCCTGAAATTCAGATTGGGGTACACATCTTCTATATATGCCATCAGGGATTTTCTGAATAAAAGGGGGTCATCCCAATAATAATCTTTCAGGTCATGAAAGAATTTCTTTCTTTGGAGGGATAATTCCACATGCAAGGTAATTTACAAAGTCAGCATACTAGGGAATCTGATTAACATGTGTAATCACTGCCATCAAACTACTCAGGGAAGGCATCATTGATAGGAAGTGTAGAGGACTCTTGAACTCCTTCCATTCTTGATAGGTGGTCAGCAACTAGATTTTCACTACCCCTTTTGTCCCTGATTTCAACATCAAATTCTTGAAGTAATAAGATCCACCTGATGAGCCTTGGCTTGGATTCCTTCTTGTTGATTAAATGCCTCACTGCTTGATGGTCTGTGAATACAATAACTTTGGATCCCACCAAGTAGGGTCTGAATTTATCAAATGCATACACCACAGCAAGTAGTTCCTTCTCAGTAGTTGCATAATTAATTTGGGCTTCATCTAGAGTCTTGCTTGCATAGCATATAACATGGTATCTTCTGTCCCTAGTTTGTCCCAAGACTGCCCCTACAGCCTGGTCTGAAGCATCACACATGATTTCAAAAGGAAGAGTCCAATCAGGTGGCTGCACTATAGGGGCTGAGGTGAGGGCTTCTTTCAACTTCTTGAATGCCTTCATACACTCTTCATCAAAATGGAACTCAACATCCTTGGCCAACAACTTGGTGAGAGTTATCATTGAGAAATCTTTAATAAATCTCCTGTAGAAGCCTGCATGCCCCAAAAAACTCTTAACTGCCTTGACACTTGTGGGTGGTGGTAACCTCTCAATCACTTCAATTTTTTCCTTGTCCACTTCAATCCCTTTGCTTGAGACCACATATCCTAAGACAACCCCTTCTTGGACCATAAAATGGCACTTCTCCCAATTTAAGATCAAGTTGGACTATCTACATCTTTGTAGCACCTTGGTCAAATTTTCTAGGCAAGCATCAAATGAATCTCCATATACTGAAAAGTCATCCATGAAGACCTCCATAATAGTTATCCTTGAGAAATATTTAATAAACCTCCAGTAGAAGCTTGCATGCCCCAAAAAACTCCTAACTGCCTTGACACTTGTGGGTGGTGGTAGCCTCTCAATCACTTCAATTTTTGCATTGTCCACTTCAATCCCTTTGCTTGAGACCACATGTCCTAAGACAACCCCTTCTTGGACCATAAAATGGCACTTCTCCCAATTTAGGATCAAGTTGGACTCTCTACATCTTTGTAGCACCTTGGTCAAATTTTCTAGAAAAGATAGACATCCATGAAGACCTCCATAATTTCTTCAATAAAGTCTGAAAAGATAGACATCATACACCTTTGGAAGGTGGCAGGTGCATTGCATAAGCCAAAGGGCATTCTCCTATAGGCAAAAGTCCTATATGGACAAGTAAATGTAGTCTTGTGTTGATCTTGAGGGTGAATTGGAATTTGCAAGAAACCTGAGTACCTATCTAGATAACAGAAGTGTGAATGCCTAGCCAACCACTCCAACATATGATCAATGAATGGCAATGGGAAATGATCCTTTCTTGTGGCCTTGTTTAACCTCCTGAAGTCAATACACATCCTCCAACTTGTAACGGTCCTTGTGGATATCAACTCATCTGAATCTGACTTCACTACTGTGATTCCTCCCTTCTTTGGCACAACCTGCACAGGACTGACCCATTCCCTATCTGAAATAGAGTATATGATCCCTGCATTCAACAACTTCAATACTTCTTTCTTGACCACCTCCTTCATGGTAGGATTGAGTCTTCTTTGGCATTCAATGGAGGGTTTGTAGCTGTCCTCCATATGGATCCTATGCATGCAAATTGAGGGATTAATACCCTTGATGTCTTCAATTGAGTAGCCTATCACTTCCCTGTACAACTTCAACCTTTTCAGCAGCTCTTCAACTTGATCCTTGGGTAAATTAGCATTAATGATAATAGGAGAAGTTGAATTCTCTCCCAAGAATTCATACTTCAGGTTGCTAGGGAGAGGCTTGAGTTCTAACTTGGAATTGGCTTGAACTGGATTGCCTTGGGGTTCAGATATTATAACATGTTCTACCTCCCCCTGAATTGCTGGATTTTTCACTGATTTTGAAGAATTCAGCACTGATTTGTATGCCATAGCCTCTGGATCCTCAAATTCTTTAAAATGATCAAACATTAGACACATTTGCAATGGATCTTCAATAGGGATTATAGCTGAAACCTGCTCCACCATTTGATCTAGCTGCCCATCTTCAAAATCATTTTCTAGAAAACTTGGCCTACTGATAACTTGTGCCAAATTGAATTCAATCTTCTCCTCTCCAATTTGGAAGGTCAATCTTCCTTCCTTAATATTAATCACAGCTCCTGCAGTGGCTAGAAAGGGCCTCCCAAGGAGAATGGGGGTGTTCACATCTTCATCCATATCCAATACTACAAAATCAACTGGTATATAGAATTTACCCACTTTGAGGGGTATGTCCTGAATAATCCCATGTGGATATTTGATGGATCTGTCTGCCAACTGAAGAGACATATTTGTAGGCTTCAAATCTCCAACTTCAAGTTTCCTGCACAAGGATAATGGAATGACACTCACAGAAGCACCCAAGTCACACATGACTCTTTGGATTTTCCTATTTCCTATCTCACATGGAATTGAGAAGCTCCATAGATCCTTTAGTTTAGGAGGCAACTTGTTTTTGATAATTGCAGAAGCCTCTTCAGTCAATGCAATTGTCTCATGCTCCAATACTCCTCTCTTCTTAGTTAGAATTTCCTTGAGGAACTTGGCATATGAAGGCATCTCCTGTATGGCTTCAACAAAAGGCACATTAATGTATAGCTTTTTCAGGATTTCCAAAAACTTTCTATATTGCTGGTCTTGTCTTGCCTTGATTAGCCTTTGAGGGAAGGGTACTTTGTCAAAAATCCTTGCATTTGCTTCAATCTGAGGGCCTAAATTCCTTATTTCCACCACAGGCTCTTCACTTGGCTTCTCAGCAACTTTTGAATCTGAATTGACTTGATTATCCTCAACTTTCTTCATTGGTTCCTCCACCATTTTTCCACTCCTGAGCTGTATGGCCTTGCTTGTTCCTTTGGGTTCACTTCTAGCTGTCCAGGAAAGAACATGGGAGGTCTAGTTGATGTACTAGCCTACTGAGCAATTTGGCTTTCCAACAATTTCTTATTTGCATTCATGGCATCCAATCTTGAATTTATTTTTAATATCTCCTCTCCTTGGCTGTCCTGCTTCTTCAGAATCTGTTGGAGCATCTCCTTCATTTCAGTTTGGAATTGAGGTGCTTGGACTTGAGGTGGTGGCTCATATGGATTTCTCTGAATTGGGGCATTTTGTGCTTGATTTCCATAGGGTGGTGGCTGATTCCTTGGCAGGATTTTAGGCTGCCAATTTGAATTCTGCATAGGGGCCCCATGATAGTTATTGCCCTTGTAAGAGAAGTATGGATGGTTTCTATTCTCTGGAGTTTAGAACTCAGCAGGAGGTTTAATTCCATAATTGCCCACAGCATTGATTTGATCCATAGTTTGCTCCACTTGCTGCATAATTAAGTTGCAATTCTCTGATACATGGCCTTGATTACCACATACACAGCACCTGATTTCAGGATTAGAAGCCCTATTGCCATTGGGAGTTAGGTTTAACCTTTCCAAAGTCTTGTACAACACCTCTTCAAGTTGAGTTGATAGGTGATTTACTGAATTGTCCATGGGTGGCCTCCGGGTCCTGTCATGGGTAAGGAAGTGGTGATTCTTGGCTATGTTCTCAATGAGTTGATAGGCTTCATCAATGTTTTTAGATGCAAAGATGCCTCCTGCAGCAGTATCTAGTGCCACCTTGCTAGGGTAGTTCAATCCCTTATGAAAATAGTTGACTAGTTGCCACTTTTCAAATCCATGGTGGGGACATGCCCTTAACAACCCTTGGAGCCTTTGCCATGCCTCACAAATGTTTTCTTGGTCCAACTGATAGAATCTGACTATTTGATCCCTGAAGTTATCAGTCTTTTAAGGAGGAAAGAATTCTGAAAGAAACAATTGTACAATTGATTCCCAAGTGGCTACCTCTTCAAGATTCAATCCTTTGTACCATGTCTTGGCCTTGTCTTTGAGTGAGAAGGGAACTAATCTCATATAAACAGCATTCATGGGGATGATGTTGAAGTTTACAGTGCTGCACATCTCTTTAAAATTATCCAGATGAGAGGCTACAGTACGGGCGATCATTTTGGGTAACGGTCGACCATTGGTAGAGTATCGGTCAACCGGTCGGATTATCGGTCGACCGTTATGGTCCATTCGGACGACCGAAATCAGACTTCAGTTCATCCGCTAATCACAGAATGTGACACACTTCTATATCGGACGACCGTTATTAAATCGATCGACCGCTCATGGGTCCTTCAGACGACCGAAAAGGGATTTCCGTTCGACCGCTAATCACAGAATGTTCCGACTGTTTTATCATCACATATCGGACGACCGCTTGTAAATCGGCCGACCGGTACTTGACTTTTCGGACGACCGAAACAAGGTGCTCGGACGTCCGCTAATCAAAGAATGTCCCGACCCTTCCACAACGGGCGATCGTTATAGAACGGTCGACCGTTGAAAAGAGTTTTACACTACAATGGTCTCCAAAACGGTCGACCGATACATTATCGGTCGCCCATTCTGGACCGACAGATACACGATTTTTACATCACTCCATTCCAAATCTTTCATACATTGACACATTGAACACGTACATGATTCCAAACATCATATAGGGCATTTCTTAACATTCTTGGCATTCTAATCATGAATACAATGATGTTTTCACATATGGCATTTAATCATATTAATTACACATATGAATGTACATGAGCAATAGGTAATCATAATATGCTAACATGAATCACAATGAGCATCATAGCTATGAACATTCTTAGTAGTAGCACAGAAATCTAAATCATATAGAAGGCACATATCATGATTAGCACTTGCATAACAATTTATAAAATATGAATCACCATATGCACATCTCCTAATCCCTCATCTAAGAACAAGGGTTGTTCTTAAGTCCTAATCCATACATTAAAACATCATTAGGGAGAAGTTAGGGTTTTGGATCCCCTCAAACATACCTTGCTTAGCTTAAATCCTAATCCTAGCTTCTTCCTTCTTCCTCTAGCTCCAAAGACCCTAATGGGGCTGCCATGGTGATTAAGAGAGAAAAATATGAGCTAATACCTTGCTAATAACCCAAAAGAAGAGAGAGATGGTAAGAGAGCTTGCTATGGTCCAATGGATAATTCATGGTAATTTACTGTAGCAGAAATGGGGAAAAAAGAGCTGGCTGAATGCTCTCGGAGAGAGGGAGAGATGGTGAGCAGTTTACTGTAGCGGAGGGGGGCTTAAGGGATGCTTTCGGCTGGGTAGCTAGGAAAACAGCCTTTGGCTTTTTGGTTATGACTTAGGGGATTGGGCTTCTGGGCCATGTGCAGGTGGGCTTGGGCCACTTGCGGGTGGCTTAAGTTATTTTCCCTTTATTTTTTTTTCTTTTCTCTTTTAGCCGGATGTTACAACATACCCCCCTTAAATAAAAATTCATCCTTGAATTTTAGTAAATCTTGACTTACTTACCGAAGAGTTTCGGAAACTTCCCTCGCATTTCCTCTTCAAGTTCCCATGTAGCTTCTTGTCCTCTATTATGCTTCCATGCTACTTTGACCATAGATATGGTCTTGTTCTTGAGATGTTTCACTTGATAATCCATGATCTTTATAGGTTGCTCCACATATGTCAAGTCTTCCTTGATATTCGGCTCCTCAATCTGGATCACATTTGCCTCATCATGAACATATTTTTGGAGCATTGACACGTGAAAGACATTGTGAAGCTTAGCATATGAAGGTGGTAAAGCTAACTTATAGGCTGGTTTACCAACTTTCTCTAGAATTTCAAAAGGTCCAATATACCTTGGGGTCAACTTTCCTTTCTTGCTAAATCTCATAACACCTTTGGTTGGTGAGACCTCGAGCATTACATGGTCACCAACTTCATAAAGTTGTTCTCTTCTTCTCATATCCGCATAACTCTTTTGTCTACTTTGTGCCTCCAACATTCTTTGCTTGATGAGCTCCACTTTATCAACATACATGTGGACCAAATCCGGTCCGAGGTATCTTTCCTCTCCGGTTTCACTCCAACATGCCGGAGAACGGCAAGGCCTTCCATACAAGGCTTCAAATGGAGCCATTTTGATACTAGAGTGATAACTATTGTTATAGGCAAATTCCACCAAAGGAAGGTGGTCATCCCAATTTCCATGCCAATCTAAGGCACAAGCTCTAAGCATATCCTCAAGTGTTTGTATTGTTCTTTCACTTTGACCATCAGTTTGAGGATGGAATGTCGTGCGAAAGTTCAGTCTTGTTCCAAAAGCATTTTGGAGACCTTTCCAAAATCTAGAAGTGAACCTCGGATCTCTATCCGAGACAATATATGCTGGAATTTCGTGCAAACGGATAATCTCATTCACATACAACTCTACCATGCTTTCCATGGTTTGACTCACTTTCATAGGAATAAAGTGAGCCGACTTCATCAAACGATCAACCACAACCCATATGGCATCATGACCCTTCCGGGTTCGTGGTAATCCAACCACAAAGTCCATAGATATACTTTGCCATTTCCATTCTGGAATGGGTAAAGGTTGTAGTTTGCCACAAGGCCTTCGGTGCTCTATCTTTACTTGTTGGCATACGATGCACTTTGCCATATACTTAGCTACTTTCTTCTTCATGTCTTCCCACCAAAAGTTCCTTTGCAAGTTCTTGAACATCTTGGTGCTTCCTGGATGAATTGAGAATTCAAATTTGTGATATTCATCCAAAATCTCTCTCCTTAGTGCCTTGACCTTTGGGACCCATAGACGGTTCTTGTACCTAATTGCCCCATCTTGACCATACTCAAAATGATTCCTTTCTCTTTTGCACACGTTGATCATTCTCACGTATTCCGGGTCCTTCCTTTGAGCTTCAATGATTCTTCTCACTAAGCTCGATTCAATCACGTGATGAGTCATACACATGATCCTTCGGCCATAAATACTTGGGGCCCATTGCACTATGCTTTCCACATGATTCCACTTGTAGACTCTCAAACATCCAAGTGATCCTTCCCACTTGCGACTTAGTGCATCGGCAACTACATTTGCCTTCCCAGGGTGGTACAATATTGCGAACTCATAGTCCTTAAGAAACTCGAGCCATCTTCTTTGTCTCATATTCAAGTCCTTTTGGGTAGGCTCTTGTGATCCGTGTACACTTCGAAATCTTCACCATACAAGTAGTGGCGCCATATCTTCAATGCAAATACCACCGCCGCCAACTCTAGATCATGAGTTGGATAGTTGACTTCATGTTTCTTCAATTGTCTTGAAGCGTATGCAACTACTTTGCCATGTTGCATAAGTACACATCCTAATCTGGTACCACAAGCATCACTATAGATGACATAGCCTCCACTTCCCGTGGGAATGACTAAAATGGGTGCCGTAGTAAGTCTTCTTTTTAACTCTTGAAAGCTTGCTTCACATGCTTGTGACCATATGAACTTCTCGCCCTTCCTTGTCAAATTTGTCATAGGAGCGGCAATCTTGGAAAAATCTTGGATAAACCTTCTATAATATCCAGCAAGTCCTAAGAAATTTCGAATCTCGGTCACATTCTTGGGTCTACTCCAATTCATTACTGCTTCAACCTTTGCCAGGTCCACGGCTACTCCATGCCTTGACACAATATGACCAAGAAACATAACCTCTTCAAGCCAAAACTCACATTTGGAGAACTTGGCGTAAAGCTTGTTCCTCCTCAAGGTTTCCAACACAATGCGAAGGTGTTCTCTATGCTCTTCCGGGCTTGATGAGTAGATGAGGATATCATCCACAAACACTATCACGAATTTGTCCAAGTATGGGCGGAAGACCCTATTCATCAAATCCATGAATGCGGCAAGCGCATTCGTTAGTCCAAATGGCATAACCAAAAATTCATAATGTTCATACCTCGAACAAAATGCCATTTTGGGAACATCTTGCTCGGCTATCCTTAGTTGATGGTAACCACTCCTTAGGTCGATCTTGGAGAAAACCGACACCGATGATAATTGGTCAAAAAGATCATCGATTCTGGGCAAGGGATACTTGTTCTTCACTGTCACTTTGTTGAGCATTCAGTAGTCGATGCACAACCTTAATGAGCCATCCTTCTTCTTGACAAATAGTACCGGTGCGCCCCATGGTGAGATGCTTGGCCTGATGAACCCCTTATCCAAGAGTTCTTGTAGTTGCATCTTCAGTTCATGCATCTCTGCCGGAGCCATTCGGTAGGACGGCTTTGAGATGGGAGTGGTCCCCGGAAGTAGTTCAATATTGAACTCAACTTCCCTTCTTGGAGGTAATCCCGCAATGTCTTCCGGAAAGACATCAGGATATTCTCTTTTCACGTCCAAGGACTCCAGTGCCTTGGGTTGTGAATCCGTCTTGATGACGCTTGCCAAAAATCCTCTTGCTCCCTTCTTGATCATCTTGCTTGCCTTAATGGCTGAGATGAGTATCTTGGCTTCCTTGGAGGGAATTCCCCTAATTATTGTAGGCTTTTCATGATGGCCACCTATACATACTTTCTTTGCCTTACAATACATGTGAGCATCATTGTAAGATAACCAATCCATTCCTAAGATTACATCATACTCTACCATGGGAAACAATATGAGGTCACTTGGGAAATTTTTGCCATCTATCTCTATGGGCACATTGGGGATATATCATCTAGTGCCTACCATTCCGGTAGGGGTTACAATGTCTAGTTGACAAGGGGCGACTAGAGGCTTAACTTTTAGCATGCTTGCAAATGCATGAGAGATAAAAGAATGGGTTGCACCGGAATCAAATAGAACATTGGCATAGTGATCGGCAATTAGAATATTACCTTGGATCACATCATTTTCTGGAGTGGCCTCATCCACTTCCATGGCGAAGACTCTTGCTGGAGCTCTTGGTGGGTTTGCCACCATCTTTCCTTTGTCCTTGTTGCCCCCTTATTTTGTGGGGCAGTCCTTTATGTAGTGACCCTCCTTGCCACATTGTAGACACGTCCCGGCCTTTATGCGACATTCTCCATAATGGTTCCTTCCACAATGTGGACATAAAGGCTTGATTGGTTCTATCTTCTTTGGTGAGTAATAAGGCGCCTTCCTTGTACTATTTCCTTGGGCCTTCCCTTCATATTTCTTGATAGTCTTCCCTTTGGTATTCTTTCTTTCTTGATATTTCCTTTCATGTTCAGCGGCGAGGTCCACCGCGTCTTTCATAGTGGTGCAGCGACCACTCATAACCCATGGTTGCAGTCCAGGATTCAGCCCATTGATGAATCTCTTTGTCCTTTGAAACTCATTCTCATTGAGCTCCCCATACTTCTCCAGCCTAAGAGAAGTGTTCACATACACACTCACAGTCATACTACCTTGGACAAGGTTGAGAAACTCATCCCTCTTCTTTTCCTTAACATGATTGGGAAAGAAGCGTGCCTCAAACGCCTCCACGAAACTTCGCCAACCAACTTCTTCTTCATTCTGGAAGGTAGTTTTCAAGAGTGCCTTCCACCATGCCTTAGCTTGTCCGCAAAGGCGATGCGTAGCATACATTACCTTGCGATCTTCAGGACATTCCATGACTTTAAGAGTGTCCCCTATCTCCTCAACCCATGATTCGGCTAAATCAAACTTTCCTTCTCCATCAAACTTGGGAGGTTGGAGCCTTAGGAACCTCTCAATGGAATAGTTCGGTTCATTAGTCCTTTGGGCATTTTGTGCCGCCCGGATTAATCCATCAAGGAAGGTATTCCTTTCATGTTCCTCGTCAACGATAGCACGTCTTGGAGGCATCTACATTCATAATCAAATAAACACAACATCATCATTAGCTTGAGTTAAACATGGAAGAACATGTACCTTTAGGTTCGATGGCACCTCATGATGATTGCACATGGACTTCTTACTTAGACATTACACTTAGACATTTTAGCCAACCTATGGCTTACACATCCTAAAACCTATACATACAAGCCAAACTATGGCTTTGATACCAACTGTAACGCTCCCAAAATTCGGCCCCAATTCTTCAATTTTGCCGAACCTTGGACGGCGTTACTTCGACCTTGAGTTTGACCTAATTTCATAAAACTTTGTAGCGGAAACATAATATATTAACTTAAAACATTAATCATCAATAACAGCGGAAGACTTCATGGATAATTAAAATAAAAACCCAAGATAACATAAACTGGCCCATGGGCCTAGTAGGCTCTAACGTATACCCAACAATGAGTTCTTACAACATAATGAGTTCAAGTAAATTACATGACTCCATAAGGCCCATAAGGCATACATAACAGACTCTTACAAGAGTTCAACACATGACATAACATAAGAAAGATAACTAGGGCCATAACCCGACTCGCCCATATGCAATGTCTTCGTCAAGAGGCCCTCACCGCCGAACCTAAACCTCATCCATACCTGCACGGATCCATGGGGTGCAGGGGATTTCTCCCGTTAGAGTATGTTGAGGCCCATGCATGCTATGACCTTATAACATAATCTCTATATGTCATGGCATATGCATATCATCATCATGGAACATAAATCATATGCATGCTATGAGCTACTTATGCATACTACATGACATGTGATTATATCATCATGGCAATATAAGATAACAAGTAACATCATAATCTTTAAGTCTTGCATATCATAACTTATCATCATGCTAATGCATACCATAATCTTGTCTTACTTTACTTTAGCATCTTTCATCATGTCATGATATGATGTGACAAGTGGACATTTACATGGCATCCTCATAGGTGCATACTTCATCATACTTCTTTAACATCTTTACTTTATGTCCCAACTCATTCATCATTCAACTTTTCATCTTTCATCTTTACTTAGATACTTTCTTATCTTGTTTGATTGGGAAGACCATGTTGAAGCTCAAGGGAAAAATGGCTAGCTAGGCCAACATGTTGGGTTCGCGGGAGGCCAATAGAGACGCCACGCTTGGGGAGGAACTCGCCTCCTGGTTCCGCGTAGGCCCAATAGAGACGCCACGCTTGGGGTGGAACTCGCCTCAACTTATGGAAACGCCACGCTTGGGGTGGAACTCGTTTCCCTGAGAAATGCCACGCTTGGGGTGGAACTCATTTCCCTTTTCCTTGATTGCAATAAGTCACCTTCACGCCAATCCGTCTTTTACTTGCTTTCATCAATACATATAACCAGTCACACATGTTGCTTATTTTAACCCTATTTAAGGTCATACATACTTCAAATCATACTAGGTGTGGTCATTCAATCATAGCATATCAGCCTCCAGAACGGGCGATCGTTTTGGGTAACGGTCGAACATTGGTAGAGTATCGATCAACCGGTCGGATTATCGGTCGACCGTTATGGTCCATTCGGACGACCGAAATTAGACTTCGGTTCGTCCGCTAATCACAGAATGTGACACACTTCTATATCGGACGTCCGTTATTAAATCGGTCGACCTCTCATGGGTCCTTCAGATGACCGAAAAGGGATTTCAGTTCGACCGCTAATCACAGAATGTTCCGACTATTTTATCATCACATATCGGACGACCGCTTGTAAATCGGTCGACCAGTACTTGACTTTTCGGACGACCGAAACAAGGTGCTCGGATGTCCGCTAATCAAAGAATGTCCCGACCCTTCCAAAACGGGCGATCGTTATAGAACCGGTCGACCGTTGGAAAGAATTTTACACTACAATAGTCTCCAGAATGGTCGACCGATACATTATCGGTCGCCTATTCTGGACCGACAGATACACGATTTTTACATCACTCCATTCCAAATCTTTCATACATTGACACATTGAATACGTATATGATTCCAAACATCATATAGGGCATTTCTTAACATTCTTGGCATTCTAATAATGAATACAATGATGTTTTCACATATGGCATTTAATCATATTAATTACACATATGAATGTACATGATCAATAGGTAATCATAATATGCTAACATGAATCACAATGAGCATCATAGCTATGAACATTCTTAGTAGTAGCACAGAAATCTAAATCATATAGAAGGCACATATCATGATTAGCACTTGCATAACAATTTATAAAATATGAATCACCATATGCACATCTCCTAATCCCTCATCTAAGAACAAGGGTTGTTCTTAAGCCCTAATCCATACATTAAAACATCATTAGGGAGAAGTTAGGATTTTGGATCCCCTCAAACATACCTTGCTTAGCTTAAATCCTAATCCTAGCTTCTTCCTTCTTCCTCTAGCTCCAAAGACCCTAATGGGGCTGCCATGGTGATTAAGAGAGAAAAATATGAGTAATACCTTGCTAATAACCCAAAAGAAGAGAGAGATGGTAAGAGAGCTTGCTATGGTCCAATGGATAATTCATGGTAATTTACTGTAGCAGAAATGGGGAAAAAAGAGCTGGCCGAATGCTCTTGGAGAGAGGGAGAGATGGTGAGCAGTTTATTGTAGCGGAGGGGGGTTTAAGGGATGCTTTCCGCTGGGTAGCTAGGAAAACAGCCTTTAGCTTTTAGGTTATGACTTAGGGGATTGGGCTTCTGGGCCATGTGCGGGTGGGCTTGGGCCACTTGCGGGTGGCTTAAGTTATTTTCCCTTTTTTTATTTCTTTTCTCTTTTAGCCGGATGTTACATTATATGTAGTCGAATTCAAATTCTTTTTAAATGAAAAAAACACAATTTGACCAGAAATGGAATTGCATTCCCAGTGCACAAAGGCATGATTGATGATTCTGTTGTTTCTAGATAAAACTGAATTAGCAAAGCATGGTGTTTGGATTGTTCGTGTAATATACAACGTTAAATTTATTGTTATATATATATATATATATCATATATGAAAGAAGTCATGTATGTTGCATTTAAAGTTTTAAAAAATAAAAAATCTAACAAAATGTGATTTCCCTTTGGATTCATATAAATAAAGGCTGAAATGATAGAGACGTGATTTGAAACAAGATATCTTTCTTTTAAAATTATTCTAACTGTTTTGAACAAATGAAGTGAAATGTTAAAGAATTTCTTAATCAGAATAAAACAACTTATTCTAAAGGATATCATATTCTAATTATATTCCTATTCTGCATCCTATTTGGTTGAAAGAAAAATGTTTAATATTTTTATAATAAAAATATTTTACTATAAATATTTTACATTTATTATTATAATAATAATACAAATTAGAATATAATATTTTTTAGTCAAATAATGAAAAATAAGAAACGGTGGAAAAAATGAAAAAGAAAGAGAATATCCGTATTCTATCGTTTCAAAAGAATAAAAATATTCGTTATTTGTGAAGAAAAAGGGTGGTTTCACGTTCTCCTAGGCGGTTTCGTCGAAATTGAAGTTTGATCGGTTTAACCTTAATTCACGTCGTGTTTGGTCGTATTCTTGAGAATATCGAGATATTCTATCCTTTATTCTTGAACCAAACGACCCCTTTGAGCTGATTCATTATGCGACTTCGATGATATTTTTAACATCTTACTGCGAAATTTATGTACTTGTCATTTCTGCATGACAAAAAGGAGGTGGTCGCCAGAATTTAATTTCTGCCTCCAATTAGACTTTGCTAACCTTGGATATATGTCATGGAAAATTTCAGTGTAATGGACCACATTTTAAAAAAATAAAAAAAGAAAAGAAAAGAAAATCATCCCTTCAGTAGCTCACTAGATTTGTAACCTTCCACCATTAATTTCCTAATCTTCAAGATTTGAAAATCCCCTAGTTATGACCATAACAGTTATTTTCATTGCCTTGCCTTCCATTTCTACTTCATGTCCATGCTTGATGATCTGACATGACCAAAGGCAAGTCTTCGGCTGACATTGAGGAAGCTAGAGACGCAGGGAGGAGAAGGGGACGTGGCTAGCACTCCACCCACTCGATTCCACAAAACATCAAAAGAGGTGTGCATTCGGGATCTATCTCATAGTACAAATTCTGGACGAATTATGCCTATTTTCAGGCTTGTTTAGATGTCGAATTCATGTTAGGAAGAATAGAAAACATGTCGTAATAAGATTTCCTATTTGCCCTACAATGATTTTTCCATGCCTTAATCGAACCTTTTGATGGCTATCGAATTTTTTTTTATGTAGACATGACTTATGACCTAATCATGCATTCAATCAGGGAAATAATAGGTTGTTTATGCTTTATAAATCTGATTATCTCATCCATTATAATGAAACATGTCTCGATGGAAGATTGCCTTCTCTGCATGTGTAAAAATCTTAGAATTAATATGTTGTATTATTGAAATAATCTGACTAAACTGCAATATGATTTCGTAACATGTAATGTTACATAACTTGGCTCAGTTTCAATATGATCTGGCCTGGGTTATGCCCAATCCGGATCGGGATCTGTCAAACTCGTTCCGGATCTGCCATTGTTGAGAGCTCGGAAGCTCCACAATTGGCATGACCCGACCGGGTTGATGATGGTCCGGCCCGAATTCATCCCGAGGAAGACGATTGGGTGAGATGATCACCCCGATCCAATTTCTTCCCAACCCGGCCCGAGTATGAACAAAACCCAGCATGGGTTTACACTCCTTTTTCCGAGATGCTGCCCTACAAACTCGGCTCAGGTTATGCCACACTCAGTTCTGACAGTCAAAATGTTGATTGTTATGATTCACAACCCCTATTCATGTAATTAAACTTGAGATAATTATAATGATGATTTTGGTCTCTGATTTTATTCCCCTTGATCACATCTATATTTCGAATACAACCCCATGCTATTATGATGATAATGTTAGATTAAAATGAATGTTTGATTCCCTTTTTGGACGACCGATGAACTTTCAAATGGATAATCACTCAACCTTTCAAGCGTCTGGTTCATGGACGAAGGGCATACGACTTTAATAAAACCTCATAATTTTTTATAAGTCCTATCTACCTAATTAAAAGCTTAGTTATATGAATATGAAAAGACAATCTCGAGTTGCCCTACTGCCTACTGGCCCACCATGGTCTAGAAAATTACACTTGTGTGTTTTGCAACAGTATTCCCTAAAAGTAGAGAGCTCTTCTAACATATGGACAAGATAAAAGAATATGAATGGAAAAAATGAATGGGAGGACTTGTTCTTATGAAAATGAACTATAAATATGAATATGGAAAAGAAACAAAATAAAAATGGCATGAACTATGATCATGATCTTATTGATTCTCTCACATATTTGATTTAAATGTTTGTCTCATGCTTATTCTAATGGAAGTTACCCTATGACATATACGAATTCACACTTAACTTTATGCTAACGATTGAGCTTGCTCCCCTATGTGATCCCCACAGGTACATGAGATGATTTCATGCTTGGTTGATGTGTGTGCGGCGACTACAACTTGATGGCATGTGCACATGATTATCCTAGAGTCTTGATGAAGTTTTCTTCTTTCATTATATCGAGTTGTATTTTATTTGGATGAAACATATAGAGTTGTACTTATGGTATAGATTTTTGTATGTCAGGATTGATGTACTTTTGTTTATCTAGCTTCTGCATTTTTATTCACTTGTAGTAGTATTTTATTTTTAAAGTTTTCCGCTTATGTATCATGAATCTTGACCATCTGGATCAACAAAAGGGACCTAAGGAACCTTAATATGGCCATTGGATAGGAAACTAAATTTGAATTAAATGTAATAGCATTATATTATACTTTTAGAAAATATATATATTCCTATTTTACTTTGTATTTGATTTGAAGAGAATAAAATTTGAAACTAAAATATTTTGTAGCTATAATATTTTATTATAAAATGGTTGATATTTGTTATTATAGTATTCATAAAGTTGATAATATAATAATTTATAGTTAAATAATAAAAAATAAAATATGTTTGAAAAAAATGTAAAAGATGGGAATATTAATATTACTATTCTTTGGAAGAATATTTTTTCTTGTTTTGGAGGTAACAAAAGTTGTCTCATAATTTTCTAAGCATTTTTTTAAAAAAAAAAGAGATGAAGTTTGATTAAGATAAATCTATTTTTAGATTTTCTCGGTTATACTTTGGGAATGTTCTTTTATTCTGATCTTCTTCTTCTTCTTCTTCTTCTTAGTAGTAGTAGTACCAATTTTCACATTCATTCTCTTTTTTTCAGAAAAAAACTAAAACTAAATTTATAATTAATAGTTAGGCTCCTTTAAATTTGATTTTTTACGTTCTGTGAATGAATTGTTTGACTATTTTAATTAATTTTTTATTTGAAACCATTGACATAAATTGGTAGCTTAAGATTTAAAACCAGAGTTTAGTTACATTTACTTCCTTATAGAAAAAATCCGTAATTTGCAAGACCCGAAATGTAACAAAAAAAGGAAAGAAGATTAAAATCCAATAGGAAAAGATAAAATAGGAAACAAATATTTATTTGGAGATAGAATTATTTTTTTTAATCCCAATTGGTATCAATCTCCTCTCTCCCCTATAAATATGGAGTCACAAACCCGACCATTCCTAACCCCCTGCATCTTGCCCGAGCTTTCTCCTATGTTTTCGTGCATCCTTCTCGATCTCTCACGCACTTAATGACTGCCAGCCAACAGGAAGCCAACTGGAGGACGTGGACGGTAGTGATCGATCGCCCCGGACTAAGAGGAATGGCTAGAGGTAGAAGATGACTAACGTAGTGGTCTCTCGAATAGATTCATCACAAAAATCTTGATTTTAGGTTTGAACCATATTGTTAGTAATTTTGGATAACCCCTATCATAAATAAACATTATATGATAATGCTTGCCACTGACAATCGCCAAACATGACCGAAAAAGCAGCGTTGTTCATGCAGTTTTTCTTGCATGCCGAAACTCGGCTAGGATTCACTATAACCCCGCCCGAGTACGACCTTGCATGGATCGAGTTCCATGAACTCAGACCTGATCCAACACTATCGAACTCTCCGAGCTCGAGTTAAGGATGACCTGGATCTGGTTCAACACCGATGAACGCGATCAAACGTGACATCGCTCGACAGAGCAATGCCCCAAACCCGACCTGGGTATAACCCAAACCTGGACCACGGGTTCCCATGTAAATTACCTAGTTAATGTTGTATGAACTCGCCCTAGGTCTCCTTAATATTTTATAATGCCCCCAAAATCGCCCCTCCTACCATGTAGACAGTCAGGTTGACCCTGGAAGCGCTACACTGCCTACTACACTATTGACCATGACCATTCAACAAAATTCATACGTGGCATCAATATTATGATGAAATATAATCAAGGGCTTTAATGCGGAAGCTTTAAACATTGGAATAGCAAAGGACATAATTCTTAATTCAGTCCATGACAGGATATGAAAAGATCACAGTCTTTAACATGCTCAATAATTGAGAGGAAGTTCAACTGGCGGAAGCAAGTCAATAGGCGGAATAACATAATTTTCATGATTAATAAAGATAATCATAACACTAAAATGCGATTGAGGAAACTTTATAATGAAAGCAGTCATGTGTAGCATCCTCCAAGCTCTGAGCATTTCCACACCTCATCAAGCTGCATTCTCATCTGCAAAATCCCAATGCAGGGGAATCGAATACCCATGAGCAAAGATGTCCAGTACAATAGATACATAGACGATAAGGTAAGAATCAATGATGATTATAGAGACAATACATTGGTGATGAACAATTATATACCTTGGCTTATATACATTGGCTATAATAAGTCAAACATCATACTTTAATATTATCAATATATGTACTTTACTATAACTATACTTTGTCTTTACAATACTCTGCATTATCTTTACCATACCATGTTCCATACTTTACTACACTATATTCTATGGCATACTATACAATACTTTATATTTGCTTTACTGTGAGTTGCACTACGTCTTTTACATTACTATGATATCCTTAGAGTTAGTTGTCCTATGTGAGCTCGACTTTATTAGATTGTGATGCCAGAGGTGCCTCTCTGAATCTGTAAAGCTAGTAAGCCCATAAAGGGGATGAGTGTGACAATGCATTCGGAATGCAGGTGAGAGAAGACCTGCAACCCAAGAATAGTGGTCATTTAAGAACCTGTAGCTTCACTGTCTCCTCAGTTAACTACATGTCTCTCTGGCTCAGTACTATGTTATTTGGGGAAAGAGTGTGACCATTGCATCACCCTTCTTAGAGATACAGGTGGGAGAGGACCTGAAATCTCAGGAACAATGGTCATTTAAGATTAGTAGGTTCGCTGTCTTCTCAACTAGCTACCTGTCCCTCTCTATACATTACCATGATCTTTATTCCATACATTGGGGCGGCACATGGCAATCACATATTACATCTTTACTTTGCTTGTCTTTAATTATCTTTAATGGAGTTCAGAATCAGAATAGGAAGATTTTCCCTTTTCTCAAAAGGGTTGACTCTTCCTTAAGGCAAGGTAAAATTCATTGTAGTCTTTAGGGTCTTGGATAAGACTTCAAGTGGTTCTGATGAAAAATTGGACCCAACTTCCGAAGGATTGGACTCAATGGAAAAAGGCTGCCATTCTGTTCGACAGAACTCGGGCCGGGCTGAAGACACTACAAGAAAATGGATCTTTAACGACCAACTATTAATGTCGAAACAAAAAAATGGTCATTAAAAATAGTCAATAGTGGCAAAAAAAAATATGGACATTATTAAACACATTATTAGCGAAAGAGAAAATGCTCATCTCAAAAAAGTAAATTTCGATCGTTAAAAGTGATTATTAATGACTATTAAATTTTGCCGTCATTAATTATTTATAAATTAAGATCAAGTAGACATGCAATTAATATTTTATTTGGTGGGAACTGAACATTTCCCTTCAGTAATTTCTCAGGCAACATCAATTTTAAAAAATAAATTAGTTTATGCATTTAGTTAACTTAATTACATGTGATAAAATCCAATAGAAAGGTAAAAAATCATTACAAAATCTAATAGAATTTCTCCCAATTATTTTTATAAAATTTGAACATAAAAACACAAATTATTAGTGTTTTATAAATTTAAATTCCATAAAATGAGGGGGAAAAAATAAAAAAAAATGTATATAAAATAGTTTAACATTCATAAATAAATAAATAGAAAAATGAATTATTAAAAAATTACAATAGAAAGTTAAATCGTAATATAAAAAAATAAAGACAAAATTTAGTTATTAAATAAGTAGAACAAAATAAACATATGTACAAGTGAATAGTCCCACATTGAAGACACTAAAAAAGTGAAAGCAACACATCCTCTATAAAATGGGCCTCAGAAGTAGGCAATGGACCAACACAAATATTGATTTAAAATAAATTTTTTAACTTAATCAGTCCACTCAGACCGATTTTGGTCGGTTCTATCCGATTTTGTCTAGTTCTATCAGGTTTTTTATCTATTTGAAATGGTTCAAAATGGTCAAATCTTCACTCTGATTTTAGGGGTGATTCAGGACCATTTTAGTGACCAGTTGATGGTCCGATCCGTCGAACTGACTGGTCCGGTCTGGTTGAACCAACCGGTCCGATCTAGTCGTGAAAATAATCCAATAGAACTCGGGCTGAGTCGAAGTCGGAAAAATAATCCAATAGAACTCGGGCTGGGTCGAGGAGGACTCGGACCGGGTCCTATTTGGAAATCGATGTATGCGGTCTGAGCCGAGTTGAGGAGAACTCAGCCGGGTCCTATTCAGGGCATTGATGCACACTACCCGGTCCGGAATGAGGACTGTGCACCAGTCGTCACCTCGGTCGAGTTCACGCTCGGTCCAATCATCGACTCGGCACGACCCGGGCCGAGTTGAACACCAACTCGGTCGGTTCGTCGTACAATGATCGTGTGACGTCGTCAGCAAATAAACCTGGGTCAGGTTTAATCGAACTCAGACCGCGTCCTAGTATGACCCGGGCCGGGTCGGCAACAACTCGGGCCGGGTTTCTATCACGTAAAACTGTGCCGGTCGTCTTCTCCGATTTCGACAACCCTCCGGTCGTCAAATCGGGAAGATTACAATATGAAAACCAATTCTATAACATTCAGGATCTTCATAGTACCCTAATATGCATCAATAGATCCATAATTCTTCGTCTAGAGGGGTTTAAATCTAAGATACCTTTTCGTTCAAAGTTCACCGGCGATTTGTGTGTCGTTCGTTCGATCACCGGCCGTCCTTGACCGATGGGAAGGAGCGCCTGAACCTTGCGAGTGTTGAGGGAAGGTCGCCATGAGTCGACGGCCGTGAGATCGTCTGCCGTTCGTCGTCGAAGTCACGCCCTATTTCGACATCCACCGGAGTCGCAGAAGACGAAGAAGAGAAAGAAGAGATGGACCGGCGGCCGGCTGGAGTATCCAAGGGGCGCGAGGGTCGCCCTCGCGCCCCTTTTTATATTCTGGCCGGCCGATCATGGGGCGCGATCAGGGGAGGATTCACCTCCCCTGTCAGTCGTTTTTCCTTGTGCGACGTTTTTTTTTTAATTCTTTCCTTAATAGAAAAAATTAGATGCGTTACATATTTGGTCCGAGTTTCGATCCCATGATGTTAATTTTTATATTTAGTTGACCCATATTCACTTGCTTAATCCTAATCCATGTTTAATGATGATTATGTTGTTTAATATTTTCATTTTTCTCTCCATGATCATATCTTCTAGTCATGATTTAAGCCCCATATGATTATAATGTGATCACTTGCTGATCACTATATGATTTTAACCCATTTTAGATGCAATTCATATATATCGAGTCCCACTTTTGCCTATTTTTGGGCCAATTATACTTTGAATGCAAACATTGTGATAACTAGTTGATATTCCTCATTTCATACTTAATTCCATGTGCATAGAGGTTCTGAAATGCCAAAATCCATTAATATTTAAATTCTATGCCAAGTTATCATTTTGAGGACAAGTTATCATTCCTAAGTGTCAAGTTATCATTATTTTGAATGAACTTATTTTCAATGGTTTTCTTGCCCTAAATCCATCATTATCATGTATAAATCATATTTGGATAGTCACATCTCAACTTGTGCAAAGTTTTAAGTCCATTTGAACAAGTTATCATTTTTCAAGTGCCAAGTTATCGTTAAAGGGCAATTCTATCATTTCGACATGCAAAACCATTAATTCTGCACAAGGACCTTAAGCAATCATCTTATTATTGTTCTAACTCATTGCTGGTCAAATTTCATCACATTTGGATAATCAAAACTCAAGTTATGACAAGTTATCGTTTTTAAGTCATATAAGTTATCGTTTTTGGGGCACTCAAGTTATCACTTTTAGGAATCTCATTCATATTTGATTTTTGACCTCACTCACTTGTCACTCTAATCAAATTGATGCCTGAAATGCTTTGAACCACCCATATTAGGACATTTCCCAAGATTTCCATAAAGTTATCATTCCGGGCCCTTGAATTCATTCATATCGATATCGGTTTTCATTCTTGCAACACACCAATTCCCTTTTTGCTATAGATCTGATTTTAACTACTGTCCTAATCCTTAGTTGTTTAAATATTATTAGAAGACTTTCATGCTTGATGTTTTGGCCCTTGTAGCAAGTGGAAAAGGTGGCCAAAAGGAAGAAAAAAGGAGGGGGGACCACTAGCTTTTTGGCTGTCCAAAAAGCTGTCACTGCTGGAATTTCAGGGCCAGGGGACACATGGCTGCAATCAAAGCACAAAGAATGTTCTGATGCTGATCCAAAGGTGGGGAGAAGTGATATATAAGCTGGATTTTTCTGGAGGAGAAGGGGGGCTGGTCATTCAAGGGTTGGAGCAAAAGAAGGAGGCTGTTGCTGCTGGATTTTGAGAGCTACTGCTGAGAGCTTGAAGCAGCCATGAATTGTATCTGTTTCTTGTCCCATTTCATAACAAATCTTGTAAATATGAGGAGCTAAACTCCATTTCTTCTAGGATAGGGTAGTAGTTTAGATTAGTTTTGGATGGATATGGACTGTTTTATAATTCCTGCACTGAATCATTTCTGGTTTTCAGATTTTAGAAACTTCTTTACTGATTTATGCTATGCTACTATTAGATCTAATTGTAACCAATGAATGAGAAGTATTACTTGATCTAATCATTCTACAGAAGTGAATTAAGAGTTAATGTCAGTTTTCTGATTTCATTCAATTGCAATTCTGATTTCTGATTTGGTTTTCTGATTTCTGAATTTGATTCCTATAAATATCAGAATCTGTTCTTCATTTCTAACCTGATTAATTGAGTCTTTGGAATGTTGGTATTGTCCCTATCTTATTCAGAAATGAATCAAGATTGTTTGGGCAATCATTTGACTCAAATCAGATTTTCCATTAATTCCTGAACTGAAATCAGAAATCTGATTTTTCTGGTTTTACATTTCTGAAATCTGATTTGTTATAAATCTGATCTTGCCATTTGAAGACCCCATTTGTTTTTATAACTGAGAAGTTATCATTTGGTCTAACCCTTGTTCAGAAATGAATCAAGAATCAATGGCAAGTTCTAGATACAAACCCAATTAGAATTCTGATTTCTATTTTCTGAAATCTGATTTCTTGAAATCTGAATTCTGATTTTCTTGGGCTGTTTGAATCTGATTGTCATTGGGGATTGAACTAATTGAACAACTGAGAGGTTGACATCTATCCCAATCTTGTTCAGAAATGAATTGAGAAGCTTTGACATTCCTATGATTCAAAACTGATTTGGTTTTTCCTGATTTGAATGAATTGAATGAGTTGCTGATTTTTTGGTTTCCTGAATTCCAAAATCTGATTTCTTGGGCTTTTGAATCTGATTGTCATCAAGGATTAGATAATTGAATAGTTGAGAGGCTAATATATGCCATGATCTTATTCAGAAATGAATCAAGATCATTGACAATTCAGAATTCAAATCTGATTTTTTTTCCAAAATCTGATTTCTTAGTTTGATTCTAAATTCTATTTTCTGATTGTTTGGAATCTGATTTGCCAATTGTTAATCCCTATTTTATTCAAATCACTGAGAGGTGTACTCTAGGAATCCCTTGCAGTCCAGAGATGGGTCAAGGGGCATTTGACAAACTTGAATTCCATCAATCAACATTGCTGATTTTTTCAGAAATGCTGATTTCTGTTTTCTCATTTTTCTAACTTCTGATTTCCATTGTCAACCCTCATATTAATCCACTACTGAGAGGTAGTCTTAAGGGCTTCTTTGAGATCCAGAGATGGGCCGAGGAGCAATGGGAATTGTGAACTCATGTGGCCATATGTTTTGTATTCCCAATTGAGTGTGTTTGTGTGGATTCCAATTTATTTTGCAACCGAGAGGTTGATTTTGAATCTCCCTTGAATTCAGAGATGAATCATGGAACACAAGCACCATTATTGAGTATATTTTATCCTGGTTTGGTTGATTGGAATGATTCCATCTTTTTATGATTGTAAATGCAAGTTATCATTCCAAACTTCCTTGGATTGCAAAAAAATCAGCATTGAATCTTCCTTTTGAGCCCAATGATAACTTGATTTTCAGTGAGGACCATCTTTTGATTCAACCTAGCTAACAATTATATAATCATATATTGCTTAGTTAGAGGCCAATTGAGCTGTGGGAACAGCCATTTTCAAGTTGAATCAAAAGTTGGATATTTAATGATAACTTGTTCCATTCCATCCTTAATTAATTTAGATGAACCCCAAATCCTAGAAGAACCTTCCTAATAGATAGTTAAACCTTTTTAGACTTCATTCTAGCATTTATAATTCAGTTTTGATAAATTTCCAAAACCCAAAAATCTGTTATCATTTCACTTTCTATAAAAAAAATCTGTTTTCACTATTCATTAAAAATCTGTTTTTAGGCACTTAAGTAGAACTAATCTAAATTGTTTTAGGGTGTCTTAGACTTCAAATTCTTGTGGATACGACAACCTGAGTCTACTACAACTTACCTGTGCACTTGCAGCTAGTGAGTTGGGAGACCAAAAAAATGAAAAATTGACATTTTCTTTAATTTCAGCAAGTTATCACTAGAAAACCCAAATATCACTATCAAGTTTTTGGCGCCGTTGCCGGGGATTTGAGGTCAATTAGGCTAACTTAGATAGTTTAGATTAGTTTTAGATTAGTTTTTAGTTTATTTGTTAGGCTAATTTTCAGTTTTTGCAAGTTATCATTTCTTACTTTTCATTTTTGTCTAGTTTTCATTTCTTTCTTGAATTTGATACTTTTGAATCTCTTTATGCAGGACTTGGACTATCAAGAGGAACATTAACAATCAGATCCTGAACCTGAAAGAAGATTTTTAAGAAGAAGGAGATTGCAAAGGCTTGAGGCAAGGAGAAGGATATTTGAAGAAGAAGAGGAAGAAGCATACAACCTTGAATTTGAAAGAGTTATGAATCAAAATATGGCAGCTCCTAGAACTCTTAGGGACTGTTATTCACCAAGCAATGCAAGGAATCAACAAGGGGGAGGAGCCTTAGCACCTGTGGCAAATTTTGAAGTTAATCCAGCCTTGATTTCTATGATTAGGCAAAGTCAGTTTTCTGGACTTGGGACTGAAGATCCAGCATGTCATTTGGACAATTTCAAGGAGATATGCAGCACTGTGAACTTCAATAATATCCCCATGAATGCAGTGTATATGAGATTATTTCCCTTCTCACTCAAGGACAAGGCCAAGATATGGTTTAAAGGATTGAATCCTGAAGAGGTAGCCACTTGGGAATCAATTGTTCAATTGTTCCTTTCAGAATTCTTTCCTCCTTCAAAAACTGATAACTTCAGGGATCAAATAGTGAGGTTCTATCAGTTGGACCAAGAAAATATTTGTGAGGCATGGCAAAGGCTTCAAGGATTATTAAGGGCATGTCCCCATCATGGTTTTGAGAAGTGGCAGCTAGTCAACTATTTTCATAAGGGGTTGAACTACCCTAGCAAGGTGGCATTGGATACTGCTGCAGGAGGCATCTTTGCATCTAAAAACATTGATGAAGCTTATCAACTCATTGAAAACATAGCCAAGAATCACCACTTCCTTACCCATGATAGAACCAGGAGGCCACCCATGGACAATTCAGTGAATCAATTGTCCACTCAACTTGAAGAGGTGCTGTACAAGACTTTGGAGAGGTTGAACTTGACTCCCAATGGCAATAGGACTTCCAATTCTGAAATAAGGTGTTGTGTATGTGGGAATCAAGGCCATGTGTCAGAGAATTGCAACTTAATTATGCAGCAAGTGGACCAAAATGTAGATCAAATCAATGCTGTGGGCAATTATGGAATCAAACCTCCTGCTGAATTTTATACTCCAGAAAACAGGAATCATCCATACTTTTCTTACAAGGGCAACAACTATCAAGGAGCTCCTATGCAAAATTCAAATTGGCAGCCCAAAATCCTGCCAAGGAATCAGCCACCACCTTATGGAAATCAAGGCCAAAGTGCACCAATTCAAAGAAATCTGTATGAGCCACCACCTCAAGTCCAAGCATCACAATTCCAAAATGAAATGAAGGAGATGCTTCAACAAATTCTGAAGAAGCAGGACAGCCAAGGAGAGGAGATTTTGAAGATCAATTCTAGATTGGATGCTATGAATGCAAATCAGAAATTGTTGGAAAGCCAAATTGCTCAACAAGCTAGTACATCCACTAGATCTCCCTTATTCTTTCCTGGACAGCCAGAAGTGAACCCAAAGGAACAAGTCCATGCTATCCAGCTCAGGAGTGGAAGAATGGTTGAGGAGCCAATGAAGGAAGTTGAGGATGATCAAGTCAATTCAGATTTAAAAGTTGCTAAAGAGCCAAGTGAAGAACCTGAGGTGGAAATCAGGAATTCAGGCCCCAAGATTGAAGCAAAAGCTAGAGTCTTTGACAAAGTACCTTTCCCTCAAAGGCTAATTAAGGCAAGGCAGGACCAGCAATATGGAAAGTTTTTGGAAATCCTGAAGAAGTTAAATATCAATGTGCCATTTGTGGAGGCAATTCAGGAGATGCCCTCCTATGCAAAGTTTTTGAAGGAAATCCTAACCAAGAAAAGGAGGATTATGGAGCATGACACTATTACCTTGACTGGGGAAGCCTCTGCAATCATCCAAAATAAATTGCCACCCAAGTTGAAAGATCCAGGAAGCTTCTCCATACCTTGTGAAATTGGAAATAGGAAGATTCAAAGGGCAATATGTGATTTGGGTGCATCAGTGAGTGTCATACCTCTTTCACTTTGTAGGGAGCTTGAAGTTGGAGATTTGAAGCCTACAAATTTGTCTCTACAGCTGGCAGACAAATCCATCAAGTACCCACATGGAATCATTGAGGACATACCCCTCAAAGTTGGCAAATTCTACATACCAGTAGATTTTGAATACCCCCATTCTTCTTGGGAGACCCTTCTTAGCCACTGCTGGGGCTGTCATTGATGTCAAGGAGGGCAGATTGACCTTCCAAATTGGGGAGGAGAAGATAGAATTTAATTTGGTACAGGTTATCAGTAGACCAAATTTTCAGGAAAATGATTTTGAGGAAGGACAGCTAGATCAAGTGGTAGAGTAAGCTTCAGCTATAATTCATATTGAAGATCCAATGCAAAAGTGTCTAATGTTTGATCATTTGAAAGAATTGGAGGATCCAGAGGCTGCAACATATCAATCTGCATTGAGTTTATCCAAATCAGTAGAAAATTCAGAAAATCAGCAACAATTGCAAGAAGTTATCACTGCTGAGCAAGGCAACTCAACTCAAACCAATTCTTTCAAATTGGAACTCAAGCCTCTCCCCAATAACCTGAAGTATGAATTATTGGGGGAGAATTCAACATTTCCAGTTATCATCAATGCAAACCTGCCCAAGAATCAAGTTGATGAGCTGCTGAAAAAACTAAGGCTGTCCAAGGAGCTGATTCTACAAGATTTGCCACTAGCTCCTAGCTGATTTCACCTTGTATCAATGTCTAGCCAAAGACATTAAAGAAAGGCACTTCTTGGGAGGTAACCCAAGCCACTTTACACTTAATCTTTCTTTTTTTTGCAGGAATAAGGGATGAGGAACATGTTCAATTCACAAGTCTCAACTTCAGGGAGTACCCTTACCCCTATTTCTGATTTTTACACTGAAAACTTAATGATAACTGATAATATTTTTTTTCATTACGCTACATTGATCATATTATCATCTGAATTAACATTCATTTCAGTTATCACAATCTATTATAGCCTAATTTCAGTGAATTTCAGAAATTCCCAATGCAATGTTGAAATTTGCACTCAAAAATCTGATTAGTTGCAAATCTACCATTCCACTGATATCCTTTGTTTCTATGCAGGATTAGTTGCAACTAATGAAGGTTAGACCACCCAAAGATGCTGGATGAAATGCCAAGGGGATCCAAATTCCAAATTTAATGCATTTCAATCCCACCCACCCCTCTCCCTTGCCTTTATTTTTCAACCCTGAGGACAGTGTTGAGAATAAGCTTGGGGGAGGAAACCTGGTGCTTTTCTAACCTTTACACCATGTTTTCAATTGATTTTAATGTTCGTATCATAATTCATACCAGGTTGTCATTGGTTTTCACAAGTTATCACTAGTTATCACTCGGTTATCAATTTTTGGACCCAACTCAATTCTGAATTCATTTTGAATCTGAAATGGGTAGAATACTTTATTTTGACAGTGGGTGCACTCCAATACCAAGTGGCCAACTTGGCCATTAGCCTTCTTGCTTTAATTGGCATTATGAATTCAGATGCATTTGAATGAAATTTCTAGCTGAAAATTTTTCCTTTTTGTGGGTCACACTAGTTGATACTTATGGATTGAATTAGTAATATCAGATGTCTAGAAGGGAGTCAAGGCTCTTGCTACCATGCTAAATAGGAAAACTTGACTTTTTGGATAAAGGGATCTAAACTATACTTGAGTTTGAACTATTGCTCACTTCATGAACAGGATAGAAAAATGAAAAAAAAAGAAAAGTAAAAAGTCATATGCATGCATAGAAAAAAGAAAGAGAGCAAAACTTCCAAAGGAATCTCTCTTCAATGCAAAAAGAAAAAAAAAATTTAGGAGAGCAAAACTTCCCAAGGAATCTCTCCTAAAGAAAGCATGAATAAAAATCAGGTGCTAAACCTGTTTATATGCATTTCATGAATAAAAGTCAGGTGTTAAACCTGTTTAAACAATTGAAAATCTGTTCATGAAGAGATTTGTAGTTCAACCCCTTTGTAAAGTTGACAATTCCGGCAATTCAAACATGTTATTGCTAGTACTTCTTCCATGGCTTAAATTTGCTTTAGCCTTTGTGATTCCCTAGCTAGAAATTGAGTTTTTGGAAAGAATGAAGTGTTGGCAAAGTGGGAAACTCATTGGATTCAATTCAGCTAGACTTTACTTCATTTGTGGACTTTTAATTCAAGTTTGTCCTTAATTTCTGAATGTTTTGCTTGAGGACAAGCAAAAGGCTAAGCTTGGGGGAGTTTGATCACTTGCTGATCACTATATGATTTTAACCCATTTTAGATGCAATTCATACATATCGAGTCCCACTTTTGCCTATTTTTGGGCCAATTATACTTTGAATGCAAACATTGTGATAACTAGTTGATATTCCTCATTTCATACTTAATTCCATGTGCATAGAGGTTCTGAAATGCCAAAATCCATTAATATTTAAATTCTATGCCAAGTTATCATTTTGAGGACAAGTTATCATTCCTAAGTGTCAAGTTATCATTATTTTGAATGAACTTATTTTCAATGGTTTTCTTGCCCTAAATCCATCATTATCATGTATAAATCATATTTGGATAGTCACATCTCAACTTGTGCAAAGTTTTAAGTCCATTTGAACAAGTTATCATTTTTCAAGTGCCAAGTTATCGTTAAAGGGCAATTCTGTCATTTCGACATGCAAAACCATTAATTCTGCACAAGGACCTTAAGCAATCATCTTATTATTGTTCTAACTCATTGCTGGTCAAATTTCATCACATTTGGATAATCAAAACTCAAGTTATGACAAGTTATCGTTTTTAAGTCATATAAGTTATCGTTTTTGGGGCACTCAAGTTATCACTTTTAGGAATCTCATTCATATTTGATTTTTGACCTCACTCACTTGTCACTCTAATCAAATTGATGCCTGAAATGCTTTGAACCACCCATATTAGGACATTTCCCAAGATTTCCATAAAGTTATCATTCCGGGCCCTTGAATTCATTCATATCGATATCGGTTTTCATTCTTGCAACACACCAATTCCCTTTTTGCTATAGATCTGATTTTAACTACTGTCCTAATCCTTAGTTGTTTAAATATTATTAGAAGACTTTCATGCTTGATGTTTTGGCCCTTGTAGCAAGTGGAAAAGGTGGCCAAAAGGAAGAAAAAAGGAGGGGGGACCACTAGCTTTTTGGCTGTCCAAAAAGCTGTCACTGCTGGAATTTCAGGGCCAGGGGACACATGGCTGCAATCAAAGCACAAAGAATGTTCTGATGCTGATCCAAAGGTGGGGAGAAGTGATATATAAGCTGGATTTTTCTGGAGGAGAAGGGGGGCTGGTCATTCAAGGGTTGGAGCAAAAGAAGGAGGCTGTTGCTGCTGGATTTTGAGAGCTACTGCTGAGAGCTTGAAGCAGCCATGAATTGTATCTGTTTCTTGTCCCATTTCATAACAAATCTTGTAAATATGAGGAGCTAAACTCCATTTCTTCTAGGATAGGGTAGTAGTTTAGATTAGTTTTGGATGGATATGGACTGTTTTATAATTCCTGCACTGAATCATTTCTGGTTTTCAGATTTCAGAAACTTCTTTACTGATTTATGCTATGCTACTATTAGATCTAATTGTAACCAATGAATGAGAAGTATTACTTGATCTAATCATTCTACAGAAGTGAATTAAGAGTTAATGTCAGTTTTCTGATTTCATTCAATTGCAATTCTGATTTCTGATTTGGTTTTCTGATTTCTGAATTTGATTCCTATAAATATCAGAATCTGTTCTTCATTTCTAACCTGATTAATTGAGTCTTTGGAATGTTGGTATTGTCCCTATCTTATTCAGAAATGAATCAAGATTGTTTGGGCAATCATTTGACTCAAATCAGATTTTCCATTAATTCCTGAACTGAAATCAGAAATCTGATTTTTCTGGTTTTACATTTCTGAAATCTGATTTGTTATAAATCTGATCTTGCCATTTGAAGACCCCATTTGTTTTTATAACTGAGAAGTTATCATTTGGTCTAACCCTTGTTCAGAAATGAATCAAGAATCAATGGCAAGTTCTAGATACAAACCCAATTAGAATTCTGATTTCTATTTTCTGAAATCTGATTTCTTGAAATCTGAATTCTGATTTTCTTGGGCTGTTTGAATCTGATTGTCATTGGGGATTGAACTAATTGAACAACTGAGAGGTTGACATCTATCCCAATCTTGTTCAGAAATGAATTGAGAAGCTTTGACATTCCTATGATTCAAAACTGATTTGGTTTTTCCTGATTTGAATGAATTGAATGAGTTGCTGATTTTTTGGTTTCCTGAATTCCAAAATCTGATTTCTTGGGCTTTTGAATCTGATTGTCATCAAGGATTAGATAATTGAATAGTTGAGAGGCTAATATATGCCATGATCTTATTCAGAAATGAATCAAGATCATTGACAATTCAGAATTCAAATCTGATTTTTTTTCCAAAATCTGATTTCTTAGTTTGATTCTAAATTCTATTTTCTGATTGTTTGGAATCTGATTTGCCAATTGTTAATCCCTATTTTATTCAAATCACTGAGAGGTGTACTCTAGGAATCCCTTGCAGTCCAGAGATGGGTCAAGGGGCATTTGACAAACTTGAATTCCATCAATCCACATTGCTGATTTTTTCAGAAATGCTGATTTCTGTTTTCTCATTTTTCTAACTTCTGATTTCCATTGTCAACCCTCATATTAATCCACTACTGAGAGGTAGTCTTAAGGGCTTCTTTGAGATCCAGAGATGGGCCGAGGAGCAATGGGAATTGTGAACTCATGTGGCCATATGTTTTGTATTCCCAATTGAGTGTGTTTGTGTGGATTCCAATTTATTTTGCAACCGAGAGGTTGATTTTGAATCTCCCTTGAATTCAGAGATGAATCATGGAACACAAGCACCATTATTGAGTATATTTTATCCTGGTTTGGTTGATTGGAATGATTCCATCTTTTTATGATTGTAAATGCAAGTTATCATTCCAAACTTCCTTGGATTGCAAAAAAATCAGCATTGAATCTTCCTTTTGAGCCCAATGATAACTTGATTTTCAGTGAGGACCATCTTTTGATTCAACCTAGCTAACAATTATATAATCATATATTGCTTAGTTAGAGGCCAATTGAGCTGTGGGAACAGCCATTTTCAAGTTGAATCAAAAGTTGGATATTTAATGATAACTTGTTCCATTCCATCCTTAATTAATTTAGATGAACCCCAAATCCTAGAAGAACCTTCCTAATAGATAGTTAAACCTTTTTAGACTTCATTCTAGCATTTATAATTCAGTTTTGATAAATTTCCAAAACCCAAAAATCTGTTATCATTTCACTTTCTATAAAAAAAATCTGTTTTCACTATTCATTAAAAATCTGTTTTTAGGCACTTAAGTAGAACTAATCTAAATTGTTTTAGGGTGTCTTAGACTTCAAATTCTTGTGGATACGACAACCTGAGTCTACTACAACTTACCTGTGCACTTGCAGCTAGTGAGTTGGGAGACCAAAAAAATGAAAAATTGACATTTTCTTTAATTTCAGCAAGTTATCACTAGAAAACCCAAATATCACTATCATAATGATGATGTTTCATTATGCCCCTTGGATTAATATGATTACATGACCATTTTAAAAATATTTTATATGACGATTTGACTTTGATTCTTTGTGTCTTAATAAAGATTAATTAAAAACTACAAGATAAAAGATGAAAAATATTAAATGGAGAACTCTTATGATAATAGAATAACGATGATCAGTTATGGGTTGAGTCCGTTCAATTATGGACCGACTTTAGTTAGTTATAAACCGACTTTGCCAATTATAATGATGATGATGATGATGATATTTGGATTGAGACACTTCTTGATGATTAGCGTTTGTTACCCTTATTAAGATTTTTTCCTTTGATCCTATTAATCTTCTATTAATATGCTACTTTTCATGAGTTCTCTTACTCATATTATGATCGCCATACGATTTCTATCTAGTTTGACATCTTTACTTTAAATACATATTGAGTTGCAAAACTCATAAAAGATGAAGGTAATTGATCGAATTTGTCATACAATTTGACATCTAGTTTGACATCTTTTACTTTAAATACTTTATCTCCCCTGCATTTTCATACGTGCATGAGCAAATCATAATGATGAAGGTAATTGATCCAATTTGTGGTGGCTACACATTCATGTCTTAGTCTTCTTTCTTAAGTGAGCCACTTAAGACTCATGATGTTCTTCTATTAGTCTTCCCACATTATGATGATCATACTATCACTTTATTACTCTTATATGATTATTACTCTTTCACTATGATTTTAATTTTTTTTATCAATATGATTTCACATAAGGATGATCATAACGTCCTTCGAGACTTTTCTTATCACGTGATGGTGTGTGTAATAGGGAGGTTACATAGTAGTATCTTGAAATATCAGTTCTCACTTACTAGTTGATGCCTAAGTTGATGTAACTGCGAATTAAAGTTTTAATCGAGTTGCAGTCTTAATTCATACACAGTGGAGAAAATATCAACTGTGTTTCGAACTGAAAGTGACAGGATTAAGTATTTGATGGTCGAGATGAGTAAGGATAGTAATGACTGATCGAACAGTACATTTCCAAGTAAAATCTCAGAACCAAGTCAGATTACCAAATAAGAAAATTAAGAGACAATATGCATGTTGAAGGAGCAGGCTGTGATGCACAATAAGACAAGGCTCGGGCCGTTGGGTGAGGGGTCGCTCTCGTTTGACCAAGTTGTGGGTCAAACACATTGCTTCTTCTACCAGAAGGTCTTTGTTTTGCTTAAAATAATAACAACAAAGTAATAATCCACATCTTCACTCACACGTCACGGCCTCACAAAGCCTCATCGTTATCTCATCGTCGTCTCCTTTTCCATGGCAAAAATAAGCATACAAAGTATCAGTTATGCTGCGTGTCCCGCGTGACTGCAGTGCAAATCGATCTACTTAAAAGTAAAAAAAAATTTAGAAAAAATTCGTCTTTTATATCGAAGGATGATAAAATTATATTGGTGTGCGTGTCAGTATAGTATATAGTGGTGCACTGCAAATATCTCAAATATATAAGATAATACATAATGAATTAACTATAAATATTATTATAAGTTGGAGCTTCATGACGCAGGGATTGTCGCAGCGCCAGATCCACGTGTCAGGCCTCGGGACCACACATGCTCCACGAACTCCCAATTTGGCACTAAAATCTCACTTCCGAGTCCCACCACCATCAAATGGCAGTCGAATTTACCCACTCCCCAACCCCCCACCCTGATCGCACGTGCGGTCACGTTGCGGGTCGGTCGTTGGATCCCCCTTCCTCCGTCCTTTCAGACGGCGAGGAGAGCGCCACGCGCCTTTTCCCGTATCACGTCGCGTCGATGATCGCAGGTGCGACTCAGGCCCCTCGTATGGCGCCCTGCTCTCTGAGGTCTCGCTCTAGTCTCGTACGTGCAAAAAGCACCGACCTGAACGCGCTGATCAGAGCGAGACTTCACAGCGTGGGGGCGCCCTACGAGGGGCCCGAGTCGCACGTGCTAAAGGCACCGACTGGCATGCTCCGGGGATCGACGAGTACGCATTTAATGCTCCTCTGTCGTGCTCTTCTCGTCTCTCTCCTCTTCCCAAACTCCCCGTCCGTACAAGCCCCTCCCCTGCGATCTCCGGTCATTTGTCGGCCCACTCCTCTCTCTCTTCTCCACTCTCTCACTTCACTTTCTCTTCCGGTCCACACGCCCACAGTTTAAAGCTTCATTTCACCCTCTCTCTTTCTCCGTGCTCTCTGCTTCGTAGTTGGAATCACCCAAACAAACTTAAACCTGTGGATCAGAAGCTGCGGAGGAAGTGAAGTAAGCGGAACCTAGAGGGATCCATCGGAGTGCACTTGATGTCGGCGGTATCGTTGACACGGCAATGAAGATGGAGAAGGTTTGGGAGGAGAAGATGGACGACGCAGCGGGGATCGCCGACTACTCCGATCAGATGCCGCAGGCCTACCCTTTTCTCACCGGTGGCTTCTTCGACGCCGCAGGTAACGTCGGAGGCGGCGGAGGAGAGGGCGTGAGCTCGGTGGGCTTCCTCGAGATGCTGGGATTGCATGACCTCCAGACCTCCTTCCTGTTAGAGCTGCCCGAACCATCGACGTCGTGGACGCCAGATCTTATGCCTACTACGACGATGACTTCCATGACGTCGACCGCAGGGGGGAGCAACTATCTGCCGACGACGCCATCGTCAATATCTTCATCGTCCACCGAGGCGGCGGTGGATGGTCTTCATCGTCTACATGTTTTTAGCCTCGTTGTTGTGTTACATTTTATGATCTTTGGAATGCGAATAATGATGATGGGTAAAACGATACGTAGGACGAAGAAGAAAGGCCAAAAGCGTCCGCGCGTGCCACGCTTCGCCTTCAAGACGAAGAGTGAGGTCGATCACTTGGAGGACGGCTACCGGTTGCGCGAGTACGGCCAGAAGGCCGTCAAGAACAGCCCTTTTCCGATAGCTTGGTCAATAGAGTAATAGATAGTGTAGCGCCCTCGGAGTCAATCTGGTCGTCTACGTGGCGGGAGGTGCGATTTTGGGGGCGTTACAGTTTGGTATCGGAGCCTAAGTTCTTGGATCCTTCATTGATCATAGTAGAGTATAGGTTCATGCATAGCATTCATTATTCATATTATTACACAGCCCAAGGTAAAGTCACTTGCAAGCTTCTCAAGCATCCGCGGCTCCACTCCTCAAGTAAGTAATAAGTACATTCCGATGTGAATTCTACTTATATTATTAAGTTAACTTGTTTTATAGACGCCTCCACGCCGTATGGTAACCAGAGTCGTATGTAGGGTTAGGGGTCATATAGTTGGGATACGTATACGCCCACTAGATCCCCCAATCCCGCCACAGTCTGCTCGTATACGCCCACTAGATCCCCCAACCCCGCCACAGCCTACTCCAGAGGTACCGTAGCTTTCAGACCTAGAGAGTGTGGGGAGTAACGATCCGGAGTTATCTTCCCCATGTCACTTCTTTCCCATGGAGACACGTGAGGAAATGAATCGGAGATGGCACCTGCAGACGATAGGGGGACGCCTCGACAACCCTATCTGCCTATCCTCCGATGAAGAAGAAGAAGCCCCTAAACTTGAGGGAGAAGTCCAGAGTCGGGAGACCAGCCCGATAAGCCAGTTTGATCCAAAGCCATACTATAGTCTTTGTGATCAAGATGGGCATTTTGAAGAGGAGTGCCCTAATCCTCCGAGGAATCTCGGGAATGAACCAGAGGGATCCTCTCGACGTAGTGATTAGTATCGTGCTGCTTTTCTTTTCTTTGTGGAAGGCCTTAGGGTGCCTCAGACATATATTTACCCTTTGCAAAGCTTAATGAAATGAACGTTTTACTTTAGCAAATGTTGAGTAGCATGGTCTCCATTTTAATTTAAGATTTCCATCTTTATTAAAGATCCTTGGTTATACACCCTTCTCAAACATTGTCATGATCTCTTTATAGATGGCCGACCAAAGAAGAGGACCAGCGTCCAGTGAATACGAGATGTATAACGAAGAAGAGGCCCATTTTATTCCTCCACCTCCATTGGATCCTCCTTCGCCTTCCCCACCTATGCCCGGTTCGCCACCACAGCAGGGACGACGGGCCTCATCCCGTGCATGCTGCAAGAATTTTGGAGGTCAAAGGCTCTGACGTTTAACGGGGAAGGAGGAATCGATGTTGCTGAATAATGGATCGAAACCTTAGAAGAGAAGTTGGACATCCTTGACGCCCCTGAGCACAAAAAGGTCCTATTCGCTGGAGATACTCTCTAGAGAGATGCCAAGGAATGGTGAAAGGCAAAGAAGGCCACCAGTTTTTCGGGAGTCAGAACTGTGGAATGGGGAGACTTTCGCAGGGCATTCGAGATGCGCTACCTCCCGTCCTTCCAGAAAGACTTCCAGAAAGACTTCTAGAAAGACTTGAAGCAGAAGGAATTTCTGTATCTAGAGTAAGGGGCTATGACCGTGGACCAATATGTGACCAAGTTCATCTAGTTGAAGAAATACTCTAAATTGACTATGGATGAAATGGAGCTGGCGAATCATTTTGTGGACGGATTGAGGCCCTCACTGAGATCCCAGACCAGGCCAGGGAATTGTAAAACCCTGGATGAAGCAGTCAGCCTGGCAACCCTGACCGAGAGGGACCATCAAGACCTCATAAGGGAGAAGAAGACACAGCAAAACGTGGGGCAGAGTTCCCACCAACAACAGTAGTTTCGTTGGAACAACCAACAACACCAATGACGGGATAACCAATACCACCCGTATTCTGCGTCTCAATAGAACTACCGTCCTCCACAACAACAACAACCCTACTGTCCTCCACAACAAGCTCCTCCCCCTCCGCAACAGCAACCACAGCAACAGTAGCGACCCCCTCAGCAGGGGCAAAGATGCCCGGCCCAGCAGCAGAGGCAACAACCACCTAGAGCTCCTCAGGCACCACCCGCACATGGTGAGCGGGTGGGTTTTATGCAACATCTGTGGCAGGACCCATGCTGGAGAATGCCGCATGAAGTCAGGAGTATGCTATTACTGCAGTGGCATGGGACACATGGCAGCAAGTTGTCCGAGATGCGGACAACAACAGTTGGTGCAGGGAAGAATCTTCAATCTGGAAGAGGATGCTCCCTAGAATGACGCTGACATCATTCGAGGTACGCTATTCATAGCTGATTTACCTACTAAAGTACTATTCGATTCCGGTGCCTCACATTCTTTTATATCAGAAGAGTGTGCCAAAACATTAGGGTTAAAAGTAGTGAACCTAGAGTAAAAGATGAATATATTGACCCCACAAGGCACCCTCATTACCACAAAACATCACCCCAATGTACCCATAGAGATAGAGAAAATGAACCATCTGCCAATCTCATCATCATCCCCATGAGAGATTATGATATAATTTTGGACATGAATTGACTAACCTCACATGATGCTTCTATCCTGTGCAAACAAAAGAAAGTAATCATAGGCAAATAAAATAAAGATGAAGTTATAGTCAGGGGAATTGCACAAAAGGAACCAAAGATCATAGTATCTGCCATGAAAACACAGAAGCTACTGCAAAAGGGATGTAGATGTTACCTAGCTAGTATAACCAAAATAGAGGAACCGGAGAAGACCCCCCAAGACATAGAAGTGGTAAGGGAATTTCTTGATGTATTCCCTGATGATGTTAGCGGTCTACCACCCAGAAGAGAGATAGACTTTCGTATCGAGGTGGCACCCGGAACTGCACCAATCTCCAAAGCCCCGTACCGCATGGCTCCAATAGAGATGAAGAAATTGAAAGATCAGATTCAAGAGCTACTGGACAAAGGTTTCATCAGGCCCAGTGTTTCACCGTGGGGTGCACCAGTCCTTTTTGTCAAAAAGAAGGACGGATCATTGAGGCTTTGTATCGACTACAGGATGTTAAACAATGTCACCATAAAGAATAGGTACCCGCTTCCTCGCATCGACGACTTATTTGATCAGCTGTCCAAGGCAAAGGTGTTCTCAAAGATCGATCTGAGGAGCGGATACCATCAGCTAAGAGTGGCAGAAGAAGACATTCCAAAGATAGCATTCTGATCAAGATATGAACATTATGAGTTCATGGTGATGCCGTTCGGATTGACGAAAGTCCCGGCCGCATTCATGGATCTCATGAATCGAACTTTCCACGAACACCTGGATAAGTTCGTAATTGTCTTCGTGGACGACATCCTCATTTACTCGTCAAGTATGGAATAGCACAGAGAACATTGAGGATTGTACTGGAAACCTTGCGAGCGAAGCAGTTGTACGCAAAATTCTCTAAATGTGAATTTTGGATAGAACAAATAATGTTCCTCGGACACATCATCTCTAAAGATGGAGTTGTAGTGGATCCCGCAAAAGTAGAGGCAGCGTCCAACTGGACCCAACCGAAGAATGTCTCCGAGATTAGGAGTTTCCTTGGTTTAGCCGGCTACTATAGATGGTTCATCAAGGATTTCTCGAGAATAGTATTACCACTAACCAAGCTTACAAGGAAAGGAGAAAAATTCATCTGGTCACCCAAGTGCGAAGAGAGCTTCCAAGAGTTAAAGGAACGGCTAATTTCAGCGCCAATCCTAACGTTACCATCGGGCAACGGTGGTTACGTGGTTTACAATGATGCCAGTGGCACGGAATTGGGATGCGTACTAATGCAACATAGTAAAGTAGTGGCATATGCATCCAAACAGCTAAAGAAGCATGAGGTCAATTATCCAACACATGACTTCGAGTTGGCAGTAGTGGTATTCGCCCTCAAGCTTTGGCGCCACTACTTATACGAAGAAGAATTTATGGTCTATACTGATCACAAAAGCTTGAAGTATGTATTTACACAGAAGGAGCTGAATATGCGTCAAAGGCGTTGGATGGAGTTCCTAAAGAATTACGAGTTTGCCATCAATTACCGACCTGGTAAGGCAAACTCAGTGGTTGACGTGCTCAGCAGAAAATGGGAAGGATCATTGGCCTATATGCGCCTACGACGGTTCGAACTTATGGAGGAACTGTTCAAATGAGTGCCAAGAGTGAAGCACGACGGATCGATAATGATAATGCAGAGAATATTTATAATATAACACATCTCTTTATTCCATTTTCATAAAATATTTATAATATAACATATAATTAATTTAGAAGGATATATATAATTAATATCAATACATATACTATTATTAATGTTTAATAATAATATTATTATATATATTACCGAAGGATAATGCCTTCGAAATTACCGATGGATGCAAATCCTTCGGTAATTTCAAAGGCACTATCCTCCGGTAAAAAAATAATAATTTGATAATAGAATACTGAATATATATATATTTATATTATATTATATATTATTATAAATATAATTACTGATGGATATTTCCTTCAAAATTATCGATGTATGTAAATCCGTCGGCAATTCCGAAGCTTGTACCCGTCGATAATTTATCGATGGGTGTTTTCCGTCCGTAATAACGAAGGACATTTTGGCCTTCAGTAATTCGGAAGGAGTTTTATATCTGTCGCAACTGCCATCAATAAATGAGAAAGATTCATTTCCTTCGAAAAATGTCCATCGCAAATTTGCCATTTTCTTGTAGTGAATTTAGGGGGCAATCAATCCGGACGCCAAATCAGGGACAATAATCATCTTCATCAGCATAGTTGGGTGCAAAAGAGAAATTCGGGTATCATATCATGGAGAAATACAGGATTCGGCTCTATAGATGGAGAAGACAATTCCAAAATTATAGGCGTAATATCATGATTGAGTGGTATAAAATCTGGAAATAATAATTAGGCATGAATCATAGATGGAAATAAATGAGCGTGATAAAAAAAATAATCCAGACATGGCGGCCATAATTGAATGCGCATCATGATAAAGAGTAAATTCAGAAATTGGGACGCAATATGATAAAGAGATAATCCAAGTGCAATATCAGAAAAAGAATAATTCGGTAAAAATGGAAATTTAGAGGTGCAATACTTGGAGGAAAGATAAATTTGGTGTAATAAATGGAGAAGAAAAAATGAAGCACCAAATATGGATAGACAAATCCTGAAATTATAGAGAGAGAAATTAAATTTGTTCAGTTTTATGCCATATGAGGTAGAGAAGAAAAATTATTCAAAATTACGGGCGCAATAAAGAGATAGAATTTGGATTTGGGGCGCAATATTTGGAAAGAAAAATTCAGTCTAATAAACTTAGTTAGGCGCAAACAAATTTATATTCATATCTCGACCGAAATAGAAATGAGTCAACAACTCAAATGAATAGAATAGAGGCGCAAAAGAAACTTGGTTATCTTGACAAACAGGGGCGCAAAACATAAGGTGATTAATTTTACGGCATTAACATGGGCATGAAAATCATGGGTTCAATCGAGCTCACTGTAATCTATTTGGCAAACAACTAATGGAGGGATGGGATGGGGTGGTGTGATGAGTGATGGGGTGGGATGGCGTGATGTGTCATTAGAAAGTATTTATAATCATTAATTAGGGGTGAGCATAAATCGGGACGACTGGTCGCCCTCGCCCGCACCGGTTCGGATTTTTCAAATTTTTTTCCGACCCGATGGATAATTGAGTTAGGACCGGGTTTCATTTCTTTGACACTCGACCCGGTCGGGTTGGGACCGAATCCGGGTTTTACGTCTTGACCCGATTGAATATATTATATTAATATTAAATTATTTTTAAATAGTATATTTATGTTTATTTTGAATAAAATTTTATATTTACTAAAAAGTTTTATTTAATAAAAATTATAGATAAATATGTATTCATATTAGAAAAAAGCTAATATATATGTGTTTGTGTGAGAGAGAGAGAGTGGTGGTTCAATTTGGTAATAAGAGAAATAATTTAATTTGGTAATAAAAAAAGGGAAAGAGGTTAATTTGGTCTAAAATAATCTATCCCTCCTCATTCCAACAATTTGGTGGAATGAAAAATGTGGTGTTTGAAGGCTTAGCTATTCCACCCCACCCCTCTTAACTTAAATAAAAAATCTAACCAACCATGGTGTAACTAATTTCATTTCCTCATATTTCACCCCACCCCTTCATAACCCTCAATCCAAACAGACCCGAGAGATAAATTACAGTGTAAACCAGAAAATCAGAATATGAATCCTCATGGTATAAAACTTCAGATGAAATAGATCGCACAAGAATAAATTTCCAATCGAAAGTCAACAAATTTTAATTCGAAACTTGGATGACCACCCATGACCTTTATCTTCATAAGAGGATGTAAGATTATTTACAAAAATAAAAAAAATTATAATAATTAGTACAACAATACATATTTACAAAAAAGAAGAATTTACAGAAAATTTATTAACAAAAAACTTATTTACATCTCCTAATAATTCATAAAAAATCAGAAATCAATTAATAAAATATTCTCCGGCAACGACGCCAAAAACTTGATGCGTAAAATGATGTAGCAGAATAAAATAGCTAGCAAGTGCAGTAGTCACTCAAGTAATATAGTAAAAATGAGTAAGAGTGTCGAACTCAGGAGGAATATTATTAATTCAATATTTAATTTTATAAATTAATAAGAGAGAAAAAACATGGATTTTTAAAATAAGTTTTGTAATTATAAAATAAAATGAAGAAAAAAGATAATAATAAGATAAGATAATGGTGTTGAAGTTATGACTTAGGATGAAAATATATCAGGATAAATATTTGAATCATAACCAATAAATTCAATCTTTAAAGATGGATTAGAGTCCCCCTAAAGTAATCTAACATGTTTAACTTACGGTCTCCACGACTGGCATCCCTCAACCTAAGCATGCAAAACTATCTTAATTTAATAAGAATTGAAGTCTCCATGACTGACATGCCATCAAATCATATTAAAATTAAGATGCATTAAATTTGATTCCCTATACTATTAATCACTCCACAAATTGGTATAGATTATTAGACCACACACAAACTTGATTCTCGACACAATAGTTATCAAATTTATGTCAATTATTAATTTCATATAAAATTAATTAAAATTAGTATCATTAATTCTAAAATTAAACACTCCACAAATTGGTATATCCTAATTCAGAAATTCAATTAACTAACATAAAAGCATTAAGCACAATTAATGATTGATAAAAAAGATTAAAACAAATAAAATAGGGTCCAAACAGTTTCCCTTTAATTAATAATCTCCTACAATATAAAATATAAAAACATGGAGTTCATCTTAGAAATTCTGGAGAGATAATAAAATAATAATAAAAATTATAAGAATTACACCCAAGACAAAAGCAGAGATCTCAAATTTGGGCAGACAACTGGCAGCCTCGTGGACTTTAACTGCCTCATTTCTCTCCTCTTGGTCGTAGCCTGCAGAGCTCATGACTCGCCATGGAAGAAACCTGGACTTCAAAGCACAAGTTGGAATGATAGCTTCCTCCTTTATTTATAGGTGATGACGGATTTCAAGTTGATCACGATCGTGAATATCATACGCCAACTTCAAATTCGGCTAGAGATAAAACTTGGTTAATGATAAAAAGTTATCCATTTTGCACCCGGTGATAAACTTTCCTTTGATTCACGGCCACCGAACTTGGTTAATGATAAAACTTCTTCTCTTTGGCACCCAATGATTGGAGTTCTCGGCCGCAAAGCTTAAAGATAAATCTTCATGGGATTTTGCGGCCAATATTCTTGATTGATGATGGTGTTCTGCTGCCAAGATTACTTCATGGTTGGATATTGCCGCCAAAACTCTCCATAGATGATGATGTGTTGTGCCCAATGAAATTCCTCTGGTATTTGTTTTACGACCACTAAATCCATATGTCACCCAAAGATAATGTGAAGTTTATCTCACATTTACACCCGTAAGAACTCCTTTTAGATATGTTTTACGGCCGAAATCATCATGATAAAATATTGGCCGTGTTTTGCACCCAATAGGATAAAGGCGTTTGAGTCGTAATCCTTCGGATCCTGCAAAGTAATTTCTAAATTAATTCATCCACCATTAAAATATTTAGAAAATTAATAATCAGAATCGATAAATCCGTAATAATGACTAGAACTAACCTAAAATAATGCATGCCATGATCAAATTACAGAAAAAATAATTAAAATAATAGTCTAAATATATTATATTTTGCATGCATCAAATCTAACATTGTGTGATTCTACTGAAAAAAGTCAAATGAAGTGCATCAAATCATTTCCATGCATCAAATCATATGTTAGGGTCTGTTTGGCAAACAACTAATGGAGGGATGGGATGGGGTGGTGTGATGAGTGATGGGGTGGGGTGACGTGGTGTGTCATTAGGAAAGTCCATGTTTGGATAATAAATTATATAAGATGTGGGGTGGGATAATGAAGATTTTATTTGTATAAAAGTCATTTTTATCCTTCATTATATATTTAAAGTATTTATAATCATTAATTAGGGGTGAGCATAAATCGGGACGACTGGTCGCCCTCGCCCACACCGGTTCGGATTTTTCGAATTTTTTTCCGACCCGATGGATAATTGAGTCAGGACTGGGTCTCATTTCTTTGACACTCGACCCGGTCGGGTTGGGACCGAATCCGGATTTTATGTCCTAACCCGATTGAATATATTATATTAATATTAAATTATTTTTTAAATAGTATATTTATGTTTATTTTGAATAAAATTTTATATTTACTAAAAAGTTTTATTTAATAAAAATTATAGATAAATATGTATTCATATTAGAAAAAAGATAATATATATGTGTGTGTGTGAGAGAGAGAGAGAGAGGAGAGAGAGAGAGAGAGAGGTGGTTTAATTTGGTAAAAAGAGAAATTATTTAATTTAGTAATAAAAAAAGGGAAAGAGGTTAATTTGGTCTAAAATAATCTATCCCTCCTCATTCCACCAATTTAGTGGAATGAAAAATGTGGTGTTTGAAGGGCTTAGCTATTCCACCCCACCCCTCTTAACTTAAATAAAATATGTAACCAAACATGGTGTAACTAATTTCATTCCCTCATATTCCACCCACCCCTTCATAACCCTTAAGGTTGAGTCAGATTTGACTAAAAACTGATAACTTGTTCCATTCCATCCATAATTAAGCTAGATTAATCCAAATTCCTAGGACAACCTTCCTCATTGATAGTTAAACCTTTTTAGCCTCTAATATAGTATTTATAATTCAGTTTAGATAACTCTTCAAAAACCCAAAATTAGTTATCATTTGCCTTTCTTTAAAAATTTGTTTCATTTCCCTTCAATTTCTTATTTTTGCCACTTTAAGTAGGACTAGTCTAAATTGTTTTTAGGGAGCCTAGGGCTTCAAATCTCTGTGGATACGACAACTTGGGTCTACTACAACTTACCTGTGCACTTGGAGAAAGTGAGTTGGGGAGTTAGACCAAATATTGAAAAAAATGCACTTTTTACATAAAATCCAGCAAGTTATCACATTACTCCTGAACATCACTATCAATAACCGAGTGATAACCAATGATAACTTGTTCAAACAGTGATAACCTGGTGGTAAATAATGATATGAGCATTATAATAGATTGAAAACATGGTGTAAAGTTTAGAAAAGCACCAAGTTTCCTCCCCCAAGCTTATTCTCAACACTGTCCACAGTGGTGAAAGAGATAGGCAAGGAAGAGGGTTGGGAGGGTATGAAGTTGATGGAATTGTGCATTTTATCCCTTCCAATGGTTCTTGCATTTCAATCAGAGTCTTCATGTGATCCATTCTTCACGAATTACAACTAATCCTGCAGAGAAGTAGGGGATATCAATGGAATATTCAACATAAGATTTTTAGGGTGCATAATTCAACAATGCATTGAAATTCACTGAAATCCACTGAAATTCAGCTATGGTGGATTGGGATAACTGATATGAATGATGATTCAGATGTTAGTATGATGATTTCAGCATGAGGGAAAAGATAATAACAGTTATCATTAAGATTTCAGTGAGAAAATTAAAAAAAACGAGGGTAGAGGTACTCCCTAGGTGAAAGGGTGTGGATTAATCTGATTCCCCCCTGATTTATTCCTGCAAAATAGAAAGATAAGTGTAAAATAGCTTGGGTTACCTCCCAAGAAGTGCCCTACTTTAATGTCTTAGGCTAGACATTGTTCCACTTGAATTCACAAGGCAAACTTGGCAAATCTTGCAAATTCAGCACCTCCTTAGCTGAATCCAGAGCTGTGGGATTATATAGCTTCAACATTTGTCCATTGACCTTGAATATATCAACCTTATCATTCAGAAGGTCCACAACTCCATAGGGATAAACCTTGTGGACTTTGAAAGGTCCACTCCACATGATTTCAACATTCCAGGGAATAATTTCAGCCTTGAATTGTATAACAGTACAAGGTCTCCAACCTTGAATTCTTTCTTTAAAATTCTGCTATCACGCCATCTTTTGGTTCTGTCATTGTAGAATTCTAAATTATGGTAGGCATTTAGCCTAAATTCATCTAACTCATCAACTTGTAGAAGCCTCTTCTTTCCACAAGCATGCATATCAAAATTTAGTGCCTTGACTGTCCAATAGGCCTTATGTTTCAACTCAATTGGTAGATGACATATTTTTCCATAAACCAATTTGTAAGGAGAGGTACCTATTGGAGTTTTATAGGCTGTCCTATATGCCCAAAGTGCCTCATTTAGCCTCAAACTCCAATCCTTCCTAGTCAAGGAAACTGTTTTCTCCAAAATAGCCTTGATTTCTCTATTTGAAATTTCTTCTTGGCCATTAGTTTAAGGATGGTAAGTAGTTGAGAACTTGTGCTTGACTCAAGGTTCTCAAAACACTTTTCAATAAAGTGGCTCCCTCCATCACTGATGACAACTCTTGGGATTCCAAATATTGGGAAGATTATCTCCTTGAAAAGCTTGATAACAGCCCTGGAATCAGCAGCTATGTTGGAATTGCCTCTATCCATTTGGATACATAGTCAACAGCAAGCAATATAAATTTGTATCCAAAGGAGCTAGGGAAGAGTCCCATGTAATCAATGCCCCATACATAAAAAATTTCAACCTCTAAGATCCCATTCTGAAGCATTTCATTTCTCCTTGAAATAGAACCTGCCCTTTGACATTCATCACAGCTCTTCACATACATGTAAGCATCTTTGAACAAGGAAGGCCAATAAAAACCAGATTGTAGAACCTTGGCAACAGTCTTTTGAGTAGCTCCATGTCCACCATATGGAGATGAGTGTCATTCATACAAAATTGATTGGAATTCAGCTTCTGGTACACACCTCCTGAAAATGCCATCAGGGGTCTTTTTGAATAGAAGAGGGTCATCCCAATATAAGTCCTTCAAGTCATGAAAAAACTTTTTCTTCTGCTGGTAAGAGAAGTCAGAAGGAACAATCCCACATGCCAAGTAATTGACAATATCAGCATACCAAGGAGTAGGGGCAGCTAATATGGCCATTAGAAAATCATCAGGGAAGGGGTCATTGATAGAGAGTGATGGAGAATCCTGAACTCCTTCCATCCTTGATAAATGATCAGCAACCAAGTTTTTTGTCCCTCTTTTGTCCCTGATTTCAACATCAAACTCTTGTAGCAAAAAGATCTATCTTATAAGCCTTGGTTTTGATTCCTTCTTACTAATCAGGTGCCTCACTACTTGGTGGTAAGTAAATACAATCACCTTGGATCCAATTAGGTAAGATCTGAACTTATCAAATGCAAACACCACTGCCAACAATTCTTTTTCAGTGGTAGCATAGTTGATTTGAGCCTCATCTAATGTCTTGCTAGCATAGCAAATGACATAATATTTTTTATCCCTGTTTTGCCCCAACACTGCCCCTACTACTTGATCAGAGGCATCACACATAATTTCAAATGGAAGGGACCAATTAGGTGGCTGAACTATAGGAGCTGAGATAAGGGCTTCTTTCAGCTGCTTGAAGGCCTTCATGCATTCTTCATCAAAATTAAACTCAACATCTTTTGCCAACAACTTGGTAAGAGGCCTGGTTATCATTGAAAAGTTTTTGATAAACCTCCTATAGAAACCTGCATGTCCCAAGAAGCTCCTTACTGCCTTCACATTCGTGGGTGGTGGCAACTTCTCAATTACTTCGATTTTGGCCTTATCCATCTCAATTCCTCTACTTGAAACAATATGTTCTAGAACAACCCCTTCTTGGACCATAAATTGGCACTTCTCCCAATTGAGGATCAAATTGGACTTTCTACATCTTTGTAGCACCTTGGTCAAATTTTCTAGACAACTCTCAAAATAATCTCCATACACGGAAAAATCATCCATGAAGACCTCTATAATTTCTTCAATGAAATCTGAGAAGATTGACATCATGCATATCTGAAAAGTGGCAGATGCATTGCATAAGACAAATGGCATCCTCCTATAAGCAAATGTCCCATATGGACATGTGAAAGTAGTCTTGTGTTGATCTTGAGGGTGAATTGGGATTTGGAGGAATCCTGAATACCCATCTAGATTATAGAAATGGGAGTGCTTTGCCAATCTCTCCAACATTTGGTCATTGAAAGGAAGAGGGAAATGGTCCTTCCTTGTTGCCTTGTTCAACTTTCTAAATCAATACACATCCTCCATCCTGTAATTGTTCTGGTGTGATTCCTCCCTTCTTTGGCACCACCTGAACATGGCTGACCCATTCATTATCTAAAATCGAGTAGATGATTCCAGCATTTAACAATTTCAGCACCTCCTTCTTCACTATTTCCTCCATTACTGGATTGAGTCTTCATTATTTCCTCCATGGGGATCATGTGCATGAAAATTGAGGGATTAATACCCTTAATGTCTTTAATAGAATAGCCAATCACTTCCTTGTACAGCTTCAATCTTTTCAGCAGCTCCTCAACTTGTTCCTTTGTCAAATTGGCATTGATAATTACTGGAAATATTGAGTTCTCTCTCCTGCACTTCATTCTGAATTTCAGATTTTCTACTGATTTGAATGAATTCAGCTCAGATTTGCATGCCATAGCCTCTTGATCTTCTAGTTCCTTCAAGTGATCAAACATTAGGTACCTTTGCAATGGGTCTTCAATGGGAATTATTGCAAAAACTTGCTCCACAATCTGATCTAGCTGCCTATCTTCAAGTTCACTTTACTGAAAATTTGGCCTACTGATAACTTGTGCCAAATTGAATTCTATCTTGTCTTCTCCAATTTGGAATGTCAATCTTCCCTCCTTGACATCTATGACAGCCCCAGCAATGGCTAGGAAAGGTCTCCCTAGAAGAATAGGGGTATTCAAGTCCTCATCCATATCCAACACCACAAAATCCACAAGGATGTAAAACTTTCCAACCTTTAAGGGTATGTCTTCAATGATTCCATGGGGGTACTTAATGGATCTGACAGCCAGCTATAGGGACATGTTGGTGGGTTTCATATCTCCCACTTCTAGTTTTCTGCATAGGGATAATGGGATCACACTCACAGATGCACCCAAGTCACACATGGCCCTTTGGATTTTTCTGTTTCCTATCTCACAAGGAATTGAGAAGCTCCCTGGATCTTTTAGCTTAGGAGGTAACTTGTTTTGGATTATTGCAAAAGACTCCTCAGTCGAGGAAATGGTCTCATGCTCCATAATCCTCCTTTTCCTAGTCAATATTTCCTTTAAAAACTTGGCATATGAGGTCATCTCCTGAATTTCCTCCACAAATGGCACATTGATATTCAACTTCTTCAGGATTTCAATGAACCTCCCATACTGTTGGTCTTGCCTGGGCTTGACCAATCTTGGAGGGAAAGGCACTTTGTCAAAGACTCTGGCCCTGATTTCATTTTTGAGGTCCTTGTTCTGATTTTCCACTACAACTTCTTCATTTGACTCTTCTACAGGCTTTGAACTTGTACTTGCTTTAGCTGAATTGTCCTCAGCATTCTTCATTGTTCTTCAATAATTTTTCCACTCCTGAGCTGGACAGCTTGGACTTGTTCCTTGGGGTTCATTTCTGATTGTCCAGGGAGAAACATAGGTCTGAGGTACTAGCTTGTTAGGCAATTTGATTCTCAAGAATCTTTTGGTGGGCACTCAAAGCCTCATATACAGAAGTCAATTTCTGCATTGCCTCCTCTTACTTTTCCTGCTTCTTCAGAATTTGTTGCAACATCTCCTCCATTTTTCACAGTTGAGGGGCTTGAACTTGAGGTGGCTCATATGGAGGTCTTTGCATTTGAGCTTGTGGAGGCTGATATGGTGGTGGTTGATTTCTTGGCAAAATCTTTGATTGCCAATTTGAATTCTGCATAGGTGGCACTTGATAATGGTTGACCTTGTAGGACAAATAGGGATGATTCGTATTTTCTGGATTATAGAATTCAGCAGGGGGCTTCACCCCATAATTCCCTACAACAATAACTTGGTCTATGGATGGCTCATGTTGCTGCATAATAAGGTTGCAAGTTTCAGTGATATGGCCCTGATTTCCACACACATCACACCTTGATTCAAAATTGGAAGTCTTGTTGACATTAGGTGACAAATTCAGCTTCTCCAATGACCTTTGCAACCCTTGTTCAATCTGGACAGCAATGTTATTAACCTGATTTTCATTGGATGACCTCCTTGTCCTGTCATGTGTATGGAAATGGTGGTTCTTGGCCATGTTCTCAATTAATTGGTAGACCTCATCAATGTTTCTTGATGCAAATATCCCTCCTGTAGCTATATCCAATGCAACCTTGCTGGGGTAATTTAATCCTTTGTGGAAATAGTTGACAAGTTGCCATTTTTTAAAGTCATGATGTGGACAAGCCCTCAGCAAGCCTTGGAGTCTTTGCCATGCATCACATATATTCTCTTGATCCAATTGATAGAACCTCATAATCTGATCTCTATAATTATCAGTTTTGCTAGGTGGGGAAAATTCAGCTTGGAACAATTGAATTATGGATTCCCAAGTAGCCATCTCTTCTGGTTCGAGGGTCTTGTACCATATCTTTGCTTTGTCCTTGAGTGAGAAGGGGAATAACCTCATATAGACAACATCCATCGGTGTATTGTTGAAGTGAACTGTGTTGTAAATTTCCTTGAAATTATCCAAGTGTGAAGCTGGATCTTCATTCCCTAAACCAGCAAATTGATATTGCCTTATCATTGTCACCAAAGCTGGATTCACCTCAAAGTTAGCAGTTGGTGCTAGGACTCCATTCCCTTGTTGATTTCTAACATTGCTAGGTGAATAGTAATCCTTGAGTGTCCTTAGTGCAGCCATATTGACTTGCTCCTCTTCCTCTTCTTCAAAAATCCTTCTTCTTGCCTCAATTCTTTGCAATCTTCTCCTTCTCAAGAATCTTCTTTCAGGTTCAGGATCTAATTGATAATGATCTTCTTGATTGTCCAAGTCATGCATAAATGAATTCAGAAGTATCAAATTCAGAAAAGAAAGGAAACTAGGCAAAATTGAAAAATTGGGAATGATAACTTGCAAAAACTAAAAATTGGCCTAATAAATGGATTGAAAACTAGTCTAAAACTAATCTAAACTATCTAAGTTAATCTTATTGGCCTCAAATCCCTGGCAACGGCGCCAAAAACTTGATAAGTGATATTGAGGGATGTAGTGATAACTTCCTGATTTTGAGGTCAAATTTCTAATTTTTCAATTTTTGATCTAACTCCCTAATTCACTCTCTACTTCAAGTATACAGGTCAATTGTAGTCTACCCAAATGTCGTATCCACAGTGATTTGAAGCCTAAGACTCCCTAAACAATCTAGATTTACAATTCCAAGAAATTGAAAGAAAGTGAAAACCGATTTCTATAAATGGCTAAAATGATAATTGTTTTTGGATTTTTGGAAATTTATCAAAACTGAATTGTAAATGATAAACTAAAGGCTAAAAGGGTTTATCTATCAACGAGGAAGGTTCTCCTAGGAGTTGGGGTTCATTTAACTTAAATATTGATGGAATGGGACAAGTTATTAATTTTTAGTCAAATCTGATTCAATCTTAACATGGCTGCTCTCACAGCTGAATTTGTCCAAAACTAATCATTATATTCTCATATAAATGTTAGCTAGATTGAATTAGAAGAGGATCCCCACTAAATATCAAGTTATCATTAGGCTCAAGATCAAAATTCCTTACTGAATTTTGGGAATTTAATGAAATCTAAAATGATAACAATCAATTGCACTTTGAAAATGAAGGAAATGCTTCAACTAAACTACAAGAGGATTTTAAATCAGCCTCTCAGCTGCAAATGGAAATGAATTCCACATTTTCATTAATGAATTGAATAGAAATCAGCACTCAATTACATATGGAACTCAGCACTTGCAATTGCTTCTTGGTTCATCTCTGAACAGCAAGAAAACCTTAAGTACACCTCTCAGTGATTGAATGAAACCAAGGGTTTAACAATAACAAGGCAGATTCCACAATTTCAGGATTTCAGATTTAGAAATCAGGATTGAAAACCAGAAATCAGCAATGGATAGTTTGCATTAATTCAGGGATTGAACCTTGGAATTACCATTGACTCTTGATTCATTTCTGAACAAGAATGAAACACATAAGTAACCTCTTAGTTATTAATTCAATTAGGGCTCCACAATGGTGAAAAAAGATTCAACAAGTTCAGAAATCAGAAATGGGAAATCAGAAATCAACAATCAGAAAATCAAATTCTTAATTTGGTTTGAACCTAGAAAATGCCATTGGTTCTTGATTCATTTCTGAACAAGAATAGATCACAAGGACAACCTCTCAGTTGTAGATACAAATAGGATCTTTCAATGTCAAGAACAGATTCATGCAAATAGATTTCAGAAACAGAAATAAAAAATTGCAAAACCAGAAATCAAATTTCAGTGCAGGAAATCAGATTTGTCCATATCCCATCCATTACTAATTAGACTACTGCCCTATCATAGGAGAAATGAAGTTTTGCTCCTCATAATTACAAAGATTGATATATAATAGTAGGAAGAATTGATAGAAAACATCCTGAACTAAGAGTTGTCGATAGGAGAAATCAGCAGAAGCAACACTTGAGCTCCTTTTCCTTGCTTCCCTGTCCTGCTCAAAACCCTGCAATGGCCAGCCTCCCCATTCTCCTTAGGATTTTCAGCTTATATATAACTTCCTTCCACCCTTAGATCAACATCAGAATGTTCCCTTATGCTTTGATTGTGCCAAGTGTCCTCTGGACTAGAAAATATTTCAGGTGACAACTTTTTGGACAGCCAAAAAGCAAGTGGTCCCCTCTCCTTTTTCTCCTTTGTGCAGCCCTATTTCACCTACTAGAAGGTCCAAAATAGCAAGCATCAAAGTCTTCTAATAAGATATAAACAAATAATGATTAAAACAGTAAGTAATGTCAGTTCAATTATCAAATGGGGTTTGGTGTTATGCAGAATTAAAATCCATAGTAAAAAATAATAGTTTTGAGGCCCGGAATGATAACTTTGCACTATAGCATGAAATTGTCCAAATAAAAGTGGTTCAGTGCATTGAAAGCATCAAAGGGATTAATATGGCAAGTGAATGAGGTCAGAAATTAAATGTAGATAGGGTTTCATAGTATTGATAACTTTGTGACCCGGAAATGATAACTTGTTGCCATAAAAATGATAACTTGTCATAACTTTTGTTGTGGTTGTCGAAATGTGATCAAATCTGAGCAGCAATGAGTTAAGATAGTAATTTAATGATTGCCTAATGCCTTTGGGCAGAATTGATAGCTTTGCATATCGAAATGACAGTTTTGCCTTTAAACGATAACTTGACACTAAAAAATGATAACTTATGAAATGGAGTGATAACCTTACACAAATTGAAATATGGTCATCCAAATATGAATAATTCATGATGGAAAGGGATTTAGAGCAAATAATCACTGGAAATCAGCTCAATTAAAATAATGATAACTTTGCACATTGGAACGATAACTTGCCCTAAAAATGATAACTTGGCATAGAATTGAAATATTTATGGATTTTAGCAATTCAAAACCTCTATACACATGGAATTAGGTATAAAATGAGAAAGATCAACTAGTTATCACAATCCTTGCATTCCAAACATAATTGGCCAAAAGTTAGGCAATTTGAGGGCTCGATATGGGTGAAATGAATCTAAAATGGGATAAAAACCTATTGTGATCAGCTAGTGATCAATGGCATAGTTGACTTGGGCTTCATCCAGTGTCTTGCTAGCATAACATATGACATAGTTTTATTGTCTTTAGTTTGTCCAAGCACTGCCCCTACTACCTGGTCAGAGGCATCACATGATTTCAAAGGGCAATGCCCAATCTGGTGGCTGCACTATAGGAGCTGAAATGAGGACTTTCTTCAATTGGTTAAAGGCCTTCATGCAATCCTCATCAAAATTGAATTCAATATCCTTTGCTACAGCCTTGTGTGGGGCCTTGTTATCATTGAAAAGTTTTTAATGAATCTTCTATAGAATCCAGCATGACCCAAGAAACTCCTTATAGCCTTCACATTCTTTGGAGGTGGCAACTTCTCAATGACCTCAATATTTTCTTTGTCCATTTCAATCACTCTACTGGATACAATGTGGCCCAACAGAACTCCTTGAACCATAAAGTGACACTTTTCCCAATTCAGAATTAGATTGGATTCCCTGCACCTTTGTATCACCTTTGTCAAATTTTCCAAACAAGCCTCAAAGGAATCCCCATAAACTGAAAAGTCGTTCATAAACACCTCCATAATGTCTCCAATGAAGTCTGAAAAGATGGACATCATACACCTCTGAAATGTGGCAGGGGCATTGCACAATCTAAATGACATCCTTCTATATGCAAATGTCCCATATGGACAAGTGAAAGTAGTCTTGTGCTGGTCTTGTGGATGAATTGGAATCTGCAAGAAGCCTGAATAGCCATCCAAATAGCAAAAGTGGGAATGCTTGGCCAACCTCTCAAGCATTTGGTCAGTGAAGGGAAATGGGAAGTGGTCCTTCCTGGTTGCCTTGTTCAATTTTCTAAAATCAATGCACATTCTCCACCCTGTCACTGTCCTAGTAGAGATCAGCTCATTTGAATCTAATTTGACTATTGTAATCCCTCCTTTCTTTGGCACAACGTGGACAGGGCTGACCCATTCACTATGTGAAATAGAATATATGATTCCAGCATTCAACAACTTCAGCACCTCCTTCTTCACAACTTCCTTCATCACTGGATTCAATCTTCTTTCGCATTCAATTGAGGGCTTGTAATTGTTCTCCATAGGGATCCTGTGCATGAAAATTGAAGGATTAATACCCTTGATATCCTCTATTGAATAGCCAATTACCTCCTTGTACAACTTCAATCTTTTCAGCAGCTTGGCATTGATGATTACTGGAAATGTGGAATTCTCTCCCAAGAATTCATACTTTAGGTTGCTAGGAAGAGGCTTGAGCTCCAATTTAGAAGAATTGCCTTGAATTTAATTGGGTTGGAGTTCAGTAGTGATAACCTCCTGCAGCTCATTCTGAATTTCAGATTTCTCCATTGATTTTAGGGAATTCAACTCAGATCGGCATGCCTTAGCCTCTCGATCTTCTAATTCCTTCAAGTGATCAAACATTAGGCACCTTTGCAATGGGTGTTCAATGGGAATTATTGCAGAAACTTGCTCTACAATCTGATCTAGCTGCCCATCTTCAATTTCACCTTGCTGAAAATTTGGCCTACTGATAACTTGTGCCAAATTGAATTCTATCTTGTCCTCTCCAATTTGGAATGTCAATCTGCCCTCCTTTACATCTATGACAGCCCCTACAATGGCTAAGAAGGGCCTCCCTAGGAGAATAGGGGTGTTCAGGTCCTCATCCATGTCAAGTACCACAAAATCCATAGGAATATAAAATTTTCCAACTTTGAGTGGCATGTCTTCAATAATTTCATGTGGATACTTGATGGATCTGTCAGCTAGCTGCAAGGACATGTTGGTAGGCTTCATATCTCCAACTTCTAGCTTCCTACAAAGTGAAAGAGGGATTACACTCACTGATGCACCCAAATCACAAACTGCCCTCTGAATTTTTCTATTTCCAATCTCACAGGGGATTGAGAAGCTTCCTGAATCCTTTAACTTGGGAGGAAACTTGTTTTGAATAATTGCAGAAGCCTCTTCAGTCAAGGCAATGGTTTCATGCTCCATGATTCTTCTTTTCTTGGTCAAGATATCCTTTAAAAACTTGGCATAGGAGGGCATCTCTTGAATTGCCTCCTCCACAGTCCTTCCACTCCTGAGTTGGATAGCTTTGGCTTGTTCCTTTGGGTTCACTTATAGTTGTCCAGGGAAGAACATGGGTGGCCTAGTTGAGGTACTAGCTTGTTGGGCAATTTGGCTTTCAAGTAACTTCTGGTTGGCACTCAAGGCTTCATATCCATTAGTTAGCTTCTGCGTTGCCTCCTCTTGCTTCTCTTGTTTCTTCAGAATTTGTTACAGCAACTCTTCCATTTTAGAGAATTGGGTGGGTTGAGTTTGTGGTGGCTGCTCATAAAGAGGCCTTTCATTGGAGCATTTGAAGGTTGATTCTGATATGGAGGAGGCAAAATCATGGGTTGCCAATTAGAATTCTGCATGGATGGCCCTTGGTAGTGATTGGCCTTATAGGAAAAGTAGGGATGGTTCCTATTTTCTAGAGTATAGAATTCAGTAGGGGGCTTCACTCGATAATTTCCTACTGCATTCACTTGATCTATAGATTATTCATATTGCTGCATTATCAGGTTGCAACTCTCAGTGACATGGACTTGGTTTCCACATACATCACACCTTGATTCAGAATTGGATGCCTTTCCCACATTGGTTGACAAATTCAGCTTTTCCAATGCCTTTTGCAGCCCTTCTTCAATCTGGACAGCAATGTTGTTGACTTGATTATCATTGGATGGCTTCCTTGTCCTGTCATGAGTGAGGAAATGGTGGTTCTTGACAATGTTCTCAATCAATTGGTAGGCTTCATCAATGTTCCTGGTTGCCAAAATCCCTCCTGCAGCAGTATCCAATGCCACCTTGGATGGATAGTTCAATCCCTTGTGAAAGTAGTTAACCAATTGCCATTTTTCAAAGCCATGGTGTGGACATGCCCTCAGCAAGCTCTGGAGTCTTTGCCATGCATCACATATGTTCTCTTGATCCAATTGATAAAATCTAACAATCTGATCTCTATAGTTGTTAGTTTTGCTAGGTGGAAAGAATTCAGCTAGAAACAATTGGATTATGGACTTCCAAGTGGTAATCTCTTCAGGTTTGGGGGTCTTGTACCAAGTCTTGGCCTTGTCCTTGAGTGAGAAGGGGAATAGCCTCATGTAGACAGCATCCATAGGGGTGTTATTGAAGTGGATAGTGCTGCATATTTCCTTGAAATTGTCCAAGTGTGAAGTTGGAACCTCATTCCCCAATTCTGCAAATTGGTATTGCCTTATCATTGTGACTAATGCTGGATTAATTTCAAAGTTGGCAGCAGGTGCTAGGACTCTAATCCCTTGTTGATTTCTAACATTACTATGTGAATAGCAATCCTTGAGTGTCCTTGGTGCAGCCATGTTGACTTCCTCTTCTTCTTCCTCTTCAAAAATCCTTCTTCTTGCCTCTAGACTTTTCAATCTTCTCCTTCTCAAGAATCTTCTTTCAAGTTCAGGATCTGATTGATAATGGTCCTCTTGATTTTCCAAATCCTGCATAAATGAATTCAGAAGTATCAAATTCAGAAAAGAAAGAAAACTAAACAAAATTGAAAAATTGGGAATGATAACTTGCAAAAACTAAAAATTGGCCTAATAAATGGACTGAAAACTAGTCTAAAACTAATCTAAACTATCTAAGTTAATCTAATTGACCTCAAATCTCTGGCAATGGTGCCAAAAATTTGATAGCGAAATTGAGGAGTGTAGTGCACAGGTCAAATTTCAGATTTTTCAATTTTTGGTTTAACTCCCTCTCTACTGCAGTGCATAGGTCAATTGTAGTAACCCTAAATGTCGTATCCACAGTAATTTGAAGCCAAAGACTCCCTAAAACAATCTAGACTAGCCTAAACTAAAGTTATAATTTCAGGAAATTAAAGATTTCAGAAAACAAATTTTTGAAAATGGAAAAATGATAACTATTTTTGGACTTTTGAAAAATTATCTGAACTGAATTATAAATGCTAAACTAAGGGCTAAAAGGGATTATCTATCAATGAGGAAGGTTCTCCTAGGAGTTGGGGTTCATCTAATTTAATTATGGATGGAATGAAACAAGTTATCAATTAAAATTCAAATCTGATTCAACCTGAAAATCTGCTGCTTTCACAGCTCATTTAATCCAAAACTAATCAATATATTATCATATACATATTAGCCAGGTTGAATTAGATAAGTATCCCTACTGAATGTCATGTTATCATTAGTAAATTCACAAGCCCCTCACTGATTTTGCCAATTCTTTTCAGATTTTGGCAATTTCAGTTTGGCATTATAATTCAACTCATATTCATAAATCAACTAATCAGAAAAGTAATGAGTCCAATCCTAATACTAATGTTTCTTGGTTTATCTCTAAACACAAGAGGATTTTAAATCAGCCTCTCAGCTGCAAATTTAAATGAAATCCACATTAGTACTGATCAATTGGACAAAATCAGCACATATCAAACATTTGAATTCAACACATGTCACTCATTGAAATTCAGCACCTACCATTGCTCCTTGGTCCATCTCTGAACAACAACGTAGCCCTAAGTTCACTTCTCAGTGGTTGACATAATCAGGGATTTACAACAGCAAGGCAGAATCCATAGATTCAGGAAATCAGAATTTACAAATCAGAAATCACCACAACATGTTTTCACAGATTTAATTCAGGGAAGTTATCATTGCCTCTTAATACATTTCTGAATAAGAAGAACCCATATAATCTACTACTCAGCAGTTAATGGAATGAGGGGTTTACAATGATATCAAAATTCATGAATCAGAAATTAGAATTGCAGTCCATAAATCACAACAGATAAAAAAGTCAGATTCCTAATAGAGATTTGAACCTAGAAACTTGCCATTGGTTCTTGATTCATTTCTGAATAAAGAATAGATCATAAAACAACCTCTCAGTTGTAAATGCAAATAAGATCTTACAATGCCAAGAACAGGACAGGATCAATTGAGTTCAGAATGCAGATGTCAGAAATCAGGAATCAAAAATTCAAAAATCAGTGTAGGAAATCAGAAATGTCCACAGTCCATCCACAACTGAACTAGATTATTACCCTATCGTAGGAGAGTTAGAATCTAGCTCCTCATAGTTACAAAGTCTGGTACATAATAGAAGAAGAAACTGATACAAATCATCCTCAATTAATGGCTGTCGACAGGAATCAGAATTGCAGCTCCACTTCAGTTCCTTGCTCCTTCCTTCTGGTCCAGCAACCCTACAATGGTCAGCCCCCCTTTTCTCCTCAGGTTTTATAGCTTATGTCTGATCCTTCTACACCCTCAGATGCAAATGAGAATGTTCCATTCCCCCCTGATTTTGCCAAGTGTCCTCGTCCATAAAATATCAGCAGGTTCAGTAGCTTTTGGACAGCCTTTGGAGTGGTCCCCCCTCCTTTTTCCAGCTTTTCCATCCTTCTTTTCCCTGCTAGAAAGGCCAAAATAGTAAGCATCAAAGTCCTTGAATAGGATTTTAACAAATAAGGATTAGGACAATGACAATTATTAGCTCAATTATCAAATGGGATTTGGTATTGTGCAGGAATGAAAACCATGAATAAAAAATGATAACTTCTAAAACCCGGAATGATAACTTGCACCATATAATGAAAATTGTCCAATTATGGGTGATTCAAAACATTGAAGGCATCAAAGGGATTAGGACGGCAAGTGAATAAGGTCAGAAATTAAATGTGGATAAGATTTCATAGTAATGATAACTTTGGTGACCCGGAATGATAACTTATTGCCATAAAATGATAACCTGTCATAACTTTAGTTATGGTTATCCAAATGTGATCAAATCAGAGCAACAAGGAGTTAGAACAATAATATAATGATTGCCTAATGCTTTTATGCAGAGTTGATAGCCTTGCACATCGAAATGACAGTTTTGTCCTAAAATGATAAGTTGACACTCAAAAATGATAACTTGTGAAATGGAATGAAAACTTTGCACAAGTTGAAATATGATCATCCAAATATGATTAATTCATGATGGCATGGGATTTAGGACAAGATAATCACTAGAAATCAGCTCAAATGGAAAAATGATAACTTTGCACATTGGAGTGATAACTTGCCCAAAAAATGATAACTTGGCATAGAATTGACATATTTATGGATTTTGGCAATTCAGAACCTCTATGCACATGAAATTAAGTGTAAAATGAGAATGATCAGCTAGTTATCAAAATCCTTTGCATTCCAAACATATTTGGCCAAAAGATAGACAAAATGAGGGCTCGCTATGGGTGAATTAACTAGAAAATGGGATAAAAACCTATTGTGATCAGCTAGTGATCACTTTGAACCTTACTCTAAGACTCTAATCTCCAAGAACGTTATCTTTGATTGTAACGGTTCAACTTCGGTTTGAAATATAGTTGAAGTTCTAAAGATCTGTCACCTCTTAGGACACCCAAAGGTTATAATAAGTATCTATATAGCTTTGAACCTTACTCTAACACTCTAATCCCCAATAGCTTTATCATTGATTATAACGGCAACTTCGGTTTGAAATAGAGTTAGAGTTCTAAAGATCTATCGCCTCTTAGGACACCCAAAGGTTGTAATAAGTATCTATAACTTAAAGCTTTGAAACTTACTCTAAGACTCGAATATCCCCAAGAGCTTTATCATTTATTGTAATGGTTCAACTTCGGTTTGAAATAGAGTTAATGTTCTAAAGATCTATCACCTCTTAGGATACCCAAAGGTTGTAATAAGTATCTATAACTTGTAGCTTTGAACCTTACTCTAAGACTCTAATCCCCAAGAGCTTTATCATTGATTGTAATGGTTCAACTTCGGCTTGAAATAGAGTTAAAGTTTTATAGATCTATCACCTCTTAGGACAACCAAAGGTGGTAATAAGTATAACTTATAGCTCTGAACCTTACTCTAAGACTCTAATCCCCAAGAGCTTTATCATTGATTGTAACGGTTCACCTTCAGTTTGAAATAGAGTTAAATTTCTTAAAAACTATCACCTCTTAGCACACCCAAAGGATGTAATAAGTATATGTAACTTATACCTTTAAACCTTACTCTAAGACTCCAATCCCCAAGAGTTTTATCATTGACTGTAACAGTTCGACTTCGGTTTGAAATAGATTTGAAGTTCTAAAGATCTATTCCCTCTTAAGACACCCAAAGGATGTAAAAAGTATCTATAACTTATAGCCTTGAACCTTACTCTAAGACTCTAATCCCCAAGAGCGTTATCATTGGTTGTAACGGTTCAACTTCGGTTTGAAATAGAGTTAAAGTTTTAAAGATCTATGACATCTTAGGACACCCAAAGGATGTAATAAGTATCTATAACTTATAGTTTTGAACCTTACTCTAAGACTCTAATCCCCAAGAGCATTATCATTGATTGTAACAGCTCAACTTTTGTTTGAAATAGAGTTAAAGTTCTAAAGATCTATCACCTCTTAGGACACCCAAAGGTTGTAATAAGTATCTATAACTTATAGCTTTGAACCTTTCTCTAAGACTCTAATCCCCAAGAGTGTTATCATTGATTGTAATGGTTCAACTTCGGTTTGAAATAGAGTTAAAGTTCTATAGATCTATCACCTCTTAGGACACACAAAGGTTGTAATAAGTAACTATAACTTATAGCTATGAACCTTACACTAAGACTCTAATCCCCAAGAGCTTTATCATTGATTGTAATAGTTCAACTTCGGTTTGAAATAGAGTTGAAGTTCTAAAGATCTATCAACTCTTAGGACACCCAAAGGTTGTAATAAGTAACTATAACTTATATCTTTGAACCTTAGTAAAGGACTCCAATCCCCAAGAGCTTTATCATTTATTGTAATGGTTCAACTTCGGTTTGAAATAGAGTTAATGTTCTAAAGATCTATCACCTCTTAGGACACCCAAAGGTTGTAATAAGTATCTATAACTTATAGCTTTGAACCTTACTCTAAGACTCTAATCTCTAAGAGCGTTATCTTTGATTGTAACGGTTCAACTTCATTTTAAAATAGAGTTGAAGTTCTAAAGATCTATCACCTCTTAGGACACCCAAAGGTTGTAATAAGTATCTATAACTTATAGTTTTGAACCTTACTGTAACACTCTAATCCCCAATATCTTTATCTTTGATTGTAACAGTTCAACTTCATTTTAAAATATAGTTGAAGTTCTAAAGATCTATCACCTCTTAGAACACCCAAAGGTTGTAATAAGTATCTATAACTTATAGCTTTGAACCTTACTGTAACACTCTAATCCCCAATAGCTTTATCATTGATTGTAATGGTTGAACTTCGGTTGGAAATAGAATTAAAGTTCTAAGGATCTATCACCTCTTAGGATACCCAAAGGTTGTAATAAGTATCTATAACTTAGAGCTTGGAACCTTACTCTAAGACTCTAATCCCCAAGAGCTTTGTCATTGATTGTAATTGTTCAACTTCAGTTTGCAATAGAGTTAAAGTTCTAAGGATCTATCACCTCTTAGGATTCCCAAATGATACGATGCTCAAGAACAATGTCTTGAGTGACCGTAACAATATATGATAATCAAAGAAATGAGATGAAATGAATTTTCAAGGCAGCGGAATATCAACCTCAAGATTACAATGAACCAAGCAATCGATATTATAAATAGATGGATTTAATAATAAGATTGCCAACCTTGTAATTAATGGCAGAAGTTCCCGAAGAACGGGTTGCAGGAGTTCCCTCACAGCAAAGCAATTAAGACATAATATTCATAGATTCAAAGACGTCTAAAATAATTACAAATAGTAGTATTTATAGGCTCTAGATAGCATAATTTGGGGTGGAAGAAAAAACCCTAACTTAAAGTACAAGAAAGGTAACTAGTTTCATAAAATAACTAAAGGAATTCCTATTGCAATTATCAGCAGAATTTCCCTATATAATTAATTCCAAAAATTCCATATAAATATGGTTAAACCATGATTTATGTGGCCCATAATATGCTGACTCTTCATACGGCCCAATTTGTAGCACGTTGAGAACTTGGATCTGATCTAACTCGAACTTGTAATTGGATCAATTGTAAATTGCAAACATTCTTGATTATCTTCAATTTCCTTATGCCTGAGATCCACACCATTATCTTGATCCTCCAACTTTGCTAGAACATTCCTAGAATCCTCATGTATGACATCTGAATCCCCTGGGTCACCATCTTGTTTAAGTAACCATTTCTTTAATGGCCTCATTAAATGCATCATTGTTGGAAGATCTTTGAGCTCTTGGTTCCATCTTTTAGTAGGCAAACATTGATCTCCCTTCATTAATTGTTCCATTTCTTCTACAAAATTGAATTCTGCCACAGCTTCCTCTATTGGCTCTTCAATAGGGTTTGAGCTTGAAACTGCTTGAGCTGGATTGCCCTCAACATTCTTCATTGGTTCCTCAACAATCCTTCCACTCCTGAGTTGGATAGCTTGGGCTTGTTCCTTGGGATTCACTTCTGGTTGTCCTGGGAAGAACATGGGTGGCCTAGTTGAGGTGCTGGCTTGTTGGGCAAATTGATTCTCAAGCACTTTTTGATGAGCACTTAGAGTTTCAAATCTAGAAGTTAACTTCAGCATTGCCTCTTCCTGATTCTCTTGCTTCTTCAAAATTTTCTACAACAACTCCTCCAATTTTGACATTTGAGTGGCTTGAACTTGTGGTGACTCATATGGAGGTCCTTGGACTTGAACTTATGGAGGCTGATATGGAGGTGGTTGCCAATATAAATTCTGCATAGGTGGCCCTCGGTAATGGTTGGCCTTGTAGGACAAGTAGGGGTGGTTCCTATTTTCAGGTGTATAATACTCAACAGGGGGCTTCATTCCAAAATTTCCCACAACATTCACTTGATCAATGGACTGTTCATATTGCTGCATTATCAAATTACAACTCTCAGTGACATGGACCTGGTTTCCACATACATCACACCTAGATTCAGAATTGGAAGGCTTTCCCACATTGGTTGACAAATTCAGCTTCTTCAATGCCTTTTACAACCCTTCTTCAATCTGTACAGCAATGTTGTTGACTTGATTATCATTGGATGGCCTCCTTGTCCTATCATGTGTAAGAAAATGGTGGTTCTTGGCAATGTTCTCGATCAATTGGTAAGCCTCATCAATTTTTTTGGAGGCAAAAATCCCTCCTGCAGTAGTGTCCAATGCCACTTTAGATGGAAAATTCAGACCCTTGTGGAAATACGTAGACCAACTGCCATTTCTCAAATCCATGGTGTGGACATGCCCTCAACAAGCTTTGGAGTCTTTGCCATGAATCACATATGTTCTCCTGATCCAATTGGTATAACATGACAATCTGGTCCCTATACTTATCAGTTTTGCTAGGTGGAAAGAATTCAGCTAGAAACAATTGAACTATGGACTCCTAAGTGGCAATCTCTTCAGGTTTGAGGGTCTTGTATCAGGTCTTGGCCCTGTCTTTGAGTGAAAATAGAAATAGCCTCATGTAGACAGCATTCATAGGGGTATTGTTGAAGTGGACAATGCTGCATATCTCCATAAAGTTGTCAATGTGTGAAACTGGATCCTCAATCCCCAATCCAGCAAATTGATATTGCCTTATCATTGTGACCAATGCTGGATTCACTTCAAAATTTGCAGCAAGTGCTATGGCTCCATCCCCTTGTGGATTTTCTGACATTGCTGGGCTAGGAGCAATCCCTAAGAGTCCTAGGAGCAGCCATCTTTTGATTAACAGTCCCTTCTAAATCTGGATTATTTGCCTCTCCTTCAAAAATCCTCCTTCTTGTTTCTTGCCTTTGCACTCTCCTATTTCTATTACATCTTCTCTCAGGTTCAGGTTCAGATAGATATAGGTCCTCTTGATTATTCAAACCCTGCATAAATTGAATCTAAAGTATCAAATTCAGAAAAGAAAGAAAACTGGACAAAAATCCAAAATTCAGAATGATAACTTGTGAAAACTGAAAATTGGCCTAATAAATGGACTGAAAACTATTCTAAAAATAATTTAAACTATCTAAGTTAATCTAATTGGCCTCAAATCCCCGACAACGGCGCCAAAAACTTGATAGTGATATTGAGGGGTGTAGTGATAACTTGTTGATTTTGGGGTCAAATTTCAGATTTTTCAATTTTTGATTTAACTCCCTAATTCACTTTCTACTGCAAGTATACAGGTCAATTGTAGTCTACCCAAATGTCATATCCATAGTGATTTAAAGCCTAAGACTCCCTAAAGAATCTAGATTAGTCCTAACAAAAATTAAAATTCCAAGAAATTGAAAGAAAGTGAAAACCGATTTCTATAAATGGCTAAAATGATAACTATTTTTGGATTTTTGAAAAGTTATCTAAACAGAATTGTAAATGCTAAACTAAGAGCTAAAAGGATTTATCTATCAATGATGAAGGTTCTCCTAGGAGTTGGGGTTCATCTAATTTAATTATGGATGAAATGGACAAGTTATCAATATGTATCACTTCTAATTCAACTTGGAAATGGGTTGTTATCATAGCATAATAAATCAGAACTAATTATCATATTTTCATATGATTGATTAGCTAAGTTGGATTAGAAGAGGTCCTGAGGGAAATCAAGTTAACATTAAGATCAAGATCAAGTCCCTTGATGATTTTTGATAATTTAGTGAAATCTGAAATGATAACTTTCAATTGCACTTTGGAAATGAGGGAAATGCTTCAATCAACTAAACATGGATGAAATCAATCCAATATTAGTGCAAATGCTCCTTGGTTTATCTCTAAACTACAAGAGGATTTTAAATCAGTCTCTCAGCTGCAAATTCAAATGAAATCCACATTTTCACTAAAGGATTGGATGAAATCAGCACCTACTTGCATTTGGGAATTCAACTATTGTCATTGCATATTTGTTCATCTTTGAACATCAAGATAACCTTAAAATCACCTCTCAGTGATTGAATAAAATCAGAGGTTTACAATGACAAAGAAGAATCCCACAGATTTCTTGAAATCAGATTTGAATTCAGGATTGAAAATCAGAAATCAGCATTCAAAGGTTTGCAATAAATCAGGGATTAAAAACTTGGAAACACCATTGCTTCTTGATTCATTTCTGAACAAGAATAAAACCATAAGTAACCTCTCAGTTATCAATTAAATCAGGGCTCAACAATGATAGAAAATAGATTTGAACAATTCAAAAATCAGAAATCAGAAATCAGGAAGTTCAGGAAATCAGATTTCAGAAAGTAAGAAATCAGATTTCTAATTGGGATTGCTTCTAGAATTTGGCATTGGTCCTTGATTCATTTCTGAACAAGATTAGTTCAAATGACAACTTCTCAGTTGTAGATACAATAAGGACCTTAGAATGACAAGAAACAGATTAATATCAAACAGATTTCAGGAAACTGAAATTGAAATCAATGCAGGAATTCAAACTTGTCTATATCCATCCATAATTAACCTAGACTACTACCCTATCCTAGGAGACATAGGATTTAGCTCCTCATAATTACAAGCATAGATACATCATAGAATGTAAAACAAATGCAAATCATCCTGGATTGAAGACTCTCGACAGCAATCAGCAGCACTCCAGCACTTCAGCTCCAAAACCAGCTTCCTTCCTGCAATGGCCAGCAGCCCTTCAAAATGGAGGCTCCCCCTTTGATTCCAGGGTTTCTTTAGCTTATATATGTCTTCTGTGCACCCTTTGATCAGCATCAGAATGTTCCCTTCTCTTGATTCAAGCCACCTGTCCAGTGGTCCTGAGTTTCCAGCATAAATCAGATGCCTTTTTGGACAGCTAGCAGTGGTACCTCTCCTTTTTCACCTTGTGCGGCCTTGTTGCAACCTTGTTATACATGCTAGAAGACCCAAAACAGCCAGCATCATAGTCCTCAAATAATATTTAAATAAATAAGGATTAGGACGGCAAGTAATGTCAACTCTATTGTCAAATAAGATTTAGTGTTGTGCGGGAATGAAAACTTTATTTGTTTAATGAAAACTTATTGCCCGAAATGATAACTTTGTATATATCATAGAAATTGTCCAAATATGAGTGGTTCAGAGTATTGAAGGCATCAAAGGGATTAATATGGCAAGTGAATAAGGTCAGAAATCAAATGTAGATATGATTTCATAGTATTGATAACTTGTTGCCCTAAAAATGATAACTTGTCATAACTTTGATTGTGGTTATCCAAATATGATCAAATATGAACAACAATGAGTTAAGACAGTAATTTGATGATTGCTTAATGCCTTTGTGCAGAATTGATAGTTTTGCATATCGAAATGATAGTTTTGCCCTTAAACGATAACTTGACACTAAAAAACAATAACTTATGAAATGGAGTGATAACCTTGCACAAATTGAAATATGGTCATCCAAATATGAATAATTCAAGATGGCAAGGGATTTAGAGCAAAATAATCACTGGAAATCAGCTCAATTAAGATAATGATAACTTGTGCACTTGGAGTAATAACTTGCCTTACAAAATGATAACTTGGCATAGATTTGTCATTTTTATGGATTTTAACAATTCAAAACCTCTATGCAAATGGAATTAAGTATAAAATGACAAAGATCAGCTAGTTATCACAATCTATGCATTCTAAGCATAATTGGCCAAAAGTTAGGCAAAATAGGGGCACAATATGGGTGAATTGAATAGAAAATGGGTTAAAAATCTATTGTGATTAGCTAGTGATCAAGTTGAAGTTCTAAAGATCTATCACCTCTTAGGACACCCAAAGGTTGTAATAAGTATCTATAACTTACAGCTTTGAACCTTACTCTAAGACTCCAATCCCCAAGAGCTTTATCATTGATTGTAACGGTTCAACTTCGGTTTGAAATAGAGTTGAAGTTCTAAAGATCTATCACCTCTTAGGACACCCAAAGGTTGTAATAAGTATCTATAACTTATAGCTTTGAACCTTACTCTAAGACTCTAATCTCCAAGAGCGTTATCTTTGATTGTAACGGTTCAACTTCAGTTTGAAATAGAGTTGAAGTTCTAAATATCTATCACTTCTTAGGACACCCAAAGGTTGTAAAAAGTATCTATAACTTATAGCTTTGAACCTTACTCTAACACTCTAATCCCCAATAGCTTTATCATTGATTGTAATGGTTGAACTTCGGTTGGAAATAGAATTAAAGTTCTAAGGATCTATCACCTCTTAGGATACCCAAAGATTGTAATAAGTATCTATAACTTAGAGCTTGGAACCTTACTCTAACACTCTAATCCCCAATAGCTTTATCATTGATGTAACGGTTCAACTTCGATTTGAAATAGAGTTAAAGTTCTAAAGGTATATCACCTCTTAGGACACCAAAAGGTTATAATAAGTATCTATTACTTATAGCTTTGAACCTTACTCTAAGACTCGAATATCCCCAAGATCTTTATCATTGAATGTAATGGTTCAACTTCGGTTTGAAATGGAGTTAAAGTTCTAAAGATCTATCACCTCTTAGTATACCCAAAGGTTGTAATAAGTATCTATAACTTATAGCTTTGAACCTTACTCTAAGACTCTAATCCCCAAGAGCTTTATCATTGATTGTAACGGTTCAACTTCGGTTTGAAATAGAGTTAGAGTTCTATAGATCTATCACCTCTTAGGACACCCAAAGGTTGTAATAAGTATCTATAACTTATAGCTTTGAACCATACTCTAACACTCTAATCCCCAAGAGCTTTAGCATTGATTGTAACGGTTCAACTTCGGTTTGAAATAGAGTTAAAGTTCTTAAGATCTATCACCTCTTAGGACACCCAATGAATGTAATAGTTATCTGTAACTTCTAGCATTGAACCTTACTCTAGGACTCCAATCCCCAAGAGCTTTATCATTGACTGTAACGGTTCAACTTCGGTTTGAAATAGAATTGAAGTTCTAAAGATCTATCACCTCTTAAGACACCCAAATGATGTAATAAGTATCTATAACATATAGATTTGAACCTTACTGATCACTAGCTGATCACAATATGTTTTTATCCCATTTTCTACTCAATTCACCCATATCGAGCCCTCATTTTGCCTAACTTTTGGCCATTTATGCTTGGAATGCAATGGATTGTGATAACTAGCTAATCTTTCTCATTTTATACTTAATTCCATGTGCATAGAGGTTTTGAATTGCTAAAATCCATAAAAATAACAATTATATGCCAAGTTATTATTTTTTGGGCAAGTTATCATTCCAGAGTGCAAGTTATCATTTTTCTAGTTTAGCTGATTTCTAGTGATTATCTTGCCCTAAATCCCCTGCCATCATGAATTAATAATATTTGGATGATCATATTTCAACTTGTGCAAAGTTATCATTCCATTTCACAAGTTATCATTTTTTAGTGTCAAGTTATTATTTTAGGGTAAAACTATCATTTCGATGTGCAAGGTTATCAATTCTGCATAAATGCATTAGGCAATCATTATATTATTGTCCTAACTCCTTGCTACTCTAATTTGACCACATTTGGACAACCAGAACAAAAGTTATGAAAAGTTATTATTTTATGGCAACAAGTTATCATTCCGGGTCACCAAAGTTATCATTACTATTAAATCTTATCCACATTTGATTTCTGACCTCATTCACTTGACATTCTAATCCCATTTATGCCTTATGCTCTGAACCACTCATATTTGCATAATTTTCATGAAATATGCAAAGTTATCATTTCGGGCTTCAAAATTATCAATTTTAATTATGGTTTTCATTCCTGCACAACACCAAATCCCATTTGATGTTTGAGCTGATAACTATTATTGTCCTAATCCTTATTTGTTAAAATCCCATTCAAAAACTTTGATGCGTGCTATTTTGGCCTTTCTAGCAGTGAAAAAGAGGACTGCACAAAGAGGAAAAAGTAGGGGGACCACTTGCTTTTGGCTGTCCAAAAAGCTAGCATTGTAGATATTTTTCTGGACCAGGACACTTGGCATAATCAAGCCACAAGAGAACATTCTGATCTGCATCTAAGGGTGCAGGAAGGTCATATAAAAGCTGAGAAACCCTGGAGAGAAAGGGGGGCTGGCCATTGCAAGGGTTTGAGCATGAAGGAAGCAAGGAGGAGCTGAAGTGCTGCATCACCTTGATTCCTGTCGACAACTCTTAGTTCAGGATGTTTTGTATCAATCCTCCCTTCTATTTTGTATCAAACTTTGTAACATTGAGGAGCTAAATCTCATTTCTCTTAGGATAGGGTAGTAGTCTAGTTTAATTGTGGATGGATATGGAAAAATCTGATTTTCTGCATTGATTTCTGATTTCTGAATCTGTTGCAAATGAATATGTTCTTAACATTCTGAGGTCCTATTAATATTTACAACTAAGAGGTTGTCCTTTGATCTATTATTGTCCTTTGATCTGTTCTTGGTATTTTCTAGGTTCAAACTCAATTAAGAATTTGATTTTCTGATTGCTGATTTCTGATTTCCCATTTCCGATTTCCTGAATTCATAGAATCTATTTTACCATTGTGGAGCCCTAATTGAATTAATAACTGAGAGGTTGTTTATGGCTTCATTCTTGTTCAGAAATGAATCAAGAGACAATGGTATTTCCAAGGTTTCAATCCCTGAATTGTTGCAAACTTTTCATTGCTGATTTCTGAATTTCCATTGCTGATTTTCTGAAATTTGAGGAATCTGTCTTGCTATTGTTAAACCCCTGAATCCAATAATCACTGAGAAGTGAATTTGAGGTTTTCTTGCTGTTCAGAGATGGACCAAGAAGCAATTGCAAGTGCTGAGTTCCTATATGTAATAATGTGCTGATTTTATCCAATTCATTAGTGTTAATGTGGATTTCATTTTCATTTGAAGCTGAGAGGCTGATTTAAAATTCTCTTGTAGTTTAGAGATAAATCAAGAAGCATTAGTACTAATATTGGATTAATTTCATTCCTGTTTATTTAATTGAAGTAATTCCATCATATTTAAAGTGCAATTGATTGTTATCATTTCAGATTTCACTAAATTTCTAAAAATCAGCAAGGAACTTGAATTTGAGCTTAATATTAACTTGATTTCAGTAAGGACCTCTTCTAATTCAACTTGGCTAATCAATCATACGAAAATATGATGATTAGTCCTGGTTTAAGTGTGCTGTGATAACATGTCATTTCAAGTTGAGTTAAAATTGACACATATTGATAACTTGTTTCATTCCATCCATAATTAAGTTAGATGAACCCCAACTCCTAGGAGAACCTTCCTTATTGATAGATAAACCCTTTTAGCCCTTAGTTTAGCATTTATAATTCAGTTCAAATAACTTTCCAAAAGTCCAAAAATAGTTATCCTTTCTGCCAAAATTAAAAATCTGTTTTTCATTCTCTTAAATTTCCCTTTTTTGCCACTAGAAGTAGGATTAGTCTAGATTGTCTTAGGGAGTCTTTGGCTTCAAATCATTGTGGATATGACATTTAGGGTTTACTATAATTGACATGTGAACTGCAGTAGAGAGTGAGTTAAGGCGTTAAACAAAAAAATTGAAAAATCTAAATTTTGACCACAAAATCAGCAATTTATCACTACACTCCTCAATATCACTATCACTTACTCTAAGACTCTAATCCCCAAAAGCATTACCATTGATCATAACGGTTCAACTTCGGTTTGAAATAGAGTTAAAGTTCTAAAGATCTATCACCTCTTAGGACACCCAAAGGATGTAATAAGTATCTATAACTTATAACTTTGAGTCTTACTCCAAGACTCTAATCCCAAATAACTTTATCATTGATTATAACGGTTCAACTTTGGTTGGAAATAGAGTTAAAGTTCTAAGAATCTATCACCTCATAAGATACCCAAAGGTTGTAATAAGTATCTATAACTTAGAACTTGGAACCTTACTCTAAGACTCTAATCCCCAAGAATTGATTGTAACAGTTCAACTTCGGTTTGCAATAGAGTTAAAGTTCTAAGGGTCTATCACCTCTTACGATACTCAAAGGTTGTAATAAGTATCTATAACTAAGAGCTTTGAACCTTACTCTAGGACTCTAGTCCCCTAGAGCTTTATCATTGATTGTAACGGTTCAACTTCGGGTGGAAATAAAGTTAAAGTTCTAAGGATCTATCACCACTTAGATACCCAAAGGTTGTAATAAGTATCTATAATTTAGATCTTTGAACCTTACTCTAAGACTCTAATCCCCAAGAGCTTTATCATTGATTGTAACAGTTCAACTTCGATTGGAAATATAGTTAAAGTTTTAAGGATCTATCACCTCATAGGATACCCAAAGGTTCTAATAAGTATCTATAACTTAGATCTTTGAACCTTACTCTAAGACTCTAATCCCCAAGAGCATTATCATTGATTGTAATAGTTTAACTTCGGTTTGCAATAGAGTTATAATAAGTATCTATAACTTATTGCTTTAAACCTTACTCTGAGACTCCAATCCCCAAGAGCTTTATCATTGAATGTAACGGTTCAACTTCGGTTTGAAATAGAGTTGAAGTTCTAAAGATCTATCACCTCTTAGGACACCCAAAGATTGTAATAAGTATCTATAACTTATAACTTTGAACCTTACTCTACGACTCTAATCCCCAATAGCGTTATATTTGATTGTAACAGTTCAGCTTCGGTTTGAAATAGAGTTAAACTTCTAAAGATCTATCACCTCTTAGAACATCGAAAGGTTGTAATAAGTATCTATAACTTATAGCTTTGAACCTTACTCTAAGACGCCAATCCCCAAGAGCTTTATCATTGATTGTAATGGTTTAACTTCAGTTTGAAATAGAGTTGAAGTTCTAAATATCTATCACTTCTTAGGACACCCAAAGGTTGTAATAAGTATCTATAACTTATAGCTTTGAACCTTACTATAAGACTCCAATCCCCAAGAGCTTTATCATTGATTGTAACGGTTCAACTTTCCATTGAAATAGAGTTGAAGTTCTAAATATCTATCACCTCTTAGGACACCCAATGGTTATAATAAGTATCTATAACTTATAGCTTTGAACCTTACTATAAGACTCCAATCCCCAAGAGCTTTATCATTGATTGTAATGGTTCAACCTCGGTTTGAAATAGAGTTAAAGTTCTAAAGATCTATCACCTCTTAGGACACCCAAAGGTTGTAATAAGTATCTATAGCTTATAGCTTTGAACCTTACTCTAACACTCTAATCTCCAAGAGCGTTATCTTTGATTGTAATCGTTCAACTTCGGTTTGAAATAGAGTTAAAGTTCTAAAGATCTATCACTTCTTAGGACACCCAAAGGTTGTAATACGTAACTATAACTTATAGCTTTGAACCTTACTCTAAGACTCTAATCTCCAAGAGCGTTATCATTGATTGTAACGGTTCAACTTCGGTTTGACATAGAGTTGAAATTCTAAATATCTATCACCGCTTAGGACACCCAAAGGTTGTAATAAGTATCTATTACTTATAGCTTTGAACCTTACTATAACACTCAAATCTCCAAGAGCGTTATCTTTGATTGTAACGGTTCAACTTCGGTTTAAAATAGAGTTGAAGTTCTAAAGATATATCACCTCTAAGGACACCCAAGTTCGATTTGAAATAGAGTTAAAGTTCTAAAGATCAATCACCTCTTAGGGCACCCAAAGGTTGTAATAAGTATCTATAACTTATAGCTTTGAACCTTACTCTAAGACTCCAATCTCCAAGAGCTTTATCATTGATTGTAATGGTTCAACTTCAGTTTGAAATAGAGTTGAAGTTCTAAATATCTATCACTTCTTAGGACACCCAAAGGTTGTAAAAAGTATCTATAACTTATAGCTTTGAACCTTACTATAAGACTCCAATCCCAAGAGCTTTATCATTGATTGTAATGGTTCAAATTTTCATTGAAATAGATTTGAAGTTCTAAATATCTATCACCTCTTAGGATACCCAAAGGTTGTAATAAGTATCTATAACTTATAGCTTTGAACCTTACTATAAGACTCCAATCCCCAAGAGTTTTATCATTGATTGTAACGGTTCAACCTCGATTTGAAATAGAGTTGAAGTTCTAAAGATCTATCACCTCTTAGGACACCCAAAGGTTGTAATAAGTATCTATAGCTTATAGCTTTGAACCTTACTCTAACACACTAATCTCCAAGAACTTTATCATTGATTGTAACGGTTCAACTTCGGTTGGAAATAGAGTTAAAGTTCTAAGGATCTATCACCTCATAGGATACCCAAAGGTTCTAATAAGTATCTATAACTTAGATCTTTGAACCTTACTCTAAGACTCTAATCCCCAAGAGCTTTATCATTGATTGTAATAGTTCAACCTCGGTTTGAAATAGAGTTGAAGTTCTAAATATTTATCACCTCTTAGGACTCCCAAAGGTTGTAATAAGTATTTATAACTTATAGCATTGAACCTTACTCTAACACTCTAATCTCCAAGAGCGTTATCTTTGAATGTAATGGTTCAACTTCGGTTTGAAATAGAGTTGAAGTTCTAAATATCTATCACTTCTTAGGACACCCAAAGGTTGTAATAAGTATCTATAACTTATAGCTTTGAACCTTACTATAAGACTCCAATCCCCAAGAGCTTAATCATTGATTGTAATGGTTCAAATTTCCATTGAAATAGAGTTGAAGTTCCAAATATCTATCACCTCTTAGGAGACCCAAAGGTTGTAATAAGTATCTATAACTTATAGCTTTGAACCTTACTATAAGACTCGAATCCCCAAGAGCTTATCATTGATTGTAACGATTCAACCTTGGTTTGAAATGGAGTTGAAGTTCTAAAGATCTATCACCTCTTAGGACACCCAAAGGTTGTAATAAGTATCTATAGCTTATAGCTTTGAACCTTACTCTAACACTCTAATCTGCAAGAACTTTATCATTGATTGTAACGGTTCAACTTCGGTTGGAAATAGAGTTAAAGTTCTAAGGATCTATCACCTCATAGGATACTCAAAGGTTTTAATAAGTATCTATAACTTATATCTTTGAACCTTACTCTAAGACTCTAATCCCCAAGAGCTTTATCATTGATTGTAACGGTTCAACCTCGATTTGAAATAGAGTTGAAGTTCTAAATATCTATCATCTCTTAGGACTCCCAAAGGTTGTAATAAGTATCTATAACTTATAGCTTTGAAACTTACTCTAACACTATAATCTCCAAGAGCGTTATCTTTGATTGTAACGGTTCAACTTCGGTTTGAAATAGGGTTGATGTTCTAAATATCTATCACTTCTTAGGACACCCAAAGGTTGTAATAAGTATCTATAACTTATAGGTTTGAACCTTACTATAAGACTCCAATCCCCAAAAGCTTAATCATTGATTGTAATGGTTCAAATTTCCATTGAAATAGAGTTGAAGTTCTAAATATCTATCACCTCTTAGGACATCCAAAGGTTGTAATAAGTATCTATAACTTATAGCTTTGAACCTTACTATAAGACTCCAATCCCCAAGAGCTTTATCATTGATTGTAATAGTTCAACCTTGGTTTGAAATAGAGTTGAAGTTCTAAAGATCTATCACCTCTTAGGACACCCAAAGGTTGTAATAAGTATCTATAGCTTATAGCTTTGAACTTTACTCTAACACTCTAATCTCCAAGAGCTTTATGATTGATTGTAACGGTTCAATCTCGGTTGGAAATAGAGTTAAAGTTCTAAGGATCTGTCACCTCATAGGATACCCAAAGGTTCTAATAAGTATCTAGAACTTAGATCTTTGAACCTTACTCTAAGACTCTAATCCACAACAACTTTATCAATGATTGTAATAGTTCAACTTCGGTTTGCAATAAAGTTATAATAAGTATCTATAACTCATTGCTTTGAACCTTACTCTAAGACTCCATTCCCCATGAGCTTTATCATTGATTGTAGTGGTTCAACTTCGGCTTGAAATAGAGTTGAAGTTCTAAAGATCTATCACCTCTTAGGACACCCAACGGTTGTAATAAGTATCTATAACTTATAGCTTTGAACCTTACTCTAAGACTCTAATCCCCAGGAGCTTTATCATTGATTGTAACGGTTCAACTATGGTTTGAAATAGAGTTATAGTTCCAAAGATCTATTACCTCTTAGGATACCCAATGGTTGTAATAAGTATCTATAACTTATAGCTTTGAACCTTTCAGTAAGACTCTAATCCCCAAGAGCTTTATCATTGATTGTAACGGTTCAACTTCGGTTTGAAATAGAGTTAATGTTCCAAAGATCTATCACCTCTTAGGACACCCAAAGGTTATAATAAGTATCTATAACATATAGCTTTGAACCTTACTCTAAGACTCTAATCCCCAAGAGCTTTATCATTGATTGTAACGGTTCAAACTCGGTTTGAAATAGAGTTGAAGTTCTAAATATCTATCACCTCTTAGGACTCCCAAAGGTTCTGTACTAAAAAAAATCTGATTATTTGCAAATCTACCATTCCACTGATATCCTTTGTTTCTCTGCAGGATCAGTTGCAACTAATGAAGATTAGACCACCCAAGGTTTCTGGATGAAGTGCCAAGAGAATTCAAATGCCCAATTTAATGCATTTCAATCCCACCCACCCCTCTCCCTTGCCCTTATTTCAACCCTGTGGACAGTGTTGAGAATAAGCTTGGGGGAGGAAACCTGGTGCTTTTCTAACCTTTACACCATGTTTTCAATTGATTTTAATGTTCATATCAAGTTATCATTGGTTTTCACAAGTTATCACTAGTTATCACTCGGTTATCAATTTTTGGATCCAACTCAATTCTGAATTCATTTTGACTCTGAAATGGGTAGAATACTTCATTATGACAGTGGGTGCTCTCCAATACCAAGTGGCTAACTTGGCCATTAGCCTTTTTGCTTTAATTGGCATTATGAATTCAGATGCATTTGAATGAAGTTTTCAGCTGAAAAATTTTCCTTTTTGTGGGTCACACTAGTTGATACTTATGGATGTAATTAGTAATATCAGATGTCTAGAAGGGAGTCAAGGCTCTTACTGCCATGCTAAATAGGAAAACTTGACTTTTTGGATAAAGGGATCTAAACTATATTTGAGTTTGAACTATTGCTCACTTCATGAACAGGATAGAAAAATGAGAAAAGGAAAAGTAAAAAGTCATATGCATGCATAGAAAAAAAAAAGGAAGAGAGCAAAACTTCCAAAGGAATCTCTCTCCAATGCAAAAAGAAAAAAAAATTTAGGAGAGCAAAACTTCCCAAGGAAACTCTCCTAAAGAAAGCATGAATAAAAATCAGGTGCTAAACCTGTTTATATGCATTTCATGAATAAAAGTTAGGTGTTAAACCTGTTTAAACAATTGAAAATCTGTTCATGAAGAGATTTGTAGTTCAACCCCTTTGTAAAGTTGACAATTCCTACAATTCAAACATGTTATTGCTAGTACTTCTTCCTGGCTTAAATTTGCTTTAGCCTCTGTGGTTCCCTAGCTAGAAATTGTGTTTTTGGAAAGAATGAAGTGTTGACAAAGTGGGAAACTCATTGGATTCAATTCAGCTAGACTTTACTTCATTTGTGGACTTTTAATTCAAGTTTGTCCTTAATTTCTGAATGTTTTGCTTGAGGACAAGCAAAAGGCTAAGCTTGGGGGAGTTTGATCACTTGCTGATCACTATATGATTTTAACCCATTTTAGATGCAATTCATATATATCGAGTCTCACTTTTGCCTATTTTTGGGACAATTATACTTGGAATGCAAACATTGTGATAACTAGTTGATATTCCTCATTTCATACTTAATTCCATGTGCATAGAGGTTCTGAAATTCCAAAATTCATTAATATCTAAATTCTATGCCAAGTTATCATTTTGAAGACAAGTTATCATTCCTAAGTGTCAAGTTATCATTATTTTGAATGAACTGATTTTCAATGGTTTTCTTGCCCTAAATCCATCATTATCATGTATAAATCATATTTGGATAGTCACATCTCAACTTGTGCAAAGTTTTAAGTCCATTTGAACAAGTTATCATTTTTTAAGTGCCAAGTTATCGTTAAAGGGCAATTCTGTCATTTTGACATGCAAAACCATTAATTCTGCACAAGGACCTTAAGCAATCATCTTATTATTGTTCTAACTCTTTGCTGGTCAAATTTCATCACATTTGGATAATCAAAACTCAAGTTATCACAAGTTATCATTTTTAAGTCATATAAGTTATCGTTTTTGGGGCACTCAAGTTATCACTCCTTAGGAATCTCATTCATATTTGATTTCTGACCTCACTCACTTGTCACTCTAATCAAATTGATGCCTGAAATGCTTTGAACCACCCATATTAGGACATTTTCCAAGATTTCCATAAAGTTATCATTCCGGGCCCTTGAATTCATTCATATCAATATAAGTTTTCATTCTTGCACAACACATAATCCCATCTGATATTTGAACTAGTTACCAGCATTATCCTAATCCTTATTTGTCAAAATACTACTCAAGAGCTTTGATGCTTGCTGTTTGGGTTTTTGTAGCAAGAAGAAAAGGTGGCCAAAAGGAAGAAAAATGAGGGGGGACCACTAACTTTTTGGCTGTCCAAAAAGTTGTCAATGCTGGAATTTCAGGACCAGGGGACACATGGCTGCAATCAAAGCATAAAGAATGTTCTGATGCTGATCCAAAGGTGGGGAGAAGTGATATAAAAACTGGATTTTTCTGGAGGAGAAAGGAGGCTGGTCATTCAAGGGTTTGAGCAAGGAAGGAGGTTGCTGTGGCTGAATTTGCTGCTGCTGGCCGAGAAGCTTCAAAGAACCATGAATTGTATCTTTTTCTTATCCCATTTGATGTCAAATCTTGTAAATATGAGGAGCTAAACTCCATTTCTTCTAGGATAGGATAGTAGTTTAGATTAGTTTTGGATGGATATGGACTGTTTTATAATTCCTGCACTGAATCATTTGCTGATTTTCAGATTTCAGAATTATTTAGAGTTACTTCTTGTCATTGTTAGATCCTATTGTAATCTATAGCTGAGAAGTTATCATTTGATCCATCCCTAGTTCAGAAATGGATTAGAAATCAATGTCAAGTTCTGAATTCCAATTTAATTGAAGTTCTAATTTCTGAAATCTAGAATTTCTGGTTTCTATTTTCTGAATTTCCTGAACCTTTGAATCTGTTTGCCATTGTGGATCTGATTAATAGAGCAACTGGAAGGTTGATATTGTCCCAAATCTTGATCTGAAATGAATCAAGATTGTTTGGCATTCTTTATGATTCAAATCTGTTCATTGTTACTAATCTAATTTTAAAAACTGAATTTTGATTTCCTGATTCCTAAATTTTCTAATTTCTGTGGATATCAGATTCTGTTCTTCATTTCTAACCTGATTAATTGAGTCCTTGGGATGTTGCTATTGTCCTTATCTTATTCAGGAATGAATCAAGATTGTTTGGACAATCATTTGACTCAAACCAGATTTTTCCACTGATTCCTGAATAGAAATCAGAATTTTGATTTTTCTGATTCCTCATTGGAATCTATTTTTACCAATTGAGTCCCCTGAATTATTCCATTCATTGATAAGTGAACTTTAGGGACGTCTTGTAGTCCAGAGATGGGTCAAGAATCAATTGGTAAGTCAGATTTCCGTTGGTTTAAAGTTCTAATTTATAAATTACTGATTTCATGTTTTTTTTGGTTTCCTGAATTCCAAAATCTGATTTCCTGGGCTTTGGATCTGATTGTCATCAAGGATTGGATTAATTGAATAGTTGAGAGGCTAATATATGCCCTGATCTTATTCAGAAATGAATCAAGATCTTTGACAATTCAGGATTCAAATCTGATTTTTTCCAAAATCTGATTTCTGAGTTTGATTCTGAATTCTATTTTCTGATTGTTTGGAATCTGATTTGCCAATTGTTAATCCCTATTTTATTCAAATCACTGAGAGGTGTATTATAGGAATCCCTTGCAGTCCAGAGATGGGTCAAGGGGCATTTGGCAAACTTGAATTCCATCAATCCACATTGCTGATTTTCCTAAAATGCTGATTTCTGTTTTCTCATTTTTCTAACTTCTGATTTCCATTGTCAACCCTCATTTTAATCCACTACTGAGAGGTAGTCTTAAGGGCTTCCTTGAGATCCAGAGATGGGCCAAGGAGCAATGGAAATTGTGAACTCATGTGGCCATATGTTTTGCATTTTCAATTGAGTGTGTTTGTGTGGATTTTAATTTACTTTGCAACCGAGAGGTTGATTTTAAATCCTCCTGGAATTCAGAGATGAATCAAGGATCACAAGCACCATTATTGAGTAGATTTCATCCTGGTTTAATTGATTGGAGTGATTCCATCTTTTTATGATTACAATTGCAAGTTATCATTCCAAACTTCCTTGAATTGCAAAAATCAGCATTGAACTTTCTTTTGAGCCCAATGATAACATGATTTTCAGTGAGGACCCTCTTTTGATTCAACCTATCTAACAACTATATAATCTTATATTGTTTAGTTAGAGGCCAATTGAGCTATGGAAACAGCCATTTTCAAGTTGAATCAAAAGTTGGACATTTAGTGATAACTTGTTCCATTCCATCCTTAATTAATTTAGATGAACCCCAAATCCTAGAAGAACCTTCCTCATAGATAGTTAAACCTTTTTAGACTTCAATTTAGCATTTATAATTCTATTTTGCAAGAATTTCCAAAACCCAAAAACCAGTTATCATTTAACTTTCCATTAAAAATCTATTTTCACTATTCATTAAAAATCTATTTTTAGCCACTTAAGTAGAACTAATCTAGATTGTTATAGGGTGTCTTAGACTTCAAATTCTCGTGAATACGATAACCTGAGTCTACTACAACTTACCTGTGCACTTGCAGCTAGTGAGTTGGGAGACAAAAAAAATGAAAAATTGACATTTTCTTTAATTTCAGCAAGTTAACACTAGAAAACCCAAATATCACTATCACTTATAGCTTTGAGCCTTACTCTAACACTATAATCTCCAAGAGCGTTATCTTTGATTGTAATCGTTCAACTTCGGTTTGAAATAGAGTTAAAATTCTAAAGATCTATCACCTCTTAGGACACTCAAAAGTTGTAATAAGTATCTATAACTTATAGCTATAACATCTATTACCTCTTAGGACACCCAAAGCTTGTAATAAGTATCTATAACTTATAGCTTTGAACCTTACTCTAAGACTCGAATATCCCCGAGAGCTTTATCATTGATTGTAACGGTTCAACTTCGATTTCAAATAGAGTAAAAGTTCTAAAGATCTATCACCTCTTCGGATGCCCAAAGGTTGTAATAAGTATCTATAACTTATAGCTTTGAACCTTACTCTAAGACTCCAATCCCCAAGAGCTTTATCATTGATTGTAACGGTTCAACTTCGGTTTGAAATAGAGTTAAAGTTCTAAAGATCTATCACCACTTAGGACACCCAAGGTTGTAATAAGTATCTATAGCTTATAGCTTTGAACCTTACTCTAACAGTCTAATCTCCAAGAGCATTATCTTTGATTGTAATCGTTCAACTTCGGTTTGAAATAGAGTTAAAGTTCTAAAGATCTATCACTTCTTAGGACACCCAAAGGTTGTAATAAGTATCTATAACTTATAGCTTTGAACCTTACTCTAAGACTCGAATATCCCCAAGAGCTTTATCATTGATTGTAACAGTTCAACTTCGGTTTGAAATAGAGTTAAAGTTCTAAAGATCTATCACCTCTTTGGATACCCAAAGGTTGTAATAAGCATCTATAACTTACAGCTTTGAACCTTACTGTAAGACTCTAATCCCCAAGAGCTTTATCATTGATTGTAACGGTTCACTTCGGTTTGAAATAGAGTTAAAGTTCTAAAGATCTAACACCTCTTAGGACACCTAGAGGATGTAATAAGTATCTATAATTTATAGCTTTGAACCTTACTCTAAGACTCTAATCCCCAAGAGCTTTATCATTAATTGTAACGGTTAAACTTCTGTTTGAAATAGAGTAAAAATTCTATAGATCTATCACCTCTTAAGACAATCAAAGGTTGTAATAAGTATCTATGACCTATAGCTTCGAACCTTACTCTAAGACTCGAATATCCCCAAGAGCTTTACCATTGAATGTAATGGTTCAACTTCGGTTTGAAATAGAGTTAAAGTTCTTAAAATTTATCACCTCTTTGGACACCCAAAGGATGTAATAAGTATCTATAACTTATAGCTTTGAACCTTACTCTAACACTCTAATCTCCAAGAGCGTTATCTTTGATTTTAACGGTTCAATTTCGATTTGAAATAGAGTTAAAGTTCTAAAGATCTATCTCCTCTTAGGACACCCAAAGGTTGTAATAAGTATCTATAACTTATAGCTTAGAACCTTACTCTAACACTGTAATCCCCAATAGCTTTATCATTGATTGTAAGGGTTCAACTTTGGTTTGAAATAGAGTTAAAGTTCTAAACATCTATCACCTCTAAGGACACCCAAACATTGTAATAAGTATCTACAACTTATAGCTATAGCATCTATTACCTCTTAGGACACCCAAAAGTTGTAATAAGTATCTATAACTTATAGTTTTGAACCATACTCTAAGACTCGAATATCCCCAAGTGCTTTATCATTGATTGTAACGGTTCAACTTCGGTTTGAAATAGAGTTCAAGTTCTAAAGATCTATCACCTCTTCGGATACCCAAAGGTTGTAATAAGTATCTATAACTTATAGCTTTCAACCTTACTCTAAGACTCTAATCCCCTAGAGCTTTATCATTGATTGTAACGGTTCAACTTCGGTTTGAAATAGAGTTAAAGTTCTATAGATCTATCACCTCTTAGGACACCCAAAGGTTGTAATAAGTATCTATAACTTATAGCTTTGAACCTTACTCTAAGACTCGAATATCCCCAAGAGCTTTATCATTGATTGTAACGGTTCAACTTCGGTTTGAAATAGAGTTAAAGTTCTAAAGATCTATCACCTCTTTGGATACCCAAAGGTTGTAATAAGCATATATAACTTACAGCTTTGAACCTTACTGTAAGACTCTAATCCCCAAGAGCTTTATCATTGATTGTAACGGTTCACTTCGGTTTGAAATAGAGTTAAAGTTTTAAAGATTTAACACCTCTTAGGACACCTAGAGGATGTAATAAGTATCTATAATTTATAGCTTTCAACCTTACTCTAAGACTCTAATCCCCAAGAGCTTTATCATTAATTGTAACGGTTCAACTTCGGTTTGAAATAGATTTAAAGGTCTATAGATCTATCACCTCTTAGGACACTCAAAGTTTGTAATAAGTATCTATAACTTATAGCTTTGAATTTTACTCTAAGACTCCAATCCCCAAGAGCTTTATCATTGATTGTAACTGTTCAACTTCGGTTTGAAATAGAGTTAAAGTTCTAAATATCTATCACCTCTTAGGATACCCAAAGGTTGTAATAAGTATGTATAACTTATAGCTTTGAACCTTACTCTAAGACTCTAATCTCCAAGAGCGTTATCTTTGATTGTAACGGTTCAACTTTGGTTTGAAGAAGAGTTGAAGTTCTAAAGATCTATCACTTCTTAGGACACCCAAAGGTTGTAATAAGTATCTATAACTTATAGCTTTGAACCTTACTCTAACACTCTAATCCCCAATAGCTTTATCATTGATTGTAATGGTTCAATTTCGGATTGAAATAGAGTTAAAGTTCTAAAGATCTATCACCTCTTAGGACACCCAAGGTTGTAATAAGTATCTATAACTTATAGCTTTGAACCTTATTCTAAGACTCGAATATCCCCAAGAGCTTTATCATTGATTGTAACGGTTCTACTTCGGTTTGAAATAGAGTTAAAGGTCTGTAGATCTATCACCTCTTTGGACACTCAAAGTTTGTAATAAGTATCTATAACTTATAGCTTTGAACTTTTCTCTAAGATTCCAATCCCCAAGAGCTTTATCATTGATTATAACAGTTCAACTTCGGTTTGAAATAGAGTTAAAGTTCTATAGATCTATCATCTCTTAGGACACCCAAAGGTTGTAATAAGTAACTATAACTTATAACTTTGAACCTTACACTAAGAATCTAATCCCCAAGAGCTTAATCATTGATTGTAATTGTTCAACTTCGATTTCAAATAGAGTTAAAGTTCTTAAGATCTATCACCTGTTAAGACACCCAAAGGTTGTAATAAGTATCTATAACTTAGAGCTTTGAACCTTACTTTAAGACTCTAATCCCCAAGAACTTATCATTTATTGTAATGGTTCAACTTTGGTTTGAAATAGAATTAAAGTTCATAAGATCTATCACCTCTTAGGACACCCAAATGTTGCAAAAAGTATCTATAACTTATAGCTTTGTAACTTACTCTAAGACTCGAATATCCCCAAGGTCTTTATCATTTATTGTAATTGTAGAACTTCGGTTTGAAATAGAGTTAAAGTTCTAAAGATCAATCACCTCTTAGGATACCCAAAGGTTGTAATAAGTGTCTATAACTTATAGCTTTGAACCTTACTCTAAGACTCTAATCCCCAAGAGCTTAATCATTAATTTTAACAGTTCAACTTCGGTTTGAAATAGAGTTAAATTTCTATACATCTATCACCTCTTAGGACTCCCAAAGATTGTAATAAGTATCTATAACTTATAGCTTTGAACCTTACACTAAGACTCTAATCCCTAAGAGCTTTATCATTGATTGTAACGGTTCAACTTCGGTTTGAAATAGAGTTAAAGTTCCAAAGATCTATCACCTTTTGGGACACCCAAAGGTTGTAATAAGTATCTAAAACTTATATCTTTGAACCTTACTCTAAGACTCTAATCCCTAAGAGCTTTATCATTGATTGTAATGGTTCAACTTCGGTTTGAAATGGAGTTAAAGTTCTTAAGATCTATCACCTCTTAGGACACCCAAAGGTTGTATCTTTAACTTATAGCAGTGAATCTTACTCAAAGACTCTAATCCCCAAGAGCTTTATCATTGATTGTAACGGTTCAACTTCGGTTTGAAATAGAGTTAAAGTTCTAAAGATCTATCACCTCTTCGGATACTCAAAGGATGTAATAAGTATCTATAAATTATAGCTTTGAACCTTACTCTAAGACTCCAATCCCCAAGAGTCATTGACTGTAACGGTTCAACTTCGGTTTGAAATAGATTTGAAGTTCTATAGATCTATCACCTCTTAAGACCCTCAAAGGATGTAATAAGTATCTATAACTTATAGCTTTGAACCTTACTCTAAGCCTCCAATCCCCATGAGCGTTATCATTGATTGTAACCGCTCAACTTCGATTTGAAATAGAGTTAAAGTTCTAAAGATCTATCACCTCTTAGGATACCTAGATGTTGTAATAAGTATCTATAACTTATAGCTTTGAATCATAGTCTAAGACTCTAATCCCCAAGAGCTTTATCATTGATTGTAACGGTTCAACTTCGGTTTGAAATAGATTTAAAGGTCTATAGATCTTTCACCTCTTAGGACACCCAAAGTATGTAATAAGTATCTATAACTTATAGCTTTGAACTTTACTCTAAGACTCCAATCCCCAAGAGCTTTATCATTGATTGTAACTGGTCAACTTCGATTTGAAATAGAGTTAAAGTTCTAAAGATCTATCACCTCTTAGGATACCCAAAGGCTATAATAAGTATCTATAACTTATAGCTTTGAACCTTACTCTAAGACTCTAATCTCCAAGAACGTTATCTTTGATTGTAACGGTTCAACTTCGGTTTGAAGAAGAGTTGAAGTTATAAAGATCTATCACTTCTTAGGACACCCAAAGGTTGTAATAAGTATCTATAACTTATTGCTTTGAACCTTACTCTAACACTCTAATCCCCAATAGCTTTATCATTGATTGTAACGGTTCAATTTCGGATTGAAATAGAGTTAAAGTTCTAAAGATCTATCACCACTTAGGACACCCAAGGTTGTAATAAGTATCTATAACTTATAGCTTTGAACCTTATTCTAAGACTCGAATATTCCCAAGAGCTTTATCATTGATTGTAACGGTTCTACTTCGGTTTGAAATAGAGTTAAAGTTCTATAGATCTATCACCTCTTAGGACACTCAAAGGATGTAATAAGTATCTATAACTTATAGCCTTGAACCTTACTCTAAGACTCGAATATCCCCAAGAGCTTTATCATTGATTGTAACGGTACAACTTCGGTTTGAAATAGAGTTAAAGTTCTAAAGATCTATCACATCTTTAGATACCCAAAGGTTGTAATAAGTATTTATAACTTATAACTTATAGCTTTATCATTAATTTTAACGGTTCAACTTCGGTTTGAAATAGAGTTAAAATTCTACAGATCTATCACCTTTTAGGACACCCAAAGGTTGTAATAAGTATCTATAACAAATAGCTTTGAACCTTACTCTAAGACTCCAATCCCTAAGAGCTTTATCATTGTTTGTAACGGTTCAACTTCGGTTTGAAATAGAGTTAAATTTCTTAAGATCTATCGCCTCTTAGGACACCCAAATGATGTAATAAGTTTCTATAACTTATAGCTTTGAACCTTACTCAAAGACTCTAATCCCCAAGAGCTTTATCATTGATTGTAACGGTTCAACTTTGGTTTGAAATAAAGTTGAAGTTCTAAAGATCTATCACCTCTTAGGACACTCAAAGGTTGTAATAAGTATCTAAACTTATAGATTTGAACCTTACTATAAGACTCCAATCCCCAAGAGCTTTATCATTGATTGTAACGGTTCAACTTCGATTAGAAATAGAATTGAAGTTCGAAAGATCGATCACCTCTTAGGACACCCAAAGGTTGTAATTAGTATCTATAACTTATAGCTTTGAACCTTACTCTAAGACTCTAATCCCCAAGAGATTTATCATTGATTGTAACGGTTCAACTTCGGTTTGAAATAGAGTGAAAGTTCTATAGATCTATCACCTCTTAGGACACCCAAACGTTGTAATAAATATCTAAAACTTATAGCTTTGAAACTTATTCTAAGACTCGAATATTCCCAAGAGCTTTATCATTGATTGTTACAGTTCAACTTTGGTTTGAAATAGAGTTAAATTTCTAAACATCTATCACCTTTAAGGACACCCAAAGGTTGTAATAAGTATCTATAACTTATAGCTATAACATCTATTACCTCTTAGGACACCCAAAGGTTGTAATAAGTATCTATAACTTATAGCTTTAAACCTTACTCTAAAACTCGAATATCCCCACGAGCTTTATCATTGATTGTAACGGTTCAACTTCGGTTTGAAATAGAGTTAAAGTTCTAAAGATCTATCACCTTTTCAGATAACCAAAGGATGTAATAAGAATCTATAAATTATAGCTTTGAACCTTACTCTAAGACTCCAATCCCCAAGAACATTACAATTGACTGTAACGATTCAACTTTAGTTTGAAATAGAGTTGAAGTTCTATCGATCTATCACCTCTTAAGACACTCAAGGGATGTAATAAGTATTTATAACTTATAGATTTAAACCTTACTCTAAGACTCCAATCCCCATGAGCATTATCATTGATTGTAACGGCTTAACTTCGGTTTGAAATAGAGTTAAAGTTCTAAAAATCTATCACCTCTTAGGACACCCAAAGGTTGTAATAAGTATCTGTAACTTATAACTTTGAACCTTACACTAAGAATCTAATCCCCAAGAGCTTAATCGTTGATTGTAACTATTCAACTTCGATTTGAAATAGAGTTTAAGTTCTAAAGATCTATCACCTCTTAGGACACCCAAAGGATGTAATAACTATCTATGACTTATAGCTTTGAACCTTACTCTAAGACTCCAATCCCAAGAGCGTTATCATTTATTGTAACGGCTCAACTTTGATTTGAAATAGAGTTAAAGTTATAAAGATCTATCACCTCTTAGGACACCCAAAGGTTGTAATAAGTATCTATAACTTATAGTTTTGAACTTTATTCGAAGACTCTAATACCCAAGAGCTTTATCATTGATTGTAACGGTTCAACTTCGATTTGAAATAGAGTTAAAGTTCTAAAGATCTATCACCTTTTAGGACACCCAAAGGTTGTAATAAGTATCTATAACTTACATCTTTGAACCTTACTCTAAGACTTTGATCTCCAAGAACATTATCTTTGATTGTAACGGTTCAACTTCGGTTTGAAATAGAGTTAAAGTTCTAAAGATCTATCACCTCTTAGGACACCTAAAGGTTGTATTAAGTATCTATAACTTATAACTTTGAACCTTAGTCTAACACTCTAATTCCCAATAGCTTTATCATTGATTGTATCAGTTCGACTTCGATTTGAAATAGAGTTAAAGTTCTAAAGATCTATGATCTCTTATGACACCCAAGGTTGTAATAAGTATCTATAACTTATAGCTTTGAACCTTACTCTAAGACTCGAATATCCCCAAGAGCTTTATCATTGATTGTAATGGTTCAACTTTGGTTTAAAATAGAGTTAAAGTTATAAAGATCTATCACCTCTTAGGATACCCATAGGTTGTAATAAGTATCTATAACTTATAGTTTTGAACCTAACTCTAAGACTCTAATCCCCAAGAGCTTTAGCATTGATTGTAACGGTTCAACTTTGGTTTGAAATAGAGTTGAAGTTCTAAAGATCTATCACCTCTTAGGACACCTAAAGGTTGTAATAAGTATCTATACCTTATAGCTTTGAACCTTACTCTAACACTCTAATCACCAAGAGCGTTATCTTTGATTGTAACGGTTCAACTTCGGTTTGAAATAGAGTTGAAGTACTAAAGATTTATCACCTCTTAGGACACCCAAAGGTTGTAATAAGTATCTATAACTTATAGCTTTGAACCTTACTCTAACACTCTAATCCCCAATAGCTTTATCATTGATTGTAACGGTTCAACTTCGATTTGAAATAGAGTTAATGTTCTAAAGATCTATCACCTCTTTGGACACCCAAAGGTTGTAATAACTATCTATAACTTATAGCTTTGAACTTACTCTATGACTCGAATATCCCCAAGAGCTTTATCATTGAATGTAATGGTTCAACTTCGGTTTGAAGTATAGTTAAAGTTCTAAAGATCTATCATCTCTTAGGATACCCAAAGGTTGTAATAAGTATCTATAACTTATAGCATTGAACTTTACTCTAAGACTCTAATCTCCAAGAGCTTTATCATTGATTGTAACGGTTCAACTTCGGTTTGAAATAGAGTTGAAGTTCTAAAGATCTATCACATGTTAGGACACCCAAAGGATGTACTAAGTATCTATAACTTATATCTTTGTGATGTGTATTGAGTGGAGTATAGTGATGAGTTGCTGAATTTGTGATTAGAATTGAGAATTTTCTGAATTTTGGTCAACTCCCTAACTCACTATCTGCTGCAAGTGCATAGGTCAATTGTAATAGATCCAAATGTCGTATCCACAGTGATTTGAAGCCAATTACTCCCTAAAACACTAGACTAGCCCTAACTAAAGTGACAAAATCAGGGAAATTAAAGGAAAATGAAAATAGATTTTTAAAAGTGACAAAAAGGATAACAATTTTTAGTGTTTTGATAATAGGAATGAACTGAGATCTAATTACTGAATTAAGGACTAAAAAGGGTTTGTCAATCAATGGAAAGGTTCTCCTAGGGGTTGGGGTTTATCTATTTCAGCTATGGATGGAATGGAACATTTTAACAATTTTAAAACAAATCTGATTCAACATTAAGTATGGCTGCTCTCACAACTTAATTAGTCCAAAACTAATCATTATATTCTCATATAAATATTAGCTAGGTTGAATTAGATTAAGGATCCCCACTGAATGTCAAGTTATCATTAGCATATGCACAAGTCCCTCACTGATTTTGCCATTTCTTCTCAGATTTTGGCAATTTCAGTTTGGCACTTCAACCAAACCACACATCAACTACTCAGAAATGTTATGAATCCAATCCTAATGCTAATGCTTCTTGGTTTATCTCTAAACAACAAGGGGATTTTAAATCAGCCTCTCAGTTGTAAATTGAAATGAAATCCACAGTAGTACAATCAATTGGATAAAATCAACACATATCACACATTCCTATTCAGCACATGCCATTGCTTCTTGGTCCATCACTGAACAGCAAGATAACCCTAAGTTCACTTCTCAGTGGATGATGGAATCAGGAGTTTTACAATAGCAAGGCAGATTTCACAAATTTTAGGAAATCAGAAATTAGCAAATGAGAAGTTTGCAACAATTCAGGGATTGAAATCTTAGAAATACCATTCTCTCTTGATTCATTTCTGAATAAGAATGAAACCATAAGCAACCTCTCAGTTGTAAGCAACCTCTTCAGCTCCTTCCCCTTGCTTCCTTCCTGCTCAAACCCTTGCAAAATGGAGGCCCCCCTCTCCTCTGGATTCCTCTCAACTTTTATATGGTCCTTCTTCACCCTAGGATGTAGATCAGAATGTTTCCATGGTAATGTGATTGTGCCATGTGTCCTGGTCCTGAAAATATCAGCAGACTCCAACAACTTTTGGACAGTAAATCAGTGGTCCCCCCCACCTTTTCCAGCCTTTTGCAGCCTTGTAACATCTGCTAGAAACTCCAAAATAGCAAGCATCAAAGTCCTTGAATAGAAATTAAACAAGGACAACAATTAATATCAACTCCATTGTCAAATGAAATTTGGTGTTGTGCAGGAATAAAATCCTTGCATAGAAATGACAATTTTTGCACCTGAATGATAACATTGCACGGAGGTAATAGTTATGTGTAGATTAGGTCATGATTATGCAAATATGATTAATTCAGAATAATCAGGGATTGGACCAGCATGTGGATAGGATCAATTATCAGATTATGGACAATGTTTTATAAGAGTGATAACTTGAACCCCGGAATGATAACTTGGTGTATGGAGTGATAACTTGTAAATTTAATTCTAATTGTTCAAATGTGATCAAATCAGAGCAGCAAGGAGTTAGGATAGCAATTTAACAAATGCCTAATGTTTTTATGCAAAAATGATAACCTTGCACATCGAAATGACAATTCTGCCCCCAAAAACAATAACTTGACACCAAGAATGATAACTTTGCACAAATCAAACAATGGTTATCTAACTATAATTAATTCATAATGGTAAGGGATTTAGGGCAAGATAACCACTAGAAATCAGCTCAATTAGTAAAATGATAACTTTGCACATTGGAATGATAACTTGCCCAAAAAAATGATAACTTGGCATAGAATTGATAACTTCATGGATTTTAACAATTCAGAACCTCTATGCATATGGAATTAAGTGTAAAATGAGGATGATCAGCTGGTTATCACAATCCATTGCATTCCATGCATAATTGGCCAAAAGTAAGGCAAAATGAGGGCTCGATAAGGGTGAAATGAATGGAAAATGGAGTAAAAACTTAATATGATTAGCTAGTGATCAACTCCCCAAACTTAGCCTTTTGCTTGTCCTCAAGCAAAACATTCGGATATTAAGAACAAAACTTGAATAAAATAGTTCACAAATGAATAAAAATCCAACTGATTAAAGTCCAATGAGTTTCCCACTTTGCCAACACCCCATTCTTTCCAAAACTCAATTTCTAGCTAGGGAATCACAAAGGCTAAAGCAAATTTAAGTCATGAAAGAAGTACTAGCAGTAACAAGTTTGAATTTCAAGAATTGTCGAACTACAAATCCCTTCATGAACAGATTTTTCACTGCTTAAACAGGTTTAAAACCTGACTTTTATTCATGATGATGTAATAAATAGGTTGAGACCTGATTTTTATTCATGCTAGTCACAGGATAAAAAACTTGGCTTTATTCAGGATTGATAACTTTTTGGAATTTCACTCTCTTTATTTATGAATGCATGCAATGCAGAAATGCAACTTTTCGCTTTTTCTTTTCTCCATTTTTCTTTTTTTCTAATCTGTTCATGAAGTGAGTAATAGTTCAAACTCAAGTAAGGTTTAGATCCCTTGTTCCAAAAAGTCAAGTTTTCCTATTTAACATGGCAGCAAGAGCCTTGACTCTCTTCTAGACATCTTCTACTTTCAAAACAATCCATAGGCGTCAGCTAGTGTTACCCACAAAAAAAAAATTTCAGCTGAAATTTTGATTCAAATGCACTTGAATTCATAGGCTGATTAAAGCAAGAAGACTAATGGCCAAATTGACCACTTGGTATTGGAGTGTACTAACTGTCATATTAAAGGATTTCACCCATTTTAGAGTTAAAATGAAAGCAAGAACTGAATTGAGCACAATCAGTGATAACCAGTGATAACTTGTCAAAACTAATGATAACCGAGTGAAAACAGTGATAACTTATTCATAACAGTGATAACCTGGTGATAAATGATGATATGAGTATTAAAATAGATTGAAAATATGGTGTAAATTTAGAAAAGTATCAGGTTTCCTCCCCAAGCTTATTCTCAGCACTGTCCACAGTGGTGAAAATAATAGGCAAGGGAGAGAGTTGGGAGAGTATTGATTCCTTTTGTGCAATTGATTCCTTTTGTTCTTTCATGTCACCCAGAGGCTTTGGGTGGTCCATACTTATGATTTGCCTTCAATGTTGTAGAGAAAAATAAAAGGAAATTAGTGAAATCTGCAATATCAGATTTTTAGAATCAATGAAGTGCACAAGTTAGTATTTTACGTAAAAATTGATAAATGCACTGAAATTTGGCATCAAGTGATTTGGATAACTGATATGAATGATGATTCAAGCATCATTATGATATATAAAGCATGAATTAGTAGGATCAGTTATTGATATGAACCAAGAAATGCTTACAATTGCAGCCGACAATAGAAGAATCTTATGGCAAAGTTGGATGATTAATGTTGTTGATCTCAGACATAAGGAAATTGAAGATAATCAAGAATGTTTAGAAAGATCGAGTTAGATCAGATCCAACTTCTCAATGTGTTACGAATTGAGCCGCATGAAGAGCCAACATAAATTGGGCCAAATAAATCTTGATTTAACCATATTTATTTGTAATTTTCGGAATTAACTATACATGGAAATTCTATTGATGTTTGTAAGAGGAAATTGAATTTATTATTTTACTAAATTAGTTGTGGGCTAAGTTAGGATATTTTCTTTTAGCCGAAATTCTATTTCTAGGGCCTATAATTACTGCTACTCATTGTTATTTTAGACATCTTTGAATCTATGAATATTTTGGCTTAATTGCTTTTGCTGTGAGGGAACTCCTGCAACCCGTTCTTCGGGAACTTCTGCCGTTAATTACAAGGTTGACTATCTTGTTATTAAATCCATCTATTTATAATATCAATTGCTTGGTTCATTGTAATCTTGAGGTTGTTATTCTGCTGTCTTGAAAATTCGTTTGATCTCATTTCTTTGATTATCATATATTGTTCCGGTCACTCAAGGCATTGTTCTTGAGTATCGTATCAGTCGGTATCAGAGCCGCGTTTTCGATTTAGTTTTCTAGTTATCTTTGATTATTTGGTTGCTCCCCTATTTCAGTTTATGAAATAAAATAACACCATAAAAAAATCTGTTTTATTAGTTCTTCAAATCCTCGCCGTCTTCTTTATTTGTTTCATTTGTTCTTCAAGCCCTAGCCGTCATCCTTGCATTCTTCAAATTATGCTACAGTTTAAAAAAAACACAAAAAAAAATTTTGCTCGTTTATTCTTGAAACCCTAGCCATCATCCCTCTCTATTCTTCAAAGTCTGCTGCAAAAAAAAAACTAAAAAAATCTAAAAATAGAAAAAAAGGAAAGTGTTAGAAAGGAGAAGGAAAGAACAGGAAAGAAAACATCTAGAAAAATAAAATTCGAAAGAAAATCTGAGAAAAAAATTGAAAGGAAAGATTCAAAAGGAAGAGGAAGGAAAAAAAAATAAAAGGAAAGCTTATTTCTGGAGAGAAAGGAGAAAAAACTGAAAGGAAAGATTTAAAAGGAATAGGAAAGAAAGAAAAGGAAAGCTTATTTCTGAAGAGAAAGGTGCACAACAAATTTTTGAGATTTTGAATGATTTAATCCAATGAATCGGTGATCTTTGATTTCATTACATATCTATCCTTATTTGGCAACCTTTTTTCTAATATATATTCTAATTTCAGCTTCAAGATTTCTTTTGATATTGCAATCATATTGATAAATAGATTGATTTAATTGCTCATTGCCTTGTGTTGACTTGCATTAGTTCTCTTAGAACTTGTTGCAGGGATCAAGAGAGAAAAAAAGACTAAGTGGTGAGTACAATTCAGAAAAAAGCCAAATAGAGTTGAGGTAAAATACGAGTGTCACCACGTGAGGTATTGAGATTGCTTTTATCATTAACCTTTCTTGCAGAAATTTCTAACAATGACAATAGGGAAGGACAAAGAACATAATCTTAGAAAAGAAGAAATTGATCATAGAAGAATGATGGAGGTCATGACACGACATTTTTAACATCTTGGCAATATGATTACTGAACTTCATAATGAGGTAGATGTGCAGAATGATCAAATTGTACAACTATAACAAGTTATACAACCACATCAAAGAAGAGATCGTCAAAGACACCGTGTTGTTAATGATGAAGAGATGGAAGATAAAATTGATGAAGCCTCTGTTATAAATTGGAGAAGGCAGAGACGCGTTCAGATTGGAGGTAGAAGAAAAGAACGAGAAAGGGAACAAGATAGAGATGTCACTGATCGAAACACAGGTTCAATTAAACTCTCTCTCTCTACCTTTCAAGGTAAAAGTGATCTTGATGCATATATTAAATGGGAACAAAGAGTAGAAAGTATATTTTATCGTCATAATTATTCTGCTGAGAAAAAGGTTAAACTTGTTATTACATCTTTTGCTGATTATGCTATTACTTTGTGGAATCATTTTGAAAATTGGAATGAGATGAAAACCATATTGAGGAGAAGATTTGATCCTCCATCATATTTTCGTGACTTACGTATGAAATTGCAGACTATGAGGCAGGGATCAAAGACTGTTGAGGAGCACTATAAAGAGATAAAAATGACACTCATCCACACCAACATAAAGGAGGATCCTGAAGACACAATTGCAAGATTCATATGTGGGCTGAACCGAGAGATTTCCAGAGTTGTGGAATTGCAAGAGTATTTTTAGTTGGATGAAGTTCTGCATAAGGCTATGAAAGTTGAGAAGTAATTGAAGAAAGATATCCGTCCACATAGCAAATTTGACAGTTCAACTTCAGTTTGGAAATCAAAATGGAGTGCAAACTCCAAGTTAGTTGTTAAGCCAACTCAAAAATTGGAGGAGAAAAACAAAGTTGGAATTTTCAACTCAAGGATAAGGGTGATATGGACATGATGGACAATGATGATATTGCATCTAAAGAAGAGTTGTCACAAGAGAGTGCAGCTTCCTCAGGAGAAGAAAGTGGGAAAGAAATTGAAGAAGTTGGGAAATGTTTAGTTGCAGAACATCACTTGAAGAAAGATGAAGCTAATTGTACAGCAACTCCAAAAAATTCTAAGAGTTGTGAGGAAGACAAAGTTGAAAAATATGAGTGTCACAACTTGAGTGATGAAAGTGATAGGGACACAACTTTTGAGGGCTTAGAAAGGCCACCTTCTGAAATCATTGAGATGTAACATCTAGATGCTGAGTATTATGAGAGTTGTGAGAGGATTAGATCTTGAGTGTTTAGAATGGCCACCTCCAGAGAGATATGAGCAAAAAGACTTAAGTGTTGAGGCAAAAGAAAGAGAGTTCAGTAATTTTTCTCCTAACACTAATCATCTCTTGTCTTTTGGTTCTAATTTGTCCATGCAGATATGTAGGAATGGATTATATGAAGATACAAATTTTATCAAGCAAGAATTTAAAATATGTTGTATTGATTTTGTCACGACTGGTTTGAAAAGTCCATCTCTTACCTTTGAAACTTTATATTTGTTTGATGTGACAAACTTGCTAGTTTTAATTGAAAGAAGTATTGAATGGCATGCAAACATTAGATCTCAATTTTGTATTCCACCTTCTCATTGAGTGCTGAAAAACTTTATTTCAGCCATATGTTGAAATTTTGGAATGAATATTTTTTAGTGCTGAGTACTTTTGATTGGTTGATTATGATTTGAAGATTTTCTGATGAACCTAGAATATTATTCATTTCTTTAAATCCACCTTTGTGCTTTCCTAATATTATTTTTGCTAATGATGGTTGCAATGTTGCATATGCATTTGTATTACTAAGATTTCTGTGCATTTCTCATCGAAGATTTGAGATTAATTTCTTTGGAGATATCTTAATTTATAACAATGATTTGCATGATCATTTTGGTGATGTTTTGATTAGTTGCAAGGACTTGCATTATTCATTTAATTGGTTATGAATCTCTTTATAATATTTCACTTTCAGATGTTGAGGATTCATTTTATTCCATGGAAACTAACATGTTTATCTTTGAACTACTTGACAATCTCCATATTGGATTCCTAGTTCTTTGGAATATATTGCGCACCTTATTTGACAAGATTCTTACGCGGCTAGGAAGGTCCCCAAAGTTTCGCACTTTGTTTCTTAAAATACCATTGTCAAATGGGCATAAGATATTTGATAGTGATATTGGGGGTTTTAGTGATAACTTGCTGATTTTTGGGTCAAAAGTCAATTTTTTCAATTTTTGTTTCAATCCCCTAACTCACTCTCTACTACAGTGCACAGGTCAATTGTAGTAACTCTAAATGTCGTATCTACAGTGATTTGAAGTCCTAGACCACCTAAAAATAATTTAGATTAATCATACTTGAAGTGGCAAAAACAGATTTTTAAAGAGTTTGGAAAATAGATTTTTAAAAGTATGCAGAATGATAACTGTGTTGAAGTTTATGAAAAGTTAACTAAACTGAATTATAAATGCTAATATAGATGCTAAAAGGGTTTATCTATCAATGAGGAAGGTCCTCCTAGGAATTGGGGTTCATCTAATTTAATTATGGATGGAAATGGACAAGTTATCACTTTATAGTCAAATCTAATTCAACCTTCAATATGGCTGTTTTCACAGCTCAATTAGACAAGAACTAAATAATATATTGTCATATAATTGTTAGCCAAGTTGAATTAGAAGAGTATCCCCACTGAAAATCAAGTTATCATTAAGTTCAATACAACTCATTTGTTGATTGTTGGCAATTCAATCAAATCTGAAATGATAACTTCTAAATTGCACTTTGAAAGTGAAGGTAATGCTTCAAGCAACTAAACAGGATGAAATCAATCCAATATTAATGCAAATGCTCCTTGGTTTATCTCTAAACTACAAGAGGATTTAAAATCAGCCTCTCAGCAGCAAATTCAAATGAAATCCACATCTCCATTTATGAATTGGATAGAAATCAGCACTTAATTCATGTAAAGGAATTCAGCACATGTAATTGCTCCTTGGTTCATCTCTGAACATCAAGGAAGCCACAAGACCACCTCTCAGTGGTAGGATAAAGCAGAGGTTTAACAATGACATGGCAGAATCCTCAAATTCAGAAAACAGATATGGAAATGAGATTTGAAAATCAGAAATCAGCAATGGATAGTTTGCAATATTTCAAGGATTAAAACCTTGGAATTACCATTGTCTCTTGATTCATTTCTGAACAAGAATGATCCTAAAGATTAGCTTCTAAGCTACTAAGAAATCAGGGCTCCACAATAATGAAAACAGATTTGACAATTCAGAAATCAAAAATGGGAAAACAGATTTCAGAAATCAGAAAATCAGATTCCTAATTGGGGATTGGATCTAAAACATGTCACTGGTTCTTGATTCATTTCTAAACAAGAATGGATCAAAAGACAACCTCTCAGTTGTAAATACAAATAAGATCTTACAATGTCAAGATTAGAATCCAATGAATTCAGGATTGTAGAAAATAGAAATTAAAATTGCAAACTAGAAATCAGATTTTAGTGCAGGAAATCATATTTGTTCATATCCCATCCATAACTAATTATACTACTACCCTATCCTAGGAGAAATGGAGTTGAGCTCCTCATAATTACAAAGATTGATACAAGATAGAAGGCCAAACAGATATAAAACATCCTGAAATATATTTTGTCCACAAGAAATTCAGCAGCCTTCTTCTCCAACTTCTTCTTCTCCCTTCTGCTCAGCAACCCTGCAATGGCCAGCCCCCCTTTCTCAAGAATTTCTCCAGCTTATATATGTGTCATGTGCACCCTTTGATCAACATTAGGATATTCCATGGTGATGTGATTGTGCCATGTGTCCTGGTCCTGCTTGCAGCTGCAGAAGACAGCTTTTCTGGACAGCAAAAGTAGTGGTCCCCCACCTTTTTCCACCTATTTTCCCTGCTACAAAACCCAAAACTGCAAGCATCAAAATTCTTAAATGGGATTTTAACAAATAAGGATTAGGATAATGATAGTTGTCAGCTCAAACATCAAATGGAATTTGGTGTTGTGCAGGAATGAAAACCAAGGTTAAAAATAATAACTTATCAATACCCGTAATGATAAATTTAAATATATCTTAGAAAATATCCAAATATGGGTAGTTCAAAGCATTGAAGGCATCAAATGGATTAGGATGACAACTGAATGAGGTCAGAAATCAAATATTGATAAGATTTCATAAGAATGATAATTTGGGTGCCAAAAATGATAACTTGATTGCCTTAAAAATGATAACTTGTCATAACTTTAGTTGTGGTTATCCAAATGTGATCAAATTTGAACAGCAATGACTCAGGACAATAATATAATGATTGCCTAAGGCCTTTGTGCAGAATTGATAGTTTTTCATGTCAAAATGATAGTTTTGCCCTTTAACGATAACTTGGCATTGGAAAATGATAACTTGTTCAAATGGATTTATAATTTTGCACAAGTTGAGATATGATCATCCAAATATGATTCATTCATGATAGTAATGGATTTAGGGCAAGAAAATCATTGAAAATCAAATCACTCAAAATAATGATAACTTGGCATATGGAAGTGATAACTTGTCCTAAAAATGATAACTTGGCATAGAATTGAAATATTTATGGATTTTAGCATTTCAGAACCTCTTTGCACATGAAATTAAGTATAAAATGAGAAAGATCAACTAGTTATCACAATCTATGCATTTCAAACATAATTGTCCAAAAGTTGGCCAATTTAGGGATTCGATAGAGGTGAAATGCATCTAAAATGGGGTAAAAGACTATAGTGATTAGCTAGTGATCAAACTCCCCAAGCTTAGCCTTTTGCTTGTCCTCAAGCAAAACATTCAGAAATTAAGGACAAACTTGAATTAAAAGTCCACAAATGATGTAAAAGTCAGCTGAATTGAATCCAATGAGTTTCCCACTTTGCCAACATTTCATTCTTTCTAAAAACTCAATTTCTAGCTAGGGAATCACAGAGGCTAAAGCAAATTTAAGCCATGGAAGAAGTACTAGCAATAACATGTTTGAATTGTAGGAATTGTCAACTTTACTACAAGGTTGAACTACAAATCCCTTCATGAACAGATTTTCATTGCTTAAACAGGTTTAACACCTGACTTTTATTCATGAAATGCAAGTAAATAGGTCAAGACCTGATTTTTATTCATGCTGGTCACGGGATAAAAATCCTGGCTTTATTCAAGAGAGGTTCCTTTTTGGAATTTTCACTCTCTTTATTCATGTATGCATGCAATGCAAAATGTAACTTTTCACTTTTTCTTTTCTCCATTCTTCTTTTTCTATCCTGTTCATGAAGAGAGCAATAGTTCAAACTCAAGTATAGTTGAGATCCCTTTGTCCAAAAAGTCAAGTTTTCCTATTTAATATGGCAACAAGAGCCTTGACTCCCTTCTAGACATCTTATATTACTAATTCAATCCATAAGTATCAACTAATGTGACTCACAAAAAGGAAAATTTTCAGCTGAAATTTGATTCAAGTGCATCTGAATTGAATAGACAATTAAAGCAACAAGACTAATGGCCAAGTTGGCCACTTGGTATTGGAGTGTACCAACTGTCATAATGAAGTATTTTACCCATTTCAGAGTTAAAATAAGTAAGAGAATTGAATTGAACTCGATTAGTGATAACTACTAATAACTTGTGATAACCGGGTGATAACCAATGATAACTTGTAAAACCTTCTGATAACCTGGTGATAAATGATATTTGGACATTAAAATCAATTGAAAACATGGTGTAAAGGTTAGAAAAGCACCAGGTTTCCTCCCCCAAGCTTAGCCTCAGCACTGTCCACAGTGGTGAAAACATATGCTAGCGAGAGGGTAGGGAGGGTATGAAATGCATGGAATTGGGCACTTGAATCCTATCCAATGGTTCTTACATTTCAATCTAAATCTTTAGGTGTTCCATACTTCATGATATGTAGCAATTCCTGCAAAAAAACAAGAGATATCAGTGGGGTATTCAATATCAGGTTTTTAGAGTGCACAATTCAACAAGGCATTAAGAGTCACTGAAATCAATTGAAATTCAGCTAAGATGGATTGGGATAACTGATTTGCATGATGATTCAGATATTAATATGATGATTTCAACATGTGAGAAAATATTATATCAGTTATCATTGGGATTTCAGTGAGGAAAATAAAAAATGAGGGTAGGGGTACTCCCTTCTTTCAAATTGTTACTGGATCTGATTCCTCTCTTCTTTATTCCTGCAAAACATAAATGTTAAGTGTAAAATGACTTGGGTTACCTCCCAAAAAGTGCCCTACTTTAATGTCTTAGGCTGGACATTTTTCCACTTCTTCATGTCAAGGAAGTTTGAATAGTATGATACGATCAAGTAGAGATCTCAATTTGTGGACAGCTTCACTAATCAAGTATGGATCTCTTAGTTTGCCAATGATTGACCTTTGTTTTTCAGCTTGATTTCCTCCTCCATTGTACCAGAAATCTCCTAACTTCTCATTCCAAAATTTCTCATCTATGACATCTGAATCTCCATCTCCTGGATCACCATCTTGTTTAAGCAGCCTTTTCTTCATTGGCCTATTCAAATGCAGCATTATTGGAAGATCTTTGAGCTATTGGTTCCATCTTTCAGTAGGCAAACAATGATCTTCCTTCATTGAATGTTCCATTCCTTCTACAAATTTGAATTCTGCTATAGCCTCTATTTGGAAAGAAATTTATTCTACTTTTGTATCCTCCTTGGCCATTTCAGTCTCATCATGTGGCTTTACTGTCATAACCTGTTGTCCAATGGAAAATAAGATGGGTGAGACTTTGGAACTTTGAATGACTTCAAATGAATTAGTGCTTGCTTCAAGTTCAGGCCACTTCTTCTCTTTTAATGTTTCTTCATCTTTGATTCTATGATACTGATATTCTTCAACTGATCCATGATGGTTTGTGGATCAAATTTCTTCAAGTAGAACTTTTGGGCAGTTGGGTGCAGGGATTGAGTTGCAACCCTCATCACAAAGGAGTGTATCTGATAGTTTCTTCAAAGAATCAATATCAGAGTCTTCTAGAAGTTGTTCTTCATTGGATGGGAACCTTATAAGTGGGTCTTCAATGTGACTCATTGCTGGTATCATTTGAGTACCCTTTTCAGTAACTTCTACAACTTTAACTTGTTTCTTGAATTGTTCTATAAGTGTGATAGACTCCTTTTCAACTTCAGCCTCCATGACTACTTTTTCTTCATTCATTTCTTTCTCACTTCCCATCTTCATTTCCTGAATTTCTTCTTTTGAAAGGGCAGATTGGATTTATGGGGCTTCTTGACTGAACTGCAAACAAAGCTTGGCCTCCAAGGCTTGATATCCAGCTCCAAGAACATCTACTCTCGTACATATTTTTTCCAAGTTTGCAAGTTGCTTGTCCTGCCACCTCATGAAGTCCTCCAACATAATCTCCATTGATTAAGTGATTGCTGATTTTCTGAAGTATCCATGGTAGCAACCTGAAAATTTGACTCTTGACCTTGATTGTGATGGTAATACAAATGATTTTGTGAGTCATAAACATAAGGATTGCTGCTTGAGAAGCCTTCCTCTTGATTCCAGTAATTTGAATTTTCATGACCATATGAGGCATACATGTAAGCATTAGAGGGCTATTGAAATTGTGGTGATCCTTGATTGCTATGAACTTGTGATGGTTCTCCAACATCAAAACCATATTTTTGAAGAGTTTTGGACACGACATCTTCAACTATAGAATCCAATTCCTCCTAGCTCAAGGGTGTTTCACTTGATTGATAATAATCATAGGACCAAGTTTGCCAACTCATATCCATCTTTTCTTCTTTCTCTCTCAGAAGTCAAATTCAAAATTTCCTGCACTTGCTGGGTGAATAACAATCCCTAAGTGTCCTAGGAGCACCCATGTTTTGATTGGTAGCCTCTTCCTCAAAAGTTCTTCTCCTAGCCTCTTCTCTTTGCAAATTCCTTCTCCTATTGAATCTTCTTTCAGTTCAGGATCAGATAGGAAGAGGTCTCTTTGAAGTCCTGCATAAATGGATTCAAAAGTATCAAATTCAAGAAAGAAAAGAAAACTAGACAAAAGTTCAAATTTCAGAATGATAACTTGCAAAAACTAAAAAATGGCCTAACAAATGGACTAAAAACTAATCTAAAACTAATCTAAATAATCTAAGTTAGTCTAATTGACCTCAAATCCCCGGCAACGGCGCCAAAAACTTGATAGTGATATTGGTAGTTTTAGTGATAACTTGCTGATTTTTGGGTCAAACGTCAATTTTTCAATTTTTGTTTCAATCCCCTAACTCACTCTCTACTGCAGTGCACAGGTCAATTATAGTAACCATAAATATCGTATCCGTAGTGATTTGAAGTCCTAGACCACCTAAAAACAATTTAGATTAATCCTACTTGAAGTGGCAAAAACATATATTTAAAAGTATGCAAAATGATAACTGTTTTGAAGTTTTTGAAAAGCTAACTAAACTAAATTATAAATGCTAAATAGAAGCTAAAAGGGTTTATCTATCAATGAGGAAGGTCCTCCTAGAAATTGGGGTTCATCTAATTTAATTATGGATGGAAATGGACAAGTTATCATTTTATAGTCAAATCAAATTCAACCTTCAATATGGCTGTTTTCACAACTCAATTAGACCAGAACTAAACAATATATTGTCATATAATTGTTAGCCAAGTTGAATTAAAAGAGTATCCCCACTGAAAATCAAGTTATCATTAAGTTCAATCCAACTCATTTGCTGATTTTTGGCAATTCAATCAAATCTGAAATGATAACTTCTAAATTGCACTTTGAAAGTGAAAGTAATGTTTCAAGCAACTAAACATGGATGAAATCAATCCAATATTAATGCAAATGCTCCTTGGTTTATCTCTAAACAATAAGAGGATTTAAAATCAGCCTCTCAGTTGCAAATTCAAATGAAATCCACATTTCCATTTATGAATTGGATAGAAATCAGCACTTAATTCATGTAAGGGAATTCAGCACATGCAATTGCTCCTTGGTTCATCTCTGAACATCAAGGAAGCCACAAGACCACCTCTCAGTGGTAGGTTAAAGCAGAGGTTTAACAATGACATGGCAGATTCCCCAAATTCAGAAAACAGATTTGAAAACAAAAAATGAGCAATGGATAGTTTGCAACATTTCAAAGATTAAAATCTTCGAATTACCATTGTCTCTTGATTCATTTCTGAACAAGAAGGATCCTAAAGATTAGTTTCTCAGCTACTAAGAAATCAGGGCTCCAAAATGATGAAAATAGATTTGACAATTCAGAAATCAGAAATGGGAAAACATATTTTAGAAATCAGAAAATCAGATTCCTAATTGGGGATTGGATCTAAAACATGTCATTGGTTCTTGATTAATTTCTAAACAAGAATAGATCAAAAGACAACCTCTCAGTTGTAAATACAAATAAGATCTCACAATGTCAAGATTAGAATCCAATGAATTCAAGATTGTAGAAAACATAAATTAAAATTGCAAACTAGAAATCAGATTTTAGTGCAGGAAATCATATTTGTTCATATCCCATCCATAACTAATTATACTACTACCCCATCCTAGGAGAAATGGAGTTTAGATCCTCATAATTACAAAGATTGATACAAGATATAAGGCCAAACAGATACAAAACATCCTGAAATATATTCTGTCCACAAGAAATTCAGCAGCCTTCTTCTCCAACTTCTTCTTCTCCCTTCTGCTCAGCAACCCTGCAATGGCCAGCCCCCCTTTCTCCAGAATATCTCCAGCTTATATATGTGTCATGTGCACCCTTTGATCAGCATTAGGATGTTCCATGATGATGTGATTGTGCCATGTGTCCTGGTCCTACTTGCAGCTACAGAAGACAGCTTTTCTGTATAGCAAAAGTAGTGGTCCCCCCACATTTTTCCACCTTTTTGCAACATGTTTTCCTTGCTACAAAACACAAAACAGCAAGCATCAAAATCTTTAAATGGGATTTTAACAAATAAGGATTAGGATAATGATAGTTGTCAGCTCAAACATCAAATGGAATTTGGTGTTGTGCAGGAATGAAAACCAAGGTTGAAAATAATAACTTATCAATACCCGAAATGATAACTTTGAATATATCTTAGAAAATGTCCAAATATGAGTAGTTCAAAGCATTGAAGACATCAAATGGATTAGGATGACAAGTGAATGAGGTCAAAAATCAAATATGGATAAGGTTTCATAAGAATGATAATTTGGGTGAAAAAAATGATAACTTGATTGTCTTAAAAATGATAACTTGTCATAACTTTAGTTGTGGTTATCCAAATGTGATCAAATTTGAACTGCAATGAGTCAGGACAATAATATAATGGTTGCCTAAGGCCTTTGTGCAGAATTGATAATTTTGCATATCGAAATGACAGTTTTGCCCTTTAACGATAACTTGACATTGGAAAATGATAACTTGTTCAAATGGATTTATAATTTTGCACAAGTTGAGATATGATCATCTAAATATGATTCATTCATGATAGTAATGGATTTAGGGCAAGAAAATCATTGAAAATCAAATCACTCAAAATAATGATAACTTGGCATATGAGAGTGATAACTTGTCCTAAAAATGATAACTTGGCATAGAATTGAAATATTTATGGATTTTATCATTTCAGAACTTCTATGCACATGGAATTAAGTATAAAATGAGGAAGATCAACTAGTTATCACAATCTATGCATTTTAAATATAATTGGCCAAAAGTTGGGCAATTTAGGGATTCGATAAATGTGAAATGCATCTAAAATGGGGTAAAAGACTATAGTGATCAGCTAGTGATCAATATTTCATCCAGCTGAGTATAATAATTACATTGTTTTTTATATTACTTATGTTGTTTTTCCTCTACACTTGCAGGATCTTAACAGGATGATAAAAATGATAAATTATTGCAGTTGTGATAGAGATACATCATCCCATCCGACACATGAAAGGGAAGTATCAATATCTCCATTATGCGTGTCCGAAATTATCTAATAAATTCAGATATGTGATATGTTATATTCTCCTTATTGTGAATGTAGATTTGAGGATGAACACTTTTGAAGAGGAGGGAAATGATATGAACCTGAATATATTCTTCTTAATGGGAATGCAAATTCGAGGACGAATCCTTTTGAAGTAGAGGGGAATGATATCAATCAAGAAATGCTTACAACTGCACCCGACAATAGAAGAATCTTCTGTCAAAGTTGGATGATCAAGATAATGTTGTGGATCTCAAAAATAAGGAAATTGAAGATAATCAAGAATGTTTGGCAAGATCGAGTTAGATCAGATCCAACTTCTCAATGTGTTACGAATTGAGCCACATGAAGAGCCAATATAAATTGGGCCAAATAAATCATGGTTTAACCATATTTATTTGGAATTTTTGAAATTAATTATACATGGAAATTCTGCTGAGATTTGTAAGAGGAAATTGAGTTTATTATTTTACTAAATTAATTAGGTTACTTGTGGGCTAAGTTTGGATATTTTCTTTCAGCTCAAATTCTGTTTCTAGGGCCTATAAATACTGCTACTCATTGTTATTTTGGACATCTTTGAATTTATGAATATTTTGGCTTAATTGCTTTTGCTGTGAGGGAACTCTTGCAACCCGTTCTTCAAGAACTTCCGTCGTTAATTACATGGTTGGCTATCTTGTTATTAAATCCATCTATTTATAATATTGATTGCTTGGTTCATTGTAATCTTGAGGTTGATATTCCGCTGCCTTGAAAATTCGTTTGATCTTGTTTCTTTGATTATCATATATTGTTATGGTCACTCAAGACAGTGTTCTTGAGTATCGTATCAGTTATCATTCAGCATTTCAGTGTGAACATCAAAATTGAGGGTAAGAGTACTCTTAGGTGAAAGGGTGGTGGTGATTCTGATTTCCCTCTGAATTATTCTTGCAAAACAGAGGAAATTATATATGAAATGGCTTGGGATACCTCCCAAGAAGTGCCCTACTTTAGTGTCCTAGGCTGGACATTGTTCCATTGGTATTCAACTAGGCTATTGTGGTGGATTTGTCAACAGCAGCACCTCCTTAGCTGAATCCATGGCTGTGGGATTGTATAACTTCAATCTTTGGCCATTAACCATGAATATATCAGCATTGTCATTGACAAGGTCCAGAGCTCCAAAAGGATAAACCTTATGGACTTTGAAGGGTCCACACCTGAGAAAGAAAATGAATGGTCGAATATCCCTTTTTTTCCTATCGGTAGAGCATGAGCTCACGCTCCATTTCCAACTCGAAGTCCTTTCTTTTCGATTCAATGGTTCCGCGCAAGAGAATGAGAGAGCCAATCCGCGCAGTTTCTCCCTTACTACACCCACCTTTAGCCCTCGCTTCTATCATCCGGGAGCAAGCGAGAAAGCCTCCACGCGCTAAGGAACGCTCGAAAGCCGGAGCGCGGCTCGAAAGCCTCCACCCGCCGCTGCTTGGAGTTTAGCTTTCGGACCACCTTTTCAAGCTAGATAGCGAGCGATCACTCAGCAATTCACACTAACTCCAAGCGGCCGGGGTTATGGACACACAAGCAAGGCCAAAACATGTGTGCCGGGCGTGCGACCCATCAACCTACTAGCAATAGGGGAGAAAACATAGCATGTCGCAACTAAAGCGTCGATTCGAGGCGTCAGCAAAACACTGCCGTCTGTTCCAAAAATGAAACCCCATTTTGATTTGTATTCAATTGGCTCAAATTCTGTGCTGGAGAGAAGAGAGCTTTGGCGATGTCTCGGACCACGTTTATTAAAGGGCGTGGCATTGTTGACAATATTCTCCTGTCCCACGAACTCATGAGAAAGTTCATTGCTGCTCTTTGCGAATCCCAGCATAGCATAGAAAGCGGTCTGGTTTGATGGGACTTAAGTACCACCCTACCAAAAAGCAGCCGTTGCGCATCCGCTGGATACGTGGGAATATTCCACTCCTGAAAGACCTTGGCCATGCGAATGGTTTTTACATGAATGAAAAGAAAGCGCTTACCGAGGTGCAGAGCGGGAAGGAAAGGATTCTAGTCCAATTGGTTGGGGGAGATAGATAGACCTACGAAATGCTTTTGGCATTGATGGGGATCCTAGGGAAGCAAAGTAGAAAGAAGGCTAGCAAGACAACAAGGGAGTTTAAACGACGACGCTACAAGCCGAAAGAAAGGCAAAGGCTACGAAGGCGAAAGGGGCTACCCTAACAAGCCAGAAGCCGCAGCTCCTAGTCCGTAGATCCTATTTCAATAGGAACTTGATGAGTCCATCTAGATTTCAACTTTCCAGGAAATAACTTGAGCCTTGAATTATACAACAATACAAGGTCGCCAACCTTGAATTCCTTCCTCAATATCCTACTGTCAAGCCACCTTTTAGTCCTTTCCTTGTAAAATTCAGAGTTGTGGTAGGCATTTAGCCTAATCTCATCCAATTCATCCAATTGTAGGAGCCTTTGCTGCCCACAAGATTTCATATCAAAGTTTAGTGCCTTGACAGCCCAATATGCCTTGTGTTTGAGTTCAATTGGCAAGTGGCATGTTTTTCCATAAACCAACTTGTATGGAGAGACACTAATTGGAGATTTATAGGCTGTCCTATAGGCCCAAAGTGCATCATTCATCATGCTCCAATCCTTTCTAGTTAATGAAACTATTTTTTTCCAAAATGACCTTAATCTCCCTGTTTGAGATTTCAGCTTGGTCATTTGTTTAGGGGTGGTAGGCTATTGAGACCGTGTGCTTAACTCCATACTTGCTTAGGAGGTTCTCAAAATATTTTTCAATGAAGTGGCTGCCTTCATCACTGATAACTACCCTTGGCAGTCCAAATCTTGGAAAGATAATATCCTTGAACATTCTAATTACTACCTTGGAGTCAGCAACTATTGTGGGGATGGCTTCTATCCACATGGACACGTAATCAACAGCCAAGGATCCCATTCTATGGCATTTCGTTCCTCCTAGAAATTGACCCTGCTCTTTGGCACACATCACAACTTTTGACATATATATGGGCATCCTTGAATAGGCTAGGCCAATAGAAACCTGATTGGAGGACCTTGGTTGTTGTCTTTTGAGTAGCACCATGTCCACCATATGGAGATGAGTGGCATTCATGCAAAATGGCTTTGAATTCAGTTTGTGGCACACACCTTCTGAACATGCCATTAGGGGACTTCTTGAATAGGAGAGGATCATCCCAATAATAGTCCTTCAAGTCATGGAAGAATTTCTTATTTTGCTGGTAAGAATAATCAAGTGGAATGATTCCACAAGCCAAATAATTCACAATATCAGCATACCAAGGAGTTAGGGCAGCTGATATGACCATTACGAAGTCATCAGGAAATGAATCATTGATAGGAATCATTGGAGATTCCTGAATTCCTTCCATCCTGGACAAATGGTCAGCAACTAGATTTTCAGTGCCCCTCTTGTCCCTAATCTCTACATCAAATTCTTACAGCAATAGAATCCATCTAATAAGCCTTGGTTTGGATTCTTTCTTGCTGATCAGGTGCATCACTGCTTGGTGATCAGTGTACACAATCACTTTGGCTCCAATTAGATAAGATATGAACTTATCAAATGCAAACACCACAGCCAATAGTTCCTTTTTAGTAGTGGCATAATTAACTTGGGCATCTTCCAAGGTCTTGCTAGCATAACATATGACATGGTGCTTCTTGTCCTTGGTCTGTCCTAGCACTGCCCCTACAGCCTGGTCAGATGCATCACACATAACCTCAAAGGGCAATGTCCAATCTGGTGGCTGCACTATGGGGGCTGATATAAGAGCTTGCTTCAGCTGCTTAAAGGCCTTCATGCAATCTTCGTCAAAATTGAACTCAATATCCTTCACTAGCAGCCTTGTGAGGTACTTGGTTATCATTGAAAAGTTTTGAATGAACCTCCTTTAGAATCCAGCATGTCCTAGGAAGCTCCTAACTGCCTTTACATTCTTTGGAGGTGGCAGCTTCTCAATTGCCTCAATCTTTGCCTTGTCCATCTCTATCCCTCTGCTGGATAATGTGGCCTAATACAACTCCCTCTTGGACCATGAAGTGGCATTTCTCCCGATTCAGAATTAAATTTGATTCCCTACACCTTTACAATACTCTTGTCAAATTTTTTTAACAAGCTTCAAAGGAATCTCCATAAACTGAAAAGTCATCCATAAACACCTTCATAATGTCCTCAATGAAATCTCAAAAGATGGACATCATACACCTCTGAAATTTGGTAGGGACATTGCACAATCCAAAAGGAATTCTCCTATATGGACAAGTGAAGGTGGTCTTGTGTTGATCTAGGGGATGTATTGGAATCTGAAGAAACCCTCAGTAGCCATCCAGATAGCAAAATGAGATTGCTTGGCCAACCTCTCTAGCATTTGATCAATAAAAGGAAGAGGAAAGTGGTCCTTCCTGGTTGCCTTATTCAATTTCCTGAAATTAATGCAAATTCTCCACCCAGTCACTGTCTTAGTAGATTGCCTTATTCAATTTCTTGAAATTAATGCACATTCTCCACCCAGTCACTGTCCTAGTAGAGATCAATTCTTCTGAATCTGATTTGACTACTGTAATTCCTCCTTTCTCTAGCACAACATGAACTGGATTGACCCATTCACTATCTGAAATGGAATATATGATTCCAGCCTTCAACAATTTCAACACTTCCTTTTTGACAACTTCCTTCATCACTGGATTCAATCTCCTTTGGCATTCAATTGTGGGCTTGTAATTGTCCTCCATGGGAATCCTATGCATGCAGATTGAAGGATTAATCCCTTCGATATCTTCAATTGAGTAGCCAATTACTTCCTTATACAATTTCATCCTCTTTAATAACTCTTGAACTTGGTCTTGAGGCAAATTGGCATTAATGATAACTGGAAATGTGGAATTCTCTCCTAATAATTCATATTTCAGATTGCTAGGGAGAGGTTTCAACTCCAATTTAGAAGAGTTGTCTTGAGTTGGAGTGGCTTGGAGTTCACTAGTGAAAACTTCCTGCACCACATTCTGAATTTCAGATTTGTCCACTGATTTGAATGAATTCAGCTCGGATTGGCATGCCTTAGCCTCTGGATCTTCTAGTTCCTTCAAGTGATCAAACATTAGACACCTTTGCAAGGGGTCTTCAATGGGAATTATTGCAGAAATTTGCTCTACAATCTGATCTAGTTGCCCATCTTCAAAATCATTTTGCTGAAAATTTGGCCTACTGATAACTTGAGCCAACTTGAACTCTATATTTTTCTCTCCAATTTAAAATGTCAATCTACCCTCCTTAACATCTATGACAGCTCCTGCAGTGGCTAGAAAGGGCCTACCTAGAAGAATATAGAATTTTCCATGTCAAGCACCACAAAGAATATAGAATTTTCCATGTCAGGTCCTCATCCATGTCAAGCACCACAAAGTCCACAGGAATATAGAATTTTCCAACTTTGAGGGGTATGTCTTCAAGAATTTCATGTGGATACTTGATGGATCTATCAGCTAGCTGCAAGGACATGTTGGTAGGCTTCATATCTCTAACTTCTAGCTTCCTACAAAGGGATAGAGGGATTACACTCACTAATGCACCCAAATCAAACATTGCCCTCTGAATTCTCCTATTCCCAATTTCACAAGGAATTGAGAAGCTTCCTAGATCATTCAGCTTGGGAGGCAACTTATTTTGGATGATGATAGAAGTCTCCTCAGTCAAAGCTATAGTCTCATGCTCCATGATTCTCCTTTTCTTGGTCAAGATCTCCTTTGGGAACTTGGCATATGAGGGCATTTCCTGAATTGCCTCCACAAATGGCACATTTTTATACAACTTCTTCAGAATTTCCAGGAATCTCCCATATTGCTGATCTTGCCTAACCTTGACCAATCTTTGTGGGAATGGCACCTTAACAAAACTTCTGGTCCTGTCTTCATTTTGAAGATTCTGATTTCTGGTTTCCACCACAGTCCCTTCAGTTGACTCTTCAACAGTTTTGGACTTTGAATTTGCTTGGGCTGGATTGTCCTCAACATTCTTCAATGGTTCTTCAACAATCCTCCAACTTCTGAGCTGGACAACTTGGACTTGCTCCTTGGAATTGACTTCTGGCTGTCCTGGGAAGAAGATGGGTGGCCTAGTTGAGGTACTAGCCTGTTGGGCAATATGATTTTCAAGAATCTTTTCGCGGGCACTCAAGGTCTCATATCCAGTGGTCAATTTCATCATTGCCTCCTCTTGCTTCTGCTTCTTCAAAATTTGTTGCAGCAATTCCTCCATTTTTGAGAATTGAGTGGCTTGAGCTTGTGGTGGCTCATATGGAGGTCTTTGCATTGGGATAGTTGAAGTCTGATTCTGATATGGAGGTGGTTGATTCCTTGGCTGGATCTTGGGCTGCCAATTAGAATTCTGCATGGGTGACCCTTGGTAATGATTGGCCTTGTAGGAGAAGTAGGGGTGGTTCCTATTTTCTGGAGTATAGAACTCAGCAGGGGGCTTCACTCCATAATTTCCCCCAGTATTCACTTGGTCAATGGATTGTTCGTATTGTTGCATAATGAGATTGCAACTCCCTGTGATATGGCCTTGGTTTCCACACACATCACACCTGGTTTCATGGTTGAAAACTTTGTTGATGTTAGGTGTTAAATTCAGCTTCTCAAAGGCCTTGTGCAACCCTTCTTCAATCTGGACAGTAATGTTGTTGACTTGATTATCATTTGATGGCCTCCTTGTCCTGTCATGAGTAAGGAAATGGTGGTTCTTGACAATGTTCTCAATTAATTGGTAGGCTTCATCAATGTTCTTGGATGCCAAAATCCCTGCAGCTGTGTCTAATGCCACCTTGGATGGATAATTCAAACCCTTGTGAAAATAGTTGACCAATTACCATTTTTCAAACCCATGATGTGGACATGCCCTCAACAAGATTTGGAGTCTTTGCCATGCATCACATATGTTCTCCTAATCCAATTGGTAAAACCTGACAATCTGGTTCCTATAGTTATCAGTTTTGCTAGGTGGAAAGAATTCAGCTAGAAATAATTGAACTATGGATTCCCATGTTGCAATCTCTTCAGGTTTGAGGTCTTGTACCAAGTCTTGTCCCTGTCCTTGAGTGAAAAAGGAAATAGCCTCATGTACACAGCATTCATAGTGGTATTGTTGAAGTGGACAGTGCTGCATATCTCTTTGAAGTTGTCAAGGTGTGAAGCTGGATCCTTATTCCCCAATCCAGCAAATTGATATTGCCTCTAACCAATGCTGGATTCACTTCAAAGTTAGCAGCAGGGGCAAAGGCTCCATCCCCTTGCTGATTTCTGACATTGCTGGGTGAATAACAATCTTTGAGTGTCCTTGGTGCAGCCATATTAGCCTCTTCTTCAAAAATTCTTCTTCTTGCCTCTTGCCTTTGCAATCTCCTGCTTCTCAAGAATCTCCTTTCAGGTTCAGGATCTGATAGATAATAGTCCTCTTGATTATCCAAATCATGTATAAATGAATTCAGAAGTATAAAATTCAGAAAAGAAAGAAAACTGGACAAAAATAAAAAATTCAGAATGATAACTTGCAAAAACTAAAAATTGAGCTAATAAATGGACTGATAAGTAGTCTAAAACTAATCTAAACTATCCAAGTTAATCTAATTGGCCTCAAATCCCCGGCAACAGCGCAAAAAACTTGATAGTGATATTATGGAGTGTAGTGATAACTTGCTGAATTTGTGATTAGAATTGAAAATTTTTTGAATTATGATCAACTTCTTAACTCACTCTCTACTGCAAGTTGATAGTGAAATTGAGGAATATACTGATAACTTGCTAATTTTTGGGTCATATTTGAGATTTTTCAATTTTTTGTTTAACTCCCTAACTCACTCTCTACTGCAGTGCACAGGTCAATTGTAGTAAACCCAAAATGTCGTATTCACAGTGATTTGAAGGCAAAGACTCCCTAAGACAATCTAGACTAATCCTACTTCTAGTGGCAAAAAAAATTGGATTATGGACTCCCAAGTGGCTATCTCTTCAGGTTTGAAGGTCTTGTACCAAGTCTTGGCCTTGTCCTTGAGTGAGAATGGGAATAGCCTCATGTAGACAGCATCCATGGGTGTGTTGTTGAAGTGGACAGTGCTGCAAATTTCTTTGAAATTGTCCAAGTGTGAAGCTGGATCTTCATTGCCCAAACCTGCAAATTAGTATTGCCTTATCATTGTGACTAGTGCTGAATTCACTTCAAAGTTGGCAGCAGGTGCTAGGACTCCATTCCCTTGCTGATTTCTGACATTACTAGGTGAATAGCAATCCTTGATTGTCCTTGGTGCAGCCAAGTTTACTTCCTCTTCTTCAAAAATTCTTCTCCTAGCCTCTAACCTTTGCGATCTTCTCCTTCTTAAGAATCTTCTTTCACGTTCAGGATCTGATTGATAATGGTCCTCTTGATTGTCCAAATCTTGCATAAATGAATTCAGAAGTATCAAATTGAGAAAAGAAAGAAAACTAGACAAAATTGAAAATTCATAATGATAACTTGCAAAAACTCAAAATTGGCCTAATAAATGAACTAAAAACTAGTCTAAAACTAACGTAAACTATCTAAGTTAATCTAATTGACCTCAAATCCCCGGCAACGACGCCAAAAACTTGATAGTGAAATGGAAGATGTAGCGATAACTTGCTAATTTTTGGGTCAAAAGTGAGATTTTTCAATTTTTGGTTTAACTCTTTAATTCACTCTCTACTGCAGTGCACATGTCAATTGTAGTAAACCCTAAATGTCGTATCCAAAGTGATTTGAAGCCAAAGGCTCCCTGAGATAATCTAGACTAGCCCTAACTAAAGTGGTAAAAATAGGAAATTGAAGGGAAGTAAAAACATATTTTTAAGGAAATGCAAAATGATAACTATTTTTGGACTTTTGGAAATTTGTCTAAACTGAATTATAAATGCTAAACTAAGGGCTAAAATTGTTTATCTATCAATGAGGAAGGTTCTCCTAGGAGTTGGGGTTCATCTAACTTAATTATGGATGGAATGGGACAAGTTATTAATTTTTAGTCAAATCTGATTCAATTTTAACATTGCTCTCACAGCTTAATTTGTTCAAAATTAATCGTTATATTCTCATATAAATGTTAGCTAGATGGAACTAGAAGAGGATACCCACTGAATATCAAGTTATCATTAGGCTCAAGATTAAAATTCCTTGCTGATTTTTGGCAATTGTAGTGAAAATCAGCAATGATAACATCCAATTGCACCTTAAACATGAGGGAATTACTTCAATTAACTAAACATGAATGAAATTAATCCAATATTAGTGCTAATGCTTCTTGGTTTATCTCTAAACTATAAGAGAATTTTAAATCAGCCTCTCAGCTGCAAATGGAAATGAAATCCACATTTTCACTAATGAATTGGATAGAAATTAGCACTCAATTACGTATGGAACTCAGCACATGCAATTGCTTTTTGGTTCTTCTCTGAACAGCAAAAAAACCTTAAGTAAACCTCTCAGTGATTAAATGAAATCAGGGGCTTAACAATAACAAGGCAGATTCCACAAATTTCAGGAAATCAACAATGGGAATTAAGGAAATCAGTAATCAAAAAATTCAGAAATCAGCATTGAAGAGTTGCACAAATTCAGGGAATTAAACCTTGGAAGTACCATTGTCCCTTAATTCATTTCTGAACAAGGATGAAACCATAAGTAACATCTCAGTTGTCAATTCAATCAGGGCTCAACAATGATGAAAAATAGGTTTAACAGAATTCAGAAATTAGAAATGGGGGAAAAATAGATTTCAGAATTTAGAAAATCAGATTTCTAATTGGGTTGAACCTAGAAACTTGCCATTGGTTCTTGATTCATTTCTGAAAAAAGAATAGATCAAAGGACAACTTCTCAGTTGTAAATACAAATAGGATCTTAAAATGTCAAGAATCAGATTCATGTGAGTTCAGAATGCAGAATCAGAAAATCAGAAATTTAGGATTCAGAAATCAGTGCAGGAAATCAGATTTATCCATATCCATCTATAATTAAATTAGACTACTACCCTATCCTAAGAGAAATGGAGTTTAACTCCTCATAGTTACAAAGTTTGATAAACAAATGATGGAGGGATTGATACAAAACATCCTGTAATCAGAAGCTGTCCACAAAAATCAGAAAATGCAGCTTCACTTCAGCTTCAAACCCTTTCTTCCTTCCTGCCCAAAACCATGCAATGGCCAGCCTCCCCTTGATTCCTTAGGGTTTTCAGCTTATATATGACTTCCTTCTACCCTTAGATCAGTATCAAATTGTTCCATAGCCCTGATGTGAGCCACCTGTCCAGGTCCTGAAATTCTAGCTGCTGTGACAACTTTTGGACAGCGAAAAGTAGGTGGTCCCCCCATCGTTTTTCTCCTTTGTGCAGCCTTGTTATACCAGCTAGAAGAGCCAAAATAGCAAGTATCAAGGTCTTCTAATAAGAATTAAACAAATAAGGATTAGGACAGCAAGTGAAATCAGCTCAATAATCAAATGGGGTTTGGTGTTGTGCAGAATTGAAAACCTTAGCTAAAATGATAACTTTAAAGGCCCAGAATGATAACTTTGCATATTTCATGAAAATTGTCCAAATTTGAGTAGTTCAAAGCATTGAAGGCATCAAAGGGATTAGGGTGGCAAGTGAATGAGGTCAGAAATCAAATGTGGATAAGATTTCATAGGAATGATAACTTGGGTGCCAAAAAAGATAACTTGATGCCATAAAAATAATAACTTGTCATAACTTTTATTGTGGTTATCCAAATGTGATTAAATTTGAACAGCAACGAGTTAATATAGTAATTTAATGATTTCTTAATGCCTTCGGGCAGAATTGATAGTTTTGCATATCGAAATGATAGTTTTGCCCTTAAACGGTAACTTGGCATTATAAAATGATAACTTGTGAAATTGAATGATAATTTTGCACAAGTTGAAATATGATCATCCAAATATGATTCATTCGTAATGGTAATGGATTTAGGGCAGAATAATCACTGGAAATCAGTTAAATCAAAATAATGATAACTTGGGCACTTGGAGTGATAACTTGCCCTAAAAATGATAACTTCGCATAGAATTTAAATATTTATGGATTTTAACAATTCAGAACCTCTATGCACATGGAACTAAGTTTAAAATGAGGAAGATCAACTAGTTACCATAATCCATGCATTCCTAATATAATTGGCCAAAAGTTGGACAATTTAGGGGCTCGATATGGGTGAAACGCATCTAAAAGAGGATAAAAACCTATTGTGATCAGCTAGTGATCAAACTCCCGCAAGCTTAGCCTTTTGCTTGTCCTCAAGCAAAGCATTCAGAAATTAAGGTCAAACTTGAATTAACAGTCTACAAATGAATTAAAGACTAGCTGAATTAAGTCCAAATGAGTTTCCCACTTTGCCAACACTTCATTCTTTCCAAAAACTCAATTTCTAGCTAGGGAATCATAGAGGCTAAAGCAAATTTAAGCCATGGAAGAAGTACTAGCAATAACATGTTTGAATTTCTGGAATTGACAACTTTACAAAAGGGTTCAACTACAAATCTCTTCATGAACATATTTTCCATTGCTTAAACATGTTTAACACCTGACTTTTATTCATGAAATGCAAGTAAACAGGTCAAGACCTGATTTTTATTCATGCTGGTCACAAGATAAAAATCCTGGTTTTATTCAGGAGAGGCTCCTTTTTGAAATTTCACTCTTTTTATTCATGCATGCATGCAATACAAAATGCAACTTTTCACTTTTTCTTTTCTCCATTTTTCTTTTTCTATTTTGTTCATGAAGTGAGCAATAGTTCAAACTCAAGTAAGGTTTAGATTCCTTTGTCCAAAAAGTCAAGTTTTCCTATTTAATATGGAAGCAAGAACCTTGATTCCCTTCTAGACATCATATACTATCAATTTAATCCATGAATGTCAACTAGTGTTACCCACAAAAAGAAAATTTTTCAGCTGAAGGCTAATTCAAATGCATCTAAATTGATAAGCCAATTAAAGCAAGAAGACTAATGGCCAAATTGACCACTTGGTATTGGAGTATACCAACTGTCATAATGAAGTATTCTACCCATTTTAGAGTTAGAATGGGTGCAGGAATTGAATTGAGCCTAAAAAATGATAACCAGTGATAACTTGTGATAACCGAGTGAAATGAATGATAACTTGTTCAAACAATGATAACCTGGTGGTAATTGATGATATAAACATTAGAGTAGATCAAAAACATGGTGTAAAGGTTAGAAAAGCACCAGGTTTCCTCCCCCAAGCTTATTCCCAACACTGTCCACAGTGGTGAAAACGATAGGCGAGGGAGAGGGTTGGGAGGGTATGAAATTGATGGAATTTGTGTATTTGATCCCTTCCAATGGTTCTTGCATCTCAATCAGGGGCATAGGGTGGTCCATTCTTCGTGAATTGCAGCTAATCATGTAGGGAAACAAGGGATATCAATGGTATATTTAATATCAAATTTTTAGGGTGCACAATTAAACAATGCAACACTGAAATTCAGCTATGATGGATTGGGATAACTAATATGAATGATAATTCAGATGTTGGTATGACGATTTTAGTACGAGGGAAAGGATACTATCAATTATCAATAGGATTTCAGTGAGAAATATTAAAATTAAGGCTAGGGGTACTCCCTAATTGCCAATTTGTGGATTGATCTGATTCCTCCCTTCTTTATTCCTACAAAACAGAAAGATTAAGTGAAAAATGGCTTGGGTTACCTCCCAAGAAGTGCCCTACTTTAATGTCTTAGGCTGAACATTTTTCCACTTGAATTCAGCTAGGTAAATTTGGCAAATCTTGCAAATTCAGCACCTCCTTAGCTGAATCTTGAGTTGTGGGGTTGTACAATTCAACCTCTATCCATTGACCTTGAATACATCATCTTTATCATTCAAAAGGTCCACAACTCCATAAGGATACACTTTGTGGACTTTGAAAGGTCCACTCCACCTTGATTTCAATTTTCCAGGGAACAATTTGGGCCTTGAATTGAAAAGCAACACAAGGTCTCCAACCTTGAATTCTTTCTTCAAAATTCTACTATCATGCCATCTCTTTATTCTCTCCTTGTAGAATTCTGAATTATGGTAGGCATTTAGCCTAATTTCATCCAATTCATCAATTTGTAAAAGCCTCTTCTGTCCACATGCATGCATATCCCAATTCAATGCTTTGACTGAAATAGGCTTTATGTTTCAACTCAATTGGTAGATGACATGTCTTTCCATAAACCAATTTGTAAGGAGAAGTGCATATAGGAGTTTTATAGGCTGTCCTATATGCCAAAAGTGCCTCATTTAGCCTCAAACTCCAATCCTTGCTAGTCAAGGAAACTATTTTCTCCAAAATAGCCTTGATTTCCCTATTTGAAATTTCTGCTTGGCCATTTGTTTGAGGGTAGTATGCTGTTGAGACCTTGTGCTTAACTCCATACTTGTTTAGGAGGTTCTCAAAACACATTTCAATAAAGTGGCTCCCTCCATCACTGATGACAACTCTTGGGATTCCAAATCTTGGGAAGATTATCTCTTTGAAAAGCTTGATAACAGCCCTGGAATCGACAGCTAATGTTGGAATTGCCTCTATCCATTTGGATACATGGTCAACAGCTACCAATATAAATTTGTATCCAAATGAGCTAGGGAAAGGTCCCATGTAATCAATGCCCCACACATCAAAGATTTCAACCTCTAAAATCCCATTATGATGTATTTCATTCCTCCTTGAAATAAAACCTGCCCTTTGACATTCATCACAACTCTTCACATATAAATAAGCATCTTTGAACAAGGAAGGCCAATAAACACCAGATTGTAGAACCTTGGCAGCTGTCTTTTGAATAACTTCATGTCCACCATATGGACATGAGTGACATTCATGCAAAATTGATTGGAATTCAGCTTCTGGTACACACCTCCTGAAAATGCCATAAGGGGACTTCTTGAATAGAAGAGGGTCATCCCAATAGAAGTCCTTCAAGTCATGGAAAAACTTTTTCTTTTGCTGGTAAGAGAAGTTAGAAGGAGCAATCCCACACGCCAAGTAATTGACAATATCAGCATACCAAGGAGTAGGGGCAGCTGATATGGCCATTAAAAAATCATCAGGGAAAGAGTCATTGATAGGGATTGATGGAGAATCTTGAATTCCTTCCATTCTTGACAAGTGGTCAGCAACCAAGTTTTCTGTCCCTCTTTTATCCCTGATTTCAACATCAAATTCTTGTAACAATAAGATCTATCTGATTAGCCTTGGCTTGGACTCTTTCTTGTTGATGAGGTGTCTCATTGCTTGATGGTCTGTGAATACAATTACCTTGGATGCCACCAGATAAGGCTTGAATTTGTCAAAAGAAAACACAACAGCTGGTAGCTCCTTCTCAATTGTGGCATAGTTTATTTGAGCCTCATCTAATGTCTTTCTACCATAGCAAATGACATAGTGCTTTTTATCCCTTGTCTGTCCTATGACTGCCCCTATTGCTTGATCAGAGGCATCACACATGATTTCAAAGGGAAGGGACCAATCAGGTGGCTGAAGTATAGCAGCTGAAATGAGGGCTTCTTTCAGCTGCTTGAAGGCCTTCATGCACTCTTCATCAAAATTGAAATCAGCATCTTTTGCTAGCAACTTGGTAAGAGGCCTGGTCGTCATTGAAAAGTTTTTGATAAACCTCCTGTAGAAGCCTGCATATCCCAAGAAGCTCCTTACTGCCTTCACATTTGTGGGTGGTGGCAACTTCTCAATTACTTCAATCTTTGCTTTATCCATTTCAATTCCTTTGCTTGAGACAATATGTCATAGAACAACCCCTTCTTGGACCATAAAATGGCACTTCTCCCAATTGATGATCAAATTGGACTCTTTACATCTTTGTAGCACCTTGGTCAAATTTTCTAGACAACTCTCAAAAGAATCTCCATACACTAAAAAATCATCCATGAAGACCTCCATAATTTCTTTAATGAAATCTGAGAAGATTGACATCATGCATCTCTGATAAGTGGCAGGTGCATTACATAAGCCAAATGGCATCCTCCTATAAGCAAATGTCCCATATGGACATGTAAAAGTAGTTTTGTGTTGATCTTGAGGGTGAATTGGGATTTGGAGGAATCCTGAATAGTCATCTAAATAACAGAAGTGGGAGTGCTTTGCCAATCTCTCCAACATCTGGTCAATGAAAGGAAGAGGGAAATGGTCCTTCCTTGTTGCCTTGTTCAACTTTCTAAAATCAATACCATTGTCCAACCTGTAATTGTCCTGGTGGATATCAATTCATTAGAATCTGATTTGAGAACTGTGATTCCTCCATTCTTTGGCACTACCTGCATAGGGGTGACCCATTTACTATCTGAAATTGAATAGATAATTCCAGCTTTTAACAATTTCAGCACCTCCTTCTTCACTACTTCCTTCATTACTGGATTGAGTCTTCTTTGGCATTCAATAGAGGGCTTGTAGCTGTCCTCCATGGGGATCCTGTGCATACAAATTGATGGATTAATACTGTAATATCCATGACTTGATCCACCTAAGTTTATATAATTTAATCATATATTATTGATTGATATGAATTATGATAAGTGTGTGAGCATATGTTCATTAACTCCATAGAATCCAACACTTGAAATTGATGACAAATGACTAAGGACAAGGAAAAATGACTTTTCAAAAATATTAGAATTTAGAAAATTAAAGTACTGGTAATTGTTCCTATACATGAAAGTATGTTAAATATGATTTTTAATAAAAGTATGTTAAGTATTAGTGAGGTTAAATGATAGCGCAAAATCGGAAAATAAAAAAAATGATTGATTTTGTTCTTCGGACAAAAATTTAGATTTCGATTCTTTGGAAATTTATTTTCCTAAATATTTTCTTTGAATCCAAATGGGGGGTAGTTTCTTATTTACATGTAATGTCTTAAGTAAATGAATAAATAAAATAAATAATAGGATAAAGGACAAGCCTTAAGTAAATAAGGTGAACTCTAAGGGCAAAGTTGGAAACTCACTTCCAACCGACTTTAGGTCGGTATTCAAGATATATATAGCCTAAAATCTTACCCCATGGGAACATCCATTCGACTTCAGCAAGGCAGCAACTAAGGCTAAGGAAAATAAGAAGAAAGGAAGAGGAGAAATCAAGGTTTACTTGTTAGGGTTTCATTTAGGTAAGTTGTCTACTCCTTCTCTATGAATTACCCCTATGAAATTCAGATGAAAATCTATTCTTCTGAGCTTCCAAGATCTCTTGGTGCCTTTATGTGCATGTTCTTGAGGTGTGGATCAAACCCTAGTTCACCTATATGATGTTTCCTCTTTGCTGGACACCAAACCCTATCCGAAAGTTGTCAACATGTTCTAGGCATCTTATATTTCTTCAAAAATTATGAAATTTCGTACTTTGAACCCTCATTGAGTCTACGTTCCACAGGATCTGGAATCAGGTTAATTCGATTTGTATGTGAAAAGTTATGAGTCAACTACTCTGAGTCTCCCTTTCTATTTTCTGTGATGAGTAGTTCGAATTGTAAATACTATGGTAATTTAAATGCTTATTTTTAATATATGAAATTTATATGGCTTAAATATGTTAAAGTTATTTTTGTAATCCAAGTGGAATTACGTTTATAGACTATGTACAACGAAAGTTATGAGTTTTAAAGTGAACCTCACTCAGTCTGTCAGAACAGAAAAGTAGAAGAGAACAGAGGTAAATTTCTGAATTTTCTGAGAATCATATATGAGTAGTAAAATTATGACATTTATATGGGTTAGACCTTGGGTAGTCTAGTTTCATGGAAAATTATAATTACTTAATTATCATAAGTATTCCAGAAGTTATGAATTTTACAAATGAGACCAATCAATCTATCAGCAAACTGGGTAGGTGAAAAATATGGTTGTCTTGATGAAATTTTTAGAGCCCTTATACAATATACCTTAAATGGGAAATTTCCAGAGGACTAGGCTTCGTGAAGACCGTTATGATGCAAAAATTATAATTGTATTAATATCACATGTTTAATTATTATTATGCATGATGTTTCTAGCACCACACGAATTCCTAGTGTACCAAGGTGCACTAGAAGTAATCCATCATTGTTATAGCTCATGTTATGTCTTTTGGAACATCATTTGATTTGATTTGAGTGAATTACTTTTAATGCAATTATATGATATGTGTTCTAAGTGATATGATATGGTTAATGCATGCATTATGCATCTTATCTGTCATGCATTGCATTTCCTCTGCCGGGATGATATGTCTTATGCAGGAAAGGTACCCCATTTTTATGGGATGATATGGTATCCTACGGGATAATATATGTTCCCCGGTAGATATGATATGATGCCTCTAGTCAGGGATGATATGTTTTCTGCAGGAAATGTACCCCATGATCTGGGATGATATGAAACCCTACGGGGTAATATGTTCCTCTGACCAATTGGTAATATGACATGTGCATTATGCATACGTGCATACATGATATGATATGATACATGACGTATTATATGATATGATACACGTAGATATGACATGATGCATGATATGATATGTGAAATGTTATATGAAGTGAAACAAATATGTGAGGCACTATATGATATGCTAAAGATGTTATTCATTGAGATTACTTGATGTAGTATCCTTCATCATATGATAAGCTTGTTTCCTATAAGTTTTTAAAATGCTAAATTAATTTATCTGAATTGAATAGGTTGTAACACATAGGTTATGAGTTTTCAACTTACTGAGTTGTTGTTTGCTCATAATGTTGTTTTAACACTTTTTCAGATCAGTAGACCAGTCATATGGCCATGTTTGGAAATCCCTTATTGGATTAGAAGCACTTTTGAAGACTTAGTCTCTTGATGTCCTTTTGTGAGGATGTGTGACTCCTCTGAATGTTTTATGTAGTGTGTAAAAGTTAAATGTTTCAAAAATCTTTTAAAATGTATGAGTTTGAATTAGAGTGTGTACTTGCTATGAGTTTAAATATAAGTGGGTTGTGAACAATGGTGTGATAACCTTATCTCACATGTTTCTACATGATAATATGATGCTTCCGCTATAAGAATTTTATCGATCGCATTATGTCGCGACTTGCGGGTTAGACCAAGGTTTAAACCGGGGTCGTGACAAATATCCTTAATGTCTTCAATAGAGTAGCCAATCACTTCCCTGTACAGCTTCAATCTTTTCAGCAACTTTTCAACTTGGTCTTTTGGTAAGTTGGCATTGATAATAACAGGGAATGTGGATTTCTCTCCCAAGAATTCATACTTTAGGTTGCTAGGGAGAAGCTTGAGCTCCAATTTAGATGAATTGTCTTGAGTTGAATTGAGTTGGGGTTCAGCAGTGATAACCTGTAATACTTCATGCTGAAATTCTGATTTTTCCACTGATTTTGAAGAATTCAGCACTGATTGATATGCCTTAGCTTCTGTATCTTCTAGTTCCTTCAAATGATCAAACATTAGGCACCTTTGCAATGGATATTCAATGGGAATTATTGCAGAAACTTGTTGAACAACTTGATTTAGCTGCCCCTCTTCAAAGTAATTTTCTTCAAAATTTGGCCTACTAATAACTTGTGCCATATTAAATTCTATCTTGTCCTCTCCAATTTGGAATGTTAATCTGCCCTCCTTGACATCAATGACAGCCCCAGCAGTAGCTAGAAAAGGCCTCCCTAGCAGGATAGGATTGTTCAGGTCTTCATCCATGTCAAGCACCACAAAGTCCAATGTAATATAGAATTTTCCAAATTTGAGGGGTATGTCTTCAATAATTCCATGTGGATACTTGATGGATCTGTCAGAAAGTTGCAAGAACATGTTGGTAGGCTTCATATCTCCAACTTCTAGCTTCCTACAAATGAAAGAGGGATAACACTCACTGATGCACCCAAATCACACATTGCCTTTTGGATTTTTCTATTTCCAATCTCACAGGGAATTGAGAAGCTTCCTGGATCCTTTAACTTGGGTGGCAACTTATTTTGGATAATTGCAGAAGCTTCTTCAGTCAAGGCAATGGTTTCATACTCCATAATCCTCCTTTTCTTGGTCAAAATCTCCTTCAAAAACTTTGCATAGGAGGGCATTTCCTGAATTGCCTCCACAAATGGCACATTGATATATAACTTCTTCAGAATCTCTAGGAACCTCCCATATTGTTGATCCTGCCTTGCCTTGACAAATCTTTGTGGGAATGGTACCTTATCAAAAAGTCTAGTCTTGGCTTCACTTTGAGGGCCCTGATTTCTGATTTCTACCTCTGGTTCTTCATTTGGCTCTTCAGCAGTCTTGGACTTGGGATTTGCTTGGGCTGGATTGTCTTCAACATTCTTCATTGGCCCCTCCACAGTCCTTCCACTCTTGAGTTGGATAGCTTTGGCTTGTTCCTTTGGGTTCACTTCTGGTTGTCCAGGGAAGAACATGGGTGGCCTGGTTGAGGTACTAGCTTGTTGGGCAATTTGGCTTTCAAGCAACTTCTGGTTGGCACTCAAGGCTTCATATCCATTGGTTAACTTCTGCATTGCCTCCTCTTGCTTCTCCTGTTTCTTTAGGATTTGTTGCAGCAACTCTTCCATCTTTGAGAATTGGGTGGGTTGAGTTTGTGGTGGCTACTCATAAGGAGTTCTTTGCATTGGGATGATTGAGGGCTGATTTCAATATGGAGGTGGCTGGTTCCTTGGCAAAATCTTGGGTTGCCAATTAGAATTCTGCATTGGTGGCCCTTGAAAGTGATTAGCCTTGTAGGAGAAGTAGGGGTGGTTCCTATTATCAAGAGTATAGAATTCAGCAGGGGGCTTCACTCCATAATTCCCTACTGCATTCACTTGATCAATGGACTGTTCATATTGATGCATTATAAAGTTGGAACTCTCAGTGACATGTCCTTAGTTTCCACACACATCACACCTTGTTTCAGGATTGGAAGCCTTTCCCACATTGGTTGACAAATTCAACTTTTCCAATGCCTTTTGCAACCCTTCTTCAATCTGGACAGCTATGTTGTTGACTTGATTATCATTGGATGGCCTCCTTGTCCTATCATGTGTAAGGAAATGGTGGTTCTTGACAATATTCTCAATCAATTGGTATGCCTCATCAATGTTCCTGGATGCAAAAATCCCTCCTGCAGCAGTATCCAATGCCACCTTGGATGGATAGTTCAATCCTTTGTGGAAATAGTTGACCAATTGCCATTTTTCAAAACCATGGTGTGGACATGCCCTCAGCAAGCTCTGGAGTCTTTGCCATGCATCACATATGTTTTCTTGATCCAATTGATGGAATCTAACAATCTGATCTCTGTAATTATCAGTTTTGCTAGGTGGAAAAAATTCAGCAAGAAACAATTGGATTATGGACTCCCAAGTGGCTATCTCTTCAGGTTTGAGGGTCTTGTACCAAGTCTTGGCCTTGTCCTTGAGTGAGAATGGGAATAGCCTCATGTAGACAGCATCCATGGTTGTGTTGTTGAAGTGGACAGTACTGCAAATTTCCTTGAAATTGTCCAAGTGTGAAGCTGGATCTTCATTGCCCAAACCTGCAAATTGGTATTGCCTTATCATTGTGACTAGTGCTGAATTTACTTCAAAGTTGGCAGCAGGTTCTAGGACTCCATTCCCTTGCTGATTTCTAACATTACTAGGTGAATAGAAATCCTTGATTGTCCTTGGTGCAGCCATGCTTACTTTCTCTTCTTAAAAAATTCTTCTCCAACCTCTAACCTTTGCAATCTTCTCCTTCTTAAGAATCTTCTTTCAGGTTTCGGATCTAATTGATGATGACTCCTCTTGATTGTCCAAATCCTGCATAAATGAATTCAGAAGTATCAAATTGAGAAAAGAAAGAAAACTAGACAAAATTGAAAATTCAGAATGATAACTTGCAAAAACTGAAAATTGGCCTAATAAATGAACTAAAAACTAGTCTAAAACTAATCAAAACTATCTAAGTTAATCTAATTGACCTCAAATCCCCGGCAATGGTACCAAAAACTTGATAGTGAAATAGAGGAGTGTAGTGATAACTTGCTGATTTTTGGATCAAAACTGAGATTTTTCAATTTTTTATTTAACTCCTTAATTCACTTTCTACTACAGTGCACAGGTCAATTGTAGTAAACCCTAAATGACGTATCCACAGTGATTTGAAGACAAAGACTCCCTAAGATAATCTAGACTAGCCCTAACTAACATGGTAAAAACAAGAAATTGAAGGGAAGTAAAAACAAATTTTTAAGGAAATGCAAAATGATAACTGTTTTTTGACTTTTGGAAATTTGTCTAAACTGAATTATAAATGCTAAACTAAGGGATAAAAGGGTTTATCTATCAATGAGGAAGGTTCTCCTAGGAGTTGGGGTTCATCTAACTTAATTATGGATGGAATGGGACAAGTTATCAATTTTTGGTCAAATTTGATTCAATTTTAACATTGCTCTCACAACTGAATTTGTTCAAAACTAATCGATATATTCTCATATAAATGTTAGCTAGATTGAACTAGAAGAGGATTCCCACTGAATATCAAGTTATCATTAGGCTCAAGATCAAAATTCCTTGCTGATTTTTCGCAATTGCGGTGAAAATCAGCAATGATAACATCCAATTGCACCTTAAACATGAGGGAATTACTTCAATTAACTAAACAGAAATGAAATCAATCCAATATTAGTGCTAATGCTTCTTGGTTTATCTCTAAACTACAAGAGGATTTTAAATCAGCCTCTCAGCTGCAAATGGAAATGAAATCCACATTTTCACTAATGAATTGGATAGAAATCAGCACTCAATTACATATGGAACTCAGCACATGCAATTGCTTCTTGGTTCATCTCTGAACAGCAAGAAAATCTTAAGTACACCTCTCAGTGATTAAATGAAATCAGGGGCTTAACAATAACAAGGCAGATTCCACAAATTTTAGGAAATCAGCAATGGGAATTCAGGAAATCAGCAATAAAAAAATTCAGAAATAAGCATTGAAGAGTTGCACAAATTCAGGGAATTAAACCTTGGAAGTACCATTGTCCCTTGATTCATTTCTGAACAAGGATAAAACCATAAGTAACCTCTCAATTATTAATTCAATCAGGGCTCCACAATGATGAAAAATAGATTTAACAGAATTCAAAAATCAGAAATGGGGGAAAAATAGAATTCAGAATTCAGAAAAACAGATTTCTAATTGGGTTGAACCTAGAAACGTGCCATTGGTTCTTGATTCATTTCTGAACAAAGAGTAGATCAAGAACAACTTCTCAGTTATAAACACAAATAGGATCTTACAATGTCAAGAATCAGATTCATATGGATTCAGAATGCAGAATCAGAAAATCAAAAATTCAGGATTCAGAAATCAGTGCAGGAAATCAGATTTATCTATATTCGTCCACAATTAAACTAGACTACTACCCTATCCTAGGAGAAATGGAGTTTAGCTCCTCATAGTTACAAAGTTTGATACACAGATGAAGGAAGGATTGGTACAAAATATCCTGTAATCAGAAGCTGTCCACAGAAATCAGAAAATGCAGCTTCACTTCAGCTCCAAACCCTTGCTTCCTTCTTGCCCAAAACCCTGCAATGGCTAGCCTCTCCTTGATTCCTTAGGGTTTTCAGCTTATATATGACTTCCTTCTGCCCTTAGATTAGCATCAAATTGTTTCATAGCCCCTGATGTGAGCCACCTGTCCAGGTCCTGAAATTCTAGCTGCTGTGACAGCTTTTGGACAGCAAAAAGTAGGTGGTCCCCCCTAGAAGAGCCAAAACAACAAGCATCAAAGTCTTCTAATAATATTTAAACAAATAAGGATTATGACAGCAAGTGAAATCATCTCAATAATCAAATGGGGTTTGATGTTGTGCAGAATTGAAAACCTTAATTAAAATGATAACTTCAAAGGCCCGAAATGATAACTTTGCATATTTCATGAAAATTGTCCAAATTTGAGTGGTTCAAAGCATTGAAGGCATCAAAGGGATTAGGGTGGTAAGTGAATGAGGTCAGAAATCAAATGTTGATAACATTTCATAGGAATGATAACTTGGGTGCCAAAAACGATAACTTGATATCATAAAAATGATAACTTGTCATAACTTTTGTTGTGGTTATCCAAATGTGATCAAATTTGAACATAAATGAGTTAAGACAGTAATTTAATGATTGCTTAATGCCTTTGTGCAGAATTGATAGTTTTGCATATCGAAATGATTGTTTTGCCATTAAATGATAACTTGGCATTAAAAAATGATAACTTGTGAAATGGAATGATAATTTTGCACAAGTTGAAATATGATCATCCAAATATGATCATCCAAATATGATTCATTCATAATGGCAATGGATTTAGGGTAGAATAATCACTGGAAATCAGTTAAATCAAAATAATGATAACTTGTGCACTTGGAGTGATAACTTGCCCTAAAAATGATAACTTGGCATAGAATTTAAATATTTATGGATTTTAGCAATTCAGAACCTCTATGCACATGGAATTAAGTATAAAATGAGGAAGATCAACTAGTTATCACAATCCATGCATTCCAAACATAATTGGCCAAAAGTTGAGCAATTTAGGAGCTCGATATGGGTGAAATGCATCTAAAATGGGATAAAAACCTATTGTGATCAGCTAGAAAGGCCAAAACAGTAAGCTTCAAAGTCCTTGATTGGGATTTTAACAAATAAGGATTAGGACAATGATAATTATCAGCTCAAACATCAAATGGGATTTGGTGTTGTGCAGGAATGAAAACCATAATTAAAATAGATAACTTTGAAGCCCGGAATGATAACTTTGCATATTTCATGAAAATTATCCAAATATGAGTGATTCAGAGCATTAAAGGCATAAAAGGGATTAGAATGGCAAGTGAATGAGGTCAGAAATCAAATGTGGATAAGATTTAATAGTAATGATAACTTTGGTGACCCGGAATGATAACTCGTTGCCATAAAATGATAACTTGTCATAACTTTTGTTGTGGTTGTCCAAATGTGGTCAAATCAGAACAGCAAGGAGTTAGGACAATAATATAATGATTGCCTAATGCCTTTATGCAAAATTGATAACCTTGCACATCGAAATGATGGTTTTGCCCTAAAATGATAACTTGACACTCAAAAATGATAACTTGTGAAACGGAATGATAACTTTGCACAAGTTGAAATATGATTATTGAAATATTATTAATTCATAATGGCAAGGGATTCAGGGCTAGATAATCACTTGAAATCAGCTCAAATGGAGTGATAACTTTGCACATTGGAGTGATAACTTGCCCAAAAAATAATAACTTGGCATAGAATTGACATATTTATCGATTTTAGCAATTCAGAACCTCTATGCACAAGGAATTAAGTGTAAAATGAGACAGATCAGCTAGTTATCACAATTCATTGCATTCCAAGCATAATTAGCCAAAAGTTAGGCAAAATAGGGGCTCAATATGGGTGAATTGAATAGAAAATGGGGTAAAAACCTATTATGATCAGCTAGTGATCAAACTCCCCCAAGCTTAGCGTTTTGCTTGTCCTCAAGCAAAACATTCAGAAATTAAGGACAAACTTGAATTAACAGTCCACAAATGAATTAAAAACCAGCTGATTTAAGTCCAATGAGTTTCCCACTTTGCCAACACTTCATTATTTCCAAAAACTTAATTTCTAGCTAAGGAATCACAGAGGTTAAAGCAAATTTAAGCCATGGAAGAAGTACTAGCAATAACAAGTTTGAATTTCAGGAATTGTCAACTTTACAAAGAGGTTGAACTACAAATCCCTTCATGAACAGATTTTCCACTGCTTAAACAGGTTTAACACCTGACTTTTATTCATGAAAATGCAAGTAAACAGGTCAAGACCTAATTTTTATTCATGCTGGTCGCAGGATAAAAATCCTGGCTTTATTCAGGAGAGGTTCCTTTTTGAAATTTCACTCTCTTTATTTATGCATGCATGCAATACAATATGCAACTTTTCACTTTTTCTTTTCTCCATTTTTTTTGTCTATTCTGTTCATGAAGTGAGCAATAGTTCAAACTCAAGTAAGGTTTAGATTCCTTTGTTCAAAAAGTCAAGTTTTCCTATTTAACATGGCAACTAGAGCCTTGACTCCTTTCTAGACATCATATATTATCAATTTAATCCATGAATGTCAGCTAGTGTTACCCACAAAAAGAAAATTTTTCAGCTGAGAATTGATTCAAATGTATTTGAATTGATAAGCCAATTGAAGCAAGAAGACTAATGGCCAAATTGGTCACTTGGTATTGGAGTGTACTAATTGTCACATAAGGTATTTCACCCATTTCAGAGTTAAAATGAATGCAGGAATTGAATTGAGCCCAAAAAATTATACCCAGTGATAACCGAGTGAAACCAATGATAACTTGTTCAAACAATGATAACCTGGTGGTAAATGATTATATGAGCATATAGATTGAAAACATGGTGTAAAGTTTAGAAAAGCACCAGGTTTCTTCTCCCAAGCTTATTCCTAACATTGTCCATAGTGATGAAAACATAGGCAAGGGAGAGGGTTGAGAGGGTATCAAATTCTTGGATTTGTGCAATTAATCCCTTACAATGGTTCTTGCATCTCAATCAGAGTCTTTGGGTGGTCCATTCTTCATGAATTGCAACTAATCCTGCAGAGAAATAAAGGATATCAATGAAATCTGCAATATCAGATTTTTAGGGTGCACAATTCAATGAAATGCATTGAAATTCAACAATGATGGATTTGGATAACTGATATGAATGATAATTCAGATGTCAATATGATAATTGCAGCATGAAGAAAAAGATAATATCAGTTATCATTGGGAATTCAATGAGAAAATAAAAAATGAGGGTAGGGGTACTCCCTAAATGAAAATTTATGGATTGATCTGATTTCTCCTTGACTTATTCCTGCAAAACAAAGAAAATTAGATATAAAATGACTTGGGTTACCTCCCAAGAAGTGCCTTACTTTAATGTCTTAGGCTAGACATTGTTCCATTTGAATTCATCTAGGCAATTGTAGGGGATCTTGCAAAATTAGCACCTCCTTAGTTGAATCCATGGCTATGGGGTTGTATAACTTCAATCTTTGTCCATTAACCTTGAATATGTCAGCATTGTCATTGACAAGGTCCACAGCCCCAAAAGGATAAACCTTGTGGACTTTGAAGGGACACTCCATCTTGACTTCAACTTTCCATGAAACAACTTGAGCCTTGAATTAAATAGCAATACAAGGTCTCCAACCTTGAAATCTTTCTTCAAAATCCTGCTATCATGCCACCTCTTGGTCCTTTCCTTGTAGAATTCTGAATTATGGTAGGCATTGAGCCTAATCTTATATAATTCATCAATTTGTAGGAGCCTTTTCTGTCCACAAGCATGCATATCAAAATTTAGTGCATTGACAGCCCAATATGCCTTGTGTTTGAGTTCAATTGGCAAGTGGCATGTTTTTCCATAAACCAACTTGTACGGGGAGACACAAATTGGAGATTTATATGCTGTCATGTAGGCCCAAAGTGCAACATTCAACTTGGTGCTCCAATCCTTTCTAGTCAATGAAACTATTTTTTCCAAAATGGCCTTAATTTCCCTATTTGAAATTTCAGGTTGGCCATTTGTTTGAGGGTGATAGGCTGTTGAAACTTTATGCTTTACTCCATACCTGCTTAGGAGATTCTCAAAACATCTTTCTATGAAGTGGCTACCTCCATCACTGATAACCACCCTTCGAATTCCAAATATTGGGAAAATTGTATCCTTGAACAATTTGATAATAGCCCTGGAATCAGCAGCTGTTGTGGGGATGGCTTCTATCCACTTGGACACATAATCAACTGCCAACAATATGAATTTGTATCCAAAGGTGCTAGGGAAGGGTCCCATGTAATCAATGCCCCAAACATAAAAAATTTCAACTCCTAGTATCCCATTCTGTGGCATTTCATTCCTCCTAGAAATTGACCCTGCTCTTTGGCACACATCACAACTTTTTACATATAAATGGGCATATTTGAATAAGGATTGTAGAACCTTGGCTGCTGTCTTTTGAGTGGCTCCATGCCCACTATATGGAGATGAGTGGTATTCATGCAAAATGGATTGGAATTCAGCTTCTGGCACACACCTTCTGAAAATGCCATCAGGGGACTTCTTGAACAAGAGGGGATCATCCGAATAGAAGTCTTTTATGTCATGAAAGAACTTCTTCTTCTGTTGGTAGGAGTACTCAGGTGGAATGATTCCACAAGCCAAATAATTCACAATATCAGCATACCAAGGAGTTGGTGCAACTGACATGGCCATTAGAAAGTCATCAAGGAATGAATCATTAATTTGAACTGATGGAGATTCCTGAATTCCTTCCATCCTTGACAAATGATCAGCGACTAAGTTTTTTGTCTCTCTTTTGTCCCTAATCTCTACATAAAATTCTTGTAGCAATAATATCCATCTGATTAGCCTTGGCTGACTCCTTCTTGCTGATCAGGTGCTTCACTGCTTGGTGGTCTGTATAGACAATCACTTTGCTCCAATAAGATAGGACGTGAACTTATCAAAAGCAAACACTACAGCCAACAATTCCTTTTCAGTGGTGGCATAGTTGACTTGGGCTTCATCCAATGTCTTGCTAGCATAACATATTGATCACAATAGGTTTTTATCCCATTTTAGATTCATTTCACCCATATCGAGCTCTTATTTTGCCTAACTTTTGGCCAAATATGTTTGGAATGCATGGATTGTGATAACTAGTTGATCTTTCTCATTTTATACTTAATTCCAAGTGCATAGAGGTTCTGAAATGCTAAAATCCACAAATATATCAATTCTATGCCAAGTTATCATTTTTTGGACAAGTTATCATTCCAAAGTGCAAGTTATCATTTCTAGTTTAGCTGATTTCTAGTGATTATCTTGTCCTAAATCCCCTGCCATCATGAATTAATCATATTTGGATGATCATATTTCAACTTGTGCAAAGTTATCAGTAAATTTCACAAGTTATCATTTTTTAGTGTCAAGTTATCTATTTAGGGCAAAATTGTCAGTTCGATATGCAAAGTTATCAATTATGCATAAAAACATTAGGCAATCATTAAATTACTATCCTAACTCCTTGCTGCTCTAATTTGATCACATTTGGACAACCACAATAAAAGTTATGACAAGTTATCATTTTTATGGCATCAAAGTATCATTTTTGACACCAAAGTTATCATTCCTATGAAATCTTATCCACATTTGATTTCTGACCTCATTCACTTGCCATCCTAATCCTTTGATGCCTTCAATGCTTTGAACCACTCATATTTGGACATTTTCCATGATATATGCAAAGTTATCAGTCCGGGCCTTCAAAGTTATCATTTTTTATTTATGGTTTTCATTCCTGCACAACACCAAAACCCCATTTGATATTTGAGCTAATAATTGTCATTGTCCTAATCCTTATTTGTTAAAATCCTATTCAAGGACTTTGATGCTTGCTGTTTTGGCCTTTCTAGCAGTGAAAAGAGGGCTCTACAAGGAGGAAAAAGTAGGAGGGGACCACTTACTTTTTGGCTGTCCAAAAAGCTGGCACCTGCAGATATTTCTGGACTAGGACACTTGGCATAATCAAGGCACAAGAGAACCTTCTTATCTGCATCCAAGGGTGTAGGAAGGTCATATATAAGCTGAGAAACCAGAGGAAGAAAGGGGGGCTGGCCATTCAAGGGTTTTGAACATGAAGGAAGCAAGGAAGGAGCTGAAGTGCTGCAACATCCAGATTTCTGTCGACAAATCATCAAACTAAGATGATTTGTATCTGTTTCTCCTTCTATTTTGTATCAAACTTTGTAACAATGAGGAGCTAAATCCCATTTCTCCTAGGATTGGGTAGTAGTCTAGTTGAATTGTGGATGGATATGGACAATTCTGATTTCCTGCACTGATTTCTGAATTCCTGATTTTTTTATTTTTGATTCAGTGGATTATGAACTCATATGAATCTGTTCTTGACATTGTAAGATCCTATTTGAATTAACAACTGAGAGGTTGTCCTTTCTACTCTTTGTTTAGAAATGAATCAAGAACCAATGCCAAGTTTCTAGGTTCAAACCCAATTAAGAATCTGATTTTTTAATTTCCCACTTCTGATTTCCTGAATTCATAGAATATGTTTTACCATTACGAAGCCCTAATAGAATTGATAATTGAGAGGTTGCTTATAGTTTCATTCTTGTTCAAAAATGAATCAAGAGACAATGGTTTTTCCAAGGTTTCAATCCTTGAAATGTTGCAAACTATCAATTGCTGATTTCTGATTTTCAAATTTGTTTCCTGAATTCTGTGGGATTCTTCTTGTTATTGTAAACCTCTAATTTCATTTAATAACTGAGATGTGAATTTAAGGTTTTCTTGATGTTCAGAGATAGACCAAGAAGCAATGACAATTGCTGAGTTCCCATATGTAATTATGTGCTGATTTTATCCAATTCATTAGTGATAATGTGGATTTCATTTCCATTTGTAGCTGAGAGGCTAATTTAAAATCTTCTTGTAGATTAGAGATAAACCAAGAAGCATTGATAGTGAAATTGAGTGTAGTGATAACTTGCTGATTTTTGGGTCAAATTTGAGATTTTTCAATTTTTTGTTTAACTCCCTAACTCACTCTCTACTGCGCTGCACAGGTCAATTGTAGTAAACCCTAAATATCATATCCACAGTGATTTGAAGCTAAAGACTCCCTAAAACAATCTAGACTAGCTTAAACTAAAGTTACAATTTCAGGAAATTGAAGGAAATAGAAAATAGATTTTTAATTGTGGCAAAATGATAATTGTTTATGGTTTTTTGGAAAGTTATCAAAACTCAATTATAAATGCTAAACTAAGAGCTAAAAGAGTTTATCTATCAATGAGGAAGGTGCTCCTAGGAATTGAGGTTCATCTAATTTAATTATGGATGGAATGAAACAAGTTATCAATTTTTAGTCAAATCTGATCCAATCTTAAACATGTTTGTTCTCACAGCTCAATTAGTCCAAAACTAATCATTATATTCTCATATAAATGTTAGCTAGATTGAATTAGAGAAGGATCCCCATTGAATATCAAGTTATCATTAAGCTCAAACTCAAGTTCCTTACTGATTTTTGCCAATTTAGTGAAATCTAAAATGATAACAATCAATTGCACTTTAAATATGACAGAATTACTTCAATTGACCAAACAGAAATGAAAGCAATCCAATATTAGTGCTAATGCTTCTTGGTTTATCTCTAAACTACAAGAGGATTTTAAGTCAGCCTCTCAGCTGCAAATGGAAATGAAATCCACATTTTCACTAATGAGTTGGAGAAAATCAGCACATAATTACATATGGGAACTCATCACATGCAATTGCTTCTTGGTCCATCTCTGAACATCAAGAAAACCTTAAGTTCACCTCTCAGTGATTAATGAAATCAGGGGTTTAACATTAATAATGCAGATTCCACAAATTCAGGAATTCAGATTTGGAAATCAGGATTGAAAATTAGAAATCAGCAATGAAAAGTTGCAACACGTCAAGGATTGAAACCTTGGAATTATCATTGTCTCTTGATTCATTTTTGAACAAGAAGGAACCGAACGATTAGCTTCTCAGCTACTACGAAATCAGGGCTCCACAATGAAGAAAACAGATTTGACAATTCAGAAATCAGAAATGAGAAAAACAGATTTTAGAAATCAGAAAATCATATTCTTAATTGGGCTTGAACCTAGAAAATGCCATTGGTTCTTGACTCATTTCTGAGTAAAGAATAGATCATAAAACAACCTCTCAGTTGTAAATGCAAGCAAGATCTTACAATGTCAAGAACAAATTCATATGAGTTCAGAATCCACAAAATCAGAAATTAAAAAATCAGTAAATCAGTGCAGGAATTCAGATTTGTCCATATCCATCCACAATTAAACTAGACTACTACCCTATCCTAGGAGAAATGGGATTTAGCTCTTCATTGTTACAAAGTTTGATACAAAATAGAGGAGGAAGCAGATACAAAACATCCTTGAGTTTGGTCTGTCGATTGGAGAAATCAGAATTGCCAGCACTTCAGCTCCTCTCCTTGCTTCCTTCCTGCTCAAACCCTTGCAATGGCCAGCCCCCTTCTTTCCTCTGGTTTCTCAGCTTATATATGGCCTTCTAACACCCTTGGATGCAGATAAGAAGGTTCCCTTGTGCCTTGATTATGCCAAGTGTCCTGGTCCAGAAATATCTGCAGGTGCCAGCTTTTTGGACAGCCAAAAAGCAAGTGGTCCCTCCTCCTTTTTCCTCTTTGTGCAGCCCTCTTTTTTCCTGCTAGAAAGACTAAAACAACAAGCATCAAAGTCCTGGTATGAGATTTTAACAAATAAGGATTAGGACAATGATAATTATCAGCTCAAACATCAAATGGGATTTAGTGTTGTGCAGGAATTAAAACCATAATTAAAATTGATAACTTTGAAGCCCGGAATGATAACTTTGCATATTTCATGAAAATTATCCAAATATGAGTGGTTCAGAGCATTGAAGGAATCAAAGGGATTAGGATGGCTAGTGAATGAGGTCAGAAATCAAATGTGGATAAGATTTCATATGAATGATAACTTTGGTGCCAAAAACGATAATTTGATGCCATAAAAATCATAACTTGTCATAAGTTTAGTTTTGGTTATCCAAATGTGATCAAATCAGAGCATCAAGGAGTTAGGACAATAATATAATGATTTCCTAATGCTTTTATGTAGAATTGATAGCCTTGCACATTGAAATGACAGTTTTGCCATAAAATGATAACTTGCACTAAGAAATGATAACCTGTGAAATGGAATGATAACTTTGCATAAGTTAAAATATGATCATCCAAATATGATTAATTCATGATGGCAGGGAATTTAGGGCAAGATAATCACTAGAAATCAACTAAACTAGAAAAATGATAACTTGCACTTTGGAATGATAACTTGCCCAAAAAATGATAACTTAGCATAGAATTGATATATTTATGGATTTTAGCATTTCAGAACCTATACGCACATGGAATTAAGTATAAAATGAGAAAGATCAACTAGTTATCACAATCCATGCATTCCAAGCATATTTGGCCAAAAGTTAGGCAAAATAAGGGCTCGATATGGGTGAAATAAATCTAAAATGGGATAAAAAACCTATTGTGATCAGCTAGGGATCAAGCATTAGCACTAATATTGGGTTGATTTCATCCCTGTTTAGTCAATTGAAGTAATTCCATCATATTTAAAATGCAATTGATTATTATCATTTCAGATTTCACTAAATTGCCAAAAATCAGCAACTAACTTGAATTTGAGCTTAATGTTAACTTGATTTCAGTAAGGACCTCTTCTAATTCAACTTGGCTAATCAATCATATGAGAATATGATGATTAGTCCTAGTTTAAGTGTGCTATGATAATAGGGCATTTCAAGTTGAGTTAAAATTGGCACATATTGATAACTTGTTCCATTCCATTCATAATTAAGTTAGATGAACCCCAACTCCTAGGATAACCATCCTTATTGATAGATAAATCCTTTTAGCCCTTAGTTTAAGATTTATAATTCAGTCTAGATAAATTTCCAAAAGTCCAAAATCAGGTATCATTTTGCCATAATCAAAAATCTATTTTCACTTTCCTTCAACTTCTTGAAATTGTAACTTTAGTTAGGGCTAGTCTAGATTGTTTTACGGAGTCTTTGGCTTCAAATCATTGTGGATAAGACATTTGGGTATATTACAATTGACCAGTATACTTGCAGTAGAGAGTGAATTAGGGAGTTAAATCAAAAATTGAAAAATCTCACTTTTGACCAAAAAATGAGCAAGTTATCACTACACTCCCCTATTTCACTATCACATATGACATAGTGTTTCTTGTCTTTAGTTTGTCCAAGCACTGCCCCTACTGCCTGGTCAGAGGCATCACACATGATTTCAAAGGGCAAGCCCAATTTGGTGGCTGCACTATAGGAGCTGAAGTGAGGGCTTCCTTCAACTGAATAAAGGCCTTCATGCAATCTTCATCAAAATTGAACTCATCATCCTTTGCTAGCAACCTTGTGAGGGGCCTGATTATCAATGAAAAGTTTTTAATGAACCTCCTGTAGAATCCAGCACGACCTAAGAAACTCCTTATAGCCTTCACATTCTTTTGAGGTGGCAACTTCTCAATGACCTCAATCTTTGCTTTGTCCATTTCAGACCCTCTACTAGATACAATGTGACCCAACACCACTCCTTCTTGAACCATGAAATGACACTTTTCCCAATTCAGAATCAAATTGGATTCCCTGCAGCTTTGTAGCACCTTTGTCAAATTTTCCCCAAAGGAATCCCCAAAAATTGAAAAATCATCCATAAATGCCTCCATAATGTCCTCAATGAAATCTGAAAAGATGGACAACATGCACCTCTGAAATGTGGCAGGGGCATTGCATAATCCAAATAGCATCCTCCTATATGCAAATGTCCCATATGGACAAGTGAATGTAGTCTTGTGCTGGTCTTGTGGATGGATTGGAATCTGTAAGAAGCCTGAATAGCCATCCAAATAAAAAAAATGGGAATGCTTAGCCAACCTCTCAAGCATCTGATCAATGAAGGGAAGTGAGAAGTGGTCCTTCCTGGTTGCCTTTTTCAATTTCCTAAAATCAATACACATTCTCCACCCCGTCACTGTCCTAGTAGAGATCAACTCATCTGAATCTGATTTGACTATTGTAATCCCTCTTTTCTTTGGCACAACTTGGACAGGGGTGACCCATTCACTATCTGAAATAGAATAGATAATTTCAGCATTCAACAATTTTAGAACTTCCTTTTTGACAACCTCCTTCATGACAGGGTTCAACCTTCGTTGGCATTCAATTGAGGATTTGTAGTTGTCCTCCATAGGGATCCTGTGCATACAAATTGAAGGATTAATACTCTTAATATCTTCAATTGAATAGCCAATTACCTCCCTGTACAGCTTCAATCTCTTCAAAAGCTCCTCAACTTGCTCTCTTGGCAAATTGGCATTGATGATTACTGAAAATATTGAATTCTCTCCCAAGAATTTATACTTCAGGTTGCTAGGAGGAGGCTTGAGCTCCAATTTAGAAGAATTGTCTTGAATTGAATTGGGTTGGAGTTTAGCAGTGATAACTTCCTGTACCTCATTCTGAAATTCAGATTTTCCTACTGATTTGAAGGAATTCAGCTTAGATTTGCATGCCATGGCCTCTGGATCTTCTAGCTCCTTCAAGTGATCAAACATTAGGAACCTTTGCAATGGGTCTTCAATGGGAATTATTGCAAAAACTTGCTGTACAATCTGATTTAGCTGTCCATCTTTAAAATCACTTTCCTAAAAATTTGGCCTATTGATAACTTGTGCCAAATTGAATTCTATCTTGTCCTTCTCAATTTGGAATGTCAATATTCCTTCCTTGACATCTATGACAGCTCCTGCAGTGGCTAAGAAGGGCCTGCCTAGAAGAATTGGGGTGTTCAGGTCCTCATCCATGTCAAGAACCACAAAATCCACAGGAATATAGAATTTTCCAACTTTGAGGGGTATGTCTTCAACAATTCCATGTGGGTACTTGATGGATCTATCAACAAGTTGCAAGGACATGTTGGTAGGCTTCATATCTCCAACTTCTAGCTTCCTACAAAATGAAAGAGGAATTACACTCACTGATGCACCCAAATCACACATTGCCCTATGAATTTTCCTATTTCCAATTTCAAAGGGAATTGAGAAGCTTCCTGGATCCTTTAACTTAGGTGGCAACTTGTTTTGGATGATTGCAGAAGCCTCCTCAGTCAAGGCAATGGTTTCATGCTCCATAATCCTCCTTTTCTTGGTCAAAATCTCCTTTATGAACTTGGCATATGAGGGCATCTCCTGAATTGCCTCCACAAATGGCACATTGATATATAACTTTTTCAGAATCTCTAGGAACCTCCCATATTTCTGATCCTGCCTTGCCTTGACCAATCTTTGTGGGAATGGTACCTTATCAAAAATTCTTGTCTTGGCTTCACTTTGAGGGCCCTGATTTCTGATTTCTACCTTTGGTTCAATTGGTTCTTCAGCAGCTTTGGACTTTGGGTTCACTTGGGCTAGATTGTCCTCTACTTTCTTCATTTCTTCTTCAACAATCCTCCCACTTCTGAGCTGGACAGCTTGGACTTGTTCCTTGGGGTTCAATTCTGGTTGTCCAGGGAAGAACATAGGTTGTCTAGTGGAGGTGCTTGCTTGTTGGGCAATTTGGCTCTCAAGCAACTTTTGATTGGCACTTAAGGCTTCATATCCATTGGTTAGCTTCTGCATTGCCTCCTCTTGCTTCTCTTGTTTCTTTAGAATTTGTTGCAGCAATTCTTCCATCTTTGAGAATTGAGTGGGTTGAGTTTGTGGTGGTTGCTCATAAGGGGGTCTTTGCATTGGAATGGTTGAGGGCTGATTCTGATATGGAGGTGGCTGGTTCCTTGGCAAAATCTTGGGTTGCCAATTAGAATTCTGCGTTGGTGGCCCTTGGAAGTGATTAGCCTTGTAGGAGAAGTAGGGGTGATTCCTATTTTCTGGAGTATAGAATTCAGCAGGGGGTTTCACTCCATAATTCCCCACGGCATTCACTTGATCAATGGACTGCTCATATTGCTGCATTATCAGGATGCAACTCTCAGTGACATGGCCTTGGTTTCCACACACATCACACCTTGTTTCAGGATTGGAAGCCTTTCCCACATTGGTTGACAAATTCAACTTTTCCAATGCCTTTTGCAACCCTTCTTCAATCTGGACAGCTATGTTGTTGACTTGATTATCATTGGATGGCCTCCTTGTCCTATCATGTGTAAGGAAATGGTGGTTCTTGACAATATTCTCAATCAATTGGTATGCCTCATCAATGTTCCTGGATGCAAAAATCCCTCCTGCAGCTGTATCCAATGCCACCTTGGATGAATAGTTCAATCCCTTATGGAAGTAATTAACCAATTGCCATTTTTTCAAACCCATGGTGTGGACATGCCCTCAGCAAGCTCTGGAGACTTTGCCATGCATCACATATGTTCTCTTGATCCAATTGATAAAATCTAACAATCTGATCCCTATAGTTATCAGTTTTGCTAGGTGGAAAGAATCCAGGTAGAAACAATTGGATTATGGACTCCCAAGTGGCAATCTCTTCAGGTTTGAGGGTCTTGTACCAAGTCTTTGCTTTATCCTTGAGTGAGAAGGGGAATAGCCTCATGTAGACAGCATCCATTGGGGTGTTATTGAAGTGGACATTGCTACAATTTTTTTTGAAATTGTCCAAGTGTGAGGCTGGATCTTCATTTCCCAATCCTGCAAATTGGTATTGTCTTATCATTGTGACCAGTGCTGAATTCACTTCAAAGTTAGTAGCAAGTGCTAGGACTCCATTCCCTTGTTGATTTATGAAATTACTAGGTGAATAGCAATCCTTGAGTGTCCTTGGTGTAGCCATGTTGACTTCCTCTTCTTCCTCTTCTTCAAAAAAACCTTCTTCTTGCCACTAACCTTTGCAATCTTCTCCTTCTCAAGAATCTTCTTTCAGGTTCAGGATCTGATTGATAATGGTCCTCTTGATTGTCCAAGTCCTGCATAAATGAATTCAGAAGTATCAAATTCAGAAAAGAAAGGAAACTAGACAAAATTGAAAAATTGAGAATGATAATTTGTAAAAACTAAAAAATGTCTTAATAAATGAACTGAAAACTAGTCTAAAACTAATCTAAACTATCTAAGTTAGTCTAATTGACCTCAAATCTCCGGCAACGGCGCCAAAAACTTGATAGTGAAATTGAGGAGTATAGTGATAACTTGCTGATTTTTTGGTCAAATTTGAGATTTTTCAATTTTTGGTTTAACTCCCTAATTCACTCTCTATTGCAAGTATACAAATTCAAGAAATTTACTAAAGTTACAAATTTAGGAAATTGAAGGAAAATGAAAACATATTTTTAAAAGTGGCAAAAAGGATAACTATTTTTGGAGTTTTGGAAATTTATCTAGACTGAATTATAAATGCTAAACTAAGGGCTAAAAGGGTTTATCTATCAATGAGGAAGGTTCTCCTAGGAGTTGGGGTTCATCTAACTTAATTATGGATGGAATGGAACAAGTTATCAATTTTTAGTCAAATCTGATTCAATCTTAACATGGCTGCTCTCACAGCTGAATTTCTCCAAAACTAATCATTATATTCTCATATAAATGTTAGCTAGATTGAATTAGAGGAGGATCCCTACTGAATATCAAGTTATCATTAGGCTCAAACTTAAGTTCCTTGTTGATTTTTGTCAATTTAGTGAAATCTGAAATGATAACAATCAATTGCACTTTAAATATGAGGGAACTACTTCAATTAACTAAATAGGAATGAAATCAATCCAAATAATGCCTCTTGGTTTATTTCTAAACTACAAGAGGATTTTAAATCAGCCTCTCAGCTGCAAATGGAAATGAAATCCACATTATCAATAATGAATTGGATCAAATCAGCACATAATTTCATATGGGAGCTCAGCAATTGTTTCTTGATCCATATATGAACATCAAGATAACCTCAAATTTACCTCTCAGTGATTAAATGAAATTAGAGGTTACAATAACAAGAAGAATTTCACAAAATTCAAGAAATCAGCAAAGGAAATTCAGAAATCAGCATTGAAGAGTTGCAACAATTCAGGGAATTAAACCTTGGAAGTACCATTGTCCCTTGATTCATTTCTGAACAAGGATGAAACCAGGGCTCCACAATGATAGAAATAGATTCAACAAAATTCAGAAATCAGAAATGGAGAAAACATATTTCAGAAATAAAAAAATTAGATTCTTAATTGGAAATTGGATTTAAAACTTGTCACTGGTTCTTAATTCATTTCTGAAAAAGAATAGATCAAAAGACAACCTCTCTATTGTAATTACAAATAGGATCTCACAATGTCAAGATTAGAATCCAAGGAATTTAGAATTGTAAAAATAGAAATCAGGAATGCAAACCAGAAATCAAATTTCAGTGCAGGAAATCAGATTTGTTCATATCCCATCCATAACTAATTAGATTACTACCCAATCCTAGGAGAAATGAGATTTAGCTCCTCATAATTACAAAGTATGATACAAAATAGAAGGGGAAGCAGATACAAAACATCCTTGAATCTGGTATAGGAGAAATCAAAATTGCCAGCACTTCAGCTCCTCTTCTTTCCTTCTTGCTCAAACCCTTGCAAATGGCCAGCCCCCCTCTTTCCACTGGTTTCTCAGCTTATATATTGCCTTCCTACACCCTTGGATGCAGATAAGAAGGTTCCCTTGTGCCTTGATTATGCCAAGTGTCCTGGTCCAGAAATATCTGCAGGTGTCAGGTTTTTGGACAGCCAAAAAGCAAGTGGTCCCCCCTCCTTTTTCCTCTTTGTGCAGCCCTCTTTTTCCCTACTAGAAAGGTCAAAACAGCAAGCATCAAAGTCCTTGAATGAGATTTTAACAAATAAGGATTAGGACAATGATAATTATCAGCTCAAACATCAAATGGGATTTGGTGTTGTGTAGGAATGAAAATCATAATTAAAATTGATAACTTTGAAGCCCGGAATGATAACTTATCATATTTCATGAAAATTATCCAAATATGAGTGGTTCAGAGCATTGAAGGCATAAAAGGGATTAGGATGGCATGTGAATGAGGTCAGAAATCAAATGTGGATAAGATTTAATAGTAATGATAACTTTTGTGACCCGGAATGATAGCTTGTTGCAATAAAATGATAACTTGTCATAACTTTTGTTGTGGTTGTCCAAATGTGCTCAAATCAGAGCAGCAAGGAGTTAGTACAATAATATAATGATTGACTAATGCCTTTATGCAGAATTGTTAACCTTGCACATCGAAATGATAGTTTTGCCCTAAAATGATAACTTGACACTAAAAAATGATGACTTGTGAAATGGAATGATAATTTTGCCCAAGTTGAAATATGATTACTAAAATATGATTAATTCATAATGCCAAGGAATGTCGGGCAATATAATCACTAGAAATCAGCTCAAATGGAAAAATGATAACTTTGCACATTGGAGTGATAACTTGCCCAAAAAATGATAACTTGGCATAGAATTGACATATTTATGGATTTTAGCAATTCAGAAACTCTATACACATGGAATTAAGTGTAAAATGAGAAATATCAACTAGTTATCACAATCCATTGCATTCCAAGCATAATTAGCCAAAAATTAGGCAAAATAGGGGCTCAATATGGGTGAATTGAATAGAAAATGGGGTAAAAACCTATTATGATCAGCTAGTGATCACAAGTGATAGGTCAATTGTAATAGACCCAAATGTCGTATCCACAGTGATTTGAAGCCAATGACTCTCTAAAATAATCTAGAATAGCCCTAACTAAAGTGACAAAATCAGGAAATTAAAGGAAAGTGAAAACAAGTTTTTAAAAGTGACAAAAAGGATAACTATTTTTGGTGTTTTGATAATAGAAATGAACTGAGATCTAATTACTGAATTGAGGACTAAAAAGGGTTTGTCAATCAATGGAAAGGTTCTCCTAGGGGTTGGGGTTCATCTAATTCAGCTATATATGGAATGGAGCATTTTAACAATTTTAAATCAAATCTGATTCAACCTTAAGTATGGCTGCTCTCACAGCTTAATTAGTCCAAAACTAATTATTATGTTGTCATATAAATGTTAGGTAGGTTGAATTAGATAAGGATCCCCACTGAATGTCAAGTTATCATTAGCATATGCACAAGTCCCTTACTGATTTTGCCATTTCTTCTCAAATTTTGATAATTTCAGTTTGGCACTTCAACCAAACCACACGTCAACTACGCAGAAATGCTATGAATCAAATCCTAATGCTAATGCTTCTTGGTTTATCTCTAAACAACAAGGGAATTTTAAATCAGCCTCTCAGCTGCAAATTGAAATGAAATCCACATTAGTACTAATCAATTGGATAAAATCAGCACATATCATACATTGGAATTCAGCACACGCCATTGCTTCTTGGTCCATCTCTGAATAGCAAGATAACCCTAAGTTCACTTCTCAGTGGATGATGGAATCAGGGGTTTTACAACAGCAAGGTAGATTCCACAAATTTCAGGAAATCAAAAATCAGCAAATGAGAAGTTTGCAACAATTCAGGGATTGAAATCTTAGAAATATCATTGTCTCTTGATTCATTTCTGAACAAGAATGAAACCATAAGCAACCTCTCAGTAGTTAATTCAATTAGGGCTCCACAATGATAAAAATAGATTCAACAAAATTCAAGAATCAAAAATGGAAAATAGATTTCAGAAATAAGTGAATCTGATTCCTAATTGGGGATTGAACCTAGAAACTTGTCATTGGTTCTTGATTCATTTATGAACAAAGAGTAGATCAAAGGACAACCTTTCAGTTGTAAATACAAGTAGGACCTCACAATGTCAAGAACAGATCCATAAAAATTAGAATTTCAGAAATCGGAAAATCAAAACTTGAATTCAGTGCAGGAAATCAGATTGGTTCTTCAACCATCCACAACTAAATTAGACTACTAGCCTATCCTGGGAGAGCTGAGATTTAGCTCATTATAGTTACAGGAATCAATGCAAAACAAATTGATAAGCTAATACAATCCATCCTGCAATTAATTGGATAATGTCGACTGAAATCAGAATTGCAGCCTCTTCAGCTCCTTCCCCTTGCTTCCTTGGTGCAGAAACCCTACCATCCAGCCACCCCCTTCCTTCTCCGGGTTTCTCAGCTTATATATGACCCTTCATCACCCTTGGATGCATATTAGAATGTTCCATCACTCTCTGATTGTGTCGTGTTTCTTGTCCAAAAAAATATCAGCAAAGTAGCAACTTTTTGGACAGCAAAAAGCAAGTGGTCCCCCCTCGTTTTTCAGCTTGTGCAGCCTTGTTTTCCTTGCTAGAAGAGCCAAAACAACAAGCATCAAGGTCCTTGAATAGGATTTAAACAAGTGTGGGTTAGGACAGCACACATGTCAGATGAATTATCAAGTATAGATAAGGTTTGCACAAGACTGATAACTTATGACCCGGAATGATAACTTTGTGCATAAAAATGATAACTTGTCTAGATTCAATATGGTTATCAAGATGTGATTAATTTAGCGCAGCAAGGGATTTAGGATAGTAATTAGGCAATTGTCCCATACTGTTATGTAGGAATGATATGCTTACACACTGAAATGATAATTTTGCCCTAAAAACAATAACTTAGCACCAAAAACGATAACTTGTGAAATTGAATGATAACTTTGCACAAGTTGAGACATGATCATCCAAATATGATTAATTCATAATGGCAAGTGATTTAGGGCAAGATAACCACTAGAAATCAGCTCAATTAGTAAAATGATAACTTTGCACATTGGAATGATAACTTGCCCAAAAAATGATAACTTGGCATAGAATTGATAACTTTATGAATTTAGCAATTCAAAACTTCTATGCACATGGAATTAAGTGTAAAAATGAGGATGATCAGGTGGTTATCACAATCCATTGCATTCCATGCATAATTGGCCAAAAGTAAGGCAAAATGAAGGCTCGATAAGGGTGAAATGAATGGAAAATGGACTAAAAACTTAATATGATCAGCTAGTGATCAAACTTCCCCAAGCTTAGCCTTTTGCTTGTCCTCAAGCAAAACATTTAGATATTAAGAACAAAACATGAATAAAATAGTCCACAAATGAATGAAAATCCAACTGATTAAAGTTCAATGAGTTTCCCACTTTGCCAACACCCCATTCTTTCCAAACTCAATTTATAGCTAAGGAATCATAAAGGCTAAAGCAAATTTAAGCCATGAAAGAAGTACTAGCAGTAACGAGTTTGAATTTCAGGAATTGTCAACTTTACTACAAGGTTGAACTACAAATCCCTTCATGAATAGATTTTTCACTACTTAAACAGGTTTAAAACCTGACTTTTATTCATGATGATGCAATAAATAGGTTGAGACCTGATTTTTATTCATGCTGGTCACAGGATAAAAATCCTGAATTTATTCAGGAGAGGTTTCCTTTTTGGAATTTCACTTTCTTTATTTATGCATGCATGCAATGCAAAATGCAACTTTTCACTTTTTCTTTTCTCCATTTTTCTTTTTCTATTCTGTTCATGCAGTGAGCAATAGTTCAAACTCAAGTAAGTTTTAGATCCCTTGGTTCAAAAAGTCAAGTTTTCCTATTTAACATGACAGCAAGGGCCTTTATATTATCAATTCAACCCATGAATGTCAGCTAGTGTTACCCACAAAAAGAAAATTTTTAGCTGTAATTTGATTCAAATGCACCTGAATTAAAAGGCTGATTAAAGCAAGAAGACTAATAGCCAAATTGACCACTTGGTATTGGAGTGTACTAACTATCATATTAAAGGATTTCACCCATTTTAGAGTTAAAATGAAGGCAAGAATTGAATTGAGCACAATCAGTGATAACCAGTGATAACTTGTTCAAAACTAATGATAACCGAGTGAAAACAATGATAACTTGGTCAAAACTGTGATAACCTGGTGATATGAGCAGTAAAATAGATTGAAAACATGGTGTAAAGTTTAGAAAAGCACCAGGTTTCCTCCCCCAAGTTTATTCTCAACACTGTCCATAGTGGTGAAAAAGAAAGTGAAGGGAGAGGGTTGGGAGGGTATTGAATTCTTGGATATTTGCAATTGATCCCTTTTGTTCTCTCATGTCAACCAAAGGCTTTGGGTGGTCCAGACTTCTGATTTGCCTTCAATGCTGTAGAGAAAAATAAAAGGGAATTAGTGAAATCTGCAATATCAGATTTTTGGAATCAATAAAGTGCACAAGTTGGCATTTTATGTAAAAATTGATAAATGCACTGAAATTTGGCATCAAGTGATTTGGATAACTGATATGAGTGATGATTCGAGTATCATTATGTTATATAAAGCATGGATTAGTAGATTGTATCACTTATCATTCAGCATTTCAGTGTGAAAATCAAAATTGAGGGTAAGAGTACTCCCTAGGTGAAAGGGTGGTCGTGATTTTGATTTCCCTCTAAATTATTCCTACAAAACAGAGGAAATTAGATATGAAATGGCTTGGGTTACCTCCCAAGAAGTGCCCTACTCTAGTGTCTTAGGCTGGACATTGTTCCATTGGTATTCAACTAGGCAATTGTGGTGGATTTGTCAACAGCAGCACCTCCTTAGCTGAATCCATGGCTATGGGGTTGTATAACTTCAATCTTTGTCCATTAACCTAGAATATATCAGCATTGTCATTGACAAGGTCCACAGCTCCAAAAGGATATACTTTGTAGATTTTGAAGGGTCCACTCCATCTGGATTTTAGTTTTCTAGGAAACAATTTGAGCCTTGAGTTATACAACAATACAAGGTCTCCAACCTTGAGTTATCCTACTGTCATGCCACATTTTTGTCCTTTCCTTGTAAAATTCAGAGTTGCGGTAGGCATTGAGCCTAATCACATCCAATTCATCCAATTGTAGGAGCCTTTGCTGTCCACAATATTTCATATAAAGTTTAGTGCCTTGACACCACAATATGCCTTGTGTTTGAGTTCAATTGGCAAGTGGCATGTTTTTTCATAAACCAACTTGTATGGGGAGACACCAATTGGAGATTTATAGGCTGTCCTATAGGCCCAAAGTGCATCATTCAGCTTCATGCTCCAATCCTTTCTAGTTAATGAAACTATTTTTTCCAAAATTTCCTTAATCTCCCTATTTGAAATTTCAGCTTGGCCATTTGTTTTGGGGTGGTAGGCTGTTGAGACCTTGTGCTTAACTCCATACTTGCTTAGGAGGTTCTCAAAATATTTTTCAATGAAGTGACTGCCTCCATCACTGATAACTACCCTTGGCACTACAAATCTTGAAAAGATAATGTCCTTGAACATTCTAATTACTGCCTTGGAGTCAGCAACTATTGTGGGGATAACTTCTATCCACTTGGACACGTAATCAACAACCAACAATATGAATTTGTATCCAAAGGAGCTAGGGAAGGGTTCATGTAATCAATGCTCCAAACATAAAAAATTTTAACTTCTAGGATCTCGTTCTGTGGCATTTCATTCCTCCTAGAAATTGATCTTGCTCTTTGGCACACATCACAACTTTTGACATATATATGGGCATCCTTGAATAGGCTAGGCCAATAGAAACCTGATTGGAGGACCTTGGTTGCTATCTTTGGAGTAGCACCATGTCCACCATATGGAGATGAGTGGCATTCATGCAAAATGGCTTTGAATTCAGTTTGTGGCACACACTTTCTGAACATGCCAATCAGGGGACTTCTTGAATAGGAGGGGAACATCCCAATAATAGTCCTTCAAGTCATGGAAGAATTTCTTCTTTTGCCGGTAAGAATAATCAAGTGGAATGATTCCACAAGCCAAATAATTCACAATATCAGCATACCAAGGAGTTGAGGCAACTGATATAGCCATTAGGAAGTCATCAGGAAATGAATCATTGATAGGAAGCATTGGAGATTCCTGAATTCCTTCCATCCTGGACAAATGGTCAGCAACTGGATTTTTAGTGCCCCTCTTGTCCCTAATCTCTACATCAAATTCTTGCAGCAATAGAATCCATCTGATAAGCCTTGGTTTTGATTCTTTCTTGCTGATCAGGTGTCTCATTGCTTGGTGGTCAGTATACACAATCACCTTGGCTCCAATTAGATATGATCTAAACTTATCAAATGCAAACACCACAACCAATAGTTCCTTTTCAGTAGTGGCATAATTGACTTGGGCTTCATCCAAAGTCTTGCTAGCATAACATATTCCATAGTGCTTCTTGTCCTTGATCTGTCCTAGCACTGCCCCTACTACCTGGTCAGATGCATCACACATAACCTCAATGTGCAATGTCCAATCTGGTGGCTGCACTATGGGGGCTGATATAAGGGCTTGCTTCAGTTGCTTGAAGGCCTTCATGCAATTTTCATCAAAATTGAACTCAATATCCTTTGCTAGCAGCCTTGTGAGGGGCCTGGTTATCATTGAAAGGTTTTTAATGAACCTCTTGTAGAATCTAGCATCGCCTAGGAAGCTCCTAAGTTCTTTACATTCTTTGGAGGTGGCAACTTCTCAATTGCCTCAATCTTTGCCTTGTCCATCTCTATCCCTCTGCTGGATACAATGTGGCCTAATACAACTCCCTCTTGGACCATGAAGTGGCATTTCTCCCAATTCAGAATTAAATTTGATTCCCTGCACCTTTGCAATACTCTTGTCAAATTTTCCAAACAAGCTTCAAAGGAATTCCCATAAACTGAAAAGTCATCCATAAACACCTCCATAATGTCCTCAATGAAATCTGAAAAGATGGACATCATACACCTCTGAAATGTGGCAGGGGCATTGCACAATCCAAAAGGCATTCTCCTATACGCAAATGTCCCATATGGACAAGTGAAGGTGGTCTTGTGTTGATCTAGGGGATGGATTAGAATCTGAAGAAACCCTGAGTAGCCATCTAGATAGCAGAAATGAGAGTGCTTGGCCAACCTCTCTAACATTTGATCAATAAAAGGAAGAGGGAAGTAGTCCTTCCTGGTTGCCTTATTCAATTTCCTGAATCAATGCACATTCTCCACCCAGTCACTGTCCTAGTAGAGATCAATTCTTCTGAATCTGATTTGACTACTGTAATCCATCCTTTCTTTGACACAACATGTACTGTATTGACCCATTCATTATCTGAAATGGAATATATGATTCCAGCATTCAACAATTTCAACACTTCCTTTTTTACAACTTCCTTCATCACTGGATTCAATCTCCTTTAGCATTCAATTGTGGGCTTGTAATTGTCCTCCACGGGAATGCTATGCATGCAGATTGAAGGATTAATCCCTTTGATATCTTCAATTGAGTAGCCAATTACTTCCTTATACAATTTTAGTCTCTTTAGTAACTCTTGAACTTGGTCTTGAGGCAAATTGGCATTAATGATAACTGGAAATGTGGAATTCTCTCCTAAGAATTCATACTTCAGATTGCTAGGGAGAGGTTTCAACTCCAATTTAGAAGAGTTGTCTTGAGTTGGAGTGGCTTGGAGTTCACTAGTGAAAACTTCCTGCACCACATTCTGAATTTCAGATTTGTCCACTGATTTGAATGAATTTAGCTCAGAGTGGCATGCCTTAGCCTCTGGATCTCTAGTTCCTTCAAGTGATCAAACATTAGACACCTTTGCAAGGGGTCTTCAATGGGAATTATTGCAGAAACTTGCTCTACAATTTGATCTAGTTGCCCATCTCCAAAATCATTTTGCTGAAAATTTGGCCTACTGATAACTTGGGCCAGGTTGAACTCTATCTTGTCCTCTCCAATTTGGAATGTCAATCCACCCTCCTTAACATTTATGACAGCTCCTGTAGTGGCTAGAAAGGGCCTGCCTAGAAGAATTGGGGTGTTCAGGTCCTCATCCATGTCAAGCACCACAAAGTCCACAGGAATTTAGAATTTTCCAACTTTTAGGGTATATCTTCAAGAATTCCATGTGGATACTTGATGGATCTGTCAGCTAGCTGCAAGGACATGTTGGTAGGCTTCATATCTCCAATTTCTAGCTTCCTACAAAGTGATAGAGGGATTACACTCACCGATGCACCCAAATCACACATTGCCCTCTTAATTTTCCTATTCCCAATTTCACAAGGAATTGAGAAGCTTCATGGATCCTTTAGCTTGGGAGGCAACTTATTTTGTATGATGGCAGAAGCCTCCTCAGTCAAAGCTATGGTCTCATGCTCCATGATTCTCCTTTTCTTGGTCAAGATCTCCTTTAGGAACTTGGCATATGAGGGCATTTCCTGAATTGCCTCCAGAAATGTCACATTGCTATACAACTTCTTCAGAATTTTCAGGAATCTCCCATATTGCTGATCTTGCCTAGCCTTGACCAATCTTTGTGGGAATGGTACCTTATAAAAAATTCTGGTCTTGGCTTCATTTTGACTCTTCAGCAATTTTGGACTTTGGATTTGCTTGGGCTGGATTGTCCTCAACATTCTAAAACGGTTCTTCAACAATCCTCCCATTTATGAGCTGGACAGCTTGGAGTTGCTCCTTAGGATTGACTTCTGGCTGTCCTGGGAAGAAAATGGGTGGCCTAGTTGAGGTACTAGTCTGTTGGGCAATTTAATTTTTAAGAATCTTTTGGTGGGCACTCAAGGTCTTATATCTAGTGGTCAATTTTATCATTGCCTCCTCTTGCTTCTCCTGCTTCTTTAGAATTTGTTGCAGCAACTCCTCCATTTTTGAGAATTGAGTGGCTTGAGCTTGTGGTGGCTCGTATGGAGGTCTTTGCATTGGGATAGTTGAAGACTGATTCTGATATGGAGGTGGTTGATTCCTTGGTAGGATCTTGGGCTGCCAATTAGAATTCTGCATGGGTGACCCTTGGTAATGATTGGCCTTGTAGGAGAAATAGGGGTGGTTCCTATTTCTGGAGTATAGAACTCAGCAGGGGGACTTCACTCCATAATTTCCCACAGCATTCACTTGGTCTGGATTGTTCATATTGTTGCATAATGAGGCAACTCTCTGTGATATGGCCTTGGTTTCCACACACATCACACCTGGTTTCAGGGTTGGAAACTTTGTTGATGTTAGATGTTAAATTCAGCTTCTCCAACGCCTTGTGCAACCCTTCTTCAATCTGGACAACAATGTTGTTGACTTGATTATCATTTGATGACTTCCTTGTCCTGTCATGAGTAAGGAAATGGTGGTTCTTGGCAATGTTCTCAATTAATTGGTAGGCTTCATCAATGTTCTTAGATGCAAAAATCTCTCCTGCAGCTGTGTCTAATGCCACCTTGGATGGATAATTCAAACCCTTGTGAAAATAGTTGACCAATTGTCATTTTTCAAACCCATGGTGTGGACATGCCCTCAACAAGCTTTGGATTCTTTGCCATGCATCACATATGTTCTCTTGATCCAATTGGTAAAACCTGACAATCTGGTCCCTATAGTTATCAGTTTTGTTAGGTGGAAAGAATTCAGCTAGAAACAATTGAACTATGGATTGCCATGTTGCAATCTCTTCAGGTTTGAGGGTCTTGTACCAAATCTTTGCCCTGTCCTTGAGTAAAAAAGGAAATAGCCTCATGTACACAACATTTATAGGGGTATTGTTGAGGTGGACAGTGCTGCATATCTCTTTGAAGTTGTCAAGGTGTGAAGCTAGATCCTCATTCCCCAATCCACCAAATTGGTATTGCCTTATCATTGTAACCAATGCTGGATTCACTTTAAAGTTAGCAGCAGGTGCTAAGGCTCCATTACCTTGGTGATTTTTTACATTGGAAAAATTGAAAATTGGGCTAATAAATGGACTGATATCTAGTCTAAAATTAATCTAAACTATCCAAGTTAATCTAATTGGCCTCAAATCCCCGGCATTGGTGCCAAAAACTTGATAGTGATATTATGGAGTGTAGTGATAACTTGCTGAATTTGTGATTAGAATTGAGAATTTTCTGAATTTTGATCAACTCCCTAACTCACTCTTTACTACAAGTGCACATGTCAATTGTAATAGACCCAAATGTCATATCCATAGTGATTTGAAGCCAATGACTCCCTAAAACAATATAGACTAGCCCTAACTAAAGTGACAAAATCAGGAAATTAAAGGAAAGTGAAAATATATTTTTAAAAGTGACAAAAAAGATAGCTATTTTTGGTGTTTTGATAATAGAAATGAACTGAGATCTAATTACTGAATTGAGGATTAAAAAGGGTTTGTGAATCAATGGAAAGGTTCTCCTAGGGGTTGGGGTTCATCTAATTCAACTATGAATGGAATGGAACATTTTAACAATTTTAAATCAAATCTGATTCAACCTTAAGTATGGATGCTCTCACAACTTAATTAGTCCAAAACTAATCATTATATTCTCATATAAATGTTAGCTAGGTTGAATTAGAGAAGGATCTCCACTGAATGTCAAGTTATCATTAGCATATGCACAAGTCCCTCAATGATTTTGCCATTTCTTCTCAGATTTTGGCAATTCAGTTTGGCACTTCAACCAAACCACACGTCAACTTCTCAGAAATGCTATGAATCCAATCCTAATGCTAATTCTTCTTAGTTTATCTCTAAACAACATGGGGATGTTAAATCAGCCTCTCAGCTGCAAATTGAAATGAAATCCACATTAGTACTAATCAATTGGATAAAATGAGCACGTATTATACATTGGAATTCAGCACATGCCATTGCTTCTTGGTCCATCTCTGAACAACAAGATAACCCTAAGTTCGCTTCTCAGTGGATGATGGAATCAGGGGTTTTACAACAGCAAGGCAGATTCCACAAATTTTAGGAAATCAGAAATGGAAAATCAGAAATCAGCAAATGAGAAGTTTGCAACAATTCAGGGATTGAAATCTTAGAAATATCATTGACGCTTGATTCATTTCTGAACAAGAATGAAACCATAAGCAATCTCTCAGTAGTTAATTCAATTAGGGCTCCACAATGATAAAAATAGATTCAACAAAGTTCAGGAATCAGAAATGGAAAACAGATTTCAGAAATAAGTGAATCAGATTCCTAATTAGGGATTGAACCTAGAAACTTGCCATTGGTTCTTGATTCATTTATGAATAAAGAGTAGATCAAAGGACAACCTTTCAGTTGTAAATACAAGTAGGACCTCACAATGTCAAGAACGGATCCATAAAAATCAGAATTTCAGAAATCAGAAAATTAGAACTTGAATTTAGTGCAGGAAATCATATTGGTTCTTCATCCATCCACAACTAAATTAGACTACTACCCTATCCTAGGAGAGCTAAGATTTAGCTCAGGAATTAATGCAAAACAAATTGATAAGCTAATATAATCCATCCTGCAATTAATTGGATAATGTCGGCTGAAATCAGTATTGCAGCCTCTTCAGCTCCTTCCCCTTGCTTCCTTGGTGCAGAAACCCTACCATCCAGCCACCCCCTTCCTTCTCCAGGTTTCTCAACTTATATATGACCCTTAATCACCCTTAGATGCATATTAGAATGTTCCATCACTCTCTGATTGTGCCATGTGTCTTGTCCATAAAAATATCAACAGAGCAGCAGTTTTTTGGACAGCAAAAAGCAAGTGGCCCCCTTCCTTTGCCAACAGTCCACAAATGAATGAAAATCCAACTGATTTAAGTCCAACGAGTTTCCCACTTTGCCAACACCCCATTCTTTCCAAACTCAATTTCTAGCTAGGGAATCACAAAGGCTAAAGCAAATTTAAGCTATGAAATAAGTACTAGCAGTAACAAGTTTGAATTTCAGGAATTGTCAACTTTACTACAAGGTTGAACTACAAATCCCTTCTTGAACAGATTTTTCACTACTTAAATAGGTTTAAAACCTGACTTTTATTCATGACGATGTAATAAACAGGTTGAGACTTGATTTTTATTCATGCTAGTCACAGGATCAAAAACCTGACTTTATTCAGGAGAGGTTCCTTTTTGGAATTTCACTCTCTTTATTTGTGAATGCATGCAATGCAGAAATGCAACTTTTCACTTTTTCTTTTCTCCATTTTTCTTTTTTTTCTAATCTGTTCATGAAGTGAGCAATAGTTCAAACTCAAGTAAGTTTTAGATCCCTTGTTCCAAAAAGTCAAGTTTTTCTATTTAACATGGCAACAAGAGCCTTGACTCCCTTCTAGACATCTTCTACTTTCAAAACAATCCATTGGTGTCAGCTAGTGTTACCCACAAAAAGAAAATATTTCAGCTGAAATTTGATTCAAATGCACCTGAATTAATAGGCTGATTAAAACAAGAAGACTAATGGCCAAATTGACCACTTGGTATTGGAGTGTACTAATTGTCATATTAAAGAATTTCACCCATTTTAGAGTTAAAATGAAGGCAAGAATTGAATTGAGTACAAGCAATGATAACTAGTGATAACTTGTTCAAAACTAATGATAACCGAGTGAAAACAGTGATAACTTGGTCAAAACAGTGATAACCTAGTGATAAATGATGATATGAGCATTAAAATAGATTGAAAATATGGTGTAAAGTTTAGAAAAGCACCAGGTTTCCTCCCCCAAGTTTATTCTCAGTAATGTCCACAGTGGTGAAAAAGATAGGCAAGGGAGAGGGTTGGGAGGGTATTGAATTCTTGGATATTTGCAATTGATCCCTTTTGTTCTCTCATGTCAACCAGAGGCTTTGGGTGGTCCTTCTGATTTGCTTTCAATGCTGGAGAGAAAAATAAAAGGGAATTAGTGAAATCAACAACATCAGATTTTTGGAATCAATAAAGTGCACAAGTTGGCATTTTATGTAAAAATTGATAAATGCACTGAAATTTGTCATCAAGTGATTTGGATAACTGATATGAGTGATGATTCAAGTATCATTATGTTGTATAAAGCATGGATTAGTAGATAGTATCAGTTATCATTCAGCATTTCAGTGTGAAAATCAAAATTGAGGGTAAGAGTACTCCCTAGGTGAAAGGGTGGTGGTGATTCTGATTTCCCTCTGAATTATTCGAGCAAAACAGAGGAAATTAGATATGAAATGTCTTGGGTTACCTCTCAAGAAGTGCCCTACTTTAGTGTCTTAGGCTGGACATTGTTCCATTGGTATTCAACTAGGCAATTGTGGTGGATTTGTCAACAGCAACACCTCCTTAGCTGAATCCATGGCTGTGGGGTTGTATAACTTCAATCTTTGTCCATTAACCTTGAATATATCAGCATTGGTATTGACAAGGTCCATAGCTTCAAAAGGATATACTTAGGTTGCATACTTATTACAACCTTTGGGTGTCCTAAGAGATGATAGATCTTTAGAACTTCTACTCTATTTCAAACCGAAGTTGAACTGTTACAATCAATTTTAAAGCACATGGGGATTAGCGTCTTAGAGTAAAGTTCAAAGCTATAAGTTATAAATACTTATTACAACCTGAGGTGATAGATCTTTAGAACTTTAACTCTATTTCAAACCGAAGTTGAACCATTACAATCAATGATAAAGCTCTTGGGGAATAGAGTCTTAGAGTAAGGTTCAAAGCTATAAGTTATAGATACTTATTACAACCTTTGGGTGTCCTAAGAGGTGATAGATCTTTAGAACTTCAACTCAATTTCAAACCGAAGTTGAAACGTTACAATCAAAGATAACGCTCTTGGGGATTAGAGTCTTAGAGTAAGGTTCAAAATTATAAGTTATAGACGCTTATTAAAATCTTTGGGTGCCCTAAGAGGTGTTAGATCTTTAGAACTTTAACTCTATTTTAAACCGAAGTTGAACCATTACAATCAAAGATAATGCTCTTGGGATTAGAGTCTTCGAGTAAGGTTGAAATGTATAAGTTATAGATACTTATTACAACCTTTGGGTGTCCTAAGATGTGATAGATCTTTATAACTTTAAGTCTATTTCAAACCGAAGTTGAACCATTACAATCAATGTTAACACTGTTGGGGATTAGAATCTTGGAGTAAGGTTCAAGCTATAAGTTTTAAATACTTATTACATCCTTTGGGTGTCCTAAGAGGTGATAGATCTTAAGAACTTTAACTCTATTTCAAATCGAAGTTGAAATGTTACAATCAATGATAATGCTCTTGGAGATTAGAGTCTTCGAGTAAGGTTTAAAACAATAAGTTACAGATACTTATTACAACCTTTGGGTGTCCTAAGAGGTGATAGATCTTTAGAACTTCAACTCTATTTCAAACCGAAGTTGAACCGTTACAATCAAAGATAACACTCTTGGGGATTAGAGTCTTAGAGTAAGGTTCAAAGCTATAAGTTATAGATGCTTATTAAAACCTTTGGGTGTCCTAAGACGTGTTAGATCTTTAGAACTTTAACTCTATTTTAAACCTAAGTTGAACCATTACAATCAAAGATAATGCTCCTGGGATTAGAGTCTTCGAGTAAGGTTGAAAGCTATAAGTTATAGATACTTATTACAACCTTTGGGTGTCCTAAGATGTTGTAGATCCTTAGAACTTTAACTCTATTTCAAACCGAAGTTGAACCGTTACAATCAATGATAACATTGTTGGGGATTAGAGCCTTAGAGTGAGGTTCAAGCTATAAGTTATAGATACTTATTACATCCTTTAGGTGTCCTAAGAGGTCATAGATCTTTAGAACTTTAACTCTATTTCAAACCGAAGTTGAAACGTTACAATCAATGTTAACACTGTTGGGGATTAGAGTCTTAGAGTAAAGTTCAAAGCTATAAGTTATAGATACTTATTACATCCTTTGGGTGTCCTCAGAGGTGATAGATCTTAAGAATTTTAACTCTATTTCAATTCGAAGTTGAAATGTTACAATCAATGATAATGCTCTTGGAGATTAGAGTCTTCGAGTAAGGTTTAAAACAATAAGTTATAGATACTTATTACAACCTTTGGGTGTCCAAAGAGCTGATAGATCTTTAGAACTTCAACTCTATTTCAAACCGAAGTTGAACCGTTACAATCAACGATAACGCTCTTGGGGATTAGAGTCTTAGAGTAAGGTTCAAAGCTATAAGTTATAGATGCTTATTAAAATCTTTGGGTGTCCTAAGATGCGTTAGATCTTTAGAACTTTAACTCCATTTTAAACCGAAGTTGAACCATTACAATCGAAGATAACGCACCTAGGGATTAGAGTCTTAGAGTAAGGTTCAACGCTATAAGTTATATATACTTATTACAACCTTTGGGTGTCCTAAGAGGTGATAGATCTTTAGAACTTTAACTCTATTTCAAATCGAAGTTGAACCATTACATTCAAAGATAACGCACTTGGGGATTAGAGTCTTGGAGTAAGGTTCAAGCTATAAGTTATAGGTACTTATTACATCCTTTGGGTGTCCTAAGAGGTGATAGATCTTAAGAACTTTAACTCTATTTCAAACCGAAGTTGAACCGTTACAATAAATGATAATGGGGATTAGAGTCTTAGAGTAAGGTTCAAAGCTATAAGTTATAGATAATTGTTACAACATTTGGGAGTTCTAAGAGGTGATAGATCTTTAGAACTTCAACTCTATTTCAAACTGAAGTTGAACCGTTACAATCAATGATAAAGCTCTTGGGGATGTGAGTCTTAGAATAAGGTTCAAAGCTATAAATTCTAGATACTTATTACAACCTTTGGGTGTCCTAAGAGGTGATAGATCTATAGAACTTTAATTCTATTTCAAACCTAAGTTGAACCGTTTCAATCAAAGATAACGCGCTTGGCGATTAGAGTCTTAGAGTAAGGTTCAAGCTATAAGTTATATATACTTATTACAACCTTTGGGTGTCCTAAGAGGTGATAGATCTTTAGAACTTTAACTCTATTTCAAACCGAAGTTGAACCATTACAATCAAAGATAACGCACTTGGGGATTAGAGTCTTGGAGTAAGGTTCAAGCTATAAGTTATAGATACTTATTACATCCTTTAGGTGTCCTAAGAGGTGATAGATCTTTAGAAACTTTAACTCTATTTCAAACCGAAATTGAACGGTTACAATCAATGATAAAACTCTTGAAGATTAGAGTCTTAGAGTAAGGTTCAAAGCTATAAGTTATAGATAATTGTTACAACATTTGGGAGTTCTAAGAGGTGATAGATCTTTAGAACTTCAATTCTATTTCAAACTGAAGTTGAACCGTTACAATCAATGATAAAGCTCTTGGGGATGTGAGTCTTAGAATAAGGTTCAAAGCTATAAATTATAGATACTTATTACAACCTTTGGGTGTCCTAAGAGGTGATATATCTATAGAACTTTAATTCTATTTCAAACCTAAGTTGAACCATTTCAATCAAAGATAACGCGCTTGGCGATTAGAGTCTTAGAGTAAGGTTCAAGCTATAAGTTATAGATACTTATTACATCCTTTGGGTGTCCTAAGAGGTGATAGATCTTTAGAACTTCAACTCAATTTCAAACCGAAGTTGAAACGTTACAATCAAAGATAACGCTCTTGGGGATTAGAGTCTTAGAGTAAGGTTCAAAATTATAAGTTATAGACGCTTATTAAAATCTTTGGGTGCCCTAAGAGGTGTTAGATCTTTAGAACTTTAACTCTATTTTAAACCGAAGTTGAACCATTACAATCAAAGATAATGCTCTTGGGATTAGAGTCTTCGAGTAAGGTTGAAATGTATAAGTTATAGATACTTATTACAACCTTTGGGTGTCCTAAGATGTGATAGATCTTTATAACTTTAAGTCTATTTCAAACCGAAGTTGAACCATTACAATCAATGTTAACACTGTTGGGGATTAGAATCTTGGAGTAAGGTTCAAGCTATAAGTTTTAAATACTTATTACATCCTTTGGGTGTCCTAAGAGGTGATAGATCTTAAGAACTTTAACTCTATTTCAAATCGAAGTTGAAATGTTACAATCAATGATAATGCTCTTGGAGATTAGAGTCTTCGAGTAAGGTTTAAAACAATAAGTTACAGATACTTATTACAACCTTTGGGTGTCCTAAGAGGTGATAGATCTTTAGAACTTCAACTCTATTTCAAACCGAAGTTGAACCGTTACAATCAAAGATAACACTCTTGGGGATTAGAGTCTTAGAGTAAGGTTCAAAGCTATAAGTTATAGATGCTTATTAAAACCTTTGGGTGTCCTAAGACGTGTTAGATCTTTAGAACTTTAACTCTATTTTAAACCTAAGTTGAACCATTACAATCAAAGATAATGCTCCTGGGATTAGAGTCTTCGAGTAAGGTTGAAAGCTATAAGTTATAGATACTTATTACAACCTTTGGGTGTCCTAAGATGTTGTAGATCCTTAGAACTTTAACTCTATTTCAAACCGAAGTTGAACCGTTACAATCAATGATAACATTGTTGGGGATTAGAGCCTTAGAGTGAGGTTCAAGCTATAAGTTATAGATACTTATTACATCCTTTAGGTGTCCTAAGAGGTCATAGATCTTTAGAACTTTAACTCTATTTCAAACCGAAGTTGAAACGTTACAATCAATGTTAACACTGTTGGGGATTAGAGTCTTAGAGTAAAGTTCAAAGCTATAAGTTATAGATACTTATTACATCCTTTGGGTGTCCTCAGAGGTGATAGATCTTAAGAATTTTAACTCTATTTCAATTCGAAGTTGAAATGTTACAATCAATGATAATGCTCTTGGAGATCAGAGTCTTCGAGTAAGGTTTAAAACAATAAGTTATAGATACTTATTACAACCTTTGGGTGTCCAAAGAGCTGATAGATCTTTAGAACTTCAACTCTATTTCAAACCGAAGTTGAACCGTTACAATCAACGATAACGCTCTTGGGGATTAGAGTCTTAGAGTAAGGTTCAAAGCTATAAGTTATAGATGCTTATTAAAATCTTTGGGTGTCCTAAGATGCGTTAGATCTTTAGAACTTTAACTCCATTTTAAACCGAAGTTGAACCATTACAATCGAAGATAACGCACCTAGGGATTAGAGTCTTAGAGTAAGGTTCAACGCTATAAGTTATATATACTTATTACAACCTTTGGGTGTCCTAAGAGGTGATAGATCTTTAGAACTTTAACTCTATTTCAAATCGAAGTTGAACCATTACATTCAAAGATAACGCACTTGGGGATTAGAGTCTTGGAGTAAGGTTCAAGCTATAAGTTATAGGTACTTATTACATCCTTTGGGTGTCCTAAGAGGTGATAGATCTTAAGAACTTTAACTCTATTTCAAACCGAAGTTGAACCGTTACAATAAATGATAATGGGGATTAGAGTCTTAGAGTAAGGTTCAAAGCTATAAGTTATAGATAATTGTTACAACATTTGGGAGTTCTAAGAGGTGATAGATCTTTAGAACTTCAACTCTATTTCAAACTGAAGTTGAACCGTTACAATCAATGATAAAGCTCTTGGGGATGTGAGTCTTAGAATAAGGTTCAAAGCTATAAATTCTAGATACTTATTACAACCTTTGGGTGTCCTAAGAGGTGATAGATCTATAGAACTTTAATTCTATTTCAAACCTAAGTTGAACCGTTTCAATCAAAGATAACGCGCTTGGCGATTAGAGTCTTAGAGTAAGGTTCAAGCTATAAGTTATATATACTTATTACAACCTTTGGGTGTCCTAAGAGGTGATAGATCTTTAGAACTTTAACTCTATTTCAAACCGAAGTTGAACCATTACAATCAAAGATAACGCACTTGGGGATTAGAGTCTTGGAGTAAGGTTCAAGCTATAAGTTATAGATACTTATTACATCCTTTAGGTGTCCTAAGAGGTGATAGATCTTTAGAAACTTTAACTCTATTTCAAACCGAAATTGAACGGTTACAATCAATGATAAAACTCTTGAAGATTAGAGTCTTAGAGTAAGGTTCAAAGCTATAAGTTATAGATAATTGTTACAACATTTGGGAGTTCTAAGAGGTGATAGATCTTTAGAACTTCAATTCTATTTCAAACTGAAGTTGAACCGTTACAATCAATGATAAAGCTCTTGGGGATGTGAGTCTTAGAATAAGGTTCAAAGCTATAAATTATAGATACTTATTACAACCTTTGGGTGTCCTAAGAGGTGATATATCTATAGAACTTTAATTCTATTTCAAACCTAAGTTGAACCATTTCAATCAAAGATAACGCGCTTGGCGATTAGAGTCTTAGAGTAAGGTTCAAGCTATAAGTTATAGATACTTATTACATCCTTTGGGTGTCCTAAGAGGTGATAGATCTTAAGAACTTTAACTCTATTTCAAACCGAAGTTGAACCGTTACATTCAATGATAATGCTCTTGGGGATTAGAGTCTTAGAGTAAGGTTCGAAGCTATAAGTTATAGATACTTATTACATCCTTTGGGTGTCCTAAGAGTTGATAGATCTTTCGAACTTTAATTATATTTCAAACCAAAGTTTAACCATTATAATCAAACATAACGTTGTTGGGGATTAGAGTCTTAGAGTAAGGTTCAAAGCTATAAGTTATAGATACTTATTACAACCTTTGGGTGTCCTAACTTCAGCTCTATTTTAAACCGAAGTTGAAGCATTACAATCAATGATAAAGATCTTTGGGTTTGGAGTCTTCGAGTAAGGTTCAAAGCTATAAGTTATAGATGCTTATTACAACCTTTGGTTGTCCTAACAAGTGATAGATCTTTTGAACTTTAACTCCATTTCAAACCGAAGTTGAACCGTTACAATCAATGATAATGCTCTTGGGGATTAGAGTCTTAGAGTGAGGTTCAAAGCTATAAGTTATAGATACTTATTACATCCTTGGGTTTCCTAATAGTTGATATATCTTTCGAACTTTAATTCTATTTCAAATCGAAGTTGAACTGTTATAATCAAAGATAACGTTGTTGGGGATTAGAGTCTTAGAGTAAGGTACAAAACTATAAATTGTAGATACTTATTACAACTTTTGGGTGTCCAAAGAGGTGATAGATCTTTAGAACTTTAATTCTATTTCAAACCGAAGTTGAACCGTTACAATCAAAGATAATGCACATGGGATTAGAGTCTTAGAGTAAGGTTCAAGTTATAAGTTATAGATACTTATTACATCCTTTGGGTGTCCTAAGAGGTGATAGATCTTAAGAACTTTAACTCTATTTCCAACCAAAGTTGAACCGTTACAATCAATGATAATGCTCTTGGAGATTAGAGTATTGGAGTGAGATTCAAAGCTATAAGTTATAGATACTTATTACAACCTTTGGGTGTACTAAGAGGAGATAAATCTTTATAACTTCTACTCTATTTCAAACTGAAGTTGAACCGTTATAATCAAAGATAACGTTGTTGGGGACTAGAGTCTTGGAGTAAGGTTCAAAGCTATAAGTTATAGATACTTATTACAACCTTTGGATGTGATAAGAGGTGATAGATCTTAAGAACTTCTACTCTATTTCAAACTGAAATTGAACCGTTACAATCAATGATAAAGCACCTAGGGATTAGAGTCTTAGAGTAAGGTTCAAAGCTTTGAGTTATAGATACTTATTACAACCTTTGGGTGTCCTAAGAGGTGATAGATCTTTAGAACTTTAACTCTATTTCAAACCGAAGTTGAATCGTTACAATCAATGATAAAGCTCTTGGGGAATAGAGTCTTACAGTAAGGTTCAAAGCTATAAGTAATAGATACTTATTACAACTTTTGGGTGTCCTAAGAGGTGATAGATCTTTAGAACTTTAACTCTATTTCAAACCGAAATTGAACCGCTACAATCAAAGGTTCAAAACTATCAATTGTAGATACTTATTACAACCTTTAGGTGTTCTAAGAGGTGATAGATCTTTAGGACTTCTACTCTATTTCGAACTGAAGTTGAACCGTTACAATCAATGATAAACCACCTAGGGATTAGAGTGTTAGAGTAAGGTTCAATGCTATAAGTTATAGATACTTTTTACAACCTTTGGATGTCCTAAGAGGTGATAGATCTTAAGAACTTTAACTCTATTTCAAACCGAAGTTGAACCGTTACAATCAATGATAAAGCTCTTGGGGATTAGAGTCTTAGAGTAAGGTTTAAAGCTATAAGTTATAGATACTTATTACAACCTTTGGGTGTCCGAAGAGGAGATAGATCTTTAGAACTTCTACTCTATTTCAAATCGAAGTTGAACCGTTACAATCAATGATAAAGCACCTAGGGATTAGAGTCTATGAGTAAGGTTCAAAGCTATAAATTATAGATACTTATTACAACCTTTGGGTATCCTAAGAGGTGATAGATCTTTAGAACTTTAACTCTATTTCAAACCAAAGTTGAATCGTTACAATCAATGATAAAGCTCTTGGGGAATAGAGTCTTATAGTAAGGTTCAAAGATATAAGTTATAGATACTTATTACAACCTTTGGGTGTCCTAAGAGGTGATAGATCTTTGGAACTTTAACTCTATTTGAAACCGAAGTTGAACCGCTACAATCAAAGATAAAGCTCTTGGGGATTAGAGTCTTAGAGTAAGGTTCAAAACTATAAATTGTAGATACTTATTACAACCTTTGGGTGTCCTAAGAGGTCATAGATCTTTAGAACTTTAACTCTATTTCAAACCGAAGTTGAACTGTTATAATCAATGATAAAGCTCTTGGGGTTTAGAGTCTTTGAGTAAGGTTCAAACATATAAGTTATAGATGGTTATTAAAACCTTTGGGTATCCTAACAAGTGATAGATCTTTTGAACTTTAACTCTATTTAAAACCGAAGTTGAACCGTTACAATCAATCATAATGTTCTTGGGAAATAGAGTCTTAGAATAAGGTTCAAAGCTATAAGTTATAGATACTTATTACAACCTTTGGGTGTCCTAAGAGGTGCTAGATCTTTAGAACTTTAACTCTATTTCAAACCGAAGTTGAACCGTTACAATCAAAGATATAGCTCTTAGGGATGTGTGTCTTAGAGTAAGGTTCAAAGCTATAAATTGTTGATAAATATTACAACCTTTGGGTGTCCTAAGAGGTGATAGATCTATAGAACTTTAATTCTATTTCAAACCTAAGTTGAACCATTTCAATCAAAGATAACACGCTTGGCGATTAGAGTCTTCGAGTAAGGTTGAAATGTATAAGTTATAGATACTTATTACAACCTTTGGGTGTCCTAAGATGTGATAGATCTTTATAACTTTAAGTCTATTTCAAACCGAAGTTGAACCATACAATCAATGTTAACACTATTGGGGATTAGAATCTTGGAGTAAGGTTCAAGCTATAAGTTTTAAATACTTATTACATCCTTCGGGTGTCCTAAGAGGTGATAGATCTTAAGAACTTTAACTGTATTTCAAACCGAAGTTGAACCATTACAATCAATGATAATGCTCTTGTGGATTAGAGTCTTAGAGTAAGGTTCAAAGCTATATGTTATAGATACTTATTACATCCTTTGGGTGTCCTAAGAGTTGAACTGTTATAATCAAAGATAACATTGTTGGGGATTAGAGTCTTAGAGTAAGGTTCAAAGCTATAAGTTATTGATACTTATTACAACCTTTGGTTGTCCTAACAAGTGATAGATCTTTTGAACTTTAACTCTATTTCAAACCGAAGTTGAACCGTTACAATCAATGATAAAGCTCTTGGGGAATAGAGTCTTAGAGTAAGGTTCAAAGCTATAAGTTATAGATACTTATTAAAACCTTTGGGTGTCCTAAGAGCAGATAGATCTTTAGAACTTTAACTGTATTTCAAACCGAAGTTGAATTGTTACAATTGATCACTAGCTGATCACTATATGTTTCTAGCCCATTTTAGATGCTTTTCACACATATTGAGTCCCACTTTTGCATATATTTGGGCCAATTACACTTGGAATGCATACATTGTGATAACTAGTTGATATTCCTCATTTCATACTTAATTCCATGTGCATAGAGGTTCTGAAACGCCAAAATCCATTAATATTTAAATTCTATTCCAAGTTATCATTTTGAGGACAAGTTATCATTATTATATGTCAAGTTATCATTATTTTGAGTGAGTTGAATTCCAGTGATTATTCTGCCCTAAATTCATCATTATCATGTATAAAATCATATTTGGATAGTCACATCTCCACTTGTGAAAAAAAGTAGCGAGGGGACCATCTACTTTTTCCTGCACAAAAAGGAATCTGCAACTGTGAATTCAGTCCAGGGACAGGTGGCTGCAATCAAAGGATAAAGAACATTCTGATGCTGATCCAAGGGTGGATAGGAGTCATATAAAAGGTGGAATTTCTAAAGGAGAGGGGGGGCTGGACATTGAGGGTTTGGAGCAAGAAAAGAGGGCTGTTGCTCTGGAGGCTGCTGGAGGGGCGGCTGGCCGAGACATTTGAAGCAATAATGATTTGTATCTGTTTCTCATTCTCTTTGATGTCAAGCTTTGTAAACATGAGGAGCTAAACTCCATTTCTTCTAGGATAGGGTAGTAGTTTAAATTAGTTTTGGATGGTTATGGACAGAACTATAATCCTGCACTGAATTAAATCCTAGTTTTCAGATTTCAGAAATATCCTGTACTGTTTTGAGCTATGATATCATTAGATCTATTTGTAATTGATGACTGAGAAGTCTTGTTTGATCTAATCATCTTTCAGGAACAAATTAAGAGATAGTATCAGATTTTTGGATTTCATTCTATTGCAATCTGATTTCTGATTTCCAGTTTTTTTATTTTTTGAATTTCTGAATCTGATTCTGATTTCTATGGCTATTTGAATCTGTTCTTCACTCCTAATCTGATTATTTGAGTCATTGGAATGTGATTATTGTTCCTATCTTGTTCAGAAATGAATCAAGATGTTTGGACAATCATTTTGACTTAAATCAGATTGTTCCTCTTATTTCTGAATTAGAAGCTTGAATTCTGATTTTTCCTAATTTTCTGCTGGAATTATTTTATCAATTGAATCCCCTGATTTCTTCCAATCACTGAGAGGTGAACTTTAGAGATGTCTTGCATTCCAGAGATAGATCACGAATCAGTTGGTAAAACAGATTTCCATTGATGTATAATTCTGAATTTCTGAATTGCAGAATTACATTTCCTATTTTCTGGTTTCTATTTAAATTCTGATTTCCATTGTTAAGCCTCAACTTAATCCATTGCTGAGAAGTAGTCATTACGTCATCCTCGAGATCTAGAGATAGGCCAAGGAGCAATGGCAATTATGAATTCCTGTGGTCATATGCTTTGCATTTCCAATTGAATTGTGTTTGTGTGGATTTCATTTTATTTTGCAACCGAGAGGTTGAATTTAAATCCCCTTGGAATTCAGAGATGAATGAAGGAGCACAAGCACCATATTTGAGTAGATTTCATCCTGGTTTGATTGATTGGAATGATTCCATCTTTTTATGAATGCAATCATAAGTTATCATTGCAGAATTTCTTTGAATTGAAAAAATCAGCAATAAAGTCCCCATTGAGCTGAATGATAACTTGATTTTCAGTGAGGACCCTCTATTGATTCAATCTAGCTAACAATTATATGACAATATGTTGCTTAGTTAGATGCCAATTGAGCTGTGGGAACAACCATTTTCATGATTGAATCAAAGTTGGACATTTAATGATAACTTGATCCATTCCATCCTTAATTAATCTAGATGAACCCCAAATTCTAGAAGAACCTTCCTCATTGATAGTTAAACCTTTCTAGACATTAATTTAGCATTTATAATTTAGTTTTGCAAAAGTTTTCAGAACCCCAAAACCTGTTATCATTCTGCACTTGTTAAAAAACTATTTTCACTTCCAATTAAAAGTCTATTTTGCTACCTTAATTAGGATTAATCTAAACTATTTTTAGGTAGTTTAGGACTTCAAATCTTTGTGGATATGACAATCTGAGTCTACTACAACTTACCTGTGCACTTGCAGCTAGTGAGTTGGGAGACCAAAAATTTAACCTTTTCTTAAATTTCAGCAAGTTATCACTACTCAATCCCAAATATCACTATCAAGTTTTTGGCGCCGTTGCCGGGGATTTGAGGTCAATTTGGCTAACTTAGATAGTTTAGATTAGTTTTTCGTTTATGTGTTAGGCCAATTTTTAGTTTTTGCAAGTTATCATTTTCAATTTTTCACTTTTGTCTAGTTTTCATTTCTTTCTTGAATTTGATACTTCTGAATTGAATTTATGCAGATTTGGAACTCCAAGGAGACCTTTACCTATCTAATCCTAAACTGAAAGAAGATTCAATAGGAGGAGTTTGCAAAGAGAAGAGGCTAGGAGAAGAACTTTTGAGGAGGAGGCTACCAATCAAAACATGGCTGCTCCTAGGACACTTAGGGATCGTTATTCACCCAGCAATTGCAGGAAATTATGAATTTGACTTCTGAGAGCGAAAAAAGAAAAGATGGATATGAGTTGGAAAACTTGGTCTTATGACTATTATCAATCAAGTGAAACACCCTTGAGCCAAGAGGAATTGGATTCTATAGTTAGAGAACAATCACAAGTTCATTGCAATCAAGGATCACCATAATTTCAACAGCCCTTTAATGCTTACATGTGTGCCTCATATGGTCATGAAAGTCCAATTTATTGGAATCCAAAGCAAGACTTCTCAAGCAACAATCCTTATGTTTATGACTCACAAAATCATTTGTATTACCATCACAATCAAGGTCAAGAGTCAAATTTTCAGGTTGCTATCATGGATATTTCAGAAAATCAGCAATCACTTAATCAATCCATAGAGTCAGAAATGAAGATTATGTTGGAGAACTTCATGAGGCGGCATGACGAGCAACTTGCAAACTTGGAAAAAATATGTATGAAAGTAGATGTTCTTGGAGCTGGATATCAAGCCTTGGAGGCCAAGATTTGTTTGCAGTCCAGTCAAGAAGCCCCACAAATCCAATATGCCCTTCCTAAAGAAGAAATTCAGGGAATGAAGATGGGAATTGAGAAAGAAATGAATGAAGAAAAAGAAGTAGTCACGGAGGCTGAAGTTGAAAAGGAGTCTATCACACTTATATAACAATTCAAGAAACAAGTTGAAGTTGCAGAAGTTACTGAAAAGGGTACTCCAATGATACCAGCAATGAATCACATTGAAGATCCACTCATAAGGTTCCCATCCAATGAAGAATTAATTCTAGAAGACTCTGATTTTGATTTTTTGGAGAAACTATCAGATACACTCCTTTGTGATGAGGGCTGCAACTCAATTCATTTATTGTCTATCCCTAAAGATGAGTTACTTCCTGCATCCAACTGTCCAAAAGTTTCATTTGAAGCAATTTTCTCCACAAACTATCTTGGATCAGTTGAAGAATGTCAACATCTTAGGGTCAAAGATGAGGAAACATCAAAAGAAAAGAAGTGGCCTGAACTTGATGCAAGCACTAATTCATTTGAAGTCATTCGTAGTTTCAAAGTCTCATCCATCTCATTTTCCATTGGGCAACTGGTTATGACAGCAAAGCCACGTGATGAAACTGAAATGGCCAAGGAGGATACAAAAGCAGAAGAAATTTTTTTCCAAATAGAGGCTATAGCAGAATTCAGATTTGTAGAAGGGATTGAACATTCAATGAAGGAAGATCATTGCTTGCCTATTGAAAGATGGAACCAAGTGCTCAAAGATCTTCCAATAATGCTGCATTTTAATGGGCCATTGAAGAAATGGCTGCTTAAGCAAGATGGTGATATAGGAGATAGAGATTCATATATCATACATGAGAAGTTTTGGGATGAGAAGTTAGTATATTTTTGGTACAATGAAGGAGGGATACATCTAACTGAAAAACAAAGGTCAATCATTGTCAAATTTAGAGATCCATACTTGATTAGTGAAGCTGTCCACAGATTGAGATCTCTACTTGATCACATTATACTATTTAACCCTCCTTGACATGAAGAAGTGGAAAAATGTCCAGTCTAAGACACTAAAGTAGGGCACTTCTTGGGAGGTAACCCAAGCCATTATCAATCTAATCTTTCTGTTTTTGCAGGAATAAGTGATGAGGAACAAGTTCAATTCACAAGTCTCAAATTCAGGGAGTACCCATACCACTTTACTTCTGATTTTTCCACTGAAAATTTAATGATAACTGATAATATCTTTTTCATTATGCTACATTGATCATACCATTATCTGAATTACCATTCATATCAGTTGTCCAAATCTGTTATAGATTAATTTCAACGAATTTCAGAAATTCCCAATGCGTTGTTGAAATCTGCACTCAAAAATCTGATTAGTTGCAAATCTGTCATTCCACTGATATCCTTTGTTTCTTTGCAGGATTAGTTGCAATTAATGAAGATTGGACCACCTAAAGTTTTTGGATGAAATGCCAAGAGAATTCAAGTGCCCAATTTCATGCATTTCACTCCCACCCACCCCTCTCCCTTGCCTTTTATTTTCAACCCTGGGGACAGTGTTGAGAATAAACTTGGGGGAGGAAACCTGGTGCTTTTCTAACCTTTACACCATGTTTTCGATTGATTTTAATGTTCATATCATAAATCATACTAGGTTATCAATAGATTTTGCAAGTTATCATAGGTTATCACCCGGTTATCACAAGTTATCACTATTCGAGTCCAATTCAAGTCTTGCCTTTATTTTGACTCTAAAATGGGTAGAATACATTATATGACAGTTAGTACACTCCAATACCAAGTGGCCAACTTGGCCATTAGCCTTTTTTCTTCAATTAACATTTTAAATTCAGATGCATTTGAATGAATTTTCAGCTGAAATTTTTCTTTTTTGTGGATTAACACTAGCTACATTCATGGATTAATTGGAAAGTAGAAGATGTCTAGAAAGGAGTCAAGGATCTTGCTGCCATGTTAAATAGGAATTCTTGACTATTTGCATTTAAGGATCTAACCTATACTTGAGTTTGAATCATTGCTCATTTCATGAACAGAATGGAAAAGAAAGAAAAAGGAAAATGAAAAGTTGCATGCATAGAAAAAAGGAAGAGAGCAAAACTTCCAAAGGTATCTCTCTTCAATGCAAAAAGAAAAGAAAAAAAAATTAGGAGAGCAAAACTTCCAAAGGAATCTCTCCTAAAGAAAAAAAATAAAAATCAGGTGCAAACATGTTTATTGCATCCTCATGAATAAAAGTCAGGTTTTCAAACCTGTTTAAGCAAAGAAAGGAAAATCTGTTCACGAAGTGATTGGTGTTTTAAACTTTTTAGTAAAGTTGACAATCCTTACAATCCAAATTAGTTAATGTTAGTACTTCTATCATGGCTTAAACTTGCATTAACCTTTGTGACTCCTTAGCTAGAATTTGGGATTGGAAAGAATGGGATTGAATGTTAGCCAAGTGGGAAACTCATTTAGGTCTTATTCAGCTGATCTTTCGATTCATTTGTGGATGGCAAATTCAAATTCATCCTTAATTTCTGAATGTTTTGCTTGAGGACAAGCAAAAGGCTAGGCTTGGGGGAGTTTGATCACTAGCTGATCACTATATGTTTCTAGCTCATTTTAGATGCTTTTCACACATATCGAGTCCCACTTTTGCATATATTTGGGCCAATTACACTTGGAATGCGTACATTGTGATAACTAGTTGATATTCCTCATTTCGTACTTAATTCCATGTGCATAGAGGTTCTGAAATACCAAAATCCATTAATATTTAAATTCTATGGCAAGTTATCATTTTGAGGACAAGTTATCATTATTATATGTCAAGTTATCATTATTTTGAGTGAGTTGAATTCCAGTGATTATTCTGCCCTAAATTCATCATTATCATATATAAATCATATTTGGATAGTCACATCTCAACTTGTGCAAAGTTTTAAGCCCATTTGAACAAGTTATCATTTTTCAAGTGCCAAGTTATCGTTAAAGGGAAATTCTGTCATTTCGACATGCAAAACCATAAATTCTGCACAGGGACCTTTAGCAATCATCATGTTATTGTTTTAACTCACTGCTGGTAAAATTTCATCACATTTGGATAACCACAACTCAAGTTATCACAAGTTATCTTTTTTAAGTCAAATAAGTTATCATTTTTGGGCACCCAAGTTATCACTTCTTAGAAATCTCATTCATATTTGATTTCTGAATGCACTCACTATTACTCCAGTCCATTTGATGCTTCTAATGCTTTGAATCACTTGCATTTGGATAATTTCCATGATTTGTGACAAGTTATCATTCCGGGCCCCTAAATCATTAATTTTGATATAAGTTTTCATTCATGCACAACACCTAATCCTATTTGATATCTGAACTAGCAACTATCATCATCTTAATCTTTGTTTGTCAAAACACCATTCAAGGGCTTTGATGCTTGCTGTTTGGGAATTTGTGGCAGGAAGAAAGGTGGCCAAAAAGTGGAAAAAGTAGGGGAGGGACCATCTACTTTTTCCTGCACAAAAAGGAATCTGCAGCCGTGAATTCAGTCCAGGGACAGGTGGCTGCAATCAAAGGATAAAGAACATTCTGATGCTGATCCAAGGGTGGATAGGAGTCATATAAAAGGTGGGATTTCTAAAGGAGAGGGGGGGCTGGACATTGAGGGTTTGGAGCAAGAAAAGAGGGCTGTTGCTCTGGAGGCTGCTGGAGGGGCGGCTGGCCGAGACATTTGAAGCAACAATGATTTGTATCTGTTTCTCATTCTCTTTGATGTCAAGCTTTGTAAACATGAGGAGCTAAACTCCATTTCTTCTAGGATAGGGTAGTAGTTTAAATTAGTTTTGGATGGTTATGGACAGAACTATAATCCTGCACTGAATTAAATCCTAGTTTTCAGATTTCAGAAATATCCTGTACTATTTTGAGCTATGATATCATTAGATCTAATCATTGAGAAGTTTTGTTTGATCTAATCATCTTTCAGGAACGAATTAAGAGATAGTATCAGATTTCTAGATTTCATTATATTGCAATCTGATTTCTTATTTCCAGTTTTTTGATTTTCTGAATTTCTGAATCCGATTTTGATTTCTATGGCTATTTGAATCTGTTCTTCACTCCTAATCTGATTATTTGAGTCATTGGGATGTGGTTATTGTTCCTATCTTGTTCAGAAATGAATCAAGATGTTGGACAATCATTTTGACTCAAATCAGATTGTTCCTCTTATTTCTGAATTAGAAGCTTGAATTCTGATTTTTCTTGATTTTCTGCTGGAATTATTTTATCAATTGAATCCCCTGATTTCTTCCAATCACTGAGAGGTGAACTTTAGAGATGTCTTGCATTCCAGAGATGGATCAAGAATTAGTTGGTAAAACAGATTTCCATTGATGTATAATTCTGAATTTCTGAATTGTAGAATTCCATTTCCTGTTTTCTGGTTTCTATAAATTCTGATTTCCATTGTTAAGCCTCAACTTAATCCATTGCTGAGAAGTAGTCATTAGGTCATCCTTGAGATCTAGAGATAGGCCAAGGAGCAATGGCAATTATGAATTCCTGTGGTCATATGCTTTGCATTTCCAATTGAATTGTTTTTGTGTGGATTTCATTTTATTTTGCAACCGAGAGGTTGAATTTAAATCCCCCTGGAATTCAGAGACGAATCAAGGAGCACAAGCACCATATTTGAGTAGATTTCATCCTGGTTTGATTGATTGGAATGATTCCATCTTTTTATGAATGCAATCATAAGTTATCATTGCAGAATTTCTTTGAATTGAAAAAATCAGCAATAAGCTCCCCATTGAGCTGAATGATAACTTGATTTTCAGTGAGGACCCTCTATTAATTCAATTTAGCTAACAACTATATGACAATATGTTGCTTAGTTAGATGCCAATTGAGATGTGGGAAAAGCCATTTTCATGATTGAATCAAAGTTGGACATTTAATGATAACTTGATCCATTCCATCCTTAATTAATCTAAATGAACACCTAATCCTAGAAGAACCTTCCACATTGATAGTTAAACCTTTCTAGACATTAATTTAGCATTTGTAATTCAGTTTTGCAAAGGTTTTCAGAACCCGAAAACCTGTTATCATTCTGCATTTGCTAAAAAACTATTTTCACTTCCAATTAAAAATCTATTTTTGCTACCTTAATTAGGATTAATCTAAACTATTTTTAGGTAGTTTAGAACTTCAAATCTTTGTGGATACGACAACCTGAGTCTACTACAATTTACATGTGCACGTGCAGCTAGTGAGTTGGGAGACCAAAAATTTAACCTTTTCTTAAATTTCAGCAAGTTATCACTACTCAATCCCAAATATCACTATCAACAATCAAAGATAAAGCTCTTGGGGATTAGAGTCTTAGAGTAAGGTTCAAAACTATAAATTATAGATACTTATTACAACCTTTGGGTGTCCTAAGAGGTGATAGATCTTTAGAACTTTAACTCTATTTCAAACCGAAGTTAACCGTTACAATCAAAGAGCTCTTGGGGATTAGAGTCTTAGAGTAAGGTTCAAGCTATAAGTTATAGATATTTATTACATCCTTTGAGCATCCTAAGAGGTGATAGATCTTAAGAACTTTAACTCTATTTCAAACCGAAGTTGAACCGTTACAATCAATGATAATGCTCTTGGGGATTAGAGTCTTAGTGTAAGGTTCAAAACTATAAGTTATAGATATTTGTTACATCCTTTGGGTATCCTAAGAGGTGATAGATCTTAAGAACTTTAACTCTATTTCAAACTGAAGTTGAACCGTTACAATCAATGATAAAGCTCTTGGGGATTAGAGTCTTAGAGTAAGTGATATGAACCAGGAAGTGCCAATAATTGCAGACGGTGATGGAAGAATGTTCTAGCAAAGTTGGATGATGATGATAATGTTGAGGATCTCAGACATAAGGTAATTGAAGATAATCAAGAATATCTGCGATTTACAATTGATCAAATTACAAGATCAAGTTGCATCAAAGCCAAATTCTCAATGCGTAACAAATTGGGCCGCATGAAGAGTCAGCATAACTTGGGCCAAATAAATTATGGTTTAACCATATTTATTTGGAATTTTTGGAATTAATTAATTATGGAATATTCCGTTAAGTATTGTAACAGAAATTGAGTTTATTATTTACTAAATTAGTTAGGTTAATATTGATAATATTGATTGCTTGGTTCATTCTAATTTGAGGTTGATATTCCGCTGCCTTGAAAATTCATTTGATCTCGTTTCTTTGATTATCATATATTGTTTCGGTCACTCAAGACATTGTTCTTGAGCATCGTATCAGTTGGTATTAGAGCCGTGTTTTCGATTCGGTTTTCTAGTTATCTTCCATTATTCTAGTTCTCCCCTATTTCAGTTTTTGAAAAAAAAAACAACACAAAAAAATATCTGATTTGTTTGTTCTTCAAATCCTAGCTGTTTTCCTTATTTGCTTTCTTTTGTTCTTCAAATCCTAGCCGTCATCTATTCTTCAAAATCTAGTGCAGTTTTAAAAAAAACCACAAAAAATCTGGTTATTTCTTGTTGAAACCCTAGCCGTCATCCTTATTTGTTCTCAAGTTTTGCTGTAGTTTCAAAAAAAATCCGAAAATTGAAAAAAAAGGACCTAAAAGGAAAGTGCAAGAAAGGTGAAGGGAAGACAGGAAGAAATAATACTGAAGTCTAGTTTTAAGGAAAATTAGTATCTTATAAAATAGTCAAGTATTGAGAAAGATATAAATTATTCTCTTTGTGACACATAGTTTGTGAGAACACAAACGCTAGGTCAGGTTGCCTTGAATTTTATGAGTTACTTACTAATAATTATTAATGATATTTGGGGTTTGAAAACTTTAGTAAGTGTAGTTTCTAAATTATCAAGAATCATCAGATTTGCATTTATGATTAAAAAGTTATGAATTATTTATTGACAGGCACTCAGTCTGGAATCCTAAGACAGCATTAGTTAAGCTTTGGAGAATTGAAAAGTTCCAAGAGTGAATAGCCTATGAATATAAATATCCAAAATTAGACATTAGTATTAGAAGAGATTATATACATTTTAAGGTGAATAAACATTCAGGAATCATGAGCATGCATTGCATATTATTTTAATAGTGATCGAAAAGTAAAAAAAAAACATTATTGCTTGTAGGAAAATATCAAGGTACAACTGAAAGGGAGGAAATCTAGTAAACATCCTTGAAAGGATAGAGTATCAAGGTGACTGGATAAATTTACAATACAACAAAATGGTATATGATATTTCTTTTAATATGAAAGTATTTCAAGAAAGAATTATTATTATTAATATTATATTGAAAACATATCTTCAGCTATGAAATGTATTTATAATATATTTAAAGAATTTCATATGATAATGAAGTAAACTTTTATATGAAAATATTTTTAAGGAACATCTTGTGATGTGAAAATAACTTTGAGTGAATATTGATATGTGATTATGACTTGTGTGCTTTGATATTGTTAAATTCCATATGTTCATTGGCCATACTAGTTGAAAAAGGTCTTTGGGACCGCATTCGATATACATAATGCTTTTGGGTGTATATCGAGTGTCTTTGCCCTTTGAGGGCTTCTTTGCGTGCACGACCCATGTTATGCTCTGCGCATCCGAGACTCATGATTATGAAGCTTTGCTTAATTGTATGACACATAGTTATCGAGGGATATATATCGACTCATGTTATGCTCTGCATATCCATGAGTCATGATTGTGAAGTTTCACTTAATTGTATGACACATAATCATGGAGGGACACATATTGACCCATGAAATGCTCTACATATTTGAGACTCGTGATTATGAAACTCTACTTAACGTTGACACATAATCATGGAAGAATACGTATTGACCCATGTTGTGCGCAATGACACATACGTGGAGTTTAATATGAATATGATGATATCTTGAGTTACTTATATTGATATTAAAGTTCATATGATTTGGCAACTTATGTTATATGTATTATGTTTTAAATGTTTTCTCATATGCAAGAAATGTGATTATTTAAATGTTATATGCACTAGTATTGTTCCCCTATGTTCTGCTTTTATTCCACTCACTGAGCAAACGATTGTTACTCACCCCTTGTTGAATTTTTTAGATTACTCTAAGTTCTTAAGTTGAATCAACTTGAAGCTTGCATTTGATACATATAGAAGAAATCGAGCCATTGGAGCACTTAGATTCCCCTTCACTTCTATTTTTTTAAAGCATGCATGTATTACGTAAACATAAGTGTTGAAATACATGTTAATAGAAAAAAGAACTTGTGAGGTGATATTACACTTAATATTTGCAGTGCTATATGTTGTGATGTGTGAAATAAAAATGATGACATATATGGCTTATATATTTTGATTAAACTTTGATTAATATATTTGTATTTATTATTGTATCTATAAATAACATTAAGTTAAATAAGGGAGGATATTTTGTCGAATTTATTCTAAAATACTTAAATAAAATTAAGAGCTGCAATAATTAGAATTAGGACTTAATCACGAAGTTGGATGTGACAGTAAGGGTACCTTGATGACAGATTTGTCCTCTATCAAAAAATGTATAAAGAGCCCAAGATACCCCTAAAAGTGAGGGTTGTTGGAGGATATTTTCGTCCTCGGAGGTAAAAAGCACCCAAAATCCTCTAAACCCTCCAAACCATCCTCATTTCTTCCTTCCACCAGCAGCCCCACACCCATAACCAAGCCCCCATTGTTGCTACTTCCCTAGGAATTCCAAGGAAGAGATGAAGATAAAGAGGAAGAAGAAGAAGGAGGAGCTCGTCCGGGAAAGAGGAAGAGCTAAGAAGAGAAGGGGAATCACTAGAACTACTAGATGTTCAAGTATGTAATTGGGTGAACCCTTCCCCTAATCCAACTCACAATTGGATTAGGTGTTTTATTTTGTTTCTAAAATTGAGGATATTGAATGGATTGTTTTGCGGATAATAGATTCATATTGATGATGCTTTTGACATTGCTATGGAATACTTCTTGTAATAGTACTTGGGTTGATCCTTACCATATCATTTTTTTCTTTATGTCTTATATATTAAGCATGTGTATGCCCTTAGATTAGGGGTAGTGCTACTGGACATTAGGTCATGTAAACACCATTTGAGGAAAAAAGTAATTGTACTGAGGTTGTGATGAGAAAAACTTGGGAGGAACACATTTTTCACTTGTTCTATCCGCAGGCTACGGGAAACCCATATTTTGCTCATCTAAATCATAGCTCAGTCATTTAAAACATAGCACATCACTTCAAAAATAATGAAAACACATCTTCTTTCCATTTAAGTCATAGAGAACAATCAAAGAAGAGGATGAACCGTCATCGGGCTAAGGTTGAGTTGTAGCCGCATCGTTCAAGCCGTAGTGACTCGGTACAAATTGTAGTAGTCGAATAAGCTAATAAATGTGATTATTATTTGATTAAGTGATGAATTGTCCTTATTTGTAGTATGATTGTTGAACTATTGTCACATTTATTCTAGTTATGCTTAACTATTCCTTAGTGTTATGAGTAACTATGTTATGCATGCCTTGAATGAATGTCATGGTATGATTGCTTATGTATGATAAATCATCGAGTTAAAATCAAAATTGTATTGAACAAACCAATTGATGAATCACTTGCCCCTAGCCGTATTGTATTGTATGGTTCTGATTGCGACCCGACTTGGCCAACCATATCGGCGTCGAGACAAACCAAGTCCCAACAATGGCTTAAATGGCACACTAAAGATTGATTGTCTAATATTTTCTTATTGAATAAGAAGTTAAACAACTAATTTCAATCCTATTGAATGGTGTGTTATGAACATATTGAAACTATAGCTAATTTGGCACTTAAGTTGACATATGATCGGTGTTCCAAGCCACAAATGAAATTGAATTGGGCATTAAGAATCAATAATGCTAATGTTCTTATTAAATATGATTATGAACCATGAAGAATGACATCTTGTATCTTACTATTAAAGTGTTCCTTCATTGATCAATTTGTATGATGCTTTATATGATGATCGTAAACGATGCGATCGTTATTTCCTGTTGGATCATATTGTCAATTATTTTATTTATTTTATAGACTTTACATCCAACTAATGTGAGTTGAGACTCCCCTTCATCTAGCTTTATGCAAATATGGAAGAGTGAAAGATGAAGTCAGTAACGAGCTCATGATGTTAGCACATGGTGTCATTCCCACATTGAACCTTATTTTATAGTGTCTATGATTATATTTTTGTTGGCCTATGGGCCTTACTATTGGTTAGTGCATTCATGTTATATGTCCACACCCATGAAAAACACTATTGTGTTGTTATCTTTTGTGGACTTTGAGCCATGTTATATATTTGGGCTATCTGCCATACTATCTTTTGATGTCATTTGGGCTTATCCCCATATCATCCTTGAAATTAAATTGCCTCTACTATGTTTCATCTTAGGACCCTTTCTTACAATGTCTTCCCTTGATTCGTATAATCATATTCATGGATTTTATATTATATATTGTATCGTCTGTCACGTGATACACTTTGGGGCATGTTCGTGACATGTGTTGTTGGACAAATTTTGGGGATGTTACATAACATCTCCATCTCTTTGTGTTATTGCCAGCATGGACCCTCGTAGACTTGACAGTCACCAGAGTACTCCAAGATGCTACATCCTTCATGTTCAAGATTCCATAGTTCATCACTGCAATTTCATAATTTTTGTAGATACTATAGGATCGAATTATTAACTTAATTAGCGAAGCAACAAAGGAAAGGGAAATCAAGAAGGAGGAACGGTAAAAGATCAGTAATACTACAATTGATTGATTCATGTGATGTAAATGTGAGGTATTTTCTTCAAGAACCCTAATTGATCTCACTCAAAAACTCCAAAGGTCATCTTGCAAATTTAAGTTTGAAAAAAAATGAGGAAAAAAAGTTGATAATAATGTCCTAATCAAATCAACATCCTTCTTGAAGAAGAATAAGAATGGATGAATGAATACTTCTTCTTTCAATAGTACTACTCTAATGTGTCTTTTTGTTGTGCACAATCTTGCTCGTTAGAAGACGAATGAAGACATTGTTTTCTGTTTTCCACTCATGACTCATTGATCCCATGATCGCATATCAAAAGACTATTTACTTTTGTGCATGTGTGTCCATGTGTATACAAGACATGTACAACTAGATGTGTATATTACAATTTAATTTGTTTGTTATATAATGATGTCAAAATAATGTGTTCAATGATGTTATAAGTTGTCATTTAACTTCTAGAAAATTGGTATTTGATTGATTTGGCATGTTTGTGATGATTTTATAGATTATCTTCTAGTGTTACTCAAAATTTCAATGTTAGATTTATAACATATAAAAATGTAAGAAGTTGTGGAATACCTCTTGAAGCATAAGCGGATCATTGTGGCTTTTCTACAAACACCTCATGAGGCACACTTGTACGTTGATATTGGGAACCAAATCTTGGTGGAACATAACACATAGCCATAGAACATGTACCTCTGGGTGAACCTACACAAAAGCATGCCTTGGGAAATGTCAAGTGAAAGAAACATGGACAGGGGGCAATGTTGAAAAAATGTGCATCATTCACGCACAATGCATAGATCACGCAGCAAATGGGTGATCCGCGAAGCAGGTGCATGATCCACCTGATCCATGCGCCTTAGGTTGCGCCTATGCATGATCTCACACATCACATCATGTGATGCACGTGCGACCCACTATTGAGCTCAAAGGGCACTACGCCCTTCAATCTCCCACTTGCCCACATTGGGTACTTACTTGCTCTTTCGATCATCCAAAAATGGTAAATAGGTCATTCAACCTATGAATACAAGCATGCTTCTTTGTAGGAGTTACCAAAGACTTGTTATGATTCACAATCAATCAAATATCTCTAAAGCATATGTTATGCTCATTAGGGATTCAACATCAGCTACTTTCCTAGACATGGCCCAACATTAAAGTAGGAAGTACTAATTTCTTTTATTAAGACAAAGTCAAGAGCCTAATGACATGTACAGACTCACACCTTGATGATAGTTGAACTGATTAATTTATCATGTCTCTAGGTCCTCTTAGCAGTTTTGAAATTTTCTCCCTGTTTGGTAATTGAAAGAAAGATCTCATAAGCACTTATTTTACCTGATTATAAGTCAGAAAAAAAAGTTGGGGACCCAACTTATTTTGTGTAAGAAAAAAAAGCTGATCAGTTTGATTAATAAATGTACTATTTTGTATATATAATATACATAACTTTTCTTCACATATTTTCTATATTGTAATATTAAGAACTTTGTGGTCATTTGACTAAATAATAACTTATAAGTTGCTTTATTACCAAACATGAAACACCTTATTTTTAAAATAAGCTTTAGTCATTAAACTACTTATCAACTATTTTATATCATCTAAGCCAAACGGGTTAAGTCCATTGCTATCTTCTAGCGCTTGAACTAAGTTTTCAAATTACTCTCTCATATATAGCACAAAATTTAAATCTCATCTTTGTCCTCTCTCTTAATCAAACAACACAGAGTTACTAAAATTCATGTTTGATCACTAGCTGATCACAATAGGTTTTTATCCCATTTTCTATTCAATTCACCCATATTGAGCGTTCATTTTGCCTAACTTTTGGCCAATTATGCTTGGAATGCAAAGGATTGTGATAACCAGCTGATCATTCTCATTTTACACTTAATTCCTTGTGCATAGAGGTTCTGAATTGCTAAAATCCATAAATATCTCAATTCTATACCATGTTATCATTTTTTTGGGGCAAGTTACCATTCCAAAGTGCAAGTTATCATTTTTCTAATTTAGCTAATTTCTAGTGATTATCTTGCCCTAAATTCCCTGTCATCATGAATTAATCATATTTGGATGATCATATTTCAACTTGTGCAAAGTTATCATTCCATTTCACAAGTTATCATTTTTGGTGTCAAGTTATCATTGTTAGAGTAAAATTGTCATTTCGATATGCAATGTCATCAATTCTGTATAAAAAGCATTAGGCAAACATTAAATTACTGTCCTAACTCCTTGTTGCTCTGATTTGATCACATTTGGATAACCACAACTAAATTTATGACAAGTTATCATTTTATGGCACCAAGTTATCATTTTATGGCACCAAAGTTATCATTCCTATGAAATCTTATCCACATTTGATTTCTGACCTCATTTACTTGCCACCCTAATCCCTTTAATTCTTTCAATGCTCTGAACCACTCATATTTGGATAATTTTCATGATATATGCAAAGTAATCATTCTGAGCTTAGTTATCATTTTGAATTATGATTTTCATTCCTACACAACACCAAACCCCATTTTATAATTGAGCTGATAATTGTCATTGTCATAATCCTTATTTGTTAAAATCTTATTCAAGGACTTTGATGCTTGCTATTTTGGCCTTTCTAGCAGGGAAAAGAAGGTTGCACAAAGAGGAAAAAAAGAGGGGGACCACTTGCTTTTTGGCTATCCAAAAAGCTGGCACAACTGATATTTTCAGAACTTGGATACTTGGCATAATCACAAAGGAATGGAACCTTCTCATTTGCATCCAAGGGTGAAGAGAGGACACATATAAGCTGGAAAAGCAGGAGAAGAAAGGGGGGCTGGCCATTGCAAGGGTTTCTGGACAGGAGGAGGAGCTGAGGAGGAGCTGAAGGCTGCTGCTGTTGCAATTTCTGTCGACAGATTATTATTCAGGATGATTTGTATCAATTCTTTCTATATTGTATCAATCTTTGTAATTATGAGGAGCTAAATTCCATTTATCCTAGAATAAGGTAGTAGTCTAATTTAGTTATGGATGGGATATGGACAAATATGATTTCTTGCACTGATATTTGATTTCTGGTTTTGCATTTCTGATTTCTGTTTCATATGAATCTGTTCTTGACATTGTGAGGTCCTAGTTGTATTTACAATTGAGAGGTTGTCCTTTGATCTACTCCTTGTTCAGAAATGAATCAAGAACCAATGCCAAGTTTCTAAATTCAATCCCAATTAGGAATCTGATTTTTTTATTCCTGAATTGTTGAAATTTATTTATCATTGGGGGGTCCTGATTTCTTAGCAGCTAAGAAGCTAATCTTTAGGTTCCTTCTTGTTCAGAAATGAATCAAGAGACAATGGTATTTCCAAGGTTTCAATCCTTGAAGTGTTGCAAACTTTTCATTGTAGATTTCTGATTTTCAATCCTGATTTCCAAATCTGAATTCCTGAATTTGTGGAACCTGCCTTGTTATTGTTAAACTCCTGATTTCATTAATCATTGAGAGGTGAACTTAAGGTTTTTTGCTATTCAGAGATGGACCAAGAAGCAATAACATTTGCTGAGTTCCCATATGTAATCAAGTGTTAATGCTTCCAATTCATTAGAACTAATGTGGATTTCATTTTAATTTGCAGCTAAGAGACTGATTTAAAATCCCCTTGCTATTTAGAGATAAACTAGGAATCATTAGCTCTAATATTGGATTGATTTCATTGCTGTTTAGTTAATTGAAGTCATTCCCTCATGTTTAAAGTGCAATTGGTTTTTATCATTTCAGATTTCACTGAATTGCCAAAATTGAAAGAATTTTTGTAAAATCAGCAAGGAACTTGAGTTTATGCTTAATGTTGACTTGATTTCAGTGAGGACCTTTTCTAATTCAACTTGACTAATCAATCATATGAGAATATGATAATAAGTTCTAGATTAATTGAGCTGTGAAAACAGAAATTATTTCAAGTTGGATTAAAATTGACACATATTGAAAACTTATTCCATTCCATCCATAATTGAACTAGATGAACCCCAATTCCTAGGAGAACCTTCCTCATTGATAGATAATCTCAATTAGCCCTTAGTTTAACATTTATAATTCAGTTCAAATGACTTTCCAAAAGTCCAAAAACAATTATCCTTTTTGCCACAAATAAAAATCTATTTTCTATTCTTTTTAATTTCCTGTTTTTGTCACTTAAAGTAAGGTTAGTCTAGATTGTCTCAGGGAGTCTTTGACTTCAATTGACATTTGGGTCCATTACAATTGACCTGTATATGACATTTGGGTCCATTACAATTGACCTGTATATTTGCAGTAGAGAGTGAGTTAGGGAGTTAAATCAAAAATTGAAAAATCTCAAATTTGAGCCCAAAATCAGCAAGTTATCACTACACTCCTCAATTTCACTATAATATTTCAAGATAATTTTCAAATTATATCTAAATATTTCTTTTTCGTTCATTGTCGTAGCAAGTGTCAAAAATGTTGTTTGTATGAGTAAACAAATTCAGGCCTGATTGACATACTTTTCACATGCATAACAAAAATGTTTTAACAAAGAAAATAAATTTATAAAACAAAACTTTATTTCATTGAAAATTTTTAGCATATCATTACATTTAGAACCTATGCAACCCTAAGACATTGACATGTCTAAATAATGCTTCTCTAGGTAGTAGTTTGGGGAATGTTTCAGTAACCATATGGTAGTTAAACATTGTTTTTAACGACTAGAAAAAATTCTAGCCAACATTACAAACCAAAAGAAAACTAGTCCTTGATAGTTTTATGATTGATCCTTAAAAGTTAACTATAAGAATAATATTTGACTTCATATTAATATTCAAATTAACAACTACTATCTCGTCATTAAAGATATTGATGGATCAAATAAAAAATTATTCATTAAAATAGTATTAGTGATATTTAGAAAATATACTTCTTTTATTTTAGTTTCTTCTCTCGTTGAATATTCTTTCTTCTGTATTAATATTATTAAAATTCAAAATAAAAATGAAAATTTAGTTATAATTTATGTTTTAATATTATTTTTCAAGTTTAAATATAATTAATAAAATACATTAGCTTTTAATTTTTAATATTTATTTTTTTAAATGCTTAAATGATAAAATTTGTGAATACTGTAGTCTAATTAAAAATGTTCATGTCTCTTTACCTATAATAATTATTTATTTTTGTATTTTTATGTATGTTTGTCTTTTTTTCATTTATTTAACATTGATTAGTATTTATATATATATTACATTTTTATTTTATAAAAAATAATGATAATAAATAAAAAATGTTTATTGTTAGAAGATCAAAGTTAAAAAAACTGTCTGCCAAAAAAGTTAAAAATACTTTTGTTTTTACCGTCATAATTTTCTTAATAATAATTAAGGTATAAATAATCCGAGTTTAACCTAATCTTTTTTCTTTTGCAGTACACAATCTATGTTCTTCTCCAAGCAGTCTGACGCCCACTTGTCTTCTTCCCTCCCACAGGCCGAGTCTTTGGTGTGGCTTCGGCTGTGAGAGGCGGCTTCTATTGCACAATCCTCTTCTTCTACAACTATGTATGTTCGTTGACCTCATGTTCCATTGCACATGCCGACAGCGGATGGATCGACTTCGGCGCAACTTCGCGGGTTCGGTGGCCACCTCTGCACGTGAGGCGGCCATCAGGTCTGCCTCTGTGCGTGAGGCGGCTGCCGCCTCTCGCATTGGTGTCGATGCGCATGCTGGATCCCGGCGATTGCTAGGCCTTCCTTCTCTGGGACGCATTCAAGCGTTGGTGTGTCCTTGTGCAAATCCATGGTCGTGGTTAAGTTCGACTACCCATACAACAACTGTCGCAGCTTGTTGGAAGGTGTCAACACAAACGAGATCGTTATCCTAATCAAGTGGCCACACTGCAAGTAGCTCTTCAGCACCCAATACATGATGTCATGGCATGACGATGTGGACTGCAAGGACGATGGCGCGAGGATGATGGTGCGAGGGGGGACATGCTACTCAACAATTTGGCTGCCAATCTCAAGTGGCAGAGATGCCCTTAGTGCAAGGTCATTGTTGAGAGGATTGATGGTTATAGACTCATTAAGTGAAGGAGATTTTTATTTATTTTTCATTCCTTCTCCTCATTTTAGTTCCTCATTAAAATTTGCTTAATATTTTTATACAGTTTTGCATTAAAGTCTTAGTTAATTGTCATATATTATGATCATATACATGCGATTACAAATTCCTAAGCTCTGTTGTATCTTATTTTTGTTCTAAATTTTTATGACCTCTTGATTTCATAGGCTGTCAGTAATCTTTGTCCGCAAAAGATGGGCAGAAATCTTTATTGACAGATACAAAAGGAATGTGAAGTACACATATCTATGACTCCGTCTTCATTGGTGGTGTTCCTATCACCGGCATTGGCAGCATTTTCTGACCAAATATTAACAATCAATGGCATAGCTCTAGTTCTTGATAGAAATGATGTTAAGTAGAATTCAAATGTACAGTCATTATGGGAAATGCAATTGCAGCTATTTTGCAAATACTTCTTGTAATGACCCGAAATCCACCTTAAAAGTTTTGGGCATTTAGGAAAATTTTGCGTCATTAGCCCGTTCGCCATACATCATTTAATAGTGAAGACTTGACATTCCAAAAAAATCATAATAAATAAAAACTTTCTATTAATCATATCACTACTAATACTTCAGAAAAACATTAAATGCATAAACCTTCATTACATCATTAGCTTCATTGTTCATCTAGAACTGTAGGACTTATTTAATCCTAAGCATGTGCAACATTTCGTCATGAGCTTGAGCTGTGATGCATGCAAAATATAACATATAATTAGCCATGCATTTAATCACATTTCGATTCACTTTCATATAGCATACAGCATTTTTGGACATTATTTGCTTTAATTTTATTAAAATAAAAATCTATTCAAATTCTATATTTTATTGTAGAAAAAAGCAAGAGAATTGAGTCGGGAAGCCACATAAATAAATAACACTCAAATCGGAGTTAAAACGGAGCCAAAAAATGGACATTAGCCGAGGCTGCCAAGGCTGAAATGAATATAACGGCCTGTGAGAGGTCTGTAACGGCCTGTTAAATATCCACTTTCGCCCAAAATGCTTGCCCGAGTTACGGGCCGTGAAATTCAAGTTTTGGGACATTAAATCATACTTCTACTCCGATTCGGACACTGTTAGAGCCGTGAAATCAGTATTACGGGCCGTGAAAAGCACTATTAGGGCCATTACAAAGATGTTGTGGGGCGTTACGATGGCTATCTTTGAGATTTCTTCGACTTTTCTTGGGAATTTAAAGTCCCGATCGAACCCAAACTTTATCCTAAGCCTCAGGGATGATTAGGAAATATATTTACTCATATTTCAAAGAGTTTTGGATGGTTTTAAAGACCTATAAAAGTCTATTCCGAATTTGCTTGTTTTAACATGAAAAGACTTCGAATCAAATTAAAATTCTATAAAAAACCTTGGGACCCTAGAGGCTATAAAGAAAGGCTCTAGCAGACAAAAAAATGTGTGCTTGGTGGTGCTTGAGACCTAGGAATCGTGCTACATTGTAGATGACAAATTTTAGAGTTTTTGGGTGTTTGTTTAGGAAAAACTGCAAAGTAACTCATCACGTGTACTTTGCAGCAATCCAGAGATCATCACAGATGAAGAATTCTATCTTGTAATCATTGTTTGGATGCTCTTTACTCATATTTTATTATTTATACCTCTGATGTAACAGAGATTATTAATTTTTTGAGAAAACTGCATGAATGTGATTGTTAAATTTGAATTAATATAATTATTTCAGTTTCTTTTGATTATGATTGTTGTGCTTAATACTTTTTACTGAAATTATTATATTATGGAATAAGACTATAAACCAAGTGTGTGGTAGCGAATCGATTTTTAAATCAAAGTTCAAACAATCATAACACAAATCTTGTAACTCATCGTTTGTGCTTGATTTTGTGCGATCTATCAATTTATACCCAGCATTGGATGACTGTTAGTTTAGGAATTATAACTTAATGCATCTTAATATCTTTCTTAATTGAAGGTTAACTCAGTGTTTGTGATCCTAAGTTTTGCAAGACTTAAGATAGTTTGATATACTCAACGTAGAGTTCAATAATTTAAGTAATCTTAACCCATCTTAAGAATTGGACTTATTTATCATTGTTATAATTCAATCATCATCGTGATTCATGTCAGATAATCATCATTAATCATCCATAATTCTAAGGCTCAACACTCATTTATTTTATTTTCTATTATTTAATTATTTGCATCTTTATTTTTTGATTTCAAATCATAAAACCATTTCTTTTAGTAGATTATTGAGATAGATTATATTTAACTATTTACTCGTGGGTTCGGCACTCTACTCTCTACTTTATTACTTGATACAACTAATGCACTTGTGATAGTGAAATTGAGGGGTTGAGTGATAACTTGCTGAATTTTGGGTCAAAAGTCAATTTTTCCAATTTTTTTTCAACTCCCTAACTCACTCTCTACTGTAGTGCACAGGTCAATTGCAGTAACCCTAAATGTCGTATCCACAGTGATTTGAAGTCCTAGAGTACCTAAAAATAATCTAGACTAATCCTATTTAAAGTGGCAAAAATAGATTTTTAAAACAAGTGAAAACAAATTTTTCTTTTGGAATGCAGAATAATAACTTGTTGTAGATTGCTGAAAAGTTGATTAAACTGAATTGTAAATGCTAATCTAGAGTCTAAAAGGGTTTATCTATCAATGAGGAAGGTCCTCCTAGGAGTTGGGGTTCATCTAAATTAATTATGGACGGAAATGGACAAGTTATCATTTTTTTAGTCAAATCCAATTCAACTTTCATTATGGCTGTTTTCACAGCTTAAATTGACCAAAACTAAATAATATATTGTCATATGATTGTTAGCCAAGTTGAATTAGAAAAGGATCCTCACTGAAAACCAAGGTATCATTAGGTTCAATTCAAGGCACTTGCTGATTTTTTGGCAATTTCAATAAAATCTGAAATGATAACTTCTAGATTGCACCTTGAAAATGAAAAGAATGCTTCAATCAACCAAACAGGGATGAAATCAATCCAATATTAATGTAAATGCTCCTTGGTTTATCTCTAAACTACAAGAGGATTTAAATTCAGCCTCTCATGTGCAAATTCAAATGAAATCCACATTTCCATTAATCAATTGGATAGAAATCAGCACTTAATTCATATATGGGAACTCAGCACAAGCAATTGCTCATTGGTTCATCTCTGAATAGCAAGGAAACCTTAAAATTCACTTCTCAGTGATTAATAGATTCAGAGGCTTAACAACTAGCAAAGCAGGTTCCTAAATTTGTAAGAAATCAGAATTGAAGAATTGCAACAAATCAAATAGTTGAATCTTGGAAAACCATTGTTTCTTGTTTCATTTCTGAACAAGAAGGAAACCATAAGTAACCTCTCAGTTATAAATCAATTAGGGTTCCACAATGATGAAAACAGATTTGGGCAATTCAAAAATCAGAAATCAGAATTGGGGAAAAATAGAAATATGAATTCAAGAAATCAGCAATCTCAATTGGATTAGAACCTGGACATTTAGCATTGATTCTTGATTCATTTCTTAACAAGATTGGGATAGATGATAACCTTTCAGTTGCCCAATTAAACAAATCCCTCAATGACAACAGATTCAGATGGTTCAGAGTTCAGAAATTAGATTGTTCAAAGTTCAGAAAATTCAGAAATCAGATTATCAACAAATTTAGAATTCAGAACTTAGCATTGATCCTTAATTCATTCTTGAACAAGGGTTAGACCAAATCATAACTTCTCAGTTGTAATTACAAATAGGGTCTTCCAATGACAAGATCAGATTCATAACAATTAAGATTCAGAATTGTAAAACCAGAAATTCAGAATTCAGAAATCAGTGCAGGAAATCAGATTTATCCATATCCATCCACAATTAAACTAGACTACTACCCTATCCTAGGAGAAATGGAGTTTAGCTCCTCATAGTTACAAAGTTTGATACCCAAATGAAGGACAGATTGATACAAAACATCCTATAATCAGAAGCTGTCCATAGAAATCAGCAAATGCAGCTTCCTCTAGCTCCCAACCCTTGCTTCCTTCCTTTGCTCCTTTGCAATGGCCGACCTCCCCTTCTTTCCCAGGGTTTCTTCAGCTTATATATGGCCTATCATCACCCTTAGATCAGCATCTAAATGTTCCACAGCCTTGATGTAAGCCACTTGTCCAATGGTCCCTGCATTCCAGCTGACTGCAGCAGCTTTAGGACAGCAAAGGAGTGGTCCCCCCCACCTTTTTCCACTTTTCTCCAACCTGTTTTCCCTGCTACAAAACCCAAAACAGCAAGCATCAATATCCTTAAATGGGATTTTAACAAATAAGGATTAGAATAATGATAGTTGCCAGCTCAAACATCAAATGGGATTTGGTGTTGTGCAAGAATGGAAATTGATATGAAAAATTGATAGTTTCGGAACCCGGAAATGATAACTTTGCATAAATCTTAGAAAATGATCAAATATGGATGCTTCAGAGCATTGAAGGCATCAAATGGATTAAGGTGGCAAGTGAGTGAAGTTAGAAATCAAATATGAATAAGATTTCATAGGAATGATAACTTGGGTGCCAAAACGATAACTTAAATGCCTTAACTTGTGTTGTGGTTATCCAAATGTGATCAAATTTGAACAGCAATGAGTTAGGACAATAATATAATGATTGCCTAAGGCCTTTGTGAAGAATTGATAGTTTTGCATATCGAAATGATAGTTTTGCCCTTTAACGATAACTTGGCAAAGGAAAAATGATAACTTGTTCAAATGGACTTAAAACTTTGCACAAGTTGAGATATGACCATCCAAATATGATTCATTCATGATAGTAATAGATTTAGGGCAAGAAAATCATTGAAAATCAGTTCACTCAAAATAATGATAACTTGGCCTATTGGAGTGATAACTTGTCCTAAAAATGATAACTTGACATAGAATTGAATTATTTATGGATTTTAGCATTTCAGAACCTCTATGCACATGGAATTAAGTATAAATTGAGGAAGATCAAATAGTTATCACAATCCGTGCATTTCAAACATAATTTGCCAAAATGTATGCAAAATAGGTGCTCGATATGTATGATTTGAATAGAAAATGAGTTAAAAATATACTATGATCAGCTAGTGATCAAACTCCCCCAAGCTTAGCTTTTTGCTTGTCCTCAAGCAAAACATTCGGAAATTAAGGACAAACTTGAATTAAAATTCCACAAATGAATTAAAAGTCAGTTGAATTGAGTCCAATGAGTTTCCCACTTTGCTAACACTTCATTCTTTCCAAAAACTCAATTTCTAGCTAGGAAATCACAGAGGCTAAAGCAAATTTAAGCCATGGAAGAAGTACTAGCAATAACATGTTTGAATCTTAGGAATTGTCAACTTTACCACAAGGTTGAACTACAAATCCCTTCATGAACAGATTTTCATTGCTTAAACAGGTTTAACACCCGACCTTTATTCATGAAATGCAAATAAACAGGTTTAGCACCTGATTTTTATTCATGCTTTCTTTAGGAGAGATTCCTTTGGAAGTTTTGCTCTCCTAAATTTTTTCTTTTTGCATTGAAGAGACATTCCTTTGGAAGTTTTGCTCTCTTCCTTTTTTCTATGCATGCATGCAACTTTTTACTTTTCCTTTTTCTCATTTTTCTATCCTATTCATGAAGTGAGCAATAGTTCAAACTCAAGTATAGTTTAGATCCCTTTGGCCAAAAAGTCAAGTTTTCCTATTTAACATGACAACAAGAGCCTTGACTCCCCTCTAGACATTAGGCATGCATCTTTCATATTTATATTGGAAAATCTGAAACCTTTTAAGTCACGACATTATTTCTTGAGAAGTCTCAATTACCATGAGATGAAAGACATTTATTTCGCATCCTTGCATCCATGGCTTACATTCATCATATAACATTAGGAAATCTCAAACACCATTAAGGTGATGGCATCATTTCCCAAGAAGTCTCAATCACTATGAGGTGAAAGGCATTTACTTCTTATCTTCACGTTCATTCCTTTCTTTCATTATGCTTATCATATAACAAGCTTCATCTTTGCATAATAGTCAGTACATCATTATCTTAGTTAATAGGGTAGAAATTTCAAACACCTTTTGGGATGATGACATTATTTCCTAAAGAAGTCTTTGTCATCATGAAGTGAAAGGTATTTACTTTTGGGAAATCTTAAATACCTTTTAGATGATGACTTTATTTCCCAAAGAATTCTCAATCACCTTCAAGTGAAAGGCATTAATTTCTTACCACATCTTTCATATTAACATCATCATTACATTTGTTCATAGGGAAATGGAAAATCTCAAATACCTTTTGGGGTGATGACATTATTTCTCAAAGAAGTATCAGTCAACATGAAGTGATGAAGTGAAATGCATTTTCTTCTGTGAAATCTCAAACACCTTTTGGGTGATCGCTTTATTTCTCAAAGAAGTCTCGATCACATTCAAGTGAAAGGCATTTACTTCTTACCACATCTTTCATCTTCACATCATCATACCATTTGTTCATAGGGCACTGGGAAATCTCAAACACCCATTGGGTGATGGCATTATTTCCCAAAGAAGTCTCAATCACCGTGTGATGAAATGCATTTACTTCTTGTCCTCATTTTTCATCTTTGCTTAATTGAATGCTCAAGGTAACATCAACACAACTAGTTCAATGGCCCCTAGCAAATCTCAATCTCCCTTTCAGCTGATGACATTATTTCCTGAGTCAATCATCACAAGGTGAATGACATCTACTTCTTAACATTAATGAGTACCGAAGCATTTCCTTCAACTTCATACTTTATTAGGGCCATCAATACATCAAGCATTCACATTAGCCTAATTATGGACCTTTTAGCCTAATTATGGCTGAGCATACATTTCTTGTATCCATGTTCATACAATCAATACACATCAGTACGTAATATATATACATAAGAAAATAGGTTTAAAACCTCATACAAATTATTTTCCAACGTCATAGTTGTGCCCAAAAATGTTATGATCGTGCCTAGAAATATCATGGCCGTGCTGTCATGCCCGTGCCAAGTGTTTTGGCGGTCGTGCCGATATTTTTCATTATCGTGCCAGTCTCAGTCATTCCCAATGTTAGCCAAATTTTGTCGCCCTCACTCATGGTCGTGACCAACTTGGTCTGTCGTGCTTGACCTTGCCACGGCCGTGATAAAGAAAAGTTGTCACAGGCATGACATAGAGCCTTCTAATTGTCTCTACCTCGTGCGCTCGGTCACGACTATTCTTAGGGTTGGCACGGCTGTGCCGACGTCCTCAAATCCCGATTTTCAACTCAAAAATCTCAATTTTTGTGATTAAAACTTCAGTAAAAACAATATAAAACCTTACAAAATATTGCAGGTATGATATCTAAGCACGAAAGAACCATGTAACATATTAAAGCATTCGATTTTCCTTCATCATCATGATTTAGGGCTTTTCCCCAGAAATTCATACAACTCTCAGAATCTATTTTTTGCATAGTATTCTGGCAGTAGACATTAAAATATTAATAACTAAATTTATATTTGTTCTTTTCAAATGATACCAATTTTCACATAAAGATAATATGAACCTTTAACTTGTGAATAAATTTCAAATCCTAATTCAGTATTTTCAATGTATGATACCTTTTATAATTTCGTCTTACTATTACTCACATGACAGTAGTCCAATATTTGGATAATAACAATTCTTATACATATTCAAATCATATGAAACAAATTTTGGTGGAAACTAGACTTCGAGGGCTTTCCATCCATATATTATTAATAATGTTTGGATAAGTAAAACCTATCCAAATAAGTATTACAAACATGCATGAATTTAACAGATTATGCAACTTATATCATAGAACTCTCATTGAAGCAACCCTCAATCAAAATCCTTGTCAAGAACAAGGTGTTCTTGAAACTCTCAATACAAACAAAACATCATTGGGAGGGGAGAGAAGGATTTGGATCCCCTTTACATGCCTTTGGATTTTAGAGCTAAAGCCCCCCTTTTTCTAATCATCTTGTCCTTCTTCTTTATCATCTAGAAGCCTCTAGGTCTTCTTGTCCTTTCCCTTGAACCCTTAATCTCCTCCTTTATGTGGATCTTAAGAAGTAGCCATCATGAAGAATATGGCTCTAGATCTCCCAACCTTTTCTTTGTGGAGAAGAAAAGAAAGAGGAGGAAGAGTTGGCAACTAGGTTTGTAGGGAGACTAATAGAGTTGTTAAACCTTTATATAGAGTTACATTAGGGTTTTGGTCCAAAATGCCCGAATATCCTTAGCCCAAAATTTGGGAATGTTACATCCTTGCCCCATTAAAAGAAATTCGTCCTTGAATTTCAATCTTACTTATGCACCCTCAAAAATTTCCTTCATTATCTTTCATTATAATTACATTATTGTCAATTCTTGAGCTTGAGTGGCTAGCGTGACACGAGTTCACATTTCTTTACATATGGGTCATGCTTTCGATCAATTCCATCTGACCTACTGAGGCTTGGCCTCTAGAGAGCCTCCTTCTTCCATCCTTGACAATAATTAATCACTCATTAGTTGGTTAATTATAAGCACATATAACATAGCTTAAACATTACATACACTTAACTTTGATGGCTGCTTATGACGATTGCACATGGACTTAAACTTCTTAATGTCACATTACGTAGACTTATGTCCTAACTATGCTCTGATACCAACTGTAATGACCCGAAATGCACCCTAAAAGTATTGGACATTTAGGGAAATTTTGCATCATTAGCTCGTTCGTCATACGTCATTTAATAGAGAAAGACTTGACAGTTTAGTGAAAATCATAATAAATGAAAATTTTCTATTAATCATATCATAACTAATACTTTAGAAAAAACATTAAATTCCTAAACTTTCATTACATCATCAGCCTCATTGTTCATCTAGAACTATAGGACTTATTTAATACTAAGCATGTGCAACACCTCGTCATGAATTTGAATTGCCATCCATCAATTAATCTTGTTTGCCTGCACGGATCCAGAGTGCATAGTCCTAGGTAGAGTACGTAAAGGTCATGCATGTCATGCTATGAATTATATCATGATCCTTACATGATAATACATCATGCTTATCATTCATTCTTAGCATGTCATTCTTGAAACATAATCATCTTGACATACCTACTTTACATTAGAGTCATCATCTGCAAGTACCATATCATAAGAACATACATTCGTATCATTGATAACATACATGAAATAAAAATATCATTTCATTTCATTTCCATTGCCATGTGTGTTCTAGAAATTTCTTAATAACTCCTTAATCCTTATTCATTACTTGACATTATTTCTTTCTTTCCTTTACTATCATATGATATCATTAGGGCATATTATGATCATACATACATTGACTTTATCATATGATATCTTTCATATTTATATTGGAAAATCTGAAACACCTTTTAAGTGACGACATTATTTCATGAGAAGTCTCAATTACTTTGAGACGAAAGACATTTATTTCTCATCCTTACATTCATCACTTACATTCATCATATAACATTGGGAAATCTCAAACACCTTTAAGATGATGGCATAATTTCTCAATAAGTCTCAATCACCATGAGGTGAAAGACATTTACTTCTCATCTTCACATTCCTTTCCTACTTTCATTATGCTTATCATATAATAGGCTCCATCTTTGCATAATAGTTAGTACATGATATCGTTATCTTAGTTAATAGGGCAATAGGAAATCTCAAACACCTTTTGGGATGATGACATTATTTCCTAAAGAACTCTCAGTTATCATAAAGTGAAAGGCATTTATTTTTGGGAAATCTCAAATACCTTTTAGATGATGGCTTTATTTTCCAAAGAACTCTCAATCACTTTCAAGTGAAAGGCATTTACTTCTTACCACATCTTTTATATTCACATCATCATTACATTTGTTCATAGGACACTGGAAAATCTCAAACACCTTATGGGGTGATGGCATTATTTCTCAAAGATGTCTCAGTCATCATGAAGTGAAAGGAATTTACTTCTATGAAATCTCAAACACCTTTTGGGTGATGGCTTTATTTCCCAAAGAAGTCTCAATCGCCTTCAAGTGAAAGGCATCTACTTCTTACCACATCTTGCATCTTCACATCATCATCACATTTGTTCATAGGGCACTGGGAAATCGCAAACGCCCATTGAGTGATGGCATTATTTACCAAAGAAGTCTCTCTCACCGTGTGATGAAAGGCATTTACTTCTTGTCCTCATCTTTCATCTTTGCTTAATTGAAGGCTCAAGGTAACATCATTGCAACTAGGCAATGGCCTCTAGGAAATCTCAAACACCCTTTCAGGTGATTGCATTATTTCCTGAGAAGTCTAAATCACCACAACATGAATGACATTTACTTTTTAACATTAATGAGTATCGAGGCATTTCATTCAACTTCATACTTTATTAGGGTTATCAATACATCAAGCATTCACATCAATCTTTCATCTTTTGGCTGAGCACACATTTCTTGTATCTATGTTCTTACAATCAATACACATCAATACATCACCTATACATATAAGAAAATAGGTTTAAAATTTCATAAAAATCATTTTCCAGCATCACAGCCGTGCTAAAAAATGTCATGACCGTGTCCAGAAATGTCATGGCCATGCTTGGCGCTATCACGGTCATCCCCATATTTGTCATGGTCGTGCCGCCTTAGCCAAATTTCAGTATCGCTCTCACTCACGATCGTTACCAACTTGGTCACCGCCGTGCTTGGCCTTGTCATGGCCGTGAAAAGTTGTCACGGGCATGACATAGAGCCTTCTAATTGCCTCTACCATGTGTGCTCAGTCACGACCATTTCGACGTCCTGGAATCTCGATTTTCAATCTAAAAATGTTGATTTTTGAGATAAAAACTTCAATAAAAATAATCTAAAATATTACAAAAGATTACAGGCATGATCTCTAAGCATGAAAGAATGATAGAACTGTAGGATCGAAAGCACCAAGAGGGTGGTGTGAATTGGTGTATAAAAATCTTTTTGTAAAATTACTTTCGAAAAATCAATAAAATCGATCAAGAGCAAACGCGATATGTTGACGAGGTTTGGCCTATGTCCCCGCTCCAACTTGTTGACCTCGAGACCGCCAGAGATCCACTATCTTTCTCTTTTCTTGTAGGGAGAGAACAACCCTCTTTACACCACACACCTTCTTCTCCGCTCAAGAGGCAAGGCACCCCCCTTCTTACAAAGAGCTATCAACTTCACTAGATCAGAAACAATATTTTCCTCTAACTCTCTTCTTTTACAAAATATTCTCACACTCAAAGCTTAAAAGAGAAAGGGAAGAATTTGCAACTTCGGGCTCAAGAAATTGAAAGGAGCTTTAGAATGATTTTGCTTGCTTGAATGATTTTTCTTCATTGGCACTGTTTTATAGGCTTCAACAGGTGAAAATTTCGTCCAAAAAATCTTCCATAATTTTCTTCATGAAAAATAGCCGTTATTGTTCATCTGTCTCTATCACCGGTTGATCGCTTTAATGGGTCGGTTAACCGGCCAATATGATCATTGCACCATATCTGCGATTTTATCCACTGCCCGGCCGACTGGTGTAACAATAGGACAATCGACCGGTATAGTCATAATTTCTTGAATGCATTATTCTATTAGTCGGTCGACCGGTGTAACAACCAGACCATCGTCGGTGTATAGTCTCATCATTTCTCCCACTTGATATGATCCTCATTGATCGGTGGGTCAACCGGTCGTGCTGTAGAATTTTTATTTCTACCATTTAACTTAGCAGTTTCTTCTACAAATGAAGTCATATTAATCTTACACCTACATTATCATGACTTGAGCATAGATTATAACTTTTATGTCCAATTTAATTTGTTATCGTCAAAACATAGGATTCAATGATCTTCCCCTTTTTGATGATGACAAACTAATTGGATGATAGAGAAGAAAAAAAATGAATTATAAATATAGAGAGTAGGTACTAAGGATGCTCCCCCCTATATTCATGCATATTTCATATTTTATCCCACTGAATAAGTGGTTTTTATATTGTCATAATATGAAACAATATGAACATATGACATCAACAAGGCACAAAATAAATATGAGATTAAAAATTTACACATCCATAGATTATCACAATACATCCATAGTCAGCATATCCATCATGTGTTCATGCACTAACAAATGTGACTATAGTCACTACAAAATGGTGCATGACACTAGTACAAATACATAGCAACTAATGAACATCGAACTAAAAGAAACTAAAAACAAATAACATCGTCCCAAACCTCTCTCCCTTTTGACATTATCAGAGAGGGAGGCAACCCAACTACATCTCATTGGGACTATCATCATCACGAGCTATAGGTGGAATAAATCCCTATGGCGTATAGTAGACCTGTAGCGAGCCAACAAAGTATCTGGAGTCATGCTCCATCCGTCGAACACGATGATCCATTTGAGTCACATGATGGTCTATGGCATCCACCTGCTATGGCAGGGCCATGAAATCATAGGCGTCATAGGAAGTCGAGGCTACAATCTGGGAAGATCCAAAAGACTCAGTGGGTGCCGAAGGTGGAGGGAAGCTAGGGCCAGCCTCCGATGCATCCTGAGTACTATCGGCGTTGGCTCTCGATCTGTGGCATCATCTCTATTGTCAGTATCTATCGGTGCTGGCTCTCATAATCTAAAATGCTTCTGGTGCAAAGTCGAAGAACCGATTACATCAATGGGGCGGGGTCGGATGTACTCCTTGCCTATAGGAATGTCGACACCAAAACGGAGTAAAATCCTAGTGATCCAAGCTCCAAAATATAAGTGGAATAGATCACGAGCACCAGAGGAGACCTTCTGGAAGGTGTAATCCATGTGATAGAAAACAATATGGCCAAAATGGAGAAATGAGGCATCGCGGATACAGAGACATTGGATAAAGAATAGATCAAAGTGAGTGACCTTTGCGAAGTGCCTGACTTGAGGAGTAATCATACGACTAAGAATGCAATGAGCCATTTTCATGGTTGGATGAAGATGCATATAGACCGATTCGATGGTATAGTGGATATCCTGTCCACAAAAAATCGTACGAATGCCATCCCTGATCGGAAGAAGGAATGCGATGTGCACTTGAACCATAATGAAGATGGCGCTAAAAGACTAGCCTGAGGGGTGGAGTCCCTTCGTCGTCGGTCATGGATTCAACAATGGTGGTCGGAGGACAAAGAAGGAAAAGGGTAATGCAGGTAGCAGGGAACGCCGACCGGTGGCTATGAAGCCCGGATGGATGGGGCTGTGAGGATGGACGATGGAGGTAGCGACTTCGGTGACAGAGAGCGGAAACGCTGGTGGCGAAGAGCGGTGGCGAGAGAGATGGAGAAGGATGACGTCGGCGGCCGGTCGGTGTGACAAACGGTGGTAGGGAAACATATCAGTCAAGTGAATAGAGGGAGAGAGTGGCAACGGCGGTAAGTGGCAAAGGGAAAGAAGAGAGACGATGGCCGAAGACGAACGAGGAAGGCAGCAATGGCGAAAGGGGTCATCGGTGAAGAGAAAAGGAGGCAATCGAATTTATGACAATGGCGGCAGAAGGAAGGAGAGAGAGCGACAACAGACGAGGAAGGTCTGCGGCAACGGTGATGGCTGGATGATCGAAGATGGCGTGCGGACGAGCGGTGGCTAGGGCAGCAGCTGAGTGTGAGCTAAAAATGAAGTCGACCTATCGACTGGTTGAATATTATATATCTATGATTTTTGAATATCGGTCAACCGGTCAAGCGAAGTGGTTGACAAAGTATTTATTTTGCAATAGAAAAATCCATCAGTCGATGGAAAACAACCGGATTTAGTCATATACCGGTCGACCGGTAGAGCCTAGCGGTCGACCGGTAGAGCCTAGCAGTCGACCGATCCTAGTTTGACAGCCACTATTTCACTAATTTTTGAAATTTTAACCCTTAAGATCTTGTCCAAGGATATATTTCACATTAATATAAGTGTTGTGCAATACTTCTAATGTTCAATTCATGTCAAATGTGATATTGCATAATCAAGTCACTTTTACTTAGAGTTGATATACAATCAAGATTCAGTCATTCCTATTTCCCTTCTAAGCATGCAAAAACATTCTTCACTCAGAGGTTTTGTAAATATGTTTGCAAGTTGAACTTTAGTGGACACATAATGGCAATGTCCTTAAGGGTCACCTGCTCTAATGAAATGATATCGTAAGTCAATGTGTTTAGTCCTAGTTTGACAGCCACTATTTCACTAATTTTTGAAATTTTAACACTTAAGATCTTGTTCCAAGGATATATTTCACATAAATGTAAGTGTTGTGCAATACTTCTAATGTTCAATTCATGTCAAAAGTGATATTGCATAACCAAGTCACTTTTACTTAGAGTTGATATACAATCAAGATTCAGTCATTCCTATTTCCCTTCTAATCATGCAAAAACGCTCTTCACTCAGAGGTTTTGTAAATATGTCTGCAAGTTGAACTTTAGTGGACACATAATGGCAATGTCCTTAAGGGTCACCTGCTCTCTAATGAAATGATATCGTAAGTCAATGTGTTTAGTCTTAGTATGTTGAATAGGATGTTTGGTCATTTCTATAGCACTTGTGTTATTGCACTTCATGGGTGCATTTGAACAATTCACACCATAATCAAGAAATTGTTATTTTACCCATAATATTTGTGCACAAGAGCTACCGGTAGTAATATATTCGGCCTCGACAGTAGAAAGTGCGATGGAGTTTTATTTCATTCTAGCCCATGAGATGAGAGAGCTAGCAAGAAAGCAATACATTTCATTAGTGCTTTTCCTATCAACTTTACACCCAACAGAATCTGCATCGGTGTTGGCATGTAATTCAAATTGGGAATTTCTATCATACCAAATGCCTAATTCACAAATTTTATTTACATCTCCTAATATTGATAATATTACAAATACATATTTATAGAAAAGTTATTTAAATATTTTATTTACATCTCCTAATAACTTATAAAACTTAGAAACCAATTAATAAAATATCTCCCGACAAAGACGCCAAAAACTTGATGCGTAAAATGATGTAGTAAAATAAATCCGATAGCTAGTGCACTAGTCGCTCAAGTAATACAGTAAAAGGAGTAAAGAGTGTCGAGCCCACAAGGAATATTATTAATTAAATATCTGACCTTATAAATTAATAAGAGAGGAAAAACATAAGTTTTGAAGATAAGTTTTCTAATTATAAAATATATATTAAAAATAAGATAATAATAAGATAACATAATGGTGTTGAAGTTAGGTTTTAGTATGATAATAAATTAAGGATAAATATGTTAATTAAATTTCTTAAGATGGATGGATTAGAAATTTTCTATGTTATTAATTTACAAGACTAAAATCACAGAGCACATAAATTGGTAATTTTGTTATTTAATCAAGCAAATTAAACCATCTTAAATTTAATCAAAATTAAAGTCCATCAAACTGGTATTCCTGCATATAATATTAAAATTAAAATGCATTACAATGAAAATTCTAAACTATTAATCATTCTACAAACTGGTATAGATTAACAGACCACACCGATCTAATTTTCCACACACTAGTTATTAGACCTATGACAATTTTTAATTTCACAATATAAACCATTTAATTTAATTAAATAAAATGTGAAATCAATTAGTTCACAAACTGGTAAATACTTAACTCAGAAATTCAAATAATTAAATCAAAAGCATTAAAAAAATTAAAAATTGATCAAAAGAAATTTAATAATAAATTAAGTGTTCACAATATTTTCCTTCAAAAGTAATCTCCCAAAATAAAATAACTAAAACATGGAGTTCATCCTAGAATTGTAGAGACATAATAAGAAAATAATAATAATAATTGGAAGAATTACACGAAGAATAAATCAGGGCCCTTGGATGTCGTTGGAACGTTTGGATCAACGATCCAACTCTCTCTCTTTCTCAGCTGAAGCTTGCAGATAAAAGCCAAACTCCAAGGCACCATGAGATGATGGCTTCCTCCTCTATTTATAGTTGCAGATGGTTTTCATGTTGATCACGGTCGATAATATCGTATGTCCAACTTTAAATTCTTTCGGATAAAATGACTCAAGTTTTTTACAACTTTATCCCCTTTGGCACCTGATGATAAAACTTCTCGGAGAAAAGATAAAAGTCAATTGTGCTTTAGTGTCCGTAAAACTCCTCTTGATAGGGATCACGACCAATAATAGCCTTAAATATGAGTTTTTTGCCCAATGAAAACTTCTTTAGATTTGATTCTCGGGCAACAAATCTGTCCCTAGTGGTGATAAGAGTGCAATAGGTGATAAACCGAATGCATTTCACTCTCAAGATAAGCCTTTACTCCCAAGATAATTTGGCCCTCAAAATTGCCTTTCATGAAAGGTGATAACCTTACATCACTCCCATATAGCTATATGATCTCGGCCATAACAACATCACTCCCATGTATATCTTGGCAAGATAAAACTTGTACCCTGTCACTCCCAATAAAATATTGACACGATAAAACTTGTATCTTGTCACTCCTTATAAGTTTGGCCTCTTAGATATCACTTAATGAATTTGGCCCCTTTATGAGTTTGGCCCCTTAGATTTCACTCATGGATTTGCCTCCTTAAGTATTTGGCCCCTTCGGATTTGGATGAGTTTGGCGCCTACGGAAAGCTCGAAGTCATTTGCGTCTATGAGTCATTTGAGCCCGAAAATTATCTTTTTTAATTAAAATAATGAAGTTAATCTGCTCGTAATTATAATACTTCGAGAATTAATATGTAGAATCAATAAATTCAGAATTATGACTAAAACAGACTTAAAATGTGCATTGATCAAATTATAAAAAAAATAATTAAAATAATAAACTAAAATATATTGTATTTTGCATGCATCAAGCGGTGCTCATAGGGGTTGTGCTTGGCTTGCATTCGTTCAACCTGAATCTTTTAAACAACTCCCTTGTATATTTTTCTTGATTGAGAAAAAAATCATCATTAGATTGTTTGACTTGTAGGCCTAGAAAAAGAGCGAGCTCTCCTACAAGACTCATCTCAAATTCTTTTTGCATAAGAGCTTCAAACTATTTACACCATAAATAATTCATCAACATAAATGTGAACAATTAAAATGTCATTTTTCATATGTTTAAAAAATAATGTGTTGTCAACTTTCCCCTTTTGAAAACCATTTTCAATTAAAAATGAACTCAATCTTTCATACCAAGCTTGAGGAGCTTGTTTCAATCCATAAAGAGCTTTTGAAAGTTTAAAAACATGATTAGGGAAATCTGAATTTTCAAAACCTTGAGGTTGTTCAACATAAACTTCCTTATTTATAAAACCATTTTAAAAAGCTTATTTTAACTTCATTTGAAAAAGCTTAAACACTTTATAACATACGAAAGCTAAAAACATTCGAATTGCCTCAAGTCTAGCAACGGGAGCAAAAGTTACCTCAAATTCAATCCCTTCAATTTGTGAGTAACCCTTGGCCACTAATCTAATCTTCTTCCTCACAATGACAACATTTTCATCTAACTTGTTTCGAAAGACCCATTTGGTTCTAATGATGGGATGGTCCTTGGGTCTTTCCACAAGTTTCCACACTTGATTTTTTTTCAAAATTATTTAATTCCTCATGCATTGTATTTATCAAATTGGCCTAGTTTTTCTTTGACATTCAAAATATAGCATTTACAACAAAAAACTTTGAAATAAGAAATATTGGGGTTCTTTCCATATAACACTTCAAAACATGTTTTCTTCTCAAGAGGCCTAAGTAGAATCCTATTAAGAACATAACATGATATGTTTACGGCCTCCGTCGAAAAATACTTTGGTAATTGCTTTCATTTAAAATTATTCTAGTCATTTCTTGTATAGTCCTATTTTTTCTTTCTACTATTCCATTTTGTTGAGGTGTCCTAGGAGTGGAAATATTATGAGTGATTCTATTTTCCTCACAAAACAACTCAAATTTGTGATTTTCAAATTCTCCTCCATGATCATTCTAATTTTTGAATTTTTTTGTTCAAATTCATTTTGAATTCTTTTTGCAAACTTAGAAAACATGTTTATTATTTCGTCTTTACTAGCAAGAAAAATAGTCCAAGTGAAATGAGAGAAATCATCAACAATCACAAATACGTATCTTTTTCCTCCTAAGCTTACTACATCAATTGGTCCAAACAAATCAAGATGCAAAAGCCCCAAAGATCTATGTGTACTAATGACTCGTTTTAATTTAAATGAACTCTTGGTTTGTTTACCTTTTAGACATGAATCACAAACATTATTTATCTCAAATTTAACCTTAGGCAAACTTCTAACTAATTCATGATTTGAGAGCTTATTGAGTAATTTATAGTTTGCATGTCCTAATCTTCTATACCGCAAGTTTAAATCACCATGCATAGCACTAAGACATTTTTCATTTTTCAAATTATCAAAATTAATTTTGTACACATAATCTAAAACCTATGTGTAAAACTTCATTGTTTTCATCTAGTATCAAACACTTGTCCTTTTCAAATTTGTCTAAATAGTTTTATCACATAATTGACTTGTGCTAATTAGATTATGTTTTAAGTTTTCAAGTAGCCAAACATTTTCCAAATATACTATGTCATTCTTACCAACATTATCCATACCAATTACTCTTCCTTTGCTATTGTCTCCAAATGTGAATTTTCCTCCATTTTTCTTTTCCAATGTGAGCAAATTTGAACATTCATTTTTATGATGTCCAACCTTTTTACATTCAAAACAAGTTATTTCATTCTTGCTTGATGACGATCTTTCCTTGGTAAAACCATTCTTCTTCTTTTGCTTGGCAAACTTGAGATACTTGTCAAGCTTCTTTGCATATAAGGCAAGCTTCTTTTCATCAACATCTTCATCTTCTTCACTTGTGTCTTCCTCATTTTTATTTTAATATCAATGTTTTTCTTTTTGGAGATTTGCTTCTTCATCTTCCTTGATCCTGATCTCATAGGTTAAGAGTGAACCTATAACTTGTTCAAGTCTTTTTCTTCAATCACCGTCCGCTTTGTATGCCATTTGGAGGAGAGGGACCTGAGGAGCTTTGTCACCTTTTGAGAGTTAGTCCTTTACTCGCCCAAAGAGGCAAACACATTTACAATATCATTAAAGCGTACGATCATCTCATTTATAGATTCATTTTCATGCATCTTGAAAGAATCATATTGGTGATTTAGGATATTTATTCTAGATTCCTTAACTTTGTCGGTTCCTTCATGAGTAATAATAAGTTTCTTCCAAATCTCATTAGAACTTTGACAACTAGAAATCCGATAAACTTCGTTGGATCCAAAGCAGAATAAAAGATATTTTTAGCTTTCCAATTAAGTTTTACAAAAAATCTTTCTCATTCAGTATATTCTAAAGGAGATTTTCCATGTAAATCAAAACCTTTTTGAATAACATCACACATCTCAATATCAATAGAACAAGCATATGCATGCATCATAAGTTTCCAATATGCAAAATTTGATGGATTAAAAAGTGGAGGACGATTAATCGATTGACCTTCGAAAAAACTAAATTCACTTGTTTCCATAGCTCAAAATATTTTTAAATCTTAAAAACAACAACAACTCGCCAAGAAGGGGAGGGTGAATTGGTGTATAAAAATCTTTTCGTAAAATCACTTTTGGAAAATCAATAAAGCCGATCACAAGCAAATAACGATAAAGCGTAAGTGAGAGATAAAGGGAAAACACAAAGAGACACAATATGTTGACAAGGTTCAGCCTCAACTCTTTGGCCTACGTCCCCGCTCCGACTTCTCGACCTCGAAACCGTCAGAGATCCACTATCTTTTTCTTTTCTTGTAGGGAGAGAACAACCCTCTTTACACTGCACATCTTCTTCTCCGCTCAAGAGGCAAGGCACACCTCTTCTTACAAAGAACTCTCAACTTCAGTAGATCAGAAACAATATTTCCCTATAACTCTCTTCTTTTACAAAATTTTCTCACACTCAAAGTATAGAAGAGAATTTGCAACTTTGAGCTCAAGAACTTGAAAGGGGCTTTAGATTGATATTGCTTGCTTGGATGATTTTTCTTTAGGATTTGACACTCCTTTTATAGGCTTCTATAGGTGAAAATTTTGTTAAAAAAATCATCCATAATTTTCTCCCTGAAAAATAGCAGTTATTGTTCATCTATCTCTATAACCGATCGACTGCTTTAACAGGCTGGTCCACCAGTCAATATGACCGTCGCACCATATCTACGATTTTATCCACTGTCCGGTCGACCAGTATAACGATCGGACAATCAACCGGTATAGTCTCATCATTTCTTTAATGCATTCTTTTGGTGGTTGGTCGATCGGTGTAACGATCGGACCGTCGACCGGGGTAGTCTCGACATTTCTAGAATTCATCTCTGCACCGATCGGTCGATCGATAAATGACCAGACCATCGATTGATATAGTCTCATCATATCTCCCGCTTGATATCAATCGTCCGATCGCCATAGCCAGTTGACGATCGGTCGTGTTGCAGAATTTTTATTTTTGCCATTTAACTTGGCGGTTTCTTCTACAAATGAAGTCATGTCAATTTTACACCTATATTATCATGACTTGAGCATAGATTAGTAACTTTTATGTCCAATTTAATTTATTATCATCAAAATATAGGATTCAATAAGAACATATTAAAGCATTCGATTTCCCTTCATCATCAAGATTTAAGGCTTTCCCTCAGAAAATAATACAACTACTAGAATCTATTCTCTGCATAGAATTATCATACACTAAAATATTAATAACTTAATTTATATTTGTTATTTTCAAATTATTCCAATTTTTGCATAAAGATAACATGAACCTTTAACTTGTGAATAAATTACAAACCCTAATTCAGTATTTCCAATTTATGATACTTTTTACAATTGTCTCGTTGTTACCCGAGACAGCATGACAATAGTTCGATGTTTGGATCATAACTATTTTTATACATCTCCAAATCATATGAAACAAATTTCTGTGGAAAACCGACTTGGAGAGCTTTCAATCCATATATTATTTTAATATTTGGATAAGTAAAACCTATCGAAATAATTATTAGAAAAAAGACATGAATTTAACAGATTATGTAACATATATCATCGAACTCCTATTCATGCAACCCTCAATCAAAATCTCTGTCAAGAACAAGGTGTTCTTGAAACTCTCAATCCAAACAAAACATCATTGAGAGGGGAGAGAGGGGTATGATTCCCCTTAACATACCTTTGAATTTTAGATCTAAAATCTCCTTTTTCTAATCATCTTGTCCTTCTACATTATCTTGAAGCCTCTAGGTCTTCTTGTCCTTTCCCTTGAACCCTTAATCTCTTCCTTCATGTGGATCTTAAAAAGTATCCATTATGAAGAAGCTTTAGATCTCCCAACCTTAGAGTTTTCTTTGTGGAGAAGAAAAGAGAAAGCAGGAAGTGTTGACGACTAAGTTTGTGGAGAGACTAGGAGGGTTGTTAGACCTTTATATAAAGTTACATTAGGGTTCTGGTCCAAAAGGACCAAATATCCTTGGCCCAATTTGGCGATGTTACACATCTCTCTCTCTCTCTCTCTCTCTCTCTCTCTCTGCTCAGCAGTCAAGCACAAAGTTGCCAATGGACTTTTGAGATTGCTTAAGAAGGAAAGGTAGGTACAAAGTTCATTTCTAATTACAAGACTATGGACTATCATTTCTTTCTTTTTGACTAATATGTTCTTTAACATCTGCAACCGTCACTTGTTTGTGATTCTGATTAGGATATGAATACTATCACCTCACATCAGTGACCTAATTATTTGTACAGTCACATTTTGGATTTTTAAATAGTGTTGTAACTCGTAGTGATAAGTCAAAAAAGAAGTAATGACCTAAATGATCAATCTTTTCTTACTATGATTCAAGTGATTTTTTTTCATTGGTTTCTTCGCAGTGAAGTTTTGGCCAAAATTGGTTGAGTTAGAGTGGCTGAGATGATCACTGATGAGTAAAGTATGCAAAATTTGGTATGTATTTTTTGGTGGTACAATTTTGTGCGATAAGACTACTTATGATCATGGATGCTTTTCCAAATGGAGCTGCACTTTCAATTTTAGTTGAATATATGTTAACGAAGATGCTAAGGCAATTTCAAGTCCTCTGCCAATTTCACTATGTAAGTTCGTGTTAATTCTCATCTAATTATTTTTTATATTTAAATGTATATATATTAAACTTGATTTTTATATATTTTTTTATTGCTATAGGTGAAAATGACTTCTATTGCAAAGTTTGGAAAAAAATTGTCATCGACTTTAAAGTAAAATTTTATTGCACTAGGTGCATCAAAAGGATATCACAAGCAGCTAGTAGCCCTTTAGAACATTTGGTGGATTGGATTTTTTTGTTGGTGAAAATACATATCATCTCAATTGCTTCTAACCAAAGTTATTTTTAGTTATTGTCAATAGTAATTCTCAATTTTATTTTATAGGGTTCTTATGAATGTTCGTTGGATTATAAAGGAAGATGAAAGAAAGAAAAGTCTTAGCTATATTTTTTTAACATGTTATTTTAGAAGAATTATTTGAAAATTTGTAAACATTTGAATGAAAATGTTGTATGTTGAATATTGTATATGAATATTTGAGTTGAATATTATATGGATGGTGAAATTTGATGTTTTGAACATGAATGCGTTTGAATGTTATGGAATCTACAATTTTAAAATTTTGATGTTTATGGTTTGAATGACAAATATATAGAATTTAAGTATTTTGAGTATTGATGACAAGATATTTGTCCCCAAATAATAATAAAAATAACAACAACAACAACAACAACAATAATAAAAATAATAATGTTTATAGTGACAAGAAAATTGTCCCTTAAAGAATTTCTTCTCGCACATAAATAATGTCTTTAGAGACTAGTATTTAGGTCACTAAAGATCCTATATCGACTAGTTGAGTAGTCCTTATAAGTTATATAGGGGACTAGTATACTAGTTGCCATTGAACTTTTATGAATATGATGGTCCTTAAAATGAAACACCGACCATTTATTAACTACGAACCCTGAAACCTTTTAGCGGCAGACCTATAGCGAAGAACCACGACCAGTCTTTTCTCGTCATTGACGTCAAGATGATAATTTTTAGCGACCACATAACTCTTCACAAATGATCCAATTTGTTGTAGCATCATTGTCGGGGATTTGAGGCTAATTAGATTCACTTTCTATAGTTTAGATTAGTTTTAGCTTTTTTTATGTTATCACATTTTTTAGCTTAGTATTTTTAGCATTCACAATTACTCTGAACTGCCAATTCTATCTAATTTTTTTTTTGAATTTGATATTCCTAATTTCAATTTATGCAGGATTTAGATAGCCAAGAAGATTTAGCCCTATCTGAACCTGAATAGATGATTCAATAGAAGAAGGAGATTGCAAAGAGAAGCAAGAAGAAGAAGAATATTTGATGAAGAATAAACAATCAAGACACTGAAAATAATAGGATATGACTGTTCAAACATTGAAGGACTGTTATCCACCAAGTAATGTTAGAGGAAAAGTAGTTGATAGAGCCATTGCACCTATTGCTACGTTTGAGTTGAACCTAGCTCTAGTCACTGTGATTAGGCAACATCAATTTGCAGGATTAGGTACTTCCAGCCTTGCATGTGGACAATTTCAAGAAGATTTGTAGTACAATTCACTTTCACAATACACATGTGAATATTGCAATGTCTACATTAGATTGTTCCCATTTTCACTTAAAGATAGAGCCAAGATTTGGTACAAGTCTCTCACTCCTGAAGATATTACAACTTGAGACTCAATTGTGCGACTATTTCTATCTGAATTTTTTCTTCCTAGCAAGATTGACAACTATAGAGATCAAATTGCTAGATTCTATCAACTAGATCAAGAGAACATTTGTGATGCATGGCAAAGACTATAAGGGTTGCTGAGCCATGCCCGCACCATAGATTTGAGAAATGGCAATTGGTCTACTTTCACAAAAGGACTGAATTATCCTTCTAAAGTAGCCATGGACACAACTGCAAGTGGATTTTATGCTTTTAAAAACATTGATGAGGTAGAGCAGTTGCTAGAGAACATAATTAAGTGACTAGTATTTAGGGAACTAAAGATCTTATATCACTAGTTGAGTAGTCCTTATAAGTTATATAGGGGACTAGTATACTAGTTGCCATTTAACTTTTATGAATATGATGGTCCTTAAAATGAAACACTGACCACTTATTAACTACGGACCCTGAAACCTTTTGGCGGCAGACCTATAGCGAAGAACCGCGACCAGTCTTTTCTCGTCATTGATGAATATTAACGTCAAGATGATAATTTTTAGCGACCACATAACTCTTCGCAAATGATCCAATTTGTTGTAGCATCATTGTCGGGGATTTGAGGCTAATTAGATTCGCTTTCTATAGTTTAGATTAGTTTTAGCTTTTTTTTTTGTTATCACATTTTTTGGCTTAGTATTTTTAGTATTCACAATTACTTTGAACTCCCAATTCTGTCTAATTTTCTGTTTGAATTTGATATTCCTAATTTCAATTTATCCAGGATTTAGATAGCCAAGAAGATTTAGCCCTATCTGAACCTAAACTGATGATTCAATAGAAGAAGGAGATTGCAAAGAGAAGCAAGAAGAAGAAGAATATTTGATGAAGAGATAAACAATCAAGACACAGAAAATAATAGGATCTGACTGTTCAAACACTAAAGGACTGTTATCCACCAAGTAATGTTAGAGGACAAATAATAGGATCTGATCTGATTTAGCTACGTTTGAGTTGAACCTAGCTCCAGTCATTGTGATTACGCAACATCAATTTGCAAGATTAGGTATGGACATAAACCTAGCTCCAGCCTTGCATGTGGACAATTTCAAGAAGATTTGTAGTACAATTCACTTTCACAATACACATGTGGATATTGCAATGTCTACATTAGATCGTTACCATTTTCACTTAAAGATATCCAAATTTGGTACAAGTCTCTCACTCCTGATGAAATTGCAACTTGAGACACAATTGTGCAACTATTTCTAAATGAATTTTTTCTTCCTAGCAAGATTGAAAACTATAGAGATCAAATTGCTAGACTCTATCAACTAGATCACGAGAACATTTGTGATGTGTGGCAAAGACTACAAGGGTGGGTTTCTGAGACCATGCCCGCGCTATAGATTTGAGAAATGACAATTGGTCTACTTTCACAAAAGGACTGAATTATCCTTCTAAAGTAAGAGCATTGATTTTAAAAACTGCAAGTGGATTTTTTGCTTTTAAAAACATTGATGAACATTGATGAGGCATATCAATTGATAGAGAACATAACTAAGAATCATCATTTTCTTTCTCATAATAGAGTAAGAAGACCACAATCTCATAACCAAATCAACAATATGGAGACTACTTCAACTAAGGTAGAAGAGTGATGCAGACATTAGAAGTTGTGATTTCTCACACCGGCTAAATGTCATTAAAATTTAAAATATACTCTAGAGTCAACACTTCTACATGTATACAAGTCGAGTAGAAACCACGATTGTCGTAACCTCGTTGGCTTAGATTAACTCCCAACTAATATATCTCAAATTCTCATGACTATAAATAATGAGTAATAAGTAAGAGACAACTAATAGACTAGGAACTCAGATGAATAAAAAGCTCCCCTCTGATGAATTGGTTACTACTATTGATATGACTTCCATAGAGACATAAGTGATCTCTCGATACTTAACATGGAATCCAATCTACTCTCTTCTACCACCCATCGATCTCTCTATGAATGATAGAGACTAAGCCAGATGTCATTTTAACTAGAATTCAATGATCAGTCGATCTCTTAGTTCTGATCATATAAGAGTTGATCTCTCGATTTTTTGTATGATGTAATATGAATCCTAATCCTAGCATAAAACTCCATTCTGAGACAAGTGCCAACATTGTGAACTCTCGTCTCACAATGTGATCAATTGGACCTCTAGAACTCTTTAGAGTTTAAAGGAACAATCAAAGAATGATATTGCTAATGATTCAAAATATAGTATATACTTTCTCTCAAACAAGATAGAATAAATAGAGTCGATCTGTCGATCATATGAAACTTCAAAATGCACCAGAATCATTCACAATTAAGTGTCCAACGTAATTAAGTAAATGCCTAAGAAGATGGCAAAATGGGAATCAAACCATAGCAGTTACACAATTACACCACAAAGAAATGAGTGTGTTTAGCAAGACATCATCTTAAATAAAATGATCAGAGTAGTCTTCATTCTTTCCTTCCAAATTCATTATTTTCTGATCTTCCAGTTCTTATCCAACCTTCTTGCTACTCGGCCCCTAGTCTCATAGTCCCTTTTCCAGTCCTCCTGCCTTCCCTTTAACTCCCCCTTTTCATCCCCTATAATTCAAATTTCAAAAGGTTGTTAAACCATGTGGACTAATTCGAAGTTGTTAATGAATGTGCTTATATATTTAAATTAAACAAAATTCTCATGCAAAAAGGTGGCAAAAGTAATATCCACATTATGTATAAAATGAGTAAAGTAAGAGATGATCAAAGAGGTTGTGCAAGAAGTTTTGGAGAAGTTCAGCATTACACCTAAGGTCAACAAGATATCTAGTAGTGAAAATAGATGCGATGTCTTTAGAAATCAAGGCCAAGTGACAGAAAGTTGCAACTTAATTATGCAACAATATGAGCAGAATATTGATCAAGTCAATGCAGTTGTAAATTATGATATGAAGCCTCCTCCTGAGTACTACACTCTTGAGAACAGAAATCATCTTTATTTTTCCTACAAGGCAAATCATTATCAAGCTCCACCAGTTCAAAATTCTAACTGGCAACCTAAAGTTGTGCCTAAGAATCAATCACTTCCTTACAATTAATCTAGTGTAGAACAAAGGCCACCATATGAGAAACAAGTTTAAACTCCAAGGGAATCTAAAATGGAAGAGCTATTGGAAACACTGCTGAAGAAGCAAGACAAGTATGATGAAGCAAGATAAATATAAGATGAAGTAATGTTGAAATTAGCTTCTCAAATTGAAAACTTAAGTGCTCATAATAAGATGCTAGAAACTCATATAGCTCAGCAAGCTATTACTTCAACTAGAACTCCAGGAAAATTTTCAAGACAACCTGAAATTAATCTTAAAGAGCAAATGCAAGTTGTTCAACTTAGAAGTGGTACAATTACAAAAGAACCAATGAAACTTATTGAAGACAATTCAGCTAGAATTACTTCAATATCAACTTAACTATAATAGCCTGTGAGAGAAGTTGTAGCTGAGAATGAAAAAGAAGTATTACAAAAAGAGTTAAAGAGGCCTAGAAATACTCAAGATGAAGCCAATGCAAGGATTTATCAACATGTTCCGGTCCCACAAAGACTGGTCAAGGCAAGACAAGATCAATAATTTTTTAAGTTTCTAGAAATCCTGAAGAAACACTATATTAATGTGCCATTTGTTGGAAGCCATTTAGGAAATGTCATCGTATGCCAAATTTCTTAAGGAGATTCTGACTAAGAAGAGAAGAATTATGGAGCATGAGAGTATAGTCTTCACTAAAGAAGCATCGGCTATAATTAAGCACAAACTCGCTCCAAAATTGAAGGATCCAGGAAGAGTTTCAATTCCATGCGAGATAGGAAATAGAGAGATTTAAAGGGTTATGTGTGATTTAGGAGCTTCTATTAGTGTCATTCCCTTGTCACTATGCAGAAAATTGGAAGTTCGAGATTTGAAGTCCACTAATATGTCTTTGTAATTAGCTGACAGATCAATCAAGTACCCACATGGAATCTTTGAAGACATACCATTGAAGGTTGGAAAATTCTACACTTTTGTAGATTTTGTTGTTCTTGATATGGATGGAAACTTGAATACCCCAATTCTATTGGGTAGACCTTTCTTAGCTATTGCAAGAGTTGTGATTGATGTCAAAGAAGGAAGATTGACATTTCAAATTGGAGAAGACACACTAGAATTTAATCTAGCTCAAGTTATCCGTAGTCCTAATTTTCAACATGAAGACCTCGAAAATAGGCAAATTAATCAGCTAATGGAACAAGTTTCTATAATAATTACAACTAAAGGCCCTTTACAAATATGCCTGATATTTGATCATTTGAAGGAATTAGATGACCTTGAAGCTAAAGCTTATCATTCTATTTTTGAGGCAACTAAATCGGTAGAAAAATCATAAACCCATAATGCGATGAAAGAAGCTTTCGTTACTGAAATTAAGAAAAGTGCTGTTAAAGAAGTGAATTTTCCCAAATTGGAGTTGAAGCCACTTCCTAATAATTTGAAGTATGAGTTTCTAGGGGGAAACTCTATATATCCAGTGATAATGAATGTCAAGTTACCCCAAAATCAAGTTCAAGATCCACCAAAAGGAAATTGTTGAAAGCATATTCGCGTCGCAATACTAAGAGATGCTATGACACCAATAACGTCTCCATAGAGATGACATTGGGTCGACTAAATGAGTTGCCAACTGCCTCCCTATAGCTTCGATTTAACACCACGTTGGCGTTACAGGGTGTCGACGCTAAATGCGATGTGATAGAGACACTACTTTGCTGATATTATCACGCACGAAAATGAGAAAATGCGTGATAGATTTTAGCACTATATTGGCATAGATGATTTACAATGCTAGGTCAGCTTCACCGATACGACGACGCTATCGACGCTAAAGATGGAGTCGATATGGGCACTATCCTCTTGCATTGTACTGGCGTCGATGTCATGCGACGCTAATTAGCGGCACACAATATGTGATGCGAAATAGACACTAGATTAAGAGGCAACATTGGTGTCAGCACCTTGCGCTCTTTTGGCGTCAACATGGGGCGACGCTAAGTTAGCATCATGGCTATTGCGGCACTAAGAAGACGCTGATTGGGCATATTGCGATGCTATGGTGTGGCAAAATTGATGCTAACTATATTCATTTGTATTCAAGTAGGTAATGTTAATTTGAAAAACTGTATATATTACTTATACTATAGTTTAATGAATAAGTAGATTAAATATTCCAAATTAAATTATGTGTTACATATATATTTGTATAATGTATGTTATCTATATTATATGTATTATCTACATATGTATTCCTATAGCATATGTTACATATATTATATGTGTTACCTCCTAACTATATATGTTACTTACATATGTATTACTAAATATAGATGTATTGATGTATGTAAACATGAATACACATATATATAAATACACACATATATATAAACAAAGAATGTTAACAATCTACATGTATATTTTATATATATGTAGAACATAGTACACATACCTAAATGTGTATGCACACATGTCAATATATTATACATACAAAATTTATATCATATCTTAATTATAGATAAATCTTTTTTTGTATTCTTAATCATGGAATTATGAGGGTTGAATTAAGTGACATGATTTCTAACAAAAAATTGAAAAAAAAATTAGCGCCGCCGTAGAAACGCGATGGCATTGACGTAGCGTTGACATAGCGTCACGTCACATGTGGTCTCTAAAGAGGCACCAATTGGCATCTCTTTAGAGATGGAGAAGTTGTTGACGCTAATGTAGAGCCCCAACTGTGTCCATTTTGTGTTACAGTCTCCTGACGCATCGTCGGCGTCGCATTTAAGTGATGCGGTGTCGATGCTAAGTTGTTGCTATTGTTCATAGCGACTCGTTTGCGTCGGACTAGCGACGTCATGTTGAGTCGCTATTTTATTAGCTGACTTCCTTTGATTACACATATAGATTTATAGTTTATATATATATACATATACATATATACTTATACGCACACACATATGCTTTATATATGTCGATAGTGTCTACTTAACGTCGTTTATATCTATGTTGCTGATTTAGAGTCACTTCAGTGCCAACTTAGCATCGCGTCGAATATGATTTCTTTAATTTATTATTTGGCACTGCATTAGCATGCAATTAGCATCACAACATTTTGCGACGCTAAAAACTTACCTTAAATCCCTATGTTCTACACTCCTTACTACTTACTGTGCTTTTACCTTCGACATTGTTGATGCAATGACTGCAACTGTTGGCAACTTCCTTGATGCCTCCTTCGGCCTCCTCCTCTGACCCTGACTGCCATCGACTCGTCTGACCCCCCGGCTCCTTCTCTGACCCCACCCCCAGCCTTCGGCCTCCTCCTCTGACCTCACCTCCTCAACTGATCACCTCCTCTGACCCCAACCATCGCTTCCTCGGACTCGGTCGCCTCCTCCTCGGACCCCGCCTCCCTACTCTGCTGCCCTCCTCTAATCCCGCCGCCATCCTCTGTCGCCCTACTCTAATGCCTCCCTCCTCCGTCCGACGATGCCCTCCTCCGCCGCCCTCCTCCGCTGCCCTCTTGATCACTAGCTGATCATATTATGTTTTTATCCTATTTTCTATTCAAATCACCTATATCGAGCCCTCAAATTGTCTAACTTTTGGCCAATTATGTTTAGAATGCATGAATTGTGATAACTAGCTGATCTTTCTCATTTTATACTTAATTCCATGTGCATAGAGGTTCTGAAATGCTAAAATCCATTAATATCTCAATTCTATGCCAAGTTATCATTTTTATGGCAAGTTATCATTATTTTAATTGAGCTTATTTCCAGTGATTATTTTTCTCTAAATCCCATGCCATCATGAATTATTCATATTTGGATGACCATATTTCAATTTGTGCAAGGTTATCACTCCATTTCATAAGTTATCATTTTTGAGTGTCAAGTTATCGTTTAAGGGCAAAACTATCATTTCGATATGCAAAGCTATCAATTCTGCACAAAGGCATTAGTCAATCATCAAATTACTATATTAACTCATTGATGTTCAAATTTGATCACATTTGGATAACCACAACCAAAGTTATAACAATTTATCATTTTTATGGCATCAACTTATCGTTTTTGGCACCCAAGTTATCGTTCCTATGAAATCTAATCCACATTTGATTTCTGACCTCATTCACTTGCCATCTTAATCCCTTGGATGTCTTCAATGCTCTGAATTACCCATATTTGAATATTTTCCATGATATATGCTAAGTTATCATTCCGGGCCTCCAAACTATTATTTTTTATTTTGGTTTTCAATTCTGCACAACACCAAACCCCATTGATAATTGAGCTAACATTACTTACTATTTTCATCCTTATTTGTATTTATCTTATTAGAAGAATTTGATGCTTACTGTTTTGACCCTTCTAGCAGGGGAAATAGGGCTGCACAAAGGAGAAAAAGGAGGGGGGGACCACCTACTTTTTGCTATCCAAAAGCTGTCACAACAGCTGGAATTTCAGGACCTGGATAGGTGGCTCAAATCAGAGGCTATGGAACAATTTGATGCTGATCTAAGTGTGGAAGGAAGTCATATATAAGCTGAAAACCCTAAGGAATCAGGGGGGAGCCTCCACTGGGAGGATTCTGGATTAGGAGCTGAAGAGGAGGCTGGAGAAGACCAAGCTACTGCTGATTTCTCCTGTCGACAACTCTTAGTTCAGGATGTTTTCTATCAATTCTTCCTACTATTGTGTATCAATCTTTGTAATTATGAGGAGTTAAACTCCATTTCTCCTAGGATAGGGCAGTAGTCTAATTAGTTATGGATGGGATATGGACGAATCTGATTTCCTGCACTAAAATCTGATTTATGGTTTTGCAATTTCTGATTCTTGTTTCTGAAATATGTTTATATGAATCTGATTCTAAAATTGCAAGATCCTAATTGTATCTACAACTGAGAAGTTGTCATTTGATCTATTCTTTGTTCAGAAATGAATCAAGAATCAATGTCAAGTTTCTAGATTCAATCCTAACTAGAAATCTGATTTCCTGAATTCTGAATTCTGATTTTCTTGATTTCTGATTTCTGAATTGTTCAATTTTGTTTTCATCATTGTGGAGCCCCAATTAAATTGATAACTGAGAGGTTACTTATGGTTTCATTCTTGTTCAGAAATGAATCAAGAGGCAATGGTGTTTCCAAGTTTTAATCCCTGAATTATTGCAAACATTTCACTTGTTGATTTCTGATTTGTAAAATCTGATTTCCTGAATCTTTGGATTCTGTTTTGCTGTTGTAAACCCTTGATCTCATTAAATCACTGAGAAGTGAATCCTAGGGATACTTTGTTGATTAGAGATGAACTAAAGAGCAATGGCAAGTCTGAATTCCAATGAGTGACATGTGTTGAATTCCAATGTTTGCTAGGTGCTGATTTCCTAAATTTCCATTGCTGATTTCTTGAAATGTGTGGAATCTACCTTGTTATTGTTAAGCCCCTGTTTTCATTTAATCACTGAGAGGTGTACTTAAGGTTTTCTTGTTGTTCAGAGATGGACCAAGAAGCAATTGCATGTGCTGAGTTCCCATATATAATTATGTGCTGATTTTATCCAACTCTTTAGTGAAAATGTGGATTTCATTTGAATTTGCAGCTGAGAGGCTGATTTAAAATCCTCTTGTAGTTTAGAGATAAAACTATGAGCATTTGCATTAATGTTGGATTGATTTCATTCCTGTTTAGTCAATTGAAACAATTCCCTCATTGTTAAAGTGAAATTGATTGTTATTATTTCATATTTCATTGAATTGCCAAAAATTAGCAAGGGACTTCATCCTGAGCTTAATTTTAATTTGATTTCAGTTAGGACCTCTTCTAATTCAACTTAGCTAATCAATCATATGAAAATATGATAATTAGTCTTGGTTTATTATGCTGTGATAACAGCCCATTTCCAAGTTGAATTAGAAGTGATACATGTTGATAACTTGTTGTTCCATTCCATCCACAATTAACTTAGATGAACCCCAACTCCCAAGAGAACCTTCCTCATTGATAGATAAACCCTTTTAGCCTCTAGTTTAGCATTTATAATTCATTTTAGATAACTTTTCAAAAATCCAAAAATAGTTATCATTTTGCCCAATTAAAAATCTATTTTTTCATTCTCTTTACTTTCCAAAAATAGGACTAGTCTATATTGTTTTAGGGAGCCTTTGGCTTCAAATCACTGAGGATACGACATTTGGGTAGACTACAATTTACCTGTATACTTGCAGTAGAGAGTGAATTAGGGAGTTAAATCAAAAATTGAAAAATCTCACTTTTGACCCAAAAATCAGCAAGTTATCACTACACTCCTCAATATCACTATCACCTCTTGCCTCGTTCTCCTCCACCGCCCTCCTCCAACCCCGTCACCCTCCTCTGCTGCCCTACTCCAGTGCCGCCGTTGGACGCCGCCCTCCTATACTACCCTTCTCCACCACCCTCCTCCGCCGCCTTCGACATCCTCTCAATGCACCGTATAGTAAGTCCATTTTTGTTAATTGAACAACACTCTTTGATTATGCTTGATTTTTATTAACTTGAAAAGAATTTAGTTTGGTCACGTTCTTAATTATGCCTCAACCTAGATGAACATCGTGATTTGAAAAATAGATGAACAAACAAATTATATTCTTATTAACTCTACTTCCAACTATATGAACATCGTGACTTGAAAAATAGATGAACAAACAAACTCATATTGTTTCTTAAATATATGCCTCCAACTAGATGAACATCGTGACTTGAAAAATAAATGAACAAATTAACTATATTGTTCTTAATTATGCCTCAAATCTATATTCCTTCCCTTGTACAAAGTTTGCATAGCTATGTCTAGGATGACATGGTTATGTTTATAGTGGGGTAATAGCATTTAGCTTGGGATTATAGTGTGAGATTATATAAGTGACCTTTCCAAATGTGATTGTGATATTTGCCTTTGATCTATTATGACCCTATGTACGATGATTCTTATAAGTAAACTTGACATGTCATTTTTTTAAAAGAATAACCATTGAGTGCTATTTTGTGATTCCTTGTATTCAAATATAGTATACTAATAATGAATAGTTATAAATGAAACAAATACTTGATTGTTGAGATGATTGTTTTTTATTTGTATGAATTTCATATGATTTTGGGTATTGATTAATTGTGTAGCATGTAATGTTAGATTTGTTGAAATGTGGTTCAAAAATTATTATCTACATCATTTTGTATTTTGGAAAAAACAAAATTAATTATGGAGTTAGTGGATAGTTGTGGTGATGTGGTAATCATGGTTACGTTGTAATGTAATTAGTGCTAGTAGTGTGTTAGTGGTGGAGTGTGTGCATGAACTCCCACATTTTTAGGCATGATCTCCATGTTGTTATCTTGCATCTCAAGTTGTAAGCCTATTTATAGGCCATCTTATTTTGAGTTTTAATATAGCAGAATATCATGCAATGATATTTCCTTTTCTCCAAAAATTGTTCTTTGATTACTCGGTTATGAGATGAATTATTTTCCTCGTTTATCCTTTAATTTCCAACAAGTTTGGTATCAGAGCAGGTTGCGAAATACTCGGACAGGAGAAGACATCATTTTGCAAATTTGGAATTGCTAGCAAGCGCAATTAATCAGTGCTTCAACAACCAGAAGTGTGGAGCAAATTATGGCTGCGAATGGTGGTAGTGTAAGTTTCTCTCAACCTTTGATTCCCATTTTCAAAGGTGATAATTATGAGTTTTGGAATATCAAAATGAAGACTTTGTTTATATCACAAGATCTTGGGGATTTGGTTGAGAATGGATATGCAGATTCAGATGAAGAAGGGAAATTAAAGGAAAACAAAAAGAAAGATGCAAAAGCATTATTTCTTATTTAGCAAGCTATCATGAGACTATTTTTTACAGAATTACAGGAGCAGTTATCTCAAAGCAAGCATGGGGTATATTACAAAAAGAGTATCAAGGAAAAACAAAGGTAATCACAGTTAAATTGCAAACTCTTCGTCGAGATTTTGAGATGATGTTTATGAAATCATATGAGTCTATTTAAGAATATTTGTCAAGAGTAACTGCTGTGTTTAACCAAATGAGATCTTATGGAGAAGAGGTTGATGATAAAATTGTTATTGTTAAAGTTTTGAGAAGTTTGACTTCAAAATTTGATTATGCAGTTACTGCAATTGAAGAGTCTAAAGATTTGTCTATACTCTCTTTTGATGAACTAATGGGTTATTTGCAAGCGCATGAAGCAAGAATGAGCAGGTTCATAGAAAAAGCTGAAGAAAAAGCTTTTCAAGCCAAAGTAGAAGCACCTCGATCTGATTGCAATAGAGGTCGTGGTTGTGGCGGATTTCGTGAAAGAGGCCGAGGAAGAGGTCATGGTAGAGGAAGATTTGATGGACAAAATGAGCAAAGACAACAACCATGAAATGAGTACAAAAGCCAAGTTCAATGCTACTACTGTAAGAAGCATGGACATATTGAGGCAAATTGTTTGACCAAGGCAAATCAGTTAGCAAATTTTGTTGAAGAGAAAGAAGAGGAAAGTAAGTTATTTATGGCTTATTCTCATTCTAATGAGACAAATGATATATGGTTTTTAGATAGTGGTTGTTCTAACCATATGACTGGAATGAGATCATAGTTTAAAGTGCTTGATGAGTCAAAGAAAAGACAACTCATATTTGAAGATGATAAACCTGTGCAAGTTGAAGGAGAAGGTACAATTGCTATTCGGTAGAATGATGGTAAAGAAAAATTCTCCATGTTGTTTTTTATGTTCCTACTTTGAAGAACAATCTTTTAAGTATTGGACAATCGATGGCAAGTGGTTATTCTATTATGCTTGATGATGATGCTTGCTTGGTCAAAGATAAGAAATCTGGACAGATTATTGCAAAAGTTGCTATGGCAAAAAATCACATGTTTCCTCTGAATGTTTCAGATTCTTGTGCATTTTCAGTTCAATCAGTTTCTAAGGCTAAACTATGGTATTTGAGGTATGGTCATCTCAACATTAAAGGACTGAAATTATTTGCTAGAATGAATATGGTTCATGGTCTTCCAGAAATTGATTCTCTTGATGAAGTTTGTGAAGGGTGGATTTTTGGAAAGCAATACAAAAAGTCATTTCATGTAGGAAAATCATATAGAGCAAAGTATCCTCTTGAAATTAATCATGCAGATTTATGTGGACTATGCAAACAAAGACCTTCAGTGGCAGTCAATATTTTATATTATTTATTGATGATTATTTTCGCATGAATTGGGTATATTTTTTGAAGCAGAAATCAGAGACATTTGACGTGTTCAAAAAATTCAAGGCAATGGTGCAAAATGAAAGTGGCTATCAAGTAAAGATTCTGTGCACAGGTAGACGTGGTGAATTTTTATCAAATGAATTTAACCATTTTTGTGAAGAACAGAGAGGTAGCTTACAGCTCCATATACACCTCAACAAAATGGTGTAGCCGAAAAGAAGAACCGAACAATTGTGGAGATGACAAGAAGTTTGCTAAAGGAGAAGAATGTTTTAAATACTTTTTGGGCTGAAGCAGTTGCAACTGCAGTATATTTGTTGAATATTTATCGAACAAAAGTAGTGCAAAATCATACTCCCTATGAGGCATGGAAAGGTTGCAAATCAAAAGTAAGTCATTTGAAAGTTTTTGGGTGCATTGCATATGCTTTGAATAATTCTGAAAATTGTCAAAAGCTTGATGACAAATCCAAGAAATATATTTTTGTTGTCTATTCTGTTCAATCCAAAGCTTATCGGTTATACAATCCTTCTACTAACAGAGTAGTTATAAGTAGAAATGTTATCTTTGGTGAAAGATGTAGTTGGACATGGGAGGAGGCAAATAGAACTAATTTGGCTCATTTGCAAATTGAGTTTCCTATAGAAGATGAAAAAAATATTGTTGCAGCACTAGCAAGAAATGAATGTGTTCCAAGTAGTGGAAACAATTCCTCAAAAAATTCACCTGATTCAGCACCAAGGAAATTTCGTTCTTTGCAAGAAATATATTATTCTTGTCAATTTGTTTTATTTGTCTCAGATCCAAATTGCTTGGAAGAAGCAATGGAAAAGAAGAATGGCGCAATGCAATGAAGGAAGAAATGATGTCTATTGAAAGAAAACATACATGGGAGTTAGTTGATTTGCCTGACAACAAAAAATTGATTGGTTTGAAATGGGTGTTTAAAACTAAATATCATGCAGATGGAAGCATTCAGAAGCACAAAGCAAGGCTTGTAGCAAAAGTCTATGCACAAGAGCAAGGTATAGATTTTGAAGAAACTTTTTCTCATGTTGCTCGTTTTGAAACAGTGAGATTACTTCTAGCCTTAACTACTCAATTGCAATGGCCTATTTATCAATTTGATATAAAATCAGCTTTTTTGAATGGTGACTTGAATGAAGATGTCAGTCAACCAGAAGGCTTTGTTATCAATGGGAAGGAAGACAAAGTCCACAAATTAAGAAAGGCTTTGTGATCACTTGCTGATCACTATATGTTTCTAACCCATTTTAGATGAAATTCATACATATCGAGTCTCACTTTTGCCTATTTTTGGGCCAATTATACTTGGAATGCAAACATTGTGATAACTAGTTGATATTCCTTATTTCATACTTAATTCCATGTGCATAGAGGTTCTGAAATGCCAAAATCCATTAATATCTAAATTCTATGCCATGTTATCATTTTGAGAACAAGTCATCATTCCTAAGTGTCAAGTTATCATTATTTTGAATGAACTGATTTTCAATTGTTTTCTTGCCCTAAATCCATCATTATCATGTATAAATCATATTTGGATAGTCACATCTCAACTTGTGCAAAGTTTTAAGTCCATTTGAACAAGTTATCAATTTTCAAGTGCCAAGTTATTGTTAAAGGGCAATTCTATCATTTCGACATGCAAAACCATTAATTTTGCACAGGGACCTTAAGCAATCATCTTGTTATTGTTCTAACTCATTGCTGATCAAATTTCATCACATTTGGATAATCACAACTCAAGTTATCACAAGTTATCATTTTTAAGTCATATAAGTTATCATTTTTGGCACCCAAGTTATCACTCCTTTGAAATCTTATTCATATTTGATTTCTGACTGCACTCATTTGTTACCCTAGTCCATTTGATGCTTCTAATGCTTTGAATCACTTGCATTTGGATAATTTCCAGGATTTGTGACAAGTTATCATTTCCGGGTTCAAAACCATAAAGTTTTTATATAGATTTTCATTCCTGCATAACACAATCCCATTTGATATTTGAACTAGTTACCAGCAATATCCTAATCTTTATTTGTCAAAACACCATTCAAGGGCTTTGATGCTTGCTGTTTTGGGGTTTGTAGTAGGGAGAAAAGGTGGCCAAAAAGTAGAAAAAAGTGGGGGGACCACTGAATTCCTGCACCAAAAGCTGTCTGCAGCAGTGCATATTCTTCCAGGCAGTGGACAGGTGGCTTAATCAGGAGGATTAGAACATTCTGATGCTGATCAAAGGGTGGAAAGGAGTGATATAAAAGGTGGAATTTCTGGAGGAGAGAAGGGTTGGACATTGAGGGTTTGGAGGAGGTTCCCTGCTGGTGGCTGGAGCTGCTGCTGCTGGAAGTTGCTGCTGGCCGAGAGCTTCTATCCAAGATGATTTGTATCTATTTCTTATCCCATTTGATGTCAAGTCTTGTAAATATGAGGAGCTAAACTCCATTTCTTCTAGGATAGGGTAGTAGTTTAGATTAGTTATGGATGGAAATGGATTGGATTAATTCCTGCACTGAATCATTTATTGATTTTCAGATTTCGGAATTATTTAAAGTTAGTTCTTGCCATTGTTGGATCCTATTATAATATATAACTGAGAAGTTATCATTTGATCTATCCCTAGTTCAGAAATGGATTAGAAATCAATTTCAAGTTCTGAATTCCAATTTAATTGAAGTTCTGATTTCTGAAATTTTTGGTGTTGAAGTTCGGCCTTAGGATGAAAATAGATCAGGATAAATGTTTGAACTATAAAAGATAAATTTAATCTTTAAAGATGGATTATGAATTTTTTCAAGTTATTAATTTATAATATTAGCATCACAGAGTCCACAAACTGATAATTCTGTTATTTAATCTGGTAAATAAAACTATCTTAAATTTAATCAAACATAAAGTTCCACAAACTAGTATAGATTAACAGACCACATAAACTTGATTTTCCTGGTTTCCGTTTTTCTTAACTTCCTGAACCTGAACTCCTGAACTTTTGAATATGTTTGTCATTGTGGATCTGATTAATAGAGCAACTGAAAGGTTGATATTGTCCCCAATCTTGATCAGAAATGAATCAAGATGTTTGGCATTCTTTATGATTCAAATCTGTTCATTGTTCCTAATCTGATTTTGAGAACCAGAATTCTGATTTTTTCTGATTTCTTATTGGAATCTGTTTTACCAATTGAGTCCCCTAAATTCTTCCAATCACTGATAAGTGAACTTTAGGGATGTCTTGTAGTCCAGAGATGGGTCAAGAATCAGATGGCAAGCCTGATTTCCATTGATTTAAAATTCTGATTTCTAAAATACTGATTTCCTAGTTTTTGGTTTCCTGAATTCCAAAATCTGATTTCCTGGGCTTTTGGATCTGATTGTCATCAAGGATTGGATTAATTGAATAGCTGAGAGGCTAATATTTGTCCTGATCTTATTCAGAAATGAATCAAGATGTTTGACAAATTAGGATTCAAATCTGACTTTTTCCAAAATCTGATTTCTGAGTTTTGATTCTGAATTCTATTTTCTGATTGTTTGGAATCTGACTTGCCAATTGTTAATCCCTATTTTATTCAAATCACTGAGAGGTGTACTCTAGGAATCTCTTGCAGTCCAGAGATGGGTCAAGAGACATTTGGCAAGCCTGAATTCCATCAATCTAGATTGTTGACTTTTCTGAAATGTTGATTTATGTTTTCTTATTTTAATTAACTTCTGATTTTCATTGTTAAGCCTCATTTTAATCCACTACTGAGAGGTAGTTTTAAGACCATTCTTGAGAGTCAGAGATGACCCAAGGAGCATTGGATAATCACTGAATTTCTCATTAAAGTTTGAATGTCTTTTAACCCCAATCAAATAGAACTTTGTGTGGATTTCACTTTTCCTTGCAACCGAGAGGTTGATTTTAAATCTCCCTTGAATTCAGAGATGAATCATGGAACACAAGTACTATTATTGGGTATATTTTATCCTGGTTTGGTTGATTGAAATGATTCCATCTTTTTATGATTGCAATTGCAAGTTATCATTCCAAACTTCCTTGAATTGCAAAAATCAGCATTGAACTTTCTTTTGAGCCCAATGATAACTTGATTTTCAGCGAGGACCCTATTTTGATTCAACCTACCTAACAACTATATAATCATATATTGCTTAGTTAGAGGCCAATTGAGCTGTGGGAACAGCCATTTTCAAGTTGAATCAAAAGTTGGACATTTAATGATAACTTGTTCCATTCCATCCTTAATTAATTTAGATGAACCCCAAATCCTAGAAGAACCTTCATCATTGATAGTTGAACCTTTTTAGACTTCATTCTAGCATTTATAACCCAATTTTGATAAATTTTCAAAACCCAAAAATCTGTTATCATTTCACTTTCCATTAAAAAATCTATTTTCACTACTAATCAAAAATCTATTTTTAGCCATTAGAGTAGAACTAATCTAGATTATTTTAGGGTGTCTTAGACTTCAAATTCTTATGGATACGATAATCTGAGTCTAGTACAACTTACTTGTGCACTTGCAGCTAATGAGTTGGGAGACAAAAAATTGAAAAATTTGACCCTTTCTTTAATTTCAGCAAGTTATCACTACTCAATCCCAAATATCACTATCACTTTGTATGGCCTAAAGCAAGCTCCTCGTGCATGGTACAGTAAGATTGATTCATTTTTTATTGACAATGGTTTTCACAGAAGTGAGATTGAGCCAACACTCTACTTGAAAGAAAAAGGGGCTGAATTTATTATAGTTTGCCTATATGTTGATGATATTCTATATATGGATCTTCTCAATTACTTGTGGCTGATTTCAAAACATGCATGATGGTAAATTTTGAAATGACAGATTTGGGGCTATTGAACTATTATCTTGGTATAGAAGTGAAGCAAGGTACTGATAGCATATTTATTTCTCAAAAGAAATATGCTAATGATTTGTTGGACAGGTTTAATTTGCTCAATTGCAAAGCTGATGCCACTCCAATGAATGTGAATGAAAAGCTCAAACTTAATGATGCTACAGGTCATGCTGATGAAAGAACATTTAGAAGTTTGATTGGTGGCTTAATTTATTTGACTCACACAAGACCGGATATCTCTTTTTCTGCTAGTCTTGTATCCAGATTTATGCATTCTCCAACAAAACATCATTTTGGTGTAGCCAAGTGCATTTTACGCTATATTGTTGGCACGGTGGACTTTGAAATTTGGTATTCTAAGGTTTCTAATTTCATATTGTTTGGCTTTACTGATAGTGACTGGGCAGGATCTTTGGATGATAGAAAGAGCACTTCATGAAGCGTTTTTAGCATGGTTATTAAAACCGGACCGGACAGACCGGTTCAACCACAAACTGGCTGCTGGTCCGGTCCGAATTAATATAAAAAATGGAATTAAAGTTGAATCGGCCAAAAATTGGTTCAACCGGTAAAAATTGGTTCAACCACTAAATCGGAAAAATCGGGTTCAACATTTAAAGTGAAAAAAATAGGAAATAAAAAGTTAAAGAGGAAGGTAAAAATGAGAAAGTATTTGAATTTTGAATTAGACTTGGTAAAAATTAAAAAGGAAATAAATGTGGGAAAATCAGTATGGGAGAGGAATTAATGGAAATAAAAAAGGAAAGTATCAAAATGAAAATAGAGAAGAAAATAAAAGGAAGTAAGTGTGATGTATGAAAAAATTAAATTAATTAATTTATTATCATCACAAAATAGTATCAAAGAATAAAATAAAAAAATTAATATAGTATATCAATAATAATAATTTAAAGTTTTTTATGAATATTAAAATTTCTAATAGCTTTTTATTATAAAAAAGTAAATAAATATGGGAATTAATGGGGACAGAGAAATTAATGGAAATAAAAAAAATAGAAATATTAAAATGAAAGTAAAGAAATAAAATAAACACGAGAGTGATATATGTCAAAATTAATTAATATATTATCACCTTAAAATAGTATTGAAGAATAAAATAAAAGAATTAATATACTATATTAATAAAAAAATCAAACTCTTTTGATGAATATTAATATTAATTAAATATTTGTTTTTTATATTTTATTATGAATTATAAGCATTATGTAATATTTATTATATATAATTATTTTAAAATATTAATTTAATAAAATCCGGTTGAATCCGATCAAACCGGTCCAACCACGACCTAGTTGGTCAGCCGATCGGATGGCCGGTCCTGTTTTAAAAACATTGGTTTTTAGTCTTGGATCAGGAGCAATTTCATGGTGTTCAAAGAAGCAAGAAACTGTTGCCCTCTCTTCTTCTGAAGCAAAGTATATTGCTGCTATATCTGCTGCATGTCAAGCCATATGGTTAAGAAGAATTTTGTTGAATCTCTATCAATCTCAGAATGAAGCAACAATTATTTTTGTGATAACAAATCAGCAATAGCAATGACCAAGAATCCAGTTATGCATGGATGAACAAAGCACATTGAGACTCGTCGTCATTTTATTTGTGGCTTAGTGGAAGATGAAGGAATCAAATTGGAATTCTGTGGTACAGATGAACAAATGGCAGATTTGTTCACCAAAGCTCTTCCTATTTGTAAGCATGCATTTTTCATAAAATTGCTTGGAGTCTGCAGTTTTGAATCAAGGGGGAGTGTTGAAATGTGATTCAAAAAATATTATCCACATCATTTTGTATTTTGGAAAAAAGAAAATTAATTATGGAGTTAGTGGATAGTTGCGGTGATGTGGTTTTACGTGGTAATGTAATTAGTGCTAGTAGTGTGTTAGTGGTGAAGTGTGTGCATGAACTCCCACGCTTTTAGGCATGATCTCCATCTTATTATCTTGCATCTCAAGTTGTAAGCCTATTTATAGGCCATCTTATTTTGAGTTTTAATATAGCAGAATATCATGCAATGATATTTTCTTTTCTCCAAAAATTGTTCCTTGATTACTCGGTTATGTGCTGAATTATTTTCCTAGTTTATCCTTTAATTTCCAACAGATTGACATTGGAAGATAGTTACCTTTTTTATTTCCAAATCATCCATCATTTTATTTCGTGAGATATAGGGATGTAGGTATGTTTTCTCTAATTTATTACATGTGTATCAATAAGATACTTTGAAAAGGATGTAATGGGTTCTTAGATTATTTGGTAAAAAAAAAGAAAGGTCTCAATGATATTCCTATGTTTATGAAGTTCCTAAATGTATTCTATAGAAGTGGTGTATCATTTCCCTTTGTGAAAAGGATGAATTTATGTTCGCCTTCCTCCGAGAATCATTCCTACTTCCACTACCCCTTCTGGTATGGTACCTATAAAACTAAAACAAGTATAGAAATTTTTATACGAGGGTTTTGGTCGACCCAAGACTATGGGTTTCAATTTTATTCATCAAGAATAAAGACGAATTCCCAAGCTTGATTATAGATATCTGAAACATGTGACTATAATGAATACCTTATAGAAAGTAAGTTACTTGTTTGATCAACTATAAGGTATCCATGTATTCCCTAAGACTAAAGGAATGTTGCATTCCAAACTCATTACAATTATTACAAATATTGGGTAGCCATTGGATTAACCAATTTCTAACCGCTCTTAAGGTTCTGATGTATCAGATTTTTAAACCATGGTTTGATCAAAATGTAATTATTTTATTAGTGATATCTTAATTTGTTCATAGATTCATGCAAGCCATGAAAACATTTGAACCTTATTTTGGAAAAACCTTATGAAACACAATTGGGTGTCAAAACTAGTGAGTTTTGGCATGACCATGTGGTAGGGGGCCATATTGGTTATAAGATAGAAGAATCATGCACCTAATACTCAAGACAATTTGAGATACGAGTCAAATTAAAAGTTTATCCCTTAACTCTCAAATGGTCATGATGTGTTTCTTGCGCACGTTTTAAGAAAACATGAATAATATTACTTACAAATGATTTGGTAGGTTCAAAATTATTGATTTGGATGAGAATATATTGTTTAGAGAATGTCTAGTTTTATCTTAATTTACAAAAGAAACAAGACAAGGAAGAAAACTTCATACCCTATAATGTCATCGCAAAAACTTCAGTGATATAAGATATATGGTTTTGGGATAAATACATTTAAACATTATGGAAGTATGTGATCACTAGCTGATCACAATAGGCTTTTATCCCATTTTAGATGCATTTCACCCATATCGAGTCCTCAAATTGCCTAACTTTTGGCCGATTATGGTTGGAATGCAAGGATTGCGATAACTAGTTGATCTTTCTCATTTATACCTAATTCTATGTGCATAGAGGTTCTGAATTGCTAAAATCCATAAATATTTCAATTTTAGGGCAAGTTATCATTCCAATGTGCAAAGTTATCATTATTTTAATTGAGCTGATTTCCAATGATTATTTTGCCCTAAATCCCCTGCCATTGTGAATTAATCATGTTTGGATGATCATATTTCAATTTGTGCAAAGTTATCATTCCATTTCACAAGTTATCATTTTTAAGTGTCAAGTTATCGTTTTAGGGCAAAACTATCATTTCGACATGCAAGGGTATCAATTCTGCATAAAAACCTTAGGCAATCATTATATTATTGTCCTAACTCCTTGCTGCTCTGATTTGATCACATTTGGATAAGCACAACCAAAGTTATGACAAGTTATCATTTTTATGGTATCAAGTTATCATTCCTTATGAAATCTTATCCACATTTGATTTCTGACCTCATTCACTTGCCATCTTAATCCCTTTGATGCCTTCAATGCTCTAAACTACCCATATTTGAACATTTTCCATGATATATGCAAAGTTATCATTCCGGGTTTGATAAGTTATCACTTTTAACTCTGATTTTCATTCCTGCACAACATCAAACCCCATTTGACATAGGGCTGATATTTCTTGATGTCCTAGTCCACAATTGTTTAATTTCTTTTTAAGGATTTTGATGCTTGTTGTTTTGGCCCTTCTAGCAGGTGAAATAGGGCTGCACAAAGAAGAAAAAGGAGGGGGGGACCACCTACTTTTTGCTGTCCAAAAGCTGTCATAGCAATTGAAATTTCAGGCCATTGGACAGGTGTCTTAAATCACGAGAATGTAACAATTTGATGCTGATCTAAGGGTTTAAGGGAGTCATATATAAGCTGAAAACCCTAAGGGAGAGAGGGGGCCGGCCATTGCAAAGGGGAGAGCTAATTGGAGCTGAGAGAGCTGGAATGGAGTTGAACTGTTGTTGATTGCTACCAACAGCCCTCAAGCTAGGATGATTTGCTTCTATTCTTCATTCTATTGTGTATCTATGTTTGTAATTATGAGGAGCTAAATCCTATGTCTCATAGGATAGGGTAGTAGTATAGATTAATTGTGAATGGATATAGACAAGTCTGATTACTGTTCAATTTTTGTTTCCTGAAATCTATTTCATATGAATCTGATTCTTGTCTTTGTAAGGTCCTACTTGTATTTACAACTGAGAAGTTGTCAATTGATCTAATCTTGTTCAGAAATGATACAAGAATCAATGCCAAGTTTCTAGGTTCTAATCCAATTAAGAATCTGATTTCTTGAATTCTGAAATCTATTTTTCCCCCAAATCTGATTTCTGAATTCTGTTAAACTTGTTTCTATCATTGTCGAGCCCTGATTCAATTGATAACTGAGAGGTTAATTATGGTTTCATTCTTGTTCAGAAATGAATCAAGAGGCAATGGTGTTTCCAAGTTTTTAATTCCTGAATTATTGATTTCTGATTTTCAATTCTAATTTCAAATTTGATTTCAAGAATCTGTGGGATTCTTCTTTGTTATTGTAAACCCCTGATTTTAATCAATCACTGAGAGGTGAATTTAAGGTTATCTTGATGTTCAGAGATGAACTAAGATGCAATGACATTTGTTGAATTCTCATGTGTAATTAAGTGCTGATTTCATCCAATCCTTTAGTGAAAATATAGATTTCATTTGAATTTACAGCTGAGAGGCTGATTTAAAATCCTCTTGTAGTTTAGAGATAAACCAAGAAGCATTTGCACTAATATTAGATTGATTTCATCCCTGTTTAGTTGATTGAAGCATTTCCCTCATTTTCAAAGTGAAATTGTATGTTATGATTTCGGATTTCACTAAATTACTGAAATTCAGCAAGGAACTAAATTTTGAGTTTAATGTTGACTTGATTTTAGTGAGAACCTTTTCTAATTCAACTTGACTAATCAATCATAGGAGAATATGATAATTAGTTCTAGATTAATTGAGCTGTGAAAATAGAAATTATTTCAAGTTGGATTAAAATTTACACATATTGATAACTTGTTCCATTCCATCCATAATTAAGTTAGATGAACCCTAACTCCTAGGAGAACCTTCCTCATTGATAGTTAAACCTTTTGAGCCTCTAGTTTAGTATTTACAATTGAATTTTGATAAATTTCCAAAAATCCAAAAATAGTTATCATTTTAGCCATTTATAGAAATCGGTTTTCACTTTCCTTCAATTTCTTGGAATTTTAACTTTAGTTAAGGATAATCTAGATTGTTTAGGTAATCTTAGGCTTCAAATCACTGTGGATACAATATTTAGGGTTTACTACAATTGACATGTGCACTACAGTAGAGAGTGAGTTAAGGAGTTAAACAAAAAATTGAAAAATCTGAATTTTGTCCCCAAAATCAGCAAGTTATCACTACACTCCTCAATTTCAATATCAATACGATGAGAGAATACATTATCAGCCATATGTTGGAGAATCAAATACTAATTATGTTTTATATTGTTGATATTTTAAGAGAGTGGAAGAGCTAAACAATATGGATTGAGTACCATACATTTTGACATTTCCCAAGAAATTTAAGTTATTCAAAAAAATAATGACCTATATATGGATAGATTTTAGAGACTATACCCTAGAAGGTCAGATTAAATTTACGGATAAGGAGATATGCTCTCATGAGCAATCAATGATTTGTTATTATAAATTGATAGGTCATTGATCTTGAAAGTTCAAAGAGTAATTTAGAAAGCTTTTTGAAAGATGTATTGGACTGAGGCCTCCTCTGGTCATCATTCGAGAGCTTGAGCGAAACAATAGAGTTTGCTATCATAGAATGTGGTTTGAGAGTTTAGCAAAAGAATAGTCGGAAGGGGACGCCTTTCCGATCTTTGATCGTGAACTCAAACAAACATTCTGCTACAAACCAATGAGAGGAAAAGTGTGCATCCACACATCTTATTGATGTTTATTCCTTTACATCCATTGACATAAGCAATAGTTCGTAGTTTCATTTACAACCAATAACTATATGATAATCAGTGATTATGGCTTGTGTTTAAGATTCCAAGCTCTACATGGGTACATGTTGGAATTTCGTCTATTATCCATAATATACATAAGTTCCATTGTAACTGTGGAAAATTTATTACCAAACCTCATTCTTGCACAACATCTACACTTATTTAGTTGTCTTTTGTATCATGAGAAAAGTTAGAATAAGTCTATGTTGATTATCACAATGAAAGCTAGAGGACACCATATACAAATAAAAGTATTCATATCCCCAATCAAATAGAACAAGTTATTTGATCTGACATAATCATTATTGTACATTTTGTGGCAGCATCAATATATTAAGAAACTTAGGAAATCCGACAAAATATGTGTGATCATTATCCATATTCTTTTAACAATGAGATACGTTAAATTTTGAGGATGAAATTTATTTTAAGAAGGGTAGAATGTAATATCCTAACATTTATTAGCGTGTTAATTAACTTAAATATATGATCAATTAAGTCAATTAATCTCTTGGACAGAATGCAATTTGATTGCACCAAAGTTGTATATGAATCAATTGACTTATTAATTAACCCTCACAAATATTCTGATGTTAATATTAAAATTATAAGTATTATTTTTAATGTTAGCAACTACCATGAACTAACTAAAAACCTAATTAGTTATTAATTAAATGTCTGAATTGATTAATTAGTCATATGGTATGTTCGCATGATCTGATCCTATAAGAATATCAAGTTATTGGTTACCATCCCTAACATTGGCAATGGATTAATATTACCAAGATTGAAATATTTGTATTTAATAAATTTAAGTCAATTTGTCAAAATTATTCCTTTTAAATGTATTACTAATTTGAGCAGCTAGCATTCCGATGTTAATATCCATTTGTGGTATAAACTTTCACATGTTAAAGTAGCATTATTAACCATAATACTTAATCAAATCAGCATAGTGAGTTACACAAAATAATTACCTTGATCACCTGCTGGAGGACCTGATGTTCCACCGACTTACCTACAGACCTTGGTAGCATGACAGCTCACCTCACAATAATTTTAGTTAAATGGTCAGCTGCCACATCACAACAAATCATGCAGAAATAGATAAATGTAACCTCAAGTGACTACCGACATACCTTGCATGACACAAGGGAAATATAAAAAGAAGCTTTTACTTCATTTCTTCGTGTGGTAGGCCAGAAGGAAAAAATAGGAAATACAAAAAAGGGAAAGAAGGTTAAAAGGGGAAAGGGCCTTATGTTCTCAAGCTCGCCGAACCAAAGAAGGAAAGGAAAGACAACATGGCACCAGCAAGAAAAAGGAAAGAAATGAAAATTTTTAAGGTATGTATGAGTGGTTTTTTATCATTAATTTCTCCGATTTTGAGTTTAAACATTCGAAAATGAAATGTAAATTCATGCATATCATGTTGATTGAATTAATAAGAAAATTTGACCAATGACTTGGAGATATGAAAAACCAAAATTAGGAAAAACAATTCTTGTATTCTAAGTTTAGTAGCCGAATGTTCAAATTATTGGTAAAATATCTTATCATAATTAGAAAATTATGGAACCACTAGAGAATGATTACTAAGATGTCTAGTTTTCATAGGAAAGAAAATTATTATGAGATAATGTGTATTTGAAAAGCTATATACTAATTAAGTAGTACATGTCTTAGTTGTCCGGCAGAGATAGCAAACTTGGATTAAAATTTGTGTTATAAATCATATAATCAGAAATAAGACATGAATTTTTTGGATATGAATCTTGTGTTAACTAGGGTTCGAATCCAATTTGAACCATCTCAAAAATGTAAGTGCCAAGAAAGTTGGGGGGGGGGGGGGGGTGGGGGGGGGGGGGGGGGTATAAATGACACCTCTTAGTTTTAGATGTTTGTGATCACGAAAATTTCTATAGATAAACTATAATGAGTAAAAATCTAGAATTAATATATGTTGTATTCTATATAGTCTTGTTTTGTTGATCTTTGGAATCATATCTATTGGATACCGGTAGAGAAATATAGATGTTCATTTGTAAGGTTCTATCATTCTGTCTATTGAAACTATTATCTGAATTTGTAAATTAGATATTAAATAAAAAATATTATATAAATATTTGATATTTCAAGGTCAATGGGATACTTATGTTAGACTTCATTTTCAATTGGAATCATTTGAAAATGATTTTTCAATAGGAAGTAATAAAGGCCTAATCGAGCACTCTCAGTTTGTCAGAATGAAATTTAGAGCAGATTATGTTAGTGCTTGTGAAATTTGTTGTGCTCTCAGTTTGTCACTAATTTATCTAAATCATAAAACCAACGTCACTAGTCTGTCAAAACACATAATTATCAATCAATTGGAGGTTAAATGTTATTTTGTCTAAAGACCGACTATAATGAGATAAAATATGAAACATTATTGCATGAATAAGCCTACATTCGTATAAAATTAGCATCATGAGATAATTTTTAGGTATAACAAATGATATAATTTTTATACCACCAAGTATTTGATTTGTGGATACAAGATGAAATCTTATGATTAATCAATTAATCAAGCTATAGGATTGAATACGTGAGTAATATATAGCATTGGGCATTGTTGAATCCATATAAGACATGTTGGCACTCACATCATAGTATTAATAAGAACACATTATTTACATAGGACTAGAAGAATAACAAGGAAAAGAAAAAGGGAAAGGTATTTGGATATGGTCATAAGAGGTAAATTGGTTTCTCCTACTCTATGTCAAGAGAGTTTGTTACGTGAATTATATATGAGAAGATGACAAAGTCATTTTGTGTAATATTAAAATTAAGGAAATCAGTTTGCTCTGAAATGATCATCACATAGTGCATAATTTGTTCAATGATATACAAAATTTGTTACATCACGTTTATGCAATCTTTCGTAATTTATATGATTGTCCGTAATGAATCGCGAACTCCAAATTAAACTAATGTTTGGGGTCTTGATGGTATCATCACATGTTCACTTGGTTGTTCATATTATCGTAAATGATTTTTCAAATGTACAATGTTTATATTTTTTAGGATGCGTATAATCTGAAGATGGCCGAGAAGTACACAGATGATCCTAGTACTCAGCTACCAGGTAACATATGTCGAAAATGATTCATGTTTATAATGTTATAACACTTTGTATGTTTATATATTTTTTAATATTATATAAGTTATATGATTTATAATGTTATATATAATTTCTCTATTTTTTAGAGGATGTTGCTATTTGGGAGGAGGTGGCCGGCACGATACGAGGAGGATACCTGTGTCGCCTAGACACAGCCGCTCAGGTTCCTAGGAGGAGCGAAGGATACGCAGGCGGCTCTTCTGCTCCAAGTTCATCCACCGCACATGAGCTCATGTTGGACAACATTAGGGGACCCATCTCGGAGCAGCTATCTTAGCATTTGGCTCCCATCATGCAGACGATCTAGGTAGTGCTCCAATCCAAGACTCACTCCCCATGAGGCCAACGACCGAGTATGTCGGCGTTGAATGTCAGGAATGACAACGACGACTATAACAATTTAAGATAAAACTTTTATATCATATATCTTTCATATGATTTTGTTATGATGTGTGATATCATTTTGTTATCTTATTAACACTTTTGTGATGGTTATTAGTACCACTCTTTATTATTATTGTCATCAATGTGAAGAATATATTGTATAATTTGCATGGGGTGGGAAGAGAACAATACAGTTGGAATGGGCAAAATTATTAGGAATTAGTGTCACTTTGGTGTCGCATTAGCGATGCCATGAGGTTGGATGCTATTTAAAATAGATCGTAATTGCCATCACGTTAGCGTCGACTTAGCGTCGCAATAATCAATGTCACTTTAGCATCTCAATAAAGACAACATGACATCACATTGGCGCTACCCTAGTGTTGAGACAGCATCGCACATTAGCATCACCTAAGCATCAACATAGCGTCAGACTATAGCGTCTCCTTAGCGTCCAAGTAGCAGCACAGGAAGCATAACCTCAGCGCCACCTTAGCGTCGTAATAGCATGATGAGTTTTAGCGCCATCTTAGTGATGCATGCAAAATACAACATATTTTAGTTAATTATTTTAATTAAATTTTCTATAATTTGATCATAGCATGCATCATTTTTAGTCACTTTTAATCATAATTCCGGATTTATCAATTTTAATTATTAAAATCGCTGAATATTTTAATTGTGGATGGATTAACTATATTTTGATAATTATTTGCAGGAAAATTCAAATCTCGGCCGAAATTCAAAGAAATTCCTTACGGCCGAGATTTGGCTTTACACCCAAGTTGTTACGGCCGAGATTCAAAAGGAGTAACGAGATTTAATTCTTTGTTACGGCTAACATTTGAAGGCGTAAAGATAAATGTTTTTATCTTTTGGGCGTAACAGAAGAAGTTCCTTCCTTACGGCCGAAATTCGGAGGGCGTAATGGCATGAAGATGAAGGGTGTAACAATCAATCGAGTTTATCTTTGGGCGTAAGAAGATAAGTTCATTCCTTACGGCCGAGATTTGGAGGGCGTAATGGCATGAAGATGAAGGGCGTAACAAGATAAAAAATGAGTTTATCTTTGGGCGTAACAAGATATATGAAGGCGTAAAGATAAAAGGATTTTTATCTTTTGGGAGTAATGGAAAGGAGTAAAGATAAAATATGTTCCTTACGGCCGAGACTCTAAGGGAGTAAAGATAAAAATGAGTTTATCTTTGGGCGTAATGATAAAATGATTTATCTTTGGCCGAGTTTAAAGTTAACCGTACGATGTTACGGTCGAGATCAAATTGAAGGTCGTCCGCACCCTATAAATACGTGAAGAATCCATAGTTTCAATTCGTGCTCTGAAGTTCAGGTTTCTTTCACGGCGAGTCGTGAGCTCTGCAGGCTACGACCAAAAGGAGAGAGGTGCGACGACTGGAAGTTGATCGCGACCCTGATCAAGTCCGAAAGGCTGCCCGACTGTCTGCCCGTGATCCGAAGCTTCGACTTTTGTCTATTTGGGTGTATTCTTCCAATTATTATTACTTTGTTATTATCTCTCCAGAATTTCTAGGATGAACTCCATATTTTTATTTATTTCATTTTAGGAGATTATTATTGAAGGGAAATTATTTGACCCTATATTATTTGTTTTAATCTTTTCTGATCAATTAATTAATTGTGCTTAATGCTTTTAATTTAATTATTTGGATTTCTGAGTTGAGTACTTACCAGTTTGTTGATTATTTAATTTCAGAATTCATTAATTAAATTAATTGATTTTATGTGAAATTAATAATTGACATAAATTTGATAACTAGTGTATGGAGAATCAAGTTTATGTGGTCTGTTAATCTAACCAGTTTGTGGAGTGATTAATAGTCTAGGATTTTCATATTAATGCATCTTAATTTTAATCTTATCTGACGAATACCAGTTTGTGGGACTTTAGGTTTGATTAAATTTAAGATAGTTTGATTTACCGGATTAAATAGCAGAATTACCAGTTTGTGGACTCTGTGATGTTAATCTTGTAAATTAATAACTTGAGAAAATTCCTAATCCATCTTTAAAGATTAAATTTATCTTTTATGGTTCAAATATTTATCCTGATTTATTTTCATCCTAAGGCCTAACTTCAACACCATTATCTTATCTTTATCTTATTTTCCTTATTTTATTTCATAAAACCTCTTTCCAAAAATCCATGTTTTTCCTCTCTTATTAATTTATAAATTCAGATATTGAATTAATAATATTCCTCGTGGGTTCGACACTCTTACTCCTATTACTATATTACTTGAGCGACTAGTGCACTTGCTAGCAAATTTTATTGTTACAAATCAAACGCATCAAGTTTTTGGCGCCGTTGCCGGGGAATATTTTATTAATTAATTTCTGATATTTATGAATTATTAGGAGATGTAAATAAATTGTAAATAATTCTTTATAAATATGTATTAATTGTTTTAATTATTTTTGTGAATAAACTAACATTTTTTTTCTTTTGCAGATAAAGGTTACGATAATTTTTTTTATTTTGTCTGCTTTCGATTTAAAATCCGACGCCGATTGGATTTTTTTTAAATTACACTGTCGACCTATGATTTTACGACCAAGATTTAATGTGTCGGTTTTATTAATTTTACGGCCTCGATATGAATAATTTCTGAATTCTAAACTTTCAATCTTTACGGCCGTAATATTTTTATCCGAACGTTGTTTTTACGCCATGAGTAATGGATATTGATTTGACTTGTTACGCCCGGTTTATCGATGGTTTAAATTTTTTACGCCTTATTCGAATCAGTTTTCATTCTCGGCCGTAACATTTTAATTGTTTAAACTCTTCATATGATTTCGTTGTTTTACGACCGTAAGGAATTGCTTAATTCATTTTCGGCCGTAATGATTCAATTTTCGACATTTGAGTTTTATTCGAAATTATTTCGGCCGAAACCCTATTTTTCTTTACGGCCTCGTGTTGACATCATCTCGGCCGAAGTGACCTCATTGACGATTTAATCTTTTTACGGCCGAAATGATCTCATATTTCATTTTTACGGCCGTAAAATTTCTGAACATTCGTTTTTTTACGCCATCTTCCGACCCCAATTGATTTGTGATTTTTTTTTATTTTTCGGCCGTAATGGATAAAGATAGTAGTTTGAACTTTTGATTTGACTTTGTTTTGGCCGAAGCGATTTAGTTGTTTTGGCCGAAGCGACTTAGTTGTCTCGGCCGTAATGGATCATCCATGGATTTTACTCCTTTTCGGCCGATTTATATGTGTTGATGTTTTACCTCTCATTGTTTTACGGCCGATATGAAATATATTCTTTGTCGGCCGTAATGATTTATTTGGCAACATTACGCCTTCACGTTGAATCCTTTTGACACTGTTTCAATATTTTTACGGACGAACGAGCCTCGGATTAATTACTAATCTAATTTCGGCCGCAAATCTATTTCTGTATTACGGCCGATCAATCTTATTTCTTTTCAGTATATTAATCTTATTTCTTCTCTGAAAATAATTTTTGATTATTTCTGATTATAAAATCTGATTATTTCTGAAAATAATTTAATAAAGTTTCTGAAAATTAATTTTAATGACGAATTTTCAAATTCTATCGTGCCGAAAGACTTTATTAGTAAAAAACTCATTTTTCGTGACCTATTATCTGAATTTCTTTCTTCTTGTATATATTTTATCTTATTCTTTTATCTTACTGAAAATTGGTTGTTGCAGGTACTAATTGAAAATTAAAACACAACCAATCCTGGAATCTTCTGATAAGCGCACTAGAAGTTCAAATCCACTGTTGGAATTTGATCCTGAAATTGAAAGAACCTATCGTCGATTACGAAGAAATATAAGAAAAATGGCGGAACAAGCACGCGACAATCAGAGACTGGAGCAACAGAATGAACTGGTTCCACCATATAATAATCGGCGAGAAGATGAAGCAGAACTTTCTATGAGAGAATATGTCTCGGCCAGATACAGTGACCGAGAATCATGCATCGTGCTGCCTGATATTAACGCAAATAATTTTGAGATAAATCCCGCAATCGTGAGGATGATACAAGCATCCCAATTTGGAGGAGGATTTCATGAAGACCCTCACGATCACCTTGATAAATTTCTTGCCACTCTGAGCACCTTTAGAAATAATAATGTTTCTTCTGAAGTTATTCGTTTATTATTATTTCCTCAATCTTTACGTGACAAAGCTTCCACCTGGTTTAAAACTTTGCCTGCAGGATCGATTCATTCTTGGTTGGAGCTGGTAGAAAAGTTTGTTGGAAAATATTGTCCACCACAAAAGGCAGGCAAATATCGAAGGGAGCTGAGGGCATTTGTTCAAGACGATAACGAGACGTTATATGAAGCCTGGGAACGATATAAGGAACTGCTGGCCAGAGTTCCTGATAATAGAATTCCAAAATGGCAAGTAATGGAAGATTTTTACCATGGATTACGACCTGCAGATCAAGATAAGCTCGATCAATCAGCAGGAGGGACAGTACTGGGATCTAAACGTCCTAGTGAGATACAAGATATAATTGAAGCTGTAGCCCTCAAGTCGAGCCAAGAAAGGAGACCACCTCGCCGAACTCATGATGTACATGCTACACAAGGAATACAATCTTCAGAAATAGTGGCTCAGCTGGAGTCACTTAATCAAAAATTCGAGCAGATGATGTCACTAATGGGAAATTCTAGCAATTATAGCCCTACAGGTAACACTTCAGATCCAAATCAAATTGAAAATGCTAACTTTATTTCCAATCCATTTTACAGGAACAACGATTATGGATGGAGACATAATCCGAAGTTTGCCTATAATCAGAACCAAGGCCAATCTTCTGGTCCATCAAAAGATTATATACTGAAAAGGCAATCTGACACTCCCCAACATCAATCATCAAATCATATGCAGGAGATGATGGCACAGATCATAGACACAATGCAAGCATTGCAGAAGAATATGGAATCTAGAGCCACGAGTCAGGATGCATCTATTCGAAATTTGGAAAGATAACTGGGCCAGATGGCGGCACAACTAACTGGACGTACACCGGGTTCTCTCCCAAGTAACACAGAGAAAAATCCAAGAGGGGAAGAGAAAAATAGGCCTTGATTTTCATCAGAACTAAGTCAAGCTGACGAGTATAAATCAGAACTATTTCTATCCTTTTTATTTTTTATTTTTATTTTTATTTTTGATTTTGATTAGTCTAATTAGTTGTTAATATCTTAGTTTAGGTGATAGTTTTATTTTTAATTAGACATTTATTTTATTATGGAGTCATTTAATTTAATTAATATTTAATGTTTTGTAAGGGGAGATAAACTCAGGAGCGTAAATTGCAAGAATTGATTCTCTCTACGGCCGAAGCTTGGACATTACGCACTGCCATTACGGCCTGCCATTACGGCCGAGATGTCACCTCAGCAGACCACGGATTCCGTTACGGCCGAAGCGATCGAAGAAACGACAAGCTGTCATCGTCATTACGCCCTGCCACCCTCGTTACGGCCGAGTTGTCACACGCATCAAGCTCGGACATGACAAGACAAGCTGACACCATTTCTCGTTACGGCCGAGAATGACCTCGTTGACCACGCCGTAAAGATTCCAACAGACAAGACGCCACATCGTTACGGCCAAAGATCACGCCCTACGATGCTCTTTACGGCCGAAGACATGACAAGAGCTGCGGTTCCTATTACGCCCTGCCACCATTCCATTACGGCCGAGATGTCACATCAGCAGAGCACGGACATACCTTGGAAAAATGCACGCCTTTACGCCCGGATTTGACCTTTCACTGCGCGCTACAGGTATTACCCCTCCAATTCATCTATAAAATACTTACCTCTTCTCGTGTTATGCAGATCAATCACCACTCGCCCTTTCATCTATCTCTTACGGCCGAAGTTCCGAAGCTACCGCGCGCCGCCCTCTCTGCATTACGGCCGAGTTCCAGCGCTTCCCTGTTCATTACGGCCGGTCTTCCACCGCACACCGACACTTATTACGGCCGAAGTTTCCACGTCACCTTCGTTTTACGGCCGAAGTTTCCACGTCACCTTCGTTTTACGGCCGAAGTCACGTCATCTCCGCCGCTCTCTTACGGCCAAACTCCGGGCGAGTTATTCACTTTACGGCCGAAACCATACCGCCATTTCTTACGGCCGAGTTCCGAGTCACGCCTCCAACTTCTTACGGCCAAACTCCAATCTCCGACCGAGCTTCATCCTTATGGCCGAAGTTCTTCGTCACCTCCGACCTTCAGCCGGTTCTTCATCGAATACTACGGTCGAAACCTCAGTCGCTTCCACCAAGCCGGTACCTTTTCTTTATTTATTTTTGTCCAGATCAAGATGAGGCGATTTGCTAATATATGGAGGGGACGTCATGAACGACGACATCCGAATGCTCAGCCGGCCCCACAGCCCTCACAATTAATCTCCTACCCCGGAGATTATTATTGGACTAAGCCGGAGTATCAAGCTCGATATGAACGGATGTGTGATATTCGAATTCATGCCACCAGATTTTCAGATACTGAATTGCTGAGGGAGTATAATTTACTTGCAGATACTCATCTATTGTTTTCTCAAATTGGACTATCTGACTTTGTACATTCTTGGTGGCCAACTTATGAAGTACTAATTATGGAATTCCTCTCATCTCTGGAAATCTTTAATTTAGATGGCAGGAACTATGATCAGCCCCGCATTTCATTCCAACTTTATGGACGACCATTTACTCTCACTCTAGGAGAGATTAATAATATCTATGGATTTCCCAACCATGGATCTCTTTCTGTACCTGCTGACTTTGAGGCTGAAACTTTTTGGAAACAGATAACAGAAGAAGAGCGATTGGTTTGGAACACCGCTAAAGATAGCTCAATTCAGAATCCTATTATGCGCTACGTCCATCGCATGCTAAGCAACACCATAAGTGGACGCAGTGATAATGATGGTGCCGTCTCAGAAGGAGAGTTATATCTCATCCACAGCATGCTTCACAGAACTCCCGTTAATGTGGGTGCCTTCCTCATTCGTCGATTTCAGCGCCGCACTACTCATCGTGGCGGTAGCATTAATATGGGTGCCCTTCTCACACCTATCGCTCAGCACCTACAACTTGACTTGGATGATCTCGAAGCTGTGCCAGGAAACACTCACCTCACTCGTAGGACCATTCAAGCTATGGGTCTCGTGAAGACCAACAACTCAGGGATCAAAGTTTTTATTTTTAAAGGCCACCATCAGGAGGTGCCCTGTTCAGATCGAGATGCTTTTACGCCGATTAATCCAAATAATTGGCTTCTTTTTAGGCAGGTCATCGCTCCAGTAATTCCACCTGCAGGACCATCTACCTCTGTCGGACAGCTACACCAGGATGAACCTTTCTCCTGGTTTGATTCTACTGATTATGCGGCAGCCCAACCTTACCTTCAACAGCAACAAGGATTCCAGGCTGCATCACCGGCAGCTTCCCAATATGCCACATCCGTCCATTCGCCTTATATGCCGGTGCCTTCTCCGATTCCATCTCCAGCACAAGAGAGCTCTTATGATTCCTCGTTCATACCTTCTACTTCTTATGAGGAACGCGATTCGATGGAAGTATCTGCCCCTTTACAAGAACCTATGCAGAATCGCTATATAGCACCAGAGCCCACTTTTACTTCAGCTCCAGAGCAGGCTTACTATCCACCTCCGCCACCTCAGCCTGACTATGCTTCCATGCAAAACTTATGGGAATCAATGTATGATGAACAACTTCGTCAAGCGGGGGAGTTTCACACTTTTCAAGAAGAGCAACTTCGTCAGTCAGGGCAGTTGAATGCTATTCAGGAAGAGCAACTTCGACAAGCACAAGAGCTGACCAACATTCAAGCTGAATTTAGAAATATGGATGATCGTCAGGGTCGCTTCGAATCCCTTCAGAATCAACATGCGCGCATGACGAGACGCATCCATGAGTATCATATGCGCCAAGGAAATCTCAGCTACTATCCACCATCGCCACCCCGCAGACAATAAATCCGGTTGTGTCTTTTCCCTTTTCTTTATTTTCGTTTCTTTAAATTTTCCTTTTTATTGAGTATGTATCACTTTCCCTTGCTGGCTTAACACTGAGGACAGTGTCTAGTTCAAGCTTGGGGGAGTTTGCATTCCATGCATTGCATCTTTCTGTTTATTTGCTTATGTTTGCATCTATTTATAAAAGAATCCAAAAAAATTGAAAAAATTTTGAAAATTTTCTAAAAAAATACCATTGCATGCATTTATTTTTGCTACCATCTAACAAACTCTTGTCTTACTGTTTTAATTATCTTTAAGTAGAAGTTCAAAGACATGTCGTTAATTGATGAAATTTGAATACTTTTCTTTCTTATCACTTGCTATTTTAGTATCAAACTTATGGACTATGTGCCTATACTAAGTAGAATTATGAATGACTAGACGACAAAATCATATTCATGCCTTTTTATTTCTTTTAAGTCTTGATAATAGTAGACTTATTATTGACCATATCAAGTACTTTTTGAGCTTATAAAAAAGAAGGGTTAGTTAAACCCCAACAAATAATAATAATAATAATAAAAAAAAAAGAAGTTGAATAAAGTTATGTGTAGGTACAAAAGTGTTATCCGGAACCAAGGTGTGTTCGGGTAATTAGATCCGTAGGGGTTCATGCCTGACGACCTAAGGGCAACTGCTCTGGGATCCGTCGATCGAAAACCTGCTACATGGACCATCTTGTGGAATATGGAGAAGCACATGAGTACTGAATCATGGCTAAGTTCGAACTCTTCATTCAGAACCTTGGTTGTTCGGGCAAGTAAACTCGAGGGGTGCTTTATCACCTGTTGCCCTAAGGCCATCTGGTCTGGGAGTCATCAGTCCAAAGCCCGCTACATGGACTTCCTTGTGCAATCCTGCTTGAAGATTAGAACTTTTAAATGATTAAAAATAAAGTTGAAAAATGAAAAGAAAAAGAAGTTTTAAGCTCAATTAGTACTTATGTGTTCAATATTAATGCTATTATTTGATAGACAATTTATTTTTTCACAAGGCTGGATTTGAGATTGTTTAAATTTGTGTAGCATTCAGAACCTCTATGAAGCTAAGTGCATGAAAAATGATAAGATACTAAGTAGTAGGTGTGCAGAAGAATTGTATGAGAAAATTAATCAGTTGACAATGTGGCGGCTATGATGGAACTTTCTTGAGCTTTGCTTTGAATTTTTGCTTGAGGACAAGCAAGACTTTAAGCTTGGGGGAGTTTGATGCATGCAAAATACAACATATTTTAGTTAATTATTTTAATTAAATTTTCTATAATTTGATCATAGCATGCATCATTTTTAGTCACTTTTAATCATAATTCCGGATTTATCAATTTTAATTATTAAAATCGCTGAATATTTTAATTGTGGATGGATTAACTATATTTTGATAATTGTTTGCAGGAAAATTCAAATCTCGGCCGAAATTCAAAGAAATTCCTTACGGCCGAGATTTGGCTTTACACCCAAGTTGTTACGGCCGAGATTCAAAAGGAGTAACGAGATTTAATTCTTTGTTACGGCTAACATTTGAAGGCGTAAAGATAAATGTTTTTATCTTTTGGGCGTAACAGAAGAAGTTCCTTCCTTACGGCCGAAATTCGGAGGGCGTAATGGCATGAAGATGAAGGGTGTAACAATCAATCGAGTTTATCTTTGGGCGTAAGAAGATAAGTTCATTCCTTACGGCCGAGATTTGGAGGGCGTAATGGCATGAAGATGAAGGGCGTAACAAGATAAAAAATGAGTTTATCTTTGGGCGTAACAAGATATATGAAGGCGTAAAGATAAAAGGATTTTTATCTTTTGGGAGTAATGGAAAGGAGTAAAGATAAAATATGTTCCTTACGGCCGAGACTCTAAGGGAGTAAAGATAAAAATGAGTTTATCTTTGGGCGTAATGATAAAATGATTTATCTTTGGCCGAGTTTAAAGTTAGCCGTACGATGTTACGGCCGAGATCAAATTGAAGGTCGTCCGCACCCTATAAATACGTGAAGAATCCATAGTTTCAATTCGTGCTCTGAAGTTCAGGTTTCTTTCACGGCGAGTCGTGAGCTCTGCAGGCTACGACCAAAAGGAGAGAGGTGCGACGGCTGGAAGTTGATCGCGACCCTGATCAAGTCCGAAAGGCTGCCCGACTGTCTGCCCGTGATCCGAAGCTTCGACTTTTGTCTATTTGGGTGTAATTCTTCCAATTATTATTACTTTGTTATTATCTCTCCAGAATTTCTAGGATGAACTCCATATTTTTATTTATTTCATTTTAGGAGATTATTATTGAAGGGAAATTATTTGACCCTATATTATTTGTTTTAATCTTTTCTGATCAATTAATTAATTGTGCTTAATGCTTTTAATTTAATTATTTGGATTTCTGAGTTGAGTACTTACCAGTTTGTGGATTATTTAATTTCAGAATTCATTAATTAAATTAATTGATTTTATGTGAAATTAATAATTGACATAAATTTGATAACTAGTGTGTGGAGAATCAAGTTTATGTGGTCTGTTAATCTAACCAGTTTGTGGAGTGATTAATAGTCTAGGATTTTCATATTAATGCATCTTAATTTTAATCTTATCTGACGAATACCAGTTTGTGGGACTTTAGGTTTGATTAAATTTAAGATAGTTTGATTTACCGGATTAAATAGCAGAATTACCAGTTTTATTGAGAAGCTCCCAACACCTAAACAAGGAAATAAGAAGTTTCTTAAGTCATGCAGGTTTATATAGAAGATTTATAAAGAACTTCTTGCCCTTCACAAAATTACTAGAAAAAGATTTTGAATTCAATTTTGATGAAGAATGTTTGAAAGCTTTCAATCGGCTAAAATAAGACCTAACATCAGCCCCAATTGTACAATCATGGTCTTTGCCATTTGAAGTAATGTGTGATGCTTCTGATCAAGCAGTAGGGCGGTTCTAGGCCTAACCAAAGATAAAAAAGTATCATGTTTTTTGCTATGCTAGCAAGACTCTTGATGAAGCTCAAATCAATTATGCTACTACTAAAAAGGAGTTGTCGGTTGTGGTATTTGTTTTTGATAAATTCTGATAATATTTAGTTGGAGCTAAAGTCATTGTGTACACCGATCGATCATCAAGCTATGAGACATATCATTAAATAAAATGAATCAAATGCAAGATTGATTAGATGGATTCTAATTCTTTAGGAATTTTATGTGGAAATTAGAGACAAAAGATACACTGAAAATTTAGTAGCTAACCATTTGTCTAGATTGGAAAGAGATTCTGAATTTTCCATAATTCCTATTAATTATTTTTTTTCAAATGATTTACTAATGAGCATCTCAGCTAATCAAGCCCCATGGTACGCTGATATTGTCAATTAGTTAGCTTGTGGAATCATTCTATTTGATTACTCATAACATCAAAAGAAAAAAGTTCTTTCATGATATCAAGGATTATTATTGGGATGATCTATTTCTATTCAATAAGCCCTCTGATGAAGGGTTTAGAAGATGTGTGCCACAATCTGAATTCCAAGACATTCTATACCAACGACACTCCTCACCTTATGGAGGACATGGAGCTACTCAAAAGACGGCTGCCAAAGTACTTCGATTAGGATTTTATTTGCCTTCTCTATTTAAAATTCTTATCTTTATGTGAAGAGATGTGATACATGTCAAAGACAAGGGACAATTTCGAAAAGAAATGAAATTCTCCTAGAATGGAATATGTATAAGTTAAAATCTTAATTGATTATATGGGACCCTTTCCAAGCTCATTTGGATACAAGTTCATTTTATTAGTTGTTGACTATGTGTCCAAGTGAATTGAAGCAATTCCAACAGTTGTTGTTGATTCTAAGTTCGTGATCAGACCGTTAAAAGATATCATTTTTCCAAGATTTGGAGTTCCAAGAGTAGTTATTAGTTATGGAGGAAGCCACTTTATTGAAAGGAGTTTTGAAAATATTCTGAGCAAATATTGAGTTAAACATAAGGTGTCAACACCTTATCATCTTCGAACCAATGGCCCAGTTGAAATTAAAATAGGGAATTTAAAACCATTTTGGAGAAAATTGCTTCATTTTCTAGAAAAGATTGGATAGTAACCTAAATGATGCCCTTTGGGCCTATAGAACAACCTATAAGTCTCCAATTGGTGTCTTTCCCTATAAGCCGATTTATGGATAAATGTGCCATTTTCCAATTGACTTTAAACAAAAGGCCTATTGGGCTATCAAAGTTTTAAACTATGTTATGAAATCTTCTCGCAAGAAGAGACTACTTCAGTTGGATGAATTAAATGAAAACAGGCTCAATTCTAATAACAATTATGAATTTTACAAAGAAAGAACAAAGAGATGACATGACAATAGAATTTAAAAAAGAAATAAAGGAGACTTAGTTATGCTTTACACAAGACTTAAGTTGTTTCATGGAAAATTGAAAGTCAGATGGTCGAGACCATTTAAAGTTCACAAAGTTTATCCATTTAGAGTTGTGGATCTCGAGAATGTAAATTGAAATATTTTCAAAGTGAATGGTCAAAATCTAAAATTGTATAACTCCACAATAGACAATTCAACTAAGGAAGTGCTTAAGCTATCATTTAATTCACATGAATTCCCTAGCTGACACTGAGTTGTAACAATGTCTAGCCTAGGACATTAAAGCAGGATGCTTTTTGGGAAGCAACCAAAGCCTACGAACACCTAATATCCTTTAGTTTTTGTTTTGTAGGAATAAGTTAGAGAGGAAATGGATCCAATGACATTCTTTGTTGAATTAAATTAGCATTTGATGATTGATTGTCATAATCATTCCTACTTAACTTGATAACCTTGATTTCTTGATTATGATAACCTTGATTTCTTGTTCACATCATTTGTCCATATCCGACTTTGCCAAATTTTAGTTAATTTCATAATGGAATATTTCAATCAATACTTGGAAAAGTTTACCAAGGATGTATTCTTTTAACCATTGCTGATAACGAATGTTGAATTATCAACATTGGTGCACCCAAAAGATGAAGTGTGGCAGGATGAACACTCTCGTGACCCTTTCCTTTGCATGGATGAACCATCACTAAGGGACGATAAGCTTCCGGGAGGTATCTCATACTTTCTGAACTCTATTAGCATGCTTTAATTTTATTTTAAAGTTAATATCTTTATCAATAGCCATGTTATCACTTTTATCATAGCTGTCTAACTTAATTTAAATGGTTATCGATTTTAACTAAGTAGTTTAGCACAACTCATGTTATTATTTGTGCTCATCATTATTAAAGAAGAAATCCTTTAATACAATAACTAGTACACTCTAACACCAAGTAGTCATTAATTTGGTTGTTAATCTTTTTTGCTTCAATCAACTCACATTCAGATGCATTTGAACTCAATTCAATTCAAAATTGTTCTTTTGTGTGTAACACTGGCTAACACTCATGGGTTAGTCAGAAATTGAAAAGATTTTTACAATGGAATTAAGGCTTTTTTCGGCTATGTTAAATAGAAAAACTCGAGTCTTTGGATTAAGGAATCTAAACATTACTTGAGTTTGAAATGTTGCTCTCTTTGTAAATAGAAAGAAAAGAATGAAAAAGTGAAAAAAGATAGAAAAGTTGCATTTACATGCATGCATAAATAAATAGAGTCAAATCCAAAGAGGAATCTCTCTTAAATAAATCGAGGATTTTTAGCATGAATAAAAATCATGTTTCAAACCTATTTATCTGCATTATCATGAATAAAAATTAAGTTTATCCTCTTTAACAATACAAAAATTTGTTCATCAAGAGATTGGCAGTTCAACCTTCTTAGTAAAGTTAAAAATTCCTAAATATCGAATTAGTTGCTTTACCCTCTATGATTCCTCACCTAGAATTTGGGAATTGAAAAGCAACGGTATGGAGCATTACCAAAGTGAGAAACTCATTTGATTCGAATCAGCTAAATCTGAGTTAATTTATGAACTATTTGATTCAATTCTTGTTCTTAATCTCTGAATGTTTTGCTTGATGACAAGCAAAAGACTAAGCTCGGGGGAGTTTGATCACTAGCTGATTATGCTAAAATTCTTCTTAATTTCACTCTAATGCATGTGCTGTCTTGAAATATTCATATTTTAATAATTATACTTAATCTGCTAGCATTTATCTTCTCAACATAATATAATCTTACACTTGCACATTGAGTTATATAACATCCTAATTTACCTCTTATTTGTTTGCATTTCATTTGGAGAAATTGCTACTTGTTGTTTGTATGGTTACAAGATCAAAATTAAGTAGAAAAGACAAACAATCTTGTTGGAAAAGAAGAAGGGGACCACTCTTTGCAAGTTGTCTGATGCGTAAAATGATGTAGCAAAATAAAATCACTAGCAAGTGCACTAATCGCTCAAGTAATATAGTAATAGGAGTAAAGAGTGTCGAACCAACGAGGAATATTATTAATAAAATATATGATCTTATAATTAATAAGAGAGGAAAAATATGGATTTTTTAAAATAGGTTTTGTAATTATAAAATGAAATAAAGAAAATAAGATGATAACAAGTTAAGATAATGGTGTTGATGTTAGGCCTTAGGATGAAAATAGATCAGGATAAATATTTGAACCATAAACGATAAATTCAATCTTTAAAGATGGATTAGAGTCTCCCTAAAATAGTAATCTAACATAATTAACTTGTGGTCTCCACAACTAGCTTCCCCTCAAAGTAAGCACGCAGAACTATCTTAATTTAATAAGAATTGAAGTCTCCACAACTGGCATCCCATCAAATCATATTAAAATTAAGATGCATTAAATTGGATTCCCTAGAGTATTAATCACTCCACAAACTGGTACAGATTAAGAGACCACAAAACTTGATTCTCCATATACTAGTTATCAAATTTATGTTAATTATTAATTTCATATACAACAATTTATTTAATTAATGAATTCTGAAATCAAATACTCCACAAACTAGTAATTACTCAACTCAAAAATCCAAATAATTAAATTAAAAGCACTAAGCACAATAACTAATTGAGCAGCAAAGATTAAAACAAATAATATAAGGTCCAAATAGTTTCCCTTCAATTAATAATCTCCTAAAATAATAATCCTAAAAACATGGAGTTCATCCTAGAAATATGATGCATGCAAAATACAACATATTTTAGATTATTATTGTAGTTAATTTTTCTGTAATTTGATCATGGCATGCATCATTTTTAGTCACTTTTAGTCATAATTCCGAATTTATCAATTTTAATTCTATGAATATTTTAATTGTGGATGGATTAACTAAATTTTGATAATTATTTTGCAGAAAAAATCGAACACGTGACTATCCGAGAACACCAACGTATCGGCCGAAATTTAAAAGAATTTATTCCTTACGGTCGAGAGTAGGCTTTACCCCCAAGACGTTTTGGCTGAGATTTGCATAAAGGACTTATCGTTTTGGGCATAATGATGGATGACTCCTTCATTTTTGGCCGAGATTTGGAGGGGGTAATGATAAGAACAAGAATTGAATCAAATAGTTTTGTGAAGGAGAAATATTATTTGAAATAAAAATAACAAATAGAAGGAGAAATATGGACTCCTTCCTTATGGCCGAGATTCGAAGGGAGTAAAAGGGTTTATCTCTTTGGACGTAAAGATAAAAGAATTTGTGTTTTGGCCGAGATTTGAAGGGGGTAGAGATAAAAAGTTATATTTTGGGCGTAATAGTTAAAAGGATTTATCGTTTTGGTCGAGTTTATCCCGTAAATTTAAATACAGCCGTACGATGTTACGACCGTGATTGAATTAAAGGCCGTCCGCACCCTATAAATACTTGAAGAAGCCATCATCCCAACTGGTGCTCTGAAGTTTAGGTTTCTTCCACAGTTGAGTCGAGAGTCTGCAGGCTTCGAGCAAGAGGAGAGAGGAGCGACAGCTGGAAGTTGATTGCGACTCTGATCAAGTCCGAGAGGCTGCCCGACTGTCTGCCCGTGATCCAAAGCTTCGACTTTTATTCTTGGTGTAATTCTTCTATTATTTTTATTTTGTTATTATCTCTCCAAAATTTTTAGAATGAACTCCATATTTCTATTTATTTCATTTTAGGAGATTATTATTGAAGGAAAACTATTTGGACCCTATATTATTTGTTTTGATCTTTTCTAATCAATTAGTTAATTGTGCTTAGTGCTATTGATTTAATTAATTGGATTTTTGAGTTGAGTAATTACCAGTTTGTGGACTATTTAATTTCAGAATTCATTAATTAAATTAATTGATTTTATTTGAAATTAATAATTGACATAAATTTGATAACTAGTGTGTGGAGAATCAAATTTGTGTGGTATGTTAATCTATACCAGTTTGTGGAGTGATTAATAGTCTAGGGAATTTAATTTAATGCGTCTTAATTTTAATATGATTTGATGGAATGCCAGTTTGTGCAGACTTCACTTCTTATTAAATTAAGGTAGTTTAATTTGCATACTTAGATTGAGGGGATGCCAGTTTGTGGAGATCGCAATTTAATCATGTCAAGTTAATAATTTATAGGGACTCTAATCCATCATTAAAGATTAAATTTATCTTTTATGGCTCAAGTATTTATCCTGATCTATTTTCATCCTAAGGCCTAATTTCAACACCATTATCTTATTTCCTTTATTTTTACAAAACCTTTTCCAAAATCCATGTTTTTATTCTCTTATTAATTTATAAATTCAGATATTGAATTAATAATATTCCTCGCGGGTTCGACACTCTTACTCCTATTCTATATTACTTCAGCACTAGTGCACTTGCTAGCGATTTTATTTTGCTATATCATTTTACGCATCAAGTTTTTTGCGCCGTTCTCGGGGAACAGGTAATTACGCCCGAAGTTCCGTCCATAAAATCTTACCCCCTTCTCGTGTTATGCAGATAAATCATCGTCGTCTCACCCTTTCTTGAGCGTCCTGATCTCGGCCGAAGTTCCAGCGCTTCTCTGATCGTTACGGCCGAGCTTCCATTCCACGCACCGCCGCTCTTTATGCCCAAAAGCGCCACGCCAGTTCCTTACGGCCAAACTCCACTCGACTCCGGCCGAGCCTTCTTCCTTACGGCCGAGACATATTACGGTCGAAGTTTCAATGCATCTCCGCCCAAAAGTCCTTACGGCCGAAGTCTCATCGCCGGTTCCACCTGTTTCTTACAGCCGAAGTCTCCGCTGCTATCTTACGCCGCCGACGCCGTCACCTCCGCTTCCTTACGCCCACACGCACCGCCCACCGCCAACACTACGGCCGAGCTTCATCAACTACATACAAAGTTCTTCGTCAACTTCATCCTTACGGCTGAAGTTCTTCATCAATTACCTCCTTACGGCCAAGATTCAGCCGCCAATTTCACCGACGACATCTCTTTACGGCCGAGTCATCTAGCTGAGCTCTTCATTGAATCGGCCGACACTCTAGCATAGATACTTTACTGCCGAGATCCCCTCTCTGCCGACATTCCGACTTCGGACGAAACTTCAGCGACCGAGCCGCAATCGTTCTTTTGACCGAGCCATTACTTGTTTGCTGATCTCTGTTTCAATCTAGCATGAGGCGATTTGCTAATATATGGAGGGGACGTGGCGAACGACGACATCCGAATGCTCAGCCGGCTCCACAGCCCTCACAACTAATCTCCTACCCCAGAGATTATTATTGAACCAAGCCAGAGTATCAAGCTCGATATGAACGGATGTCTGAGATTCGAATTCATGCCACCAGATTTTTGGATGCCGAATTTCTCAGGGAGTATAATTTACTTGTAGATATTCATCTACTATTTTCTCAAATTGGACTCTCTGACTTTGTGCATTCCCAGTGGCCAACTTATGAAGTACTAATTATGGAATTTCTCTCATCCTTGGAAGTCTTTAATTTAGATGGCAGGAACTATGATCAGATCGACTCATTTTAAACTCGACCGTAATCTGGAGCGAGAGAGATCTGCAGGTACGAAGAAATGTCGATGAAGGGACTCCGGCCATAATTCGGTGACGTTGCTCTCGGTTGATCAGTATACACGGGAGAAGGACATCAGTGATTGGCGGCCGTTATGGAGTGTTTGTCGCAGAGGAGAAGAAAGGCCGCAAAGTGTTTGGCGATCGGCTTGTGCTCGGCAGTGAAGTTGGCGGCTGGTATGAAAGGTGGCTCTCGATCGCAATAGTTGTCGGTGAAGATCGGTAGACGATGAAGGTTCTCAGCCGCAATTGATAGAAAAATGAAAAGATGGCGGCCGATATGGAGTTCGAGCACGTCCGGGGCAAAAGAAGGAACGGGGTGCAAAGTGGATGACCTGTAAATGAAACGAGTAAGTATTTATAGATGAGCGGCCATGTTGATTAAATCTGGGCGCCACAGTATTGCACGTGCTGATGTGTGACATGTGTCAAGTCGGGCGCCAACTCCAATGGTTCGTGTTCGACAATATTCGTGCATGGCTATTGATGTTGATGGTATTGCACCGATATGTCAAGCTGGTGTCGTAGATCAGACCAAAAAAAATTCTTTTGCACCCATGATATGGCTCGTCTCATCGAGTAGTCAGGTAGTGTTAGTGATTGGAGTTTACGCCTGTGCAACATCTTGTCGGTCTACAAAGGACGGGAATCCGAAAAGTTTGTCGGATGTCGTAGACTTCTTTGGTGCTCTACTATGGTCGCAGTGTTTGAATTCTTTGCGAGTTGTCGTGCGCCATGTGTGATTACAAAGGTGGTAGCATGTGCATGTAAATTTTAATGCAGTCTTGGAGTGCCCAGGTCGACGTAGTTGAAAAAATCCTCAAATGCTTCTGGTGTTCCTCTAGACTTGATAAGTAAATCAGGATGTCATCCATGAACACTATGAAAAAACTGTCTAGATGAGGCTTGAATATCCTATTCACCAAATCTATAAATTCTACAGGAGCATTTCTTAGTCCAAAAGGCATAACCAAAAACTCATAATGGCCATACCTAGACCTAAAGGTTGTTTTGCAATATCTTCATCAGCTACTCTCAGCTGATGATATTCACTTCTCAAATCAATTTTTTAGAAGACTGATTTTGTGGATTGTTGATCAAATAGATCATCAATTCTGGGCAAAGGGTACTTGTTCTTGATGGTCACTTTATTTAGAATCCTTATTTTATGCATAACCTCAGAGACCCATCTTTTCTTCTTCACAAACAAGACGGGTGCACCCCATGGGGACACACTTGGCCTGATGAATCCTCTATTTAGTAGTTCTTGCAGTTGAGTCTTCAACTCCTTCATTTCTGTTGGTGCCATTATATAGGGAGGTTTTGAGATGGGAGCCATCCCTGGTATGAGATCAATGTGGAAATCGATCTCCCTTTCCCGAGGTAATTCCGGGACCTCATCGGGAAATACATCAAGAAAGTCCTTAACTACTTCATGGTCTTCTAGTGGTTTGGGTTGGAAATCACCATTGCCGATGCTTGCTAGAAATCCTTGGCAACCCTTGTTCAACATCTTGGTTTCCTTCATTGAGGAGATCATCATCTTCTTCTCCTTTGATGGAATCCCTCGAAAAAATCACAAAACCGCCATCTTTCTTGTCTATCTGGACCTTCTTCTCTCGGTACTTCAAATAGGAATCATTATAAGATAACCAATCCATGCCTAGAATAACATCGTAGTCTACCATAGGTAGCACTACAAGGTCAACTGAATAGTTTACTCCTTCAATCACTTCAATCATGTCTCTAGGAGGTAATGTCTGGTGGAGACCCTCCTAGGCGGAGTTGCTATGTCTAGCTGCCACCTCATATTTACTCTCTCAACATTTAACAGATCAACAAATATAGACGATATGAAGGAATGAGTAGCACCAGAATCAAACAATACATTTGAATAGTGATCGGCGATAAGGAGATTACCTTGGATCACATCATTAGATTTTTTAGCCTCATTTACTTGCATGGTATAGACCCTTCCAGGTGCTCTCTGTTGGCCTTCAACTTGTTTGCCTTTGTCTTCATCTTGGTAGTGAGCCTTCTTTTCAGTGCAGTCTCTGGCAAAGCGTCCTATCTTGCCAAAGTTGAGACATGCTCCTAACTTCTTCCTGCATTCACTAGTATGGAACTTGTGGTAGAATGAACAAGGCTTGCGTTCCTGTCCACTATCGCCTCTGGAGTAAGGCTTGGAGCCTTTGTATTTCTTGCCTTTGTGTTTCCTCTGGTCTTTCCTGGACTCCTTCCTTGTTGGTGCTTCTTTTGTTCATCAATCTCCCCATCCAAGTTGGTTGCCAAGGAAATAGCTTTTGCCAGTCTCAAGGTCCCCACACTTCACATTGATCCTCAGACGAGGGTTCAGCCCCTTTCGGAAGTTGTCCACCTTGATCTTCAAATCTCCTTTCATAGGACTGTACCTCTCAAGCTCCATGAACTTATTGAGGTACTCTTCAATAGACATGTTTCCTTGCTGTAAATTCGAATTCAGCAGTCTTCTTCCCTAGTACATGTGGTGGAAGGTAATGGTTCTTAAAGGCCTTCTTGAACTCCCTCCAGTGATCTCTTCCTCATCATCAAACTGGGTCTTATGACAGACTTCCACCAGTGATGAGCTTTGTCAGCGAGTTGATGCGTGGCCAAATTGACCCTATGCCTTTCAGAGCAATCCATTGCTCTGAATTTCTCAATGATCACATCTATCCAAGCTTCATCCTTGTCGGGATCCCCATCCCCATTGAAAGTAGGAGGATGCAACTTTAGGAACCTCTCGATTCTTGAATTCGACCGGCCAGAGTGGCCCGAGTTCGCATTTCTTTCAATTGCCCACGCCATGCGGGCCATGCTCTCAATAAGCTCCCTCTGGTCTCCCGAAGCATTGGAGGGACCACCGTGTTCCATCCTTTACATAAGTTAGTCAATTTAACAATACAATCCATGGCACAATACTTACATACTCTTAACTTTGGATGGCTACTCATAACGATTCCACATGGACTTAGACTCTTAACAATTATATAATATACTTATCACAGGTCCTAAGAATGCTTTGATACCAAACTGTAACATCCCGAATTTCACCCCAAATTGCCAAGGACAATTGGGTCATTCGGTTGTGTTAGCCCATTCGCCATCACATAATCATAATAAAATATGATTTTGATTTAAATCAACGAAAACATAAATCATTATATAAGATAAAAGAATCCTTCAATAAAATGCGGAAAACTTCATTAAGAATCAAAGTATTGTTATAGAATTGGAAACATCACTAAATGCAATTAAAACATCTTAAAGCTGTAGTCAAATTCCATCAATGGAAACACTTTAAAAATCATAGTCTATCAGACTCAACACATTACTTTAACTCCTAGACCAGTGCACAATCTTATTCGTCATGAGTTTAGCCGCCATCATCCATAACTTTATGCACCTGCACGGATCTAGGATGTAGGGGTTTCCCCAATTAGAGTATGTTGCTATGCCATGTGGTGATCCTAAATAGGATACTACATGATATGCAACATCTTTATATAAAGGAAGTAACAATATGCATGCCATGCTCTATACATGAGATCTACGTGTCAATCATCAATAAGAATCTATCATCATGCATTCATGAACTATAGCATGGAAGACATGTAATCATCATCATACTTATAGTATGGACATTCATAACAATCATTCATTCAATCCATAGGCATATAAGTGGGATACACTTATCATAACCATTGCCTCTATAACTCCCCTTAGGGTTTCTTTATAACCCTTTCGGACTTCCACTTTCGTGGGACATCATTCTATTCCATCGATCATTGGCCCTTTCCTATTAACATTATATCTTCTGATAGTTGGGACTTATGTCATTACCCTCTCAATAGGCTAGCTAGGTCTAGGTGCAGACACCGTTGCCGATGTATGTAACGATCATTCTGGACTCTTGCCCGAGGGCGACATCGGAATGCACACACTATTGTCGATGTGTGTAACGATCATTCTAAGGAATTATCTAATAAAGGGCCATAGAGGGGCGACATGTAACATTTTCCACAACTGGATTCATTATGCATTGCAAACAACAAACATTTGCATCCCTCAATCTTCAGGTTTTAACCTAGTTATGTGGGGAACATACATACGTATATCTAGGTTATTATACAATTAACAAACATCAATACAAGTATTAATACCTTCAAAATAACTTTACTATAATAAAAATCTCATAGTCATGGCCGTGATATAGGTCATCACAGCCATGACAGAAGCCCATAAATATCATCCACCCTGTCACGGTCGTGCCTCTTGTTGTCATGGATGTGCCTGATCTATCACGGGTGTGACAGGCCCCTTATTCTTTCCGCCATTCCAGCCTTTCTGTCATGGGCGTGGAATGTGCGTCACGGTCGTGACCAAGCGTTAGGAATTGTGCCGTCATCCCGACTTTTCATGATTTTTTATCCAAAAATTTGGGAAAAGATACATAATAATAAGAAATCAAACATATGTATTTCCTAGGCATTCTAGGATCAAAAGAACATGGAAAAACATATTAATCCATGAATTTCTAAGATTTAGGGTTCATCCCTAAATCATGAACAATAAGAAAAACATGAATCCTAATTATTAGATGTAATCATGAGAACCTATACATGCATAGATCTAATGCTTTCAACAATGAACACCCTCATCACAATCCAATATGAGGACAAGGACTCCTCATGCTCTCAATCCAATCATGAAAAACCATTTGAGAGAGGAAGGCGGGATTTGGATCCCCTTTACATACCTTTCTTTTAGATCCTTCTCCTTTTTCTTCCTCTTCTTCTTCCTCTTCTTCCTTCTCCTGCTCTTCTCTTTCTCCTTCCTCAAGCCCTAGCCGTAGAGATGTGGAGAAAAGAGGTAAACAATAGGAATAGAGGGTTTTATATAGGGAAGGTCATGAGTGTTTGGACAAAAAGTTTAAACTACCCGTATGAAAATTCTGTGGTATTACAAAAAATAACCCTTTAAGCATCTGTTCACTTGTCTGCTTCAGTTGCTTGAAACTTAAGTGATGGCCAATCACATTGTTTTGTCATAACTAAGTATTTTAACCCTAATTAATCTTACGTAATCCTATTTAAACATATATATTATAATATCTAGAAATTTTATAATTTATTCCTAATAACTTATGTAATTACTTTCTAAGGTTTATCGATAATTAAGTAATCATTATGCTATAATCAAAATATTAATTACTATATACAAATATCACTAAATGAACATCCAAACTAACTTAAAATGTTAATTGAATGCATGATTATGCACAATGATATTTGTAGGGCACGTCCGTGATAATTCTCCCGTTCTAAAAATTTCGTCCCCAAAATTTGGTTACATGTTTCAGGGAATAAGAACGGACACTTCTCTCTTATTTGATCCTTTCGCTCCCAAGTTGCCTCTGCTCTTGAATGATTTCTCCAAAGCACTAAAATAATGGAATCTTTCGATTTCATAGTTCTTTTTCCATTCTTCCAATAAATTGTATCAGATTCTCTTCATATGACAAATCCTCTCGTATTTGAATAGATTGAGGCTCCAACACATGAGAAGGATCTGATCGATATCGTCGAAGCATAGAGACATGAAAGATATCATGAATATGTGATAACTCAGGTGGTAGTGCTAATCAATATGCAACTGGTCTAATACGCTCCAAAATTTCATACGGTCCTACATATCTCGAACTTAACTTTCCTTTCTTCCAAATCGTATAACACCTTTCCAAGGTGAAATTTTTAAGAAGACCTTACTGCCCACTTCATACTCCATTTCTCGACGATTTTGATCTGCATAACTCTTTTGTCGATCTTGTGTTGCCTTTAACTTTTTTTTGATGATTTTTAGGTTGTCGACAATCTCTTGCACTTGTTGTGGCCTCAAAAGGGCTCTTGCACATTCTTCATCCCAACATATCAGTGTCCTACATTTCCTACCATATAATGCTTCAAAAGGAGCCATCTCGATACTTGAATGAAAGCTATTATTATAGGCAAACTCTGCTAATGGCAAATTTTCATCCCAAGATCCCTTAAATTCTAGAATACAAGCTCTGAGCATCTCTTCAAGTGTCTGAATAGTTCTGAATGACTATATGTTTGAGGATGAAAACTTTAATTTTGTACCTAAGGCATTCTGTAAACTATGCCAGAATCAAGATGTAAACCGAGGATCTCTATCCAAATGATAGATGTTGGAATACCATGTAACCTCACAATTTCGTCAATATATAGCTTGTCCAATGTATTAAGAGAATCATCCTTTCGAACTGGTATAAAATGTACTGACTTGGTAAGACGATCAACTATTACCCAAACAGTATCGTGATTTCCCTTAGTTCTTGGCAAATCTATCACAAAATCCATAGTGATTTCATTCCACTTGTATTCGGGTATTGAAATTGATTGAAGAGTTTCAGCTAGTGCTTTGTGTTCTGTCTTTACCTGCTAACATACTAAACATCGAGAAATATAGTCTGCTATGTCTTTCTTCATACTGTGCCACCAAAAGTTTCTTCTCAAATCTCTAAACATTTTAGTACTTCCTGGGTGTATAGTATAGGGTGAACAATGAGTTTTCTTCATTATTTCTTGCCTAAGATTTTCAATAGTAGGAACAGATAATCTACTACCAAACGTTAAAGTCACATCATCCTTTAATATGAATTGTGTTTGTTCTCCGTTCTTCACTTGATTGATGATTTTCACCAATTCTTTATCTTGATCTTGTACTTCGCGTATCCTCTCGACTAGAATGTATCTAATTCTAAAATGTGCCAGGAGTGCTCCTTTCTCACTTGTCTTCAACTCAACTCCTAAGGATTTCAGTTCAACTAGTAATGCCAACTGATATACTTTTATATGGGCTAGAAGACTCGATGACTTTCAGCTAAGTGCATTGCAACCACATTGACTTTACCCGGATGATAATCAATTATGCAATCATAGTCCTTTAATAATTCCATCCACTTTCTTTGGAGGCTCCCACTTTAATATTGCATCAACCTTTGCTAAGTCTACACAATGCCCTCTGTTGAGATTACATGTTCCAAAAATACCACTGAGTTGAGCCAAAATTTACATTTGCTAAACTTTACAAATAATTGTTTCTCTCAAAGTATTTGCAAAATAATTCTTAAATGTTCTTCATGCTCTTCTTCGCTTCGAGAATAGACCAATATATCACAAACTTATCCAATTAAGGTTTGAAAACACGGTTCATGAGAGCCATAAAAGCTGTGGGTACATTTATTAAACCAAATGGCATCACTAGAAATACATAGTATCCATATCGAGTTCTGAAGGCAGTTTTGGACATATCGGCATCTTTAATTCTCAACTAATGATACTTGATCTCAAGTCTATTTTTGAAAAGCTCATCGTTCCGTGGCAAAGGATATTTATTCTTTATCGTAACTCTATTTAATTTTCTGTAATCAATGCACAACTATAATGTTCCATCTTTCTTTTTGACGAATAATACTAGTACACCCCAAGGAGAAACACTCGGACGGATAAAACCTTTGTCTAATAATTCTTGTAATTGTAGCTTTAACTCTTTCAATTTTGCTGGTGCCATTCGATAAGGAGCAATGGATATAGGAGTTGTTCCTGGAACAAGATCAATACTGAACTCAATCTCTCTTTGTGGTGGTAATCCAGGAAGATCCTCTAGAAAAACATCTACAAATTCAGATAAGATTGGAATATCTTTCAACCGTGCTCCTTCTACCTTAGTATCAATCACAGAAGCAACGTAAGCTTCACATCCCTTCTTGATTAATTTCTATGCCATTACCATAGAAATAATACAAGAGGAAAGAATTTGATGTTTACGACAAAAGGTGACTCTCTCTTTTTTTGGTGACTCAAAGTAAACTTCTTTCTTAAAACAATTTATAGTGGCATGATGACGAATGCATTCCAAGTATGACATCAAAGTTTTGAATATTTAGAGGAATAAGATCCACCAGCATGTCTTGCTCAACAACTTTGACTCTACAATCCTTATATGATTATTCGACAATAATAGAATCTCTCACAAGTGTATGTACTAACATGGAACATTCTAAAGGGCTAAGTTTCCTATCGGCATGCATGGAAAAGTATTTTGATATGAATGAATGAGTAGATCTAGGATCAATAAGAACATGTGCACTTTTATGAAAGATAGTCAACGTACCCATCACTATGTCAGGAGTAGCCAAAGCATCAGGTTCAGTCATTACAAAGACACGTGCTTGATTTTGTGGTCTCCTTGATGGATTCGTCGATTTCGATGTACTCGAAATATTTTGATTACTCGCTTTCACACTTGTACCAGGAGTAGCTTTGATTTGAGACTTCACAGGAGGATAGATTATTGTTTCAGAGATGCTTTTACCTTTTTTTATGAATCGACAGTCATGTATCTTGTGTCCTCTTTGACGGCATTTACCAAAATGATATCTTACACAAGTTTTGCAATATGCATTCGTGCGGTATTATTATTGTCTTGGTCCAACTCTACTTTGATTTTTTTACATATGTTCTCCTAACTATACTTGCTTGTGTACTCATATGTTTCTAGTTGGTATAATATTTTTGTGTACCCTAAAATCCATTTCCATGTCTCCTATTATTGTACAAGTTAGCATGAGAATGAAATGTACCATCACCATATCTTGCCATTTTATTACTTGGCCTAGTCTGAGTAAAGTTGGAGTTTGGTCTTTTCAGCTCTTAGTGCTGCTGCCACCGATTTGGAGTAGTTAGTGAACTCCAACACTTCAACCTTTTCTCTGATCCTTAAGTGAAGTCTTTTGAATCTAAGTTTTAATGACATATAACATTATATTTTGATGATACAAATCTCAAATGATTAAAGATAAAATGCTGAAAAAGTTTAAAGAAAAAGAGATAACTTTATGCACTACACATTGTATAATACCCGGTTAATTTAAAAAAAAATAATAAATAAATAAAATAAAATAGTAAAACTAAGAGTAAGAGACCAACACCACAGCCCATCATTGAGCCCATTAGTATGATAAGCCCAAAGATTAGCCTATAAAAGCATTAGCTCTCCCTTATCCACTCATTTCCTCTCCCTCACTCCTCTCTCTTCCTCCCCAAGACACTCCATCCAGCAATAGCAAGGGAGCTCCAGCAGGATTTCTTCAAGATTAATCTTCATTTCCGCATCCTTTGATTTCTATGTCTATCCCTCACTTCTTTCCCCCATTGGAATGCTTCTTAGGTGGAGAACAATAAGGGGAAGGTGATGATCGTGATTGGAAGGGCTTCAAGCTAGGATCAATCACGAAAAGGTGGGTGATATCGAAATCCCCCTGCATAACATGATTAGCAATGGCATAGAATTAGGGTTCTTATTATGGATTGTGTTCTTGATTGAAGAGAAGGAATGGAAAAAGGAATGATTGATTGTGTTTCTGGTGATTGATGCATGTTTTGTGATTCTTATGCCTATAGATGTGTTTTGTATTAGTCCTCCATGCTTAGATGATTGATTGTATGCCCTGATTGCATTTCTGGATTGAAAATCGTTGTTATTTTGATTCTGCCTGATTCTATTTTCTGAGGACCGGTCGACCGACCTTGAATATTGGTCGACCGATCCTTAGAGACCGGTCGATCGAACGTTCCTCCCGAGCCTTGTATCGATTGGCCAATCGGCCGATCGAAGCTCCTTTTTGACCAAGTACTATCGGTCGACCGATCTAGAGATATCGGTCGACCGGTACTCATGACTTGCCCATTGTACTGATTTACAACCCATTGGTCGACCGATCCGGTGCTCGGAAATCGGTCGACCGACCAGTGAGAACCGGTCGATCGATCCTTGACCAGAGTGCTGATTTGATTTATATTCTTTTTATGAGTGTGATGTGCTACTTCTCACTGACTGGAATGTTATGTGATTGAATCATTGATCTTGGAATCTCTTGGTTATGTTCTTATGTACTTTTTAAGAGGGAGGTCTGTTTGTTTCACTCCAAATTTTGTTATTTTCTATGCATTTGTATATTTCAGGTCATATTTATTTGCTTCTTTGCGTTGTCCAGTCTTCCTTGGCAGGGTCTAAAAGCAGGAACCAAGAAACAGAAATATGAAAAAATTAGTGATAAGAAGGTTGCCACATCAATCGAGGTGAGCTCTTTCTAACGCATATTTCGTGCATTGTTTTTCTTCCTTTCATTGACTTTTTATAAGTGTTTTCTGCATTCAGGCCTTATGCAGGGGATATCCTTCTGAATTTGCATCCTACTTCCATTGTTGTCGGTCCCTAAGGTTTGATGATAAACCAGATTATGCTTATCTTAAGAAATTGTTCCGAGACCTATTTATCCGTGAAGGTTTGTGTTCCTTCTCATATTTGTTTCATGCCTTAGGAATTCAATTCATGTGACTCAAATCACCCACGAGTTTAGTTTTCTTTTAACTGGTGATTAAAATCATCTCCACATTTTTATTTCCAGGTTTTCAGTTTGATTATGTATTTGATTGGACCATTTTGAAGTACCAGCAGTCGCAGATTACTAATGGTCCTTCTCATGCTCCTGTTAGTGAGTTGTTGATTTATTATTTTATCTCTTCGTTTTTTTCCTCAGCAAAATTGACTAATATTTTTTTCCCTTGGTAGGGTATGGGTTCAGGACCTAGCTCTGGTATGGCACCTGCAAAACCCAGTGAACGACAATCAGGTATTTGATTCTGTCAGCTACCGATGTCATTTTCTATAGGTTATTGTTGTTTTTTTTTTCTTTTCTTTCATGGAGAAGAAATTGTATTGTTTCAGAATATTAATAGCGTTGCTTATTCAACTTCTGTAGCAGAAAATTCACGCTGAAAACTGTGTTGATGCTTGCAGATCAGATGGTAACAACTGCAATTTCTATTTTTCAGCCACTATGTTGACTATAATGTCCATCATTCTCAACTTGCATGATTACTCCTGCACCTTGCTATATTTCTCCTCAGAGATCTCTGATATGTGTGACTTCATTTCCTAATGTGCTTGATGGCATTCATCTATGCTCGTATTCTTTCAAATTTAAACTTTGTGCTGTTGTGCTGTGGATGTACATTTCACCTTTTTCCTTTTAAATAAAATAATCCAACCATGATTTTGTGTTTGTTTCACTTTTTTTTTTACCTGGCTTCTTTATTCACACCACCTTATGAGTGTGAGATACACTTTATGATGAATTGTGAATAATGGTGATAATTCATTTTTCTATATTTTTTACTACAGATCAGTCGAGTAGAATTTGTGCATTCTAGGTCTTTTCTTCATCGTGACATCAAACCAGACAATTTTCTTATTGGTATTGGAAGACGAGCTACTCAGGTTTCGTAGCTTCTTGCTTAGATTTCTGTTTCTTGTACTTTTCTACTGGCTGATGTTCATCTTTTAAAGGGAATTCCTTTATTCCATCCAGGTTTACATTATTGATTTTGGCCTTGCAAAGAAGTATAGGGACAGTGGAACCCGTAAGCACATTCCTTACAGGTGAGACAGAAAATAAATCGTGGTACTTTGGTTTTGATCTACATCAGATGTCCATAGTAGGATTTGGAAGTAGTTCCTTTCTAGCATTTCAACTTTGTTATGAATGCTGCAGAGAAAACAAAAACTTAACTGGAACTGCACGATATGCAAGTCTGAACACCCATCTCGGCATAGGTATGTGGAAGATTGCCTATGTAACCTTCTTTTCCTTTTTTTAGCCGCACTAGTTAATGTGGCTTATTACTTTATCATTTTTGTCCTTGCTTTCCACCTTTTTTTTCATCTATTGTATAGTATCTAACTGTTATTTTTTCTACTTGATTTTGTCCTATCATGATATGCAAGTATGATAAAGTGATTAAGTATGAAAGATGGAAATGTATATGTGAGTGGTGGTCAGAGCTTAAGGTGAGTGCTCATCGGCAGGGTCGCTCCCTTAGCCATGGCTTGATCCCCCATTGGCTGCACGAAGCTATATTGGTCGCTCTGACATAAATCCCCCAAGTTAAAAGCACCCAAAGGTACCTAATGCTAAGAGAAAGTAAGAGCACAAAGAGTATGGACAAGTAACATGAACATGATGAATGAAGTATGATTATTGATACAGCATGATCTTTGAAATCTTTCATGATTATAAGATTGACTCATGATCTCTACCTCTTTTACCCATCGATATCTCTAATCGAATGATCATATGCTCACTACTTGATCTTGTTATCCATGATTATTGATTTTGGCTATTGCTATTTGTTGTTATGCATTGAGTACCTTATGAATCCCCACTAGGTTGTAAAGCTTACGGGAGGACCTCCTCCCCTGTGTTTGATTTCCACAAGGTCAGGTCAGTGATGGTGTTGAGATCGCGTGCAGCGACCAGCTCAAGTGATGTTAAAGCACATGAACCGATAGAGGGCCTAGTTATCTTTATCTTTATTTTCCGCATTATGAGTTTTGATGTAATTTAGATATTATGACTATCATGGACTTTGTAATACTTTGAGACTTCCGCTTTTATGATATTTCTATTTTTCTTTCTTTGTTCCTATTATTGACATGTCATCGTTTTTATTGAGATTTGGTCAAGTTTTAGTCAATGTAATAGTATTTTCGTAGCGCCTTCGGAGAGATCCTCGCCACGTGGCGTCTGTCGATTTGGGGGCGTTACATTTATGATATCAGAGCTGTTGTTCGGACTCTTTTGACGTCTTATTGTATGGTATGATATAAGAGAAGTTCATGTGCTATTGCTGAGCTATCGCCACACCCTCCACCGTAAAATACAAGTAAGATCTTTCTTACTTTGTGTCATTCTTTATTGATGTATCGATGCTTATTTCATAGGAGTGGTTGATTCCTAAGGAGGTTATTTTGTATGGTAGAAATCAACCTAAAGAGTATTAGTGATTATGCAGAGTCTTAATAGATATTTAGAGAAAAAGAAATATATAAGAAACAATGTTGTTTCTTTCAATTCATGTTTTTCATCTCTTTTATGACCATCCTACTCCTGGACTTCTTCTGCTGGCTGCAGTAGTATGAAGAGGGAAGTGAGTAAGCATATTACAAAGAGATGCAGATTTATGAGAGAAATGAGGGAATAATAAGAATAAATAAAAGAATTGCCTCACACAACAAGTAGGTGTGAGATGGTTCCAAGATAGTATAAGTGAACTTTATAGGAAATCAAGCATGCCTAAATTATGATTTATTGTTATGATTTATGTGGTTCCATGAGGTTGTCAAGATAGAGGTTTATTTATATGTTATATTGATAAGTAGGCAACCGTAATACTTGTTGTACCTTATACTTCATATGATCTCTATATTAGGTTGATAAAAAGTCTTAAGAAAATACAAACTAGTTATGTGAATTCTGGTTACCTCATATTGAGCTAAGAGTTGGATATATGGACGAATAAATATAAAATTTTGAGAGACTCAGAGGTCATATTGGATTGAAGAATGAATACCAAACAGTTGACCGCTACCCATTGACAAACTGGCGTCCACTCCCCTTACGAGTGACCGCTAATTGAACCGGAAACGGACGACCGTTTGATTTGTAGGCGTCCGATATGTTGAAAGAAGGAAATTTGATCCTAATCGAATCTTTTGATGTATTAAGCCGTTGCATACCCGATTTATTAGGAAATGAAACGAACTTAAAAATGATTCGGAACTATGCTTAATGTAACCTCGATCTAATTATAGGTTGAAAGAGAGGTCCACTATAATGATGAAAAGTTATGTTATGGCTTAGAGCGAGGTCATCTCCTTCGAGGGATGTTCCCGCCTAGCACGAGGTAGCGAGGTCATCTCCTTCGAGGGATATTTCCGCCTAGAACAAGGTTTATTCTCACTCATGTTATGGCCTAGTGCGAGGTCATCCACACTCTTACATATGTTTCCGCCTTGTGCGAAGTATGAATCTTATTATTGATGTCAAGTTAAAAGATGGACAATTGTATGAAAAAGGGTCACTGCAAGATGTGAAAATGGACAAAGTATGATATGAAAATGGACTATGGTAGGTTACGAAAATGGACAATGTTCAAAAGATAAAGATGATTGCTCGTCTTGTATTTTGGTGATTGCTTTGCTTCCTATCTTATTGCTTGATTTCATTCTATGTGTATGCCTGCATTCATAATGTTTTACTAAGAACTTATGTTATGTAGCGTGCATAGTTGTTTGGGTTCCTTATGAATTGAATTTTACCATGTGTTCCATCGACCGATCGAATCATCATCGTAATCGTAACATTGATTCGGGGTGTTTCTCACTCCCTTAAGATAATGATATAAGTTTATTTCCCTATACATGAAGGGAAGGACATTCAACTTCAAAAGAAGAGAACATGCCGTGGGAATATATATATAAACACTGGCTTTATGTGAAAGTATAGGGCATGATATGGCAATGAAAAGCTAGATCAATAGAAGACAATGCAAGGTAAACTAAGAAGTTAAAGTTGAAGGCAATTCCCATGATTAAATTATCGAACAAAGTATTGATACAAGGATCGGGACATTGGAGAAATATTGAATGGCATTGATTAATGAATCATCTTATTCCAATAGCATAGATAGACAAGAACAATCCATTCCCAAATGATTTATAAGACTTTTGTTTGATTCCAAACAAAATTGTCGCATTGGACTATTATTTATTCTTGTACTTTGTACAACCCTTCAAGCTATATGATCTAAGTTGAAGGTCAAGTGACCATACCTCTAGATGACTATCATCATACCACATCACAAGGACATCTGCATTGTGTAATCAGTTGTTTGTATCTAACTACAATTATCACATGTTGGGGATATGTACACTTAATTGGTATGGTAACTGGAATGACCATTTACATGTGATCAAAATTACTTATGATAATTGTCACCAATCCAATATTTTAGAATATCGTTTGATTATATTGACAACCTTGTTGTTCCCCACTCAATTGAGTGAAATAGGAAAAGAGAAACCATGAACAAAGAGGATATATGTTAAGAAGGTTGAACGAATTAAGAAAAATGTTAAAAGGAGAAGAGCTATGCAAACGATGGTATATGAAAAGATATCGTTAAAGATGGTGATCAAATGTTACTAAAATCTTTCTATACAAAAGAGGTAATGCAGATAAGTAAGGAGTAATTAGCCCTCACTGCTATGGGCCATTTCAATATTAAAATTAGTCAACAAGGTTGCACATAGGTTGATACTACTCTCTTCGTATGGATGAGTACCATGAGTCTGAATTTGCCATCCATCCTGGTAGCACTAAGATGTACAACGCAGCTATTGGTGACCTGACATGAAGAAAGAGATAACTGAGTATATGTCTGGATGTCTGGTGTGCCAACAGGTGGAGATTGAGCATCAGAGGCCATATAGGAAACTGAAGCCTTTAGATATTCCACAGTAGAAGTGGGATAATATCACCATGAATTTTGTATCCAACTTGCCCAGGTCCAAGAAGGATCATGATGCTATATCGGTAGTGGTAGACAGATTTACGAAGGCAGCACACTTCATCCCTATCCGGTGGAAACAATCGGTAGATAGTCTATTGGACTTGTTTGTTAGGGAGGTAATTAGACTACATGGCATTCCACCGCCGATTGTTTCAGACCGAGACCCCAAATTTACTGCCAAATTCTGGAAGAGCATGCAGGAGGCATTTGGCACAAGACTGAATTTCGACACTGCTTTCTATCCTCAGACCGATGGGCAGTCTGAGAGGACTAGATAGACATTAGAGGACATGCTGCGAGCATGTGCACTAGATGGGCAAGGCAACTGGGATGTGCACATTCATCTAATCGAATTTGCTTATAATAACAGGTACCATTCCAGAATCAGTATGGCGCCCTTTGAGGCTTTATATGGTAGGCCTTATTGTTCACCCGCTCATTGGGGTGAAGTAGGTGAAGAAAAGATCATGAGCAAGGAAGAAGTGAAGGAGGCAGTAGAGTATGCTAAGAAAGTGGAGTTGATCAAGCAGAGGATGAAGGCAGCTCAGGGTAGGCAGAAGAGTTATGCTGATAAGGGCATACGTGAACAGATTTTTTAGGTTGGTGGTCAGGTTCTACTTAAGGTGTCTCCCATGGAGTTATGAGGTTCAGTAAATGAGGAAAGCTCAGCCCTCGATATGTGGGACCCTTTAAGGTATTGGAGTGAAGCAGCATGCAGGCTAGCTTTACCACCCTCATATGGGCGAGTGCATAATGTGTTTCATGTTTGCATGCATAAGAAGTACAAGCATGATGCTACTAATGTGTTACAGATTGAAGAGCCAAATCTAGCTGCTGATTTGACCTTCGTAGTGTACCCGACACATATAGTGGAACGTAAAGTTCAATGCTAGAAGGATAGAGAGGTGCCTTGGTCAGAGTAGCATGGCGTTTTCATCACGGCGATGAGGCCACATGGGAACTCGAGTCAGAGATGCGTCAGGAGTTCCCGCACTTATTCGATAAGACCTCTACTTAGTGCAAAATTCGAGGACGAATTTTCTTTTAAGGGGTAATAATGTAATACCCTATTCATTTAAAAAAATAATAAATAAAATAAAATAGTAAAACTAAGAGTAAAAGACCAACACCACAGCCCATCATTGAGCCCATTAGTATGATAAGCCCAAAGATTAGCCTATAAAAGCATTAGCTCTCCCTTATCCACTCATTTCCTCTCCCTCGCTCCTCTCTCTTCCTCCCCAAGGCACTCCATCCAGCAAGAGCAAGGGAGCTCCAGCAGGATTTTTCAAGGTTCATCTTCATTTCTGCATCCTTTGATTTCTATGTCAATCCCTCACTTCTTTCCCCCATTGGAATGCTTCTTAGGTGGAGAACAATAAGGGTAAGGTGATGATCGTGATTGGAAGGGCTTCAAGCTAGGATCAATCACGAAAAAGGTGGGTGATACCGAAATCCCCCTGCATAACATGATTAGCAATGGCATAGAATTAGGGTTCTTATTATGGATTGTGTTCTTGATTGAAGAGAAGGAAGGGAAAAAGGAATGATTGATTCGGTTTTTGGTGATTGACGCATGTTTTGTGATTCTTATGCCTATAGATGTGTTTTGTATTAGTCCTCCATGCTTAGATGATTGATTGTATGCCCTGATTGCATTTCTGGATTGAAAATCATTGTTATTTTGATTCTGCCCGATTCTATTTTCTGAGGACCTGTCGACCGATCCTGAATATCGGTCGACCGATGATGAGGATATCGGTCGACCGATCCTTGCAGACCAGTCGATCGAACGTTCCTCCCGAGACTTGTATCGATCGGCCGATCGAAGCTCCTTTTTGACCAAGTACTATCGGTCGACCGATCCAGAGATATCAGTCGAATGGTACTCATTACTTGCCCATTGTACTAATTTACAACACATCGGTCGACCGATCCAGAGATATCGGTCGACCGGTGCCCGAAAATCGGTCGACCGACCAGTGAGGACCGGTCGACCGATCATTGACCAGATTGCATATTGACTGCTGATTTGATCTATATTCTTTCTATGAGTGTGATGTGTTACTCCTCACTAACTGGAATGTTATGTGATTGAATCCTTGATCTTGTTTTGATTTGTCCTATGATCCGATCCTATCATGATATGCAAGTATGACAAAGTGATGAAGTGATTAAGTATGAAAGATGGAAATGTAATGGGAGTGGTGGTCAGAGCTTATGCTGAGTGCTCATCGGTCGGGTCGCTCCTTAGCCATGGCTTGATCCTCCATTGGCCGCATGAAACTGTATTGGTCGCTCTAGCGTAAATCCCCCAAGTTAAAGGCGCCTAATGCTAAGAGAAAGTAAGAGCACAAAGAGTATGGACAAGTAACATGAACATGATGAATGAAGTATGATTATTGATCCAGCATGATCTCTGAAATCTTTCATAATTATAAGATTGACTCATGATCTCTTCCTCTTTTACCCATCGATATCTCTAATTGAATGATCATATGCTCACTACTTGATCTTGTTATCCATGATTACTGATTCTGGCTATTGCTATTTGTTGTTATGCATTGAGTACCTTATGGATCCCCACTAGGCTGTATAGCTTACGGGAGGACCTCCTCCCCTGTGTTTGATTTCCACAGGGCCAAGTCAGTGATGGTGTTGAGATCGTGTGTAGCGACTAGCTCGAGCGATGTTAAAGCACATGAACCGACAGAGGGCCTAGTTATCTTTATCTTTATTTTCCGCATTATGAGCTTTGATGTAATTCAGATATTATGACTATCATGGACTTTGTAATACTTTGAGACTTCCGCTTTTATGATATTTGTATCTTTCTTTCTTTGTTCCTATTATTGACATGTCATCGCTTTTATTGAGATTTGGTCAAGTTTTAGTCAATGTAATAGTATTTTCGTAGCGCCTTCGGAGAGATCCTCGCCACGTGGCGTCGGTCAATTTGGGGGCGTTACTCATTGATTAAATAATTGGCATTGATCTTATTAGTTTTAGATGAATATCGTAGAGAATACCGTTAGCTTTCCATAGACTACAAGATCGTCTAATTTGGATAACTGTGTAGAAAGTTATGCTCAAAATAGTGCAGGGCGGTCAACTTGCCGATCGAATCTATGAAGGCCGGTCGAGATAGTCCGGTCGACCGATCTGAGATACCAGTCGACCGATCAATACATGAGCTACCAAATTCATGATGAGACCATACCGGTCGACAGTCCGGTCCAAGCACTGATCGACCGATCAGCTCAACAACTAGAAATCAAAACTACGAGACTGTACCGGTCGAGACATCGGTCGACAGTCTAGTCGGCCGATAGAGTGTGGAAGCTACAGAAATGATCGCAATGGTCATATAGACTGGTCGACCAATCAGCTGCGGCAAATGAAGAAAATGAGCCAACGATCATATAGACCGGTCGACTGGCCCATAAATGCGGTCGACCGGTTCATTACTGAAATGAACAGTAACGGCTATATTTCAAGGAGAAAAATGTGGGATTAATTCTGGATGAATTTTTCACATACCATAGCCTATAAAAGGACTGCCAAGGCCAGAAGTAAAAAAAAAAATCCAAGCATTGAAGCAATACTTCAAGAAATAAAAAGAAGATCTTTTCCTTGAACTTATCATTTTAGTTGTGCTCTTCTTTCTCTCTTCCACTCTTGTGAGCCTAGCATTTTAAAGACAGAGAAATATTTTGTTCAGGAAAATAGAGAGAGCTACTATGTAAAAGAGGTTCTAAATCTTACCTCTTGAGCGAGAGAAATAGATTAGCTTCTCGAAGGAGAAGGAGAGATTGCCTTGCCTCTCGAAGCGGAGAAAAGGTGATTGTGTAAAGGGCTTTATTCCTTGCCCCATTTGGAACAAAGCAAGTGCTAGTGGAATCTCCGACGGTCTCGAGGTCGAGAAGTCGGAGCGGGGACGTAGGCCAAGGTGTGGCCGAACCTCGTCAACAACCACCACATATATTTGTGTTTGATTTCTCTCACTAAAAGAAATTAGGTCTTTAGCGAAGAGATATGTAGTCACTATAAGTTCTCATCCTGACGTTAATACTCATCAACGACAAGAAAAAACTGATCGCGGCTCTTCGCTATAGGTCCCGTCGCTAAAAGGTTTTAGCGTCCAGTGTGAATAGCTGGCCGTTAATTCTTTTTAAGGACCACTATAATTCTCTTCCCTAAAAGTTTAATAGCGACTAGTATACTGGTCCCCTATATAATTTATAAGGACCACTCACCTAGTCGCTAAAGACATTATTTATGTGTTTGAATTAATTTTTTAAGGACCACTTTCTTGTCGTTATTATTATTGTTATTATTATTATTATTTGAGAACAAATATATGATCATCAATACATTTTTAAAATTTTAAAATTATATATTTGATAAGATAACTCATTCATGATCAAAACATCAATTATCCATATAATATTCAACTCAAATATTCATATGCAACATCCAACATTTTAATTCAAATGTTCATAAAATTCCAAATAACTCTTCTAAAGAACATGTTCAAGAACATATTGCAAGACTTTTCTTCCAATAATCTTCCCTTATGATCCAACAAAAATATGTAAAATCAAAATGAGAATAGTTTTAATAATAACTAAAAATAACTATACTTAGAAGAATCTGAGATTGTGTACTCACCAACCAAAAATTCTAATCCGCCAAACAATTTTTCTTGCTTCAAAAGAGGGCTATAATTAGTTTAAAAATTTATTAGAATAAAAAATTCTAATAGCACATAAAATAAAAATCATATTTTTTATTCTTACTAACCTTATGCTTCAAATGATTGTTCACAAGATTGTGGTGTTGTTGAATTTTAAGCATTACATTGTTGACTATGCATGAACTCCATCAGTTGTTGCAATTGACCTTCCATAGAAGCTACACGTTCTTTTAGTAGTTTGTTTTCTTCGGTAGATGTATGTAACTTATCCAATAATTCATGCTTCACATGACTACCAAAGCCAATCACATGACTACGCATGAACTCCATCAGTTGTTGCAATTTCCTTTTATTTCTTTTGCCGTAATCCCACTACCAAAGCCAATCACATGACTACAAAATTAATATCTATAAGGACCTAATTTACAAAATTATATACATTTATAAGGACTTGACATTTTTACATAGTTACAAAATTAATTCAGAAAAGATATTTATATATTTACATGGGAATTGAGTCCACAATTTTTTTTTGTAAAAAAAAAACAAGATTGATGTTGCTAAATGTGCATCAAAGAATAACCAGATATGCTTACAATAATTTTGTTTTTGTTTAAGATTGATGCATAAAGACATCTAATGCTTATGGAGACTAAAATAAAGGAGCATACCTCAGGAAAAAGGACTCTAAGATCAAAATAAATGAACTCCACATATAACTTTAACAGCAATCACTTATGGAGAAGTGCAATATATTTGGACAAGTGAAATAAAATTTTCAAACTACGAGTCGAACTCTCATAAAAAAATATAAGCATAAAAAGCAAACAATCGACTACCTCCCACGCATAACCACATCTCTTACGACGACTGTCGGAACTATATTTGTGCGTGAAGTGATCAATCGTGACTTTCTCACGCACGGAGGCCCCCTCTGTACGTGAGACACGATCGTCACACACAATGCCTCTGTGTGCATGAGGTGGCATCCTCACGCACACAGAGGTGTGGCATCCTCACGCACAGTAGAGCGTGGCCTCAGTGCGTGAGCCTTTGTGTGCGTGAGGTGGCATCCTCACGCACACAGAGGCGTGGCATCCTCACGCACAGAGGCCTGTGCGCCTCTGTGCATGAGGATGCCACCTCACGCTCAGTGGCTTCTGTGCGTGACCCTCACGCACAGAGGCCGCCACCGGGGCGGCCATAGGGCCGCCTCCTGTTGAGAGGCGACCCCGGCGGCCGCCTCTCGCGCTCGCGTCTCGCGCAGAGGAGGCCGCTGGGGTCGCCTCTCGGCGGGAGGCGGCCCCATGGCCGCCCAGATGGCGTCTCGCATAGAGGCGGCCGCCGGGGTCGCCTCTGCGCGGGAGGCGACCCCGGCTGCCGCCTCTCGAGTAGAGGCAGCCGCCGGGGATGCCTCTGCACGGGAGGCGACCTCGACGGCCGCCTCTCGCCCCCTTGTCTCGCGCAGAGGTGAGCCGGGCAGCCGCCTTTGCACGAGATGCGACCGTCGAGGGCCGCCTCTGCCCGAGATGCGACCCCGGCGGCCGCTGAGGTCGCCTCTGGCACATAGACGTCCATCGGGGCGGACTCGCGACCGTCGGATTGTGCGAAGAAGAAAGGAGAGGGAGACGACCGGTCACGTACCTTCGAGGGATGAGGAAGCCGTCACCTTCGTCCGGTGGAGGGAAGAACAGCGGTGGAGGAAGACGATCCGTGCGCTAAGAGATGTAAAAAAAATTAGGTTAAAGTTTAATTAGTTATAACCTAATGCTCTAATAATTATTAATAAAATTATGGCGGTAAAAATTATTTTTTTAGCCTTTTAATTTTTTTTATTTTTGATTTCATCATTAATTTAGAAAATAAAAAATAATGTAATATATATATTTTAAATCCTACTCAAAGTTAAAAAAAGAGAAAAAATTAAACATACATAAAAATAAAAATTGTATGATTCAGTATTATTAATTATTATAAATAAAGAGACATTGATATTCTTTATTATATTAATAAATAAATATTAATAATTAAGAGAGAAGATGTTTGTTTATTTTCTATTAATGATATTAAAAGTTGAAAAATAATAATAAACATAAAGTATATAAAATAAGAAAATAATATAATAAAGTATATTTTCTAAACATTTTAAGAGATATCTTTTATTTGACTCGTCATATTTTTAACGACAAGATGATGGTCGTTAATTTGAATATTAAGGATTAGATTTTTTTCTGGTCCTTATTGTTGACCTTTAACGGCCAGTCATAAGAATATTAAGGACCAGAATTTTCCTGACGACCAGAATTTTTTCTGGTCATTAATAACGGTGTTTAACGGCCATATTGGAGTCTCTTCGCTAATTATGGTCGCTAAAAATCTAATTTCTTGTAGTGTCTCACTCTCTCTCCCTCTAATATTGCGTTTATAATCTGAATTGCAAAGGTTTTAAGAATTGGTTTTGTGCTTCCGCAACGAATTTCATGAAATCGATATTTTTGGTTAAACACCAATTCACCCCCCTCTTGGTGCCCTTTGGCATCCTACAAAGTCCTCCTTCGAATCGCCTACACTTGTCATTTTCATCTGACACCAAGCTCGATGCATATTTTGATAGTTGGGTAAATTTTAATTCATACTCTGAGAATGATAATGCTCGTGTCAGATTTAGGAATTCATTCTGCTTTCTATTAGTGTACACTTTAGGCAAATACTTCTTTCAAAATTTTCGAAGAAAGTCCACCCATCCAAGAGTAGTTGGAAAATTTTGACTTTCAGGCACCATCTCCCACCAATCAAAAGTATCTTTTTGCAGCAAGGAAACAATATAATCAAACTTTTCTTCATTAGAGGCGCACCTCATCCGATTAAATATTCTATCCATACGCTTTAACCATGTCTCTGCTTCCGATGGGTCAATTGTACCTTCAAAATCAAATGCACCTTATTTTCTAATTTTGTCATAGAAACTATTTCTTTGCATAACTTGAGAGGTCGGGTTTACTCCACTCATAATAGCCCATAAAGCTTGTGCAAGAACTTGAGCAGCACTATAATTCTCAATAGGATTGACTTGCTCAATGGAAGTCTTGATGGACCTGCTGGGACCACGTAAGGAAGGGTTATATCATTGACATCTCGTGTGACACCTTGTACTGATGCATAGGATGAAACTAATGGACTCCTATTAGGTCGACCACTTGGTGGAGCAGAATGAGTTGGGCCAATAATAGCAAATTGACCATCACCACGACGCCTACGCGGTGGCATTTTTACCCCTTCAAAATAAAAATAAAAAGAAAGTAAAAAGCATGCATTATCAATCTAATGCAAATAATGTCACATAACCTTAAACTCAGGTTATATTGTTTACAAAATCTTATAACCTAAGTTCTGATATCAAAAATTGTCACACCCAACTCTGTGATTAAGTTCTAATCCTAATTATTGCATCCCTTAATTATGTTTAACAATTCTAAATAAATAAAATCCGCAAAACTTCATCCCTTACTTATCTTATGGTATTTGATAACATATACAAAAGATGCATATATATTCATCAAAATTTAATAAATAGTTATAAGTCATAGCATTCACATATTGTCACTATTGCCTCACAACCAATTTCACATATAACACCCTACAGGATCAAGTTTTATACAACAACAAATAACAACAACAACAACAAAGCCTTATCCAACTAGGTGGGGTCGGCTACATGGATCATACGACGCCATTCCGCTCTATTAATAACCAAATCTTTCGGTATATTATTCACCAATAGATCTTGCTCTATTAGTTCGCTAAGTGTCCGCATTGGCCTCCCTCTCCCTCTTTTAATCGGACTCCAGATTATTTGATCTACTCTTCTTACTGGCGCATCTAATGGTCTTCTCTGAACATGACCAAACCATCTCAAACGATTCTCTACATTTTCTCACTAATAGGAGCCACTCCGACTCATTCACGTATATGGTCATTCCTAATCTTATCTAATCTTGTATGACCACACATCCATCTCAACATCCTCATTTCGGCTACCCCCACTTTACGTTCATGTTGTCCTTTCATAGCCCAACATTCACTACCATATAACACTGTCGGTCTTATAGCAGTACGATAGAATTTTCCTTTAACTTTATTGGGTACTTTTCTATCACAAAGAACTCCAGTGGCTTTCCTCCACTTACACCAACCAGCTTGAACTATGATTAACATCGTCATCAATCTCCCCATCTTGTCTTACAATTGATCCTAAATATTTAAACTTTGTCACTTGAGGAATTATATCCTCCCCTAACCTAACTTCCAAATCATCTCTAAGTTGTTTATTTGTGAAATTGCTATGCATATATTCTGTTTTATTCCCACTTAAACGAAAACCCTTTGACTCCAACGCATTTCTCCATATTTCCAATTTTGTATTAATCTCTTCTCTTGAATCCACTAAAAGTACTATATCATCCGCAAATAGCATGCACTTAGGTACCTCCTCTATGATACTCTCGGTTATAGCATCGATAACTAAGTTAAATAGATACGGGCTTAAAGCTGATCCTTGATGTAGGCCAATTCCTATAGGAAATTCATTTGTCTCACCTCCGGGTGTCCTAACCCTAGTCAATGACCCATCGTACATATCTTGTATTACCTTAATGTAGACAACACTCACCCTCTTCTTTTGCAAGGCTTTCCAAAGTACATCCCTTGGTACCCGATCATACGCCTTCTCTAAGTCAATGAAAGCCATATGTAAGTCTCTTCTCCTACTTCGATACTTCTCCATCATCCCCCTTAGTAAATAAATCGCCTCTGTAGTGGATCTTCCTGGCATGAACCCAAATTGTCTCTCAGAAATACTAGTCTCCATTCTCAATCTATGCTCAATCACTTTTTCCCATAATTTCATTGTGTGACTCATAAGTTTAATCCCTCTATAATTTGCACAATTCTGAATATCCCCTTTATTTTTGTAAATAGGAACTAATGTACTTAATCTCCAATCATCGGGAATCTTTTTCGATCGTAAAATCTCATTAAATATTTTACATAACCACAATACACATTTTTCTCTTAAATATTTCTAAACTTCAATCGGTATACCATCCGGTCCAACGGCTTTATCATTCTCCATTTTCTTAAGAGCTTCGCTAACCTCCGAGACTCTAATTCTACGATAAAATGACCTATTAAGCTCACATTCGCTAACTATCAAGTCCTCCAAATCACAACGGGAACCTTCACTTCCATCATTAAATAGCTTATAGAAATACTCTTCCCATCTGTTCTTAATATCTCCTTCAGTAACTAAAACCTTGCCAACTTCATTTTTTATGCATCTTACTTGATCCAAATCTCTCGACTCCTCTTTATTCCTTGCAATCTTGTAAATCCTTTGTTCACCAGCCTTTGTCCCTAACTCCTTATAAAACCCCTCATATGCTTTAGCACGAGCATCACTAACTGCCTTCTTAGCCTCCCTTTTCATCAAACGATACTTTTCCCAATTGTCAGAACTATTGTCCAAGTGTATCGCCTTGAAACAATTCTTCTTATTACATTCCTTTTCTTGAACCTCTTAATTCCACCACCAAGTCTCATTATCTCGTGGTCTAAAACCTTTTGATTCTCCTAAAATGTCTTTAGCAACCATTTTAGCCTTTTTTGCCACATTCTCCCACATGATACTAGCATCTCCTTCTAACTCACACACACTTTCCTCTAATAACTTACTTCTAAAAGTCTCTCGCTTCTCCCCCTTTAACTGCCACCACTTGATCTTTCGATCAAAAACTGTTCGAAATTTTGATTTTATACATTTCATTTGCATATCAAGAACTAACAATCTATGCTGTGTAGTCACCCCATACCTAGGAATTACTTTGCAATTAGTGCAGCGTCTTTTATCAGTATTTCTTGTCAAGAAAAAATCAATTTGAGACCTATGAGTTCCACTTTTGTATGTGATTAAATGTTCCTCTCTCTTCCTAAAACAAGTATTGATAATCTTAAGGTCATATGCTAAAGAAAAATCGATAATAGTTTGTCCTTCCTCATTTAACTCCCCAAAACCAAAACCACCATGAACCCTTGTATGTGGTCCTGCCTCTTTACCAACATGTCCATTAAGGTCTCCCCCAATATAAACTTTTTCGGTTGTTGGTATACTTTCAATCAAACCCTCCATATCTGCCCAAAACTTCTCCTTGAGATGTGATTCTGCTCCTACTTGGGGTGCATATGCACTAATAATGTTCATAGTCTCCTTTCCAATAATTACTTTCACGGATATGATTCGATCCTCAATCCTTTTAACTTCCACAACATTCTTCCTCCTTCTGCATCTGCGATAATACCAACACCATTCCTTCCCTTTACCTTACCTGTGTACCAAAGTTTGGAACCATCTAACCTAATCTCTTTACTTCCCTCTCCTACCCATCTAGTTTCTTGCAAGCATAAGATACTAATCTTACGCTGGTCCATTACTTGTGCCACCTCGAGGCGCTTCCCATTCAGCGTCCCAATGTTCCAAGAACCTAATCTGACCTTAGTCTCATGAATTAGCTTATTTAACCGCCTCCGTCTATTAGAGTGCGGTAGCCCTTGCTCATTTAACACTGGATTCAGGCGAGGATGCAACGGCTCTTGCTCTCTTATCACTGTACCCGAGCTGTACAGCGCGTTACTTACGAGTAACGACATAGCATTAACACAATATATTCGTTGATCCATGTTCATAAGATTCGACAGGGTTTTACGCTGGCTGTCGGGGCCTAACACAACCCTCCTCCTTTATCCGGACTTGGGACCGGCTATAAAACATAGGCAGAGTTATCAAGTTTTATACAACCTTACAAAAAAATTTTCTCAAACTTAATTACAACATCTAGGCTTATCTATAACATGCATGCTTAAAAAAGCAAAAGTAAAGGGAAAATAAAAGTGCTCCAGTGGCTCGACCTTTTCTATATTCAGCAAAAATAAGCTCCGAGTCGACTCAACTCGAGAACTTACGAGTATCTAAAAAATTTAAAATGGGTACTGTGAGCAACAATCATTTGTTCAGTGAGTGGAATAAAAGTACAACATAGGGAGGGGAACAATAGAGTGCAGATAACATTAAATAACCACGTTTTTCATATGATAAAACATTTAAAGCATCATATATTAACATAAATTGTCAAATCATATGAACTTTCACATAAGTAAAAGTATCTCAAGATATCATCATTTTCATAATTAAACTCTACATATGTGTCATCGCACATACTCATCATGGGTGAATACATATCCCCCTCCATGATCATGTGTCATACAGTTAAGCAGAGCTTCAATCATGATTCTCAGATACGTAGAACATATCATGGGTCAATACGTGCACACAGAGCAGCCCCCAAAATGCAAAGACACCTGATATAAGCCCCAAAGGCTTGATGTATATCGAATGCGGTCCCAAAGACCTTTTTCATTCAGCATGGTCAATGTACCTATGGAGTTTTATAATAGCAAAATAACATATCACCATCATATCTCAATATGAAGTAAACTTATTTTAAGTTCACAAGCATTGTTCCCTAAAAATAATTTGATGTAAGAGGATACTCCATCTCATATGAAATCTTTGAAACATATCATAAATATCTTTCATAACTCAAGGTATGTTTTAATAACAATACTAATAATAGTCTTTACTTGAAATAATATCATAAATAAAAGAAGTAACATATATCATTTTTCTATGTTGTAAATTTAAACATATGATAACCTATCATATGATATTGCATATGATGCATCACCATTATCATAACATCATAAACATATTAACATGCATGCAAAACTATATCATGATCCTTTTGTGACATTACACCATACTTGAAACATAAACAACGTGGCATACTTGCTTAACTTTAGAACCATCATCTGCAAATATCATACAATAAGAATATGCATTCATATCACTCATAAACATACTTGACATATAACTTGTCATTGCATTTATTTTTCATTATCATGTACATCCTAAGAGTTTCTTTGTAACTTCTTGAACCTTACTTGATTATGAACATCTTTAATTTTTTACATTACATTTTCCTAGAGTTTCTTCATAACCATTTGGATCTTCTTTCATTCTTCCTTCTTTTTCTATCATGTGATACTTTGAGTGACATTCTCCATCTTTCATTTTTATCACATCATCACTTTACTTTCATTTCATGTCATAAGTCACATCTTTATCATGTCAAAATGGTGAGGGAATTTATTCCTAGTCATCTTTAGGAATACACATACTTTCTAATGAAAGACATTGTTTCTTGTGAAGTATATACACAAATGTAGGACTCTACTTCTCAAGCTTTGTTCCCCTTGAAGTACATACATAAGTACACTACATGAAAACATGTTATTGGCGTCGGATAGTAGCAGCGGATTGCATCCCCTCACAAAACAATTATTAGTTGTGTCGGATCTTGCCATCCTTCGGTTAAATAAAGCATCTAATATGTGTCGGACGCTTCAGTGCCCATATTTTGTGGCAGATATGTCGTCCACCACACAAGTTTTATCTCCATCGTCCATTCCGTGTCTCTTGCGTTGGATAACTCATTCGTCGCTAAAAAGTACGTAGTTTAGCAATTAGGGTTTAGCATTTAACATTTTAATTTCTTTACTCTTTGGCGAACATGCACTGAGCTCTTTCTCGGCAAGGCGAACATGCATTTAGCCCTTTCCGGCGAGGCGAACATGCACTCACCCACAGACGAACTCTTCATCTCTCTCTAGTTGCACACAGACGAACTCCACGCCTGGCTCTTCTACTAATCTCACAATCTCATCGGATGAGGCATCACCATCTCATCGGAGGCCAATCACTGCCCAGGTTCACTTATTGCTTGAAGATCTTTGTGGGTTGTTCTCTTTTGCCATTCTATTTATTTTTTGGGAAAATCAGAGTTTAAGGAGCTGTCCTACGAACTCACTCAGGGAGACACCGGACCTCACAATGCATGGATTTGACCTCTCTTGAACTCACTTGCACGCTGAACCATTGGCTGTGAAACCCCTTTGGTTTCCCCCCTCAAAACCAACCAAGAAGGTATGAACAGCCCATTTGCTACTTTTTTGTACCATTACAAACTTTTTCAATTGATTTTCTTTTGGTATGGAAATCTTTGTCGTCTTCTTTGATTGTGGTTTTTCCTTCAAATTTTTTGTTAGCTTCTGCATTATTTATTGGAATTGTCAAACGTCTATAGTCGCTTTGACAAAAAAATTCGTTTAGGCAGAAACTATTGCATGATATAAGGTGCAAATAGGTGTACACATTTGATAGTGAAATTGAGGAGTGTAGTGATAACTTGTTGATTTTTGGGTCAAAAGTCAATTTTTTCAATTTTTGTTTCAACTTCCTAACTGACTCTCTATTGCAGTGCACAGGTCAATTGTAGTAACCCTAAGTGTCATATCCACAGTGATTTGAAGTCTTAGACTACCTAAAAACAATTTAGACTAATCAAAGTTAAAGTGGCAAAAGCAGAATTTTAAAAGGAAATGAAAACAGATTTTTCAAGAAGGTTAAATGATAACTATTTTGAGGTTTCTGAAAAGTTAACTAAACTGAGTTGTAAATGCTAATCTAGAGGCTAAAAGGGTTTATCTATCAATGAGGAAGGTCCTCCTAGGAATTGGAGTTCATCTAATTTAATTATGGATGGAAATGTACAAGTTATCATTTTTTTGTCAAATCTGATTCAACCTTCAATATGGTTGTTTTCACAGCTCAATTAGACTAGAACTAAACAATATATTGTCATATAATTGTTAGCTAAGTTGAATTAGAAGAGGATCCCCACTGAAAATCAAGTAATCATTATGTTCAATCCAAGTCACTTTGCTGATTCTTTTGGCAATTCAATAAAATTCTGAATGATAACTTCTAGATTGCACTTTGAAAATGAAAGGAATGCTTCAATCAACTAAACAGGGATGAAATCAATCCAATATTAATGCAAGTGTTCCTTGGTTTATCTCTAAACTACAAGAGGACTTTGATTCAACCTCTCGGCCGCAATTAAAAATAAAGTCCACACTTAACACTAATAAATTGGAAATCAAAGACATATAATCACAGGTTGGGAAATCAGAAATTGTCATTGCTCCTTGGCTCATCTCTGAATCTCAAGGAAGGCCTTAAAACCATCTCTCAATGTGGATTAAAGTAGGGCTTTTACAAAGAACAATCAGATTTCCCTGAATTTAGGAAAATAGAAATTAGCAATACATTTCAATCAGGGAAAACCAATGGTGATTACAAAATTGAATGATAAGAATGTCAAGCTTCTCAATTCATTTCTGAACAAGATTGGGACATATGATAACTTCTCAGTTGTTTAGTTAATTTAGTTCCCAAATGACAATCAGATTCAGTTGACTCAAAAAATCAAAATTCAGGAAATTCAAAAATTAGGAAAACAGAAATAAGATTTTCAATCAAATGAAATCCAGAAACTTGGCATAGGTTCTTTGTTCATTTCTGAACAAAGATTTGATCAAATGATAACTTTTCAGTTGTAAATACAAATAGGATCGACCAATGACAAGAACAAATTCATATCAATACAGATTTCAGAACTTGGAAGTTTAATTGATTCAGTGCAGGAAATTTGAACTTCTCCCTAATCCATCCACAATATATATTAGACTACTACCCTATCCTAAGAGGCATGGGATTTAGCTCCTCATATTTACAAAATTAGATACAAGATAGAGTGAAGAACAGATGTAGTTCATCCTGGCTTGAGGGCCGTTGGCAGCAATCTGCTTTCCTTCAACTCCTTCCAGCTCAATCTAGCTCCAAACCCTTGCTGCCTTCTTGCAATAGCCGGCCCCCCCTTGATTCCAGGATTTCTTCAACTTATATATGGCCTTCAATCACCCTTCGATCAGCATCAAAATGTCCCATAACCTTTGATGTAAGCCACCTGTCCAGGTCCTGAAAATATCTGCATATGAGAGCTTTTTGGACAGCCAAAAAGCAAGTGGCCCCCCCTTTGCTTTTCCAATCTTTTTCACTTCCATTCACCTGCAATAAGAGCCAAAACAGCAAGCATCAAAGTCTTCTAATAAGATTTAAACAAATAAGGATTAAAACAGCAAGTCATATCAACTCAATTATCAAATGATGTTTGGTGTTATGCATAATTAAAATCCATAGTAAAAAAAATAATAGTTTCGAGGCCCGGAATGATAACTTTGCATATTTCATGAAAATTGTCCAAATTTGAGTGGTTCAAAGCATTGAAGGCATCAAAAGGATTAGGGTGGCAAGTGAATGAGGTCAGAAATCAAATGTGGATAAGATTTCATAGGAATGATAACTTGGATGCCAAAAACGATAACTTGATGCCACAAAAATGATAACTTGTCATAACTTTGGTTGTAGTTATCCAAATGGGAACAAATTGTAACAGCAATGAGTTAGGACAATAATATAATGATTGCTTAATGCCTTTATGCAAATATGATAGTTTTGCCTATTGAAATGACAGTTTTGCCCTTAAACGATAACTTGGCATTGGAAAATGATAACTTATTCAAATGGATTGATAATTTTGGACAAGTTGAAATATGATCATCCAAATGATTCATTCATGATGGCAATGGATTTAGGGCAGAATAATCACTGGAAATCAGCTAAATCAAAATAATGATAACTTGTGTACTTGGAGTGATAACTTGCCATAAAAATGATAACTTGGCATAGAATTGAAATATTTATGGATTTTAGCATTTCAGAACTTCTATGCACATGGAATTAGGTATAAGATGAGAAAGATCAACTAGTTATCACATCCATGCATTCCAAGCATAATTGGCCAAAAATTAGGCAAAATTAGGGCTCAATATGGGTGAATTGAATAGAAAATGGGTTAAAAACCTATTGTAATAAGCTAGTGATCAAACTCCCCCAAGCTTAGCCTTTTGCTTGTCCTCAAGCAAAACATTCAAAAATTAAGGACAAACTTGAATTAACAGTCCACAAATGAACTAAAAATCAGCTAAATTAGGTCCAATGATTTTTCCACTTTGCCAACACTCCATCCCATTCTTTCCAATTCCCAAATTCTAGCTGAGTCACAAAGGTTAAAGCAAATTTAAGCCATGAAAGAAGTACTAACATTAACTAATTTGGATTACAAGGATTGTCAACTCTACTAAAAAGTTTGAAACATCAATCTCTTCATGAACAGATTTTTCCACTGCTTAAATAGGTTTAACACCTGACTTTTATTTATGAAAATGCAAGTAAACAGGTCAAGACCTGATTTTTATTCATGCTGGTCACAGGATAAAAATTCTGGCTTTATTCAAGAGAGGTTCTTTCTTGGAATTTCACTCTCTTTATTCGTGCATGCAATGCAATGCCAAATGCAACTTTTCACTTTTCCTTTTTCCATTTTTCTCTTTTTCTATTCTGTTCATGAAGTGAGCAATGGTTCAAACTCAAGTATAGTTTAGACCCTTAAATGCAAATAGTTAATATTTCCTATTTATCATGGCAGCAAGATCCTTGGCTCCTTTCTGGACATCTTCTACTTTCCATTTAATCCATGAATGTCAGCTAGTGTTACCCACAAAAAGAAAATTTTCAACTGAAAATTAATTCAAATGCATCTGAATTGATAATGTCAATTAAAGCAACAAGACTAATGGCCAAGTTGGCCACTTGGTATTGGAGTGTACCAACTGTATTCTACCCATTTTAGAGTTAAAATGAAGGCAGGGGTTGAATTGAACTCGAATAATGATAACTAGTGATAACCGAGTGAATATGAGTGATAATTTGTTCAAACAATTATAACCTAGTGGTAATTGATGATATGAGCATTAAAGTAGATTGAAAACATGGTGTAAAAGTTAGAAAAGCACCTGGTTTCCTCCCCCAAGCTTATTCTCAGCACTGTCCACAGTGATGAAAATTAAGGCAAGGGAGAGGGTTGGGAGGGTATGGAATTGATAGAATTTGTGCATTTGATCCCTTACAATGGTTCTTGCATCTCAATCAGGGGCTTAGGGTGGTCTATTCTTCATGAATTGCAGCTAATCCTGCAGGGAAACAAGAGATATCAGTGGGATATTCAATATTAGATTTTTAGAGTGCACAATTCAACAATGCATTGAAATTCACTAAAATTCAGCCATGATGGATTGTGATAACTGATATGAATGATAATTCAGATGTTAATATGATGTTTTCAGCATGAATGAAAAGATAATATCAGTTATCAATAGGATTTCAGTGAGAAAAATTAAAATTAAGGGTAGGGGTACTCCCTAATTGCCAATTTGTGGATTGATCTGATTCCTCCCTTCTTTATTCTTGCAAAATAGAAAGATTAAGTGTAAAATGGCTTGGGTTACGTCCCAAGAAGTTTCCTACTTTAGTTTCTTAGGCTAGACATTTTTCCACTTGAATTCAGCTAGGCAAACTTGGCAAATCTTGCAAATTCAGCACCTCCTTAGCTGAATCTTGAGCTGTGGGGTTATATAGCTTCAACCTCTATCCATTGACCTTGAATATGACATCTTTATCATTCAGAAGGTCCACAACTCCCTAAGGATAAACTTTGTGGACTTTGAAGGGTCCACTCCACCTTGATTTTAACTTTCCAGGAAACAACTTGAGCTTTGAATTAAATAGTAACACAAGGTCTCCAACCTTGAAATCCTTCTTCAGAATCCTGCTATCATGCCACCTCTTGGTCCTTTCCTTGTAGAATTCTGAATTATGGTAGGAGCCTTTTCTGTCCATATGCATGCATATCAAAGTTTAGTGCCTTGACTGCCTAATAGGCCTTATGTTTTAACTCAATTGGCAAATGACATGTCTTGCCATAAACAAGTTTATAAGGAGAAGTGCCTATAGGGGTTTTATAAGCTGTCCTATATGGCCAAAGTGCCTCATTTCGCCTCAAACTCCAATCTTTCCTAATCAAGGAAACTATTTTCTCTAGAATGGTTTTTATTTCCTTGTTTGAGATCTCTGCCTGGCCATTGGTTTGAGGGTGGTAGGCAGTGGAGACCTTATGCTTTACTCCATACTTGTTTAAGAGGTTCTCAAAACACTTTTCAATGAAGTGGCTCCCTCCATCACTTATGACCACTCTTGGGATTCCAAATCTTGGGAAGATTATCTCCTTGAAAAGCTTGATCACATTTCTGGAATCAGCAGCTGTAGTAGGAATTGCCTCTATCCATTTGGATACATAGTCAACAGCAAGTAGTATAAATTTATATCAAAAGGAACTAGGGAAGGGTCCCATGTAATCAATGCCCCAAACATCAAATATTTCAACCTCCAAAATCTCATTCTGAGGCATTTCATTCCTCCTTGAAATTGAACCTGCCCTTTGACATTCATCATAACTCTTCACATACATATATGAATCTTTGAACAAATAAGGCCAATAGAAACCAGATTGTAGAACCTTGGCAGCAGTCTTTTGAGTGGCTCCATGTCCACCATATGGAGATGAGTGGCATTCATACAGAATTGATTGAAATTCATCTTCTGGTACACATCTCCTGAAAATATCATCAGGGGACTTCTTGAATAGAAGAGGGTCATCCCAATAGAAGTCCTTCAAGTCATGGAAAAACTTTTTCTTCTGCTGGTAGAAGTCAGAAGGAACAATCCCACATGCCAAGTAGTTGACAATATCAGCATACCAAGGAGTAGGGGCAGCTGATATGGCCATTAGAAAATCATCAGGAAAAGAGTCATTGATAGGGAGTGAGTCATTAGAATCCTGAACTCCTTCCATCCTTGATAAGTGGTCAGCAACTAAGTTTTCTATCCCTCTTTTATCCCTGATTTCAACATCAAATTCTTGTAGCAAAAGGATCCATCTTATAAGCCTTGGTTTTGATTCCTTCTTACTAATCAGGTGCCTCACTGCTTGATGGTCAGTAAATATAATCACCTTGGATCCAATTAGGTAAGATCTGAACTTATCGAATGCAAACACCACAGCAAGCAATTCTTTTTCAGTGGTAGCATAATTCATTTGAGCCTCATCTAATGTCTTACTAGCATAGCAAATGACATAATGTTTCTTCAACCTGGTTTGCCCCAAGACTGCCCCTACTGTTTATCAGAGGCATCACACATTATTTCAAATGGAAGAGACCAATCAGGTGGCTAGACTATAGGAGCTGAAATAAGTGCTTCTTTCAACTGCTTGAAGGCCTTCATGCACTCTTCATCAAAATCGAAATCAGCATCTTTTGCTAGCAACTTGGTAAGAGGCCTGGTTATCATTGAGAAGTTTTTGATGAACCTTCTGTAGAATCCTGCATGTCCCAAAAAACTCCTTATTGCTTTCACATTTGTAGGGGGTGACAACTTCTCAATTACTTCAATCTTGGACTTATCCATCTCAATTCCTTTACTTGAAACAATATGTCCTAGAACAACCCCTTCTTGGACCATAAAATGGCACTTCTCCCAATTGAGGATCAAATTGGACTCTCTACATCTTTGTAGCACCTTGGTCAAATTTTCTAGACAACTCTCAAAAGAATCTCCATATGCTAAAAAATCATCCAAGAAGACCTCCATAATTTCTTCAATGAAATCTAAGAAGATTGACATCATGCATTCTCTAAAAGTGGCAGGTGCATTACATAAGCCAAATGGCATCCTTCTATAAGCAAATGTCCCATATGGACATGTGAAAGTAGTCTTGTGTTGATCTTAAGGTTGAATTGGGATTTGAAGCAATCCTGAATAGCCATCTAAATAACAAAAGTGAGAGTGCTTAGACAACCTCTCGAGCATTTGATCAATGAAAGGAAGTGGGAAGTGGTCCTTCCTGGTTGCCTTGTTCAATTTCGTGAAATCAATACACATTCTCCACCCTGCACTGTCCTAGTAGAGATCAACTCATTTGAATCTGATTTGAGTACTGTAATCCCTCATTTCTTTGGCACAACTTGGACAGGGCTGACCCATTCACTATCTGAAATGGAATATATGATTTCAGCATTCAACAGTTTCAGAACTTCCTTTTTGACAACCTCCTTCATCACTGGATTCAATCTTCTTTGGCATTCAATGGAGGGCTTGTAGTTGACCTCCACGGGGATCCTGTGCATGCAAATTGAGGGATTAATACCCTTGATATCTTCAATGGAATAGCCTATTACCTCCTTGTACAGCATCAATCTTTTCAGCAGCTCATCAACTTGTTCCTTTGGCAAATTGGCATTGATAATTACTGAAAATATTGAGTTCTCTCCCAAGAATTCATACTTCAGGTTGCTAGGAAGAGGCTTGAGCTCCAATTTGGAAGGATTGTCTTGAGTTGGATTGGATTGAAGCTCAGCAGTGATAACCTCCTGCACTTCATTCTGAATTTCAGATTTATCCACTGTTTTGAATGAATTCAGCTCAGCTTTGCATTCCATAGCCTCTGGATCTTCAAGTTCCTTCAAGTGATCAAACATTAGGCACCTTTGCAATGGATCTACAATAGGAATTATGGCAGAAACTTGCTGAACAACTGGACCTAGCTGCCCCTCTTCAAAGTCATTTTCTTGAAAATTTGGCCTACTGATAACTTGTGCCAAATTAAATACTATCTTGTCCTCTCCAATTTGGAATGTTAATCTACCCTCCTTGACATCAATGACAGCCCCAGCAGTAGCTAGAAAGGGCCTCCCTAGAAGAATAGGGGTGTTCAAGTCTTCATCCATGTCAAGTACCACAAAGTCCACTGGAATATAAAATTTGCCAACTTTGAGGGGTATGTCTTCAATGATTCCATGTGGGTATTTGATGGATCTGTCTGCTAGCTGTAGATACATGTTTGTAGGCTTCAAATTTCCAACTTCAAGATTCCTACAAAGTGAAAGAGGTATGACACTCACTGATGTACCCAAATCACACATTGCCCTTTGAATTTTCTTGTTTCCAATTTCACAAGGGATTGAAAAACTACCTAGATCTTTCAACTTGGGTGGAAATTTGTTGAATAATTGCAGAAGCCTCTTCAGTCAAAGCAATGGTCTCATGCTCCAAAATTCTTCTCTTCTTGGTAAGGATCTCTTTAAAAAATTTAGCATACGAAGGCATCTTCTGAATTGCCTCTAAAAATGGCACATTTATATACAGCTTCTTCAGGATTTCAATGAATCTTCCATGTTGCTGATCCTGCTTTGCCTTGATTAGCCTTTGAGGGAAAGGTACCTTGTCAAAAACTCTAGCCTTAACTTCAACTTGAGGGCCTTTGTTCTGATTTACCACCACAACTACTTGATTTGTCCCTTCTGTAGGCCATGAACTTGTGCTCATTTCAGCTGGATTTCCCTCAACATTCCTCATTGGTTCTTCAACAATTTTTCCACCCCTGAGCTGAACAGCTTGGACTTGCTCTTTGGGGTTCAATTCAGGTTGTCCAGGGAGAAACATAGGTCGCCTAGTTGTGGTACTTGCTTGTTGAGCAATCTGATTTTCAAGAATCTTTTGATGAGCACTCAAAGCCCCATATCCAGAAGTTAATTTCTGCATAGCCTCCTCTTGCTTTTCCTGCTTCTTCAAGATTTGTTGCAACATTTCCTCCATCTTTGACATTTGAGGGGCTTGAACTTGAGGTGGCTCATATGGTGGTCTTTGCATTTGAACTTGTGGAGACTTGTATGGTGGGGGTTGATTCGTTGGCAAAATCTTTGGTTGCTAATTTGAATTCTGCATAAGAGGCCCTTGAAAATGGTTGGCCTTGTAGGAAAGGTAGGGATGATTTCTGTTTTCAGGAGTGTAGAACTCAGCAGGGGGTTTAACTCCATAATTTCCTACTGCATTAACTTGGTATATAACTTGATCATGTTGCTGCATTATCAAATTGCAACCCACAGTGACATGGCCCTGATTTCCACACACATCACATCTAGATTCAACATTTGAAGATTTTCCCACATTAGTTGACAAATTCAGCTTCTCCAATGCCCTTTGCAAGCCATGTTCAATCTGGACAGCAATATTATTAACCTGGTTTTCATTGGATGGCCTCCTTGTCCTGTCATGTGTAAGAAAATGGTGGTTCTTGGCCATGTTTTCAATCAATTGATAAGCTTCATCAATGTTTCTTGATGCAAATATTCCTCCAGCAGCGTATCCAATGCAACCTTACTGGGGTAGTCCAATCCTTTGTGAAAATAGTTGACAAGTTGCCATTTTTCAAAGCCATGATGTGGACAAGCCCTCAGCAAGCTTTGGTGTCTTTGCCATGCATCACATATATTCTCTTGATCCAATTGGTAGAACCTCATAATATGATCTCTGAAATTATCAGTTTTGCTAGGAGGGAAGAATTCAGCTAGGAACAATTGAATTATGGATTCCCAAGTACCCATCTCTTCAGGTTTGAGAGTCTTGTACCATATCTTTGTCTTGTCTTTGAGTGAGAAGGGGAATAGCCTCATGTAGTCAACATCCATTGGTGTATTGTTGAAGTGCACTGTGCTGAAAATTTCCTTGAAATTATCCAAGTGTGAGGCTGGATCTTCATTCCCTAAACCAGAAAATTGGTATTGCCTTATCATTGTCACCAAGGCTGGATTCACTTCAAAGTTTGCAGCTAGTGCTAGGACTCCATTCCCTTGTTGATTTCTAACATTGCTAGGAGAATAGCAATCCTTGAGTGTCCTTGGTGCAGCCATATTGACTTGCTCCTCTTCCTCTTCATAAAAAATCCTTCTTCTTGCCTCAACTCTTTGCAATCTTCTCCTTCTCAAGAATCTTCTTTTAGGTTCAGGATCTGATTGATAATGGTCCTCTTGATTGTCCAAATCCTACATAAATGAATTCAGAAGTATCAAATTCAAAAAGGAAAGAAAACTAGACAAAATTGGAAAATTGGGAATGATAACTTGCAAAAACTGAAAATTGGCCTAATAAATGGACTGAAAACTAGTCTAAAACTAATCTAAACTATCTAAGTTAGTCTAATTGACCTCAAATCCTCGGCAACGGTGTCAAAAACTTGATAGTGAAATTGAGGAGTGTAGTGATAACTTGCCCTAAAAATGATAACTTGGCATAAAATTGAAATATTTATGGATTTTAGCATTTCAGAACCTCTACACACATGGAATTAGGTATAAGATGAGAAAGATCAACTAGTTATCACAATCCATGCATTTCAAGTATAATTGGCCAAAAATTAGGCAAAATGAGGGCTCGATATGGGTTGAATTGAATAGAAAATGGGTTAAAAACCTATTGTGATCAGCTAGTGATCAACATTTTTATGAAATCATTCATTTCATAGGGTTCAAGCACTTAGATCATTTTATTTTAAACTATTGCATGATTGTTCTGTGGGTTGTGGCTCAAACATAGGTTGCTGCAAGGCTGTCAATATGGTCCAAGATCACCACTAGTATCAATCACCCCAATCACCACATCTGCCTACACTTCTTTTTTCTTATCAACCAGGAAGATTGTTGGTTAATTTCTTAGATTTTAATTTTTGTATCAGGTATATCTTAGATTTTTATATATGTTCAATTATCAGAGCTTTCATGCTGAAATCAATTGTGTTTCTAACCTCCATGATAGTTATTCTAGTATTTTCTCGTAGCTTATTTTCATTATGATCTTGGAAGGATGATACTTATGCATGTTATAAATAGTTCTCTCCATGTTGCTTCTTATAAAATTTCTTTGTTATTTAAGAAAATGTCCATTCCAGAAAATCGTAAGTGGATGTAAAATAACATTCATGGCTGTAGAAAGCTTACTGAAGAATTTCTATGTGGTGTTGAGGAATTTGTGAATTATGCATGCCAGTCTCAAATGTTCTTAACTGAAGGAGCCATAAGATGTCCTTGTTTGAAGTGTTGTAGTGAAAAGTTGTTAAAATCTAAATTAGTAAAAGTTCACTTATATAAAAAGGGATTCAAACCTAGATGTTGGTATTGTATGGATCATAATGGAGGAAAATAATGATAATAATGGAGGAAAATACAGTAAGCATATATGAGAACTTGGTATATGATGCCGCTGCAACAAATTTTGTTAATTTCAAGAATTATTTTGCCAACGAGGAGCCTCCTCATCCAGAAGACAAGGAATTTTATAACCTCTTAAATGCGTCAAGTCAACCAATATCACAATGCTAAGTCTTTGCATTGTCTTTGCATTGCGAATGCTAAGTCTCAAATCTGATTACAAGGTGTCACATGCATGTCTTGATTCATTTATGGAGATATTAAGGGAGGTAGCCTGACTGGACTCAAGAATCACATTGAATTATCATAGAACAAAAAATTTGGTTTCTAAACTTGTCCTTGCAAAAAAAAATAGATTGTTGTGTGAATGGATGTAGGCTATATGAAGAACAAGATAGAACAAGACAATGTCAATTTTGTGGTGCTGAAAGGTATAAGCCATGCAAAGAAAACAACTGTAATAAAAATGAAATTCCAATGAAAAGAATGCATTATTTACCTCTTATTCCTAGACGTAAGAGGTTATATTCCTTGCTGAGTTCAGCTGCACAAATGCAATGGCATGCTAAACATACTACAAAAGAGGGAGTAATGGGGAAGCATGGAAACATTTTGATAGAACATTTTCTAAATTTGCATCTGATTCTCGAAATATTAGGCTTGGTTTGTGTGCCGATGGATTTGCTCCATATAAACAATCGGCGACTTCTTATTCTTGTTGGCTTGTGATAGTTACTATATATAATTTACCTCCTGAATTGCATATGACTGCTCCTTATATGTTCTTGACTTGCATTATTCCAGGTCATAGACCTAAGAGCAAGATCGATGTTTATTTGCAACCATTAATTGTTGAATTGAAAATATTATGGACTGGTATCTTAACTTATGACATTTGTGTCAAACAAAATTTTATTATCAAGGTTGCATTAATGTGACAATAAATGACTTTCCAGCTTATGGAATATTGTTCGGATGGATGACTATGGGCAAATTAGCATGATCATATTGTATGGATAAAACTAAGGCATTCACTTTCAAGCACGGAGGAAAAAAATTGTTGGTTCGATTGTCATCATCAATTTTTGCCCCCTAATCACATGTTCAGAAGACAATGTGAAGGCAAGAATGGACTTAAAGAATATTGTCAATGACAAGAATTTGAGCTTATTAGTTTGCCAAATGGGAAAATGATAAAGCCAAAGGCAAAATATACATTTACAAAGGAGCAAAAGAAAATGGTTTGCCAATGGGTGCAAAATTTAAAGATGCCAGATGGTTATGTTTCAAATTTGGCTAGATGTGTTGACATGAAAGAATTACGATTAATTGGAATGAAAAATTATGATTGTCATGTGTGCATGCAGAGTTTACTTCCAAATGCCTTTTCAATATTGCTAGATCCCATATAGAAGACTTTGACTAAAAAAATTCTATTAGAATTGAAAAAATAACTTATTCTTCATCTACCTATTTTGCAGGACTAAAAGAGTTTGCATAATTGTTCCATATGCATGTGGGGTTTTGAAAGCTGAGATGGGTAACAATTTTATGCTTCATTTTGTTTCATAGGTTGTACTATTTTGGCTATATAAAATTCCATTATTTTATTCATTTTGTTTATTTTAAGTCTAAAGATTTATCTATATATTTTTCTTAAGTCTGAAACATTTTTTTGTGCAATAACTTGCATATTTTTAAATGTTGAGAAAGAGAATAATTGAACATTTTCATGCTTGAAATAATAATATGCATTCACAGATTTAATCTGCAAATGTATACCATAGAATAGTTGATCTTGCAAAGATATCCATTCTACTTAGACTTTTGTTGTTGCTAGCACAATATTTTGTTTTTTAACGCTGGTCAAACATGACATTACATAATGTTTTGATTTTTTAATGATATCTTATAACTTATTTTCACAGCATAGATATGACTTCTCTAATCATTTTCTTAACCATATATTTTATTTTGCAGTTATATTGTTATTTCAAGGAAGCACCTTCTAAGGATGTTTTGAACATTTTTTTGGATGGAATATGTCTGAAACTAGAAATCAAGCTTGGGGTGTGTGCTTGCTATAAGACTGATATGTTGTGATGTTTAAAAATTGTAGATGTGTAAAGTGGTCCTTCTAAGGATGTTTTGAACATTTTTTTGATAGAATATGTCTGAAACTAGAATGCCAGCTTGGGACTTGTGCTTGTTATAAGACTGATGTGCTGTGATGTTTTAAAATGTAGATTTGAAATGTACAGCCTATTCCATGGATGTTGGCAAATTTAGTATTTTAAAATATTTAATCCATTTTCTAATTTTAAAATTTAGTATTACATTGATTGTATTTCTTTCTTTGACATATTGAAGTAACATAAAATATATGAGCAGGACTCTTTCTTTTCAAATTTTCCATGTTTTGTGAAGGATATTGCATCCGATGTTCTGTTACAATTCATGCACTTTGTGTCGGATATGGCTTGCCACAAACTAGGCAAACTAGTGACGTCGCTTACGTCGAAAATTTTGTGACAGATATTGTGTCAGCCAAGTCATCGCAAAAGTTTTGCATTAGATGGATGTTGTTGCAAAATGTTTGCATCCAAGGCTTTTGAGGGGGACGTATGTCCGTGGCAAATCCCTCGCAAACAAAGAGTTTACATAAGATTATTTATGTTTTCTGGCGAATTAGTCTGACGCAAAATTTAAATTTCCTTATAGTGGTATAAGACTTTACTTTCCATTTTAGTTTATCATCCTTTTAACTTCCTTTCTTTGTTATAAGATACTTTGAAGTTAAACTTCATTTTCATTCATACTTTTAACTTATAACATCTTCGATCTTAACAGTAGTTGAAAGAATCATGTCAACATCATCACATTGGCTAACTAGGCCATATTCTTAGAAACACGCACATCATAATAGTGAGAGACTTTATTCCGATGAGGAACTTTGTTCTCTGAGAAGCACATATACAAATGCAGGACTTTATTTCGTGGGCTTAGATTCCCTTGAAGTACATACATGTAGAACTTTACTTCTGGATTTATTCTTCAACTTTAGAATGCATTATGGCTTTCTCAACACATCAAATATTCAATGGATCATTCTTCATCTTTCAGCCTAATTACGACTGAGCATGCAATTTGTGTATTTAGATGACATATGCAATAATCAATCATCCATACATAACATAATTATTTTTACAATAGATTTTAAAACATCATATTGCCTTGGTCACGGTCGTGACCACCAAGGCCTAGTGACTCCCATGAACCCTTGTTTCATGGGCGTGGCCGAATGCCTTAAACCATTATGATCATCACTCACAATCATGCCTGGTTCGATCACAGTCGTGTTTGTGCGGCCACATGCATTACAGAGGGTACTAGGCTTTGTCTTGCAAATGATCATGACCAAAATTGATCACGATCGTGTTTAGTCTCATAACAGTAGTGACAATGCCATCACAAATGTCACAGAGTCATTTCTTTGGCTTGTTTCTTGCCTGCACAATCACCGTCACTCTGAGGTTGACAAGACCGTTCCAACATCTTGGAATCCCTATTTTCAAACCAAAAATATTTATTTTGAGGTGAAATTAAAAGAAAAATCATATACATCATCAATAACATATTTGGGGCATGAATCATAGACTTAAGAACATCTTCATTTCATAGTTGAAATCATATCAATCATTTCCTTAAAACATTGAAATCTTAGATCTAGGAATAAAACATTATCAAATAACCCAGGGATCTTCCAAAGGTGCATATGAATCTATGTAAGATTTATGTAGCCCTTAATCATAATTCAATATGATAACAAGGTGTCCTCAAACTCTCAATCCATTACATACAAACCATTAAAAGAGGGAAGAGGGATTGGATCCTCTTTACATACCTTTAGCTTTTAGATCCAAAACTTCTCTTCCGTAATCATCTTACATCCTTCTTCATCATCTAGAAACCTCTAGGTTTTCTTGTCCTTGTCATAATGATCTTCTTCTTCATATTCATCTTTAAAGATCTCGTAATAAAAGAATCCTAATATTCTTTTATGAAGAAGAGGGGTATGACGGCTACCTTTAGGAGGGAAGATAAAAAAAATTCAGGGTTGTTAGACCATTATATAAGATTATATTAGAGTTTTGGTCAAAAGGCCCAAATACCCTTGGTCCAAAATTTGGGGTTGTTACATTAACTATTATTAATTGAGTTAATAATAGTTTTAATTAATTTAATACTAAGATGATATTCAAAGTATCATTAAGTTTGAGGAAGGCTTATTATTAATTGACCGAAAGTTTTAACTTACGTAAATATCTATCATTATAAGGAAAGCTAAGTTTGACGGGGAGCAAAATTGATTACAACTTTTTCACAAATTATATATTTTTCATATTTCTCAATTTGTCTTCATAAAAAAGAGAGAGATTGTTGGAGAAAAGTTTTAATGACATATTAAATTATATTTTGATGATACAAACCTCGAAAGACAAGTTAAAATGATAAAAAAGTTTAAAGAAAAAGGGATAACTTTATGAACTAATTTGACTAAATAATTGACTATGATTTTATTAGATTCTGGATGAATGATAAATATCAAAGTTGTAGAGAATTATGTTAGCTATCTATAGAATCAAAGATTAACTAATTTGGATAACTGTGCAAAAGGTTATGCTTAAAATAGTGCAGGTCGGTCAACCTTTCGATCAATAGAATAAAATCCGATCGAGACAACACTGGTCGATCGATCTAGTATACCGGTTAACGGATCAATCCATGCACTGCCCAAGTTCAATGACAAGACTATACCGATCGATGCCGAGATGATACCGGTCGATGTACCGGTCGATTGACCAGTTGTGGTCAATGAAGAAAATAAGTGCAACGGTGATATAGACTGGTCGACCGGTTCCTTGATAAAATGAACAATAACAAATCAATTTTAAGCTTCGATGATTTTCGTGAAAATGATACTTTTTGTTTTTCTACACCAATTCACCCCCCCTCCCCCTCTTGGTACCCTTTGGGATCCTACAATTGCCCTGTTGCTGAGTTAGTTCATTTTGTTGTTGCTCTTGGCGTTGATTGTTGTGTGTTTGTCCTCCCAATTTCATAATCAAACAACAGAGGTCCTCTTGATCTTCTTGTGTATGCACTGAATGTGTGCTCGAATCCTCCAGGTCCGATGATTGCATGTTAATTCCATCATTCAATCTTGCACAATCACAAATCAGAATTGTATCAAAGTGATAAAAAATAACATAAATATAAGATTCTCAAAGTAGTAATTTGGGATAGAACTTTAAGCAATTTAAGTATTAGTTCCTCAGCAACGACGCCAAAAACATGATGCGTAAAATATGTAACAATGCAATAGCTAGCAAGTGCACTAGTCATATCATGTAATAAAGTGTAGAGTAGAGTTGTCGATCCCACGAGGAACAATCTAAATCAATCCTATCCTAAAGACCTACTAAGGGGTTGTTTGGTATACGAAGTGCATGAGAACATCTGCCTCGTTCTTGTCTTTAGATCCAAACAACTATTTTTCCATATTGTGGGGCCCAGTGCAATAAATGCGAGAACAGGCAAAAAATAGTCACAAAAATGTTTGATGTCCACCGTAGAACAACATAGTTCTTGTTGGATCCTGATGATTAGAACATAATTGGGTCAATTGATCTTAACCCAGGAACAAAAATTTTGTAGCTAAAGAGCCCCTAAGAGAAGAAAGGGTTTTGTATGTGTAAGACAGAAATATAAAAATTACAGAAAATAAATGATTGATGCTTAAAGATAAAGTGGTGATGGTCCCTAGAAATTATGGATGATTAATGTAAAGTTAGACATGTATGAACCTCTGAACCAATCAAATCATGACAGAAACACTCAAGTCGATTCTTGGGATGAATTAAAAGCACCTAAAATTAATATTGACTTCTCTAGATGATTAAATCAAATTATCATAATTCTTAATAAGATCAACAATCGCATACGACAAGTCAATTATTGATTTCACTGAGAATTAAGATGCAAGAAAATGTAACTCTTAGACTATTATTCACCCACACTTCTAGACAAATGATAAACCGCTCACTATTCGGCACACACGAGGAATTATCAGATATGTGTTATATATGCTTCAACTTAAAATTAAAAGATCAATTATCAGAGTAACAATAACTTCTGAAATTAATCCCTTGTACAGGTTTGTAATCTAATATCAAAAATTACATTACTTATAAAAAACAATTAAACTCAACATATATAATCAAAAGAAGTCAAATCATCTAATTGACTTGAATAAGAACGTGGTCCAACCAATCTATCTTTCTGAAATAAATATGAAATCTCTATTCACTACAAGAAAACAATCGATTAGCGATGCGAAATAGCATCTCAATATTTAGTGATGCTAAGTCGACGCCACGAGCGCTGTTATAGCGTCTCAGTTGAGTCCCAATCTGGAGACGCTACTTGCCTCTCAATAGCGTCACATTAGCGTTATCATAGCATTTCGTGAAATAGATGCTAAAGAAGGCACTATAGCGACGTCAATTAGCTGCTATTATTGCGTCCCATAGAGCGAAACTGTGTGGGAGAACCTAGCATTATTCTAGCGTCGACATCGTTCGACACGACTCTAGCATCGCAGACACTGAGACACTATCTCGACACAAGATAGGAACTGTTAAGGGCGCCATATGTTTGCGCGATTTTGACGCCGACTTACGCGACGCTACGTGGCGTTACATATAATGCGACGTTATGTAGATGCCAACGTAACGACCTATTTATCTTCTTGCTTACACATGTAACACATAAAACATTAATTGACACTATTTTAACACTTAGCGTCTCATAACTATATATGTTTGAGGAACATATATGTTAAATTAAGAAATAGATAACTATATATATGCTATCTATATTTATATAACTATATGTTATCTATTTTGATGCAACCCCATATATATTGATATATGTTACCTAATATACTATTCTTTAATGAATATAAATTAAATATTATATGTGTCACGACCCCGATTTAAATCGTGATTTAAACTAGAGCTCGCGACGAATTACAGACGATCAAATAATTTTATTTTTAAAGAAAATTGTGCATAACCCCTCTAGATACTAAAAGAAAGTGACAACACATATAAGCAAACCACATAGTTTATATTGATCATTCATAGCATGTAACAACCCTAGAGTTTACACCACCACATAGTCATGAAAGATTTATATTTTACAAGATAAAAAATTACTTTTCGTACATAGAACATATCAAACTCTCTCTATATCCCAACAGAGGAATACGAGAGCTAAAAGTCTTCTATCTAGTGCGTGCGGTAGGGCACGTGACTTCTCAATACCTTAGCAGCAAAAAGAATTCACACCCTGCTAAGGTTGTCTCTCGCGATCCCAAAAGTTCTACTGATTTGAAAAAGTGTATAACACTATGAGCAAATAATAGCTCAGTAAGCTAATAACTTATAAGCTATGTGTTACCATCTAATAAATTAGGAGAAACATAAAAATACATGCATTAATCATAATATCAAAGTCAATATCCTCACACATTTAATAAATACATATATAACATTCCAATCAAAATCATTACACTTAACTTAGATTTATTGTTACTTAAACATATCAAACATGCGTATGCAATGCAACACTCTCATATGTATGCACGGATCACCATCTAGCCAGTGGTCGGTAGGTGAACTCTAGAGGTGGCTCCCATCGGGATCAACGATGTAGCACTTAGCTCCATTCTACCTCATCCCTTTCGGGGAACAAATCATATAACAATAGGTGGACTATAGAGGTGGCCCCCATCGCGACTACTCATGATGTGGCACTTAGCTCCAGCCTATCTCATCCCATTATTGGGGAACAAAATGATGGATTGGACTCTAGAGGTGGCTCCCATCGTAATTAGTGATGTAGCACTTAGCTCCAACAATCATATATGCAAATGCAAACAGATTTCAATGCATGATTCATCACATAACAAACATCTCTTGAATATCGAAGATGAATCATATCAAATACCATTTCAAAAGGAACAAGATTGCACTCATCGTGATCCATTCAGACCGTATCACATATACTTTTCAAATGTGCAATCATGTAATCATTCAGATATACATTTAATAATTGCATTTCTGGAAATCAATTCATAGCATTCCAAAACATATTCAATAGATATAATAATCGATGTCACACCGCATTCAAAAGAGGTGAATACATAGAGTTGGAGAAATCAACTTACCTATAAGGGCTAACAAAATATTTTCCTTTCCTTTTTCACTACTTTACTCTTCTACTCCAAAATCTAAAACCCTAACTTCAACTTCTCCTCTTCCAATTCCTTCAACAACTATTGATTTGTTCCATTTCCTTAAGTGTTCAGCCAAGGGTGGTGAATAGGGCAGAGGAAGATAGTAAAGGGTGAAAGGATAAGTATTAGAGGGAAGGGAGAAACCAACTTCTATTGGTGAGTTAGATTCTTCCAAAAATGCCCTTGAAGTAAATGTCTTTTGCATTTCTCCATTTATTTATTTATTCATTTACTTAAGACATTACATGTAAATAAGAAACTACCCCCCATTTGGATTCAAATAAAATATTTATAAAAATAAATAACTAAGGAATTGAAATCTAAATTTTTTGTCTGAAGAACAAAATTCGCGATTTCACAGATTTTTCGATTTTGTGTCTACATTTTACCTAACTCACACACCTCCTAAAAATTTTTAAAATCACTTTTAGAATTCTTTCATATATAGAAACAATTATCGGGACTTTAATTTTCCAAATTTTCACTTTTCCGAAAATCACAATTTCATGCCTTAAGTAAATCTCCATTGCTTTCGCACTCCAATAGTTGACATTGAAGTGTAAGTCTTAACATCACATTCATAGAGCTTATCAATAAGATAATATAGCATCACATTCATACATCTAATCATTCATGGTTAACTTAGGGATATTACAATATGTGTACCTTCAACATATAATATGTATTCCTAGATAATTACTTATATATGCCTATATCAAAGGAGTATTCCTAAATATATAATTTGTATATGTTACTTATATTATATATTTACTTATGCATACAATATATAGCATATATTAATTATACATATATTATTTTTATATTCTTAATCATGAAATTACGATGGTTGAATTAAGTGACATGATATCCCACTAATGAATACAAAATATTCCACTATCGGCGTCTCCCTAGCGTCGCGACTTTGGGACGCTAAGATCATGGAGACGCTATGTCGACGCTAGAGCGTCGCTAATATATTTTAGCCACACGTTAGAATCTTTATAGCATCTCCGTGGCCAACTTTTTATTAGACCCACTTAATCGGGCTTGGCATATAAATACACATATATACTTATGCTTATATATAACATGTACACATATACATATTATTATCACTTAATCTCGCACATATATAGACATATAGATACACGTATACACTTTAAATAGATATATATATATATATACATTATATATATACAGACACATATATACTTATAATCTTAATTATAATTAATATAGACGTAACACATGTATTTATGAAATACACATGGACTACATATCAATATACACTTATCATTTATATATGTAGACCTGCATACATACATTATATATTTATATAGATACGTAAAAAAATTAATATATATAAATACATACATTATATATATACATATATACTTATAAATTTATAATATAGACGTAACACATGTATTTATGAAATACATATGAACTACATATGAATATACACTTATAGTTTATGATATAGAACTAATATAAATGCATACGTACGTTATATATTTACGCGGATACGTAAAAGAAAATAATATCGTGTCGATATTTACGCAGCACCAATATGGAGTCACATTAGCGGCAAAGGAGCGTTGCAACCTTGGCTATGCTAAAAATTGGCCTGAAATCCCTAGCTTCTTCCCTGTTTTTTTACTTTTCACTTTTTACTACTCTTCCACTTCCACTGTCAATGTCTGACGATCGATGATTGCGACCGTCGGCCTCATCCTCCGTTGCCTTTCTCCGACGCCACCGTTGGCTCCTCAGCCGACTACGACCGTGACCGCTGTTGAGATTGTCGATTGTGATCGCGACTGCCGGTTGTCGACTACCCTCGGATTGCTTGCCAACTATGACCGCCGGCCTTTCTCCGATGCCACTACCTTTGGTTGCTGACTGTTACCGTCGGCCTCTTCCACCTCCTCTGCCACCCTCTACCTCCTCCGCCTTCTTCCACCTCTTCCACGGCCCGCGGCCCGTTGCCCTCCACCTCCTCCACCTTGTTCCACCTCCTCCGCCCTCTTCCACCTCCTCCGCGGCCCGCCAACCTCTGCCTCTGTCGCCCTCTGCCTCCTCCGCGGCCTGCCCTCCACCTCCTCTGCGGCCCGCCGCACTCTGCCTCCACGGCCCACCCTCCACCGCCTCCGCAGCCTGACTCCTCTACTCCCTCCGTGGCCCGCCCTCTGCCTCCTCCGTTGTAACGACCTCAAAATTTGGCCCCAATTTAAACTTTGTCGAACCCTAGGTGACGTTACTTCGACTTTGACATTGACCTAAATTCATAAACATTGCAACAGAAACATAATAATAATGAACATAAATGATAAAATCATGAAAACAACGAAAGACTTCATCATTAAAACCCAAGATAACAATACTAGCCTATGGGCCCACATAGGCTCTAACATCAATACCCAACATAGGGTTCATAATACATAAAGGAGTCCAAATAAAAGAAAATGACTCAAAGGCCCATAAGCCATACATGCTTAACTCTTCTAAGAGTTCATCATCATAACATAAAAGACTAAAAGATAACTTGGGCCTTAGCCCGACCGACCCATGTGCAATCTGTCCGTCATGAGGCCCTCGCTGCCGAACCTAAGCCTCTTCCATACCTGCACGGATCCAAAGGGGTGCAGGGGATTTCTCCCGTTAGAGTATGTTGAGGCCCATGCATGCTATGATTCTATGACATAATCCCTACATGTCATGGCATATGCATATCATCATTATAGAACATGGATCTTATGCATGCTAAGAGCTACTTATGCACACTTTATGGCATATGACATATCATCATGACAAAATAAGATAAACATGTAACATCATCATCATTATGTCAAAGCATATCATAACTTATCATTATGCTAAGGCATATCATCATTATTTTTACTTTACTTTAGCATCTTTCTTTCATAACCTCTTATGACAATGGGAAACATACATTAGCATCCGATTGGAGCTACATCTTCATCTTTATGTCCCAAGTCATCTTTGGAAAGTAGATACATATTCGTAAGACTTTACTTTCCACTTTACTTCATCTTTACATCTTCTATCTTTATTAAGATAGCTTATTATCTTAGTGATTGGGTAGACCATGTTGATTCATGAGAACTTGGCTAGCTAGGCCGGGGTGATTGCCCCATACTTGGAAGGATTCTTCCCTAGGAATAGGACACATTGGCTAGCATGTCTATCCTTCAATCCCCTTCACGATTACAACAAGACACTTCACGCCAATCCATCTTTTACTTACATTCATCAATGCATACATTCATTCATCACATGTTGCTTGTTTTAACCCTATTTAAGGTCATACATACTTCAAATCATACTATATGTGGACATTCAATCATAGCCAATCAGCTTCCAGAACGGATGACCGTTTTGGATAACGGTCGACCATTGGAAGGGTATCGATCGACCGGTCAGATTATCGGTCGACCTTTATGGTCCTTTCGGACGACCGAAATGAGACTTCGGTTCGTCCGCTAATCACAGAATGTGATACTCATCTAAATCAGACGATCGCTAGAATAACGGTCGACCGCTACTGGTCCTTTCAGACGTCCAAATTGGATTTTCGGATCGTCCGCTAATCATAGAATGTTTCAAACATTTTGACTCTATATATCGGACGATCGTTCACAAATCGGTCAACCGATTCCTGATTTTCGGACGACCAAATCGCATCATTCGGACATCCGTTAATCACAGAATGTGATTGCCCCTCCAGAACGGTCGACCGATATGGAATCGGTCGCCCGTTCTGGGGCGGCACACACCCGATTTTACATGTTTTCTTTCCCAAGTCTTACATACCTCATGGTTTTGAGCTCATATTGACTTATACACATCACAAGAAGCATTCTTAACATTCTTGATACACTAATCATGATACAACATGGGGTTTCCAAATGACATATCTAATCATGCTAATCACACTTATGAATGTACATGAACATTACACAATTCATAATAAGCTAACATAAGTCACAATAAGCATCATAGTTCTACACATGCTTAGCAATAGAACAGAAATCTAAAACATACATGAGGTACATTTCATGATTAGCAAAATGCATAGTAATCTATAAATCATGAATCACTAAATGCACATCCCCTAATCCTTCATCTAAGAACAAGGGTTGTTCTTAAGCCCTAATCCACACATCAAAACATCATTAGGGTGAGATTGGGGTTTTGGATCCCCTCAACATACCTTAATAGCTAAGCTTAAACCCTAATCTTCGTTCTTCACCTCCTAGATGCTCCAGCCCTTTCTCTCTTCTAGATGTTGCTTCCAAGAACCAAAATGAGAGAGGGAGCTTGCTATCGACCAGAGGATAAAACATGGTACTTACTGTAGCAATTTACTATAGCTTCTAACCCTTCTTTGCTGCTGTCCAGAAACTCCTAGGGGGCTTCTTGTAGCTGCTGGACGAATGGGGGTTTAATAGAGAGAGAGATTGTGGGGAAAGTGAGTGGTCGTGTGAAGCTTGGGGAAAAATTAGGGCACTGTAGCACTGTAGCTAAAATGGGTTTTAGCTTGTGGCTGCCGACATGTTAGGTGCGGAAAAGATATTAGGCCATTATTTTAAGGTGTAGACTTTCATGGGCTTGGGCTGAGTGCGGGCGTGGGCTCTTGTTGCTTTTCTCTTTTTTTTTTATTTTAACTTAGGATATTACATCCGTCATTTGTGCTCCTACGTCCGGTGCCACCTGCCGCCCTCCTCCACCGCCCTCCGCTGCCCTCCTATGCCGCCTCCTCCTCCGCAGCCCACCGCCCTCCGCCTCTGCTTCCCGCCCTCCGCCTCTGCTTCCCGCCCTCTGCCTACTCCGTGGCCCACCCTCCACCTCCTTCGTCATTTGTGCTCCTACGTCCGGTGCCAACCGGCGCCCTCCTCCACCGCCCTCCGCCTACTCCGCGGTCCGCCCTCTGCCTCCTCCACGGCCCGCCCTTCGCCTCCTCCGCTCCCTCCGCGGCCCGCCTTCTGTGCTCCTACTTTTCATATTCTTATCTTAAATATTGTTCCTGGGAAGGGAAAAAATATGGCTGTAATAGGTCAAAAAATCTACAATTAGAGCCTCCATAGTGTCATCCTAGCGTCTCCCAGATAGTCGACTCTGTATTAAATATATCGTCCTTAGCGTCGCTTTAATGTCTCCTTCGCGTTGACGTCTCGCGTCTCATTGGCAACGCAGCAATAGGTTTATATTATTTTGTTAATATTATATTATAAGTTTATATTCCAATAGATTTTCTATATTCTAATTTTCTATTATATGTGATGTATGTATGTATGTTAGGTCTATATATATAATAAGTATATATATATATAAACATTGGCGCTTAGCGATGCGACTCTGATGAGACGCTAAGGTGATGCTAAATTTTTGCTTAGTGTCGTCTTTGCTGCGACGCTAATGTCATGACAATTATTGCAACATAACCAGGTGCTAAAGTGTCGCCCCTTATGATTTATTCAAAATAGTGTATGATCACATTGTGTCACTATTGCGACGCTATGGCGATGCTAAATACCTATGCCCCATTCCAGTCGTTTTGTTCCCTTCCCACACTATACAAATTATGGAATGCATATATAATTTAGTCATGTATATTTATATAAAACTATGAGTCTATATGTATATGTGTATACCTATATCATGTCTAATTAAGTGGGAAAAAATAACATGGAAGTCAAACAACTAAATTAGCCACGCGATAATTCTTCGCTACTTCGGCGCTACGTCGTGGCTAATATATCTACCGTCTGATCAGCGCCGAAATGGCGTCTCAACCTTGCGACGCTAAACACTCTAGGCGCTAAACTGATGCCATTGTAACTCTATTTAGGGACGCAATGCCTTGTGTCGCTTATGTGACGCTACATTGAGACATTGCAACACTATTTCAACATTATTTCGTTTATATAGTGTGGCGCTAAGTAATGTCACTTAGTTCAACCCTAATAATTCCATGATTATGAACACATAAATAATTTATCTATACATGTAGGTAATACATATAATGTAACTAAATATACTATACGAATTTATACGTGACACATATAATACAGAATACATGTGTAGGTAACTATACAAAAACACCTGTAGGTAAAATATATATTTATTTAGGAATATTTAAACCAAATAGCATCAATTTAGCATCGAGACAGCATCGTAAATTTTGAGACATAAAGTGGCATCGAATATCGTGGCACCCAAACAACGCAATAGGTCGGCGCCCATATCGACTTCTATTTTGTCGTCGACCTAGCGTCGCAAGCAATGTGACACAAGTTTAGGATCGATGATGTCGATGCTACAGAAGCTCTATGATCAGCCGCGCATTTCACCCTTCTCGTGTGCAATAATAGCGGCGATGTAGCATCTCCATGGCATTGTGTTTAGCGTCTCGACTTTTAAACGCTAAAGAGACGCTATAGTGATGCTATTGGTATGCAGTTAGTGTCATTTGCGATGCTAATTTACGTCGCTATTAGCTAGTTTTCTTGTAGTATATGTATATGTATATGTATATGCATATGTATATGTATATGTTTATGTATATGGATATGTGTATATGTATATGTATATGTATATGTATATGTATATGTATATGTATATGTGTATATGTATATGTATATGTATATGTATATGTTTATGTATATGGATATATGTATATGTATATGTATATGTATACATATATGTATTGTTAATAACATATATAGTTACCTAAATATGAATAATAATTAACGTTACTTATATAAATACTTGTATATTCTTAAAATTCTAATGTTGGCGTCGCATTATTTTCACATTAGCGTCACAAAGTATTCAGCGTCTCATTTGTGTCAACTCATGTCCACGCCACCACAGAAACTTAACGACGCAAGCTTTTTGACGTTAATTAGCGCCACATCTTGTTGACGCCAATACAACACAAGTTGTGGATGCCAAGATCACCTCCTGAGCTTATGTTGATTTAGCACCGCATTGTTGTTGATGTAACTTGCATCGCGTCATGTCGACGCTAATACAATGCTATAATTTTCTGCGCAATTTCCGGTCTTGGCACGTGATAATAGCATCTACATAGTGTCTCTACGCGACGCTAAGTCGATGCTACTAGAAGGCAATTAGCATCTAATCTTGTCAAGCCAACGTCGTCGCTATTTAGACGCTAGAAGCATCGCATAATTTTGCATCACTATTTTGCGTCACTAAACGGCAAATTTCTTGTAGTGTGGGCATGATCCTCGCATTTCTTCTGAGAATACTCGGCTTGGGTGCTAGTGGTGCCATATGTGACATACTCTTATCTTCCTCAAGTGAGGAGATAGAGTAGTTGTTTATAGAGAGGAGGAGTTGCATAGAGTTTTCCTCTCCATTTTTCTCTTTTTCCTTTTTCTTTGGGTGAGGTACTTGGGACCTTTATTTATTAAAAGAAATTAAAAGCATTCCCCAACTTATTAGAGACGAGAAATGCAAATGTGGGACATGTATTCACTACATACTTTATTATTCCAACAATGCAGTAGATCATAATTGAGCATCATGCAAGTGAGTGCAAATGTAAGATCCCAGATGGAGTTATGTGCAAGGTGAGTATACATGTCACTCTCTTTGGTTCCAAATTAAGGTCAGTTATGTTTTTATGTTCTTCTTCAGCAATGTTCAAAATAAACCAACCATGTAGTCTAGAGGGTTAATACTATCATATATGATTTCTTAATCAATGTTTGATGACATGCATTATTCCTTAACAATATGTGAGAATGCACACAATTATATATATGTTGCAGAATACATCAACTCATGCACATTCATGACATACAATAAAAAGAGACTAAATATAACTAACATCAACTAAAACCCTACTAATCAAACATTCACCAAACTGCAAGCACATACTACTACTAGAAACTCCCCCAAACCTAGTGTTAACATTGTCCCCAATGTTACTAAAAATGATAGAATAAAATGGAGTTTGAGAAAGAAAAAGCTCACAAGCTCACTATTATGATGGAGGGAATGTCAGAATCGCCAGCTTAACATATTAGGCATTAATTCTATGAACAATTGTGTAAATATCCTTTTAGCGTGTCTCTATCCTGCATTGGACATACATGCACTAATTAGTAAAGTTATTTATTACAAATAAAAAATTCATGAAAACAAATAATAAGAGAAATTTTGGGTTGCCTCCTAAGAAGCGCCTTTGTTTTATGTCATTTGCCCGACACATTGAAGGATCATCCAGGTGATGGGTCATGAAGTTCTGGTGATTTCTACCTTTCAAATTCTTCGACCAATGAGTGTGGCTTCAATGTTTAACCAGTGAACAATAATAATTCCATAGCTTGGGTGATGTCAACTCCTAATGTGGCACTCAATTCATGCAATTCTTTACATTTAGCTTCAATTGAGTTCAACGATGATCTTTCTAAAGAGTCCTTATGCACCACATCTTGAAAAGCTTCTTGTGTCGTCTCATCAATGCAATCTACAAGGAAAAATTGGTTAGATAAAGTTGAAAATTTAGTCAACTTGGAAATGTCAAACTCCATTTTTTTTTCTTCTGCAATGGTGAAGGTCAGTTTTCCATTTTTGACATTAATGAAGGCTCAGGCAGTAGCCAAAAATGGTTTACCCAAAATTATGGTTAGTTCTCGATGCTCCTCCATGTATAAGACAAAGAAGTCTATTGGTACAAAAAACTTGTCCACCTTGAACAGTACATTTTCTATAACAACCATTGGATAGGTGATTGAATGATCTGCCAATTGTAGTGTGACAATAGTAGGCTTCAATTCGTTCAATCCTAATCTCTTACAAATAGAAAGGGGCATAAGAGATGCATTTACTCCTAAATCACACAAGGCTCTATAAATGTTCAGGTGACCAATGGTACATGGGATTGGAAAGCTACCAATATCTCTCAACTTTTTTGGCAACTTTCTTTGTATCACTACACTGCACTCCTCTGCCAAAGCAATGGTTTCATATTCTTCAAGAGTCCTCTTTTTTGACATAATTTCTCTAGAAAACTTTGCATATGCAACAATTTTAGCAATGGCATCTACAAAAGGAATATTTATATGCAATTATTTAAATACTTTTACAAACTTCTCAAATTATTTATCCATCTTAGGCTTTTGCAGCCTTTGAGGTGTAGGATCCCAAAGGGCACCAAGAAGGGGTGAATTGGTGATTAACTGAAAATGTCGATTTCACAAAATTCATCGCGGAAGCATAAAACTGATTCTTAAAAATCTTTGCAATTCAAATTATAAACACAATATTAATGGGGAGAGAGAGTGAGAGAAATCAAACACGAAGACACGGGTGGTTGTTGATGAGGTTCGACCACACCTTGGCCTACGTCCCCGCTCTGACTTCTCGACCTTGAAACCGTCGAAGATTCAAATAATCCCTTCCTTTGTTCCAAATGGGGCAAGGAAGAAAGCCCTTTACACAACTAATAAGTGATATTGAGGGGTGTAGTGATAACTTGCTGATTTTGGGGTCAAATTTCATATTTTTCAATTTTTTATTTAACTCCCTAATTCACTTTCTAGTGCAAGTATACAGGTCAATTGTAGTCTACCTAAATGTCGTATACATAGTGATTTGAAGCCTAAGACTCCCTAAACAATCTAGATTAACCTTAACTAAAGTTAAAATTCCAAGAAATTGAAAGAAAGTGAAAACCAATTTCTATAAATGGCTAAAATGATAACTGTTTTTGGATTTTTGAAAAGTTATCTAAACTGAATTGTAAATGCTAAACTAAGAGCTAAAAGGGTTTATCTATCAATGAGGAAGGTTCTCCTAGGAGTTGGGGTTTCTCTAATTTAATTATGGATGGAATGGAACAAGTTATCAATATGTATCACTTCTAGTTCAACTTGGAAATGGGTTGTTATCACAGCATAATAAACCAGGACTAATTATCATATTTTCATATGATTGATTAGCTAAGTTGGATTAGAAGAGGTCCTGACTGAAATCAAGTTAACATTAAGATCAAGATCAAGTCCCTTGCTGATTTTTGACAATTTAGTGAAATCTGAAATGATAACAATCAATTTTAAATGAGGGAATACTTCAATCAACTAAACAGGGATGAAATCTATCCAACATTAGTGCAAATACTCCTTGGTTTATCTCTAAACTACAAGAGGATTTTAAATCAGCCTCTCAGCTGTAAATTCAAATGAAATCTGCATTTTCACTAAAGAGTTGGATAAAATCAGCACATAATTATATATGGGAACTCAGCACGTGCAATTGCTTCTTGCTCCATCTCTGAACAGCAAGAAAATCTTAAGTACACCTCTCAGTGATTAAATGAAATCAGGGGCTTGACAATAACAAGGCAGATTCCACATATTTCAGGAAACCAGCAACCAGAAAATTCAGAAATCAGCACCTAGCAAACATTGAAATTCAGCACATGTCACTAATTGGAATTCAGACTTTCCATTGCTCTTTGGTTCATCTCTGAACAACAAAGTATCCCTAGGATTCACTTCTCAGTGATTTAATGAGATCAAGGGTTTACAACAGCAAAACAGAATCCAAAGATTCAAGAAACTGAAAATCAGAAATTAACATTCAGAAATCAGCACTGAAATCAGCAACAATTCAGGGATTAAAACCTTAGAAATATCATTGTCTCTTGATTCATTTCTGAACAAGAATGAATCCATAAAGCAACCTCTCAGTTGTTAATTCAATTAGGGCTTAGCAATGATAAGAATCAGATTTAATGAAATCAGGAATGGAAAATAGATTTTCAGAAAAACCTAGAAACTTGCCATTGGCCCTTGATTCATTTTTTAACAAGGAGTAGATCAAAAGGCAACCTCTCAGTTGTAGATACAAATAGGATCTTTCAATGTCAAGAATAGATTCATGCAAATAGATTTCAAAAAATAGAAATCAGAACTTAATTCAGTGCAGGAATTCAGAATTGTCTATTATCCATCCACAACTAAATTAGACTACTACCCTATCCTAGGAGAAATGAAATTTAGCTCCTCATAATTACAAAGATTGATACAAAACAAGGAGAAGAATCACTAGTAAACATCCTGAAATCTAAAGGATAGAAATCTGTGATAGAAATCAGATTGCTGCTTGGTCTTCTCCAGCCTCCTCTTCAGCTCCTGATCCAGAATCCTCCAAATGGAGGCTCTCCCATCTTCTCCAGGTTTCCCCGGCTTTTATATCTGGAATGTGCATCCTTTGATGTAGATCAAAAACTTCTATTCCTCCCTGATTATGCCATGTGTTCTGTCCAGCAGATTCCAGAAGGTGCAGCAGCTTTTTGGACAGCTTTTGGAGTGGTCCCCCCCTCCCTTTTCCAGGTTTTACAGTCTTGATTTCCTTGCTACAAAGACCAAAACAGCAAACATCAAAGTCCTTGAATGGGATTTTAATAAATAAGGATTAGGACAATGATAATTATCAACTCAAACAATGGGATTTGGTGTTGTGCAGGAATGAAAACCATAATTAAAATTGATAACTTCTAAAAACCCGGAATGATAACTTTGTATATTTCATAGAAAATGTCCAAATATGAGTGGTTCAGAGCATTGAAGGCATCAAAGGGATTAGGATGGCAAGTGAATGAGGTCAGAAATCAGATATAGATAGGATTTCATAGTATTGATAACTTGGTGACCCGGAAATGATAACTTGTTGCCATAAAAATGATAACTTGTCATAACTTTGGTTGTGATTATCCAAATATGACCAAATTTGAACAAGAATGAGTTAAGACAGTAATTTGATGATTGCCTAATGCCTTTATGCAGAATTGATAGCTTTGCATATCGAAATGACAGTTTTTCCCTTAAACGATAACTTGTCATTCAAAAGTGATAACTTGTGAAATGGAATGATAATTTTTCACAAGTTGAAATATGATCATCCAAATATGATTAATTCATGATGGCATGAGATTTAGGGCAAGATAATCACTGGAAATCAGCTTAATTAAAATAATGATAACTTTGCACATTGGAATGATAACTTGCCTTAAAAATAATAACTCGGCATAGAATTGAGATATTAATGGATTTTAGCATTTTAGAACCTCTATGCACATGGAATTAAGTATAAAATGAGAAAAATCAACTAGTTATCACAATCCTTGCATTCCAAACATAATTGGCCAAACGTTATGCAATTTGAGGGCTCGATATAGGTGATTTGAATAGAAAATGGGATAAAAACATAATATGATCAGCTAGTGATCAACAACCACCTTTTTCTCCACTTCGAGAGGCAAGGCAACCTCTCCTCCTAGGAAGCTAATCTTTTCTCTCGCTCAAGAGGTAAGATTTGGAACCTCTTTTACACAGGAGCTCTCACAATTTTTCTAAAGAATAATTTTTCTCTTTTACAATAGAACACTCACAATAAGAGAAGAGAGAAAGAAAGAAGGCTCTAAATGATAACTTCAAGAGAAATGATCTCCTTTTGATTTCTTGAAGTTTTGCTTCAACGCTTGGACGCATACCTTTGCTTCTGGCCTTGGCACTCCTTTTATAGGCTCTGGTATGTGGAAAATTCATCCAGAATTAATTCCACATTTTTCTCCTCAAATTATAGTCATTACTGTTCATTTCAATAATTGACCGATTGACCGCATTTATTGATCGGTCGACCGGACGATATGATCGTTGCAATTATTTCTCCAATTGTCGCAGCTGGTCAGTCGACCGAACTAACCGGTACGGTCTCGTAGTTTTGATTTGTAGCCGTTGAACTGATCGGTCGGCCGCTGCATTGATCGGTCTGTCGATCGGTCCAGTCTCGCAGTTTTCATTTGAGCATCTTATGCCTTGATCGGTCGACCGGTATCTCTGATCGATCAGACTGTCTCGACTGGCCTTCATAGCTTCGACCGACAGGTTGACCGCCTCACACTATTTTGACCATAACTTTCTGCACGGTTATCCAAATTAGATGATCTTGGAGTCTATGGAAAGCTAACAGAATTTTCAATAACCAGATCAGTGCCAATTATTTAATCAAAGTGTAGTGCATAAAGTTATCTCTTTTTTCTTTAAACTTTTTAGCATTTTATCTTTAATCATTCGAGGTTTGTGTCATCAAAATATAATTTAATATGTCATTAAAACTTAGATCCAACATGAGGGAATGAATTTGGTGGCACATATGGTGGTGTAGGCTTGTACGGAGGCTTTGGTGGCTCAGAATCAATTGTTGGTTGCACCTCTATAGTGTTGTCATCCACAACTTGCTTTTCCTTGTGGATCCAATGCTTTGCCACTCCTCAATTCCACTACTTTAAAGTGATCCATGGGGTTTACTTGAGTTTTGCTTGGTAAGCTACCTTCTTCACTGGAATTGATTGAACTTGCTATTTATCCAACTTGGTACTCCAAATTTTATTGAGATATGACCAATTGCTCCATCCCTTTCTCAATCTTCTCAAAAAATTATATAACTGGTAGCATTTGCTAACTTTTCTATGGCATACTCCCAATGTAATGATCAATAATTTCACCTTAAATCAATTGTTATCTTGTCGTGAGAATGCTCTAGTGATCAAAATTACTACAAGGCTCCAACTGCACTAGACATAAATATAAAGTACTAATTTAGTTGAGGGTAATTAATTTAATAAATAGTTAAATAACCTAATTATTATGTTTCTTATCAATTGTTAATGTAATTTAAAATATCATAAGTGTTAATTTTTCAAGTGGCTAATAGCTAAAGAATAAGACCGGATTAATCAAATAAATTAATTTGAATGGAAATCAATAAATGATTAATTTAATTAGTGGCTATGTGTGCTTCCACTACTGAATATAAATAATTTTCCATTGTATTTTTAACCTTATATGGCTGAGTGTTCACACACAAGATCTTACCATCTCACATCCACCACAACATGCTTCCACCTCATCTTCTATCTCCTCCACCTAGGTGGCACCTCGTGTTCTCCAAGTTTAGATATTTTAGCCACCCACATCGACCCTTGGCGGTTACATATGGGGAGAGCAATGGAATAAAAAAACATTTAAATAATAAAAAAACATTTAAATAATAACGACCCGAAATCCACCCTAAAAGGTTTGATCATTTAGGGCAGTTTTGCACCGTTAGACCATTCGCCATACATCATTTAATAGCGAAAGACTTCAATATTTTACTGAAAGTCATAATAAATAAAACTTTATTTAAACCATATAAAATCCTTTTCAACCAGTCATGGGACCTCAAATGACTAGAGACTTCAGTACATAGCATCAATGTTCAACTAGAACTTATTAGACCTAAGCATGTGCAACACTTCGTCATGAGCTTGCGCTGCCTTCCATCAATTTATCTTGGTTACCTGCATGGATCCAGAGTGCAGGATTTCTCAGTTAGAGTATGTAAAGGTCATGCATGTCATGATATCGTATCACATGGCGTTAGATTTGTAAATATATTTGCTAGCAAGTGCACTAGTCATATCAAGCAATAAAGTAGAGAGTAGAGTGTCGAACCCACGAGGAACTAGTTAAATCTAATCTATCTTAATAATCCACTAAGAGAAGAAAAGGGTATTGTGATATGAAAATAAAATTTAAATAAGAGAAAATAAAATAATTTGGTGTTCAACCTAAAGATTATGGATGATTAATGATGATAATTAACTAATATGAACCACGATGATGATTGAATTATAACAATGATAAACAAGTTCAGTTCTTGAGACAGATTAGGATTACATAAAATAATGACCTCTACGCTAAGTAAATCAAACTATCTTAATTCTCACAAAAATTAGGATCTCAAATGTTGAGTTAATCTTCAATTAAAGAAAGATATTAAGATGCAATAAGTTGTAAGTTATAAACTAACAGTTATCCTCGCTGGGTAAAAACTGATAGACCGCACAAAATCTAGCACAAATGATGAGTTACTAGTTTCATGTTATGATTGTTTCAACTTTAAGTTAAGAATCAATTTGTTGAATATTATTAAAACCTAAAACTAACCACGCCAGATCCGATTTGTAGTCTTATTGCAGAATAATCTCAGTAAAAAGCATTAAACACAACAATTATAATCAAAAGAATATGAAATAACTATATTAATTCAAATCTAACAACCGAGTTTATGTAGTTTTCTCGTAAACAATAGAAATGTCAATTACATAAAAGGTATGAAATATGAGTAAAGAGCATCCATACAATGATTAGTAGATAGAATTCTTCATCTCTGATGATGGATTCCTGCAAAGTACACGCGCCGAGTTTCTTCGCAATTTTTCTTGAACAAACATCGAAAAGCTCTAAAATTCATCCTTTGTAATGTAGCATGGCTCCTAGGTCTCAACCACACATTTTTCTATCTCCAAGGGCCTTTATTTATAGCCTCAAGGGGTCCCAAGGGTTTTCGTAGAGTTTCTATTTGATTCGAAGTCTTTTCATGTTAAAATAAGTAAATTCAGAATAGACTTTTATAGGTCTTTAAAATCATCCAAAACTCCTTCAAATATGAGTAAATATATTTCCTAATCATCCTTGAGGCTTAGAATAAAGTTTAGGTTCGATCTACACTTAAAATTCCCAATAAAAGTTGAAGAAATCTCGAAAGTAGCCTTCATAACGTCTCACAACATCTCTGTAACGGCCCTAATACTACTTTTCACGGCCCGTAACACTAATTTCACGGCCCTAATAGTGTCCAAATTGGAGTAGAAGTGTGGTTTTGACATCCCGTAACTTGGATTTCACGGTCCGTAATCGGATAAGTTTTTTGGGTGAAATTGGGTATTTTTATGGCTTGTTACGGGTCCTTCATGGCCCTGTTTCATGGCCGTTATGATACCATCATGACTCGTTATATATTATATTTAGCCTTGGCAGTCTCCACTAATTTTCACTTTTTGGCTCCATTACTCCGATTTAAGTACTGTTTGTTTTTGTGGCTTCCTGACTCAATTCTCTTTCATTATACAATAAAATATAGAATTTGGGTAGATTTCCATTTTTATAAAATTAAAGAAAATAAGGTCAGAAAAAATGATGTATGCTATATGAAAATGAATCGAAATGTGATTAAATGCATGACTAATTATATGTTATATTTTGCATGCATCAAACTCCCCCAAGCTTACATACTTGGTTTTCCTCAAGCAATGCTCCAACCAAAATGGTTAATCATCACTTTCACCCTGTCATTCAACTACTCTTTTATACATTCTATCGCCTAAGTGTCTCAACACTTTTTCATAATAACTCGGCTTTGTGAAATTTTTGAATGAAAGACATTTTTAAACTCCTCCAAATTTAGCTCTGAATAATAATAAAATAATTCTTGAAAATAAAAATATCAATGTTGAATATACATGTGTAACATGAGCTTTTATTAATTTATTACTTTTATATTTCTTCACCTAGAAACTTTTCATCATCATTTTTTTTTCATTGATTCGGTACTCATGTGCTTCTCCATATTTCGCAAGGTGGTCCATGTAATGGGCTTTCAACCGACGGATAACAAAGCAATTGCCCTTAGGCCGTCAAGTAAGAATCCCCTATGGATCTACTTACCCGAACTCACCAAGATTTCGGATAACACCTTTTTGTACCTCCTCATACTTTGCGGGGCTCCACTAGCTCTCTTTTATATATCATGACAATTTTATATGTACTTATTTATCAATAAGCTCAGCTACACTTGAATGTTGGGATATAATCATTATCAAGGTAATATACATAATATAAAAAATAAGAATAAGAGCATGAACATGATTTGTTGTCAAACATCTATAGTTTCACTAAGCAACTTTCTTCAAATCAATTACCCAACACAAAGGCGATAAATGATAAAATAATAATGCTTGAAATTTCATTAATTAATAGGATGTCCTCGAATAATGCTTGAAAAATAAGTGAATACTAAGACATGACAAAATAAGATTCAATTTTGAATTATGTAAAACAAAACTTTTTCTAATTTTTTAATATGAAATGCAAGAAAATATGCGACTAAAACATGAAGAAAATATATGCTTGCAATGCAATATAAAAACATATACATGATGCATGAAATCGCAAACTCACTCCCCCAAGCTTGAACTCAACATTGTCCCCAGTGTTGAAAATCAAACCCATAGGAATATAAATGTGATAATGAAAAATATAAACATAAACAAAACAACCTGATTTATGTTAAAGTTGTAGGAAGAAGTCACAAAGAATCCTTAGTGTCGTTGTCCTAGATAAATTTGGTCAATTCCAAGGAGGTAGTTTTGTGTTCTCTTTCTTTCTTCCTCTTTTCTTCTTCTTCTTCTTCTTCTTCTTCTTCTTCTTCTTCTTCTTCTTCTTCTTCTTCTTCTTCTTCTTCTTCTTCTTCTTCTTCTTCTTATCTCTATTTTTTCATGCTGTTACAGGGCGTGAAGAGAAAGTAACAGCCCGTAAGGTGACTTTAACGGGTCGTTATGAATGAGGCATGGCCCTTCTGTGCAATTTAACGAATCATTATGGAGGGGTCATGATCCTTCTGCACGATTTAAAGGGTCATGATATACAAATCACGGCCCTTGCAGTAATTTTTTCAAAAAAATGTAGATGCTAATGGGACGTGATGGCATGCTCATAGCCTTGGACAGATGCTCACGGCCCAGAAGAAGCTGTTGATGCCCTTCGAAGTAGCTGTGTGACGAGGCTCTAGAAGAACATGTGTCATGATATGCAACTCACGGCCCCATAAAAAGATTGCCTTCTTCACTGAATCAAGGTAGTGGGTAACGGACCTACAAAGAATAAACATGAGAGATTAATAAAAATAAGGATCATTACATGAACTTAACATATGGCTTTGGTGTTAGGGTCACACTACTGTTAGGGTCATATGGCTTTGGTGTTAGGGTCACACTATGATCTTAACGAGTCATGATGCAGGGGTTACACCCCATAAAAACTAAGATGTATGGATTGTTAAACACTGTGATAGTCGTTAATCTCCACTTACGACCCATGAAGTTGAATAGTTCCATCAATAACCTACTGTGAGACCTTTGAAATAGCGGTTACGACCCATGAGATACGCCTTAATAGAAATATGGAGGTGTGCACATAATGTCACGGGTCGTGATGCAAGGGTTACACCCCATGAAAATTGAGATGTATGGATTGTTAAACACTGTGATAGTCGTTGATCTCCGCTTACGACATGTGAAGCTGAACAGTTCCATCTATAACCCACTGTGAAACCCGTGAAATAGCTGTTACGACCCGTGAGATACGACTTAACAGAAATACGGAGGTGTGAACATAATGTCATGAGTCATAACATTAGACTTACGGCTTGTAAAGCTTAACAAATTTTGGGTGATGAAATAAAGTTACGGGTCGTGATACCATAATAATGACCCGTTATATCCAAGTAACACCTGTGACATGGAAATAATGGCCCATAAAAATAAATTAAAACGATGTGATTCTTTTTGTTTTTTTAATAACATTTAACTTGTGACATGCAGAGACTTGTTAAAATGAGAAAATAAAAAAATAACCCATGAAAACTAAAGACACTAAGAAACAATAAACAAACTAATCTAACTAAGATCTAAATTAATCTAAACTAAATTATGCAAAAGATCTAAACTATAAGTTTAAGGATTGAGAAAAAAATAGTTCTAAATTTAAAGTCCTTAGCTCGACTTTGATATGACATATGCTGAGACTAATAAAAAATTATCAATAAGAATAATATAAGTAAAAATGAATTAAGGTACGATCTCACCAGGTTTAATTAATGTGATCGAGGACGCTTGTCGTGGTGAGGCTGTGCTATGTTGGATGACGCCTAAGCATTCAATTAGATGTCGTCATCTGGTGGTGGCAGTTCTTCCTGTACAACAACCTTTTGATGTGAAATTTGAGAGGTACACTGCTGATGAGCATGGATCGTCATCTTCAGTCGCCACTAAACTATTGTAGCTGGAGAAGATCGTGTTGATGTCGGCGAAACTCTTTTCTCCTTCAAAGATTTTATAGATTGAACGGAGGAGATGTGGATTGTTGTGCAGCCAACAGTTGATGCTTTGACAATCTCTTTTGGTGGTGGCTGAATTGGAGACATCAGAGTAGAACTGATAGGAATTTCCAAAGGTTTGCCCCTCCTTTGAACTTTTCCACCTTTCATGATGTATTTGCTTATCTCTTTAACACGCCACTGATTGTCGTTGTCCTTATTGACAAATTTGCTTTTGGGTACCATCTTCTTTGATATGAATTTTGATAGTGCACGGGCATAAGATGCCCTTCGGGCTCCCATCAATGTGGCTAGAAGTTTCATAATTTAGAGAATTTAGTTTTGCAATTTCATTCTCTAATGCATCTAGCTTTGCTTCCAATACATCAAACTTGTGCTCGATCTTGAGGAGTCGAAGTGAGTCATCGACTTCAATTTGTGAATTTTGGTTAACTGAGCTTCCAGATTCTTGATGTGTTGATCTTGCATTGTCAACCTTCTTTCAATTGTTGTGGTGAATTGACCAATCATCTCTACAAAGTCAGAAGTTGATGATTTGAATTCGAGAATTGCTGCTATATCCTCATTTGACTTCTTGTTGTGTTGTTTTATGTTGTGAGTGTAGCGAATGGAAGTCATAAAAACTCTTCCTTCTTTGTTTGTTGAGGCTTCTTCTTTATGTTTTGTCTTCACAATGATGCCTCAAATTGAATCCCATCTTGCTGGACAGCAAGGATATTTTCCTCAACTTGTTGGTTTGTTGTCATTTTGTTCGTCGTTGTTGAGGTGTCTAATATGTGCTCGTGATGATCTAGTTGTGTACAAGAGATATTACTTGAAAAGCTTACACAACACTAAAAGAACAAGTGAAGTAAAACAGTAACTAAAAATTCTCAAAGTAGCTTATACAAGATAGACCATGAATTATGAATATAATTCCCCGGCGATGGCGCCAAAAATTTGATCCGTTAGATTTGTAACAAATATATTTTCTAGCAAGTGAACTAGTCATATCAAGTAATAAAGTAGAGAGTAGAGTGTCAAACCCACGAGGAACTAGTTAAATCTAATCTATCTTAATAATCCACTAAGAGAGGAAAATGGTGTTGTGATATAAAAATAAAATTTAAAGATGCAAAAAATAAAATAAATTATTGTTGAGGCTAAGGATTATGGATGATTAATGATGATAATTAACTAACATGAATCACGATGATGATTTAATTATAATAATGATAAACAGGTTAAGTTCTTGAGACGGATTAGGATTACCTAAAATAATGACCTCTACGCTGAGTAAAACTTAGGATTACAAACGCTAAGTTAATCTTCAATTAAGAAAGATAATAAGATGAATTAAGTTGTAACTTTTAAACTAACAGTTATCATCTCTGCGTAAAAATTAATAGACCGCACAAAATCTAGCACAAAATCTTCGTGTTATGATTATTTCAACTTTAAGTTAAGAATCATTTCGTTGAAAATTATTAAATCCTAAAACTAACCACCACAGATCTTGTTTGTAGTCGTATTGCAGAATATAATAATCTCAGTAAAAAAATTGAGCACAACAATCATAATCAAAAGAATCTGAAATAACTATATGATATGAACTTTGAAGCTTCCATAAATGCAACTGATGAACATAAGAAAGTTTGAGTAAAGTTCGATGATCAAGATAGTGTCATGGATCTTCAAGAAGAAGAAACTGAATTTAATCAAGAATCCTTACATCCACATACAAGATCAAGAGCAAAACAATTTCAGGCTATAATAGAAAGTCATTTACAAAGTGGGCATGCAACTACAAATCAGATCCAACTTCTCAATGTGTTACAAATTGGGTCGCATGAAGAGTCAGCATAACTTGGACCAAATAAATCATGATTTAACCATATTTATTTGGAATTTTTAGAATTGATTAGATATGGAATATGCTGATGATGATTGTAATAGAAATTGGGTGTGTTATTTTACCAAATTGGTTAGGTTACTTGTGGGCTAAGTTAGGGTATTTTATTTCAGCCCAAATTCTATTTATAGGGCCTATAAATACTGGTACTCATTCTTATTTGGGACATCTTTGAAGCTATTAAAATTTTGGTATAATTTTTTTTACTATGGGGGAACTCCTGCAACTCGTTCTTCGGGAACTTCTGCTATTAATTACAAGGTTTGTAATCTTATGATTAAATCCATCTATTTATAATATCAATTGCTTGGTTCATTGTAATCTTGAGGTTGATATTCCGCTGCCTAAAAATTTGTTTGATCTCATTTCTATGATTATCATATATTGTTCCGGCCACTCAAGGCATTGTTCTTGAGAAGCATATCAGTTGGTATCAGAACCGCGTTTTCGATTCGGTTTTCTAGTTATCTTTCATTATTCTAGTTTTCCCCTATTTTTAGTTTCAGAAAAAACAACACAAAATCTCTGAGAAAAAAAATATGGCTTGTTTGTTCTTCAAACCCTAGTCATCTTCCTTATTTGCTTTCATTTGTTCTTCAAACCCTATTTGTCATCCTTGTATTCTTCAAAATCTGATGCAGTGATGCGTTGAAATGATGTAGCAAAATAGAATCGCTAGAAAGTGCACTAGTCGCTCAAGTAATATAGAAAATAGGAGTAAAGAGTGTCGAACCCACGAGGAATATTATTAATAAAATATCTGAATTTATAAAATAATAAGAGAGGAAAAACATAGATTTTGAAAATGAGTTTTATAAAATAAAATAAAGAAAATAAGATAATGAGAAGATAATGGTGTTGAAGTTAGGTCTTAGGTTGAAAATAGATCAGGATAAATATTTGAACTATAAAAGATAATTTTAATCTTTAAAGATGGATTAGGAATTTTCTCAAGTTATTAATTTACAAGATTAACATCACAGAGTCCACAAATTGGTAATTCTGCTATTTAATCCGGCAAATCAAACTATCTTAAATTTAATCAAACCTAAAGTCCCACAAACTGGTATTCGTCAGATAAGATTAAAATTAAGATGCATTAATATGAAAATCCTAGACTGTTAATCATTCTACAAACTGGTATAGATTAACAGATCACATAAACTTGATTCTCCACACACTAGTTATCAAATTTATTTCAATTATTAATTTCACATAAAATCAATTAATTTAATTAATGAATTCTGAAATCAAATAGTCCACAAACTGGTAATTACTCAACTAAGAAATTCAAATAATTAAATTAAAAGCACTAAGCACAATTAACTAATTGATCAGAAAAGATTAAAACAAATAATATAGGATCCAAATAGTTTCCCTTCAATAATAATCTCCTAAAATGAAATAAATAGAAAATATGGAGTTTATCCTAGAAATTTTGAAGAGATAATAACAAAATAACAAGAATAATTGGAAGAATTACACCAAGAATAAAATAGGATCCTCAGATTTGAGCAGACAGTCAGGTAGCCTCTCGGACTTGATCAGGGTCGCGATCAACTTCCAGCCGTCGCACCTCTCTCCTCTTGGTCGAAGCATGCAGACTTTCGACTCGCCGTGGAAGAAACCTGAACTTCAGAGCACGAATTGAAACGACGGATTCTTCACTTATTTATAGGTGCGGACGGCCTTCAATTTCATCCCGGGCGTAACATCGTACGGTTGACTTTAAAATTGTGAGATAAACTCGGCCAAAAATGATAATTCTTCTAACTATTATGCCCAAAAGATAAATCCTTTTATCTTTACCCCTTTTGAATCTCGGCCAAAAAGAAATTCATTTATCTTTACGCCCTATGGATCTCGGCCAAAATCAAGATTTTCTTGCCATTACCCCCTCCAAATCTCGGCCAAAACAATAATCTTTTATCCTTTTCATTACCCAAACATGATGACATCTTCTAATTTTGGTCAAAACGATGAGTTTTCTTTCCGTTACCCCCTCCAAATCTCGGCCAAAACAAAGAAGAGTCCTCATTACGCCCAAAACCATGAGTTCTTCAATTCTGGCCAAAACGATAGGCTTCTTATCTTTACCCCCTCCAATCTCAACCAAAACAGACTTCTTCTTGTAATCTCGGCCAAAACGAAGAAGAGTCTTTGATCGTTACGCCCAAAACTCAAGTTGTATTCGTTTTTACCCCCAACGAAGTAAGATGTAACTTATCCAACCATGATCTTGGCCGAAATTTAATTCTTTACGGCCGAGTCATATTGCCTGCAAAATAATTATAAGAATTAAGTAAATCCATTTTCGGTTAAAACATTCAAAACATTAATAATCAAAATCGATAAATCTGGAATTACGATTAAAAGTGACTAAAATTGATGCATGCCATCATAGCCTAAGCTTAAAGTCTTTCTTGTCTTAAAATAATAAACTAAAATATGTTGTATTTTGCATGCATCAAACTCCCCTAAGCTTAAAGTCTTGCTTGTCCTCAAGCAAAAACTCAAAGCAAGGCTCAAGAAAGTTCCATCATAACCTCCACATCATCAACTGACTAATTTTCTCACACAGTTCTTCTGCACACCTACTACTCAGCATCTTATCATTTTTCATGCACTTAGCTTTCATAGAGGTTTTGAATGCTACACAAATTTAAACAATCTCAAATTCAGCCTTGTAGAAAAATAAATTGTCTGTCAAATAATAGTATTAATATTGAACACATAAGTACTAATTGAGCTTAAAACTTTTTTCTTTTTTCTTTTTCTTTTTCTTTTCACTTTTATTTTCAATCATTTTGAAAGTTCTAATCTTCAAGTAGGATTGCACAAGGAAGTCCATGTAACGGGCTTTGGAATGATGACTCCTAGACCATATGGCCTTAGGGCAATAGGTGAAAAGGCACTCCTCGAGTTTACTTGCCCGAACAACCAAGATTCTGAATGAAGAGTTCAAACTTAGCCATGATTCAATACTCCGGTGCTTCTCCATATTCCACAAGATGGTCCATGTAGCAGGTTTTCGATCGACGGATCCTAGAGCAGTTGCCCTTAGGTCGTCAGGCATGAACCCCTACGGATCTAATTACCCGAACACATCTTGGTTCCGGATAACACTTTTATACCTACACATAACTTTATTCATTTTTTTCATTTGTTGGGGTTTAACTACCCCTTCTTTTTTATAAGCTCAAAAAGTACTTGATATGGTCAATAAGAAGGCTACTACTATCAAGACTTAAAATAAATAAAAAGGCATGAATATGATTTTGTCGTCTAGTCATTCATAATTCTACTTAGCATAGGCACACAGTCCATAAGTTTGATACTAAAATAGCAAGTGATAAGAAAGAAAAGTATTCAAATTTTATCAGTTAACGACATGTCTTTGAACTTTTTACTAAAAGATAATTAAAACAGTAAGACAAGAGTTTGTAAGATGGTAGCAAAAATAAATGCATGCAATGGTATTTTTTAGAAAATTTTCATTTTTTTTTTAAATTTTTAGATATACATGCAAACATAAGCAAATAAAAGGAAAAATAAGAGAAAATGCAAAGCATGAAATGCAAACTCCCCCAAGCTTGAACCAGACACTGTCCTCAGTGTTAGGCTAGCAAGGGAAAGGAAAATAGACTCAATAAAAAGAAAAAAAATAAAAAAATGAAAAATAAAGAAAAGGGAAAAGACACAACCGGATTTACTATGGTGGTGAAGGTGAATGGTAGCCGGTGATGAGAAGAACTCAGTGGATGGTGGCGCTTAAGGATGTCATTTTGACCATCACACAGAGAGAGGAAAAGTTGTCAGCTGATAAAGTACATCATGTCCGAGATTGTCGATGCTGTCTGGTGTTCTTAGTGATTTGTCCGAATTTCTCTCCTTGAACGAAAAATAGTTAGATGACTCCAAGACTAAAAGACAAGAAATACTAAATTAAAGAAACTTGACAACTAACTAAAATAAATACATGCAAGAGATTAAAATGTAACTAATCTTCAATTACCTAAAATATCTAAAGCCTTAACTAAACTAATTAAATCAAATTAAAAGACTAACCAACTTAATTTAAAACTATCGCAAAAGAATTGGTTGTGATATAATTTTCAAATAATTTCTGCAACAACCAAGTATCAGAAAAAAAATTACATATATACAACAGTTTAATACATAGCAGAAATAAGTCACGAATCAATGAAAAATATCAATTAAATTTTTATAAAATATGTTCAATTAACATCTGTCGAGTCTCAATGTATATGCATTTATGTTCAAAGTCATTAAATATAATATGCGCCATCAAAATGTGAAAAAAAAATATTGCCATAGTTATTCAGAAAAACTTGCACACCAAAAAGTTTGGCAATAATCGATTTAATCAGCAATTAATATTCGAAAATGACAGTTAGACGTGATCAAAATAAAATAGATTCTCAATCCGAAAATCAGTTACGCGCCATGCATGAAATAAATTTGTCGAAATCTAATTAGCAATGCTTCCAAAAAATTGGGGACAAAATCAACAAAATGCTTCAGAAAATCGTGGCTGGAATCAACAAATTAATGTCATACAATCACCAATTTTGTTTTTTAAAACAATCACGGTGGGATTTATGGTGGATTTGCGTCTTTATCAGCAATAATTAAAATTCCCAAATCACTGATTTAATCAATAAATATTCCGGTATCCAGAAATCATAACTTTACGCCATATCGTGTAGAGGAGAAACTCGGCCGACATTAATGACGTGATACAACAATCAGCATTTATAGAAATTTGGATTATTTGCCAAAGAAGAGAAAAATCAAGGAGTATCAATACAAAGGAGAGAGAAAACTGAATTGGGCTTAATCTAGAAAGTAATATGATAGAGGTAAATGAATTGGGCGTAAACAGATGGAAGCGCCATTCAGGGGCGTAATATGATAGAGATAATTGGGCGATGCAAGGCATAATAGGAGCGTAAACCAATCCACTGACGCAAATCAAATATCTCGGCCGAAACAAATCAAGGCATAAAACACGTTCAGAAAATTCATGGAAATTTTGAGACAATAAAGAAGGAAATCTCACGAAAAGAGAAATTAATGGATGAAAATCACGTCCAGGAGTCAAATTAAAAAGTCCATAGAGTAATATGATATAGGCGAAATTGCAGGCGGAATCAGTGCAGAGTAGAATATAAGGTGTAATAAGGGTCATATGAGAAAAATGGAAATGCCAATAGACCAATTCCGAAACTTGGGTGCCAAATGAAATCAATAGGCAATCAAATCAGTGGGGGCGCAAATCAAATTAGTAAAAAAAAATCAATCCAGCCGCAAAATCGGGGCGACAACTCAAATTTGTAAATAATCAATCCGACCGCAAAATAGGGACGAAAAATCTGATAGTAAAAAAAAATAATCCGGCCACAAAATAAGGGGCAAAAAATTAGGAAATGATGGCAACTTGCGGGCGTAAAATAAGAAGATCAATTTCGGGCGCCAATTGCGGACAAATTATGGTCGCCATATCAGAAGTTGCCACCGACATGATGAATACATATTCGAATTATAGGATCACAGATAGAAGAAAGAAAAAAAATCAAATCAATTCATATCAGGCAGAGAAGGCGTAATTGAAGGATAAAACAATCTGCACTTATAAGAATTAATTGAACACCACATAAAAAAAAAGAAATTGGATATCATGATAAAAAGATCTACAGAGAAAATTTAAAGGCGCCAAATATGAATAAATAAACCCCAAAATTATAGGATAGACAAAATCAAATCAGCATAGCCGATACATCAGCTGGAATTACGGGGCAAATCGGACATTGGATTTGGGGCGATAAGAAAATCTGGCAAATTAGGCTTTACAGTCGTAATATCTGAAAGGTAAAATTTAGTCTAATAAATTGAATTGGGCACAATACAGATTCATATTCATATCTCGGCCGAAATAAAAAATGAATTAGCAACTCAAATATTTAACCAACGTAATCATTATAGGACAGATTTGCTTGGCCGCCAAATTAAAAACTTCCATATCTCGGCCGAAATGAAATTGGGCGACATTGCGGGCGTAAGAGTGCCAAACAAATGCAAGGCGTAATGAGAAAAAAAATCGAAAGCGCCAAATCCCAGGTGAAGCACCGTTAACAGCATGAATCACGTCAGAAAATTCAATAACGAGAGATAATTCTTCACACATAATTCTGCAATAAATCACATCAGAAAATTATAAAAAGAAAACCTGATAGTCTTAATCCGATATGGGCGTGATAGATCAAATTTTTAAGAATTTCAAACCAAAAAAATCATCAAGAGAACTGAATCATTATAACAATTAATAAGATAAGATGCCAAAAGAATAATTCCAGCTGCGCAACTAAAAAAAAAATTCGAAACTTATCTCTGCAACAAGAAATTATTTAAAAATAACTCATTATTTACAGAAAAAATACATACAACTGCAAAGAATTTCACAGATAATTTACATATACTACAAAAAATTATGGCCATAAAGTGTCACTTTTATCATATATTCAGAAAAATTTTGTCAAATTGTGCTTGAGTATAAAGGTTGTCGCAAGAGTTAAAAATTGAAATTTGACCACAAGTTTAGTCACAAATTCATTTCATAAAATAATTGAATTCGGTGCAAAATTTTCTTGACGGGATGTATCAACTTAATCTCAAACTAAGCGCAGAATACAGAATATTAAAATTTTCCCGAAGGTGTCCAGCCAGAAACGACAGAAAAGCTCAAATAAGATATATCAAATTGGATAATGATTGGAGTTGCAAAACTTCAAAACTTTAATTATTTGTGATTTGATCAGAATTATCAGAGCGCAAAAACTGAGAGAGATAAGCCACCGGGCGTAAAAGATTTTTCGAAGTAATTAAAGTCGAAACAAGGTCAAATCCAACTTATACGTTCAGAAATACATTACGGCCGAATTGAAGTCGACCGCCTTTGGCCGTAATGCAGAACTGGTTTCGGCCGAAACAAAAAATATAATTAAACTTATTCTTATGTCAACAGATGAGTCGTTACGGCCTAGAAAGAGTGAAATTCATGTTGAGTGATCCATTACGGCCGAGAAAGAATAAACCACTTTGGCCAAAACAAAGCCAAATCAATATGAATATAGCATGGTGTAAAACAAAGTTTAGACAATTAAAACATTACGGCCGAGAAACAGAAAGTTTTCAGAAGATTTCGGGCACCCATAAACAGGCTCAAATCATATAAAGCCGATAAAAATTAATTATGGTCTCTTTATCCAAATAAAAAAAATCCACTCGACGTCAAAATTCTCAGATAGTGGCCGAAAGACAAACGCATTTTAATCCAAACTCAATTATAAGCCTGTGACTTTTATCTACAAAAAAAAATGTTAGTTTATTCACAATAATTAAAACAAATAGTACATATGCACAAAGAATTATTTACAATTTATTTACATCTCCTAATAATTCATAAAAATCAGAAATTAATTAATAAAATATTCTCCGGCAACGGCACCAAAAACTTGATGCGTTGAAATGATGTAGCAAAATAGAATCGCTAGCAAGTGCACTAGTCGCTCAAGTAATATAGAAAATACGAGTAAAAAGTGTCGAACCCACGAGGAATATTATTAATAAAATATCTAAATTTATAAATTAATAAGAGAGGAAAAACATGGATTTTGAAAATGAGTTTTATAAAATAAAATAAAGAAAATAAGATAATGAGAAGATAATGGTGTTGAAGTTAGGTCTTAGGATGAAAATAGATCAGGATAAATATTTGAACCATAAAAGATAAATTTAATCTTTAAAGATGGATTAGAAATTTTTCCAAGTTATTAATTTACAAGATTAACATCACAGAGTCCACAAATTGGTAATTCTGCTATTTAATCTGGTAAATCAAACTATCTTAAATTTAATCAAACCTAAAGTCCCACAAACTGGTATTCGTCAGATAAGATTAAAATTAAGATGCATTAATATGAAAATCCTAGACTGTTAATCATTCTACAAACTGGTATAGATTAACAGATCACATAAACTTGATTCTCCACACACTAGTTATCAAATTTATGTCAATTATTAATTTCACATAAAATCAATTAATTTAATTAATGAATTCTGAAATCAAATAGTCCACAAACTGGTAATTACTCAACTAAGAAATCCAAATAATTAAATTAAAAACACTAAGCACAATTAACTAATTGATCAGAAAATATTAAAACAAATAATATAGGATCCAAATAGTTTCCCTTCAATAATAATCTCCTAAAATGAAATAAATAGAAAATATGAAGTTTATCCTAGAAATTCTGAAGAGATAATAACAAAATAACAAGAATAATTGGAAGAATTACACCAAGAATAAAATAGGATCCTCAGATTTGAGCAGACAGTCGGGTAGCCTCTCGGACTTGATCAGGGTCGCGATCAACTTCCAACCGTCGCACCTCTCTCCTCTTGGTCGAAGCCTGCAGACTTTCGACTCGCCGTGGAAGAAACCTGAACTTCAGAGCACGAATTGAAATGACGGATTCTTCACGTATTTATAAGTGCGGACGGCCTTCAATTTCATCTCGGTCGTAACATCGTAGGGTTGACTTTAAAATTGTGAGATAAACTCGGCCAAAATGAAATTCTTTTATCTTTACGCCCTATGGATCTCGGCCAAAATCAAGATTTCCTTGCCATTACCCCCTCCAAATCTCGGCCAAAACAATAATCCTTTATCCTTTTCATTACCCAAAAATGATGACATCTTCTAATTTTGGCCAAAACGATGAGTTTTCTTTCTGTTACCCCCTCCAAATCTTGGCCAAAACAAAGAAGAGTCCTCATTACGCCCAAAACCATGAGTTCTTCAATTTTGGCCAAAACGATAGGCTTCTTATCTTTACCCCCTCCAAATCTCGGCCAAAACAGACTTCTTCTTGTAATCTCGGCCAAAACAAAGAAGAGTCTTTGATCGTTACGCCCAAAACTCAAGTTGCATTCGTTTTTACCCCCAACGAAGTAAGATGTAACTTATCCAACCATGATCTCGGCCGAAATTTAATTCTTTATGGCCGAGTCATATTGCCTGCAAAATAATTATAAGAATTAAGTAAATCCCTTTTCGGTTAAAATATTCAAAACATTAATAATCAAAATCGATAAATCCGGAATTATGATTAAAAGTGACTAAAATTGATGCATGCCATGATCAAAATATAGAAAAATTAATTAAAATAATAAACTAAATTATGTTGTATTTTGCATGCATCATGCAGTTTTGAAAAAAAAGAAAAATCACAAAAAAAATTTCTTATTTATTGTTGAAACCCTAGTCGTCATCCTTATTTATTATCGAGTTTGCTATAGTTTTAAAAAAAAGCTTAAAAAATATTTCAAAAATAGAAAAAAAGACTAAAAAGGAAAGTGCAAGAAATGAGGAAAGAGAAGAACAGGGAAAAGAAAAATAAGAAAAAAATATCGGAAAAAAGCTGAAAGAAAGGATTCAAAAGAAAGCGGAGAGAAGGAAAAAAAGGAAGGATTATCTCTCGAGAAAAGTGCAAAGAAAATTTTGAAAATAGAATAATTTGACTCAAGGAAGGGTGATCTTTGATTTCATTCCAATTCTAAACTTGTTTCTTAAAACAATGTGAAATGGCATGATGACGAACTAATCAATCACCTTCGGGTAGGACCTTACAATCTTAGATATTTTAAAGAATGAAATATATCATCATTTCCCTCTTAGTCACTTTGACTCCATATTCGTTTATATCTTTTATAAGATATGAATCAATAGTTTGATTCTTAACATTGCCATCATGAAACACTATTGATGGACTCATTATGATCTCATCATCACATAGGTCGATCATTAGACGGAGTACATTTACAAAGGCCAATAACATAAAATTAGCCGTCACCACATTACTTATGTGATTATATGTTTACCCCTTCAAAAATAAAATAAGAAAAATAATCAAAATCGTGCACTATTAATCTAATAAAAATAATGTCACCTAACTTTAAACTTAAGTTATACTATCAATAGAATCTTATAACCTAAACTCTGATACCAAAATCTATCACACCCAACTCCGTGACTAAGTTCTAATCCTCACTATTACCTTCCTTAATTATATTTAGTAATTCTATAAATAAAATTGGTAAAACCTCCTTCCTTACTTATCTTGTGTTATTTACCAATACATACAAAAGATGCATATATATTCATCAAAGTTAAATAAACATTTATAAGACATGTCTGTCACACCAAACTCCGTGACTAAGTTCTAATCCCAACTATTACCTTCCTTAATTATGTTTAGCAATTCTATAAATAAAATTGACAAAACCTCCTCCCTTACTTATCTTGTGTTATTTACCAATACATACAAAAGATGCATATATATTCATCAAAGTTATGAGTCTTGAAAAGTATTACTACATTATTTCATCATATATCATATAGCAATAAGTTCTAAGCAATTCAAACTTTTATCATGTCATATGATATGAAAAATATGTATACATCTATAGGTCATGTCAAAAGTACAATCACCATATCACACATAAGAATGAGACATCAATGAACAATCATGAATGCATGGATGCATGAATCTTGTATGTCTGTACATGTCATATCGCCATGTGGCCAGAAGCATCCTTTTCGAGATATCTGTCGACCCTGCCGGGAGGCTGATGGATTCTAGAGGTGGCCCTTGTGAATTCAAATGTGGCTCACATTGATTCCGCAATCTAGTTCACATGGCACTTACCTTCTAACGACCTAAAATTCCATTCGGCATATTAGTCATCCCTATAAGGTCTTTCAACCATATAGGGGTAAGCTGTCGGCCTTTCAAGGGTAAACTATCGGCCAAACAAGATTTTTCAACCATGCAAGGATAAACTGTCAACATTGCAAGTCTTTCAACTACACAAGGGTAAACTATCAGCCTTGCAAGTCTTTCAGCTATACAAGTGTAAACTGTCACCTAGCAGGGGTAATGCACATGCATGATAATGAGATGTAATGCATGTACATAACCCAAGCATATCATATCATGTCATATCATATCGTGATCTTGTAATATGTCATTTCGTATCCTTTTCTATCATATTTCATCATGTCATGGCATATTATATCATGTCATGTCATATAAGCTCTTGTAATAAATAATCGCACACATAACCATTAATACACTTTTACGAGTGCACATATCACCTATTCATATAACATATAATTTTATATCATATCACGTATCATCTAATAAAATATAACCATTAATAAATTTCTACATTCATGATAGTGATATTGAGGGGCTTAGTGATAACTTGCTGATTTTTGGGTCAAAAGTAAATTTTTTTCAATTTTTGTTTCAACTCCCTAACTCACTCTCTATTGCAAGTATACAGGTCAATTGTTGTTATCCAAATGTCGTATCCATAGTGATTTGAAGTCTAAGACTCTCTAAACAATCTATATTAGCCTTTTCTAAAGTTAAAAATCCAAGAATTTGAAAGAAAGTTAAAACTGATTCCTAAAAATGGCCAAAATGATAACTGTTTTTGGATTTTTGAAAAGTTATCAAAACTGAATGGTAAATGCTAAACTAGAGGATCAAAGGATTTAACTATCAATGAGGAAGGTTCTCCTAGGAGTTGGGGTTCATCTAACTTAATTATGGATGGAAATGGACAAGTTATCACTTTTTAGTCAAATCTGATTCAACATTCAATATGGCTATTTTCACAGCTCAATTAGACTAGAACTAAACAATATATTGTCATATAATTATTAGCCAAGTTGAATTAGAAGAGGATCCCCACTAAAAATTAAGTTATCATTATGTTCAATCCAAGTCACTTTGCTGATTTTTTGGCAATTCAATAAAATTTGAAATGACAACTTCTAAATTGCACTTTGAAAATGAAGGGAATGCTTCAATCAACTAAATAGGGATGAAATCAATCCAATATTAGTGCAAATGCTTCTTGGTTTATCTCTAAACTACAAGGGGATTTTACATCAGCCTCTCAGCTGCAAATTCAAATGAAATCCACATTTTCACTAAAGGATTGAATGAAATCAGCACCCAATTACACATGGGAATTCAACAAATTTTCATTGCTTCTTGGTTTGAATCTCAAGGAAGGCCATAAGACCACCTCTCAGTGGTAGGTTAAAATAGGGTTTAACAATGAAAATCAGATTTCAACAATTCAGGAAATCAGCAACCAAAAAAATTCAGAAATCAGCACTTAGCTAACAATTGAATTCAGCACATGTCACTCAATGGGATTCAGCACCTGCCATAGTTCCTTGGGTCATCTCTAAACAACAAGGTAGCCCTAAGTTCACTTCTCAGTGGATGATATAATCAGGGGTTTACAGCAGCAAGGCTGAATCCATGAGTTTAGGAAATCAGAATTTACAAATCAGAATTCAGCAATGACAAGTTGAAGTGTTTGCAATATTTCATGGATTGAAACCTTAGAAACTTCATTGTCTCTTGATTCATTTTTGAACAAGAATAAAACCATAAGAAACCTCTCAGTTATTAATTCAATTAGGGTTCCACAATGATGAAATCAGATTTAACAAGTTTAGAAATCAGAAATGGGAAATCAAAAATCAGCAATCAGAAAATCAGATTCTTGATTTGGTTTGAACCTAGAAAATGCCATTGGTTCTTGATTCATTTCTGAACAAGAATAGATCACAAGGACAACCTCTCAGTTGTAGATACAAATAGGATCTTTCAATGTCAAGAACAGATTCATCCAAATAGATTTCAGAAACAGAAATAAGAAATTGAAAAACCAGAAATCAGATTTCAGTGCAGGAAATCAGATTTGTCCATATCCCATCCAAAACTAATTAGACTACTACCCTATCCTAGGAGAAATGGAGTTTAGATCCTCATAATTACAAAGATTGATACACAATAGTAGGAAGAATTGATAGAAAACATCCTGAACTAAGAGTTGTCGACAAGAGAAATCAACAGCAGCAGCACTTCAGCTCCCCTTCAGCTCTAGTCCAGCAGCCCTCCAAATGGAGGCCCTCCTTGATTCCAGGGTTTCTTCAGCTTATATATGACTTCCTTCCACCCTTAGATCAGCATCAAATTGATCCATAGCCCCTGATGTGAGCCACCTGTCCAATGGTCCAGGAATTCCAGTTGTTGCAGCAGCTTTTGGACAGCAAAAGCAAGTGGTCCCCTCCTTGCTTTTCTCCTTTGTGCAGCCTTGTTATACCTGCTAGAAGATCCAAAACAGCCAGCATCATAGTCCTCAAATAAGATTTAAACAAATAAGGATTAGGACAGCAAGTAAAATCAGCTCAATAATCAAATGAGGTTTGGTATTGTGCAGAATTGAAAACCAAAGTTAAAAATGATAACTTATCAAACCCGAAATGATAACTTTGCACATATCATGGAAAATGTTCAAATACAAGTGGTTCAAGTCATTAGAGGCATCAAATGGATTAGGGTGGCAAGTGAGTGAAGTCAGAAATCAAATATGAATAAGATTTCATAGGAATGATAACTTGGGTGCCAAAACGATAACTTGATTGCCTTAAAAATGATAACTTGTCATAACTTTGGTTGTGGTTATCCAAATGTGATCAAATTTGAACAGCAATGAGTTAGGACAATAATATAATGATTGCTTAAGGCCTTTGTGCAGAATTGATAGCTTTGCATGTCAAAATGACAGTTTTACCCTTAAACAATAACTTGGCTTTGGAAAATGATAACTTGTTCAAATGGATTGGTAATTTTGCACAAGTTGAAATATAATCATCCAAATATGATTCATTCATGATGGCAATGGATTTAGGGCAGATTAATCACTGGAAATCATCTAAATCAAAATAATGATAACTTATGCACTTGGAGTGATAACTTGCCCTAAAAATGATAACTTGGCATAGAATTGAAATATTTATGGATTTTAGCAATTCAGAACCTCTATGCACATGGAATTAGGTATAAAATGAGAAAGATCAACTAGTTATCACAATCCTTGCATTCCAATCATAATTGGCCAAAAGTTAGGCAATTTGAGGGGCTCGATATGAGTGAAATGCATCCAAAATGGGATAAAAAAACTATATTGATCGGCTAGTGATCAATTCACACATCGTATAGTCGTATAAGTACAAACACTGTTTTTATTTGCATATAACATATTGCACAATGCACAATATAAAATCTATAACAATTAATTTATAACTTCTATCGATGTCAAACCAATTTTCAGTGACAGAAGACTTCATTAAATACAATCAACATAAAACTCATAATAAATAATTATGAAATGACCATAGAAAATTATAGAATTAACCTATATTCTGCTTCACTTTAATACCCTAACAAACTGCACAGTACTTAGTATAAAATTCATAACTTTTCAGTTAGACATCCTATCACAAGGAATTCAATTTCTAATAAATCTAAACTTTTGGAGCTTGAATTCATATCAATTTTATAATTTTTATCCATCTATATTGATCTAGTAAAATTTCTAAATTTACAGGTTTTCTGTCATAGTTCTAAAATAGGCAGGCTATAAGCTATGCATTAGAAAATTTATAATTCTCTATACATATATTATTTTCATGAAATTCTAAATGCTCCATAACTCTTACAGACATATATTTGTATTCATTAAATTACATCGTGAAATCTTAATTGGAAAATTTATGGACGAATTATTATTCCAGCCTAGCTACTTTCTAGAACATCCTGAGTGCCCTCTAGGATTTCATACATAACTTTCAGTATAGGAATCCAATAAATCCAATTCCAAAGCATGTGAATAGTATACATCAACAAGTATTTATAGATTTAATTTCATAATTTTTGGAAAAACATAAGGTATGAGAACATAATTTAGATGTGACAGCTTCTAATACAAGTTAGGGTTTGTTCATCTTAGAACCCTATCTTTCTCAATAATGCATAAGGGGCGTGAGGAAAAACTATAAGAGCTTATAGAAGACTTGTTTTAATCCAATTTCCTATGGATAATTCATAGGAAATGAGCTTTTAACTTACCTAGATGAAACTTCAAAGATTTGTTGTTGAATCCCCTCTCTTTTTCCTTTCCTTTTTCCTTCTTCCCTTGCTGTCCTCTTGAGTCAGAATGTAGGTGGGAGGGTATGGTACAATATGATAAGGGGATAAGATTTGCGGGATTATATGTGAGACTTACCAACCTTGAATCAGTTTGAGGTGAAAACCGAAAATGCCCTTGAAGTTATCCTTATTTACATGAATATCATTTAAGTAAATGGCTTGTCTCTTTTCCTATTATTTATTTTATTTATTCACTTATTTAAGACATTACATATAAATAAGAAACTACCCCATTTGGATCAAATAAAATATTTATAAAATTAAATTCCATAGGAATCAAAATTTGAATTTTTGTTCGAAGATCAATTTTGCGCTATCATTTGACCTAACAAAAACTTTACCTAAAAATTATCAAAAATCATATTTAGGATATATTAACATAGGAAAACAATTACAGGAATTTAATTTTCTTAATTCCAATATTTTTTAAAATCATCTTTTCATGAATTTCGTCACTTGCTGCACTCTGGCACCTAACATTGGACCTTCCGCTTAAACATATAAATATCATGGCATAAAATGATCACATAACATAATATTAATACATTTAATCATATGTGATTAAGGTAGCGATATTACATGTGGTTTTCCTCTACGCCAATGTCTTCGACATCGTTGCAGACATCATTTGGAACCATCAGAGCTACGGTCATGATGCGAACTGATCAATGTTCATGAGAGTTGATAAATACAAATGTATGAACTTTTTACTATTCGGGTTTTAGATTTTGAGGTCGCAGATTCTGCATGCTGCGTGGTGGAAGGGTGCTTCGGAGGTCTGATACCGTGCGGCCGACGTCCAAGGTCTGTCTTGACAGGTCAAAGTTGGTGTTTTGGGATCCCGACCACCCTTTCAAGGCTACAAATCTCATCATAGCCAGAAGGCTGCTCGATGGCGGCCCAAATGACATCTCCCCATGAACATGAGGCAACTCATCAGCCCTTGAGGCACTATTAATTATTTGCTGCTCTGCTCAAACCGAAGGGAAAACTACAAAGCACAAAAGAAAAAAAAGAATGATGCAACAATTCGTTTAAATTATTTGTTATATGTCTCCTTGTTAACAAATTCGATCCTGTTTATTTATGCCCTTTAATTAGAATATATTATTACTTAGGATTAAATTTCATCGGGCTAGCCCAGCCCATTGTTGACGAAATTATCCATTTTTTTATCATCTTGTTAACAATTTAATCCTTTTATTAGAATGTATTATTACTTATGATTATAGACTTTGGTGTGGGCCATGACCGCCACGTGGTCCTCACAAAATTTTGTCGAGGCGGCTCAGATCAATAGGGCTCGAACTGAGCATGACCGCTAGGTCAGGTCCGGACTAATCCATGTCGGACAAGGCACAACCTGGCATGAGACCGACGTAGCACGGCCTCCTTTACAACCACGCTGCGCTGCATTGGTGATTGGAGGACTGAGGAGAGCTGCAGCGCCATGATCTGTCCATTAACGAAGGGCTAGTTGGCGGAGGTCATCATTTCGCCAGATGGGACATCGGTGGATGTCCATCTCTTGCCAGAAGCCGCTGCCACACCGTGGAACTTGATTACTAGCTTATCACAATAGGTTTTTATCCCATTTTATAGTCAATTCACCCATATCGAGCCCTTATTTTGCCTAACTTTTAGCCAATTATGCTTGGAATGCAATGAATTGTGATAACCAACTGATCATTCTCATTTTATACGTAATTTCATGTGCATAGAGATTCTGAATTGCTAAAATCCATAAATATGTCAATTCTATGCCAACTTATCATTTTTTGGGCAAGTTATCACTCCAATGTGCAAAGTTATTATTTTTCTAGTTTAGCTGATTTCTAGTGATTATCTTGCCCTAAATCCCATGACATCATGAATTAATCATATTTGGATGATCATATTTCAACTTGTGCAAAGTTATCATTTCATTTCACAAGTTATCATTTTTTAGTGTCAAGTTATCGTTTTAGGGCAAAACTATCATTTCGATGTGCAAGGCTATCAATTCTGCATAAAAGCATTAGGAAATCATCATATTATTGTCCTAACTCCTTGATGCTCTGATTTGTTCACATTTGGATAACCACAACAAAACTTATGACAAGTTATCATTTTTATGGCATCAAGTTATCGTTTTTGGAACCAAACTTATCATTCCTATGAAGTCTTATCCACATTTGATTTCTGAACTCATTCACTTGCCATCCTAATCCCTTTGATGCCTTCAATGCTCTCAACTACTCATATTTGGATATTTTCCATGATATATGCAAAGTTATTAGTTCGGGCCCTCAAAGTTATCAATTTTTATTATGGTTTTCATTCCTGCACAACATCAACCCCATTTGATATTTGAGCTAATAATTATCATTGTCCTAATCCTTATTTATTAAAATCTCATTCAAGGACTTTGATGCTTGCTGTTTTGGCCTTTCTAGCAGGAAAAAGAGGGCTGCACAAAGAGGAAAAAGGAGGGGGGACCACTTGCTTTTTGTTTGTCCAAAAAGCTGGAGCTGCAAATATTTTTCTAGATAGGACACATGGCACAATCAGAGAGTGATGTCATTTGCATCCAAGGGTGATTAGAGGACATATATAAGCTGAGAAACCAGGAGAAAAAAGGGGGGCTGGCCATTGCAGGGTTTCTGGAGGAAGGAAGCAACCAGGAGCTGAAGTGCTGCAATATTTGATTCCTGTCGACAGCTCTTAGTTCAGGATGTTTTGTATATGTTTTTCCTTCTATTTTGTATCAAACTTTGTAATTATGAGGAGCTAAATCTCATTTCTCCTATGATAGGGTAGTAGTCTAATTAGTTATGGATGGGATATGGACAAATCTGAATTTCTGCACTGAAATCTGATTTCTGGTTTGCATTCCTGATTTCTGTTTTTACAATTCTAAATTCCTTGGATTCTAATCTTGACATTGTGAGATCCTATTTGTAATTACAATTGAGAGGTTGTCTTTTGATCTATTCTTGTTCAGAAATGAATTAAGAGATGGACAAAGAAGCAACGCCATGTGCTGAACTCCAATGTGAAATGTGTGCTGATTTTATCCAATTCATTAGTGATAATGTGGATTTCATTTCCATTTGCAGCTGAGGGGCTGATTTAAAATCCTCTTGTAGTTTAGAGATAAACCAAGAAGCATTAGCACTAATATTGGATTAATTTCAATCTTGTTTAGTCAATTGAAGTAATCCCCTCATATTCAAAGTGCAATTGATTGTTATCATTTCAGATTTCACTAAATTGCCAAAAATCAGCAAGGAACTTGAATTTGAGCTTGATGTTAACTTGATTTCAGTAAGGACCTCTTTTAATTTAACTTGGCTAATCAATCATATGAAAATATGATAATTAGTCCTAGTTTAATTGTGCTGTGATAACAGGCCATTTCAAGTTGAGTTAAAATTGACAAATATTGATAACTTGTTTCATTCCATCCATAATTAAGTTAGATGAACCCCAACTCCTAGGAGAACCTTCCTCATTGATAGATAAACCCTTTTAGCCCTTAGTTTAACATTTATAATTCATTTTAGATAAATTTCTAAAAGTCCAAAATCAGTTATCATTTTGCCAAAGTCAAAAATCTGTTTTCACTTTCCTTCAACTTCTTGAAATTGTAACTTTAGTTAGGGCTAGTCTAGATTTTTTTAGGGAGTCTTTGGCTTCAAATCACTGTGGATACGACATTTGGGTATATTACAATTGATCTGTATACTTGCAGTAGAGAGTGAATTAGGGAGTTAAATCAAAAATTGAAAATTTTCACTTTTGACCCAATATCAGCAAGTTATCATTACACTTCCCAATATCACTATCAAGTTTTTGGCGCCATTGTCGGGGATTTGAGATCAATTAGATTAACTTAGATAGTTTAGATTAGTTTTAGACTAGTTTTAAGTCCATTTATTAGGTCAATTTTCAGTTTTTGCAAGTTATCATTCTGAATTTTTAATTTTGTCTAGTTTTCTTTCTTTTCTGAATTTGATAGTTTTGAATTCAATTTATGCAAGATTTGGAACTTCAAGGAGACCTCTACTCTTTCTTATGCTATCATTGTTTATATCACATCCATTGTTTATATTCTGTCCTATTTTGTATATCATTTTTCTTATTGGATTAGTTCTTTTTGGAATTTTCTTTTTCTACTCAACCTTATCATCTTATCTTAATCTTTACTCCTGTTTTTGATGTCTTGCACTTAACCTCATTGTATGACAAGCTTATAGTGCAGAAAATTATGAATTTGACTTCTGAGAGAGAAAGAAGAAAAGATGGATATGAGTTGGCAAACTTGGTCCTATGACTATTATCAATCAAGTGAAACACCCTTGAGCTAGGAGGAATTGGATTCTATTGTTGAAGATGTCGTGTTCAAAACTCTTCAAAAATATAGTTTTGATATTGGAGAACCATCACAAGTTCATTGCAATCAAGGATCACCATAATTTCAGCAGCCCTCTAATGCTTACATGTATGCCTCACATGGTCATGAAAGTGCAAATTTCTAAAATCCTGAGGAAGACTTCTCAAGTAGTAATCCTTATGTCCATGACTCACAAAATCATTTGTATTACCATCACAATCAAGGTCAAGTGTCAGAATTTCAAGTTGCAACCATGGGTATTTCAGAAAACCAGCAATCAATCAATCCATAGAAGTGTCAAGAATGGAGATTATGTTGGAGAACTTCATCAGGAGGCAAGAAAAGCAAACTGCAAACTTGGAAAAATTATGTATGACAGCAGATGTTCTTCAAGCTGGATATCAAGCCTTGGAAGCCAAGCTTTGTTTGCAGTCCAGTCAAGAAGCCCCACAAATCCAATCTGCCCTTCAAAAAGAAGAAATTCAGGAAATGAAGATGGGAATTGAGAAAGATATGAATGAAGAAAAAGAAGTAGTCATGGAGGCTGAAGTTGAAAAAGAGTATATCACACTTAAAGCACAAGCCAAGAAACAAGATGAAGTTGTTGAAGTTACTAAAAAAGCTACTCCAATGAGACCTTCAATGAATCACATGGAAGACCCACTTATAAGGTTACTATCCAATGAAGAACAAATTCTAGAAGACTCTGATTTTGATTCTTTGAAGAAACTATCAGATACTCCTTTGTGATAAGGGCTGCAACTCAATTCACTTATTGTCTATCCCTAAAGATAAGTTACCTCCTGCACCCAACTGTCCAAAAGTTATACTTAAGCAATTTGCTCCACAAACCATCATGGATCAGTTGAAGAATGTCAACATCTTAGGGTCAAAGATGAAGAAACATCAAAAGAGAAGAAGTGGCCTGAACTTGAAGAAGCACTAATTCATTTGAAGTCATTCAAAGTTCCAAAGTCTCACCCATCTCATTTTCCATTGGGCAACAGGTTACGACAGTAAAGCCACATAATGAGACTGAAATGGCCAAGGAGGATACAAAAGTAGAAGAAATTTCTTTCCAAATAGAGGCTATAGCAGAATTCAAATTTGTAAAAGGAATGGAACATTCAATGAAGGAAGATCATTATTTGCCCACTGAAAGATGGAACCAAGAGCTCAAAGATCTTCCAATAATGCTGCATTTTAATAGGCCAATGAAGAAATGACTGCTTAAACAAGATGGTGATCTAGGAGATTCATATGTCATACATGAGAAGTTTTGGGATGAGAAGTTAGTAGATTTCTGGTACAATGGAGGAGGGAATCAAACTGAAAAACAAAGATCAATCATTGACAAACTAAGAGATCCATACTTGATTAGTGAAGCTGTCCACAGATTAAAATCTCTACTTGATTACATCATACTATTTAAACCTCCTTGATATCAAGAGTTGTAACAATGTCTAGCCTAAGACATTAAAGTAGGGCACTTCTTGAGAGGTAACCCAAGCCATTTTATACCTAATCTTTCTGTTTTGCAGGAATAAGTTAAGGAGGAATCAGATCAATCCATAAATTTTTATTTAGGGAGTACCCTACCCTCATTTTTAAATTTCTCACTGAAATCCGAATGATAACTGATATTATCTTTTCCTTCATGTTGCAATTATCATATTGACATCTGAATTATCATTCATATCAGTTATCCAAATCCATCATTGCTGAATCTCAGAGAATTTCAATGCATTTCATTGAATTGTGCACCCCAAAATTTGATATTGCAGATTTCACTGATATCCTTTATTTCTTTGCAGGATTATTTGCAATTCATGAAGAATGGACCACCCAAAGACTCTGATTGAGATGCAAGAACCATTGGAAGGGATCAATTGCACAAATCCAAGAATTTGATACCCTCCCAACCCTCTCCCTTGCCTATATTTTCACCACTGTGGACAATGCTGAGAATAAGCTTGGGGGAGAAAACCTAGTGCTTTTCTAAATTTTACACCAAGTTTTCAATCTATTTTAATACTCATATCATTATTTACCACCAGGTTATCACTGTTTGAACAAGTTATCATTGGTTTCACTTGGTCATCACTAGTTTTGACAAGTTATCACTGGTTATCATTTTTTGGGCTCAATTCAATTCTTGCCTTCATTTTAACTCTAAAATGGGTGAAATACCTTATATGATAGTTAGTACACTCCAATACCAAGTGGCCAATTTGGCCATTAGTCTTCTTGCTTTAATTGACTCAATCATTCAGATGCATTTGAATTAAATTTCAGCTGAAAATTTTTCTTTTTTGTGGGTAACACTAGCTGACATTCATGGATTAAATTGATAGTAAAAGATGTCTAGAAGAGAGTCAAGGCTCTTGCTGCCATGTTAAATAGGAAAACTTGACTTTTTGGACAAAGGGATCTAAACCTTACTTGAGTTTGAACTATTGCGCACTTCATGAACAGAATAGGAAAGAAAAATGAAGAAAAGAAAAAGTGAAAAGTTGCATTTTGCATTACATGTATGCATAAATAAAGAGAGTGAAATTCCAAAAAAGAATCTCTCCTAAATAAAGCCAGCATTTTTATCATGCGACCAGCATGAATAAAAATCAGGTCTTGACCTATTTACTTGCATTTTCATGAATAAAAGTCCGGTGTTAAACTTGTTTAAGTAGTGGAAAATCTGTTCATGAAGGGATTTGTAGTTCAACCCCTTTGTAAAGTTGACAATCCCAGAAATTCAAACTTGTTACTGCTAGTACTTCTTCCATGGCTTAAATTTGCTTTAGCTTCTATGATTCCCTAGCTAAAAATTGAGTTTTTAGAAAGAATGAAGTGTTGGCAATGTGGGAAACTCATTGGACTAAAATGGTTTTGAATTCATTTGTGGACTGTTAATTCAAGTTTATCCTTAATTTCTGAATGTTTTACTTGAGGACAAGCAAAAGGCTAAGCTTGGGGGAGTTTGATCACTAGCTGATCACAATAGGTTTTTATCCTATTTTCTAGTCAATTCACCCATATCGAGCCCTTATTTTGCCTAACTTTTGGCCAATTATGCTTGGAATGCAATGGATTGTGATAACCAACTGATCATTCTCATTTTATACTTAATTCCATGTGCATAGAAGTTTTGAATTGCTAAAATCCATAAATATGTCAATTCTATGCCAAGTTATCATTTTCTGGGCAAGTTATCACTCCAATGTGCAAAGTTATCATTTTTCTAGTTTAGCTTATTTCTAGTGATTTTCTTGTCCTAAATCCCATGACATCATAAATTAATCATATTTGGATGATCGTATTTCAACTTGTGCAAAGTTATCATTCCATTTCATAAGTTATCATTTTTTAGTGTCAAGTTATCGTTTTAGGGTAAAACTGTCATTTTGATGTGCAAGGCTATCAATTTTGCATAAAGGCATTAGGCAATCGTTATATTATTGTCCTAACTCCTTGCTGCTCTAATTTGATCACATTTGGATAACCACAACTAAACTTATGACAAGTTATCATTTTTATGGCATCAAGTTATCATTTTTTGCACCAAAGTTATCAATCCTATGAAATCTTATCCACATTTTATTTCTGACCTCATTCACTTGCCATCTTAATCCCTTTGATGCCTTCAATGCTCTGAACCACTCATATTTGGACATTTTCCATGATATATGCAAAGTTATCAGTCGGTGATGCACGAAAAATCATGCATTAGTTTGGGTCATTTGATTAATATTTTAGAATATTTTTATGTTTAGAAAGGAGGAGTTTTGATTTGTTTTCATATAATTTTCTTTAGATTTGATTTCTACCTAAATATGGAAATTATTCATGGCAAGATATGAGAAAACATCGAAATGAAGGCAAGAAAAGGCCTAAAACAGCTCAAAAGAATGTCACGGCCGTGACAATTATTGTCATGGTCGTGACAGAAGATTCTGCAGGCAAAAATTTGACTAAGGCACTGTCACGATCGTGACAGCTTCTGTCATGGCCGTGACACACAATTTTCAGCTAAAAAATTGGCTAAGTATTTTTCAGTCTTTTCAGCCTTCTGTCACGGCCGTGCCAGCACCTTTCGCGGCCGTGACGACGGTCTGTTAGGCCGTTTTCAAGGACCAAGCTCTACAAGATGATCTAGGTAATTCTTTCAAAGTGGAGGAACAACGCCTTGAGCATTACATCAGAGGTAAGATGGAAAAATGTCACTTCGATTCCCTTCCAGACACTTGAGGTAGTCAAAGGGTAAAAGTCAAGCTAACGACTAAAACTTAGAACTACACTCCTAACCCTTTGTCCCCTTAGTTTTCAGTTATTAGCATTAAAATTGGATTTTCTTTTTTTTAGTTTAGATTAGTAATAGATTCATACTCTTTTCGTTAGCATATTTTTTCAGGGAGATTACTGTCACGGCCGTGCCTCTATCATGTCATAGTCGTGCCAGGGTATGCAAAGCAATGCTGATGTCACACTCGTTCCACATTCTAGCACGACCTTTCCCGAATTGATCGCGTATGCCCTTGAAGCACAGCCATGAAAGACATAGGAATGGTCGTGACGGTTCTGAAACTGCAATCATGTTCGAACCATGCCGAAAGAAGCCTTTGAGCCGCCTTTTGAAGCAACATGACTGACTAAAAATCATCAGGTTGTCTCTACTCCTTTTACATTTTATCATTATTATTTCGTAGTTTTCATGTGCACGTAAATTGAACTCTATTCTTTATGAATTCTTCGTACGATTAGTTGATGGATCAATAGTATGTTTGATGATTTTATTAATTATTGCCTGAGATTTATTCCTTTGAATCTTATTATTATCTGAAAAGAAGTTCTTAGATTCTCTAGAGTTTTTCTCTGATTTTTCCTCTTACATGCCACTTTTGGGAAAATCGCAAGAGACCCAATTGTGTTGTTGTTAAGATGACTTGAGAAAGCCTTTAACTTTATATTCCAATTGAGTGCATTTTGAAATCTAATAAATTAGATTAAAAACCAAGAGGGTTAATCTCTTTTGTTGATTTCAAAATAGGATTTAAAGCCTGAAATATTGGTTAAATCAATTTGGGAATTTTACTTTATTAATTCATCATCTTTTGTCTAGAATTCGTACATGAGTAGTGGTATTGATCAAGATAAATCATATTCATCAATTCTATACTTTTAAACCCCATTGATCATAACTCTATATTTATATTATTTACTCTTCTTATTTTTACAAAACACAGAGTTATTATCTTTTCTCAATTTATAAGTAAGATAAGTTATTAATTATTTCTTGTCCTCGTGGGAACGATACTTTATACTCATCACTTTATTACTTGAACGATTAGTGCGCTTGCTAATGTTTCTAAGTTCGCATCAAGTTTTTGGCGCCGTTGCCGGGGACGTGTTTAATAATTTTTATTTTATTTTACTTGTTATTTGAGAGCTTTTATTTTTCTGTTAAATTTCACGCAGATTCTTTTTAGTTCACATACTTTCATATCTCTTTATCTTGTGTGACCAGGAAATATCTACAAATGACAACAAAACCAACAACTATGGGAGATTATTATCTGGAAGAACAAAGAAAGATGCTTGAGGATCATGAAGCACAAATTTCACAAATTGCAAATAACAGTATCCCACTCATTCCTGTGGTACAAGAAAATTCTACAATTGAAGACAAGATGTTAAAGTTCATCACAATGGCTGAAGAAAATTTTCAACTTCAAGAAAGAGCCTTTATGAAGTTGTTGGGACAAGTAGAGCAATTAGAGGCTAGGATCCAAGTGAAAAATGATGCTCCTCCATCCACATACTTAGAGTCAAATTCCAACATCGAAGAAAAGTTGTGCCAATTGATTGGAGTCATAGAGAAAAGATTCATCCTACAAGATCAACTCATTAGCAATCTACAATCACAGTTGACACAATTGAAGGATCAACAACCGGTTATTATTTCTTCTCCTCCTCAATCCTCAAATTTTAATGTTAAGTTTGATATGATGCAGACAAAGTTTCAAGCATTGGAGAAGAAGGTGGAGTTGACTTCTCAGATTGCTTATGCCTCGGGGGATAATATTATGGATAAATCTGTACCTATTATATTCCCATGTCACTTGCAATATTTTAATCCAGGAAGAAGATGATCGAGAAAGAACCATTATCAGAAGACATGGACTACTCAATGGAGGGTCAAGGAGACAAGTGAATATATTATAGAAGATGGACAAGTAAGAAGAAGAAATGAGCCTCCAGAAAGTCCAACAACCATCCCACCATTATCTCCAAATCATTCCTTGATAGAAGGGAAAACACCATCATCACATCAGACAACACAAAATTCGATGCATTAGAAGCCCAAGGACCAAGCTCTACAAGATGATCTAGGTAATTCTTTCAAAGTGGAGGAACAACGCCTTGAGCATTACATCAGAGGTAAGATGGAAAAAGGTCACTTCGATTCCCTTCCAGACACTTGAGGTAGCCAAAGGGTAAAAGTCAAGCTAACGACTAAAACTTAGAACTACACTCCTAACCCTTTGTCCCCTTAGTTTTCAGTTATTAGCATTAAAATTGGATTTTCTTTTTTTTAGTTTAGATTAGTAATAGATTCATACTCTTTTCGTTAGCATATTTTTTCAGGGAGATTACTGTCACGGCCGTGCCTCTATCATGTCACAGTCGTGCCAGGGTATGCAAAGCAATGCTGATGTCATGCTCGTTCCACATTCTAGCACGACCTTTCTCGAATTGATCGCGTATGCCCTTGAAGCACAGTCGTGAAAGACATAGGAATGGTCGTGATGGTTCTGAAACTGCAATCATGTTCGAACCATGCCGAAAGAAGCCTTTGAGCCGCCTTTTGAAGCAGCATGACTGACTAAAAATCATCAGGTTGTCTCTACTCCTTTTACATTTTATCATTATTAGTTCGTAGTTTTCATGTGCACGTGCCTAACACTGCGCAATGTTAGGTTCAAGCTTGGGGGAGGGACTTAGTCTTGTTTCATTTGCATGGCATGTCTATTTTGAAAATTTTGAGTCTATCATCTTATTTTGTTTGGCATGCATCTAATTATGAAAATTTTAAAAATTTTGTGCCATCTCATTTTTCCTTGTTTATTATTTTATTGTTTTTAAGCTTACTTTCAGAACATCACTTAATCTATGAAATTCAATCACTGTTTCTTTTTATCAGGTATCACCAGAGTATTTGGATTTGGATTGAGTTTGTTGCTAAGTAGAAGGACTAGATTTTAAATGATGAATTTCTCTATTATTTACTATGATGTTAGTCTTGATTATAATTGCATCTCTATTGAAAGCATTGTCTTTTTGGAGCTTATAATTATGCTATATAAGTTTAATGTTAAAGTGAAAAAAAAGAGGGCAATTTAGCTCCAGCAGTTAAGTGAAAAGTATAAAGTACCCTCTGGAACCTTGGTGTGTCCGAGTAATTAGATACGTAGGGGATTCTTGCCTGGCGACCTAAGGGCATATGCTCTGGGATCCGTCGGTTGAAAGCCCGTTACATGGACCACTTTGTGCAATATGGAGGATTACTAAATTATTAAAGTGAAAAAAAAATCTTAATGCTGAATTATGAAATGATAATAGTATGAAAATAAGCTCCTTAAAGACTTGTGGTTCAATTTTGATACTCTTATGAGATTGACTAATATTATTTGTAGATATGCAAGAAAGACATTTTTGAATGCTAAGAATTCTGCAAGGCTAGGTATTGGTTGAGAATAGATACTCTAGTGATGGTCGTGTAAAAAAACAGTGGGAGAAAAGTATTGGTTTTGTGATGGAGCCCTGTGCCTTATCTAAAATTTGCTTGAGGACAAGCAAAATATTAAGCTTGGAGGTATTTGATGCATGAAAAATCATGCATTAGTTTGGGTCATTTAATTAATATTTTAGAATGTTTTTATGTTCAGAAAGGAGGAGTTTTGATTTGTTTTCATATAATTTTCTTTAGATTTGATTTCTACCTAAATATGGAAATTATTCATGGCAAGATACGAGAAAACGTCGAAATGAAGGTAAGAAAAGGCCTAAAGCAGCTCAAAAGACCGTCACGGCTATGACAATTATTGTCATGGCCGTGACAGAAGATTCTGCAGGCAAAAATTTGACTAAGGCACTGTCACGGCCGTGATAGCTTCTGTCATGGCAGTGACAGACAATTTTCAGCTGAAAAATTGGCTAAGTATTTTTCAATCTTTTCAGCCTTCTGTCACGGCCATGCCAGCACCTTTCACGGTCGTGACAACGGTCTGTTAGGCCATTTTCAAGCGATTTTTATCCACTTTTTGGATATATTTTCGGTTTTTTTCCTTGGGATACGAGAAAACCTATAAAAGGAGGCAGAAGAGGGCCTGGAAAAGCATCTTTGGAGGGCATAATTCAGAGGTTGAAGGCTTGGTGAAGGAGATCCAAAGGCTACAACGAAATTCTGCCGAAAACTCGAGAGAGGACGGTAGAATTAGGAGTAGTTCTTCTTGTTCTCTATACTTTTCCTGAAATATTATTTAGATTGATGTACTCTATGTTTATGGAGTAGTTGTTTAGGATTTTCTTGATTGAACTCTATTCTTTATGAATTCTTCGTACGATTAGTTGATGGATCAATGGTATGTTTGATGATTTAATTATTGCCTGAGATTTATTCCTTTGAATCTTATTATTATCTGAAAAGAAGTTCTTAGATTCTCTAGAGTTTTTCTCTGATTTTTCCTCTTACATGCCACTTTTGGGGAAATCGCAAGAGACCCAATTGTGTTGTTGTTAAGGTGACTTGAGAAAGCCTTTAACTTTATATTCCAATTGAGTGCATTTTGAAATCTAATAAATTAGATTAAAAACCAAGAGGGTTAATCTCTTTTGTTGATTTCAAAATAGGATTTAAAGCCTGAAATATTGGTTAAATCAATTTGGAAATTTTACTTTATTAATTCATCATCTTTTGTCTAGAATTCGTACATGAGTAGTGGTATTGATCAAGATAAATCATATTCATCAATTATATACTTTTAAACCCCATTGATCATAACTTTATATTTATATTATTTACTCTTCTTATTTTTACAAAACACAAAGTTATTATCTTTTCTCAATTTATAAGTAAGATAAGTTATTAATTATTTCTTGTCCTCGTGGGAACGATACTTTATACTCATCACTTTATTACTTGAACGATTAGTGTGCTTGCTAGTGTTTCTAAATTCGCATCAGTCGGGGCCCTCAAAGTTATCAATTTTTATTATGGTTTTCATTCCTGTACAACACCAAAACCCATTTAATATTTGAGCTAATAATTATCATTGTCATAATCCTTATTTGTTAAAATCCCATTCAAAGACTTTGATGCGTGATGTTTTGGCCTTTCTAGCAGGAAAAAAAGGGCTGAACAAAGAGGAAAAAGGAGGGGGGACCATTTGCTTTTTGGCTGTCAAAAAAGCTGGCACAATAGATATTTTTCTGGACAGGACACATGGCATAATCAGGGAGTGATGGAACCTTTCATTTGCATCCAAGAGTGATCAGAGGACATATATAAGCTGAGAAACTAGGAGGAAAAAGGTGGGCTGGCCATTGCAGGGTTTCTGGAGGAAGGAAGCAACCAGGAGCTGAAGTGCTGCAACATTTGATTCCTATCGACAGCTCTTAGTTCAGGATGTTTTGTATCTGCTTCCCCTTATATTTTGTATCAAACTTTGTAATTATGAGGAGCTAAATCTCATTTCTCTTAGGATAGGGTAGTAGTCTAATTAGTTATAGATGGGATATGGACAAATCTGAATTCCTGCACTAAAATCTGATTTCTGGTTTGTATTCCTGATTTCTATTTTTACAATTCTTAATTCCTTGGATTCTAATCTTGACATTGTGATATCCTATTTGTAATTACAACTTAGAGGTTGTCTTTTGATCTATTCTTGTTTAGAAATGAATTAAGAACCAGTGAAAAGTTTTAAATCTAATCTCCAATTAAGAATCTGATTTTCTGATTTCTGAAATCTGTTTTCCCCATTTCTGATTTCTGAATTAAGTTGAATCTGTTTCTACTATTGTGGAGCCCTAATTGAAATTATAACTGAGAGGTTGCTTATGATTTCATCCTTGTTCATAAATGAATCAAGGGACAATGGTATTTCCAAGGTTTAATTCCCTAAATTGTTGCAACTCTTATTACTGATTTCTGAATTCTGAATTCTGGTTTTCTTGAAATCTGTAGAGTTTTGCCTTGTTATTGTTAAACCCCTGAATCCATTAATCACTGAAGAGTGAACTTAAGGTTTTCTTTACAACCACGCTGCGCTGCATTGGTGATGGGAGGACTGAGGAAAGCTGCAGCGCCATGATCTGTCCATTAACGAAGGGCTAGTTGGCGGAGGTCATCATTTCGCCAGATGGGACATCGGTGGATGTCCATCTCTTGCCAGAAGCCGCCTGAATACCATGACATCATGAATTAATCATATTTGGATGATCATATTTCAACTTGTACAAAGTTATCATTCCATTTCACAAGTTATCATTTTTTAGTGTCAAGTTATCGTTTTAGAGCAAAACTATCATTTCGATGTGCAAGGCTATCAATTCTGTATAAAAGCATTAGGCAATCATCATATTATTGTCCTAACTCCTTGATACTCTGTTTTGTTCACATTTGGATAACCACAACAAAACTTATAACAAGTTATCATTTTTATGGCATCAAGTTATCATTTTTTGCACCAAAGTTATCATTCCTATGAAATATTATCCACATTTGATTTCTGAACTCATTCACTTGCCATCCTAATCCCTTTGATGTCTTCAATGCTCTGAACCACTCATATTTGGATATTTTCCATGATATATGCAAAGTTATTAGTTCGGGCCCTCAAAGTTATCAATTTTTATTATGGTTTTCATTCCTGCACAACACCAAACCCCATTTGATATTTGAGCTAATAATTATCATTGTCCTCATCCTTATTTGTTAAAATCTCATTCAAGGACTTTGATGCTTGTTGTTTTGGCCTTTCTAGCAGGAAAAAAAGGGCTGCACAAAGAGGAAAAAGGAGGGGGGACCACTTGCTTTTTTGTTTGTCCAAAAAGCAAGCACTGCAAATATTTTTCTAGATAGGACACATGGCACAATCAGGGAGTGATGTCATTTGCATCCAAGGGTGATTAGAGGACATATATAAGCTGAGAAACCAGGAGGAAAAAGGGAGGCTGGCCATTGCAGGGTTTCTGGAGGAAGGAAGCAACCAGGAGCTGAAGTGCTGCAATATTTGATTCCTGTCGACAACTCTTAGTTCAGGATGTTTTGTATATGTTTTCCCTTCTATTTTGTATCAAACTTTGTAATTATGAGGAGCTAAATCTCATTTCTCCTATGATAGGGTAGTAGTCTAATTAGTTATGGATGGGATATGGACAAATCTGAATTCCTGCACTGAAATCTTATTTCTGGTTTGCATTCCTGATTTCTGTTTTTACAATTCTGAATTCCTTGGATTCTAATCTTGACATTGTGAGATCCTATTTGTAATTACAACTGAGAGGTTGTCTTTTGATCTATTCTTATTCAGAAATGATTAAGAGATGGACAAAGAAGCAACGGCATGTGCTGAACTCCAATGTGAAATGTGTGCTGATTTTATCCAATTCATTAGTGATAATGTGGATTTCATTTTCATTTGCAGCTGAGGGGCTGATTTAAAATCCTCTTGTAGTTTAGAGATAAACCAAGAAGTATTAACACTAATATTGGATTAATTTCAAAGTGCAATTGATTGTTATTATTTCAGATTTCACTAAATTGCCAAAAATCAGCAAGGAACTTGAATTTGAGCTTAATGTTAACTTGATTTCAGTAAGGACCTCTTCTAATTCAACTTGGCTAATCAATCATATGAAAATATGATAATTAGTCCAAGTTTAATTATGCTGTGATAATAGGCCATTTCAAGTTGAGTTAAAATTGACAAATATTGATAACTTGTTCCATTCCATCCATAATTAAGTTAGATGAACCCCAACTCATAGGAGAACCTTCCTCATTGATAGATAAACCCTTTTAGCCCTTAATTTAACATTTATAATTCAGTTTAGATAAATTTCTAAAAGTCCAAAATCAGTTATCATTTTGCCATAGTCAAAAATCTATTTTCATTTTCCTTCAACTTCTTGAATTTGTAACTTTAGTTAGGGCTAGTCTAGATTGTTTTAGGGAGTCTTTGGCTTCAAATCACTGTGGATATGACATTTGGGTATATTACAATTGACCTGTATACTTGCAGTAGAGAGTGAATTAGGGAGTTAAATCAAAAATTGAAAAATCTCACTTTTGATCCAAAAATCAGCAAGTTATCACTACACTCCCCAATATCACTATTAGAACTCGAACATCCCCTGAAACGTTAACAATGACAATGATGAGAGAGCATTGTAGGCCGTGACTAGGGGCAAACCGAGAGTGAAAAGTGAGGGGTGGGGAAAAAATAAAGAGTAAAAAAAATAATAAATAGAAATTGAACTCTTGACCTCTTCAACATTTACTTAATTAACTTCTTCCCACTAGACCAATGCTAGAGATATGTCTCCATGTGACACTAAACATTATTAAGGGGGGCCCCCAGCCACAACGTGGGGCTGCCCCTGGCCATGACAGTATAGGGGACTCCGGCAGATGGAGTTTTTGAAGGCTCTCTCAACTCGGTTGATCTCCTTCGTTGGGTATGCCAACAGCAAAACGATTGCTCCATCCTCGCATGCTGATCATTCTTGGTCGGAGCGACATCACCGTTTGTAACATAACCAATCATCCACCATGCTCCAAAATCAAGAAAGGATGATGATTACTCTAACATGTGTTGTAACGCCTCCAAAATTTTGCCCCAATTTAGAGACCAAACTCTAGGTGGCATTACGTTTGCATAATTATTCATAACCTAATTACATAAAATGTCGCAGTGGAAAATTAATACAATAAGCCCAATTAATATAATAAAATAGCGGAAGAGTTCATATGCAATTTGAATCCCAAGATACATAACTAGTGCATGGGCCATGTAGGATTTAACATAACGACCCAACATATGGTTCATAATACATAAAATGATTTCACATAAAAATGCATGACTCAAGGCCCATAAGACATACATACTAGACTCATCTAAATGTTCATCATCATAATAAAATATACTCATAACTGGGGTCGTAGCCCGACCAACTAGAGTGCAATTTTGTCGTCATGAGGCCTTTATCACTGAGCCTATCACATTAGAGTATGTTGAGGCTCATGCATGCTATGATCTTTCTACATGTCATGATATATACATTGTATCATAATAGAAACAAAGAACATATGCATGCTATGAGTTAGATAGCACTCTACATGGCATGTGAGCAATCATCATGACAATATATGATAATCATATAACACCATAAATATTATGCTAAAGCATATCATGAACTTACCTTGCTTATAATATCTTCATTCATAACATGACAAAACACGAGGTCATACTTTAGCAATATGTTATGGTATGAATGTACCATACCAATTCGTTATGTATGGATGATGACATTCCATTGATACAGAGTCAATTCCAATAGACTTATTAAACGTTCCCATTGGCATGCATCCAGTAGGAATTGAACCTACGAATTTGCCAATTATGAGTTGGGCGCTTTAACCATTCAGCCATGGATGCTTAACAGGGATCATCGTACATCGTAAATAACCAAATTCCTTTAGGTGCTTGCATTTTCATCATCAAATAATATGCTAAGTCATATTGTTCATTTATCTTGCTTAGTATTTATCATCTTCATTCATAACATCATATGATAATGGAACCTTCATTTGCATCATTTTAGGTGCATACATCATCATCATCTTCATCTTTATGTTCCAAGTACAAGCATAGTCATGTCATATGACCATGTCATCTTTTCGTTTTTCATCTTTAATTAGATAACTTCTTATCTTGATGATTGAGAAGTCCATATTGACTTATCGATATTAGCTAACAAGGCCGGGGGCTTTTTGTCTCATATGAGACCCTACCCTCACCCTTAGGTGAGGTCTTGTCTCAATGGGAATAAGGCTTAGCTAGTGCCTCTTTTGTTCCTCGTCATATGACGACAACAATAAGATACTTTTGTCAATCTATGTTTTAGTTACATTCATCAATACATACATTAATTCAATACATGTTGCATATTTTAATCCTATTGAAGGTCATTCAGGCGTTAAAATTTTCTAAGTGTGAAACAATCAACATAAAATGGCTCTAGGCACTAGTCACGGTCATGCCAGAATATATCACGGCTGCGCTGACCAAAGGAGAACATGGACCCTTAGTCCGGTCGACCGACTCGATGACCGACTTAGGCAGTGGCATTTTGCCTTCGGAGCGGTTGAACCCTCCGTCGACCGATCGTTCGATTTAGACAGAACATCATGGACGTGTTTTTCTTGTTGGTCGTGGTCGTGCCATTCGATGGAATGATCATCCCATGTTGTGGAACGGTCGTGCCGTGTTGGGTCACAACCATGCTGAACCTTCAGGCCATGGCACGATTGAGATGGTCGTGCACAAGATCACGGGTGTCCTCAGTGATGGTCATGGCCGTTCTCTTAGCCGGCTACATGTTCGGTCATCGGTCAATTTGAATAGTAACTTTTTAACTATGGTCCGGTCGAACCCCTAGTCCATCCGACTGAATTAAATAGTGGTCATATGGCCTCACCGAGGGCGTGCTAGGTAACATCACGGTCGTGCCCAAACCTTGGGCTGTGTCACGCCCAGTGCAATGAGCATGTGCTCGGTGTGGCTTCACTAAGAGTCACGGTCATGTCGTGGGGTGTTACGATTGTACCTCTGCCACGAGGCCATTGTCACGGTCGTGCCCAAGGAAAACAATCGAGTTTTCTCCTATTTTTATCCCATTTCTCTTCATTTCCATCCACACACAAGTAACTCTACTACATGCATTCATCCAACACATGAAGGATATATTTTATACAAGTCATTATAAGGTTCATGTTATGATGAACCATGAAAATCAATAGAGATGAGAGAGAACTATTAAATCTACTAATCACATTCTTATTTCATAATCATTATTTTATCATGAGCTAAGCATCTGGCATGAAACATTATCATTTTAAACATGCTTATTAATGCAATAGTAGTAGTCGTAATGAAAAATGTATTCTCATGCACATTCCAAGAATAAATTTTTTATTATTTTATGTCCTAATCCAGATAAGATATCTATCTTCAGAATTTAAGTTAAAATTATATTAACCCTAATTTTTTTTTACTCTCTTTTTCTTGCTTCTTTTTTCTTCCTTCATTGGAATGTGGTGTCTCTATTTTCGCTTCTTGGCCTGCTGCACGGATGGTGGGGTGAGATGACAAGTGAGTGAGATGGAGTGGGGTGTTACTTGCTGAATTGGGAAAGCTCTATTATTGCAGTCGAGACTTGATGGAAAGAGAGGGTGACTGGGAAAAAGGGAGTAGGTTACTGTGCTGCCACTTGGGGGTATAGGGAGAGGGTTGACCTGTCGATGGGAGAGACGAAGAGAGGGATTGAGGGAAGGTGGTCATGAAATTTAAGGTGCGGATATTTATAGTCTAAATTTTGAGACGTGTTAGATTAGTGGTTTCATAGTTACCCCTTAATTGATTTTATATTTCTTTTATTGATTTTCTTTCAATTTATTTCTATTTAATTTTTTTCGTTCTGATTTGCGTCCAACTTCAAATCACTTTTTTTTTAATTTCTTGCAAGAAGACAAACAAGAAACTATAACTTAAGAAATAGTACCTTATCGTCTGAGGGCACTAATGTAATATTAGGGCGACACTTACTACGATAGGGTACCCGTTGCAAAATAATACCATAAGGCTGGATTTTCGATCGATAACTAGACTGGGACCCATAAAAGTAAAAAATGTGGGCTCCATCGTTGAAAACAAAACCAATGGAGTATCGCTGTATGCTGTTGAAGTGCGCATTACGAACCGCTGGCCCCGGTTACAACTTACAAGTGTCCGAGCTCCGTAACGTCGGTCATCGGCCAACCATCGTATGCGATCGTTGATGGACTCTGGCGATGACCTTATCGCGGTGGAGCACGACGGCTGCGGAATCGCCGTCGTCACCATAAACCGGCCGAAGTCGCTCAACTCGCTGACGAGGCCGATGATGGTGTCTCTGGCGGCCGCGTTCCGGCGGCTCGACGGGGATCCAGCGGTGGGAGTGATGGTACTCGCCGGGCGGGGGCGCGCCTTCTGTTCCGGCGTCGATCTCACGGCGGCGGAAGAGGTCTTCAAGGGGGACGTCAAGGATCCTGCCGCCAATCTCGTGGCGGCCATGGAGGAGTGCCGGAAACCGATCATCGGGGCCATCAACGGGTTCGCGGTCACCGGTGGGTTCGAGATCGCGCTTGCCTGCGACATATTAGTGGCCGGGAGGGAAGCCAAGTTCATCGACACGCATGCGAGGTAAAAAAAGGTCCCGCGGTTGCCTGTTTCAGCATCCTTTCTTCCCCCATCATCTCTTGTTAAGAGGCGTTTTCTCGCCGCGATTGAAATAATCGCAAAGGGCCTTTCTTGGATTGTATTGGGAATTATTCCTCAAGGTGCAAAATTGTTTTAGTTGTCGTTAAGAGGATTAATTTTCGGAAGGTTCTCTTTTCCACCTAATTATTTTTCTTTTTTTTTTTGAGGAATTATCCCCTCTGATAAAGATTTCTTATTTAGGTGTCGATGTGATTAGATTTGTAGTGTTGAGACTTGGAGAAGTTTGGAAATTGCTTCTTGTAGTAGTGTTTGCTCCTATTTCTTTCTGAACATTTGAAATGGTAACTTAGACATCTATGCTCTTATGACGATGGGAGTTAGAATTTGACACACAGGTAAAGTTAGACTTTAGAGTTGTTGCATGCTATTCGAGGGCTATCACATATGGAAATCTGTTGATCTCAGTAGGTTAAAAGGGATGTCCTGCATGATTCCAGTAATGGTTTTAGCATAATAGTCACATTGGAATAGCCATCTATATTCGAATTGGACTTCTTCATACATGTTACAAATAGATTTGTGGTTTAAATGGAATTGTCATGGAGGTGATTGACCATGTAACATAAGTATGATCTGCTTGTCCGCTTGCCACATGAATCTTGTCATGCTATCACTCTGAAATGTTAGATTTGTTGAGCTCTTTTTTTCTTTAACGTAGATTTGTTAAACTTGAGAGCAGCACAGTCGTTAAGGGTGTGAATTTGTTTTTTATATCAATAGTTTATTGTGTATTTGTGAAAAGCCTTCCATTTGTGGTAAAGAATGCCCTCGATAAAGAGTATCTCCTTGATAGTTATCTGTTTTTCAAAACTTGATCCCTGCATTTCCTGATGCAGATATATATTTTGCAAAAGATATTTATTGATGCTTTAAGACTACATAAGCCCTCAAATCTGTATCATTATCAGGATTTAGTATGTCTATTATTTTGTTGACAATTGGGAGAAAATTTTACTTGAAACTGATAGGAAAAACTACAATATCCCATAACAAAATGGTGTCAGCTCTGTATGTTTTGTGCAATGTAGCATGGCTATCCTAGATGGATGGTTTTATGAGTTACTATTAGACCAAACACACATTTGTACCTGGCTGATAAGAAGAAAACTAAGTGCTTCTGCCATGTGTTATGATGAATAAACCAGCGCTTGATTTCTATGATTAGGTGTCTAAATGAGCCATGTATGGGTATCTTCATTCTTCAATGTATAATGGTTACCTACCAAAGTTTACAAAACTGGTTTAGTTCGTTCCAATATATATATTTCTTTGTAGCAAATGTTTTTCCTGTATAAAGCTTGATACTATAAATAACTACAACAAAGATGCAACAACAACAACAAAGCCTTATCCCACTAGGTGGGGTCGGCTACATGGATCGTACGACGCTATTCGTTGATCCATGTTCATGCGATTCGACAGGGCTTTACGCTGGCTGTCGGGGCCTAACACAACCCTCCTCCTTTATCCGGGCTTGGGACCGGCTATAAAACATAATGCATGAAATAAAAAACATCTTGTATTTCAGACATTTATTGTTTAACTTTGCCAATCGATTACTCATCAAAAGAATGTAAAATTGTTCAGGTTCGGAATTTTTCCCTCTTGGGGGCTTTCACAAAAATTATCACGAATTATTGGAATAAGCAGAGCAAGAGAAGTATCACTTACTGGCATGGCGATAACTGCAGAAATGGCCGAAAAATGGGGGCTCGTTAACCATGTTGTGGATGGTGGTGAGGTGTTGAAGAAAGCAAAACATATTGCTGAAGCCATTCTAAAAAATAATAAGGACATGGTGTTGAGATACAAGTCAATTATCAATGATGGATTTAAGCTGAATTTGGGGCATGCTCTTTCCCTTGAAAAGGTATAATTTTATCTAATCTTTCGAAGGGTATCTAGATGGTTAAGGTTCACGACAAAAGATTTGATGTTTTCCTGATATCCACATGTTCTGTAAAGCCAGTTTCTTTTAAGATAGAAGTTGATGGTTAGGAAGCGGCCAACATTCTAGGATATAAGTTTTCTTTTCATCATACTAATGTTTCTATCATCTTTTGCTTTTGCAGGAGAGAGCTCATAGTTATTATGATGGCATGACAAAGGAGCAGTTTGAGAACATGCAAAAGTTCATATTAGGGCGAAAGTCTCAACCATCTTCCAAGCTCTAGAGGCAAAATCTTGTTAGCTTTGTTTTGATGTCGCGCTTTTCTCTGTAGTGAAATAGTAAAACAAACACGCAAAATAAATGTCACTCCAATCTCCAGCTTTATTTGTACATTTCTTTTGTGAACACCTTTTATTATGCAAGCGTGGTGTGTTGAAGTATGAAATCATTCATCAGTGCCATGTATGTTGATGGACAAGATTTACTAGTTCGTATAGAGCAAGATAATGTATGGCACACATCGGGCCATCACTAGTATTTTGAAGGATTCGTAACTCACCACATAGACGTCTGAATAAATGACATAGGACATACAAATAGGTCCATAATTAAAGCCCATGGGTTAATACACAATCATACTAGATAATGGAAATGAAAAACTCGATACGATTTGACCCCGTCATGTAAGTTTTCATAAGTTCCTCACGGGCTCAAGTCTTTCCTGTAGGGGTTGGTCACGGCCATGAACAACCTGTTATAGCCCATGACGAAGCTCCTTCACAACTGTTACAGCTTGCGTAATAATCGTTCTCAAGATGTGAGATTCAGCCTTTACAAAATCACACAAAGCAAAGTTATTAGGGTCGGACCGGACCAGACGGTCTTCGGACATCGACCGGCCACCAACACGGTCCATTATAAGTCCTAAAATCGGACCCCTACTCAAATCGGATTGAACCAATTTAGACTGGTAAAAAACTTATCAAAATCGGCTAAAATCAAGTTAAACCACGGTTCACAAGGCTAGCCAAATTTTTACCACGGTTCACAAGGCTAGCCAATTTTTAATTTTTTTTGTAAACAGATATTTTGATAAAATTTATTATTATAAATTTGAAAAATATCCAAAGATGAAATTTCTTCATAACAATGATATTGATCAATTAGTCTCCTCCCTTATTAATATTTGTCACTTTACTCCCATGTTCTTCTATTAGCAATGTGGGACTATGTTTGTAAACATTAGTTGTTATTTTTTCTCTTCATTTAGTCTAGAACTTATTACACTTTGAACTTTAATTATGGTATAATTTTATTCAATCTTTTTAATACCATAAACATATATTATAATATAAGTTAATTATGTATCTAATATATTATATATAATATTTATTATATTAAATAAATTAGTTAGGGATGAATAGTGCAACCTTCTTTGTTATATGTATAATAGAATTAATATAATATAGTATATATACATAAATTTGAATTTTCTTTAATTTAATATGTAATAAGTTCGAATTTAATTTTAACCACTAATTATACTATACATTTATTTATATAATATATGATCTTGTCACAATATTTTCGAGAAAAATATTTGTTTGTTACTTCTAACATAAAAAACAAAGATATGAAATACAAAAATTTAAAGAATAGAAAATTTATATATAATAACATAATTAATTAAGATTTTCATTTATTAAGTGTGTAATAATTTTAACATCAAATCTTAAAATATAAATTTATGATTGTTATTTTTCTTTTTTATAATTACATTTTGACATATGTATATAATCAAAATATAATAACTTAATTTTGTATATAATATTAAATATCATATTTTATCACTATCCGGTCTGACCGACCAGTCCGATCGGTTCAACCTGAAATGGACACCTATCTGGGTTGTTGTCCAGTCCGGTGTTGACAACATTGGCACCAAGTCTTGGTAATGGCCGTGACACCGTTGTGTGATGTTCGTGCATGAAGGTGTGCAATTTTGATCTTTGGTGTTCGCTGCCTATGTAACACCCCGAAATTTCCACCCTAGAAGCTAGAGGGCAATTAGGTCATTTCGGTAGTGCTAGCCCGTTTACCATTACATCATCATAATAAAATCATAGACATACTATTGCAAAAAATCATTAGACACGAGAATAAAATAAAATCATTTATAATTCAATGAAAAACTTAAACAAAAGTAGTTTCATCATCATGTCATAGAACTAAAAAGAATTTATTATTCCATAAGACTCTTCTAAACAAAAACTCAACTCATGACTCATTATTCCTATGCCATGTGCAACTTAGCCATCATGAGTTTATCAGTTACAATAAGCATAATTCAACAGATCCAAGGTGCAATTTCTCAGTTAGAGTATGTAAAGGTCATGCAATGATATGCATCCTAAGAAGGATATTACATGACATATATAAACAGTAACAGTAAACATAATTGACATGAAATCTTTTACTTAGGTAACAATCAGTCAATAAAAATAAGCATATTAAGTGACTAGTACTTGTCCTTACCTTGCCTCAGTAATATTCTCAGGGTTGCTTCATAACTCATTGTATCCCACTTTCGTGGTCATTAGTTCCTTCAGTTTAGTCAGTCAGTCTTTGATCTTATCAATAATTGAAGAATCAATTTGTTACCCTCCAGTAGGCTAGCTAGGCCTTTGAGTCGAGGCTCCGTCACTCGAAGGTGAATGGAAGATACATATCGTTGCCAGTAAGATACAGTTATTCTTCCAAGAATTACTAACTCCAAGGTGCAGGGCACAGTCATTTCTTGAGAGAAATTGTAACACAAAGGAGCAAGTTATAGTATTTCTTGTCATCAAATCTTAAAATATAAATTTATGATTGTTATTTTTCTTTTTTATAATTACGTTTTGACATATGTATATAATCAAAATATAATAACTTAATTTTGTATATAATATTAAATATCATATTTTATTACTATCCGGTCCGACCGACCAGTCCGATCGGTTCAACCTGAAATGGACACCTATCTGGGTTGTTGTCCGGTCCGGTGTTGACAACATTGGCACCAAGTCTTGGTAATGGCCGTGACACCGTTGTGTGATGTTCGTGCATGAAGGTGTGCAATTTTGATCTTTGGTGTTCGCTGCCTATGTAACACCCCGAAATTTCCACCCTAGAAGCTAGAGGGCAATTAGGTCATTTCGGTAGTGCTAGCCCGTTTACCATTACATCATCATAATAAAATGATAGACATACTATTGCAAAAAATCATTAGACACGAGAATAAAATAAAATCATTTATAATTCAATGAAAAACTTAAACAAAAGTAATTTCATCATCATGTCATAGAACTAAAAAGAATTTATTATTTCATAAGACTCTTCTAAACAAAAACTCAACTCATGACTCATTATTCCTATGCCATGTGCAACTTAGCCATCATGAGTTTATCAGTTACAATAAGCATAATTCAACAGATCCAAGGTGCAATTTCTCAGTTAGAGTATGTAAAGGTCATGCAATGATATGCATCCTAAGAAGGATATTACATGACATATATAAACAGTAACAGTAAACATAATTGACATGAAATCTTTTACTTAGGTAACAGTCAGTCAATAAAAATAAGCATATTAAGTGACTAGTACTTGTCCTTACCTTGCCTCAGTAATATTCTCAGGGTTGCTTCATAACTCATTGTATCCCACTTTCGTGGTCATCAGTTCCTTCAGTTTAGTCAGTCAGTCTTTGATCTTATCAATAATTGAAGAATCAATTTGTTACCCTCCAGTAGGCTAGCTAGGCCTTTGAGCCGAGGCTCCGTCACTCGAAGGTGAATGGAAGATACATATCGTTGCCAGTAAGATACAGTTATTCTTCCAAGAATTACTAACTCCAAGGTGCAGGGCACAGTCATTTCTTGAGAGAAATTCTAACACAAAGGAGCAAGTTATAGTATTTCTTGTCATCAACTCTTAAAATATAAATTTATGATTGTTGTTTTTCTTTTTTATAATTACATTTTGACATATGTATATAATCAAAATATAATAACTTAATTTTGTATATAATATTAAATATCATATTTTATCACTATCCGGTCCGACCGACCAGTCCGATCGGTTCAACCTGAAATGGACACCTATCTGGGTTGTTGTCCAGTCCGGTGTTGACAACATTGGCACCAAGTCTTGGTAATGGCTGTGACACCGTTGTGTGATGTTCGTGCATGAAGGTGTGCAATTTTGATCTTTGGTGTTCGCTGCCTATGTAACACCCCGAAATTTCCACCCTAGAAGCTAGAGGGCAATTAGGTCATTTCGGTAGTGCTAGCCCGTTTACCATTACATCATCATAATAAAATCATAGACATACTATTGCAAAAAATCATTAGACACGAGAATAAAATAAAATCATTTATAATTCAATGAAAAACTTAAACAAAAGTAGTTTCATCATCATGTCATAGAACTAAAAAGAATTTATTATTCCATAAGACTCTTCTAAACAAAAACTCAACTCATGACTCATTATTCCTATGCCATGTGCAACTTAGCCATCATGAGTTTATCAGTTACAATAAGCATAATTCAACAGATCCAAGGTGCAATTTCTCAGTTAGAGTATGTAAAGGTCATGCAATGATATGCATCCTAAGAAGGATATTACATGACATATATAAACAGTAACAGTAAACATAATTGACATGAAATCTTTTACTTAGGTAACAATCAGTCAATAAAAATAAGCATATTAAGTGACTAGTACTTGTCCTTACCTTGCCTCAGTAATATTCTCAGGGTTGCTTCATAACTCATTGTATCCCACTTTCGTGGTCATTAGTTCCTTCAGTTTAGTCAGTCAGTCTTTGATCTTATCAATAATTGAAGAATCAATTTGTTACCCTCCAGTAGGCTAGCTAGGCCTTTGAGTCGAGGCTCCGTCACTCGAAGGTGAATGGAAGATACATATCGTTGCCAGTAAGATACAGTTATTCTTCCAAGAATTACTAACTCCAAGGTGCAGGGCACAGTCATTTCTTGAGAGAAATTGTAACACAAAGGAGCAAGTTATAGTATTTCTTGTCATCAAATCTTAAAATATAAATTTATGATTGTTATTTTTCTTTTTTATAATTACGTTTTGACATATGTATATAATCAAAATATAATAACTTAATTTTGTATATAATATTAAATATCATATTTTATTACTATCCGGTCCGACCGATCAGTCCGATCGGTTCAACCTGAAATGGACACCTATCTGGGTTGTTGTCCGGTCCGGTGTTGACAACATTGGCACCAAGTCTTGGTAATGGCCGTGACACCGTTGTGTGATGTTCGTGCATGAAGGTGTGCAATTTTGATCTTTGGTGTTCGCTGCCTATGTAACACCCCGAAATTTCCACCCTAGAAGCTAGAGGGCAATTAGGTCATTTCGGTAGTGCTAGCCCGTTTACCATTACATCATCATAATAAAATGATAGACATACTATTGCAAAAAATCATTAGACACGAGAATAAAATAAAATCATTTATAATTCAATGAAAAACTTAAACAAAAGTAATTTCATCATCATGTCATAGAACTAAAAAGAATTTATTATTTCATAAGACTCTTCTAAACAAAAACTCAACTCATGACTCATTATTCCTATGCCATGTGCAACTTAGCCATCATGAGTTTATCAGTTACAATAAGCATAATTCAACAGATCCAAGGTGCAATTTCTCAGTTAGAGTATGTAAAGGTCATGCAATGATATGCATCCTAAGAAGGATATTACATGACATATATAAACAGTAACAGTAAACATAATTGACATGAAATCTTTTACTTAGGTAACAGTCAGTCAATAAAAATAAGCATATTAAGTGACTAGTACTTGTCCTTACCTTGCCTCAGTAATATTCTCAGGGTTGCTTCATAACTCATTGTATCCCACTTTCGTGGTCATCAGTTCCTTCAGTTTAGTCAGTCAGTCTTTGATCTTATCAATAATTGAAGAATCAATTTGTTACCCTCCAGTAGGCTAGCTAGGCCTTTGAGCCGAGGCTCCGTCACTCGAAGGTGAATGGAAGATACATATCGTTGCCAGTAAGATACAGTTATTCTTCCAAGAATTACTAACTCCAAGGTGCAGGGCACAGTCATTTCTTGAGAGAAATTCTAACACAAAGGAGCAAGTTATAGTATTTCTTGTCATCAACTCTTAAAATATAAATTTATGATTGTTGTTTTTCTTTTTTATAATTACATTTTGACATATGTATATAATCAAAATATAATAACTTAATTTTGTATATAATATTAAATATCATATTTTATCACTATCCGGTCCGACCGACCAGTCCGATCGGTTCAACCTGAAATGGACACCTATCTGGGTTGTTGTCCAGTCCGGTGTTGACAACATTGGCACCAAGTCTTGGTAATGGCTGTGACACCGTTGTGTGATGTTCGTGCATGAAGGTGTGCAATTTTGATCTTTGGTGTTCGCTGCCTATGTAACACCCCGAAATTTCCACCCTAGAAGCTAGAGGGCAATTAGGTCATTTCGGTAGTGCTAGCCCGTTTACCATTACATCATCATAATAAAATCATAGACATACTATTGCAAAAAATCATTAGACACGAGAATAAAATAAAATCATTTATAATTCAATGAAAAACTTAAACAAAAGTAGTTTCATCATCATGTCATAGAACTAAAAAGAATTTATTATTCCATAAGACTCTTCTAAACAAAAACTCAACTCATGACTCATTATTCCTATGCCATGTGCAACTTAGCCATCATGAGTTTATCAGTTACAATAAGCATAATTCAACAGATCCAAGGTGCAATTTCTCAGTTAGAGTATGTAAAGGTCATGCAATGATATGCATCCTAAGAAGGATATTACATGACATATATAAACAGTAACAGTAAACATAATTGACATGAAATCTTTTACTTAGGTAACAATCAGTCAATAAAAATAAGCATATTAAGTGACTAGTACTTGTCCTTACCTTGCCTCAGTAATATTCTCAGGGTTGCTTCATAACTCATTGTATCCCACTTTCGTGGTCATCAGTTCCTTCAGTTTAGTCAGTCAGTCTTTGATCTTATCAATAATTGAAGAATCAATTTGTTACCCTCCAGTAGGCTAGCTAGGCCTTTGAGCCGAGGCTCCGTCACTCGAAGGTGAATGGAAGATACATACCATTGCCAGTAAGATACAGTTATTCTTCCAAGAATTACTAACTCCAAGGTGCAGGGCACAATCATTTCTTGAGAGATTCTAACACAAAGGAGCAAGTTATAGTATTTCTTGTCATCAGTTTGAGGGGTGACCAGTAACAGTATTTTTCAATTGGGTTCATTATTATCACAATTAACAAAATAGTTTACGACGCTCAATGCTCAAATTTTAACCTAGTTATGGATGTCCATGCATTTCGTGTATCTAGGTTAATATATAATTATCAATCAGTAATACATAATAGTAAATATCTTAAAAATAATTTAAATAAATCATAAAACAATTTTTCGATCTGTCATGGTCGTGATTGGGTTCATCACGATTGTGATAAAAGCCCATCTTCCTTATGTCGCTCTGTCACGGTCGTGACAGATATATGGTCACAGTTGTGATGACCTGTCATGACCGTGACAACTATTGTCATGGGCGTGACAGAACGATGGATTGTGTCCCATCTTTGCGTCCTTCTATCATGGGCATTCCGAGAACATGCACGGCCAGTGTCCTAGAAGTCTGATATTTTACTCAAAATTCTCGAGATTAAAACTCAAACAAAAAAAATCTAAAACATCATAATTATTTAAGATATGACCTCTTAGCATCTATGAATTATAGAACACATTAAAACATGAAATTTTCATTTGTTAACAAGATTTAGGGTTTTTTTTCTAGAAATTCATACAACTAACAGAATCTATTATGTGCACAATTTTCTGGCAGGAGTCACTAAAATATTAATAACTTAACTTGTACTTGGTATTTTGAGATGATTCCAATTTTCACATAATATGAGCCTTTAACTTGTGAATAAATTTCAGACTCTAATTCACTATTTCCAATTTACTATATTTTTTTTCAATTTGGTCTCGCAGTTACCCGAGACAACATGGAAGTAGTCCGATGTTTGGATTATAACTATTTGTATTCATCTTCAAATCATATGAAACCAATTTCTTTGGAAGGTAGACTTCGAGGGTTTTCCATCCTTATATTATTTGTAATTTTTTGATAATTAAAACCTATCCAAATAAGTATTACAAAACAGTCACGAATTTAACAGATTATGCAACATAAATCATGAAACCTTCATTCATATTTATACAACCCTCAATCAAAATCTCTATCAAGAACAGGGTGTTCTTGAGACTCTTAATTCAAACAAAATATTATTGAAAAGGGAGAGAGGGGTTTGGATCCCCTTTACATACCTTGATCTTAATGGATCATTCTCTTCTTTCTTTCCTTTCTTCCTCTTCCTCTTCTTCCTCTTCCTCCTTGCTCCTCAAGATCTTCTTCCTCAAGCCCTAGCCGTCACGAATTCAATTGAAGAAAAGAGGAAAATAAGAGGCTTTAGGCTCTTTATATAGGGGACTTTTCATGCTAGGCCCAAAAGCCCATCATGCCCTTTTCATAAAAATTGGATTGTTGCATCCTAAGTATTGACAATGGCCGTGACACCCTTGTGTCAAGTTGGGCCCTAAGAAGTTCATAACGCCCCATATTAGTATTTGGTAACAGTAGTTAAAATTGATTCCATGGACATTCCCGAAATTGTCCATTATGATATGACTCGTTGCATACTTCAATGCAAGTTCCTGATCATTACACTTACACATCACTAGCGTGCCCAAAGGGCTGTTATTTGGCCAAAAGCACCCCTTCAGTGACTGCCGTAATAATCCAAGTCACGATTATTCTTGAGGAATCTACATGCTCATTACATTCCTCTTTTTCACATTTAACGACTCCTAACTTGTAGTCATGGCTGTAGAATAAAATCATCACAACCATTCTCATAAGCCAACTATTTGACCAAAAACCTCCCCTTCGGTCACGCCCATGAGACTCCTACTCACATCCGTTACCGAGAGGGCTACAAATGCCATAACGACACATTATAACCATACATGGCCATGATGCCCATGTCATAGCCCGTGAAGACAAACTTTTGAACACATTTCAATTATCATGATGTTCCTCAATGATGTTTTAATGTCAACCACACTATGACCATTCCTCTCTTTTGGAAAATGATCAAAAGGAAACCAAATTCAAAATACAATGAGAGACAACTGAAACAACACTTGATAGCATAGAACACCTAGCCAAACAATCCGAGCACATAAAGAAAACTGAATCACAAATGAGCATTTAGTCATCAAGTTAGGACATCGAGAACACTTCCAGTCCAAGAGTTAGTTGGATTGGAAGAAGGGTTCACCCATTACACACCTTAAGTCCTAAAGAGCACTATTGATATAATGCCCCGAAATCCATCCTAAAAGTTTTGAGCATTTAGGAAAATTTCACATTGTTAACCCGTTCGCCATACATCATTTAATAATAGAAGACTTCAACATTTTAGCAAAAATCATCGAAAACAAAAAAAATCTATTAATCATATAATAATTACTATTCCATAGGAGATTAAATGATTAAAACTTTCATTACATTATTAGTCTCAGTGTTCATCTAGAATCATAGACTTATTAAACCCTAAGCATGTGCAACACTTCGTCATGAGCTTGAACTGCCATCCATCAATTAATTTGGTTACCTGTACAGATCCAGAGTGCAGGGTTTCTCAGTTAGAATATGTAAAGGTCATGTATGTCATACTATCCTATCACATGATATTACATGCGATGCATCATCATAAAAATAATAACATATGAACATATATGACATGAACTATATCATGAATCTTACATGACATTACATCATACTTACATACGTTCTTCATCTAACATTCATAAAACATAAACATTATATCATACATGCTTAACTTCATATTCATCATCTGCTAGTATCATACAGTAGAAACATACATTCATAAATATTCATGACATAACTTATCATTTCATTTATCTTTCATTGTCATGTACATCTTAGGAGTTTCTTTATAACTCCTTAATCCTTACTTATTAGTTAACATCTTCCATACTTTACATTTCCTCAGGTTTGCTTACCCTTTGGATCTTTTTTCATTCTTCTTTCTATCTTTATTATGTGATCTTTCACGTGTCATCTTCATCCTTCATCTTTATCACATAATACCATCTTAAATTTCATTCCATATCATAAGTCATATCTTGGGAACACACATCATAGTAGTGAGGAACTTTATTCATAGTCATCTTTAGGAATACACACAATGAGGGACATTGTTCCTTAGAAAGTATATACACAGATGTAAAACTTTACTTTTCAAGTTTAGGTCCCCTTGAAGTACATACATAAATGTAGAACTTTAGTTTCCATCTTTACTTCTTCATCATCATAACTTTTCTTTGTTATAAGATACCTTAAAGTTAAGTGTCACTTTTATTCTTACTTTATCTTGGAATATCTTAAGAATCATGTCAACATCATCACATTGGCTAGTTATGCCACATTTTTTAGAATACACACATCATAATAGTGAGGGACATTATTCTAAGAAATACACACACCATGATAGTGAGGGACTTTATTCAAGAAATATGCACACTTTCTGATGAGGAACTTTATTCTCTGAGAAGCACATACACAAATACATGACTTTACTTCGTGGACTTAGGTTCCCTTGAAGTACTTACATAGGTGCAGAACTTTACTTCCCACCATTGATGAGTGACAAAGAGATTCTCAACTTTAGGTGCATTATGTTTTGTAATACAATAATCATATCAATCATTCTTCATCTTTTAGCCTAATTATGGTTGAGCATAACATGTGTCTAGGTGATCATCAATACATCAATCAATGTTTCATGAATAGCATCATATGTAAAATGTATGAAATGCATAAAGTATTATACACCAACAAATAAATGTATTTGGAATGTATATAAACATTTTAAAAAAGTGCATACTATTAACTTTTCTTATTTGACAATTCTAACAAATCATCAATATAAAGTTATAGCTTAATAAGTAGATGTTCATTTTGATTGATTCTAATTTTCCTGGAATCAGATATAAAATTCATGGATTTTATCTTTTTGGCATTTAATGCCAGAAATTCATACAGCGATCGAGATCTATTCTTTACGTAATATTCTGGCAGCAGACACTAAAATATTAATAATTTAGTCTATACTTGTTCTTTTCAGATGATTTCAATTTCTATAGAACAATAATACTAACTCTTAACTTATGCATAAATTTCAAACACTAATTCAATATTTCTAAATTAAGATAGATTTTACAAATTCGTCTCACTGTTACCTAAGGCAGCATGATAGTGGTCAGATTTTTGGATTATAGCTATTTTATACATCTTCAAATCAAATGAAACAATTTTTTTGTGAAAACTAACTATTTGTAATTTTTGCATAAGAAAAACCTACATTAATAATTATTATAAAATAACAATGAATTTAACAGATTATGCAACATAAATCATAAAACCCTCATTCATGCAACCCTCATTTATGCAACCCTCAATCAAAATCCCTAAGAACAAGTTGTTCTTGAAACTCTCAATCCAAACAAAAACATCATTGAGAGGGGAGAGAGGGGTTTGGATCTCCTTTACATACCTTTAGGTTTTACATCTAAGACCCCTTTTTCAATTGATTACAACGGAATCATAAATAACAATAAAAAATATAAGTTCTTCAAGTATTGCAGAAAACTTCATTGGAAACATCAAAGTAATGTCATAGAATTGAAAACATATATAAACGTAATCACTAAAATATTTTTATAACATCATGACTCATAATTAAACATAGACCCTTATTGTGCAATCTTGTCAGTCATGAGCTGAGCCACCATCCATCCAATCACTGGGTATCTGCAAGGATCCAGGGTGCATGGGTTTTTTCGGTTAGAGTATGTAAAGGTCATGCATGGTTGCTATGATCGTAAACAAGATACTACAAGATACATCATCATCTTCATATAATATAAGAAGGAAACAATATGCATGCCATGTTCATAACATAAGATCTACATGTCAATCATTGACATCAATCTATCATCATGCAATTATAGACAATAGCATGGGAGACATCTAATCATAACATCATACATATAATATGGACATTCATAACAATCATCAATTCAGTCTATAGGCACACAAGTGAAGTATACTTACCATAACCATTTGCCTCCATAACATTCCTCAAGGTTGCTTCATAACCCTTTCGGACTTCCACTTTCGTGGGATATCATTTCATTCATTCAATTATTGTCCCTTTCATTAAAATCATATCTTCCAATAGTTGGGATTTATATCATTGCCCTCTCAATAGGATAGCTAGGTCATGGAGAGAATGCTCCCCTCTCGCCCTAAGGCGACATCAGAATACACACATTGTTGCCAATGTGTGTAACAATCATTCTAGATTCTCCCCCGAGGGCAACATCGGAATGACACACCGTTGTCGATGTATGTAACGATTATTCCGAATAAAAAATCGATAAAGGGCCATAGAGGGTCGACATGTAACTTCATCCTCAATGGGGTTCATTATGCTTTTCAATCAACAAATAATTGCGTCGCTCAATCTTCATATTTTAACCTAGTTACATGAGAAACATGCATATATGTGTATCTAGGTTCTTATACAATTAACAAGAATAAATACATAGCATTTATAATTTTAAAATAGCATTTAAAATATCATATACAATTTCTATTGATGATCACGATCGTGAAAGAGGTCGTCACGGCCGTGACAGAACCCTGAAAAAAAAACCCTTGTCACAGTCGTGTCAAGATGCAGTCATATCTGTGACATCATCTATCATGGGTTTGACAGAAGCTCGAATTTTGGGCAATTTCTACCCTTTTGTCACGGGCATGACTGAATGCATCACGACCGTGACAAAACTCTAGAGTTTTGCTGCCCAACCCGATTTTACACGATTTTTGATAAAAAATGCCTTTGGGAAAATGATCTATAACATTTATAATCAAAACATATGCATTTCCTAGGCATTCTAGGATCAAAAGAGCATTTAAAACCATAATAATTCTTAAAATTTCTAAGATCTAGGGTTCATCCCCAAGTCATAAACAATATAAAACATGAATCCTAATAATAGGTCTAATCATAATGCATAAATCTAATGCTTTTAATGAAAAACATCCATAATCCAATCTAAGGACAGGGTGTCCTCATGCTCTCAATCCAATCATGAAAACATTGAGAGAGTAGAGAGGGTTTTGGATCCCCTTTACATACCTTGATCTTATATCTTTCTCCTATTTCTTCCTTTTCGTCTTCCTCTTCTTCCTCCTCCTTGTTCCTCTTGTTCTCCTTTCTCAAGCCCTAGCCACCAAGAGATGTGGAGAAAAGAGGTAAACAATAGGAATAGGGGGTCTTTATATAGGGGAGAACATCAGGGTTTTGGGCAAAAGTCCAAATTGCTCTCACTTAAAAATATGAGGTATTACACTTCTCTTTGTTGATCTTAAAACATAGCCATCATGAAGAGTAGAGCTCTAGATCTCCTAACATTAGGCTTTTCTTAGTGGAGATGAAAAGAAAGAGAAGGGGAGTTGACAATTAGGTTTTTGAGGAATTAATAGGGTTATTGGTCATTTATCTAGGATTTACATTAGGGTTTTGGTCAAAAGGCCCAAATACCCTTGGCTCAAAATTTGGGTCTGTTACAATTAATTCCTCCTCCTTGTTATTCTTCCTCCCCACTTTGGAATCCTCTCTAATGGCCACAACTCCTAGCTCTCCTTTCTGTTTTTCTCCACGTCGTTAAGCTTTTACAATAACATGGATGAAGGCATCAAGGTGGAAAGCAAGGAGTGCGGCTGCTGTTGGGGTGAGATGACGAAGGAAGAAAGAAAAAGATTTTGGGGTTTAAAGGGTGCGATAGACAGTTTCATTGAAATGGATGAAATTGCCCCTAATTCCACCTTACTTCTAAGGTAATCAGGTCTATTTCAGTCTCCATCAATAAAACAACAATGCCAATAAGTTTTCTTACTTTTTAAGGGTGTTCAAGTCTTTTTCAACCTCTTTTGTTAAAGACAAGTCTGTTCTAAAGATGCTTTTGCTTTTGGAGTCATTTTGATCATTTTATATTTGTTTTTTCAGGATGTTTCAATTTCTATGCCATTTTGTGACAATTTTGCTATTCATTAGTCAAAAAACCCATTCAACAAGCTTGCCATTCATTTAATGGAATGTGTTGCAACATGTAAACAAAAATTGTTATGTAATGTCATTAAAATGTATAGCAATACATTTGTTATATTCTTATTAATTATATACACCATTTTTTATGACTTAAGATAATTTTCAAAGATATGGTTAATTTTATTTGAAACATTATTATAAGTAAAAGAAATGGCATTGAACATCTTTTTATGTTATAAATTTACTCATTTTATAATAAATTTGATCCCTTTTGAAAAGTTTAATAGCTTTTCTTCTTTCTAGTTATAATTCTATTAACAATAACATTATTGGTCTTTCGACTTTTCAATTATTAACAAAAGCAACATGCCATGGATGGTATTCTATGTAATATATTATAAATATTAATTCAAAGTTTTTATATTTAACTATACCTTTATATTTTATACTTGGATTCGTTAGATTAAAATTGTTATAGTCCCTCAAGATTAGGCTGGTGCTGTAACAATTTTTAGATTAAAGAAATGTACACTTACTGAAAGTACTAATATGTAAATATCATTAATTCATTTTCAATAATGAACTTTTAATAATTTAACTCAATAGCACTGAAGCGTCTACATTGGACTTGTAACAACTGATGCATGCAAAATACAACATATTTTAGTTAATTATTTTAATTAAATTTTCTATAATTTGATCATAGCATGCATCATTTTTAGTCACTTTTAATCATAATTCCGGATTTATCAATTTTAATTATTAAAATCGCTGAATATTTTAATTGTGGATGGATTAACTATATTTTGATAATTATTTGCAGGAAAATTCAAATCTCGGCCGAAATTCAAAGAAATTCCTTACGGCCGAGATTTGGCTTTACACCCAAGTTGTTACGGCCGAGATTCAAAAGGAGTAACGAGATTTAATTCTTTGTTACGGCTAACATTTGAAGGCGTAAAGATAAATGTTTTTATCTTTTGGGCGTAACAAAAGAAGTTCCTTCCTTACGGCCGAAATTCGGAGGGCGTAATGGCATGAAGATGAAGGGTGTAACAATCAATCGAGTTTATCTTTGGGCGTAAGAAGATAAGTTCATTCCTTACGGCCGAGATTTGGAGGGCGTAATGGCATGAAGATGAAGGGCGTAACAAGATAAAAAATGAGTTTATCTTTGGGCGTAACAAGATATATGAAGGCGTAAAGATAAAAGGATTTTTATCCTTTGGGTGTAATGGAAAGGAGTAAAGATAAAATATTTTCCTTACGGCCGAGACTCTTTGGGCGTAAAAAGATAAGAAAGATTTATCTTTGGGCGTAATGATAAAATGATTTATCTTTGGCCGAGTTTATCTTATAATTTTAAAGTTAACCGTACGATGTTACGGCCGAGATCAAATTGAAGTCGTCCGCACCCTATAAATACGTGAAGAATCCATCGTTTCAATTCGTGCTCTGAAGTTCAGGTTTCTTCCACGGCGAGTCGTGAGCTCTGCAGGCTACGACCAAGAGGAGAGAGGTGCGACGGCAGGAAGTTGATCGCGACCCTGATCAAGTCCGAGAGGCTGCCCGACTGTCTGCCCGTGATCCGAAGCTTCGACTTTTGTCTATTTGGGTGTAATTCTTCCAATTATTATTACTTTATTATTATCTCTCCAGAATTTCTAGGATGAACTCCATATTTTTATTTATTTCATTTTAGGAGATTATTATTGAAGGGAAATTATTTGACCCTATATTATTTGTTTTAATCTTTTCTGATCAATTAATTAATTGTGCTTAATGCTTTTAATTTAATTATTTGGATTTCTGAGTTGAGTACTTACCAGTTTGTGGATTATTTAATTTCAGAATTCATTAATTAAATTAATTGATTTTATGTGAAATTAATAATTGACATAAATTTGATAACTAGTGTGTGGAGAATCAAGTTTATGTGGTCTGTTAATCTAACCAGTTTGTGGAGTGATTAATAGTCTAGGATTTTCATATTAATGCATCTTAATTTTAATCTTATCTGACGAATACCAGTTTGTGGGACTTTAGGTTTGATTAAATTTAAGATAGTTTGATTTACCGGATTAAATAGCAGAATTACCAGTTTGTGGACTCTGTGATGTTAATCTTGTAAATTAATAACTTGGGAAAATTCCTAATCCATCTTTAAAGATTAAATTTATCTTTTTCGGTTCAAATATTTATCCTGATCTATTTTCATCCTAAGGCCTAACTTCAACACCATTATCTTATCTTTATCTTATTTTCCTTATTTTATTTCATAAAACCTCTTTCCAAAAATCCATGTTTTTCCTCTCTTATTAATTTATAATTTCAGATATTGAATTAACAATATTCCTCGTGGGTTCGACACTCTTACTCCTATTACTATATTACTTGAGCGACTAGTGCACTTGCTAGCAAATTTTATTGTTACAATTACAACGCATCAAGTTTTTGGCGCCGTTGCCGGGGAATATTTTATTAATTAATTTCTGATTTTTATGAATTATTAGGAGATGTAAATAAATTGTAAATAATTTTTTATAAATATGTATTAATTGTTTTAATTATTTTTGTGAATAAACTAACATTTTTTTTTCTTTTGCAGATAAAGGTCACAACATTTTTTTATTTATCTACTTTCGGTTTAACATCCGACGCCGATTGGATTTTTCCAAATTACACTGTCGACTTATGGATTTACGACTTTAATTTGATGTGTCGGCTTTATTAATTTTACGGCCTCGCAATGAATAATTGCTGAATTCTAAACTTTCAATCTTTACGGCCGTAATATTTTTATCCGAACGTTGTTTTTTGATTTGACTTGTTACGCCCGGTTTATCGATGGTTTAAATTTTTTTTACGCCCTATTCGAATCAGTTTTCATTCTCGGCCGTAACATTTTAATTGTTTAAACTCTTCATATGATTTCGTTGTTTTACGACCGTAAGGAATTGCTTAATTCATTTTCGGCCGTAATGATTCAATTTTCGACATTTGAGTTTTATTCGAAATTATTTCGGCCGAAACCCTATTTTTCTTTACGGCCTCGTGTTAACATCATCTCGGCCGAAGTGACCTCATTGACGATTTAATCTTTTTACGGCCGAAATGATCTCATGTTTCATTTTTACGGCCGAGAATTAATCTCATATTCTCTTTTTACGGCCGTAAAATTTCTGAACATTCGTTTTTTACGCCATCTTCCGACCCCAATTGATTTGTGATTTTTTTTATTTTTCGGCCGTAATGGATAAAGATAGTAGTTTGAACTTTTGATTTGACTTTGTTTTGGCCGAAGCGATTTAGTTGTTTCGGCCGTAATGGATCATCCATGGATTTTACTCCTTTTCGGCCGATTTATATGTGTTGATGTTTTACCTCTCATTGTTTTACGGCCGATATGAAATATATTCTTTGTCGGCCGTAATGATTTATTTGGCAAACATTTCATTCAATTTTTTTTTCGGCCGAGATAATTCATCACCATGCTAATTTTTACGCCTTCACGTTGAATCCTTTTGACACTGTTTCAATATTTTTACGGACGAACGAGCTTCGAATTACTAAATCTAATATCGACCGTAAATCTATTTCTGTAATTACGGCCGATCAATCCTATTTCTTCAAAATAATTTTTGATTATGTCTGATTATTAACTCTATGACCGTAAATTAGTTCGAATTTATTTTGTGTGATTTCTTACATCATAAATTCTTTTGGTCGATATTAATATTTGGTATTTGTATTGGTTTGAAGAATTTCTGAAAAGTTCCTCTCGAAAATTAATTTTAATGACGAATTTTCAAATTCTATCGTGCCGAAAGACTTTATTTGTTAAAAACTCATTTTTCGTGACCTATTATCTGAATTTCTTTCTTCTTGTATATATTTTATCTTATTCTTTTATCTTACTGAAAATTGGTTGTTGCAGGTACTAATTGAAAATTAAATCACAACCAATCCTGGAATCTTCTGATAAGCGCACTAGAAGTTCAAATCCACTATTGGAATTTGATCCTGAAATTGAAAGAACCTATCGTCGATTACGAAGAAATATAAGAAAAATGGCGGAACAAGCACGCGACAATCAGAGACTGGAGCAACAGAATGAACTAGTTCCACCATATAATAATCGGCGAGAAGATGAAGCAGAACTTTCTATGAGAGAATATGTCTCGGCCAGATACAGTGACCGAGAATCATGCATCGTGCTGCCTGATATTAACGCAAATAATTTTGAGATAAATCCCGCAATCGTGAGGATGATACAAGCATCCCAATTTGGAGGAGGATTTCATGAAGACCCTCACGATCACCTTGATAAATTTCTTGCCACTCTGAGCACCTTTAGAAATAATAATGTTTCTTCTGAAGTTATTCGTTTATTATTATTTCCTCAATCTTTACGTGACAAAGCTTCCACCTGGTTTAAAACTTTGCCTGCAGGATCGATTCATTCTTGGTTGGAGCTGGTAGAAAAGTTTGTTGAAAAATATTGTCCACCACAAAAGGCAGGCAAATATCGAAGGGAGCTGAGGGCATTTGTTCAAGACGATAACTAGACGTTATATGAAGCCTGAGAACGATATAAGGAACTGCTGGCCAGAGTTCCTGATAATAGAATTCCAAAATGGCAAGTAATGGAAGATTTTTACCATGGATTACGACCTGCAGATCAAGATAAGCTCGATCAATCAGCAGGAGGGACAGTACTGGGATCTAAACGTCCTAGTGAGATACAAGATATAATTGAAGCTGTAGCCCTCAAGTCGAGCCAAGAAAGGAGACCACCTCGCCGAACTCATGATGTACATGCTACACAAGGAATACAATCTTCAGAAATAGTGGCTCAGCTGGAGTCACTTAATCAAAAATTCGAGCAGATGATGTCACTAATGGGAAATTCTAGCAATTATAGCCCTACAGGTAACACTTCAGATTCAAATCAAATTGAAAATGCTAACTTTATTTTCAATCCATTTTACAGGAACAACGATTATGGATGGAGACATAATCCGAAGTTTGCCTATAATCAGAACCAAGGCCAATCTTCTGGTCCATCAAAAGATTATATACTGAAAAGGCAATCTGACACTCCCCAACATCAATCATCAAATCATATGCAGGAGATGATGGCACAGATCATAGACACAATGCAAGCATTGCAGAAGAATATGGAATCTAGAGCCACGAGTCAGGATGCATCTATTCGAAATTTGGAAAGACAACTAGGCCAGATGGCGGCACAACTAACTGGACGTACACCGGGTTCTCTCCCAAGTAACACAGAGAAAAATCCAAGAGGGGAAGAGCAAAATAGGCCTTGATTTTCATCAGAACTAAGTCAAGCTGACGACTATAAATCAGAACTATTTCTATCCTTTTTATTTTTTATTTTTATTTTTATTTTTGATTTTGATTAGTCTAATTAGTTGTTAATATCTTAGTTTAGGTGATAGTTTTATTTTTAATTAGACATTTATTTTATTATGGAGTCATTTAATTTAATTAATATTTAATGTTTTGTAAGGGGAGATAAACTCAGGAGCGTAAATTTCAAGAATTGATTCTCTCTACGGCCGAAGCTTGGACATTACGCCCTGCCATTACGCCCTGCCATTACGGCCGAGATGTCACATCAGCAGACCACGGATTCCGTTACGGCCGAAGCGATCGAAGAAACGACAAGCTGTCATCGTCATTACGCCCTGCCACCCTCGTTACGGCCGAGATGTCACATCAGCAGAGCACGGACATACCTTGGAAAAATGCACGCCTTTACGCCCGGATTTGACCTTTCACTGCGCGCTACAGGTATTACCCCTCCAATTCATCTATAAAATACTTACCTCTTCTCGTGTTATGCAGATCAATCACCACTCGCCCTTTCATCTATCTCTTACGGCCGAAGTTCCGAAGCTACCGCGCGCCGCCCTCTCTGCATTACGGCCGAGTTCCAGCGCTTCCCTGTTCATTACGGCCGGTCTTCCACCGCACACCGACACTTATTACGGCCGAAGTTTCCACGTCACCTTCGTTTTACGGCCGAAGTCACGTCATCTCCGCCGCTCTCTTACGGCCAAACTCCGGGCGAGTTATTCACTTTACGGCCGAAACCACACCGCCATTTCTTACGGCCGAGTTCCGAGTCACGCCTCCAACTTCTTACGGCCAAACTCCAATCTCCGGCCGAGCTTTATCAATTACGGCCGAAGTTCTTCGTCACCTCCGACCTTCAGCCGGTTCTTCATCGAATACTACGGTCGAAACCTCAGTCGCTTCTACCGAGCCGGTACCTTTTCTTTGTTTATTTTTGTCCAGATCAAGATGAGGCGATTTGCTAATATATGGAGGGGACGTCATGAACGACGACATCCGAATGCTCAGCCGACCCCACAGCCCTCACAATTAATCTCCTACCCCGGAGATTATTATTGGACTAAGCCGGAGTATCAAGCTCGATATGAACGGATGTGTGATATTCGAATTCATGCCACCAGATTTTCAGATACTGAATTGCTGAGGGAGTATAATTTACTTGCAGATACTCATCTATTATTTTCTCAAATTGGACTATCTGACTTTGTGCATTCTTGGTGGCCAACTTATGAAGTACTAATTATGGAATTCCTCTCATCTCTGGAAATCTTTAATTTAGATGGCAGGAACTATGATCAGCCCCGCATTTCATTCCAACTTTATGGACGACCATTTACTCTCACTCTAGGAGAGATTAATAATATCTATGGATTTCCTAACCATGGATCTCTTTCTGTACCTGCTGACTTTGAGGCTGAAACTTTTTGGAAACAGATAACAGAAGAAGAACGATTGGTTTGGAACACCGCTAAAGATAGCTCAATTCAGAATCCTGTTCTGCGCTACGTCCATCGCATGCTAAGCAACACCATAAGTGGACGCAGTGATAATGATGGTGCCGTCTCAGAAGGAGAGTTATATCTCATCCACAGCATGCTTCACAGAACTCCCGTTAATGTGGGTGCCTTCCTCATTCGTCGATTTCAGCGCCGCACTACTCATCGTGGCGGTAGCATTAATATGGGTGCTCTTCTCACACCTATCGCTCAGCACCTACAACTTGACTTGGATGATCTCGAAGCTGTGCCAGGAAACACTCACCTCACTCGTAGGACCATTCAAGCTATGGGTCTCGTGAAGACCAACAACTCAGGGATCAAAGTTTTTATTTTTAAAGGCCACCATCAGGAGGTGCCCTGCTCAGATCGAGATGCTTTTACGCCAATTAATCCAAATAATTGGCTCCTTTTTAGGCAGGTCATAGCTCCAGTAATTTCACCTGCAGGACCATCTACCTCTGTCGGACAGCTACACCAGGATGAACCTTTCTCCTGGTTTGATTCTACTGATTATGCGGCAGCCCAACCTTACCTTCAACAGCAACAAGGATTCCAGGCTGCATCACCGGCAGCTTCCCAATATGCCACATCCGTCCATTCGCCTTATATGCCGGTGCCTTCTCCGATTCCATCTCCAGCACAAGAGAGCTCTTCTGATTCCTCGTTCATACCTTCTACTCCTTATGAGGAACGCGATTCGATGGAAGTATCTGCCCCTTTACAAGAACCTGTGCAGAATCGCTATATAGCACCAGAGCCCACTTTTACTTCAGCTCCAGAGCAGGCTTACTATCCACCTCCGCCACCTCAGCCTGACTATGCTTCCATGCAAAACTTATGGGAATCAATGTATGATGAACAACTTCGTCAAGCAGGGGAGTTTCACACTTTTCAAGAAGAGCAACTTCGTCAGTCAGGGCAGTTGCATGCTATTCAGGAAGAGCAACTTCGACAAGCACAAGAGCTGACCAACATTCAAGCTGAATTTAGAAATATGGATGATCGTCAGGGTCACTTCGAATCCCTTCAGAATCAACATGCGCGCATGACGAGACGCATCCATGAGTATCATATGCGCCAAGGAAATCTCAGCTACTATCCACCATCGCCACCCCGCAGACAATAAATCCGGTTGTGTCTTTTCCCTTTTCTTTATTTTCGTTTCTTTAAATTTTCCTTTTTATTGAGTATGTATCACTTTCCCTTGCTGGCTTAACACTGAGGACAGTGTCTAGTTCAAGCTTGGGGGAGTTTGCATTCCATGCATTGCATCTTTCTGTTTATTTGCTTATGTTTGCATCTATTTATAAAAGAATCCAAAAAAATTGAAAAAATTTTTGAAAATTTTCTAAAAAAATACCATTGCATGCATTTATTTTTGCTACCATCTAACAAACTCTTGTCTTACTGTTTTAATTATCTTTAAGTAGAAGTTCAAAGACATGTCGTTAATTGATGAAATTTGAATACTTTTCTTTCTTATCACTTGCTATTTTAGTATCAAACTTATGGACTATGTGCCTATACTAAGTAGAATTATGAATGACTAGACGACAAAATCATATTCATGCCTTTTTATTTCTTTTAAGTCTTGATAATAGTAGACTTATTATTGACCATATCAAGTACTTTTTGAGCTTATAAAAAAGAAGGGTTAGTTAAACCCCAACAAATAATAATAATAATAATAAAGAAGTTGAATAAAGTTATGTGTAGGTACAAAAGTGTTATCCGGAACCAAGGTGTGTTCGGGTAATTAGATCCGTAGGGGTTCATGCCTGGCGACCTAAGAGCAACTGCTCTGGGATCCGTCGATCGAAAACCTGCTACATGGACCATCTTGTGGAATATGGAGAAGCACATGAGTACTGAATCATGGCTAAGTTCGAACTCTTCATTCAGAACCTTGGTTGTTCGGGCAAGTAAACTCGAGGGGTGCTTTATCACCTGTTGCCCTAAGGCCATCTGGTCTGGGAGTCATCAGTCCAAAGCCCGCTACATGGACTTCCTTGTGCAATCCTGCTTGAAGATTAGAACTTTTAAATGATTAAAAATAAAGTTGAAAAATGAAAAGAAAAAGAAGTTTTAAGCTCAATTAGTACTTATGTGTTCAATATTAATGCTATTATTTGATAGACAATTTATTTTTTCACAAGGCTGGATTTGAGATTGTTTAAATTTGTGTAGCATTCAGAACCTCTATGAAGCTAAGTGCATGAAAAATGATAAGATACTAAGTAGTAGGTGTGCAGAAGAATTGTATGAGAAAATTAATCAGTTGACAATGTGGCGGCTATGATGGAACTTTCTTGAGCTTTGCTTTGAATTTTTGCTTGAGGACAAGCAAGACTTTAAGCTTGGGGGAGTTTGATGCATGCAAAATACAACATATTTTAGTTAATTATTTTAATTAAATTTTCTATAATTTGATCATAGCATGCATCATTTTTAGTCACTTTTAATCATAATTCCGGATTTATCAATTTTAATTATTAAAATCGCTGAATATTTTAATTGTGGATGGATTAACTATATTTTGATAATTATTTGCAGGAAAATTCAAATCTCGGCCGAAATTCAAAGAAATTCCTTACGGCCGAGATTTGGCTTTACACCCAAGTTGTTACGGCCGAGATTCAAAAGGAGTAACGAGATTTAATTCTTTGTTACGGCTAACATTTGAAGGCGTAAAGATAAATGTTTTTATCTTTTGGGCGTAACAGAAGAAGTTCCTTCCTTACGGCCGAAATTCGGAGGGCGTAATGGCATGAAGATGAAGGGTGTAACAATCAATCGAGTTTATCTTTGGGCGTAAGAAGATAAGTTCATTCCTTACGGCCGAGATTTGGAGGGCGTAATGGCATGAAGATGAAGGGCGTAACAAGATAAAAAATGAGTTTATCTTTGGGCGTAACAAGATATATGAAGGCGTAAAGATAAAAGGATTTTTATCCTTTGGGAGTAATGGAAAGGAGTAAAGATAAAATATTTTCCTTACGGCCGAGACTCTTTGGGCGTAAAAAGATAAGAAAGATTTATCTTTGGGCGTAATGATAAAATGATTTATCTTTGGCCGAGTTTATCTTATAATTTTAAAGTTAACCGTACGATGTTACGACCGAGATCAAATTGAAGTCGTCCGCACCCTATAAATACGTGAAGAATCCATCGTTTCAATTCGTGCTCTGAAGTTCAGGTTTCTTCCACGGCGAGTCGTGAGCTCTGCAGGCTACGACCAAGAGGAGAGAGGTGCGACGGCAGGAAGTTGATCGCGACCCTGATCAAGTCCGAGAGGCTGCCCGACTGTCTGCCCGTGATCCGAAGCTTCGACTTTTGTCTATTTGGGTGTAATTCTTCCAATTATTATTACTTTATTATTATCTCTCCAGAATTTCTAGGATGAACTCCATATTTTTATTTATTTCATTTTAGGAGATTATTATTGAAGGGAAATTATTTGACCCTATATTATTTGTTTTAATCTTTTCTGATCAATTAATTAATTGTGCTTAATGCTTTTAATTTAATTATTTGGATTTCTGAGTTGAGTACTTACCAGTTTGTGGATTATTTAATTTCAGAATTCATTAATTAAATTAATTGATTTTATGTGAAATTAATAATTGACATAAATTTGATAACTAGTGTGTGGAGAATCAAGTTTATGTGGTCTGTTAATCTAACCAGTTTGTGGAGTGATTAATAGTCTAGGATTTTCATATTAATGCATCTTAATTTTAATCTTATCTGACGAATACCAGTTTGTGGGACTTTAGGTTTGATTAAATTTAAGATAGTTTGATTTACCGGATTAAATAGCAGAATTACCAGTTTGTGGACTCTGTGATGTTAATCTTGTAAATTAATAACTTGGGAAAATTCCTAATCCATCTTTAAAGATTAAATTTATCTTTTTCGGTTCAAATATTTATCCTGATCTATTTTCATCCTAAGGCCTAACTTCAACACCATTATCTTATCTTTATCTTATTTTCCTTATTTTATTTCATAAAACCTCTTTCCAAAAATCCATGTTTTTCCTCTCTTATTAATTTATAATTTCAGATATTGAATTAACAATATTCCTCGTGGGTTCGACACTCTTACTCCTATTACTATATTACTTGAGCGACTAGTGCACTTGCTAGCAAATTTTATTGTTACAATTACAACGCATCAACAACCCAAATTTTACCCCCAAATTACCAAGGGCAATTGGATCATTTACCTGTGTTAGCCCGTTCGTCATTACATAATCATAATTTAAAATATGGTTTTCATCTATTACAGCGGAAGCATAAATCCATAAAGTATGATAAAAGAATCCTTCATTAAATGCGGAAAAATTCATAAAAACATCAAAAGCAATGTTATAAAAATGAAACACATCTCAACATCATCTCTTAAAAACAATTGAAACATTGGGAAACCATAGTAAAAAACATCTCTTTAAAACATAGTCAAAAGACTCTAAGATAATTGACTCCTAACATCCTAGACCATTGTGCAATCTTAATCGTCATGAGCTGAGCCGCCATGATCCATAACTTTATGCACCTGCACGGATCCAGGATGCAAGAGTTTTCCTGGTTAGAGTATGTAAAGGCCATGCTATACAATGTGATGATTCTAAATTGGATACTACATGATATGCATCCTCTTTATATAAAAGAAGTAACAATATGCATGTCATGCTCTATACATGAGATCTACATGTCAAGCATCAATAAGAATCTATCATCATGCATTCATGAACTATAGTATGGAAGACATGTAACCATCATCATACTTATAGTATAGACATTAATAACAATCATTCATTCAATCCATAGGAATATAAGTGAGATATACTTACCATAACCATTGCCTCAATATCTCTCCTCAGGGTTGCTTTATAACCCTTTTAGACTTCCACTTTCATGGTACATCATTTCATTCCATCGATCATTGGCCCTTTTCTATTAACGTTATATCTTCCGATAGTTGGGACTTATGTCATTGCCCTCTCAAGAGGCTAGCTAAGCCTAGGAGACAATGCTCCCCTCTCACCCGAAGGTGACATCAGAATGCACACACCATTGTCGATGTATGTAACGATCATTCTGGACTCTCGCCCGAGAGCGACATCGGAATGCACATACCATTGTCGATGTGTGTAATGATCATTCTGGTTAATTATCCGATAAAGGGCCAAAGATGGACGACATATAACCTCATCCACAACTGGGTTGATTATGCTTTGCAATCAACAATCATTTATGTCGCTCAATCTTCATGTTTTAACCTAGTTACGTGGGGAACATGCATATACGTGTATCTAGGTTCATATACAATCATCAAGCATCAATACATTCTAGTAATACCTTGAAAATAACATTTAATATGCTATATGGGATTTCAGCATCAGTCACGGTCGTAAAAAGAGTCGTCACGGCCATGACAGAAGCCTTGAAATGAACCCTTCGGTCACGGCCGAGCCAACACCCTATCACGGCCATTCTATGGCTTTGTCATTGTCGTGATATGTATTGTCACGGGCGTGACAGAAGACGATTTTTGGCTCCTTTCCAACCGTTTTGTCATGACAATAAGAACAATTTTGGATGGGCGTGACAGAATTTTGGAGATCCACCGCCCAGTCCAATTTTTCATGATTTTTTATCCAAAAATTGGGAAAAATAATACATAATAATCGGAAAGCAAACATATGTATTTCCTAGGCATTCTAGGATCAAAAGAACATGGAAAAACATATTAATCCATGAATTTGTAAAATTTAGGGTTCATCCCTAAATCATGAACAATAAGAAAAACATGAATCCTAACTACTAAATCTAATCATAAGAACCTATACATGCATAGATCTAATGCTTTCAACAATGAACACCCTCATCGCAATCCAATCCGAGGACAAGGAGTCCTCATGCTTTCTTTTAGATCCTTATCCTCTTTATTCCTCTTCTTCTTCTTCCTCTTCTTCCTTCTGACTATTCTTCTCTTTCTCCTTCCTCAAGCCTTACCTGCCAAGATGTGGAGAAAGGAGGTAAACAATAGAATAGAGGGCCTTATATAGGGGAGCTTTATATAGGGGAGGTCATGAACGTTTGGATAAAAAGTCCAAATTACCCTTAATGAAAATTCTGAGGTATTATGATAGTGATATTGAAGGATGTAGTGATAACTTGCTGATTTTGGGGTCAAATTTCAGATTTTTCAATTTTTGATTTAACTCCCTAATTCACTTATTACTGCAAGTATACAGGTCAATTGTACTCTACCCAAATGTCGTATCCATAGTGATTTGAAGCCTAAGACTCCCTAAACAATCTAGATTAGCCTTATCTATTCCAAGAATTTGAAAGAAAGTTAAAACCGATTTCTAAAAATGGCCAAAATGATAACTATTTTGGGATTTTTGAAAAATTATCTAAACTGAATTGTAAATGCTAAAATAGAGGCTCAAAGGGTTTATCTATCAATGAGGAAGGTTCACCTAAGAGTTGGGGTTCATCTAATTTAATTATGGATGGATTAAACAAGTTATCATTAAATGTCAATTTTAACTCAACTTGAAATAATCTGTTTTCACAGCTTAATTCATCCAGAATTAATTATCATATTCTCATATGATTGATTAGGTAAGTTGAATTAGAAAAGGTCCTAACTGAAATCAAGTCAACATTAAGTTCAAAAGTTTAGTTCCCTGCTGGATTTTAGTAATTTAGTGAAATCTGAACTGATAACTTTCAATTGCACTTGGGAAATGAGGGAAATGCTTCAATCAACTAAACAGGGATGAAATCAATTCAATATTGATGCAAATGCTTCTTGATTTATCTCTAAACTACAAGAGGATTTTAAATCAGCCTCTCAGCTGCAAATTCAAATAAAATCCACATTTTTACCAAGGGATTGAATGCAATCAGCACCTAATTACACATGAGAATTCAACAAATTTTCATTGCTCCTTGGTTCATCTCTGAATCTCAAGGAAGGCCATAAGACCACCTCTAAGTGGTAGGTTAAAATAGGGTTTAACAATGACAATCAGATTTCCCCTAAATTCAGGAAAGTAGCAACTAAAAAAATTATAGAAATCAACACTAGCAAACATTGGAATTCAGCACATATGACTCATTGGAATTCAGATTTGCCATTGCTCTTTGGTTCATCTCTGAACAACAAAGTATCCCTAGGATTCACTTCTCAGTGATTTAATAAAATCAAGGGTTTACAACAGAAAATCAGAATCCAAAGATTCAGGAAATCAGCAAAGGGAAAATTACAAATCAGCATTCAAAAGTTTGCAATAAATCAGGGATTATAAACTTGGAAACACCATTGCCTCTTGATTCATTTCTGAACAAGAATGAAATCATAAGTAACCTCTCAGTTATCAATTAAATCAGGGCTCAACAATGATAGAAACAGGTTTGACAGAATTCAAAAATCAGAAATCAGAAATCAGATTTGGGAAAAAAAATAGATTTCAGATTTCAGATTCCTAATTGGATTAGAACCTAGAAACTTGGCATTGATTCTTGATTCATTTCTGAACAAGATTAGATCAAATGACAACTTCTCAGTTGTAGCTACAATCAGGACCTTACAATGTCAAGGATCAGATTCATATGGAAAGGAAATCAGAAATACAACCAGAAATCAGATATTAATGCAGGAATTCAGATTTGTTCATTATCCATTCACAATTAAACTAGACTACTACCCTATCCTAGGAGACATGAGATTTGGCTCCTCATTTTTACAAGGTTTGATACAAAATATAATGAAGAATAGAAGCTATTCATCCTGGAATGAGGGCCGTTGACAGAAATCAGCAATGCTCCAGCTCCAAACTAACTTCACTTCCAACTCCAATCCTTGCTTCCTTCTTTCAATGTCCGGCCTCCCTTTGATTCCAGAGTTTCTTCAGCTTATATATGGCCTTTAATCACCCTTAGATCAGCATCCAAATGTTCCTTAGCCTCTGATGTGAGCCACCTGTCCAGGGCCTAAAAATCCACCTGTTGTGACAGCTTTTGGACAACAAAAAGTAGGTGGTTCCCCCTTTGCTTTTCCAACCTTTTTTTTAGCTCCATTCACCTGCTAGAAGAGAAAGAACACCAAATATCAAAGTCCTCAAATAGGAAATAAACAAATAAGGATGAGGACAGCTACTAGGATCAGCTCAAACATCAAATAGGGTTTGGTGTTGTGCAAAATTGAAAACCTTGATTAAAATGATAACTTTAAAGGACTGGAATGATAACTTTGCATATTTCATGAAAATTGTCCAAATTTGAATAGTTCAAAGCATTGAAGGCATCAAAGGGATTAGGGTGGCAAGTGAATGAGGTCAGAAATCAAATGTGGATAAGATTTTATAAGAATGATAACTTGGGTGCCAAAAACGATAACTTGATGCCATAAAAATGATAACTTATCATAACTTAGGTTGTAGTTATCCAAATGTGATCAAATTTGAACAGTAATGAGTTAGGACAATAATATAATGATTGCTTAATGCCTTTATGCACATTTGATAGTTTTGCATGTCGAAATGATAGTTTTGCCCTTAAATGATAACTTGGCATTGGAAAATGATAACTTGTTCCAATGGATTGATAATTTTGCACAAGTTGAAATATGATCATCCAAATATGATTCATTCATGATGGCAATGGATTTAGGACAGAATAATCATTGGAAATCAGCTAAATCAAAATAATGATGACGTGCATTTGGAGTGCTAACTTGCCCTAAAAATGATAACTTGGCATAGAATTAAAATATTTATGGATTTTAGCAATTCAGAACTTCTATGCACATGGAATTAGGTATAAAATGAGAAAGATCAACTAGTTATCACAATCCATGCATTCCAAGCATAATTGGCCAAAAGTTAGGAAATTTGAGGGCTCGATATGGGTGATTTGAATAGAAAATGGGATAAAAACATAATATGATCAGCTAGTGATCATATTACATCCTCCCCCCTCCCAAAAGAATATTCGTTGTCAAATTTTAAACTATAACATAGAACACTTACCAAATAATATTGGAAATTGTTCTTACTCTTCTTCTAGTTCCCATGTCGCTTCAGTTCCATTGTGGTGCTTCCATGAAATCTTCACCATCTTTACCACTTTATTTCTTAAACGACATTCTTTGATGATTGGTTCTTCAATCACCACCATATGTGAACTGTCATATGTGTACTTGTGAAGCATTAACATATGAAAAACATTGTGGATTCTGGCAATGCTAACTTGTATGCTCCTTCTCCCACTTTTTCCAAAATCTCAAACGGGCCGATGTACTTAGGCTTGCCCTTTCTACTGAACCTCATGACTCTTTTGGTAGGAGATACCTTTAGCAACACATGATCTCCAACTTGGTAGATTTGTTCTCTTCTTTTCTTATCTGCATAACTCTTTTGGCGGCTATTCGCTGCCATCATTCTTTCCTTTATCAAATCCACCTTCTTTGCATACTTCTCTACTAGTTGTGGTCCTAGTAACCTTCCTTTACCAACTGCACTCCAACATGTGGGAGACCTACAAGGTCTTCCATATAGTGTCTCAAATGGAGCCATCATTATGATGGAGTGGTAATTGTTGTTGTAGGCAAACTCAGCTAGAGTGAGATGGTCATCCCAGCTGCCTTGCCAATCTATGACACATGCTCTCAACATGTCCTCTAAGGTCTGGATCGTCCTTTCACTTTTCCCATTGCTATGAGAGTGAAATGTAGTGTTGTAATGCGACCTTGTGCCAAATGCATGTTGCAACCCTCTCCAGAACCTTGTTGTGAATCTTGGGTCTCTATCTAATACAATAGAAATAGGAATCACATGTAGTCCGATAATTTCATCCACATACAACTTCACCATACTTGCAGCTGACTATCTTACATTGTATGGTAAGAAGTGAGCTGACTTAGTTAATCTGTCAACGATGAACCAAATGACATCGTGATTCTTCTGTGTCTTTGAGAGACCCACAATAAAATCCATTGTATGGGCAATGGGTTCAATAACCCTGGTGGCTTTTGGTGCTCAATCTTGACCTGTTGGCAGAACAAGCACTTGGATACAAACTCTGCTACTTCTCTTCTCATGTCTCTCCATCAAAATGTCCTTTGCAAGTCCTTGAACATTTTATTGGTTCTAGGACAAATGGAAAACTCCGGCTTGTGGCACTCAGCCAAAATTTCTTCCTTGAGCTCTTTATCTTTAGGTACTCATAATTTGTTTTGGAAGCTGATAGTTCCATCGTCATCAATCCTGTAATCAGGGTGCCCTTTCTCATATAGAGCCTTCATGTCTTTGTACTATGTGTCTTCTTTCTTGTGATTGTGCTATTCTTGCTACTAAATCAAGTTGAATGAGACAATGCATCATCAACTTTCCTGAGTACTTTCTTCAATAAGGGTCCACTTGTAGACTCTTAGACATGCCAACGATCCTTCCCATTTCTTCCTCAAGGCATCTGCTATAGAGTTAGCCTTCCCTAGATGATAGAGAATGCCAAACTCGTAGTCCTTCAAAAATTTCAGCCACTTTCTATCTCATGTTCAGTTCATTCTGAGTGAACACATATTTGAGACTTTTGTGTTAAGTAAAAATGTCAAATTCTTCTCTATATAAGTAGTGTTTTCATATTTTCGGAGCAAACACTATTGTTGCCAACTCCACCAGAATTATTGTACACTATGTAGTCTCCAACTCCTATGAGAATTTTTAGAACTTGTGCAGTGGTCAATCTCTTGTTCAGCTCCAGGAAGCTCTCTTCACATTGCTGTGTCCAATTGAACTTTCTTTCTTCATGGTTAACTTTGTCATGGGAGCAGCAATCTTTGAGAAGTCTTAGATAAACCTTTTGTAGTAGTCAGCTAATCGAAGAAAACTTCTAATATCTATCACCGTCTTTGGCCTCCTGCCCACTGATCCCTTCTTTTGAAACTATGTGTCTCAAAAACACCACTTGCTCCAACCAAAATTCACATTTGGAGAACGTTTCATGCAACTGATGTAGCCTCAAAGTCTCTAGAACAATTCTCATATGCTTCTGGTGTTCCTCTGGACTTGATGAATAGATCTGGATATCATCTACAAACACGATCACAAATGTGTCGAGATGGAGCTTGAAAATCTTGTTCATCGAATGCATAAATTCTGTAGGAGCATTTGTTAGTCCAAAAGGCATAACCAAAAATTCATAATGATCATACCTTGACCTAAATGTCATCTTTGCAATGTCTTCTTCAGCTACTCTGAGCTGATTATACCCACTCCTTAGATCAATCTTTGAGAAGACTGACGTTGTGGACAACTGATCAAATAGGTCATCAATCCTAGGAGGGTACTTATTTTTTATGGTCACTTTGTTTAACATTTTGTAGTCTATGCATAATCACAGTGACCTATCTTTCTTCTTCACAAATAGGACAAGTGCACCCCATGGGAACACACTTGGCCTGATAAAATCTCTGTCCAACAGTTCTTACAGTTGAGTCTTCAACTCCTTCGTCTCTACTGGTGTCATTTTGTAGGGAGGTTTTGAGATGGAAGGTTTTGAGGTTTCGTCTCCAATGTTGTTCTCTTTTTTTTTTAATATGGGGGGATCCCTACCAAGATGTAGGCATCCAATTTTATTGAGAGGATAATTTAGAAATTACAAATAATATAAATTATAAACAGAAGGAACATTAACAACACTAACACCAAGCACCAAATGTGCATCAATCACCCGACCATAACTTTGTCATGTTCAACGTATGGGATGTAATATTATCCATATAGCAACATTCATCCTTAAAGACACATGCATTTCTCTATAACCTAATTGCCTAGATGATAGTCATTGGTTCATATTTGAAGCCCTAAATCTTTTAGATAAATTTGGGGAAAAGCCCTAAATCTTAATAATGAATGAAAATTTCATGTCCTAGTATATTCCATGATGCTAAGATGCTCAAAGATCACACTTGCAACAATTATGATGTTTTAGATTATTTTTACTAAAGTTTGACTTCCAGGACTTCCAGGACACTAGCACGTCCGTGCTAGGTCCCGTAACGGTTGTGATCGAGAACCAAAGATGGCCAAAGAGCTCTCGGTCACGACCATGATAGAACTGTCACAGCCATGATGAAGTTAAGCATGACCATGGACATTCACGATTGTGAACGAGGTATAAGGACGAGTATGACGCTCACAACCGTCCCCAAGGGAGAACGGTCATGATGATGACACAGCACGACCGTGGTCGAGCAACCTGAATTCAAAACTGCTCACTCATGATTGTGATCATTAGAGCATTGTCGTCACGAAGGACGTGACATGGCCGTGACACCCGAATCACAACCAACGATGAAAGGACCTTCCAAGTCATGGTCACGGGCGTGACACTCCTGTCACGGCCGTGACCGACCAATATGGACATATATGGTATTTTTAAAGTATTAATAATATGTATGGATGACTGTTGATTTTATATGAGCCTAGATATATGACTTATATGTTCAACCGTAATTAGGCTAAAAGATGAAGAATGATTGATGTATTTCAAATCATAATGCACCTAAAGTTGAAGAATGTTCTTATCACTCATCAACGGTAAAAAGCAAAGTCCTGCACATACGTATGTACTTTAAGGGGACCTAAGTCCGCGAAGTAAAGTCCTGCATTTGTGTATGTGCTTCTCAGTGATCAAAGTCCTTTATCAAAAAGTGTGTGTATTTCTTGAATTAAAGTCCCTCACTATTATGGTGTGTATTTCTTGAAATAAAGTCTCTCACTATTATGATGTTCTTGTTCTATGGATGTGGCGTAACTAGCCAATGTGACGATGTTGATATGACTCTTTTAACTACTGTTAAGATCAAAGATGGTATAAGATAAAATAAGAATTAAAGTGAAATTAACTTCAAAGTATCTTATAATAAAGAAAGTTAAGATGATGATGAAGTAAATATGGAAAGTAAAGTCCTACACTTATGTATGTAATTCAAGAGGACCTAAGTCCAAAAAGTGAAGTTCTGTATCTATTTATGCACTTTCCAAGAAAGAATGTCCCTCATCATGAAGTGTGTGTATTCCTAAGGATGATTAGGAATAAAGTCTCTCATGTGTGTATCCTATGATATGTCTTATAATATGAAATGAAAGTCAAGATGATGTTATGTGATAAAGATGAAAGATGAAGATAACACGTAAAAAGAACGAAAGAAGGAAGATGAAAGAAAGATGAAATATGAAGATGGAGATGAAAGATGACACATAATAAAGAATGAAAGAAGGTCCAAAACATTATAAAGCAACCAGAAATGTAAAAGATGTTAAAGTAATAAGTAAGGGTCAATGAGTTATAAAGAAACTTCTAGAATGTACACGGCAATAAAAGTGAAATGGAATGATGAGTTACATGTCATGATGAATGTATATTTCTATTGTATGATACTTGTAGATGATGGGTCAAAAGTTAAGCAGGTATGTCATGATGTTATGTTTCAAAATTGTTATATGAAAAGTGAATGTAAGCATGATGTAATGTCATGTAAGGTTCATGATATAGTCCATGGCACGCATGTTCATATATTAGTGTTATTATGATAATGCATTGCATGTAGTATTAGGTTATCATGCATGCATGACCTTTACATACTCTAACTGAAAAATTTTGCACTCTAGATCCGTGCAGCAAGATTAATTGATGGATGGGTTCAAGCTTTGGTGAAGTGTTGCACATGCTTAGGTCTAATAAGTTATAGTTGAACATTGATGCTATGTATTGAATTCTTTAGGCATTTGTTGTTTCATGACTTATTAATTGAGAGGATGTTATATATATTTATCACAAAGTTTTTATTTATTATCAATTTCAATAAAATATTAAAGTCTTCCATTGATAACTGAGGTATGACGAACGGGCTAATGGCGTGAAATTCCCTTAAACGCCCAAAACTTTTAGGGTGAATTTCTAATCATTATAGAATGATTGCCAAAAATGTTTTGCAGAGGATATGTCTAACCATTGTAGCTGCCCACGTCTTCCTTGCGAAGACACTAAAAAAATAGGAGTTGATGTCTTCTTTGGCATCTCTACGTAGGGTGCAGGAAGCATCGGATGCAGGCAGCTACCGAGCTAAATATGCACTTTTGGTTGAGAAAACACCCAAGGACCAAATCCATGAATCTTTCTTATCAGCCGCTTACACTCAATGATCCCTAAATTGATGAAATCAAAAATTCGTTGGTCGTATAGAGAAGTTGAGAAAGGGGGTAGCCATACCCCGTTGGAGTGATGACCAACAATCTATCACACATGTCTGCTTGTCCGCAAGAGATATAATCTTGGAAACATAACATTTCAACTAGTGAGAAATTGTCAATGCCCAAGCATCTTTCCAAAATAAAAAGGCACAATCTTTTGTTTGAAACAATTATGGTTTTTTAATTTATGTATTGTTATAACTTTTAAAAATTAGCAGTATTTAATAATTGCATTATATTCGTTGTATAACGAAATTGTTTAAAAGAATAAACTAAATTCAATTATTGATACTAACTTATAAAAAAAATATATTAAAATATAACGTATGTCTGACGATTATTAAATTTAAAATATTTTTCAGAAATATTTGGCCAGATAAACAACAACTAAAATTATTAAATGCTGTTAAGGGATTTTTTAAGTTATAACAACTAAAAATGAGTAAAAAGCATGTTATCAATATCATAAAAAAAAACTAGTCTTGGGAGGAAATAAAGTAGTATTTATGTGGTCTAAATGTGAAGGATACAACGGTTCTTGAGGAGTGACATTAAAATATAAGGAATGGCATTAAGTACATCCAAAGTACAATTCCAGTTTTTGTTCCACACAGCTGCATTTAATTTAATTTCAAAGTTTCTGGAGATGAGACTTTTCCATAGGTTGTTGAAACAGCATAAATACTAGATCTGAATTCTTGTATCTTTTTGTTCATCAGTATTGTGAAGAATCGAACTCATATCCTAAAAGCCAATCGTTATTACTATTCCATGTACCAGCTTTACTTAGCTTCCAAGTAAAGCGTAGCTTTGAAGTTAAGTGCGTGCATGAACACAAAGATATTTACCTCAGTACCTCAATAATATGTTGATGATGCCACGTTAGTAATAATACAAATCGTGGTCCATATTAATCAAAGACAACTTTCCACATCTTGATTTCATCCTTGTTATTGGATTTTGTTTCAAGTATCAAGTTGGGCATAAGAAGATAGAACATATACACAGTCCACTGATTCCATGTGCTAGAAGCTCAACTGGTACTTTCTTATCATATCTCCAGGCAAAGTTGATGTCCTCAATAGTAATAACTGGGAGCTGATGGTTTATGTGTTTATGGCTCAGAGACGAGAACGCGTATGCAGTGTATTATTAATAAATAGAATATGCCTGGTGAGAGAACACAATGGATAAGTAATGGTCATTTAATCCACATTAAAGCCAATTCAGAAGGGTTAGATTCCTGTGTGCAATTTAAAAGGATATCAAAGGTGAAGAAACAAAAGCCTGTACAAATTGCATCACCACAAAGCCAAATCAGATATTGAAACTAGAGACAACTTCCGGATCAGGGCCTAAACTTCTCCACTCAAGTACAGCTGCATTTACCATCTTGAGGTGTAGCCCGATTTGCTCAACAAATAGCTTCCAAGCATATGAAGGACTCGAAATAAACAAGAAAAAAACGGAAGAGCCAACTAAGGTGATACCTCTTTATTCAATGATGCTAGCAGCGACACCAGCATGCTGTGCGAGATGGTGTGGGAATGATGGATGTGATTGCACCCTCTCTAATTGTCTAATTCACCTCAACGTGTCTTTCATCTGCAGTTCTGGAAGTAGTTCCTTTTAATTTATTTTGAATGGTCAGTACGGCAAGAGTAAGTCCCTGGCTCTACTAACTTCCTCTACTTTGAGTTCTATGACCAGTTGGCAGTTCTAAAGCTATGTGGAAGAAACATCTCTCAGATTCCCTTATATATTGAACTTCTCCATTCATCAGCTTTAGGATCTTCCTACATATGCTCAGTCCAAGTCCTTCTTCAGTTTCCCAGCGTGAATTGTGAAACATGTCTTGGATTAGTTCTGGAGGAAGACCATCACCTGGGCAAATGACCCTGGAAAACAGAAAACATGGTATGAACAATGAGAAATCTTCCAAGAAGCACCTCTAATCAGATTCATAATCCTCATAAGAATAATAGTTATTCCTTATGTTATCTGCAAGAACAAATTACAGATATCAAGTGAAGGGCAAACTTGAGTGACTCTGCTTGAGTGCCTTGCAATGGAAATGAATTTTGAGGATGGGGAATGCATTAAAAATTTTCAGCAGCACCAAGCACAATACAAAATAAATTTTAAATTAAAAAAAATAATGGGTGACTCTGCTTGAGTGCCTTGCAGGATTTTCTTTTGGGGAGGGGGAGCACCTTGCAGGCTCATCCCTATTTACTCAACACAAAGTTGCAAGGGGGAACCTGGTTCACTTAGAGTTGTAAATGAGCAATCATGGTACACTTTTATACAGAATTTCAAACCAATTACTATCTGTTGCTATGAAACTCGTGTCCTACATAGTGGCATAAGCCTCTAGTCTCTGTAGAAGCGAGTCTGATGCTCCGTCCCTTGCATCTTGAAGCAGTTCAACTTGGGCAGGTTTTCATGGGGAGAAGTCAAGTTAGGATTCGAAACTTAAAAATAGGTATTTAGTATCCTCCCTCTCAGAAATAAATAATAAAATTTGAGTTATTTCATTAGAATTAGGGAAAGAAAAGGGCATAGGGGATAGGATCTCTTCCCACGTTTACTGAAAGAGGAATTAGAGAGAAAAAGAATAGAGCACAAAAACCCTTTGCAGTCACATATTTAGGAACTCCCTATAGAAAAGAGTCATCATGCTATTATTCTTTATTATATAAAATGACACTAATTACTTCAGTGCTTGTAAAGAGATAAAAATAACGAGATGAATTAATATTCACAGACAAATAGGAAATTTAAGTGTACCAGCCCCCAATCAACTGCTTATAAGTAGTCTAGCTCTTAAGCTCCAGATCATTTCTGGAATTTAGCAAACACCTAATTCTGATATGCAAACTCCAAATTTCAATAAACAGGAAAATAAGCTCAATGATACCTGAATTGGAAAAGTACCACTTCTTTAGTATCAGAATTCCTCTTAAAACTTGGCCGAACTTGAATCTCTATCCAACCGTTTGGAGATGGTGCATATCGAACCATATTAAGCAAGTATTCAGCCAAGACTTGCTGCATTCTTAGTTGATCACCATAAACTGTTATTATTTTAACTTCCTCAGGAATGTCCCGGATTAATTGCAGTCCTCTTTCTCTAAGCAAAATCATCACTTGGCTCACAACAGTGTTTACAACATTACCAAGAAGAAATTCATTTCTGTCAAGTGGCAGGGAGCTGACATCAAAAGAACTATGTCAAATTATGATGAAATAACATAACATGTAGGGAAAATTACATGAAACATGTTATAAAAAGAACAATTTGATCTCCAGAAAAAAGGAATAATTTGATAGTGTGATAATTGGGAGAAATTAACAATAATGGTTGCAATGAGAAAGACAATGCAAGATTCAAAGACATGCTTTGGCATGCTTGCAAATGTATGCATAAGAATGTATCAATCATGAGTACTGTTGTAACACCATAATCTCATTTATACAACAACAAACAACAACAACAAAGCCTTATCCCACTAGATGGGGTCGGCTACATGGATCATACGACGCTATTCCGCTCTATTCGTTGATCCATGTTCATAAGATTCGACAGGATTTTATGCTGGCTGTCGGGGCCTAACACAACCCTCCTCCTTTATCCGGGCTTGGGACCGACTATAAAATATAGGCGGAGTTCATAATCTCATTTATAGATAATAACAAATATTATACATAACAGAAACTAATCCTTGAAATTTCATGGCATGCCATCACGAAAAGAAAATTTGTAATGAGCTAAATCTGTCACTCTTTTAAGTTATTGAAGAACTAATGGTCTTCTTGCTGAAAAACTCTCTTTTTAGTTGCAAACCTAGTTGTGAACTTGTTGCAGAATGTGGACACAACAAAATCCTAAGATAATGTTTTGTTGGTGTATCAATTAAGCAAACCAGCAGAAAGCAGTATATACATTCTTGTTGTCACTAGGCCTTGGAAAAGAAACACAAGCAAGAGCTAAATTCAACATCTAGCCAAGTCTTGTGGAATTTTTTCCATTTCAACATTATTTCACCAAAACATTAAATTGAAAGAACTTTGCTTTTCATTCTCATTATGTCCTATATTATTATTTTTTCATCTAATATAAGCAACAACAACAAAGCCTTATCCCACTAGGTGGGGTCGGCTCATCTAATATAAGCAACTGGAAGAATAGATGGGAAGAGCCATTTGGGAAAATATCATGCAAAATCTATCCATGCAACATACAATCAAATCAGATTTGCATCTATTGGATGCAAAGTCAACAGTCAAATAATTTTTCATAATTGTACCTTCTGAGTTTAAAGTTCAGTGTAGCTTCATTAGCATAAATGTCAGGAATCACTGAAAAGGATAAATTAAGAAGCAGATTCCGGGACAAGTTAGGGGTTGTCATTATGAAAACAAAATGATAAAGAAAAGTGATTTCATTTGCAAAAGACAGACTACATAAAATAAACAAATGACTAAGAGAATAAGACAAAATTATGAATATAGTGGTATAGACATGTTTTTAGACAACCTACCAGTAGGCATTCAATTACATAAGGGAGTTGAAACCTTCAAGTTTGTGGCCTTAGAAAAGATATAAATTGACAAAATTTAATTTGAGCGAAACTTCAAGAAATGCATTGTTGTGTCAAATTAACAAGTAGACAAACCAAGATATCAAGGACTTGTTGCACTTTCTGAATGACAAAAGAAACTGTTTGAGAACAATGCAATGAGTAGGATGGAATATCCTTTTCTAGGAGGCCAGAAGGTCTATAGTCTATACTAACCTAAGAGTATAAAATATTTCAAGATATTCATTTAGAAAAACCTACAAATTTGCTTGGACAAACATAGACCAAGCAAGTGCCAAAAACCTTTTTTGGATAGAAAAGTTTCACCGACAGAGCGATAATAGATATTTGTTACAAGGATAAAACAAAGGGGGAAACATCAACGAAGTAATTCTAAGAAACAATACAACATTCTTACAGATGAATAAGGAATGAAATGGCACTTTTCAATGATAACAAAAAGTAAGATCCATAATATCTAAATTCCAATGAGGAAAGAGAAAAGCACATCCATTTTTTTATTCTCTGATGGAAACAGAGCCAGACCACTGCTTGGTAACTGAAAAAAAGTGAAATTTAGTATGTTAAACTTGTGTAAGTATCAAATAATATACTGAGAACTTACTGATGTTTCTTTTTAGGGTGAACTGACTGACGTTCTCATTTACAAACTCAAATCAAGTTAACAGTTTGATTCCCATCAGAAAATTAGAAACAACTACACTTTCAGACTCAAAATTGAGGTAGGAACACACTTGCAGACATTCACATAAACAGATGGAACAGACATAATGGTTGTAGAAGACTGGAACAATGTTTATGAAATATTGTAGCTGCAAAGCAAGTTGAAGATAAGACTAACCCATCCTCAATGCTTTGCAAATTAGCATCCTTGATTATCTTCATCATCTGCTTCTCGCAAGAGGCACTAGTTTCAAGAAATTGCCTCTGATCATCAGTCAGTTCTGTCAACTCCAGCATTGAGTATGTAAATTGAATACCATTGAGTGGATTTTTAATCTCTTGGCATATGTATGTCAGTTCTTTCATTCTAGCAAAGCATTTTTTTTCCTGCTGTCTCTGAATTTCAATAGCCTGTTGCAGTTCAGGACTAGCTATTTGTAAGAAGCAAAATGCTCCAATTACTTGATCATCCATGTTAGTTCTCATATTTGCTGTCAATAAAGCCTGAACAAATTTACCATTCTTGTTGAAAAATGAAAATGGATACTTGTCTGTCTCCTGGCCTGCAATTGCATTATGAAGGACAATCATGAACTTTGTTAACGCATCTGGGCCCTTCAACTGGCAACAACTACCAAAAACCTCACCAACCAAAAGCTTTCCTATCATTTCCCCTCTTGACCAACCAGTAAGATTTTCCATAGCTGTATTCCATTCTGAGCAACAAGTATTTTCATCGGCCACAAAAATGGGTGGAATCAGAGGGTTAGGGCTGTGCACAATAGCCTTATAATCTCCTTGTATATGGATAAATTTATCCATGACCACCTTCTGCCCTGTAACATCCTGTCCGACAAAGCAGACACCAACAATACTGTTTGTGTAATCTCTGCTAGAACATGCATTTACTATGACAAATATTGCCTTCTTTGATTGTTGTGAACCAAACGTCTTCAACTTTATTTCCACGTTCTTATCTTCTTCACCTGCATGATTTTGAGCTTGGCGTGGGTTTGGCGGACAATTTTAGAAAGGTTGAATGTATTTGATCTATTTTACAAGACTATTTTACATCTTTAGTTGGTACTGCAAATTCAACACAAGCGATACTATCACTATATTTACACTTCTAATGCTATCACTTATATTCATATTTTTAACATTCTCCATTGCTGTAAAATACTGACAACTTTGAGGCAAGCCAGATCAACCATGAAGTACTGTGGGAGAATTTGTTTTATTAGGAACTCCATTGAGATTTGAACTCTTGACTCTGCTCTCATACCAAATTAAATTAAATGAATTCATCTTCTATCTTATAAGCTTAAGGGGTGTTAGAATGATAATATTTATATTGTCAAAAATGTAAATACAATGATGAGCATCTTTTAATAGCTTAAGCTTTTAGACAGATTGACATCTCATCTAATTTACAAGAACCATAAGCATAGACATTATTATATTATCAAACTTTTGCAGCACTTATAGTATCAAAGTGTATCACATATCACTAACATAAAACACCAATTCAGTAACCCAAGAATTAAAGAAAATTTATTTTCTTCTTTTGTGGGGATTACTACTTGCACCTCTTTTTTTGTTTTGTGTTTTCATACACACTTGTAAATTTTACAAGTTTACATGTTTTTAATGCAACGTGAAACGCTATCCAATCTCAGTAAGCATAATTTCCCTCATCAAACCAAATCTCCAATTGTGACAAAAATGATAAATATCATCTTACCTCTCAAGGCACGGAGCAGAAGCTTATCCACAACATCAGCATACTCCTGGAAGACAAGGTCCTGAACTAATGATTTGCCCATCGCTTCCTCAACTGCAAGTCCTGTCAACTCAGCAACTTTTGCATTCCAACCATTTATACGCCCATCTGAGTCAACAGCAAAAATAGGTGCAGTTGCTGTCTCTATTAACCTAACCATCTCTCTTGCAACAGAGCTAAGCTCATCAATTCCATGCATTTCCAAGTCAGAAATCTGACCATTAACAATGGCCTTTGAATTGCTGGTCCCTTCCCCAGCATCCCTAAAGGAGTCCCTCAATATAAGTTGCAAAGAGTGGATGGCATCCATCTCAGGGTTCTCCCAGGGCAAGCTCCTACTCTTGACCACTTCCAAGAATGCTTTAAAGGATGAACGAGGATGCATTCGCTGCCCATCATCCTTGTCCTCTGGGTGATGCTTTGCACCACCCCATTTGATCTCTTTTGCTGTGTGCGACCTGAACCAGAACAAGAAATCATTTCGAGTGATGTAGGCAACGGCCATTCCGCAAACTGCATCACCTAGAGAAGTGGCCCCGGGGTATCCTGCATCTGCCAGACTATCTGTGCTCAATCCAGTTGAATCTCCATGACAAACAGAAAGCCATTCAACAATATCTTTAATTTGTGCTTCAGTCGGGGCCACTCCGAGTGGATAGTACTTGCCATGATAGTAAAGGGCCGCACCATCGCACTTGACCAGGTCCATGATGCTGGGGCTCTGGGTGACGATGCCAGTAGGGGAGTCCCGGAGGAGCATGTCGCACAGCAGAGTTTGTGTCCGCAAGATGTGCTTCTCAGATAGCTGCGCGGCTAATTGGAGCTCCATGTTGAGCTGCAAACCGAAGGCCTGCATGAGGAACTCACAGGCGTAGCGCAAAGAGAACGGGATGAAGCGGGGTGAGGTGTGGTGACAGACGACGAGGCCCCAGAGCTTCATGGAGTTGCGGGAGCCGCTCTCTTCATCGCTGCCGTTGATAATAACGGCCATGGCGAGGGAGGCGATGGAGCCCATGTTGGCCATGTACTGAGCGTGGCAGCCATGGGGCGCACGCAGAGTCGAGCCCACGAGACAAAGTGGCTGCATGAGGGCATCGTCCTGGATCACGCGGACGGGAACCGCGTGGCAGTCGGCGATCATGCGGACGCGGTTCTGCTTGAAGAGGAAGCGGGAAGCCTGTGGAATGTCAGTGGCAGGGTAGTGGAGGCCGATGTACGGCTCGAGGTCGTCGCGCTTGGACTCTGCGACGACCTCGCCATGCTCGTCCTCGTGGAACTTGTAGACCATGACGCGGTCGTAGCCGGTGAGCTCGCGAACGTGGTCGACGACGGTGTCGCAGAGAAGCTTGAAGTCTCCACCGGGAAGAGACTGGAGGCGGGAGATGGCGCGGACCGCTAGCTTCTGCGACTGGACGGAACCGAAGATGGATAGCGCGGGGTCGTCTGAGCGGGCAGGCTCGAGGTCGATGACGATGCCGACATCGATGCGGTGGAGGATAGCATAGAAGGGCTTGTCGGAACAACGGGAAAGGAGCCAGAGAGGGTTGAGGAGGGTGATCTCGCGCGCGTGGACGGCGCGCTCGAGTTGGTGGACGCTAGAGGTTGTGAAGAGGACGCGGACGTCAGAGCCGAGGACGAGCCGCGGACCGGAGCGGGAGGCGTCCATGGAGGGGACGGACTGCTGGGACGACAAGTCAAGCAGGTCGTGGGCGTTCTCAGAGTAGGCGATGACCCGGAACGTGGGCTCGTCCACGGCCAGCGTGCACCCGAAGGGTTGGACATGGCCGCCCCGCTGGATCTTGGACAGGTACGCCGTGATCTGCTGCCCCGGCACCGAGTGAGACGGCGTCGTCGCCCTCACCGACTGCGAGTAGTCGAACGACCTTCCGGACTCCCCGGACTGCTCGAACACCGCGTGCAGCCGCGCGTCCAGCGTGTACTGCGCGATCACCTTGCTCACCGACTCTGACGGCTTGCTCACTCCCGACGACTGCGAAGGCGGTGCCTGCTGCTGCAGCTGGTGGGTCTGCTGACTCTGACCATGAATTCCGTCTCCTTTGCTCGGGGACGCCATGCTCAAGCAACAGTGTGGAGAAGAAGCTCGGAATAAGTTTATATGATAAAAAAAATCGCCTTTTTTGCAGGGCTTAATTATTAATACTGCTGTAGTGCGCGCCGCGGGCAACTGTATCAGATGATGTTGAGCAGGAAGGCGGTGCGTGTGACTTGGAGTCAGAGAAAGAAGGGACTTTGCTTCGATCGAAAGAGAAGCGTTCCTGATGTTGTTGGTGGCTGGCGAATTGGAGGGAGAGAGCGGACAATTGAAGGGGATAATGGGGAGGTGGAGAGAGAGAGAGGCTGTCTTGCTGCAGCAGCTGGGGGGTGGGATGGTGGTGAAGAAAGGATTCGTGCGTTGTGTGCTGCTGAAAAAAGTTTCTGGATAAAAAGAATTTGGATTTTGTCTGCGTCAACTGCATCATCTGATTTGATGGATTAGTTTTTTTTAGTACAGGGAAGAAGGGGCTGCTCTATTAAGTTTTTTTTAATTTGAATTAAGGTGAAAAGAGGATAAGGAGGGGAAGGGAAGGAGAAGATAAAATTTTAATGAATGAAAATTTTTATTTTTTTTATTCTTCTTCATTTGCATTATTTTATTTCAATTTTAAATTAAAATGTAACTTTCCTTTTCTCCTTTTATTTTTTTTCTCATTTTTTTTCTCTTCCACTTAACGACCTTTTATCCAAATATAATATTAGGAAGAACTATGAAGTGAATCGTGTTTAATTATAATTTACTTAAGCATTATCACTGAAGTGACAAAATGCCGAAGTAAATTTTATTAAATATCCTCCATTTTATCCTTTTTTTTCAATTTTATCTTCGATCGGGCATGCAGCCACGCTCGTGGCCCCTCTATTTTTTTCTAAAACTTGTGTAATAATAATAATAATAATAATAATAATAATAATAGTGATAATAATAATATTTTATTCATTTTAATTTTTAATAAGGTGTCACGTACGCAATAATAAACCTAAACCGCTTATATCCGATAAAAAAATAAATTAAAAGTTAAAGGATAATTTGATCACAAACAAAGAGGACAAATTTTGAGGATATATACTAAATCCAAAGAGAAAGTTCTAATCCCGGTTCCACAATTGGATCACTATTTAATTGTATCGCCATTGAGCCATACAACGTGCGGACTGAAATATGTATTGGTCTATATTTTCATTATATATATAATATTAAAACAATGAAATAAATGAATTGTTTCTATTTTTTCCAGTTCCAGTCTTATTATACCCATTTACCATGGGTTAGAATATCAAATTCATCGTAAAACTTGACTAATATAATGTTTAGCTATGATCGATGGGTCTTTCAACTAGGGGTGTCGAGCAGATCGACTCGACTCACGAATTCGATAATCAGAATCAGTTTAGGTCGAATCGAATCAAAGGACACAACCTCAACTCGAACTTGGGTCGAGCCGGGTAGGTCGGAATTTTCGGACCTGACTCGACGCAAAGATTCGATTTTTTTAGTTTTTAACTTATATTAGTATATAAAAATTATAATAAAATATTGTAAATATATAAAATAATATTAAAATATTTAAAAAATTATTTTATTCTTTTTAAATAAATATTATATAATATTTTTATATTAAATAATAGAAAAAATAAATAAATTTTTTTTTAAAAAAAATGATAGTTCGATAACCTGACCACCCGTACCGATTCAATCTGCTCCGAATCGGGTCGGATTGAATTGGATCCAACCCTACACAATCCGATCCGACCCAATTAAAGGTCGAGTCCCAGGTCGAGTCAGGTCCCGATCCGTGAACACCCTACTTCCAACGATATACACAACAATTAAATTAGAAAAGTTGACTAATATAATGTTTAGATACGATGGATGAATCTTCCAATGATATGGACAACAATTAAATTAGAGCTGCTTAAGCGATGATCAACATATTAGGTCCCATGTAACAACGCTAAAAAAAATCATAAAAATTTAAAATTTTATATACTTTTGACATCAAGATATTAGATGCCCTATCCACAAAATGGGCGCCTGATCCGCGATAATCCATGGAACTCCACCAATTGACCGAAACGCATTCGGGCCTCCGGAAATACAATGGACAAAAATGAACAGGAGTCATTTTCACTTTGTTTTCTCCTCCATGATACCCTAATAACTTTTGAGGATTTGTAACTTACCTCCACCATGTTCATTAAGGATTTAATGTACAAAAACGTCCACCATTATGTCCTTTAAAGCCTCATTTATTTTCTTTTGGGATTTCTGTCAAATGGTTTTTCCTCCTTTTGGTGTGTTCTATCTCCACCATTTTGCTCACTCAGCAACTTCTGAAGGAGATCTAGAACACGAAGAAGATGCATAGGCGGATAAGGAACTACTAAAGCACGAGGCTTAAAGCTTAAAACTTAAAACTTAAAACTAAAGCATAGGCGAATAACTCAAGGTGCTATAGTGTTCCGACAGTTTTTAATTGTGTGCTTAACGCTTAAAACGGTGATAATTTTGTGATGCTTTTATTTTGGTCGTGAGATAATAGAAAAAAATGAAGTTATATAGAGTTCCTGAGAAGTTTATTTTTGGCCCATCTAGCTGATTATGATATTTAATTAAGATGTATGAACTGTGGTGGGATGAAGATTTTATGCATCACCTCATAATGTGTTAAAACAATTTAGGATGATATGCTGGTCACCTCTAAATCTGAAGATTTAAGTCATCTTTTGACTCAAGGCCTGCAATTGTGGTATTGGTGTTGTCCATTTCTTATTATGCGTAAAATTATGTAGAAAAATAAATTCACTGACAAGTGCATTAATCACTCAAATAATATAGTAAAAAGAGTAGAGAGTATCAAACTCATGAGGAATATTATTAATTAATATTTGTAATGATTTGAAATCCATCCTAAAATTTTTGGGCATTTAGGAAAATTTTACGTTTCACCATACTTCACTTAATAACGGAAGACTTGACAATTTAAAGAAAATTATCATAAATAAAAACTTTCTATTAATCATGTCATAATTAATACTTCAAAAAATATTAAATGCATAAATCTCATTACATCATTAACCTCAATGTTCAAATAGAACTATAGAATTTATTTAAATCTAAGACACTTCATCACGAGCTTCAGCTATCATTCATCACTTAATCTTGGTTATATGCACGAATCCAGAGTGCAGGATTTTTTTCAGTTAGAATATGTAAAGATCATGCATGCCATGATATCCTATCACATGATACTACATTAACATATGACATGCATACCATGAACTATATCATGAACTTTACATGACATTACATTATGCTTACATTCATTCTTCATATAATATTCATGTCATACCTGCTTAATTTCAATCTCATTATCTTCAAGTATCATGCAATATAAACATACATTCATATCATTCATAAATGATTATGACATAATTTATTATTTCATTTCACCTTCATTGTCATGTACATCCTAGGAGTTCATTTATAACTCCTTGATCCTTACTTCTAACTTCTTTCATACTTTATATTTTTTCAGAGTTTTTTTTATAATCCTTTTAGAATTATTTTCATTCTTCTTTTTTTTCTTTATTATGTGATCCTTCGCGTGTCATCTTTACCCTTCATCTTTATCATATAGTATCATCTTGACTTTCATTTCATATCATAAGTCGATCATATACTTAGAAACACACACATCATAGTAGCGAGGGACTTATTCCTAATCATCTTTAGGAATATATATTCTTTATGATGAGGGACATTGTTCCTCGGAAAGTATATAATGCAGGACTTTACTTTTCAAGATTAGATCCCCTTCAAGTACACACATAAGTTCTCTACTTTCCATCTTCACTTCATCGTCATCTTAACTTTCTTTGTTATAAGATACTTTAAACTTAAACTTCACTTTTATTCTTACTTTATCTTATAACATCTTTAATCTTAACAATAGTTGGAGAACCATGTCAACATCATCATGGCTACCTAGGCCACATCCTTGAGAATGCGCACATTATAATAGTGAGTGACTTTATTCCAAGAAATACACACTTTATTCCAAGGAATATGCCACCATGATAGCGAGAAACTTTATTTCAAAGAATACGCACACTTTCTGATGAGCGACTTTGTTCCATGAGAATCACACGACTGTACTTCGCAGGCTTAGATCCCCTTGAAGTACATACATAGGTGCAGTCGTGCAAGACTTTGCTTCTCACCATTAATGAGTAACAAGGAAATTCTTCAACTTTATATACATTATATTTTGCAATACAATAATCTTTCACATCAATAATTCTTCATCTTTTAGCCTAATTACGACTGAACATGTCTAAAAGTGTGTCTACGTGATCAACAATAAATATTTCATAAATAACATCATATATAAAATGTATGAAACGTCAACAAATAAATGTATTTGGAATGTATATAAACATTTTAAAAAAATGCATAATATTAATATAACAATTGTTGACATAAATAAGAATATGTCAACTTTCCTTATTTGACAATTCTGAGACATCATCAATAAAAAAACTTATAACTCAATAAATAGACGTTAATTTTGATTGACTCTATTTTTCCTGCAAACTATACTTTCATAGGAATCATATATAAAATTCATGGATTTTATCTTTTTCGCATTTAATCCCAAAAATTCTTAGAACAACTAAGATCTATTCTTTACGTACTATTCTGGCAGTAGACACTAAAATATTATTAATTTAATCTTGGGTCATTAAGAGGTTCATTAATGGCTTGCATCCCGGATTACAATCTTGGGTCATCAGTGGTCGTTGCACCATTGAAGGATGCGATGGGACTTGCCACCGAACATGAAAGGAAATACAATGAAAGGATGAGTGCCAAAGGAAAAGCAATCAAGAAGCACGAAGAGAAAGCTCAAGGGAAGAGCCCAAGAAAAGCTCCATATCATTCTCCAAAGAAGGGAGATCAAGGAAGAGGTCCATGCAACCATTGTGGAAGGTACCATCCTGGTGAATGTCGCATAAAGGGCGGGACATGCTTGCAATGTGAAAAGATGGGCCACGACATAAGGGATTGCTAGGAAAAATGAGGTGACAATCGAGATAAAGGGAAGATGGTTGCAAACCCACCAAGAGCGCCGACAAGGGTGTTTTCCATGGAAGTTGATGAAGCCACTCAAGCAAATGACGTGATCCAAGGTAATATCCTTGTCACCGGATATTATGCAAATGTGCTATTTAATTCAAGTGCAACACATTCCTTTATATCTCATGCATTTGTTAGAATGCTAGAAGTAAGACCTCTAGTTACTAATTGTCCATTGGAAGTAGTGACTCCTACCGGAATGGTAGCCACTAGAAGATATGTCCCAAATGTACCCATAGAATATATATAGGAAGAACATTTCTTGTGATCTCATCTTGCTTCCTATGATAGATTATGATGTAATCTTAGGGATGGATTTGCTATCTTATAATGATGCATGCATGTATTGTAAGGAAAAGAAAATTTTTGTAAGTGGTCATCATGGGACACCCACGATGATTCAAGGAATTCCCTCCAAGGAAGCTAAAGTGCTAATTTTAGCAACTAAGGCAAGCAAGATGATCAAGAAAGGGGCAAGATGATTTTTAGCAAGTGTCATCAAGACGGATTCACAATCAAAATCGCTTGAATCCTTGGATGTAGTAAGAGAATATCCCGGTTAGGTTCAATATTAAACTTCTTCCGGGTACTGCGCCAATTTCAAAGCTGCCTTGCCGAATAGACCCAACAGAAATGCATGAATTGAAGACCCAATTGCAAGAGCTTTTGGACAAGGGATTCATTAGGCCAAGTGTCTCATCATGGGGCGCACCAATGCTTTTTGTCAAGAAGAATGATGGCTCTTTAAGGTTGTGCATCGATTATTGAATGCTCAACAAAGTGACGGTAAATAACAAGTACACCTTGCCAAGAATTGACGATCTTTTTGATCAATTATCATCGGCATCGGTTTTCTCAAAGCTCGACTTAAGAAGTGGCTACCACCAATTAAGGGTAGCCGAGCAAGATGTTCCAAAGACATCATTTCGATTAAGGTATGGACATTACGAATTTTTGTTTATGCCTTTTGGACTAACAAATGCGCTCGCTGCATTTATGAATTTGATGAATAGGGTTTTTCGTCCATACTTGGACAAATTTGTGATCATATTTGTGGATGACATTCTCATCTACTCTTCAAGTCCGAAACAACATCGAGAACATCTCTGCATTGTGTTGGAGACCTTTAGAAGAAACAAGCTCTACGCCAAATTTTTTAAGTGTGAATTTTGGCTTGAAGAAGTAATGTTCCTTAGGCACATCATATCTAGGCCTGGAGTGTCCGTTGATCCGGCTAAAGTAGAAATGGTGACAAATTGGAGTAGGCCCAAAAATGTGATCGAGATTAAAAGTTTCTTGGGCTTGCCGGATATTATAGAAGGTTTATCTAAGATTTCTCCAAGATAGCCGCCCGACCAAGTTGACAAAGAAAGGTGAGAATTTCATATGATCTCAAGCATGTGAAGTAAGCTTTCAAGAACTTAAAAGAAGACTTACAACAGCGCCAATTCTCTTATCCCTTCGGGAAGTAATGGATATGTCATATATAGTGATGCTTGTGGTACCAGATTAGGTTGTGTACTTATGCAACATGGCAAAGAGGTAGCATATGCTTCACGGCAATTGAAGAAGCATGAAGTCAACTATCCAATTCATGATTTGGAGTTAATGACGGTGGTATTTGCATTGAAGATATGACGCTACGGATCATAAGAGCTTAAAGTATGTGTTCTCCCGAAATGAGTTGAACATGAGGCAAAGAAGATGGCTTTAATTCCTTAAGGACTATGAGTTCGCTATATCGTACCATCAGGGAAAATCTAATGTAGTAGTCGATGCACTAAGTTGCAAGGGGGAAGGATCACTTGAATGTTTAAGTGTGCACAAGTGGAACCTTGTGGAAAGCATAGTGCAATGAGCCCCAAGCATTTGTAGCTGAAGAATCATATGTATGGCTCATCATGTTATTAAATCAAGCTTGGTGAGAAGGATTATTGAAGCGCAAAGAAGAGAGCCGGAATATGTAAGAATGATCAATGTTTGCCAAAGGGAAAGAAATCACTTTAAGTATGGTGAAGATGGTGCAATTAGGTATAAGAACCGTTTGTGAGTTCCAAAGGACAAAGCACTAAGAAGAGAAATTTTGGATGAGTACGATAAGTCTGAATTCTCAATTCATCCCAGAAGCACTAAGATGTTCAAAAATTTGCAAAGAAATTTTTTATGGGAAGACATGAAGAAGAAAGTGGCTAAGTATGTGGTTAAGGGTATAGTTTGCCAACAAGTGAAGATTGAACACCGAAGGCCTTGTGGCAAATTGCAACCATTGCCCATTCCAGAATGGAAATGGCAAAGTATTTTCATGGACTTTGTAGTGGGGCTACCCTGAACCCGGAAGGGTCATGATGCTATTTGGGTTGTAGTGGATCGTTTGACGAAGTCGGCTCACTTTATTCCTATGAAAGTGAACCAATCCATGGATAGCATGATTAAGCTATATGTGAATGAAATTATCCGATTGCACGAAATTTTGACTTCTATTATTTCGGATAGAGATTCAAGGTTTACTTCGAGATTTTGAAAAGGCCTCCAAAATGCTTTTGGAACAGGGCTAAATTTTAGCACGACATTTCATCCTCAAACCGACGGCCAAAGTGAAAGGACAATTCAAACTCTTGAAGATATGCTTAGAACTTGTGCCCTAAATTGACATGAAAATTGGGATGACCATCTTCCTTTGGTGGAATTTACCTATAATAATAGTTATCACTTAAGTATCAAGATGGCACCATTTGAAGACTTGCATGGAATGCCTTGTCGTTCTCCGGCATGTTGGTGTGCAACCAGGGAAGAAAGATACACTACAAGAAATTTGCCTTTTACCGACGGTCCTAACCGTCGGTAAATTTGCCAGATCCGTCGAAAATTGCGATTTCCGACGGTTCTTTCGACGGACAATGATCGTGTGAAAAAGGCTCGTCGCAAATTTTTTGCGACGGTTTCTTCTGAACCGTCGGTATTACAGACGGTCTAGCTGGCGGGCTCGACAGTCAAACGTTAAATATTGACGGTGCGAACCGTCAATATTATCGACGGGCAGGACCGCCGATATATATCGACGGTTTGAACCGACAATAGTATTGACGGTTCGAGCCGTCGATATTTATCGGCGGCTTAAACCGTCGATAGTATCGGCGGTTCGTGCCGTCGATATCTATCGGCGGTTTGAACCGTGGAAACTATCGACAGTTTTAACCGTCGATATATATCGGCGGCTTGAACCGTCGATTTTATCGACGGTTAAAACCGTCGACAATCTAGTATCGACGGCTTTTACTCGTGGGTTACGACCGTCGATAATTGTGTACCGACGGATGTAACCGTCGGTAAGTATCGAAAAAATCCATTGAAAATTGCAATATTTCAGCTGTTTCCGACGGTCAGGACTGTCAGAAACGTAAAAAATTTAAAAAAAAATAATGAATTCACAGATAATTCTCAAATAATACAACACATTTGATAGTTCCGATTGAACGACACAGATTGAAATATAATCCATCACAGCAATATCGTAATTCACATATAAAGCACATCACATCACATCACATCACAGATAGTTCAATTCGGCATAAGGATATCCAAACATGAAACATAATCCATAATTCACAGATTCAATAACGTCAACCATAGTGGAACGAGATAATGGAACGGCGTGCTTAATTCACAATTGAACGGCATAACGTCTTCGTCACGACGAAGAGCTGAAGTTCAATTCACATATCATCTTCGTCGCAAAACATCACTGCACAAAATTGAAAATGGAGTAAAAGTTATAACATATAAATGCAAAAAAAACATGAATTCAGTTTTGAAGATGCGTAATCACAATCTAATTGAATCTAAAATCTAAAATATAAAAACATTATTTCAATTTAACATCAACATAATTTGATAAATAATTGATTGAGCATCTTCAAAATTGATAAATCTATAAGATGCGTAAACTAACAAGCTAACGCCGACATCTCAAAATTGAGCGTAAACTAACAAGTTTATACTAAGTACTGACATTTACATGATCCAACTGTCTGCACTCCATTTTCGGTGAAAATTTTGAAAGCCTACAGATCTAACTGAAAGGGATGAAGAGTAAAATCTAAGTTAGTGTCAAAGTGCATATGAATCTAATGAGTACAATGATGCATCAAATTAAAGCAAATTCCAAAAATAATTATGTACTATATATGAATCTACCTCGGCGTTGTCGTCATTCAATTCGCCACGCATGAAGGCACGCATCATTTTCTTCATTTCATCCCTGTTACGACGTTCACGTTCTTCGAATTCCTGTCTGACCTCTTCCCTAATCTTGATGGTCACCTGATCCACAATTTCTTGCATAGTAGAAGGAGATGAACCTGAAGTACTTCGTCGACCATATCCAATATCTGTGTCACTCACAGAAGATCCAAGTCCGTAAATGCGACCCTTCTTCACGCCGACGTGGTCCGTCCAAAGTTGTCTTGGGGTCAACGGTGTGGTCCCCTCCTGCGTGGCTTGCGTAATATGATCAACTTTTTTTGTTTTATAGGACTCCTGAAATATAAAGAAAATAATTAACTACAAACGACGACTAGGTGATTGACTTCAAAGTATTGTTAATTAATTATTAACTTGCAATTTAGAAAAAAGTAAAGGCACAAAAATTTACATACATATGTCTCCCGGGCATAACTCGAGACCCATTCTTTGTTCTTCTTCTGATGGGTTCGGAGAAATATTTCGTCCTGAGTCGGTGGTCTACCCGTCTTTTTCTCCTGCAATGAGATAATATTTTAATGTTAGGGACATGACAAAAGAATTACATTAGAGGGCACTGATGTGATGTGGAGATGATATTTTATGTTATTATCAGCACCATATTTTCAATGTAAAGCAATATATGAAATGAACTCAAACAAATTTTTTGATACCCCCTCCCATATCCGACATTGATATCTTAATGTATTTAGCCCCTTAAATGTATTTCGTGATATTAATTCCCTGTTTTCCTCATAGATTTTAGAATTCTCCTG